>OU426987.1:265724343-267053284 GCA_911387755.1 Chrysotoxum bicinctum
CACATCCATTTTGGTTCAAACCAGGGTAAGAAGTTCACATGCAAGTTTTTTGATAATATTGAATTTTTATATTCAAAGATTGTGGTAATTTGTAAATTGTCTATCTAATGTAATTTTGGACGGGGCTCATTTAAATTTATTAATTTTTTTTCTAACAAACCAAGGAAATGAATATGGTATGTTCTATTTTTGTATTTGCACGCCAATGAAAAATTAGAAGGTCCAACAAGTAGCTGATTTAATTTGTGAAATAAATGCGAAAGCTCTGCAAAAATAAATTAATAAAATCTGATAGCACTCAGAGATCTCTCTTTTTGTTAACGGTTTTTAAAAAAGTTGTGCTGGCTCTTTGAAAATGTTTATGTTTGAATCGTTTTCCATTAGACGCCCGGAATAGTTAAGAATATAAAAGAACTCTGAAGATTTAAAGGAGACAAAATTTGTACATATGAATGAAAGACGTCAAGTTTTTTGAACTAAAATTTGATTGTACTATGAAAAGAAGAATAGAATCATAAAAAAGTACGTATACGCCACGATGTACCAATGTTTCACAGTGCACCTTCTTGATAAATAATAATTCTTAAAATTCTACAAAATGCATTCTTTGGTTTTAGAAATTATGAAATGAAATATTATAAAAAATATTTAAAAGTAGGTTTTGGTAAAATAAAAATGAACTTGATTAAGAAATTATTGAGATACACAAAATCTTAGAAACTGAATATCTGCAATTAAGGAACGGGATGAGTGGTTTTTCTCCCTAAACGATAGCAGACATGATTGGAATATTTACATTTTTCCCGGTTTGCTATTTCTCATTGTATAAAACTTAGAATTTTATAATTAAACACTGCAGTTGCATACCTGAAAGTAGTCAGCAAATCAATTTCCAACGAAATAGATAGGTTGGTAAAAGAAAAAGTTTTAGTCCCAGTGAAGCACAGCAAATGGGCATCTCCAGTGGTATGTGTTCCAAAACCTGATGGAAGCGTGAAGCTTTGCATAGATTGTGAGGTTTCAATCAATAAACGTCTGAAAACTCAACATTGCGCATTCACAAACGTAGAAGATATTTTCGGTAGCCTTTCCAATTGCGCAGTATTTTGTGTTTTAGATTTAGCCGGAGCTTACCAACAGTTAGAACTCACTGAAAACTCAAGAGAGCTTCTTACAATAAACACAATGAAGGGTTTATTTCAATATGTGCGTTTAGGGTATCTATGGTGTTTCTTGCGCACCAGCAATTTTCCAATCAACTATTGATCAAATTATATCGGGTATTGAAAACGTATTCGCATACGTAGACGATATAAATATAGGAGGAGCAACCTTAAATGATTGTCAAGAAAAACAAATTAAATAAGCATAAAGTTAAAATTAATCTACAAAAATGTAAATTTTTACAAACGTCAGTGGAATACTTAGGTCATATTTTAAGTCATAACACAGTAAGGCCCAATCCAAAAAAAGTCGAGGCCATTCAAAATGCTCCTGCTCCTAAAAATGTAAAAGAACTTCAGTCCTACTTAGGATTGATCAATTACTATAGGAGGTTTATTTCCAATTTATCTTCCGAGCTAAAAAACATGTACAATTTGGTGCATAAAAAGAATAAAGAATAAAAGATAAAGATAAAGATAAAGAATTTGAAAATTCAAAACAATTGATAATTAACAATAACGTATTAACTATGTTTGATCCCCTCAAACCGATAATAGTTTCTACAGATGCAAGCCCATATGGAGTAGGGGCAGTACTTGCTCATTTAATAGACGGTATTCAGAAACCTGTTCTGTTCGCTAGCAGCACTTTATCAGATGCGGAAAGAGGTTATTCGCAGCTGCACCGCGAGGCTTTAGGGGTTATGTTTGCAGTAAAAAAGTTTTTTAAATACCTCTATGGCAAAGAGTTTACAATTCAGACAGATAACCAAGCATTAAAGGAGATATTTAACCCGAATAAATGTACAACAGCTGTTGCAGCAGCTAGGTTGCAAAGGTGGGCAGTGACGTTGTCCATGTATCAATATAAAATAGTTCATCGTCCAGCCAAAGATTTAGCTAATGTCGATGCTCTGTCAAGACTGCCAATAAGTGAGTCAACAAATATTGAATCAGGTAATATTAATTTGATTGATTGCCAAGGTAAGTTGCCAATAGATTTAAAAAAAGTTTAAGAGCAAACTAAGAAAAGTCCTATACTTCGTAAAGTTTACAATTTCATTAAAAATGGTTGGCCAAAGGAAGCTGATAACGAACTTAAGCCTTTTCATAAATACAGAAAGTGGCTTAATATTGAAAATGGATGCATTTTTTATAATGACAGAGTTTTAATTCCAACCGATTTACAAAAGAATGTTTTAAATTTACTGCATGAAAACCATAATGGTGTAGTTTTAATGAAGAAGGCAGCTAGGTCCTACTTATGGTGGCCAAAGCTGGATATAGCAATAAAAGACTTCGCTGATTCTTGTAATGTAATTGTTACTACTAAATGGCCTACCACTGTGTATCCATTTCAAAGAGTCCATTTAGACTTCTTTTACTTTCAAAGTAAAACGTTTTTTCTTTTAATAGATTCATTTAGCAAGTATCTTGAGGTGGTTCAGATGGGGTCAACCAATGCAAAAAGTCTAATCCAAAAGTTGAACTTATTTTTTTCGGTGTTTGGATTACCAACAACCATAGTCACGGACAATGGGCCACCCTTCGCTTCCTGGGAATTCAAACAATTTTGCAGCAATAATCAAATCGAGTTACTGCACAGCCCTGCATACCATCCGCAATCAAATGGTTTGGCCGAAAGGCACGTTCAGATTGTTAAGAACAATTTAAAAAAAAACATATGTTGTCTAATAAAAAAATGTAGATTTGCGTGGAATTGGAAATCAAACTAAAATTGTTCATGTTAATTAAATAAGAAAACTCTACAAAAAACCTCAATTCAAATATATGCATTTAAGAATTCCTAAAAACACAATTGAAAATAGAATTAAGATAAAAGACACAAATTATTATACAAATACAAAACCATCTTCTGCTCAAAGAAGGGTAAGAAAATTAAAAAATAAATTTGAGATTTTAAATGGGGTTAGAAGAAGTAGTAGACTTCAATCAAAGACAAAAAAATTTGATAAGCTTAAACGATATAAATGAATAAGCAACGTTATATTAAATTAAATTTGAATATAGAAGAATGGATTTAAATTCTGAATATCTTGAAGAAACTTAAACTTAATAGTTTGTATGAATTAATTTTGAATATTTGTTTATTTAAAATACTTTGTTTTGAAATAAGCAGGGGAGAATGTTGTATTCATAAATATAAGAGACAACCCTGTTTATACTTGTTTCGTCAAATGAACCATCTTATATCCTGTGTGGTGAATTTGAATTCTACTTAGGTTAAGTATTAGGATTAATTTTGGTCGTAATAAAGTAAGCATTATAAGAACTTCAACGTGTTTTATTCTAAAACTAAAATATAATAAAGTTATAGGCGAAAGATTATCGATTAATATGATAAAGAGAGTTGGAGACAAAACGGAACCCTGTGGCACAGCAGCACAGCAGCATTTATTTATTTATTTTAGGAATATTTGATTTAAACCACCCAATACTATTTCTATTGGGTGGTCCAAAGGGTAATTTCCAATCCAACGAAGTGGCAGATATTAACGCAATAATCTTACTTTCTGCGAAACTATATAAAGATTGTATCATTGGTCGGTGAGATATAAACTCAGATCACCTCAGCTTTTCCTCCAAAAGTCGTACTGCCGGTTATTAAGGAGCTTTTGTTGATCCAGTTATTTTTTTTAAGTTGATCCAGCGTTCCATCGAAGGAAAGCAGACGAACGTCTTTTTTAGGAGCATGATGAGCAAATGCTGTTTTCCATCTTCTCGAAAAGAGACCATTAGAAAAGGGCAGATGGAAACGCATATATGTAAAATAAAATAATATAAAAACGTGCATGTCACACTGAAGTACATATTAGCTCCTAATTCTCAAAACCTAGGTACACATTAAAGTATCCCGGTCATCTTTAATAAATGTGCCTGGAAATATAAGGCCCATTCATGAAGTTTTATATATTCATAAAAAACAAAATGAGATAAAATAAATGCATTTAAAGTTTTAACTAATAAAAGTATTGTTAAAAGTAGAAATCCAAAAATAGATTAAGGCCGCGCTGAGACATCCGACAGACCTACAGACATGAAACACCCACACCAACATCATTTCCATGCAACGTTGCACTTGGTATTTGGAATGCAGAGTGTGGTTTAGTAGAGAACTTTTGAAACAACTTAAGATAGTGTATTTGTGTGTAAGGGGGGGTCTTGACCTATCAGACGATTTTTTAGTGAAGTGGCGCACACTTAACTTTATTCTAAGAAACTAGTTCGGGGGTGACACGAGGATGCTGCAGACAGAAACAATTGACGACGACAACGACGACGACGACGACGACGACGACGATGACGACGACTACAATGACGATGATGGTGGGTGGAAGTTTTCTTTGCAATGAAAGGAGAGGAAATGGAAAAGTCCTGCCGTTTTAGTAAAATAAAAAGGAATGACGACGACGACGACAACAACGATGAAATCGACGACGACGCACGTCGTCGGACGAACAGTTGGGAAGAGAGAAACAATTATCGTGCACAAAGAATCTTATTTCGCTTGTTCCATTTTCAAAGCTTATATTTTCTTTTAAGGTCGTGTGATAGTATTTTTATCTATATTTGAGAATCTTTTTCTTCTGCGGGCGGAAAATGGATGTTTTTCATTATTGTTTCTTTTCTCTGGTATTTTTTTTTACATTTGCTTCAAAAGTAATATAGGCAAAAGCGAAATTAATTTTTGAACCAATATTTGTTCGAGAAACGATGATTGCCCTTCATCTTAGTAAGGAAGAAAAAAAAGTCATGAAATCAAAGGCTAAGAAAAAAATACAAGAAATTGATTTTGTTAGAAACAACTCAATGATTCGTTTTCTTAAACGATAGAAATTTGTACGTGGTTATTAAAATTGAAAATAAAGTGATTACTAAGACAACTGGCGCTCTTAGTCAAAAGGCTACCAGAAAACATATTATTTCTTGAAAATATAAATGAAATAAGTCCACGCAATCTAACTTATTTGTTTTTAATTTAAAAATAATTTTTTATTAGCATTTTATTGTATATAACTCAGAGAGATATTTGAAAAATGTTTAACAGGGCATAACTTTACTGTAAATGGATTAAGGAATGTGATCAATGTGTCAATTTAAAGTGTATAGCCTGTAGGATACAATAATGAACTTTGAAGGAATACAAAGTTTAAAAAAATTTGTTATTCATTTACTTTATAATTTATATAAAGAGTTTTCCATTAAGTGATTTCAATATTTAAATTTGAGATATTATTGGATTTTGTATTGGCACATGTATGCCATCTTTTAAATATCCACCGTGGACTCGCTAGGTGGCTCGAAACCAAAACGTTAAATTTTCCATTACTTTGGCGCATAAATAATGAATTTGACCAATGTTATTGATTATATTGGCTTTCAGAGAAGTTATGGCCTGTGGTTTATTGGTATAGACCTGTGACTTAAGAAATCACCACAAGAAGAAGTCCAATGGCTTCAAATCGCCAGATCTCGGTGGCCATTCCACATCACATCTACGTGAGATAACCATGTTCAGAAATCGCTTGTGTAAAATGTCCATTATTGCACGGGTTGTGTGGCACGTTTAGGGCCAGTTCAGTTTAAAATTGTACGGGTGTAGGCCAAAGTCATGATGTCAAAAATTCGCAAGTTGTGGTCTGCGAACGGACGAGCGAGCAGCGCGGAATCGACTACCTACTTCGCATTCTTCTGCACACTCTCACGGACAGTAGACCCCTTTTTTTTATATATATGTATATATTAAACGCGCACTCAAGGGGTTATGAATACCCTTATAATGATAAATACAGTGCGAGAAATTAGGAAAGTAGGATAGGATTGGAAAGGAGATACCGATGCATTGAAATAGGTGGGAAACACTGAGCCGAGTAAAGCATTCCACATTCGTGTTGTGCGGCTAAAAAAAGAATCTCTGTACTTGACAGTACGCCCGAAATTGGGCTCGAGGGTAAACTGATGAGCATTCCTAGAAGTACAGGTATAAGGGTTGCAATATTTGAGGGGAGGAATGCAACTGGCTAGTTCACTAGAGTACTGTTTGTGAAAATATCGGTAAAATAATGTAGTGTTTCGTACGTTTTTTACAAATGACCAAACATTTTTACTACCTTCGGGACATAATAGTACTTTTTGCCATAATTTTTGATCATCTAAAAATTTAGTTCGGCGGATATGAATTTTACTAGCTTGCTTGTACTTATTCCGGTTTTCCTCAGTAGGATTGGCTTTAAAACTATGGAAACTTACTTCTTTAACCCTGATAGCCTCTTTACAGCCCGAATCAAACCATGAGTTTTCTTTCGGTTTAATAGATTTTGTCCCTTTCATAAAAAATAATTAAATCATTTGAATATATTGTTGAACGCTATAACCCTCTAGTTGATTTTGAACGACAGACTTAAAAATTAACAGCCAATTTGACAGATGTAGCCTCAACAATATGGCCGCGTTTACCTCTAAAAGTACGTAAATCCCTATAGGAAAATCTCTTATAAAAAAATCTAGTACTTTTTTGCATACTTCTACTCGTATAGGTCATTAGATTCTCTTAACTAATAGTCATGATTAACCATCACTTAATGTGCTCCTGTAACTGAAAAAGTTTACCTAACTTGACATTTGACTTTAGATAGCCTATACTTGGGCTGCTTAGAAGTTCTTCTGATATTTCTTGGGTTTTTGTTGGATATAGAAGTGTGTCTGTTACCTGAACTGGTTGGTTATCTCATGTTAAATTTGGCGAACAAATTAGCAGAGTTGATAACATCATCCATTGGTCTAGGTAAAACTCGGTAATATCATGATTAGCTCACAAGGTCTTAACTCGTAATTCAAAACGTCATTACATGAACTCATTTGGCAATTATCGATGTCTGTTAAAAAAAGCTGCAACATCTTTTTTTTCGAAATTGGAATAACTCTTGTTAATCTGTCACTTTTGATTAAATATCTAACGTTATTATGTTACTGTCTTTCTAAATGAAATACTTCTATCTATTTACAAATTCTTGTGACTTGTCAGTAATCTATACTAAATGCAAATATTTCAAAATAAAAAAAAACTTCAAGAGTTTCTGTTACATGACAATGATATGTGTTCAGATTATAAGCGAGCCATCTTCGGTTATCCATTTAATTAGATGTGAATTATTGCCGATTGGATTCATAGAACATGGTTTGGTTGAGGGCTGCTTTCCCAAACAGTCGAATTGAGTTAGGAAATTATGATTGCGGTGGTAATTTACTGCCATTTGTATAGTTGTCATATAAAATAAATGTTTCACAAATTGAACTTCAGACATTATACCTCAAAAACAGACTTAAGCAGACCTAAATGTTGGGTATCAGAGGTAAAGAGATCAAATTTTTCGTTGTTATAAAAACCTGAAATACAAAGAGCTAGGTATTTCAGAATTTTGTTTTCACTATCTCTACATTAAGCCAAGTGTTGAGTCGGTTTTAAGAATTGAACAATCAATATGTCGAGGTCACAAATCGTCTCCACGGTGGATATGGGTTGATTATGGAGAAGATTTTGATTAAGGTGATTATGGGGAGGTAAAATTATGCTCTTTTGTGAAAATATGATTTTCATTGATATTTGACAATATTTATCTACATTAATTTTTTGAGAAAACAGAATCAGGAACTATCGAGATCTAGTTGTGTTGGTAATGTGTCAGTAAAATGGCTTAACAAGACTTCTTAAAGTGGGTGTAAAATGAGATACGGAAATGTTTGCTGACCATTTCAATATCGTTAATAATAGATATAAAGTGAAAATAACAAGATTAGTCCATGAGAAACTGTTTTAATGGCTTTGATCAAGTTGTTTGCCACATCATCAACTTAAATTTTATTCTATAAAGCAATAGTGGAGAGAGGATATGGCAATCGATTCTAAGCCACTTTAACTCTAAAATAAAAAGAGGTAATGTCTCTTTCGAGGAAATGACAAATCCTGCAAGAGTATATCTTGTCATATGTACAGAAGTATGATAATGACCAAGTTCTTTGGCGGTATAACTTCGACATTGCCAAAACGATTCACAATGATTATACAAATACATAACTGTCTGTGCACATACTCCATCAAATAACTTAAGTGATTCACATAGAATCCAGAAAAGAATTTTAACATGAAAATGCTAATTGAAAGCAATTTGACTTCTCGAACTATCGGGAAGTTCAATGCCGTTTCTCCATTCTTTGCGAATTTCTATATCTTGGATATATTGACAGAATACAAGATTGTCTGATCTCTGATCCTAGAAAATTTTATAACTTATTAATGTGAAACAGAAATTCGATGGCTTCCACTCAACTTTTTAATTCCTGGACACGTCATTTGCAAACACGCAAAAACCTGACCATTATTTTTTTTTAGTTATTATATCATCAAAAAGATAAATTTGCTTTAAGATGACTTCTCTCCTGGTTCGGATGGTTCCAACACCCTCTGTCATCCACTTGCGGCATTATTTCGTATTTTACTCTCCCAAGCCATTTTTCCAAAATTATGGAAGGATTCTTTTATTTTTCCCTTCCAAAAAAAAAGTGCAAAGGAACGATATTGCTTACTACCCCCATCCATACTCGTAGCTTAACGTTCTTGGTGCTTAGCACTTTCTTTACTTCCACTGCAAATATATATTCTCTCCACAATAGGATGGTTTTTTTGAAAGGTAGATCTATACTAAGGTTTAGAGAGAGGAAATGGAGTGGAAGTTTTCACCACAGATTTTATAAAGCCTTTGATAAAGTATATCATGAAATTATTTATCTTAAACTTTAAACCTACGGTTTTCCATCTTTTTTTATTTTATGCCTCAGATGATATCTAGAAAACCGCGAATATAGAATTATGTTTAGCTCCACAATCTCTGACCCACCTCAAGGTAGTCACTTCAGACCTTTAATTTTTATCTTAACTCTAAGCGATGTTTTCATGGTAATTTATCATTCAAATCTCTCTATATACGCTGATGAAATGAAAATAATTAAATTCATTTCTATTCCAACTGTCTCTATTTCACTTCGAAACGATCTTTATTTATTCCAAACCTGGTGTGATAAGAAATTTTTGCAACTAAATGTTGCCAAATGTAAATCCATAAATTTCTCCCTCAAGCAATTATTCCTTCCCTCCCGAACGTATAACTTTCACGATGTTTGCTTTTTCATCTGTTTGTTTTGTCCGAGACCTGGGAATTTTGTTTGGGATCATAAGTTAAACTCTCGTGTCCATTTTGATCATATAATTAGAAAGGCCAATTCCTCACACGGCTTCTTAAAACTTTAGTCTAAGGAACTTTCGAATCCTCATGTCACTAAGTCCTTTTACATAACATTTGTTAGAACCTTTTTTCAATGCGCTAACCAAGTTTGGTAACCATATAAGAACTTTTCTTCTCAAGCAATTGAAGCTGTGCAATGCGGATTTCTTCGATTTGCCTTTCGTGGTTTTCCTTGGTCTGATATTCTCATCTTAGCCACCTATGAAGATTGATTAAAATTGATTAATTTGTAAACACTACAAGAACGTCATGAATTTGCTGACATTCTTTTTGTGCGCCAGATCCTCGCTGGGACTATCGATTAGTTCATTCTTTTAGAAATGATTCCCATTGATACTAACTCACATAACCTCAGATCCACTCCTCACTTCCGACTTTTTCATGACCGTATAAGCTACGGCTTAATGTATGAAACTGGATGTTATTTGAGAAAAATATTCAAATTCAAATTCATTATTAAAATTGATAACCCTGCGTAAAGTTTGAGCATACAAAAATGGCTTCCGAATTTTTGAAAAATATGAAACTATATACATATTTAAAAAAAAATTACATATAAACACATATGTATGTGTATAAAAATTCTTTAATATTTTTATTAAAAAATTTGGTGTCATTTTTAAGGATTAAAGATTAACGAGAAAGTCGAAAATCAAAAAAACTTTTTGCTAAAATTTTGACAGCATGTATTATATCTAGAAAAATAGGTACATAGATTTGCTTGTATTAGTCGATATACATTTCTTCTTAAAGGTTGTTAGGTAGATGCCGTTATCTTAGGAGACATACAAAATAACTTCTTCTTCTTAATTACCTTCGCAAAACACCAAAAGTTTGCTTTCAATGACGATTTTGTTTTTCTTGCATCTCGAGGACAACTACAAGTCCTTTTCGATTTGATTTAATCATATGTACATAAATACGTTTAAATGACTGCACAAGAAAACCAAACTTGTCATGATTTAAATCAAAATCTAAAATTTTCAAATTTATCTCGTTGTTGAAATAAAATATTTTTGGACATCAAAGGAAACCTCATAACAACACTTCCGAGGAACATTTTCCGCCATGTTCATCATCGAATACAAGTTGGCTCAGTCCTAATCCAATTGATGACATTTCACAGATAAAAATCTAACAATAATTAAATGACTATAATCAAAGACTAACTTTCTTATTAAGTTCGAAATACATAAGTCTACAGTATCTCGAAGATGCCTACTGACTGATAAATAGGTACATATATCATAAGCGTAAAAATTTTTTATGGGAAAAAACGATTTTTTTTTTATTTAATAAACCTTCTTTCATCCACAACGAGTTTTATAACCACCATCCTAAGTTAAAAGATAAAAAAAAAACTTCTTATTGAGACGAAACGAAGGTTCCATTTTCGAATACCAAGTTCTTATGTTATTGTTGTTGTTTTGTAATCCCTCGTCAAGCTTATCACAAAATCCCAGACACATACTTTCTTCACCACACAGCTGTTAGTTTATATTTTTCATCTTTTTTTTTGCAAATCTTTCTCTACTTAAATTTGACTTTGTCTGTTACTTCACTTCTTCATAGGAATAACGAAACATGCGTATTGTGCGTGTGAAATTTTTTTTAAGAAAATCGTGGTTAAATAAAATTAACAAAAGGATGGCATAGTTTTAGGATATGTGTGTATATTTTAAGTAGAGAAATGTAAGGACATACTTGCAAAAGAGAGTCTTTATTTAAAAGAAAATCTACCCTAAAAATGTAAGAAAGCCAAAAGTCAGATTAAAAAAAAGAATTCAACAGTATATAGTACTGCGAAAGCTTTAAGCTTTTTTCTCTTGTGGCTTGATTTTTGTTCTCTTGATTTTTTGTTATTGAGAAAAGAAAATAAAACTAACTTTTTCTGTATGATTTAGATACACCAAGTCTTGGGCTATTTTTATTGAAGATATTCTTAATCAAGTTATGTAGTGAAAGGATAATGAATATTTCAGCTTTGTTCTATATTATTTTTGTATCTTTTGGTAGCTTTGGTGCAAAGAGAAAATATAAGTAAGTAGTTAGATTAAAATAATTAGACGCACGTTATGCTGAAGAGTTATTGGTTTATCGGTTTTAATTAGTTCCAATAACTTTTGTCTATGTTAAGAGATTTTTATTTGTGAAGGATAGACGGCAAAATTAGAAATAAAAGCAAACAAAAATTCCTTCAAACATGTAGGTATGTATGTATAAATGTACATGTACATATTCAGATAGTGAATGAGCACACACAAATTAATTAGTAAGGAATATCCTTGGGATTTATTCTCTTTTGTATAGGTAGCATCTATTAGGATTAGGATTCGGAACTCCTGTGAAGGTACATTGGTGGACTTGGACTTTGTGCTCTTCGGAATGGGAGTTTCGAGGATAACGTTTGTATCATCATATTTCTGTTATAATAACGTTCTGACTATAAAATCCAACTGTGGCATTTACGTGACTGAATTATTGGCATTGGTTTTTTTTTCTTTTTTTTTGAAAAAAAGAAGGAAACTTGAATTCAGTTTGTTTTTGGTTTTTGTTCAATTCGGTATAAAAAAAATTTCTTCAAAAAGGATAGATGTGGTGGAGTTGTATTTTATATCTACATATACACTTTTCCATCTGGAAAGGGTAGAAAATGCTTATTTTTCTAATAAAATATTGGTAATAAACGTGTAGGATGTAGGCAGAGGGATATACATACATATATATGCACATACATATACCTTTATGTGTTTTTGATTTTGTTTCCCTCGTTTTGTGTATAAAAATGAATTAAAGAAGCGACATCTTGGTTGTAGGTAAAACATGTTTAGACAAATATTGTATTGGGTAGGTATAGGAAAAGTCCGCAAAACCAAATAGGTTATTTTTGGCTTTGAATACAAATTTTTATTGGTTGAATATAAAATTTACAAGAAAAGAGATATAATATATTCATTTTTTTAAAGGTCGCATCACATTTAGGTGACATACCAACGAAAATTTAAAATCTATTTTTTGCCGCATGCAGCTGTAGTCCAAATAAATTGTATAAAAATTTGCATATTATATATATCCATAAATGGGTGTATTTTAGTGGTGTTGTGAGTTGAAATAAAAAAAACATTTTTTTTTTTAATTTTCTAAGGTTTGATTTTTGAACATCAAAGTGACGCCAAATGTTTCGTAAACATATTCATGTGTTCTGGCTTTTAGAATTTTAGGAAAGTGAATTACTACATGTCAATTATGAAAACTTAAAACAAGACTCCCCAAAGAGCTAGGTCGATAGCAGATACCTGCCTCCAGTTGTGCAATTAAAACTGTTTGATGTTGCTATATTTATATACATATATATCGATCGCCTTCGGTCAGTCCTTCCTACAATACATATCCTGCGTTATTTATTAGGGGTATGCTCGAAAACTCGTCTGGCTGAGACGTTATTGTTCATACATAACAGAAGTCCCAGCTGTCAAAGGCACTTCTGGCAGTAAATGTAATCTGTAAAGCTCATAGTTGGAATTCCTTGCACACACCGAATCAAACGATTGGAACAATTTCGACCAGAATAATCTTTTTTTCTCTGTACTATTGTGTTATGAAATGATAGGTCTTCGTACAACCATACGACTAATTCCACCACATGCCTAATTCCATTCAGTGATTCAGTATACCTTAAAAAACCAACTGAAATGTCAGAACTTCTTCACATGATAAATTTCTTTATATCATAGTCTGAACAAAATAATTTAAAAGAAAAAAAACTAACAATTTCGAATATCCTTGCACTTTTATTCAGAGGACCGCGTCTTTAATTCGAGTTAATTTAATTCCAAATTATTTCTAAAAATATTCAGAACACAAAAAAATCTAAAATTATTGAAAAAATTACATGAAATATCAATTAGTCTTTTTTTTCTATAAATAGAATATTTTATGAAAAATAATAAAATAAATTTTATTTCGGATGGACAAGAATATTCGTTGTGGTTTTCTTTTTGTCTTAATGTGTGTTTAAAAACACCCAAATAAATATTTCTTTTTCCAAATTTGTTGAAACTTTCGTCTAGCACCGCGCCGTCCACTGAATCCACATGCTTATTGGCGAACCCATTCATCTAGGAATGGAACTGGTTGGTGAATATGATCTTTTGACCAAAATTGAGGTTAACTTACAACTACGCGAAAGCCTATTTATCGAAAACACATTATGGTCTATGGCTCTTAGCTCCTGAGTCATTTGAAGTTTGTACCTACGATGTGTCGAAAATTCGACAAGCTGCGAAAGGCCAAGTTCATGTGCGCGGCGCGCACTTGATTGCCAGGTTCTCCTGCACGCTCTCACGGCGATATTTTTGGCAGATTTTGCGTTTCCTTGATGAACAGGAGCTGGCGTAATATTTACTGAATCCGTAGACAACCACGTTGCAACCAGCTCTCTCGAAAGGACGTTTGTGGCGACCGTAAAATGGGTGAACCACCACGCGAACAGAAGACCCTCTTTCATAAAACTATTTAATCTTTTTCACATGTTGTTGAACGCTATAACTCTCCCTGTTGGTTTAAAGGAGGTAGCTTCATGCAAATGGCCGGAATCACCTATCAAAGTTCGGAAATCTCTATCGGAAAACCCTTTAGTTTTCTTAGCAGTAATCCAACTGAATGTAAATAATTATTTAAATTAATCTAGTTTGAACGATATATTAAAAAAAAATATATTCTGGTCTAAATCCATCCTTTAGGTACAGTGTGCGTTTCATGTTTCAGGTCGATTTTAGATGTAGGATGTTTTGAGAGGAAAATTTTCCGTGTGATTTTGGGTCCCGTCTACATAAACGGGGAGTGTAGGAGAAGATATAACCATGATCTGTACGGACTGTGCAGCGAAACTGACCTAGTCAAATATTCAAAGTCCAACGACAGAGATGTCTTGTTCATGTAGAGTAGATGGACCCAAATGCTCCGGCCCCGAAAATCTTCGAATCCAACTCCGGGGGATGGCGGCGCAGTAGAAGAAGACCGCGACCCAGGTGACGCACACAAGCTAGAGTTTTACAGCTCACTATAGATGACCGCCATTTTTGGTAAGCAATCTTAATGAGCGACGAAGCATATTTCGACTTGGTTCGCTTTGTCAATAAATAGAATATCAGCACTGAAAACCCTCGATCAATATACTCGTACCAAAGATCACTATACTCTCGTAAATTAACTGTATAGTGCACCATTTTAGCCGGCATCATTGGGCCATATTTCCTTGAGGATGCCATAGGCAATGCTCTTACAGTTACTGGTGACCGCTATAGGGGACATGTTGGAAAACTTTCTTGTGACCAAATTTGATTATTTGGTCCTGGGAAACACGTGGTTCTAACAAGACGGTGCCACATCACATACAGCTCATAAAATTCTTATTTAGTTTTAAAGTTATAGAACAAAAAATCGACCTGGAACACAAAACGCACCCTGTATAAACTGTCATATTATGGGTACCTACATTTAGTTTTTTATATGCTTATAATTTTATGCTTCTGTATAAAAATGTTTTTTTTTTTATTTGTTTTGAATATTTTTGAGAAACATAGATACTATTTAGTTGATAAATCGTATGATATTCACACATACAATCATCAAACTAACACCTTGCTACAAATCCTACGTGCTTTACTGGCCATCTCTCTGTCATTATTTTCAGAATGTAAATTTTCAAATTATACAAAAAGTTGGTATATACACACCTTACTTAACCCCTTTCAAAATGACTAAATCACCAATACAAAAAACAGCAACTGTCTTTTTTTGAAATACGAAGCTTAAAACCTTTACAAACAAACATATCTGCAATTTAAACCAAACAACTTCTAAAGAACACAGGTAGGTACTATTAGTGCTATTACCAATCTAACCTTAACCCTTTTCCCTTATTTTGTAAAATAAATCTGCAAAAAAATAAAATTGTCAAAGCTAAAAAAAAAACAATTCCATTAAAAGCAAACCACTTTGCAAGCTCTTTCTCCCTTTCTATCGTTAATGCACTTAGTTTTCCGATTTCATAGAATTTTAGGCATCCATGGTGCGCAACCGAGAAGCCCAGCGGATAGAAAAGGATTATTTTAGATATAGCTTCAGTTTTGAAAATTGAAAATAGACCATGTCCGAGTTTCCATGGGGATTATTTGGCGGCATATCAGGAACGATGGTGGCGTTTATAAATGTAATTAAGCTTTCAAAACCTTAATTTAAGTATAATAAAGACTAGAAATGAAATTACTGCAATTTTCATTTTATAAAAGAGAAGCTTTTGAGTGAAACTCACAATCAATTTTAAGTTATATTTAGTTACTTTTGTTTAGTGGGATAAAATCTATGTATGCATGTACATTGTGCATAAGTTTTTATAAAGCCGAAGTTTCTATTACTTATAGCTGCTTTTATCACAACAAAAACTAAATTAAATTAATCTTCTAATTTTAAAGAAATAAATAGTAGGCTGTCCCGTCGTTGTATGAAGAAAAAAAATGTTCGATTTTTTGAAAGAAAGGAATATCAAAAGTTGCGTATTAACGAGCAGATTCCGAATATGTACTTACTTTTTGATTTGGCCATAACTTTAGGAGCTCTACCACGGCTTAAAGATCTTAAAATAAGGTAAACAACCATATGTTAAGGTCTTTAAGCCGCGGTAGAGGCCCAAAAGTTTTATCTAGCGCATTAATACAAGCACCAAAAAACGCTTTGTTCACTCTTTAACTCACTCTTAAAAATCTCCCAAAGTTGGTATCAATGTATTGTGTGCCAAAACCTTCCTACTTGTTGAATTAACTTATAAGGATGTGTTCGAAAGATTTGTATCTCGTTTTTAAGCTGGAGTTGAAATATTCATGAAAATGCAGATCGAGTTGATTTAGAGTTTTTCTCACTATTAAATTTTGCATTAACACTTACAAAAGTGCGAAAATACATTTTTTTCTTCAATCTACTCAAAATGTTCTCTAACCCTATTTTTACTTTTGTACATATTTGTTAATTTTTAAATTTGTAAAAAAACTATTTTATTTACTTTATACTTTAATAATTTTGAGTGTTGAAGATTTTTAACAGCCTATTATTAAGGTAATAGTATAATAGGCGTGTTTTTTTCCAAGTCCATAAGGAATTGTAGAAAAAATGACATCGGGACTAAACGCTTTACATGTAAATACAACAACAACTTAGCTAAGTCCAGATAATTATCTAGACTTAACATAAGTCATGATGAAAAAGGTGATGCCAAATAATAATGCAACAAAAATCACATTTAATACTTCTTATATATTTCGTAGCTTTAAAGTAGTTTTCTAACTTATTCTTAGCTTTAAACATTTTCTAACTAAAATCGTACTAAAACAATGACAGTTCGTGCAAAAAACTAAGTAAACAGACCTATTTTGATGTTTGTAAATGTCAAAGAGTCATATGAAGTTAGCACGATACTAAAAAAATAATAATAGGTATTCGATGAGTTAATAAAAGGCAAAACTGTTGTCTTAACTTAGTTTTGTACTAAAAAAGCTTTAACTCAGCTTTAATTCAACTAAATTTTTGTGCAATTTTTGTCAGTTGTCATATAAATTCAGCATAATTGCGCAGATATACGACATTTCTGAACAAATGCCAGTGTACTGATAAAACATACCAATCTAAACTATTCACCTTCCTGTAAATTGATTCAACATTTTGAGAATCATGAATTATGTATGAATTAAAATTTTGCATTTGAAAAAATATTTGTTCTGTAAATTGTGCAGCGATCACACTTTGGACTAATAAAGGCAAAGTATAACAAAATAAAAATATCAACGAACAAACCCTCAAGCATGCCAACATATATTTTTTTCGGACACCACCTACACACCTCCTACATTTCAACATCCGAAACGCCATCTTCACTAAAATATTCTTTTCAAATTCTAGCTTATTTTTATTCACTAATCGTTTGTTGTTGTTTTCCATTTTCCATGTTAAATTTTGCGATGTAGCGTATTCCCTAACCAATAAAACACGGCTTATATTCTGTGTTCGGAGGCTTTTTCACATATTGGACTCGTCTGACCACAGAATATTCCTCCACAAAAACATGAACATTCAGGGACTTACATATGATTTTATTTACACCGCAACTGTATGTATTAAAAAAGAATTATACATAATAATTATCAATATTTATTTAAATTTATTAAATACAAAAAAAAAATGAAAATGTTTGTATATATAAAATTTAGATTTATTAAGTTTTTAAAATATTACAACATAAATTTTATTTTTGAGCGACACGTTTCGGATTTTATTTATCCGAAAAATAAAATTATTGTTGTGATATTTTAAAAACTAAATTAATCGATTTTAATCGTTATATATTTATTAAATACTAAACACACAAATGGAGACTATAATACTACAAATTTCTTTTATTCGTGACATTTTCTTTTTAAAAATAATAACATTATTCACAATAATTATCTTAGAAAAACATTTTCAAAAATTTATTTCCTTGATTCTTTTCAGATTTGCAAATTAAACTAAATTGGTGTGGATAAAAAAAAACAAATGTTTTCCAAATAAAATTAGTGTTTGGTACGTAAATTTAATTGTTACTTTTCCAAAGAATGCAAAGTTAGACCTCAGATAACTTAAATTTAAAAAAAAAGTGTTTTATTTGTTGTAAAATATTTATTGTGAACTAAAAATCAAAATAAATTCAATAAAATTAGTGGCAAAGCACTAAATGGGATTATTTCATCAGAGGTATGTTTATATTTAATATAACCTTTTGTCATATTCGAATATGGGTGATCAATATTATAACATTATTTAATAATTAAGTAGATGATTTTAAAAAAATTATATTTTTAGAAAAAAAATAATTACAGATAGGTTATTAAAGATAATTAACTGAAAAAGTAAGACTTATTGATTAGATCGAATTTTAAATAAGAAACTTGTTCATGTTATAAAATTTTTTAAAATTTTTTTTTTTTGTTGAAAATGTAGACGCAAAGGTGGGTGGCAGCTGGTAGGTAGTATGACCATTATAATAACATTTTAAGACCAAAGTCTAACAGTATGACATTGGTAACTTTAATCGCCGAAATTTTCTGCTGAAATACATATGCTGAAAAGTTTGAGAAAAAAAGGAGACAACCGATTCAATCTCTCTGAAACTCTACTTTCATTAACCCTATAATTAGATTTTTATTAATTTTTATGAAAATGTGTTGTCAAAAAAGTGGATAAGTTCAGTGTTATATGCTTGTTGTTAAGCATGGACCTTATATTTTGCTCTGATACTGTAAGGGCCGATTTAGCTGGACTTTAAATCATAGGTTGCGTTTTCCTTGCCATTTTGAACTAGGATTTTCGAAGACTTGCTTGGATAAAGCTTTAGTCTATTTTTTTTACACGTAAAAAGTTTTTGAAATATATGCTATATTTTCGGTAGATCTTACGTTTCTTTGACATGATAGTGCACTGAAGGAAAAAACTCAGTTGTACAAAATTATCAAATCTTTTCATAAGATATTTTTTTTAAAAAAACAACAAACAAATAGATATCATTTAAAAAAAAAACGATTCTTGTTTGTTGTAAGTCCTATAAAAAAGTGGTACCCTGATATAATAATTTCATTTGATTGGCTGAAAGTGGCTTTTTCAACCTTTGATCGTGATAGCTTCTATGGTTGGCACTATTTAAATCTCTACATGGCTGTTGATCATATGCTAGATGATAGAAAAAGAAATAAAGTTTGTTGATAGTCAAACAGACGGGAAGTATGAGGATAAGTTGCTTTATTCGCTTATTAATGTTGACATCGCAGGAGAAATAGATGTTAAAATCAAAGATTGATTTGAAAGTTAAGAGATTATCTCACTTGCTAATTAATCTAAGGAAAGAATGCGCAGCTGGAGGTGAGTAGATATCAAGACACTGCTCAAAAATTGAAAAAAAAAATCTAATCTAAATAAAATTGTCAGAAATGTATGTTAGCCCAGTCAATAAGTATTTAACCCTTCCATATGGTACTTCAAAGCGTGTTTTTCGACAATTTTGTTATCATCTATGGTGCTATGGCTATTTTACTCAGAGAAGGATTTCATATAGCAGGTACCCAAAAACATGGCGGCCATCAACAAAAGCTCTAAATAAAACAATTGTACCAAAAAAATTTGGTTCGCAGTGAAGGACATTTCCAAAAAAAAAAAAAAATTGAAATCAACTACATACATAAATGTGTCACAGCATAAGTCAGCAAAGTCAGCAGAGTTCGATGGATATGTGAGAGCTGCCAAACTATTCTTTAAAAAAGAATGTTTTAAAATGTTTCACGCAAGTCTACTTAAAAAAGGTACCCATATCTTTGCAGTGTACCCATTTAAGTAGACTCCTCTAAGTACTAAACTCGAACAAATACTTTTAAAAATATTTTCGTAAAATTTTAGTTGAATTAGTATGATGTTAAAGCTGTTTTTTAGTATGAAACTAGGTTAAAACAACGATTTTGCAAATTTTAATAGAATCATCATACTTTCTCTACCATTTTCAAAGTTAAAATCGTCGAATACCTATTCAATTTTTTTAAAATAAATTGTTAAAGGTGCTTGGTCTTCAAAGTTCTTATATTATAATAGATTGTATTTTGAAAATTTAAAAAATGTGAATTTTTTTTTAAAGTGATTACATTTTGTTTAGAACATTGGAATAATTATTTAGCAAGAAAATTGTGTAGTAGTTTTAAACAAATACAATAATAAAGTCAGTAGTTTATTCAACGTCCAGTTTTAAATAAAGGGAAATATAAAAGCATACACCAAGACATATTCCTAGTGAAAAGCCATCGAATTATTTTTAATTGATAATCCCACCGAAACAGTAGTGTTCCCCACTTGAGGTATCTGCTTTCAGTGTATTTGACAATGTTAAAAATATAGCATATATATTGAAGGTTTGTGTGGTCTGGTATATGTTAAAGGTTTGTGTGACCTGCCTACCACTACAATGCGTGCCATGCAAGCAGACCTTGGGTATATATATTTGTACAAGCCCCAGAGCCATAATTAATTAACAGATTTCGCTTGGTGCGTCTGTGACTTTAAATTTTCAAACCAAGTTTAAAGATAAACTAGAAAGCCAGAATTAAAATTTTTAAATAAATAACTTTTCGTTGAAGTCTAGGTTTCTTTAACTTAAACATTTTCCAGTAGGGATTTTTGAACTTTGGCAAAGCTAAATCTATCAAAATAGCTATCATTTCGTAAATCTCTTGTGCCAAATCAACATGGAGAGTTAGACTGTTCAACAAAATGGGCAAATGATCAAATACCCCATAATACTACTAATAAAGCAAATTATTTCTCTTTTTGATTTTTGTTAAACTTGACCGTTTTGCAAAACGAACGTTGAAACCTGGATATAGACTGTCACTATAATGTGAAAATATAAATCAGCTGCTATCAGAAGCTACGGTTAATGTGATGAGATAGACCCATTTACGAAAATTGGTCTTAGTGATAGTTTTAGTGGTTTCACCTACCACGACACGGATTATCAAAAGCTGGTTTCAAAAACCTGCATCCATGTTAGCTGGTACACAAATATTTAGATTCTATTTCAACATTGTTTGGCTAAGCATTCCTAAAACATTTTAACCTAATTAAAAATAATGTTGATGATAAATTTCCGTGAGCATTAAAAACATATAATTTCACACGAGAAAACTCATCAATCATCCATATCATACCATTGTAACGGCCATTCCTATGCCGACACGTTCAATTTCCTGGAAAAGTGAGATAAAATTCAAGTAAATAGAAATCACTGTTACTATGTTAAAATGTTCTCGCCCTTCCCCTGTGCATCCATTGAGTGAGAGAGTGAGTGAGTTATTCGAAATAAAAAGCATGCTAACAAAAGTAGCAGCTTAACAAAAGTGTCATTCATATGAGTAACTGATATGGGATTCCAATTCCAACAAGTCTACGAACGATGAAACTCCTCTCCTAACACCGACAACTATGGTGACTATGATGATGAGAATGATGGGAAATGATGCTTCACTTTTAATGTCAAACCCTCTTCAGAATAAAGACGTCGTCGTCATCATGGTAGTCGTTGTCGTTGAACGACAATCGAAATCGTTCGTTCCTTCGAAATAACAAAAATCGATCGATTTTGAATCTAAATTTTCTACAAATTTTTTTTTCAAAATAAAATCGCTGTGGTAATGTTTATTTCCTATAGATTTTCTTTCAAATTGATTGGAAAAAGATTTAATAATATTTCTGAGAAGAATTTTATTTGGCATTTCACCATTTGACATGATATGACCGTTGGACAGTTCGAAATATTGATTTCAAGTTCTGAGTGTCACTGAATGTAAGGAAATAAGAGATTTTCCTCAAATAGGCTTTTGGTTTATGGAGAAATTTGATGTGTGTGTTCTTAAAAACAAAAAGAGATACAAAACATAAAAAAGAAAAATGAAAAGGTATGTCAGAGAACTCAATCAAAGGCAAAAGTGTATCATATGTTTTTTTTTTCAATATTGACAAAGGAAAAGTAAAATGTCTCACAAAATGAAACAATTAGCCTATAGCTATGGCTATACGTATGAAATCAAATCAATATTTTACTGGAAATGGTTCATATATTCACCTTCGTCTACCTGTCAAGTATATAAACTATGACGTTGACATCGAAATTAACAGATTGATTTTCTCTGTCAAAAACTTTTAAGAAAGAAGAAAAAGAAAGTGGTAGGGTACGAATGTAAAAAATACAGGCAAGAGAGTCACCGAATACCGAACTGGTACGTTTTGGCATAATGGTTAGTGCGTTGGACTGTCTTGCAGAAGGTCTTGGATTCGATTCTCAGCCGCTGCAGGGTGTACTGCTTCTGGTGAGGAATTGACCAATTCTCTAAGAGTATCTCTCTTCATGAAAAGTGCTGCTCATTAGTACAATCGAATCATTTATGTATTTACATACATATGTATATGAAAACCACAAGCACGTTTGTAGCGATCGATTTATTGACCACAATTTTCGATGTCTATTCTATGAAAATCGCTGCTATATTCCTTAATATTGGGTCTGAGCTCACCGACCAAGAATTTTGGTAATACATTTTATTTATTTGTAAATGTTCTTCGTTCGTGAAGTTGTTGTTTTTAATTAATGTTTTGATATTGACAGTTTGTTTATTTTTAAAGGTGCGTACACAGTGAAAGTTTAAAGTTGTCAAGTCCGAATTGGGAAAACCTTTATAGCACATAAAGAAAAATATGATCACTCTTATAAATTTTTTTTAACTTTTTTATGACTTTAAAAAATACAATCGCTTTAGAAAATTGATTTATGGGTTGTAGGTCAAGTTGCATATAGATGGGCGAAATACGGACCCACTTGTTTCGTGTTCTCTATTATCGTAATCTCAAGTTTGATCAAAATCTCTAGTTCTATTTTCATTTCCAAAACTTACCCTTTTGTACCAAAATAAAAATCGTAAAATTTTTATAAAAAATTTTAAGAAATATTTAAATATTTAAAGAGAAAATTAATAAAAATAATCCATTCGTTTGAGATATTGAATTAAAATTAAAATTTCAAATTAATTTGAATCTCGAATATTAAATATGGGTTTCTATGGAAAATATCATTAATAATTTTTTGTTGTTAAAATATTGATCAATCAAAATGTAAACTATACCTTGAATAGTACATAGAATTTTTTTTTATCAAAATCTATAGACTCCTTTTCGACATAAGTAAGTTTGATTAATACTTGTTTGAAAGTATCTCAAACATAGAATCATTCATACATACATAAGTACATAATTTGTAATTTATTGTTAAAAAAAAAATTTGAGTGATTTCAAGCACTCAGCTAATTCAGACAGTTAAGACCGAATGTGTTTGGAAAGAGTTGGATTTTCAATTTAACAAAAGAGACGCCAAAAGGTATAGAATATAACTGCCACATAAAAAAAGAGACAAGGATAACAGTAACAATTATAGACCAACCAATAAGCCCGATTTCTACAATTCACAAGCTTTTCTCGAAGACAATATACTTATATGTAATAGAACGAAATAAACACTTAGTGACAGGCAGCCAATAAGCAGAATTTAGAGAACGTTTCTCAACCACTGGCCATCTTCAGACAATAAACCAGCTCATCAAGAAATATAAGGGATTCCAAAAAACTTTGTTTTTTTTTTTGACTTTAAAAAAGCTTATGAAACCGTGGAACACAGTATATGGACGGCACTAAGAAATGAAAAGAACCATCCCAACCTTATCAAAACTATATCAAGACGTTTAGAAATATATGTATGGGTGATTCTACAAACAATGGAATAAAATGATACAACTTTCGGCACGACATTTTTGGAAGCCAAAAGTCGTAAGAATTGTTCTAGTTGATCCTTAGAACGTGTCTTTGCGTTGTTGAAAGCGGCCAGTAAAAAAAATTAAAAATGACGATTTTAAGGACATTTTTTGAAAAAGGATGTTCAGGGGACTGAGTTTTTTTTTAAGGGGACTGAATAAATCTTTAGTTTTTTTGTATTTTCTCTTGGGTACACACTGAAATAGAAATTAAATTTAATTAGCCTTCATAAACATACAAATTCATGGTTAATACATAATAACTTAGCATTTTATTAAAAGAAAATAATATATTATAATAATTTTTTTTTTCTACTTAGAATCAATTTAAAATAAATTATATTCTTTTCAAAAAATTCAAAAATATTTCGCAATGAAGTTTGAAGTTCAACATAACTTAAAAATTCTCAGGTTTATGAATAATTTATCATTTGTTCATTTATTCACCAGGGGACTGAGACCAGGGGACTGAGGTTTTTCATGGTTTTTGCGCAAAAAAACATATTAAGGTTTTACTTAAAAAATCAAAAAAAATATATATAATATTACAGTTTTATCAAACCTATACTATACTGCTAAAAAAGATGCTTACTTACATACATACAAATTTGTTTCGTAAAAACTCACCAGAGGACTGATAAACTAAACGGACAATCCACGACTTCATGCACAAATGTCTTTTTCACAATACTAACATAAGAAACATAATCGAGTTGCACCACGATTTTATTGTAAGGAGACTTGGTACTTCAAATTGCCAGTGCTGAAAATCCGATCGACATCCTAGTTATTGATATTTTCGACTGTTTCAATATTCCAGGGGACTGATATGAAATACGGGGGACAAAGTTCAATTAAGTTTTTTTGTAATAAAATCAATTACTAAAAAATATTTATTTATCTATTTCGTAGCAAAGATGTATTATTTGGCGTAACTTCGGTGGGATTCATTTTAGTATGAGACCTGAAATAAGAGAACGGTAATAATTTTTCTTTGCGAAAACGCACTGGGGACACGTCAGGGGACTGAGAATCGGACACTTTGAAGATTTTTTTGAGCAATATAAAATAAGGTCACCCTAATAATATAGTTAGGCCAGGTAGATATCAGTCAGATTTAATTTTATAAAAAAAAAATCAGATTAAATAATTGAACGGATTTCAAAATATTTCTGGGGCCGCCGAAAATTCCATCGTTTGTAGAATCACCCGTATACAAAAATATCACCACCAAGGTAGAATCCGACAAGCTTGGAAAGGAATTCCATCTAAAAAAAGAGGAGTAAGACAGGGTGAGGGCATCTTCGGAAGACTGAACTGGAGAAAAAGGTAAAGCATTCAAGTAGCAAGAGAAGATAAATATTCCTAGAAAATGATAAAATAGATTATTTTGAGGAATACGTGTACTTGGTACAAATAAAATCGTTCAAAAAATAAGAAGACAAAGAAAGAACTAAACGAATAACTAATGGATGGAAACAGTACTGGAGTTTAAACGAAATATTGAAATCGAACTTAAGCAGTGAAAGAAAATACGTACAAGAAAAACTGGAAATTTGTTCACATAATTTGACGCACGGGCTACAAACCCTAGGAAGAACCCAAAATCATCAAGAAAAACTGAGAATCTGCCAAGCTAAAATGGAAATAAAACTTTTGAATATACGATAAATACAAAGAACAAGCAACGAAGAGTCCACCAAAGTTTGACATCTCTCCAATGAAATATTTCTACATGCAGTCTCCACTGCTTCCCAAAGCTGGTTGTTATTGGAGGGTTTTGCATTTGAAACGAATTTCTTGACATCTGCCCAAAGGTTCAAGTCTGGGAATTGCGCAGGCCACTCCAAAACAGAAACTTCATTGACCCGAAACCACTCTTTGGCTTTTTTGCTCGTGTGTTTTGGGTCATTGTCTTGCTGAAAGACCCATCTTTTTGGCATTTTCTCTTCTGCGTAAGGTAGCATGGTTCTTAGAACAATGTCCACATAAAGATGCTGATCCATTACACCATTTATGCGATATATGGGCCCTACACCTTGATAGGCAAAACAACCCCATACCATTATGCTTGAGCCTCCATGTTTTACGGACTTCCTCGTATACCTAGACACATATTCAGCATAAGGTGGGCGTCGCACATATTCCCGGGAACCAGAACCACCATACAGAACAATTTTGCTCTCATCAGACCATAAAATATTTCGCCAATGCTGAAGTGGCTTATCGACATGGGCTTTGGCAAACTGCATTCTTTTGGCGATGTGTTTTTTTGGTAAAAGAGGAACCTTTCTTTATTCACCGAAATTACAAAAAATATTCATCTTTCAAAATACGTGTACCAGACTCAGTTTTCCATGTATTAAACTCGTCATCGTTTTGGCCAACTGGTGTTATAATTCATGAATTTGAATATAAATCAAATAACCGAGGTATAATTCAGAACCCTTTTCGTCAAAATCGGACAATGCTAAATCGACGTCAAAGCAGCTTAAGCAAATATTAATTTACTACCAAAATGTAAATGGACTTCGGACAAAGACCAACATGGTCTACAAAAATATAAACAATCTACCACACGATGTCATTATATTAACTGAAACCTGGCTAAACACTTCTATTCTTGACTCGGAGCTTTTTGATGCTTCCTATCAAATCTTCAGGCGCGATCGCCATGACAACGACATCTCTGACAATGTAAGAGGAGGAATTCTTTTCGCCATCAAAGACTCGCATACTTGCTACCTGATTGACGATTTTCGATCCCTGGGTATCGAAGTAATTTGTATAAAAATTAAGTTGGTATCCGGATATTTGTTTATTGTATCGACTTACATACCTCCGAGTTCTAACAATGACATTTATGAAAAATTTAACGACTGTATAGAAAGCCTATATGTTCTTTTGGAGCCGGAAGATGAGATTTTGATTGTAGGTGACTTCAACTTGCCGAATCTAAATTGGATACAAATTGATGACGACAATTTCTACCTTCCAATTAACGCGTCTAGCTCAAATGAGCTTACTATAATAGATGGTATGTCTTCGTGTGGTCTTAATCAGTTTAATGGAGTGAAAAATCGTTTGGGAAGAACACTCGATTTAGTTTTTTTCTCCGATACAGTTTGTGCTGAAACTGCAGTACTAGCTTCTGCTGTTAAACTATTAGAAGAAGATCGACATCATCCTGCTTTAGATATTGCACTTAATTAAAATATGTCTTCTCCAAATAATAATTATTCTTATGACAAACTTGAATTTAACTTTAGCAAGTGTAACTTTGTAAATTTGTTTGAATTGTTAAATACCATCGACTGGAACCAATTATTTCTAAATTTAAATATTGATGATATGTGTAACGTTTTTTACAATACACTCTTTGACTGTTTCAGTAAAACTATTCCATTTAAAAAAGCTCATAAAAACGCGCAGGCACCACCATGGTTCGATTCTCATGTCAAAAATTTAAAAAACAAAAGAAACAAAGCTTGGGTAAAATATAATCAAACAAGAACGGATGATGATTATAGAACGTTTCTTATTCTTAAGCAATTATTTAACGAATATTCAAACTCTTTATATGAAGAGTATATTCATAAAATTGAAACTGATCTTAAATCTAATCCAGATAATTTCTGGAAGTTTGTCAACCGTAAGAAAAAAACTTGTGGATACCCTAATTCTATGTCAAATTCAACATCATCTAGTCATGAACCAAAAGTCATTGCAAACATGTTTGCAAGCTATTTCAAAGAAGCGTTTCATGAATCACACACAGTAAACTCTTCTTGTTCTTTTTCTTCAGTTTTAAACTTTCAACATCTAAATAATATTAATTTTGAAATAAGTGAACATACTGTTGCACAAAACATATTGCATCTAGAAGAGTGTTTTAGTCCTGGTCCTGATGGTGTGCCATCCTCTATTTTGAAAAAATGTGTCTCTTATTTGTCGTATCCTTTATGCGTTCTTTTAACCACGTCCTTAAAAAGTTCGCTTTTTCCAATTATCTTGAAAAGCTCATTTATCATTCCAATACACAAAAAAGGTCCTAAAAATGAAATTTTGAACTACCGACCTATTGCTAAGCTATCTGTGATACCTAAACTGTTTGAGTCTATCGTATGTAGTGTCCTTACATTTCATTGTAGTTCAATTATTTGTGATAACCAGCATGGTTTTGTCAAAAAACGGTCTACTGTTACTAATTTGTTTAATTTTACGTCCTTTTGTTTAGATGTTTTTGAGAAACGTGAACAAGTAGATTGTGTATTTACTGATTTTAGTAAAGCGTTTGACAAGTTGTGTCATAAAACACTTATTTTTAAACTGTCTCGTCAAGGTTTTAACGATAATTTCTTAAATTGGATTTCATCATACTTAAAAAATAGACAATATAGTGTAATATTTCGTAATGAATGTTCGAGTCCGTTTATTGTGAACTCTGGTGTACCCCAGGGTAGCCATCTAGGCCCAATTTTATTTATTTTATTTATAAATGACTTGATTTCGATTATAAAAAATTCGTCTGTCCTTATATATGCTGATGACATTAAACTTTTCAAAAGAATTAACTCTACATCTGACTGCCTACTTTTACAAGAAGACTTAATATTATTTAGGGAATGGTGCAATAAAAATCGTCTTGTTTTGAATGTTGACAAATGTAAAACCATGAGTTTTACACGCAAGAAAGTTCCAATTATTTTTGATTACATGTTTGATTCTTGTCCTTTAAGTAGAGTATCTGTTTTTGCTGACTTGGGAGTAGTTTTAGACTCGAAACTTACATTTACTGAGCATATTAGTTTTATTGTTAAAAGAGCAAATAGAGTCCTTGGTTTCATCAAGAGATTTGGGCGCGATTTCCGTAATCCTTATGTTCTCAAACTACTTTTTGTTTCATTTGTGAGACCAATTCTTGAATATGCCTGTGTAGTGTGGGCACCTTATTATTCTATTCATATAATGAGAATTGAAGCGATTCAGAAGAGATTCTTGCGCTTTTGTCTCCGTTTTCTTCCTTGGCTTCCTGGAAACGTTCTGCCCCCTTATTATTCACAAAGGCTTACTTTTATTAACCTTCCTTCGTTGACTAACCATAGAAAATATTTACAATTTTGTTTTATTACGGCAATAATAAATGGAGCAATAACATCACCATCGGTTCTTGTTCGTTTTAACTTTAGTTTTAGTCGATCGAGTATACGACTCCAAAAACCACTAAATCAAATTTTTAGTAGATCGAACTATGGTGCTCATAGCCCTATCAATAAATTAATCGAAATATTTAATAAATTTTATTTTCTAATAAGTTCACCATATGACAACTTTAAAAATCTCAAATTTAAGACATTGTTTTATAGTAGTTTGGATTAAATTTTAATGTTAAGTAGTTTTTAAGCATTCATTTATAAGAACTGTTCACGTTAGCATTTAACGAATTGTAATAAATAAATAAAAAAAATACATTAAGAGAAATGATCCTTAGCAAAAAACCAAATCGAAAAAACTCCACATCAGCCTTGACCAAGATGGTATCCTTGATACCCACAAATCAAATAGCTTTTCCTGAAATCAGCTTACGAGAGAGTTTTAACCCTCCGCCACCTTGGAAGAGAAACCTCCTTAAAATCGATACTAGTTTAGCACAGCTTAGAAAAAATGAAACCCCAGATGAACAGTACCGTAAGCTTCACAAGGATATGTTAGCTTCAGTGAATGCAGATCGTGTCTTTTACACCGATGCCGATGGCTCTTTCCAGGATAATAATTCTTCATATGCAGTCATTGAACTTAAGAAGAATGGAGAAACGAAACTTATTCACCTAGGACTTTTGTTGGACCTAGCTGGTAGCTACATCTCAGAACTAACAGCTATCGAAAAAGCGATATCCATAGCCCAATGCTCTAACGAAAAAACTATTATCTTCACTGATAATTTAAGTATCCTGTATGGACTTCGCAGTGGACTTAACAAATGTACTTCACTAGAACACATCAGAAGCAACATCAACTCTCATACCAACATAATGTTAGCTTGGGTACCTGCACACGTAGGAATCACTGGCAACGAATTTGCAGACACCTCAGCTAAGGAAATTAGTAAATATCCTCTGGCGATTCAAATCCCTGTCTCTTATCGACTCACGAGGAAAATATTTAAATCTATCCAGAGAACACAAAATGCTGAGGACTGGAGACACTCCGAAACCTTTCTTCGTAAACACCACGTTTCTCCAAACCATATACGAGTACCATACAATACAACATTCACAAGAAACGACTGTATAAAAGTGCTTAGAGTTAGGGTAGGCAAAACCCTTTCCACGATTCGGCACCTGTACAACCGAGAAACTCCAGAAGAATGCCAATACTATGAAACTGCCTTTACAATTTGGCACATATTGGTTACTTGTCCCATCTCCAAACGTATAAATGATCCAGAACTTATTGAGCAACAACTCGCTGAAATCTTAGATCGATCTAGTATGCAGTCACTTAAAAACATCAAAGAAGCAACATCACTGCACAATAAATTTAACGATATTTAGATCCAATTGCCTTAAGAAACATTCCAATTCAACTTCTTCTATTTATCATCTTCAATTTTGTATTTTAAATCTATCTTTTTCTAATTGTTTGTACGTAATATCTATATCTATTTATGTCATAATTATGATAATTTTGTGTTAAAATGTACTTGAATCAGTTGTTTCTTTAAAAAGATGACATCATATGGCCCTGCTGCCCTGATGTCTTCATCAAAAAATAGTTTGTAAATTAATTTTGTAAATTATTTAGTTATAAATAAATAAATAAATAAATAAATAAATAAAATCAGAAAATGTAAAAAAAAAGCGCAATGAAGGGATTTTCATTTAGTGCGAATAAATTAATCGGAATGAATTGAATTGAATGAATTGAACTAAACAAACAGAGTTAAACTTAATTTATAATCTAATGCATAGAACCCCCAAAACCTCTCCCCCTGCCTTCGCGCACTAATTTTCAAAGTAGGTTCCTTATTTTTGTTTTTCGAAACTAAAATGGTAAATAATAAAAGTACTTTCCGAACTTACAACGTGTTTCTATTTGTTTCGGGAAATTCAAATACGCAGCGAAAAAAAAAACTTAAAATTTAAAAATTCTAAAATTTAACAATTTGTAATTTTGGTCGAGATATTTGTTTTAACTGCAATCCATCAAATTTCAAGTCCAATACGAGTAAATTTCCATTCTTTTTACTTCTTTTATATGGTTAAATGTTATGTTTGTAAAAAAAATAACTCCAGAAGGATAATAAGTTTTCATATTTATGAATAGTTGGCTGCTATTGCAACCATAAATGTAGTTTTTTTTTTCTTTGACAAATAACTGCGAGAACATTAAATTTTATTTTAATTTTATCGTGTTTATTTTTGACGTATAATAGTTTTCTATGAAGTGGCTCTCATGTGGAGTGGAATTGAAAAGAACAATTTCCATTTAAATAGTTCTTTTTTTTCAAAAACCAAACATTCTCCAGAATCTAAAATTTTCTACAGAAATAATTTACTTTTTTAAACAAACATACTCTATGCATCTAGTATAACTATTACCCTAGAATATATGTGCCAGAAATTTCACATGGAATTCAGATTCATCCTATGAGCCATTAAAATACTAAACAGACGCAGGAAAAAATTATGATGCTCATAGTTATTTCCAGTCCGAGTACCTTTATTATGATTGTATGTATGCGAATGAACTGGAGTAGCAACAAGTGTGTAAAACCTGTGCGATATAGGGAAATTAAATATTCTCCCTTTGACTAAAACAACACAAAACGGAAGTACACATAACAAAACTCAAACAACCACTTAGAGCCATTTGGAGAACATTAAATTGGTAATGAACGAACATAAAAAGGGGTGGAATGGCGCAAAAACATAGCAAGGAAACAGGAGCATAAATAATATCCAAACTGTGTTACTACAAGTATATGTTTGGATGTGATACAGAAGTACATAAATTCCAAAAAATGAATGGGATAAGATTTCATTTTATTCCATGAAAAAGCCAACAAAAAAGGACAAAACGAAAAAAAAGTAATGCAAATAGCTTGGTGTATGAAATGGAGATGCAAAGTGAGTTTTAGAAAAATGTTTCATAATTTTTGTCTCTTAGTCAGTCAGATAAAATAATAAAGAGCTACAAGGACTTTTGTTTTTGTATCAAATGACACTTTTGGTGTACGAGCTGTGTGCTTCATATCCTTTGTGCTCAATAACATCGCAGACAAATGTTGTCTGCGAAAATAAGTGAATAGCTAGCAGCTAGCTTTTACATATCTACATAATATATTTTTTTATGAAATGAATTTTAACTTTGCAGTTTTCTCATTGTCCTTCAATCGACATTATCTAACAAATTTTGAATTTTAAGTGGACATTCGTGGTCATTCAATTTCCATAAAGAGTTAATAAAACTTGAAAGAAAATGAGTAATTTGTGTGTATTAAAGTATACTCCTTTTGAAATTAAATAAAGATTTCATTTTTTACCCATAAGCATGAAATTCATTTTTACTTCCGACTTATAGGTACTATAAGGCAAGTTATGAATTCGTAGAAAAAATAGAACTCGAGATTTTGATCAAAGTTGACATTACGATGATAGCGAAGACTAAATAAAATGCACGACTGGGTCGCACGAACATGCTCCTATGTAATAGACTAAGAATTTTAAAAACGAAAGTTATTAAAGAAAACTATTCATAAGGATAAAATGATTTTTTTTTAAATTCTTTTAGTAGTAAGAGACAAGAACAGAATGCTATGCAAATACGAATTTATGCAGGAACAAAAATTATAAGTCGTTATAGTGGTTCCTTAAAAAAATAAACTTTTATGTATAATTAAAATCCGTTATGCTGATAATGAGAAATTCAAAATTCGAAAAAATCGTTCTATGGTAGGTACAGTCAGTAATATCTAGATTAAAATTTTTTTATTAAATCAAAGATCGTAAAAATTAATCAAAAGAACAAAAAATTAGCAAAATTATCGGAACCGTTTTTAAAAAAATACGATTTTCGAAAACCTTTTTTTAACATTTGTATGGAAGGTACCGTTAGTTTTAGATACAACAAAATTTTTTTTTTTAAATCTTGTAGATTATGTTAAGAAATTTTTATTTTTCAAGTTTGAAACAAATTGATCTTGGGGTTTTCGAAATATTGTGTTTCCAAAAAAAAATTTTGAATTTTTCTTAGAAAATCCAAAAAATAAAAAATTGAAAATTTCAATATGTAATAATAGTTAAACTTTGGAGGAGCCTTAGCATAAAAAAATGGTTTAAATCGGCTGTACTGTTTTTGAGAAAATCTGTACGACCGAATTTGATCATTTTTTTTTTGCTTAAGCTCTCCAAAAATTTAAATAGAATTGTGTATTCAAATTTTCAAAAAAATTCTTTTGGTTTTTAAAAAAAAATTTCAAAATTTTTTTTTTTTCAAAACTCGAATTTTTCCAAACTTGATAAATAAAAGTTACTCAACATAATCTACAAGTTGTATGAAAAAACGTTTAATTTTACCTAAAAATAAAGGTACCCACCATACAAATGTTAAAAACTGTCAAAAAATAGTTTTCAAAAATCGTATTTTTCTCGAAAACGGCGCGCGCCTAGAATTTTTTATTTCAATTAATCGTAACGATCTTTAATTTAATCAAAACAAATTTGAAATTAAGATATTACAGCTTGTACCTACCATAGAACCATTTTTTTTAAATTTTGAATTACTCATCGACATGATGGATTTTAATGAAATTTTTTGTAGCGATGCTTCTAAAAAGTCTAAAACCATTGTGTTGAAAAGAATTTCTAAAAAAAAATATTTCAAAAAAATATTATTATTTTGTGGAAAAAATTGATTTTTTTTTTCAAAAATCCAAAAAAAAATATTTTTTAATATGTAATATTTTTCTTTACATTCTAAGGAGCTTCTGTTAAAAAAAATTTAATCAAATCTGTTATGCCGATATGAAGAAAGTCAAAAAACGAGAAAATAGTTCTATGGTACGGTAGATAATGTCAGTAATGTCTTAATTTAATTTTTTTGTACTTATAAAATACAATTTAATTTAACGTTTAGTACAAGGAAGTCTTCAAATTAGAATTTAACGAAAATAATATTTAAGAATAGGTTAACTAAAGGCTTAGAATAGGAATACATTGAATGTGTATACTTAAGAGAAGGGCTTTACAAAGGCTAGATTTGGATATGTTGAAGTCAAATCAATTCGAAATTTGTAACAGTTACGAGACCTGGGATTATAAAATGAAAAGTTTCTGGGGCGATAAGGGATGCGGAAAAGGCTACCGACCTCAAGTTGTTGGGGTTGGTATTAAAGGAAATTGCATTTAATAAGAATTTTATCACGTGTGATCCTTTAATAAAAATGTTGACATGTTGACTTTAGGTTTCATCAACTGTCAAAACAGCGAAAGAGCGGACATCAGGAAACGGAAAAGTATATGTATATGTACATAGTACTTTTCCAATATTCTTCGAATTGTATATGATTCACCGAAAAGTGTAATATCTATGGAATTAGAGTATCTCTTCTAAGGACCCATTTTAAAATGTAGACTTAGTCTAGTACAAAGACAGTCTTACATACAAACACACCGACAATAAAAGCTATGTATAATATGCTCCCAAAAAACTAAACACGAAAAGTTTTCACATTATTGCGAACGTTCTCACCCGAATGACTTTCCAAGCAGACCTTAAAAAAGGAAACAGCAATTACGTGATTTTTAAGCGGTGAAAATTTAATTTATTGTAAAAACAAAAAAATAAACAAAAGGTCAAAAACACGAAAACACCCCAGCAGATTTATTAAACCATAAATAAAATATAAAAAGTGACACCAAAAGTAAATTAGAGTCTTTTTTTTCCCATAGACTTCCGGGATAAAAAGAGTGGTTGGAACTGCAGAAACCTAAACCTCAAGCCAAATATACGTACATATATAGCTAGCTTTGTATTTTTACTTTTTTTTATTATTTTTATATACAAAAAAAAAGAACAATCAAATAACATCCGCAAATGGTTGTATCTACCGATTCAATGAGTGGCTAACCACATTCTGTGCAATCCTGCGGAACCTTAAAGAAATCACTCCAATGGGAGGCATTTCCTTTTTCGCATTTCGCATTTATTCCTTGCTTCTGTGTTGGGCGAATTTCTCCTCAATGGTCAACAATACACCGCAGAACATACACAAACACAAAATTGGTTGGGTTAGAGCAGATGCTAGGCTAGAGGTTACATAAGCTCAACCCAAAGCCTTCAAAGACACGTGTTACGGAAGAAAGACTAGGAAACGAAAATAATGGTTCGTTATAATTTAAACTTCGGTTTAGTTACGCTAGAATTATTCAGGAGAATAAATTATCTTCTTGCAGCCGCTTCAAGCCGATGGGCATTTTTATCCGTTTGAGTCGTTTTTCACTTTATACCGTTATCCTCTCCCTCGCATAGACACACAAAAACCCAAAACACGCTCAAGCCAAGTGAATCTTTGGGAATTTATTTTTTCCGCGAAAAAATTATCTTTCGCTCGCGGCGGTCTGAAAAACCAGAAAACGTTTCCATATTGATTTTGGCAGGGATATGAACTTGTTTTGGGTGCAAGGTGTTCAAATCGAGTGCTTCCTTTTATTATTCTTTGCCAAATTCCATTACCTGGTCTTGCCAACTAAAATAAAATGATTGTTATTTTTTGTTTTTATTGTTTTTTTTTTGTCTTGGCAACTTTACTAAATGAGGCTTTTTGGGTTACAAAAAACGGTGGAGTTTGGAATTTATAACTTTTTATACGATTCCATATGAAAATATATCTTTGTGGTGTCCATTTTTATGAGCTTCAACTTTATTCGTTAAAAGGCATTTGAAAAGGTGCATTAAGTCTTCTTATTCGGATCATTGAAGTCATTGAGATATTTGCATAAGTTTGAGACGACAAAGCCTAGTGTCATAAATATGAGTACACAAGAGAGTTTTTTTTTAAATTAAATTTAAATGTCACCTATAAAAGCTTGATTTTGGTGTGGGAAATATCCCTATTTATTGAGCTTAATAAAGCAAATTCTTAGTCTAACTTAAATAAGGTTCTTATTAAATAAATCTAGGATTGGAGTGAATTTGAAGGATGATTAAGAAGACGGAGTTTTAGACAGAGTGATGTGAAGTTAAAGTCGAAATTTTTATCCTTTGAAGTATGCGAGCAATAGGACCGTTGGGACTATAAGAGGCACGATGGGTGGGCAGATAGAAGAGACAAGGTTTTGAGCAATCTCGCGATTGCGTGCATCTCAATAACCAGATGCACGAACTGCACAAAATCAACAACGACAATTGGAACGGAGACAAGCGTGTAATTGGCACAAACAGAGCAAATGACCGGCAACGTCAATGAATACGGTCCAATTATTGAATACTCCGCTCATCCAAAAATGCTGATTGGTGCTATGTACCAATTATTATCAAATTTAAAAATGAGTTAGGCGGCATGAGCTATGGGTGGCAAAATTATCTTCATTGTTCATGAGAAGTTGGTAGTAAAAGCAATAAATTTTATCACTTAACTAACGAGTGATTTTTTAAGAGATATCGGAAATAAAAAAAACACATAAAATTCAGGAAAACTTATAATCTTTATTTGAATGGATAGTACGGTCGATATAATTTAATGTTTGAAGATTATTTCATGCAAATGTTGGTCGCGGCTGCGCCTCAAATGGTCCATCCGCTTAGTCCAATTTTGGCATACTCTTTCTTACATTTCGGCCGGTATCTCACGAACAAAAGCTTGCTTCCAGTGCGTCAATTAAAGCGGGCTTATCGCTCTATACATCAGCTTTAGCATAGCGCCACAAAAAATAGTCTAGAGGCGTTAATTCTCACGATCTAGGCGGTCAATTGACCGGCCCCAAACGTGAAATAAACTGTTCACCGAACTCACCCCTCAATTGATCCATTGTTACGCGTGCTGTGTGGCATGTGGCACAGTCTTGTTGAAACCACCTATCATGCAAGTCAAGCTCTTTCATTTTGCGTAAAAAAAGTTTGTTATCATCGCACGGTAGCGCTCACCATTCACAGTAATGTTGCGATCCGCATCATCTTTGAAGAAATACGTCCCAATGATTCCGCCAGCCCATAATCCGCACCAAACAGTGACTTTTTCTGGATGCATTGGTACCTCTTGCAATGCTTCTGGCTGCTCCTCACTCCAAATACGACAGTTTTGCTTGCTCACGTATCCATTCAACCAGAAATGAACTTCGTCACTGAACACAATTTTTCGATAAAAAAGTGGATCTTCGGCCAATTTTTCAACAGCCCATTCACCAAAAAATCGGCATTGTGGTAGATCGTTCGGCTTCAATTCTTGCACCAGTTCTTGAAAGGCTTTTCACCTAAATCCTTGCGCAAAATTTTCCACGTAAGGGAGTAACAGAGACCCAATTGCTGCGAACGGCGCCGAATTGATAATTCACGGTCATCACTAACACTGGCCGATACAGCTACGATATTTTCCTCAGTTCGCACTCTACGTAAGCGTCTTGGTGGTTTAATATCCAACAATATAAATTTGGTGCGAAATTTAGTCGCAATAGCCCGAATAGCCGCCTCAGTAGGTCGATTAAGCTGACCATAAAATGGAAGAAGCGCGCGATGAACTTTCTTAACAGAGCACTCATTTTGATAATAAAATTCAATAATTTGCAAGCGTTGTTCGTTCGTAAGACGATTCATGGTTAAATTATAGACCAAACTAAAGATGTTTGACAGTGACACAGAACACGAAACGTGCGTGAGCTGTAACAACCACTGTTGCCAAAAAGAAAATAGCAAAAAAATCACCCACAACATACTCGTAGCTAACAAAATAGTTTGCAAAAAAAAATATTGTTTTGCCTCAGGCGAAAAATATCCTAGCTACGCCACTGGTTGCGCATCAAGATTAGTGCAACTAGAAATAATTCATATGGCAGAACAACATTTGCCGTGTTTGTGGCAAACAATTGACCTTTTTTGTGTTGAATTAAGACGGACTGATACAAAATATAGCACTCCATTCCTCTTTATATCATAGATCCAATTCCCATATATCCGTTTGGTCTTCATCAAAGTACGGACCGTCATCACACTCGGACTCGGAAAGACCACATTCTCACGGCCGGCACAACGCCACACGCGATCAAACTTTCAAGTATTTGCTCGATATAGCTATACGTGAAATATATCTTCAACGGCAAATAAGTTGTGTCCACTATCGTCGTGCATGAGATAATCGGTCCGGTACAGCTGCATCCAAAATCGGGCCTAGGAAATTCCTAAAACAACAGTACTTTCTATGTATAAAGGGTGGGCCAAATACAATTTTCTTTTTAAAAATGCAATTAAATGAACAAAATTAAATTTTTGCCATGTATTATAGCTTTATTAGTAAGAACAAATATTCCCATTAATTATGGACCACAACGTTGTTCAAGTGGCTGCCTCGGCAAAGATTCTTATGTGCTTAAATCATTCTGTTTTAAACACCAAGAACTTAAAAAAATTGTTCAAGCCTTTAAAAAATAATTTTGTGCTTCTGAACTAATAACAGTCGTTTTAAAATTCTAAGTCTCGCAGTTAGATCTGATGAACGAGGTGACCAAGGATATCTGAATTTTTTGAAATAAAACGTTCCCCCAAAATTTCACGCAACAGGTCCATAGTTTGCGTAGCAGTGTGCGTAGTCGCTCCATCTTCTACATTATACATTACATTACAAATTGTATGTATTATGCTATGCTTTTTTTACTGTGCATTTCGAAATGCTTCACTTGTATTTTCGATGATAAGTAGGGGTGATAGAATTCATTCTCAAATTTTGTCAAAGACCTCGAAATTCATCTTTTCGCGGATGCTCAAGCACAAATACATTTAACCATGTTTGAATTAGAATCGATGTGGCTGTTCAAAAGATAGACTTTGTATAGACTGCCAGGCAAACTTAAAGAGACGGGAAAAAACATACAACCGACATATTTTGTCTTCTATAAGTCCAAGATGGATTTATAAAAAAAAACTAAATCAAAATTTCGCCCATTAAACCATATATTCGTACATACACACATATTTATCAGCTTAAACGGAAGAAAAGAAAAAATTACAGCCATGATTCTCACAAATGTCATCTTTAAATGTCATCTTTTTTTTGCCATTTGATTATCTTTAAAATCTCGTTCAACCAAAAAAAAAATACATCCCCACAAAGTCGACGCATTTAGAATAATTTGAATAAAAGAGATTTTGATCGATGTATTCGTTTTTTTTCAAGCGTTTAATGTGTGTCACATAAACAAGTAACTTATTATATTTGCAAGGTTTAGCATTTTTTACCGAATAGCCCCGGCCCCGGCGAATAAAACAAAATAAATTTAAGAGAGATTCCCTCATTTCATCCAGTGCGGATGCGGAAACATTTTTATGGCTTTATCCATATAGTATACACACACAGTGAGCTAGAGCTATGTGCTTGGCGTCACATTAACTTAATGTATGACCACCATTGATCAAATGGAACCACAGAGAATCCAGCCCTCTGTGCATTATCCTGTAGTGTGTTTCCGGATTTATTTTTTTTTGCTCTTCTCGCTTTTTTTGTGCTCACTTCTGTCAAGACTAAGCCACAGCTAAAAAGACCGCGGTTGAGTGATGATGATTATGTTTTTGGGGGACTGATGGTTTGATAAGAGGGTGCTACGTGGAATTCCAGATTAAACGTTGTCCTTGTCCATCCCCCATAAAGTGTCCAGAACATTTATTGGATTTTTTATCTTTCCACGTGTAAGAACAAAAAGGATGATTTTATTTTGTTAAATATTTGAAGCGTGAATCTAATCGAATACAAATGTTTCCGAAAAGCAACCGAAAAAGCAAAACAACTGTTGAAAAAATATTTATATCATTATCAAACTGTACCTATGTGTATATAGGAAAGGAAAGTACATTAAATCACAACTAGGAGGATGATTGTCCATTGCACTCAAAGAATGAACTTGTTGGAGTGTAAATAAGAGTAAAAATCGTATAACGTTGTATAAACATATATTTTTTAAAGTGCTGTGCAAACAAATCATATTAAAAAATCTTTCGAAACTTAACCGGGGAAGTCTTAAGAGGTCAACCCATGAGATATTGGTGTTTTAAAGAATTAAACCGACAGTTCGACTAACATTACTTTTTTTTCTCCCCAGATCATAATTATTGAATAATAATCAAATGTTGCTTAAAATTAATACAAAAATGTTCGCAAATTTGTATGCAGTAAGAGACAATCATAGAGTGTATCCTGATTTGTCATAAGATTTTTTTTAAAGAAATAAACTCCATATCTGACATGTATTGGATTTTTGCATTTTATTTTTAATAATTTTGCACACACTAAAGAGATTATTACTACCCGATGCACATTGGCTTTGAATATCAAAATATCATAATTGGAAACAAATATTGAGTCGGGTTCGGGTAAAGCATTTCACATTCGTGTAGTGCGGCTAAAGAAAAAATTCCTGAATTTAATAGTACGTCCAAAGTTCGGCTCAAGGGTAAACTGGTGGTTATTTCCTAAGGCGCGATTATCACGGTTGAATTGCTATTTCAATGGAATACTGTTTATAAAAATAACGTTCCAATTCGAAATAAAAAGAAAGGTAGGCCTAAACACTCCTGGTACAAACAAATGCAAAAACACTAGCATTCAGTTGGCCTCAGAAATGGAACAATACAAAACCGGGAGGCTTGCCGCCGATTTCTGAGGTCAACCCGGCGAACCCCACAGGCGGATCACTAGTGTGAAGCAGATACGTGGGAAAGTTATGATCCCCTCGACATCGAGATCATAACAGCGCCGAAGAAAAGGAAGAAGAAGACTGTTTATAAAAATAACGGTAAAATAATGAAAGATGGTGCTCGACTTCTATCACTTATAATTAAATCTCTTTTTGGCATTCTATCCAAGAGACTAAAGTGGGTTATTGGAGCACCTGTTCAAATATGGGAATTGTACTCGAGCTTTGGATGAATATAACCGATAAAACAGAGCCCTGTGGCACACTAGTACTTATTTTAAGAACTTCAGACTTAAATCCGTTCAACACAACTTGTATTTAACGTTGTTGGAACTGAAGACCAAGCAGTATTTATATGCTTACAATCGAAAGGTACATGTCACCTCTCTTTGTGTATACGCTTCAACTTAGCATGAACTTTGTGACCAAAGTCCGTAACTAGGACGATGACTCAGTCGCGGCTGATCAGGGTTCTCGTCATGAAAGCACTCAGAACGAAAACATTGTTTTATAAGGACTGGAAAAATGTCACAACGAAACGTAACATCCTGCGAGATCTAAGGGAAAATAATATCAAAGTTTGCAGAAACATCATCAATTCATCCCTGATTTGAAAAAGGCAAGCTGAAAATTAAACAACACAACAACAACAACAAACGACCTCCAACAGATTTATGTTTATGATAGAAGTTTTAAGTGACATATGACAGAAGGTAGCCTATCGGTGTATAAGGGCATCAAAAACCTGTTTTCACATTGGTATCACCAAAAACTTTTTATTTGACAAATTGCGGGTGGTACTTTAAAGCTTAGGAAAAAGCTGTTAGCTTAGAGGTGTTTGTCATAGCTCTGGGAAAAAAACTCCTATTGAAATATCTTCCTTAATGGAAAATAAAATGATCTCTGGAGTTATAAAACTTCACTGTGAATTAAATCCCTTAAATAAGATAACATGAATTGATTTTCAAAAATTTTCCCCTAGGTAAGGTTTAAGTTCTAGTTTTTTTTTTGAGTATTTTTATGTTTTTATGACTTTTCAGAAAACTTGTCTTAGAATTAAGAAGTTTGAATTATTCTGTATCTGATGTAGCCCTGAAGGGATGAAATTTTTCCCAATGGGATATCTTTGGAAACCGATAGTACTTTTTAAAGCTCAAAAGGCGCATAACCTTGGGCTTCTTCCTCTATGAATTCCTTAGTCAGATCTAAGCCCTAAATTTGAAATCTCAATTCATATTTGAATTTAAGAATTTATTACGTTATGGTTTATCTCCCCAATTTATGGTGTGAATAAGTCAAAAAAACGAATTAAATAAAGCCCGAATTCTGGGTATGTATTATCAATAGATTTTTTATTGTGGAAGAAATTTTTTTATATTTTTATATTTTTTGTGTGGTTGTGGAAAAAGTCGATTAACATTAAGTTCTTAAAGATTTTTTTAAAACGTTTCCTATTATAAATTCATATGTTAATGATTATTGTTGACTTAATTATCAAACTAAGCTAAACTTCCATTCAAACTGACTTCAAATAAAATTTAAATCAAGAGTTTTTTTTATTGTATTTCAAAGTTACTATTTAACATATAGTGATCGTATTTTAAAATCGAATTTTTAAAAATTGCTGCATTTCAATTTATCTTCCGCTGCTCATTATTTTCAATAAATCTCTTCAAGAAGGTTACTTCTTAGAGGAGTGGAAGCTTTCGTATCTCGTGCCTATTCATAAATCGGGTGCAAAGAATAATATAGAAAATTATAGAGGTATCTGTAAACTCTCTGCTATTCCTAAATTGTTTGAAAGTTTAGTGAAAAGGAGACTGGATTTTCTTACATCTGAATTTTTATAAGCAGAACAACATGGTTTTGTAACTGGTAGGTCTACAGTAACTAATTTAGCGCATTTTGTATCTTATGTAACTAATTATATGGAAGAAAAATGCCAAGTTGATGCTGTGTACACCGACTTTAGTAAGGCTTTTGACTCTGTCAATCATCAAACACTTTTAAAAAAGCTTGAAATATTTGGATTTCACTCAGTACTGCTGAGCTGGTTGTCGTCTTACCTTACTGATGGTAGAAGTCAACAGGTGCAAATAAATAATACATGCTCTAGGAAAATTATTTGTTCATCAGGTGTTCCCCAGGGAAGTCATCTTGGCCCACTTCTTTTCATTATCTTTATCAATTATATTACTTCCCCAATTAATTATTGTGATTGCCTGATATACGCAGATGATCTTAAACTCTTTTTAAAAGTTAAAACTTTTGAAGATTGCCAACTGATTCAATCTGACCTCGAACGCTTGGCAAATTGGTGCCATATAAATTGTCTTAAACTTAATATTAAAAAGTGAAATTCAATTTCTTTTTCACGAAAAACATTATGTTTTTTGTTTGATTATGCCATTGAATCTAAGCCTATAAATCGGGTCTCACAAATTAATGATTTAGGCGTTATACTTGATTCGGCTCTTTCTTTTAAACCACAATTTGATTTCTTAATCCCAAAAGCCAACTCGTTGGTGGGATTCATTAAGAGAAATGCTAAGGATTTCAGAGATCCTTATGTACTTCTTTCTTTATATACATCTCTTGTTAGATCGGTTCTTGAATACGCAGATGTTATTTGGAGCCCCGCGTTTAAGGTCCACTCTGATCGTCTAGAAAAAGTTCAAAGGAAATTCACCAAATTCATTTTTAAGCAAATGCGCTGGAGTTTTTGTCCTGGATATAGGGCTAGATGCCAATTTCTTGGCATTAAATCGCTAGAGTCTCGAAGAAAAATGCATGAGGTTATGCTCGTTAGAGATTTGCTGTGCTATCACATAAAGTGTCCATCACTTCTTGCGCAGGTTCCTATTCACGTTCCTGCTAGAACACTAAGAGCTAATTTTTTTTTATTTCAAAGAACGCATAAAACCAAATATGGAAGTAATGCACCTTTATCCAGATCTATTGTCTCTTTCAATGAAGCATCTTTAAGTATTGATTTTTTATGTATTACACGTGAAAATTTTAAATCTAAATTATTTTACTTATTTACATTTTAATTTGTTCTTGGAGAGCCAAATATAAATATGTACATAAATGTATCTGTTAGCTGTAAAACTGCTTGTAGATAAATCAATAAATAAATAAATAAATAAATAAACGTAAAATAGTACTTAAGTCACCAAATAAGAAAACATAAAAATTGGGTAGGACTTATTTTGGAATATAAACCATGCGCAAGCTTACTGAAAAAAAATGGCAAATTTATTTTGCCTAAACGTAAAGAAATTCAACCCAAACGCTAAAAGATTAAAGATTTGACACAAACGCAATCCGATTTAAGCTATTAGCAAATCAATTTGGATTACTTATAGTTTAAATCTATTTGCGTTTAAAATTAATTTTAAAAATTCTTCACAAAAGTGCGAAAATCTTGTCTTAAAGATATCAGAATTTAGGATTTTCAAGAGAAAAATATCATGTAATAATTTTGGAAAAAATCAAAAAACAGGTGGTTTAGATTGAATAAGATCTCAGAGCCAATATTTAAATTAATCATAAAGTAAGTTCCAACCATCAAATACTAGATGTTGTATTAGCCAATAAAAACCTTTTTTATGGTTTAGAGTTTAAGTTAATGGAGCGCTTGATTATAAAATTTAATGAGATATAACAGATAACCTAATCGTAGATAATTTATTTTAACGATTTAAAAGAACTTCTAAAATACGACTCTGAATAAAATGTTTGCACATTATCGTAACACATTTTCGTTCAAGAAGAAATATTTCTGGTCTCTGTAAAATATAGGACTCTTTGAAGGGATTCTGGCATTGTGGTTTTGGCTGCAAAGGTTGAGTGTGTTCCACCCAATTAAATGTATCTCAATGCTTTTAATTTAATTCTTTTTTTTTTGTTTTCGTTGTTTTTCGATGTTGTCCATTGTGCGTGTAAATTGTTAATTTGGCATGAAACCACCGTTTATTAGGTTTATTTCAACTTCACAGAACATTTTCAATAACATTTTATTTGTTATTTTAAATGAGTGAAAATATTTGTTGTCTAAAGAGAAACATGATGTTTTGCGATGTGTTTTATAAATGGTAATTTTTATTAAATCTTACATCACCCATTAGAAAAAATATTGGTTGCATATAAATTATTAGATTAATGTATTATTTTATATTTTGTTTTTGTCTATTAAAATTCAAATACATATTCACAGAATTCAAAAATCTCCTATTGAAAATTTTGCATATGTATGGTTATATATATAATGTATATACATATGTCGTAAGGCTAAGTACAAATACGTCCTTTAATTTGCAATTAATAAAGTTAAAAATATGTTAAGCTCTTTCTATGAATTGTTAAAATACTATTTTTCGATAATTTTAATAAATCTTCCAAAGTATCAACAATTGTTCACGCTCTATATTGCATCCTATATAACCATGAATTATTTTTATATATTTTGTTTAAATTAATATAATATTTTGAAATCTTAAACTAAAACTAATTAAATCATTGAATTTTGTACCATTACTGTACCAGCTTTGAAAATATAATTTGACTATTTATGAACATATCCAAAACATAGAATCATAGTGTTGCCGAATGAATGAAAGAAAACTTGTTTTGAATTTTTAAGTTCTTTGATATAATTCAATTTTATTTATATGTAATTTATTAAAGAAGAGAAGAAACTAAAAATTTCGTTTTTTGGCGTTATTCTTCTTGGCGGCAACTTCTGTTTTTATCGTATCAAATGGGCGCCAAGTCTTTTTGGTTAATATCGTACATTTTGATTTTTTGACAATTTAATCTAAAGTGCTGCCAGGTTTGGCAACACTCCCGCCTGGTAATCTGGGCTTGGTGCCGGATTACCACTGTCGTCAAACCGGTTCACATCTAAGACTGCCAACTTTGCTGCTGGTCGAGTATAAACGCCAGTTGCTGTTTGAACTACAGCTGACCTTGTTTGTCCATCTTTGCTCTGGTTGACTTGAATGACCCTTCCTTTTGGCCAAGTACTTCTTGGAGAATTCTCATCGACAATTATTACGATATCGTTCTCTGATATAGGATTTGCTGACTGATACCATTTTGTTCTTCTTGTAAGAGTTGGGAGATATTCTAAAACCCAACGTTTCCAAAAACTATCAGCATATTGTTCGCAAGTCATCCAGTTTTTACGCAGAACAAACCCATCATCACTAAGCTCACCTGTGAGCTTAAAACCACTCGAAGAACCAATCAAAAAATGATTGGGTGTTAACGCTTGATCACTGTCGGCGTCTATAGGCACATAAGTAAGAGGCCTCGAATTTATTATATACTCCACCTCCGCCATCATTGTAAGTAATAATTCGTCTTTTGGATTTCGGTTTTGAGGCATATGTGCCAATGTTTGTTTTATTGAACGAATTAATCTTTCCCAGCTACCCCCCATGTGTGGTGATGCTGGAGGTATAAAGTTCCACTTGATACCCTCATGAACACACTTGTTAATAACAACATCTGATCGAAGCGAATTTATTGCATCTTTGAGCTCATTATTTGCCCCCCTAAAATTTGTTCCATTATCTGACCAGATCTCCAATGGTTTGCCTCTTCTGGCAAGGAAACGCTGGATAGCCAAAATGCAGGAATCGCTGGAGAGATTGTGTGCAATCTCTATGTGAATTGCTCTGACGGTTAAACACGTAAATATTACGCCCCATCGTTTTTCATTATGTCTTCCCACTGTTACTAACATTGGACCAAAATAATCAACGCCAACATAAGAGAAAGGTCGAGTAAAAGCCTTTAAACGTGCTGGTGGTAAATCACCCATCTGTGGTGGTACCAGAACTGCTCTTCTGTTCTTACATTCTTGACATTTTGTTTGAATCTCTTTCAAAACTGTTCGAAGATTTGGGATGTAGTAAAACTGTCGAAGTTCATTCACCACGGTCTCGGAACTGGAATGATGGAAGCGGTCATGCACATCTTTGATTATCAGTGTTGTTATATAATGTATTTTCGGTAAAATAATCGGCCTCTTACAGTCATATGGAGCATCTTTGGACGCGTCGATCCGACCTTTTATTCGCATAACACTATTTTCATCTAAGTAGGGATTCAAAGTATACAATGAGTTAGATTTTTCAAACAAATTTTGTGTTGATCCAACTAGGCTTTGTTTTAGTTTTTTAATTTCGCTTGAGTAAGCTTCGAATTGACAAAGTCTGTAAAGGTATGACTTAGCCCTGGAGATATCCTGTGTGTTTAAAAAATTCATCTTTTGATCCCTTTTCTTGAACTTTATATCGATGAAACAATAAATTTGAGCCACTGTGCGAAATAGTTTTTTCCAGGACGAGAACCGAGTGTAGTCCACCAAGGACTGAAGATAAAATGCAGAATGAGTGAAAACCAATTCATTTACGTTTGGTACTTTTGTTGGCCATGTGTCTTTGGACTGATATAAAAATTTTGGTCCACAATACCAACGGCTGTTTGAAGAAAAATCAATTTTTAAATTCCATTTTGTCGCATCATCTGCTGGATTTTCTTCACTGGGTATCCATCTCCACTCATCTTCGTTCGAGTTTTCTAAGATTTCACCCACTCTAAACATCACAAACTGCTTAACCTTTCGTTTTTCGTTTTTTATCCAACAGAGAACGGACTGTGAATCCGACCAAAAGAAGCGTCGGTTAATTTTGATCGAATGTCCATTTATAACAGTTTTGGCGAGTCTAGTTCCTAAAACAGCCGCCTCTAGCTCCATTCGAGGTACGGATATCTGTTTGATGGGACCCACTTTTGTTCTAGAACATACGAGACAACACTCAGTACGAAACCCTTTTTTAACTCTAAGGTAGGCTACTGCTGCATAGGCTGACATACTAGCATCTACAAAAATGTGAAGTTCAACTGAACATCCAATTTCAAATTTTAAATCACTTAAGTATGGTCTCCTTATTCGAATTTCTCTTACTAAAGTCAAAAGTGTAACCCATTCACGCCATAACTTCAACTGATCAGGATGTATTTCTTCGTCCCATTGTGTACGCTGCCTCCAAACATCTTGAAGTAGTATTTTTAGTAAAACAAGAAAGTGAGAAATAAGTCCGAGTGGGTCAAAAACACTCATGAGGATTTTTAAAATTTCCCTTTTGGTTGGAATAAACACTTTGTTAAAAATTTCATTGTTAAACTTCTTGGAGTTATTAAAAAACGAAAATTCATCTCTTTCAGGAGACCACCACAACCCCAAAACTTTTTCAGATTCAAAAATAGAGTTTTGTTTAAAGTCCTTCTCAAAGTGAGCAGCGTTTTCTCCAAGTGCTTTTACAACTTTTAAAGAGTTACTTAGAAAATTTCTTATTTCGAATCCTCCCTGTTTATGAATGTAAATGACTTCCTTGGCTAATTTTACAGCCTCTTCTTCGTTGTCCAAGCTATCCAGAAAATCATCAACATAGTGGTTTTGAATAATGGCATTTACTGCTTTAGGGTATTTTGAAGAGTATTCAAGTGCATTTTTATTTTTAATATATTCTGCACAGCAAGGCGAGCAAGTTGAACCAAATGTCAAAACTTGCATAACGTAGTCCTCAAGTTTTCCAGTGTTTGCATTTCTCCACAGAAACCTTTGAGCACTTTGATCAGAATCATCAACTTTGATTTGGTGAAACATTTCTCTTATGTCTCCACAGATTGCAATCTTTCTTTGGCGAAAGCGAAATAAAATCTCTGGCAGCGACGGCAGATTGTCTGGTCCAGATAAAAGCATAGAGTTTAGCGAAACTCCATTTACTTTAGCTGCTGCATCCCAGACAATGCGTACTTTAGACAGTTTGTTTGGGTTAATAACTGGAAAAATAGGAAGATACCAGATCCTTTTTCTACCGTCATCGTGAATCTCGTTGTCATTAAGCTTGCGGGCATATCCTTTGGAAATATAATTCTCAATTTGGGTTTGAAGATTCGTTGCAAGCACCGGGTCTTTGCTAAGTCTTTTTTCTAAGCACAACATTCTGCGTTCTGCTGCAGGCCTGCTGTCAGGAAGTTCAAAGCATTCACCTTTCCATAACAAAGGCACACTAAACCTTTCACCAATGCGTTTAGTGTGGTTTTCTAAGAGAGTATTTGCCCTTATATCATTTCCACTTAAGAGGCGCTTAACATTTTTTGAACCGATATTTTCAATAGCAAAGAAGCCGCGTATGAGTTCATGAAGCCTTCCATCAGATTCTTCTTGGCATTCACAAGCATGAAAGTTAAAAAAATTTATTTCATCTCCACTACTGCTAACACATGGACCAAACACCATCCATCCTAAACGAGTCTTAATTGCGGATGGCTGATCAATATTTCCCTCACGATATTTCTTCGAATTGGTTAATTGAATTTGATCAATTCCAATTAGGATTCGAGGTTTCACCTGCTGATAGGATTCCACCGGAATGCCTCTTAAATACGGAAATTTAGATTTAAGCTCTTCATAGTCCATTGACTGAGACGGTAAGTTCAACGATTCGACAGTGCGGATGTTTGAAAGATAAAATTTTTCTGAACTACCGGGGGCTGATACCTGTACGCTTACCCTTCTGGAATTGTTCTCAGTTCTCATAGTGTTTGAGGTCCATTTTAGGCACAATGGTTCTATTTTCCCTTTTAACTGAAGAATTTCAGCTAATTCTTCATCCATCAGCGTAACTGAGGAGCCATCATCACAAAACGCATAAGTTTTTAGTTCAATGCCGTTATTATAAAGCGTAACAGGCAATATCTTGAAAAGAATACGATTTTGAAGTTCATGGATATTGCAGTAATTTTCGGGTAACTTTTTTTCAACAGCGTCGTTTGTTGGCTCTTCATATTTATGTAGATACTTGTGATGTTTATATGAGCAGTTGTTAACTCCACATCGCTTGTTTGATGTGCATCTACGATTGTAGTGTCGAACCAAACATGTCCGACAAAGAAAGTTTCTTTTAACTTCCTCCCACTTCTGCCTTAAGCTCATGTTTATAAAATCATTACAGTTTTCGACAGATTTACAATTTTTATCGCATATGACACAAGGTCGTTGGTCTTGGCGAATTTCAACAACATTTTCATGTGTTGCGTTAAAATATGTAGTACCTGATTTTCTTTTCTCGTTTTTCGCTTCCGAAGGTCGAGTACATGTCATATCTGTAACTTCACATGCAGCTTCAGCTATCTGTTTTAGCCAAGCACTAAATGATGAGAGATTTACATCTCTTTTTTCAAGTTTGAAAATTCCCCAATTTAATCGAATTTGATATGGAAGTCGTTCGGTAAGCTCTCTCAATAACGAGGGATTGTTCAGATGAGACTGTAAACCAGAAGCTTGCATGATGTTTACTATATTATCCACTGAGAAGGCAAACGTAATCAGTGAATCTAATCTGTCGGGCCTGGGTGGTTTTTCTTCTCTTAACTTATTTATTAAAGTGTCAATAACGTTTTCTGGACGACCGAACATCATGCGCAAAGTTGAAATTATATTTGGCACCTGGTCTGGATACATAAGTTTAGATCTAACAGCATCCAAAGCTTTGCCCTTGAGGCACTTCTGTAAGCGGAGAAGATTCTCGTCAAACGAGAAACCACAAGCTCTACTTGAGTTCTCATAAGATGCTATGAAGAGAGGCCATTCTTCAGCGTATCCATTGAAGTTCGGCAATTCTTTTGAAATTATACGTCTTGTCTCTATTTGCATACTACTCAGTCGTGGTAAATCATTTGAACAACCAGGTAGCATTTGGTATGCGTCTGCGTTGCTCTTAGGTTGATTAAAAGAAAGAGCATGGTCGGGAAATTGACGTGTGCTGTTATACAAGTGTTCATTGATCTCTTTAGCAGGTACATTAGTCTCTTTGGTACAAACCCATGTGTCATTGATCTTAGGGGGTTGTTGTAAGCTCAAATTTGGAGTTTTAATTGATTTTTTGGTAATTTTTGTTGAATGATCTTTGGCAATTGCTTGGGCATTAATGGGTGGGTTTTTGTTGAATTGATCTTGAACCCATGTTTTCAACCTGTCACTTCTGCACGTGAACTCAAGATCGCTATCATCGTCTGATGTTTGCTGTTCTAAGAGAGTATATTTGGCATCAAGATAATCTTGATCTCTTTTCTCTTTTTGTAGAAAGTATTCTCTACATCTTTCCTCTCTAAGTCGCCTTTCTTCGTCAAGTTTTCTTAAACTGAGTTTTATAGACTTAGCAGAACTTGTTGATTTTAGTGCACTCCTTGCTTTGAAGGATTGAGGTTCAGTAGAATTCCCCTGAATAAACTTCGATGTTTCTGCCGATGGAAGATTTGACTGTAATGCGTCTTGACTTCTGTTTATTCTGATCAGCCTGTTTTGAACACCTTGGGCAGCACCAATCCTGACTTTCAATATCTGATGTGACATTGACACAATCAAAATGGTGCCAATTATCACAAAGGTCGCATTGAACCATTTCGTTGTTGTCTGGTCTGGAACATGACTTACATTTGAATTCTTTATCTTTTAGAAAACTGCTTTCGATGGGCAAAAGAGAGCCTTGTTCTTGAGATGAACCCAAGGGATTCAATTGTGACGGTGGCGGTGGCGGAGGTTGCGGAGGCGAGGGTGGTGGCGAGTGTGCGACTTTATTTGACTTATTAAAGACATTTTTGTTATACATTGCTTACCTGACAGTGATAGCGTGTAGTGGTTTTTTAAGGCGTTGCGTTGTCTTTCTTGTTTTTTAGTGATGAAAGTGACGAGCAAGATTGGAGTTGATTGATGAAGCAATAAATTAGCTGGGCAACAAATGTATGATTTATTTCCACTTCAGCAGTGACCCTGTTAAAAGAGTGAAAGGAATACGAAGAAGTACCAAGCCTTTAAGTAAGGTATTAAATATAACCTATTTGCGAAGAACCGCGTGCCAATGCGGTGTATTTTAAGGCAGTGATTCCTTCGGGAACTGTATAGCAGATTAGGAACTATGCTTTGAAGCTTAAGTTGGTGATCTTCTTGCTGCGATCGGTGCAGTCTTATATTGATGATTCAACCAAGTCCAGTTCAGCTGTATAAATTCCTTTAAGGAATTTCGAGATCGTACATGGAACCTTTATTTTTTGTTTAAAACACGAAATTTTTAGAATGTTGCCGAATGAATGAAAGAAAACTTGTTTTGAATTTTTAAGTTCTTTGATTTAATTCAATTTTATTTATATGTAATTTATTAAAGAAGAGAAGAAACTAAAAATTTCGTTTTTTGGCGTTATTCTTCTTGGCGGCAACTTCTGTTTTTATCGTATCAAATGGGCGCCAAGTCTTTTTGGTTAATATCGTACATTTTGATTTTTTGACAATTTAATCTAAAGTGCTGCCAGGTTTGGCAACACATAGTAAAATCGAACTGCTGTAATGTATTTAGAATTTAGCTGCAAATAAAAATATGGAGAATCGTTTTCTTTGCTGATTGACCACCAACTCGACAACATCGACTTTCGTTTCAAATAAATTATTTCAATAAAATAAATTTATTAAATAAATTAAAAATAAATTAAATTAGTTGAAGCCCCAAAAAAGCTTGTGGACAACAATATTCTTGAAAATTCAAGGTTAATAATGTATGTGATTTGTATTCTGTTTACCATTTTTTTTCTAGAACTTATATTTTTGAATTCGTCTGACAATCAAATATAATTGATAACCTTCCGGAACAACAAACATTTCATTACCATAAAGCTATAAATCAAGGAAATAAAAATGTATGTATATGGTTTTCTCTTGTCAAAATTATATTCTTGAAAATAAATAAAGTCAAATTCTCAACACCTCTACACAAATCTCTTGAATATAAAAAATCCATATACATACATAGGTATGCATGTGTAACTCTATATACACATGTATCTGACCAGTATGCCAACAAAAAAATTCATCCATGCATATTTTTCCCGGAATCTAGACATTCATCAAACACAAAATGAAGTCCTCGGTCTTCATGTTCTGCACACCACACCATTAGGATATCACGTCACGTCTCTTAACTAAGTTGCAAACGTGTTCAAGTGTCCAAAAGTATAGTGGCTACCAGAAAAATAAGTCTCGAAGTAAAAAAACTTAAAAAAAATATATGAAACTTTTCGAACATCTTGAAGGCATGCTTGTACGGACTTTTTTTTCGCTAAGCCATTCAGTGTCGGATTAAGTCAATGCAATGCAACATACCAATAATCCGTCATATTAGGGATTAGTTTTTAAGTCTGAGATTTTTTTTATTAAAGAGCTGATTATTGTAAATTCTTAAGGTCAGTTTCAATAATTGGAACTCTTAAGTCTCCTATATTTGCAAATTAAATATTACAATTAGGTAATTGCGAAACTGCGTCTTTGTTTGCTCACTTAAGTGCAACTTAGTCGGACTATGAGGACTATTGCTTGTGTTATGTTTACCTTAAGGATATCTGTCGTCGGTTGTGGTTTATTTGCATAGACCTAAGACTTCAGGAAACCTCACAAGAAAAATTCTAGCGGAGTTGAGTCTCATGACTTTGGTCGCCAATTTACGTCACCTCTGCGAGAAATAACCTTCCCCTCAGATCATTCATGCAGAATGTACATCGTGGCGTCCAATGTGTGGCACGTCCTGCTGGAATCACCGCTGGTCTGGGTCCCTGTGGTTCAATTTGGGCTATAAGAAATTGCCTATCATCGTTCTGTAGTGCTCGCCACTGACGGTGAGCGCCTCACCACTGTTGTTTTCGAAAAATTATGGACCAATGATGCCGCCGCGGCTCCGGGCCAAAATCCGCATCAAAGAGTAACTTTTTGAGGATACATTGTCACCTTGCGAACCTCATGTGGGATGATGTCTTCCCATAGATATATGGAAAATTTGCTCGTTAAAAAACCCATTCATCCAAAAATGTGCCTCTTCGCTAAAGATGACTTTTCGGCAAAAATTGAGGTCTATGGTCATAAAATTTGACATCCTGGGTCAGTTTTATTTTGTATGTGGTGAACGCCCAAGTCCTGACGCAAGCGAGTCTTGCGTTGAAGTCTGCGAAAGGCCGAGTTATTGTGCGTGGCGTAGAATCGACTGTCTCAGGTTCTCCTGAACACTTTCACGGATCACGTGGTACTTCTCGTTCGATCTTCTTTCTTTGGAGTACGTATTTTGACTGATTGATTACCAAACAAGTAGACGTCTCAAATATAATACAATTATTATACATTCTCGATATGTTAAAATATTTGTATAAATGAAACAATGTGTATATTCACACTATCATTGTTTTTTTTATTTATAGTACCTATGTATATCTGTTTTTTTTTTTTTGTCAAGGGCTTCACAATTTGACCGGTTGTTCTATACATCCTATCAATTGATCATGTTTTTCTTTAAAAATCAGGAGCATGTGAATAAATGTAGTTAAAGGTCTGTGCTCGAAGCTCGAACACAACCTATTCCATTCTAAAATGTTTGTTCTGGGGAAGTAACTGTGGGTTCCAAAGCATTGAGATATTGGGAGACCAAATTTTGCAAATTTCAGTCAAATTTAGCATCATACTATTTCTAAGATTTAATTAAGGTTTAAATCATAGAATTCCTTTTTAATCTTTATTGTATTAAAAATCGACAAGCTTTATAGCTTAGTTTTGAATTCATGTGTTGGCCTGGTTGAGTGAGTGATCTAAATTTCGGATGATTGTTCAAAAGCGCATAATGAGACACATCAAAATATCGTTTTTTGAACGATAACTCCATGAGAATGTCCAGGTCCACAATCCCTCATATGAATTTCATCCAAAGGTTCAAACGAGTTATGTTATTAAAATGGCTCCTATTGGGCCGCAGTGCTAGAATGGTAGTGGCCACCATTTCTACATTCCTAGCTTTTATACTATCTTCATATGCAAGTATGAGATTTCCCAATTATAAAAAACGTTCGTGTGCTTTGTAGTTTGCACGAGCTGTAATTGTTTAAGGTGTGTTCAGAAAGTGTTAAAAAAGTTTAAAAGTAAGTATTCTGCATCGAAGGTATAAAATTGTTTAGTAGAATCACACTAATACTTTTACTTTTTTGTTTAGAGCTCGGACGCCTTCTTGGTCGGTGCATTTGTAAATGCGGCACCTTCACCTAATACAAATCGAATATGTACATAAGTAGGAGTACATAAGTTATAAAAAGATATGTATGTGTTTTACTTTTTCTGATTTGCTCATTTCTACATCTTGCACTTTTATATCCATCGATTTTACTGCATCAAAGTTTATATACCAAACGTCAGCTGTAATCAAAAAGTCAAAACCAAACAAAAAAAACTCTTAACAAGCCAGAGGAGGACTTCAAAAAAGTCGTGCTGTTGTTCGTTAACTTTTCCAAATAGGAGAAGAACCGAATTCAATTCAAGGACACAAAAGGAAGAGTGAAATCAAAGCTTTTTTTCTTATTTCCTCTCCTGACCATCACAATCCCTGTGAGAGAACGTACATTTAGTTAAGATATGTACATACGATATTTTGTTTGTGTTAAAGTATTGCAAAAAAAAAAAAAAACATTTTAGTGGACGAATGAACACTTTTATGTTCACTCTAGCGTTCAGTTTTTTCTGCTTTTACGATGCAGTAAACCTGCTAAACGGATGAGGGGCACTTCAAATCTTGTTGAGCACCACAAAAAGCACCAACATCTAGTCCAGATCTCATTCCAAAACATTGGAAGGATATAAAGCGAGTGGTTGATTTTGGTTGCGAGTCGAAAAGCGATTGATTCAAATCAAGGCGATTCGAGTAGAGCAGTTGAGTCAAGCTTCAAAAAATGTTCACTGGCTGCGATATATGTATGTAAGTGAGTTGTTTCTGATTGAGGGATTGATGATTTTTATTTCAATTTTATTTTAAGTTTTTGTATTTTGATTTATATTGACGAAGAGAAAATTTTTAGAAGCAAATAAAAACAAATGGACTTTGATTTATTGTGTTTCTGGCAGATAGAAAATCAATATCCAATATATGTACTCGTAAAGTGAAAAGAATTTTGAAAATAAAATAATAATACAAAATTTGTCTTAGTAAAACTTGACCTACAGACCGCTTTATATAGATTCAATTAAAATCGTGGAAAAATGTCACGTAAATAAATAATTTTAGGAATAAAATACACAAATTAAAAGTAATCTTCTACAAAACGGTCAAAAGAAGAGACTAAAAAGTAGATTTGGTTAATTTGGTTTCTTTCATAATTTAACCAGACTTAGAGTAGATTGCATTTAGATTAAATAAATAATTAAATTTTTCCTTAGGTCTTATAAAATACAATAGTATTTAACATGTGTACTGCTTGTGCGAGTTGATAATTTTAAAGTTTAACTTAAGTAACAATAAGTGTGTTTTTTGTTTTCTACTAGAATATTTCATATTGGTTTCTGTAGTTGAGTGCAGCCTACAAAAATTTAAACAGAGCTTTCCAATCAGTGCCATTAAGAACTCTAGTCATCACGACTTTGCTGAAGACTTTTGATTTTACTAGTTTCTTAACCATGTGGTTTCTGTGTTTCAGATTTCTTGAAATATTTACACTGAGATAGTTGTAGTTACTCACGATTTCAATATCTTCATCCTCAAATTTCCATCTGTCGTTACGAAAGTTTGGGCACTATTATTGCGGAAGTTCATGACTTTCTCTTTGCTGAAGCTTTCAAATGTTGCATTTATCAGCTTTTCTATGATAAATCAATTGGAGATTTTCAGGCGCTTCAGCAAACAGAACAATGTCGTCTGCAAATTTTAATAATTTTGCCAGAAGTTTTGCTTGTAGAATATTCTCAATATCATCAATGCAAACACCTAATAGTAGAGGGCTTAAATTAGAGCCTTGTCTCAGACCGATTTCTACCTGGCCCTGATAAACAGTTTTTAAGAACGCTCTTCTTTCAATGGTGTCAAACACCGTTTTAAAATCTATAAGGAAGGCGTATAGTTTCTATTAAGATTTTATAAAAATCTCAACAATGCTTATGAGTATGTAAATTTGGTCTATTGTAGAATAGTTTCTTATTTAACCATGTAACCACTTCGTAATATTTGTTATTAATCGTAGGTTAACGCTCAACGCTAAAATAAAATTGTGTTTTAGCTAAAATTATTATTAGTCGATGGTTATCAACACACATACAATTTACAGCATGAATGCAGTGTAAATTATATTTTTCTAGGGGAATTTGGTTAAATTCAGACACCTAGAAAATTATGCCCGTGGTCTGGCTAATTTAAGAAGAAGGGAAACAAAAAATATAAAAACAACAAAAATTGTGTTTATAGAAACTGATAAAGGTGTGTTTTATCTATCAAAAGAAGAAATTTTATGCCTTCAATTGAGTCGTAGGATTTCAGAATCTTTTTGGTTAAAATTAAAATGTATGATGCAGTTTAAGCATATATCTCGACCTTGTTTTTGTTACCTGGAAATCCACAGCAACTCACATCACGTTACTTACTTACTTTTGAATCAACACAATTGAAAAAAGAAGACGTAGGATTAGACATGAACTACTTTGGTTAAAGCTTAAATCTTTAGATTTTCACTCTCACTGGATTTAAAGCCTTCTAGTAAATCAAGTCCAATTACATAGTTATAATTTGTAAAACTATATCAGAACTAATCTCGAATTACTGAAGAGTTTCTTAGGGAAGTCATTTGAGTCCATTTTTTTTTTTAATGACTTACCGAGCTTTGCTGTAGTTTCACAATTCCTTTAATTTGCAGATGATTTCAAAACGAACAGAGCAATCAATTTCGGATTGTATGCAACTCGTACAGGATTTAACTTTCTTGTTAAAAGGGTGTTTGTCAAATAAACTCGATTTAAATTTCAAAAAATGTTGTACACTCACAAATTCTTTCAGTCCGATTTTATTTGACTACTGTTTTTTCGAGAACGATCTTCAAAGAGTTTTTAATAACAAGGATTTGGGAATTGTATTCGACTCCAGACTAGATTTCAGAATGCATGTTGATTATATCGTGTCCATAGGTAATTCCATGTGTCGATTTTTGTTTATGAATTCTAAGGAATTTTAGTGTCCTTATGCAATCACTTTTTGTTAGTTTTATTCTATCGATTTTGGAATACTGCTGTGTTGTTAAGTCGTCTTTCTAGAGAAATCCGTCAATTGAAAGAAATAAGAAAAGATTTAAAAGATATAAAAACTCTTGAAACTAAGAAAATCTGGTCTCTTTTGCAGGAGATGTAATAACGGGTCATATGGATTGTGGTCCTTTATTTGAATTACTTATAAGACATACAACGGGTCGTTGTCTTAGACGAAAGGCTAATCAATTTTTCTTGATCTAATATCATTAGATAAATTACGGATTTAATGAACCGGAAGAAAAATCTGCCTTTTTTTAAATAATATGCTGATGTAATCGAACTTGAAAGTTCAAAAAAAAATATTCCAAAAACTTTTTATAAACTCTATATAATTAATACTGAACATTTATTATTTAATATTATTTTATATGAATCTATGTCCAAGAAAGTATTACTTAGTTAACCGGATCCTGATCCGTGACGGGCCTCTGTCTTAGACACGACAGCTTTCCATCCTTTGCGATCACGAGCACGCTGCTTCCAGTAACCTAGGCCAAGCGCTGTGGCATCCATGATGGCTTGGTCTTTAAACCGGAGGTTTGGTGTTCCTTGTCACCGCGAACCTGGGGCCGGGATTAAAAGACTCTCTTAGCTGGAGCTTTCGGAACTACATCCACATCTTGGTACAGCTGCTAGAGTTCTCGGTTATATCTTCTCCTCCTTCACAGAATTTTTCTTTCGAAAAGGCTCAGTATCATTTATCCGTTTTTGCTTGTAATCTAGCACTCGGTACCGTAAAGCTGGACTGATAGTATAAGGGTTTTGTAGGGCTTTCACTTCCTCTTACGAGTGAAGAGTTTTTCACCCATTTGTTTTGGTAAACCGAAGAAGCAGCGGTTTACTAGGGTAATTTTTCGTCGGATCTCCACTAAGGAGTCGTTCGTGGAGTAAGTAATTACTCCTAGGTAGATGAACTCCTTAACTATCTCGAAGTTTTTACTATCAATACTGATGTTTTGCTTATTTTCTTGCTATTTATTTGAAAATTTTCGAATGCTATGATAATGTTTATAAATACAGTACAAACTCGATTTACGCAACTAATAGAAATCGGGACAGTTGCAATAACCGAGGTTGTTGCACTTACTGGGTTGTATTTTTTTCGACACAAATTATAGTTGAAATAGCTTGTTTTCTTATAGATAACGACAAGTTATGAAAAATATTGAAAATATTTGTATTAAATACGAACATTTACTCAAAAATTAATAAGTGATGAATGAATACAAAAGTTAGATTATTTTAGATTGAGTTTTTTTTTGCAAATTTATGTTTTTTAAAACTTCCCTCTTTTATTTTTTGTAGCAATAAAATCTCTTCTATTGGAGTGTTGTTCTTTTCGGCCCATTGTAAACATATGTTTAAGGATCGAACTGCATCTTCTGATTTAATTTTTGATAAAGTGGGGACCGACTCAGCTTCACCTTCACCTTCATCCGCGCTCTCAATTTCTGCTGGATCATCACAATTACCACATGACTCAACGTTTTCGTGAAACCAATCCAATAATAGACAATTTTGTAATTTTTCATGTTACACCCATCCTGCACAAATTTTCCGTAGACACTAATGAAATTGCAACCCATTCAAATAAACAAAGATGCATTTTATGTGTGTGTGTATTATTTTTACATGGAATTTCGTTCAGACAAACTAGCTGTAAACTAACGGCAGGAATACAGAATAAAAAGGAGAGCATGCAAATAAAAAACAGTTGAATACCCATAAGAAGTTGCACAAATCGAGGTAGCATTTTTGAAAAGTTGCACTTATAGAGTCAAGACTTGCTACAAACTTACAGTTGCTAAAATCGAGGAGTTGCACGAATCGAGGGTTGCGTAAATCGAGTGCGTACTGTATGTATTTTATCATATTTTTTTTTTTATTATTATTAAGAAATGTTTAGTTCGATTTACATGCGCCAGAGGTTTTGATTTGAAACTGAGCCGTGTATCCCACTTCCCACTTAAAGAGTGTGTGTTTCCAGGGATATCTACTGCATCTTGGTAGGAAGTGACAACAAATCTTTCAGTCATTCGAAGACCGCAGCTCTTCTACTTCTACTTCTGCCAACCAACAATCAGCGCTGTTTCTTTATATTTTCACTCAACACTATTTTGCTATTGATTCGAATTGAATTTGATTTATGTTGTTAGTATTGTTAACACTTACCTTAAAGTACTTATTCCATATATTTATTACGGATCCACACATAAAATGTTGCGGAATTGTTGTCGTCATAAAATAAGAATAAAAAAATAAATTTGTTGCTTAATTTCAAATATTTGTTTACATTCTTTTTGATATTCTTATATTTCTTCGCAATATTTTCTGTAACTAAAATAATTAACCAAAACAATTTATCGAAAATTCCAAAGATTTTCTAATGAAAAGCTATTTACGTAAATGTCAACTTATTTTGAGAAAGTGTGGTTCATCCAATTTATAGAACGCAAAATAAATATGTGAATCGAATATTCAATGAATAGCAAATTCGGGATAAAAGATGTACATGAAAATGGGTAAGAGTGCTTGTCACTAGGCATCAGTTCTGTACTAGCCAATAATTTTATTTAAATTAATAAAAAAAACGAGTTTTAAAACATTCGAAACGAGAACATGTTTTCTCTCATCACCTTCCTCTTTTATATTCTTCGATTTTTAAATCATTTCACAAATCTGTGAGTCACATGGATTTCATTATGAATTTTTAGAATAGTCAGTTTGTAGAGTTTGTTCTTAGATCCCCCACACACTACAGCCATTCTTTCGGCCGATAGTTTGGTTGGCCTCTTGAAATTGCAAACCTTACAACAATTCGGTATCAGCCGATTAATATGTTTTATGTTCTAGACGATTTTCTTCAAACTGAAGTTTCAACAAACTATCAGCCGACAATCTAATCAGTAAGACGTTCTTTCAGCTAACTTTTTCGAAATCTCAATCTGATCTGACCTCTATTTTGTTCTAAGTTCTGAATATTTTTACTTATTTATCGAAGCAGATCTTCCCAAATATCTAACGCTTCTTGTCGAATCGTCAATTGTAAAAATATCTGGACTTTAAAAAATTTAAAGAATTAATAGAAGCCTAGTTCTGTTTTCCGCAAAAGGTATTTCGAGCAATTTTATTAGATTTTAAAATAAAAAAACAGTTCCGTATGGGACATTTTAAGTAGTTTTATTTCTTGAAAATTTGTTTATAGAACTCCATTTTATTTAATAAATCAATTGAAAGCATTTTGTGACCTCTAGTCCAAATACGTTTCGCCCAGGTACGACAGTTGGGCTCATCAGTTAGATGCATTCGTACCCTTCTAAGACCTTTATTTAATATCAAACTTTCAATAATGTTTGTTTCCTCTTCCCTATTCCTTTTTATCCTAAAAAAGGTGTTTGTACTTTTCTTGCGCTAATCGGAAAAAACAGCTTTTAAATAATCTTTGATAAGTGGAATTTTATTTTATTTTTCAGCTTACAAGTATTTCTAACAAAGGCATTTTTGCACATCGACTTAGTATTTTCAAACACACGTCGTCAAAGCTTACACTTTGTTTGTAGGAGTTTTTCTTATCTTAAGAGCAACAGTTTATATCATTAAGATCCTATTCTCGAGATACAGACAAATCATAAAGGTCCACAATATGTATTTCATTTCCACTATTTAAAATCCGTCTTGGAATAAATACTAGACTTCCATATAAATATACTAGGTACCTCAAAAAAATTAAATTTCCTTTCAAAAGAACTAGCCTGAGCTTAAAGAGCCTATTTTTCCAAGCCATACAACCCTAAATTCACCTTTTCGCCTTATTGCAGAATTGAAAAATGCCATAAGAAAGGCTGTGGAACCGTATTTATTTATTTATTTCACAAGAAGATAGGCTAACTAGCAATAGTAACTTTTCCCATTAAAAATGTAATCAGTTTGGTCTCGAGAAACTAGCAATCTGTATCTTACTCGCACCAAAACTTATATTCTACGATAAATAAAGACAAATAAATTAGTCTAAGCCAATTAAAGTTATCCATGTTGCTATCTATATGCATACAGTATAAGTTGTTTATCTATTATGCCTATAGCATATTCTATACAGAGACGCAGAAAAATTCCCTTCATTTTCAAAACAAAACACAGAAATCACCTTACAATCTACTTAATAAAACAAAGTATACTTACATACAGCTTGGATTTGAAAAGAAGTACGTATAAATCAACGACAGAACTTTACGTACAAGTTTAAATATTCCCCCTCAAAAACAATGGCTTATAATTAATTTAGGAAACTTTTCCCACCACTTTTCCAATTTGCAGACTTGTAAGGATAATGAGTTGTTAACAGTTCCATGCCCAGATATCCCTCGAATATATATCTCAATCTTGTTACCTTAGTGTTATGTGATAATCCGCAAACTTAAGCAATACAATTTGCGACAAATTTATCCACCAAGAACCACACATAATACTGTCAACCATTTTAGAGGAAAAAAAAACCACACAGCAACCTAACTCAAGAAGGATATATAACGATCATTATCTGCTGCGTAAGGTTTCATCTATAGAACTATTTATAGTTTTGCTACCAACTTTCTTCACAGACAGTTTCTATTAAATAATAAATCCACGGCTACAATCATTAATCAATCCCTCCTCAAAAGCTGGAAGATATCTTCGTCCTGGAAATCCTGAAAAAAAATCTTAAGTGTTTAATCATCTTTCGGTTTGTGTTCTGGACTTAATGTCATTTTAGAACTGCTATTTCGTTCAGAAAACTGAACCCAAAAACATTGAGCTACCCTTGGAGACAATAAGGGATTTAAGGTGACATTTCAGTAAATACCGTAATGCGGCAAATGATTAATCCCCCGAGACAGTTAAGAGTTGATGACAATAATTGCCAAGATTATAATTGAATACATTACGCTAATATCTATGTATTAGTGAAGGTGTGTCCACTCTATATGTATGCATACAAAAATAAAACCTAAACCCTTTAAGGGTTTCATTACTCTTGCACGTGTATTTATTACCATCCTTAACTTGTCCCCTAGCGCCCATTGCCATGGCATCTTGCACTTAAATTTTGTTGGTCAAATTGTGAATTATTAATTGCTCTGGGCTGATTTTGGTGTTGCAGTAAGGTGCAAGTGGAATGAAACTTCTCACCCCCAAAGTCGATCTGCATTATGCAAATGGCAACTCTGAGGCTTACGTGGATTAGATGAAATATTTAATTTGCTAACATTTTCATGTCGTATTGAAATTTAGAAAGAAATTTTTTTCAAAAAGTAAGAAATAATTATTGGGAATATTTATTGTTTTTTGTGTGATCGTAGTGCATAGGCTTGTAAAGATGCTCGGTTTGACTGGTGACTGGTGTTTCGTCTATTCTATTCATTTGAATTTCAAAAACTTGTTCCGTCACTGGGGACTGAACACAAAACGAGCGTCTTTACAAGCCTATGCAATACGATCTGGTGCCTGGGTGTCACCCGTGAAATATGTATAACCCAATCCTCTTAACTTGAATTTGCCACCACTCAGTTTGTCATAATTACATTTTAAGTTTCAGTATGTTGTCGAATTTAAACATATACAGCCGTATCTATAAGATTTTCTTAAACTACATCTTAAAGGTTATTTAGTAAGCATTTGTACTTAAATATTTAATTTGCCTTTAAATGACGAAACTTAAATTCGTATTTATGATCGATTTTTCATTGGTTCTTAACTAAACTATGGATGTGTCACGTAACGTAAAAGAAAGTGAAATCTAATAAAAAAAAAAAAACAATTGCTGCTTCATTTTATACAACACAGCTGATTTGTGTCAACTTGAATTAGTAAACAATTGGAAGACTATTTTTAATATCTGTGAAATTAAGAAAAATGTCATGGAAAACACACCCACTACTCACCAACAAAAGAAAAAGATAATGCTTCCGACAAGGAAACGTCTTTATTTTAAAATATGCCATCATTATTAAAAGAAAGGAATTATTTTCATGTACAGATTCTCCTCCAACAACGAGGACAAAAGTGTCGGTACAAACACTTCAAAGGCAAAGCGGGAAGCTTGGACGAAAATTCTTTGCGCGTACACATAAATACATTATTTTAATTAACACAAAGTTTCTGGATTTTAATTCATTACATTTTTTAAATCTAAAATACCACAACAGACAATACACACTCACAATTCGAAACTTCCAAAATTCAAAGATGACAATTGATATGTCAAAGTACATTTTAAAATGCCTTTAAGTGACCTTTAAACGCGGTGGATGGCGTTAAAGTTAAGAGGCCTTTAAGTAACGTTACTTAAATGTGAAAATTGATTATAGATACCCATTTCATACTTAAGAGCTGTTTGGAGGTATGTATTTTAAAGTTAAGAAACCTTTAAAATGTCTTTATAGATTCGGCTGATACTGTTTTCTCTATGTCGAATCTGATTTATTTAATTCCATATTTTGAGAGCATGTTAAAAATATATTTTAATTATTTAAAGCCCTTTCTATTTATCTCCCTTTAAAGCAGATGGTGGTATTTCGGATGAAGGTTTTGAACTTTACACAAATGGTGGATTCATGGCCACTCCTAATTTTCATACTTAAATATTCTTTTTCGAATTTTTGAACACGAGAAAAATTGAATGATAGTGTTGAGTCCTCCTCAATTGTCCTTTAAGCCTCCCCCTCGACGGGTTTCACTTTGTCGTGGTGGGGGGCTTACGCCTATCCTCCTGCTGTGAAGCATCAGCAGGTGGAATAGGTAACTAAGAAAACCCAGCAGGGAGTTTAGGGACAGTCAGGATTGAGACGATATGGGATGGTTAGGTTTCTGGAAATTTAATGCATCCCGTAGTATTGATCTTGGTTGGTAAGGTTGGGTGGGACCGTAGGGTCTCTGGCTGCTTAGGTGGCTGGGGATCTGAAAGTCCTACCAAAAAAGGAAGTATATGTTGGAATTGAGTTAAATTGGCATGGTTCTCATTGGGACACGAGACCAATGAGAACCTTTTGATTGATCTTGATGGTAGTTGGGGTGGGACTGTGGATTCTTGACTGGGCATGCAGTTGGGGTCCTAGGTCTCACCTAAAGGCAGTTAGATTAGTAGCGTCCTTGTCCGTTCGCGGATGAGGATTCGAAAGTTTTTCTGGAAGGATGTAGAGGAGTTTAAGGATGTCTGGGGTGGTAAGGATGCAAGAGGTGTCAGAAGTGGCAGATGTGGCAGTAATGTCATATCTGTCTGAGGGTGCAAGAGGTGTCAGAAGGGGTCCGGCATGTCTGATTGCTGGACTACTGTTAAATGTTGCTCACTATATACATAAGGCTTGGTGGCATGTCTCCCGTGTGTACCATGCGTAATTCCCAAGCGATCGTGTGGTGAGTAACTTTGATGGTGGGTCTAGTTGTTGGATGTGTCGGATGTTGGGAAGTTCTTCGGCTGGTTCGGAGCCTGGCTGGAGTTCTTCTAAGGTTCAAGAGGTGTCAGAGGGGTCCAATTGCTGGACTACTGTTAAAGGTTGCTTATATACATGTGGCTTGGTGGCATGTCTCCCGTGCGTACCATGCGTAATTCCCAAGTGTACGTGTGCTGAGTAGCTTTGATGGTGATCTGGTAGTTGGATGTGTTGGATGTTGGGAGGTTCTTCGGCTGGTTCGCCCGGCTGGAGTTCTTCTTAGGTTCAAGATGTGTCAGAAGGTTTTTTTTTTTTTTTTTTTTTAGAGGTGTCAGAAAGGGTTTGGGGTTCCGGGTACTTGTACCTGGCGTCCTTCGTTAATAGCGTGAAGTGGAGCGTCATCCAGAGTTCTTCGGAACAAAGACCGGGGCGTCACCCGTGTGAACCGTAAGGGGATCAAAAGACAGGAGCGTCTCTCCTTGCTCACCAACTGGTGGCTAAAGACCGGGGCGTCACCCGTGTGAACCGTAAAAGGGGATCTAAAGACTAGGATATGCATGAGATGTTCGTTGACCGCCCTCAACTTACTTTCTCAATATGTGTATCCTAGGGTTGCTAGGCCCAGGGTTTTGCAGTAACCTATCTGGAAGTGACTGATTCATATCCATAACCCCTAGGTTGAGTAGGAATTAGGCCATGTCCTCTTTTCCGCAGTCGCCTAGGGGGTATTTGATGACGTTGCGAGGCTCCACCGGTAGCCTTATACTGGTACCACGGGTGATAGTGCCCGGGATTTTGAGAACAATAGTGCACATCTTCGGGTGTGTCAGTTCTCTTTTTCCTGCTATCTTGAGGTCGGCCCCCTAGTGGGATATCGTGGTGGCGTGGTTTACTCCAAATGCGGAAACGAATGGGACTCAGGATTCTTTTCTTGGGTTCAAGAGGCGTTGGTAGGTCTCGTCTTAAAACAAGAGATGTGCATATGCTGCAGCATATCACAACTTTGTTACCGAAGTAGCTTGGACCGAATGGCTAGGACTAAATCTGGCTCCAATGGTGGTAGGCCACCCGTAGGGTAAAACCTTTAACTGGTAGGAATCCACGTAAAACTAAGATTCATTCTGTCCTTTAAGCCTAGTACTCAGTTCAAGTGAAAATGAAAATTCCATATAAAAGTGACAGCTGGTTCACTTTCATGAAATCCGCAACGAGAGGTGAGTACTAAAATGTGGATTGGAAAAACAAATATGTTCCACAACTTTTTCCACGCTATGATTTTCATTTCTCAATGTACAACCATCAGGAAAAAGTTTAAGGCAACGTGGAAAACTGTGACATTTGTCAGTGGATTTGAATATTTTATTTCAAAACAAAAAATTGAAAATTTATAAACAGAAACAACGAATCAGTTTAAAAATAATTGTTTTTTTTTTTTCATTCAAAGTGAGTATCAAAAATTCACGTGGAAAAGTTTATTCTATTTTCATTTTTATTTTCCGCGTGTAATTTGGAACATATTTATTTTTCATTTCACGCTAGGTGAGTACTAGGCTTTAGCTGGAATTAGATTGTTATTGCATCTCCAAGCAAAGACAACTTTTGGTATTTATCCTTGAAGTTTTTGAAATTTGACGTATGTATAGTTATCGGTATGCTGAACTTTCATTGCGAATAACTTCGGAGAATACGATTTCTGTAACACATTTCTTTTAATTTGTAGTCTGAAAGCATTAGTTGACATTTGGAAAATATATAAAGCATTGTTGAAAATTGAACAAAAGCTTCCCATTTTAGTTAATTACTTTCATAGATGGGGTTTGAATATTAACTACGAAAAGTGCAGATTTAAATCGAGAGGCTTCAAAAGAAGGTAAAATGCTCTCATTAAAAATCAATAAAAATCCTATTCCTCTAAGCTCTGAAATGAAGTACCTAGGGATTTACTCTTATAATAGGTTAATTTTTAAAAAGCATCTCGCTCGAAAAACGTTATCTAAAGCTAAAGCGGTAACCGCTACATTAAAACCAGTGTTGCATTCTAGGGCAATGTCGAAGAATACAAAAATATTGTTATATAAAAAAAAAAATAAAATTCGACCAAGAAAAAGAATTAGAAAAATTTGAAAGAAAAATGTTGAGACTTTGTTGCTGAAAGTTTAGGAGGGCAAACATAAAATACTTTTCGAATAAAATAATTTATGAATCCTGAAACACCGCTTCTTACATATTTAATAAACCTAACAGTAAATAAACTTCAGCTAATTGAACACCATACTAATGCAGTTTTTAAATCCTTGTTTGATTGCAACGTAACAGATTGCTTGTTGAATAACTATTATATTTCTCCATTTAATATGTTTAGCGAAAGTTCTCTGCTAACTATTGTAGATACCTGATTTAAATAGAGACTCAATTGTTCCCTTTTACGAGACAGCATCGCACGTAAGCCTGAGAGGATATTAAATGTCCTTTAATTTTTTCATTATAATCATTATGCGTTCCTATAATGTTAATATTTTCGTTTTTTTTTCCTAACTTTTAATTTCTATAACTTCTTTTGTTTAAGGAAAAAAAAATATGTTATGAATTAATGATGTTTAGTTTGGTATGAAAGCCAACTTTTTGTATATGTATGTCTAGTCATAGTTTTGTAGTATATTAATGTAAATGAATAAAAAAAAAGTATACTGGGAGCAAGCATTCAAGTTAACTATTGCTATACAAAATCAAATAAGTAGCCGGTAAATATATGTAGATAACTCATTAAATAATATAACTTTTAAAAATGTTTTGCCTGGTATTTTCAAAATATTGGATTGAAATATAGAGTCGAGTAAGGGATTCCACATTCGTGTAGTGCGGCTTAAGAAAGAATCTCTGAATTTAACAGTATGTCCGAAATTAAGCTCATAGATAAAGTAAGGTCCGAGAATTATGGCTGAATTGTCTTAGTGAAGGAATGCAACTGGCTATTTTACTAGAACCCTGTTTATAAAATAATGGTAATAGCTGTCAACGGCCTTGGTTCTGATGAAAGCATCGTTTCCCATCGATCAGCGGCATCAAGAATCATTGTGCATGGGTAGTACTTCGATGGGGGACCGTTCAAATACCAACCGTGTGCTACATTTGTTTCTTCTGTTGTTCTTTCTTTCTCTGTGTCTCTCTCTGTTGTATTGTCTAAGCTGGATGGCCTTAGTTTTGATAATTAAAGCTAAGAGTATATTGGTTTGGCCGAAAGCCGTCTACCAGACTGACATACTTTGTATTAAAATTTTGATTTTGATTATGTTTTAACAGATAATAGATACATCAATTATAATATAATACATAATATATACATGTAGGATCCCAAAACCACAGCACTGGACAAAACGGACGAAATACCTAAAATGACAACACTGGTACGAGACAATACAGACAGGACGAAATAAAACGTGAAAAGAGACAGTCAAAAAGAATCAGCCCTAGAGTTAAGTCGTGTGCGCGGTCCGTTTTGTTTACTCAGCAGAAGTCTTTATTATTTTGTAATTAAACAATTAATATCAAGAGTTCATAAAGTGTTTCCTTTTTGTTGACTAAATTGAGCCAATTAAACAGTTAAAAACAAGCAAGGTGTTTTATTTGTAATATTAACCAAACTGTGGGAAGTGAATCCCACAGAAATTTGGGAGCTCAACCGAAATCCAATAAACACATGTACAAACATTTTGAGTGACACAATAGTGCGTGAAAAAAAAAAGCCACAATTAAATCAGAATCATATTATTTGTGTGCAAATGCATAGTTACAAACAATAAATTTAACCAGTTCGTTTTTAATTCACGATAACGGCAATGTAAAACCAAGCCAACGTGTTATGTGATGTATATAAGCGAATATATACTTCCATAGACAACGAAAAAACAACCCTTGTGAGCGAACACGTTACGACGTGCAGAAATATATGTATAAAGAAGAGGAGAAAATTCAGCAAGACATTAAATAAGTAGAAACTGTAAGAGCGAAGACATCTGTGTATGTGAGAGTGCAGACATCATTCATACAAGAAAGGAACAGCTGTGGCAGAGAGATCAACAGTGGAGTCGTTAAGTTGTCGGCAAGAATATTTTATGTATTTCTTTTCTTTTTGATTAATTAAATTTTAAAATCTTTAAATTTTGAATTTAAGAATCGATAGTATTCTACATATATTGTAACTTGAATTAAATTTTGAATTTAACAATTTATAGTATCCTATATGGAAATTTGAATTATTTTTAACATATTTTGTTTCTTTTAATTAAATTAATTAAAATATTTTAAAATTGTGTAACTGGGGAAACAAAATGGACGCGGATGAAATTAGATGTTTGACGGTTGAAGACCTGAAAAGAAAGTTGAGGGAATTAGGTTTGACAATAACAGGTAACAAACAGGAGCTAGTGACGAGACTTATGACACATTTTGGACTAACTGACGAACGAGATAACTTTGTTGACGCAATCGGTGGTGGTGGTGGTGTGCACCGAACAGCCACGTATAGTGGACAGATGGATTCCGTTAGACCGGAGATTGGAAATCAGCCACCAAGCGTTTTCAGTTTCCGTGATATCGATGATGCCATTCCATTGTTTTCAGGTGAAGGCAATCAAGACATTGTCGACTGGCTTGCACACTATGATGATATGTGCACCGTTTTGAGTTTTAATGACCTCCAGCGGTTCATTTTTGGAAGGAGACTAATGACAGGTGCTGCTAGGTTGTTTATTCAGAGTCAGAGAAATCTTAGAGATTGGGCGTCAATGAGTAGGGCATTAAGAAATGAATTTGGCATTGTAGTCAGTTCAGCTGAAGTTCATCGTCAGTTAAAGAATCGTAGAAAACTTCCAAACGAGACAAATAGGGAATACCTCTATAAACTCTTAGAAATTGCGAAACCTATCCAGATCGATGACGCATCAATTATTGATTATTTCATCGCAGGCCTTCGAGATGACAAAGTTAACAAAATAATTCTTTACGAGGCAACAACGTTGGAAGAATTAAAAGTTAAAATCAAGCTTTATGAACGAATCAAACAGCAACAGGTGAACGAAACAGTACATCGTTATCCAATGCAAACCCAGACGGTAAAGCGTGAGACGACAACTTCATCTGCTAAACCTGAAGGAATGCGAAGATGTTTCAAGTGTGGCGATACTGCTCATCTAGCCAAGTCATGTCCTAAAAACAAATGTTTTAAATGTGGCGTTATGGGACATAGATCCTTCGAATGTAAGGCTGAACCGAAGGTAGAAACGAGAGCTCAGGCTCATTTCGGTTGTAAAACGGGACATTTAATTAAAGAAGTTACGTTGATGGGTACAAAGGTGACAGCATTAGTAGATACTGGATGCGATTTATCTCTGATAAGGAATGAAATGCTTTTGCAATTTCCAAGGGTGACGTTAGAAGAACACTCGACTATGTTGACTGGTTTAGGTAATGTAGAGGTTAGGACAATAGGTTATTTTGACACTACGGTGGTGATTGACAGAATTCCATTTGAGACAAGACTACATGTTGTGCGCGAACGCGATATGATGTTCTCAATGGTAATAGGAATCGATATCATCAACAAAGCTTTAGTCAGTATCAAAAACAACGAAGTACGATTTCATATGAAGAAGGAAGAGCCTGAAGAAGAGCAAAGTCAGTGTGAGGCAGGTTCTTCGAGGAATATGTTTTTGGGTGAGGAAGAGTTACAGGTAGGGAAAGCTAGTTGTCTAGCGAATAGAAAGAAGAACGATTTGAGTATGGCTGATAGAGAGGGAATGGAAGAAGAGGTTCAGGAGAAGAGTTTGTCGAGTTGCGATTCGATTGCAGAGCTTCGAAATGAGTTTCAAGCTATGATGAGTTTAGAAGTGGAAGGTGATTCCATGTTAGAAGTGGACCTGTACCATTTACCTGCACCATATCAGGAGAGGATTAGATCGTTGATTAGCAACTACAAGGTAAGGAATGATGAACCCTCACCCATTAGCATGAAAATTATTTTAAAAAACGATACTCCATTGTACGAGAGGCCTAGGAGATTGGCCCAACCAGAGAAAGAAGAAGTTGAGCGTCAAGTAAGAGAATGGCTCAAGAAAGGCATTATTCAGGAGAGTAACTCTGAATTCGCATCACCAGTTGTGCTCGTGAGCAAGAAAAATGGAGAAAAAAGAATGTGTTGCGATTTTCGAAGAATTAACGCCCAGATGGTAAAAGATCACTTTCCAATGCCGTTAATTGATGATGTGATCGAGAGGTTGCAGAGCGGAAAGGTATTTACATCACTTGACCTTGTGAACGGTTTCTTTCACGTTCCCGTCGAACCAAGTTCGAGAAAATACACCTCATTTGTGGTCCACAATGGCCAATATGAATTTTTAAAAGTACCTTTCGGTATTTGCAACTCTCCGGCCGTGTTTACACGATTCATAATGACAATAATGAAGCCATTAATCAATGAAGGTTTGGTTCAAGTGTATATGGACGACGTGATAATACCAGCTGGAAGTGATGAGGAAGCAATCGAGCGGTTAGAGAGAGTGTTGGATATTGCCAGTAAGAATGGACTTCAATTGAATTGGGCGAAGTGCAAATTTCTACAAAAGCAAATAGACTTCTTAGGGTATGTCATCGAAAAGGGAACTATACGACCATCAGACGAGAAGATTCAGGCGGTGAGAAATTATCCTATGCCAAAGGACAAGAAAACGCTTCAACGTTTCTTGGGACTTACGTCATACTTTCGGCGATTTATTGAAGGATATGCAAAGCAAGCGAAACCCCTGTCTGATCTTCTTCGAAAAAATATAGTATTCCAGATGAGGGATGAACAAATTTTAGTTTTTGAGTGGTTGAAGAACGCCTTAACGAGATCACCAGTCCTTAAATTGTTCGATCCAAACGCTATGACCGAAATCCACACGGATGCTAGCATGTACGGGTATGGAGCAGTGCTTCTCCAGAGAGACAACGATGATCGTGCTTTCCATCCTGTTCAGTTCATGAGTCGTAAGACGAGTCCTGAGGAAGAGAAGTTTCACTCCTATGAATTGGAGGTATTGGCAATAGTGGCAGCATTAAAGAAATGGCGAGTGTATGTCTTGGGACGACATGTGAAGATTGTCACCGACTGCAACGCATTTGCTATGACAATGAATAAGAAGGAAATTCCGCTAAGAGTTTCAAGATGGGCAATGTTCCTGCAGGACTTTGACTATGAAATCGAGCATAGACGTGGCACACAAATGCGACACGTTGACGCTCTCAGCCGCTTGGGCATGGTCATTGTCGGTACTTTATCTCATAGGATAAAAGAAGCTCAGTCACATGACGATTATCTGAAGTTAATTATTGCAATGTTGAAAGAAAAGCCATATGAAGATTATTTCTTGAAGAACGATGTCTTATACAAGGACTCGAGTTTGGAGTTGGTCGTTATACCATCCTCCATGGAAGACGAAATAATTAGAATGGTGCACCGGGAAGGACATTTTGCGTCAAGGAAGACACAAGAGATGTTGGAGAAGTCATACTTTGTCAAAAACGCTAAGGTTAAGATCGAAAGAGTCATTCGAAATTGCGTTGAATGCATATTAGCTGAGCGGAAGGGGGGTAAGCCAGAAGGGTTGTTAACACCTATCGATAAAGGGAGTTATCCGCTGGAAACATACCACATCGATCATATTGGGCCAATGGAAGATACCAAGAAAAAGTACAATCACATTCTCGTGATCGTAGACGCCTTTTCAAAGTTTGTGTGGCTTTACCCCAAAGTGCTCGACAGACTACGAAAACAAGCATCCATTTTCGGGAACCCTAAAAAGATAATATCGGATCGTGGAACGGCTTTCACCTCGAATGCTTTTGAAAATTACTGCAAAGAGCAAGATATCGTACATTTGCTTATTACAACGGGAGTACCCAGGGGTAATGGACAGGTCGAGAGGATCAATCGGATTCTTGTGCCAATTTTGACAAAGATGTGCCTTGAAAATCCAGAACTATGGTATCGACATGTAGATAAGGTGCAACAAGTAATTAACAACACACCACCTAGGAGCACGAAGATTTCACCATTCAAGATCTTGACCGGAGTTGAGATGCGATTGCGGGGAATGCCAGATATCCAAGAGATTCTCAACGAAGAGATTATCGAAGAGTTTGACACGGAACGTAGAGAGATTCGAAACCAAGCAAAATCCAATATCGCAGATTTGCAAAGGGAAAATTATAGTTATCAACTTAGGAAGCGTAAGGAAGCTCAGGTGTATAAGGTCAACGATCTAGTAGCCGTCAGAAGGACTCAATTCGGAACTGGCCTTAAGCTGAAGCCGAAATTCTTAGGGCCGTATAAGGTTGTCAGGTTGTGTAGGCATAGTCGATATGAGGTCGAAAAAGTAGGAGATCATGCTGGTCCGGGGCGCACTACCGCTGCCGCTGATGGCATGAAGCCTTGGGTGAAACATTCGGGGCCGAATTTCTCTCAGGATGGCCGAATGTAGGATCCCAAAACCACAGAACTGGACAAAACGGACGAAATACCTAAAATGACAACACTGGTACGAGACAATACAGACAGGACGAAATAAAACGTGAAAAGAGACAGTCAAAAAGAATCAGCCCTAGAGTTAAGTCGTGTGCGCGGTCCGTTTTGTTTACTCAGCAGAAGTCTTTATTATTTTGTAATTAAACAATTAATATCAAGAGTTCATAAAGTGTTTCCTTTTTGTTGACTAAATTGAGCCAATTAAACAGTTAAAAACAAGCAAGGTGTTTTATTTGTAATATTAACCAAACTGTGGGAAGTGAATCCCACATACATTATTTAAAAATCTTCGTTTACAATGCAGTTGCGATATTTGAATGTTTTAACGGTGAAATTATAAAGCACTTTCCAGCCTCGAGATCCATTTAAGATTTGTATGGTTTCTTCTAAATCCAATGACTGCACTCCAAAATAATGAACTCGAAATTCTTTTAAAACGGGACAGACAGCTATAAAATGAAACACATCTTCTCTTTCATTACGGTTACATAAAGTACATAAAATAGGTAACTCAGGACGGTGTGGTATAAAATTGAGGTTTAATAGTTCTCCTCTTAAACGGAAGATTATGCTTATTAATTCCGTCGAATGTTCTTCTAAAAAATAAGTTCTTTCATTTAAGTAGTGATTCAACTTGCTATAATATAATCTATACTGCGAATTCTGAGCTTCCTCCATGAAGTTTTGGTACATTCTGTTTCCCGTTTTCTTCAGCAATTCTTCCACTTTTGGTTTTAGGGATTCCACGTGCTCTTCAGCTGTAAACACCAAGTTTACTCCACATTCCGACGCCAGTTTCTTCCATTCTTTAACACATCCTCCTTCAGTCGACATTAAGTGCATAAGTACTATTTTTGGTATTCTTTGCTCATTCATTGCTAAAACTCGCATTATGTAGTTGAAATGAATCTTAAGAGTATCCAAATACATAGGGGAAACACCAGACTCTAAATGTAACATATAGTTGGGCGAACTAGTGGGTATTCTAAAGAACCTCCTAATAAAGTAACGTAGGAACTTCTCTACTGTTTCGTAGGGACGGAATCCCCAAGCTTGTGCTCCATAAAGAAGAATGGAAGTTGCAGTTGAACGAAATATTTTTTGCTTAGAAGTATGTGAAATACTCTTCTTATGGATACAACTGCCCCAAACCGAACATATAGCTCGCTTTGCCTCTGCCAGTTTGACTTGAAGATGTTTTTTCATGTTAGAATTCGATGAAATCAACACTCCCAGATATTTGTACTCCTTTACAATTTCTATTTCCTCTCCTTGAAACGCCCACTTCTCGATTCGTGAGTGTCTGCCTCCACTACGTCTTAGGATCATCATTTTCGATTTTTCCAGGTTGACAGATAAGTTCCAACTTTGACAATACCTTTCTAATCTGTTTATCATAAGCTGCATGCCATCAACTGTCTCTGCGAGGAAAACTATGTCATCTGCATATAGTAAGCCTGGAATGTTTGTCCGACGGAGCTCAATTCCACCCCTAACAGCATCTGTGATATCGTTTATGTATAGTGTAAATAGTAGTGTGCTAAGAACACACCCTTGTCTTACTCCTACTGTTGTTTCGAAATCTTCGGAGAGACACTTTCCGTCCCAGATACGAGCTGTATTATTATGGTACAAAGCCTTCAATACATTTAACATTTTTGCAGATATTCCAAGCGTATATAATTTGTAGAAGAGAGCTTCTCGCGGTATAGAGTCAAAGGCTGCTTGAAAATCGACAAAGAAAGCATAAAGCTTTTTATTCATGTTTTTATAAATCTCTGCTAAGCTTAACAATGAAAATATCTGGTCTACAGTCGAATAGTCTCTCCTGAATCCGGCTTGGAACTCATGCAAAATCTTATTATTTTCTACCCACTGAGTTAGCCTCTTATATAGAACGGATGAAAAAAGTTTGGCCGATGTGTTCAAAAATGATATTCCTCTATAATTAGCAGGATTTTCGTAGTCACCTTTTTTGTGGAGCGGATATTATAATAGATTTGAGGAAAGAATCAGGTACTTCAGCTCTTTCAAAGATTCTGTTAAATGATATTGTGAGCAGGTTTTTGAACTCGTGTGTACTGTTTTTAAAGAATTCAAACGGGATTCCGTCTTCACCTGGAGCTTTATTATTTTTGGCGCTATATATGACCTCTTCTATCTCCAACAGCGTTATTGGGGAGTCTAATTGATCATCCAGTATAAGAGGTGCGGCGTATAGAATGGGTGTTGAAAGTTGCTCTGCGTTAAGGAGCTGCATGAATTGGTTTTTGAGCTGCTCTGCAGGAAGACCCACTGCAATGGCATTTCTTTTCCCTACGACCACTTTAACTGCTTTCCAAAACTGTATTGGGTGATCTGGCTGCGTTGATATTTTCTATATTTTTTTGATCGTATGCTTTTTTCTTTGCGTAGCATAGGTTTTTAAACTTTTTATTTGCTGCTGCGTAGTTTGATTGAATATAGTTGTTATTGCTTTTCCGAAACAGTCGTAAAAATGCAAAGGACACATCTCTCGCTTTTCTGCACTCATCATAAAACCACTTTTGCTTGTATTTTTTGATTCTACTAGTTTGATTGTTGAACTTTGGGCTAGCGCTTTTAATCATTTCGGTTAGTTTTTCAACATTGACATTTTCCATAAACCTATTCGAAACACTTAAAAGCTCGATCTCTTTGTTTAAATTTCGTTGGAAAACTTCGCGATGACTCTCCCTCCATAATATTTTTGGAATTGGATCTAGTTGTTTAGTAATAGCTTCTCCTTCAAAGCCAGAAAACTTAAACATTACTTCTAGGGGCATATGATCAGAAAAGGGTTTAATGGCTACTCGAAAATCATTAAAATGCGTTAGCCAGTTTCCGGATATAAAACAGTAGTCAATAACCGATTTTGCTGATCCTCGTATAAAAGTAAATTCGCCCAGCGAGTCACCTCCACAGCTTCCATTCAGAGCTTTACAGTCAAAAGCATCAGATAACTCCAAAATCTTAACCCCCTTATCATCACTTGATTCATCTTTAGATTTCCGATTAAAATGTATCTTCGGCGTACTCATTTAAAGCATCATTATTTTGGGACAAACCTATCCTTTCGTTGAAGTCGCCCACTAACATCAGGTCCGTTGATCCCAAAATGTTTAACGAATCTCGTAGTTTATCGTAATCAGGTTGCCAATGACTGCAATTTAAGTAAACTGGTATGATGTGATGAGTTATATTATTAATTTTGAGCTCCAGAATGCATGTGTCATCGATTTTAATAAATTTAACTTCTACTCCATCTAGTTGCTTACGATATCCAAAAAGCTCCCCTCCACTTCCTCTTCCAAATAAATTGCTTTTCACAGCCGGTACATTTTCTAATTTATAGTTAGTAAACATATTATTAAATCTATTTTCTTCGTTAACTAAAACATGAGTTTCAAACAAAACAAAAATATCGAAATCATTTATACTAGCCGACCCAGCTCTCGAAATTCGAGTGCCAATTTATTTATTATATATATTATTGGCAGTGTTTTCAAGAAAATTTATTAAATTAAATTTTATTTTATGTAATATGCAAAGTGTTCGACAGTGCAAAAACAAAAATGACCCACAGTGTGTAAATGCGTGTCTCAAGTATATTCTGCACATCTCCGTAACTGTGGCTTTCCAACAATATAAAATTTATCGAAATCGGTTAAATACTTTTGGAGAAAAGTGTACCACAAAAAACATGTTTGCCGTTTTATTATATGATAATTGAAAAAATCTACATATAAAAATTTGTTTTTAAGCCCTGCAACATTATAACTTAAAATTTTTAACGTTGAAAGCTTGGATGTTATCTGATAGACGGGAACATGTCAATGTTTTGTAGGATGGCCTTAGTTGCCAGTGCTTTCTACACAGATTTATCTACGGAGTAGTGTAATATGTAATTTAATATAATATAATGGTAATAGCTCTAGTAAAAAACAATAAACATTGCGGTGATGGTAGAGAGATGCAAATGTTCTATCAGCCTTTGAAAGGCTGTTTTTTCATTCTACCCAAGAGATTTAAGTTGGTTTTGGAGCACCTGTCTCAGTATGGGAATTGGACTCAAGGCTTGGACGAATATAAGCCTTTTAGGTGACATTTAGATCAGAAATACCGAAAAATTTCCTGCATCGTTGTGTGTGGTATTTATTGCGTTTCCTTAGTGGTAGGTTTAGAAGTTTAAAATGGAAAAGGAAGCCTTTAATTGATCTGTATTTTTCTTGTTAAACTTCTAACTTAGTAATGGTTTATAGCGTCGATCATCATCCACTAGTGGTAAAAATCTAAAAATTGAACCATATATGCTATTTTCAAATAATTCCAATAATTCTAATCGTCTGATCTGCATGGTTTAGAAAAATTTAATAATTAGGCTAAATTTAAAAAACATATGTCCAAGCACATATTATGATTTAGTTGCTGTCAAGTTTCTAATTTAATTTAATTTCGCATTTTTGGTCGCGTCCTCTTTATCTAGATTGCTATGCACTTACTTGAGGAAAATAATTTATTTATTTTACAAATTTTGTAACATGTTGACCACGAAGATAAAATTTCTTAAAAGTGGAAAAGTTAAGTTATTTCGAAAAGTAAATTAAATTTAAAGTAAATTAAAATGAAAATGTTCAGCCGGTCATTGTTTCTATCCAGCTGGAAAGCCCCCGTACAAAATAGTAGCGAAAAGCTTTCCAAGTATTATCCTATATTTTCTGGCTATACTTGCAGCTCTCTTTTTAAATGTACCAAATTAGTAGGCAAAGAAGCATTGGCATTCTTAATAAGTTAAAGTATCTGAAAGAGAGATTCCGATGAGTCTTTGGCAAACCACTTCATTTTGGGTTTCGGCTTATAGCGATTATTCGTCTGAGCAGTCGAATTGAAAATTACTCTTGTAATGCTTTAGTCAATTTTTTAACATCATTCGCAGATTGAAGAGGAGGGTTATTACAATATGGATTCAAAATAATCTTATAGCGAAAAACCTTGTTATGGACCCACCTTAATTTTTGGGACATATCTGAGTTCCTCAACTGCACTTTTAAATGAATAAATTTGGTAGTGAAAAAACTTGAAGAGAGCCAGGGCCTAGTGACTTACAACCCTCAACCATTTCTGTATGCGTGTTTGGAGAGAGATACTCTTAGAGGATTTGTCAATTCCTCGCAAAAAGCACCGGTGAAAAACTTTTTTTGCAGCGGCTGAAACTTAAACCCAATGTTACGGTAAAAATTCACCGCAACAATCTTCATTCTTTCTATTTCCTTTTCCTTGCGTCCTTCCAATTTTCCTTTTTAATTACACAGGTGTTCGTTTTGCGATAGTGCGAGAGAGCAGGGCGACCATGGTCCATCAGCCAGTGGTTCTCTCTTTCAGTATCGTAAAGCAAACAAATCGTTGATGAGTACTGACAGACGGGCGGTCTGTTCCATGGTTTCAATTCGAAAACGTTGAAGACACTTGGTCTTTAAACGTAGATGTCGCTCTTAAAGGAGAACGGCCGAGTGCCCAACCTAAAACTAAAAACTAGAAATTAACTAATTTGTAAAAGATGGAACGTTAAGTGTGAGTTCCCAAATTCCCCCCTTGTCTGAGTTAAAGCCAATCACGACCTTTTGAGTAAAGTTATTCAACTTGATCGATTCCTCTTTCTTTTGCTTTCCTCTCAAATTATTATTATTGTTAGAAATCCGGTGGGGACGAATGTGCGCGAGTGCTTATTAATTCTACTTTAGGTTTTAAAGATTTTTTTCTATCAGCGCAAAAACTGTGGGGATTGTGAACTAACCAAGGGAACGTCGTGACCTGGAAGGAAATTCCAGCGGGCGGCGAATTCCATGGAAAGTTCGAGAGAAATTGAAGGAAAAGAGAATTTGTGAGTAAACAGGATCGCCATATTTCGACACAAAAGGCTCTTCAGCAAACTTGCGGAGATTGGCTGTCGATGACGTGATCGAAATTCGCGATACCGAATTGGCTGAAAGCACGAGGGTATGGGGCGAAATGTTGAGCGGCTATCCAGGAGAAAAATCTTGGAAGTCACTCTAATCTTGATTTTGAAAGAAGTGAGAAGCTGTAAAAGAAAAATCTGAAAAACCAAAAGTGAAATTATAAGTAGAAAGAATATTAAGGAGTTTTGTTTGGAAAAGAGGTAGAAATTAAATAGATAGTTTAAAAAAAAAAAAAAAAGAATAGTGGAAGTGGAGAAAATACAGAGGACGAAAGGTGAAAATTGTTGGAAAATAAATATAGGAAGAGGAAAGGAAGGAAGAGGAAAACGAGGAAAAAAATCTACCGCAGGGATATTGTCGAGGAGGAAAAACAAAAAAAAGAGCTAAGTACCCTTTCTTGTGTTTGTCTTTTTTTATTAAATTTGCCTTTAATATTTGGTCGTAATTGGTTTTAACTGCGTTTCGTTCATTTTCCGAAAATTGCGGAAATCGCGACCCGTTAATATCCGTTGTGTTTCTGGGAACCAGACCTTAACGGTCCATCTTATTGTTTGAATTTTGTTGTTGTTGCTTGAAAAGATCCTGGGTTTTAATCCTACTCGTAAGGTTTCCCAGGCTAATAAATCTTTAAACATTCAAAAAAAATTATCTTTCATTTTCACTTTCCATCTCCGCTCATCATCGTTGTTCATTTTTCTTCGCAAAGGTTTGCAATTTCCTTTTTCTTATTTCAGGAAAAAATTGCTGGCGCCCTTTTTATTACGCAGTAAGTACGCCACTGGGGCGACTAATCGTAATAAATTACATTTTTTATATCAATTTGATATTAATCATATCACCAAAAAATCCACAATTAAATTTTCCAACCCCCATTGTGAACCCACCCCAACTGCTCTAGCCGTGGTGACAGCATCTTACCCGCTGTCAGCTGCACTTGTTTTTTTTGTTTGTCAAGTGACATTTCATCTTTCTCCCAATTCGTGGTGGTTGTTGTCGCGCCGTCGCAGAATTTATTTCGTTGTTTTTCTTTAATAAATCATATCAATAATAATCTTTTAATCCATTTCCGCGATCGCGATTAGAAAACCAAGTGTAGCAAATTGGCGCCCAACGTGGGGCTTTGTGAAAATTGTGTTCTTCGAAAAGAAATCCCTGAAAACCTTGTTCTTGTGCGGTGTTTGTTGTTGTTTTATGGAAGTGCTGTATTCTTTTCTTAATATACTCGTATATACATATGTACATATATTATTATTTGAAAGATCTTTTACTCTCGGTTGTGTTTTGTTCTTTTTTCAGAAAAATAAATTATAAAATTGGCCGAGTTTCGTTTTTTTTAACAAATTGTGCAGAGGAGCACCTACATACTCGTACATATACCTACATTATATACCTATAAATCGGAGTTGGAAGTGTTTTTTTTAATTGTAAAATTGTGCAGAGGAGTACCAAGCTAATCGCAATATATACATATATATTGGAAAGAAGTGAGTTTTCTCTTGTTGTGTTGTTTTTTTATTTTTTTTATATATCATACATATACCTACATATATATTCCTTTATTTTTTTATATTGCGGGTTATAAAAAAAAGTGTTGTGGTACATACATACATATTTTCCTTTCTTTAATTGCTCTTTTTTTAATTGCATATAGTTGACATTTCGGTTTTTGCATTATTTGTTGTTTTTTTTTCTGCTGCGATTAAGTTTTGTTGTTGTTGACTGAGAGGATTATCTTATCAGCTAATTACCATCGTGTTGTTTAAGGGTTACCCCTTTGAGAAAGTACCTTTTGTGAAGTTGACATTTTTATTGTTTTTTTTTCTCAGAAAGAATTTTAAAGTGAAGTAATTTTCGAATACTTGGGGTTGTTTTTTTATATTGTTGTGTTTTTTTTTGCATTGTGAGTGAGTTGAATTTTTTTTCAGTATATCAAGCGTATTTTTTTTAAGAGGAAAAACTACCAACTGGGTGTTGATTTTGTGTTTTGATTTCGTGGGTGTTAGATAGCTGAATCGGTATATACATACATATCTACAAATATAATTGGGTGTTGATTTTTTTTCCTTTTGGTCTAGATTCGGATTTGTATTGCTTTTATTATTTGCTGATTTCGTCTTTTGTTTTAACTGCGGTGTTAGACTTGGCTTTAGTTTTATTTTCTTTGTAAATCAACTTGGTGTTATTTTTTTTTGTCGCATATTTTGAGGATTTTTTTTTTTTGTTATAGTTTGACTTTTTTTTTAAAATGGATATTAATCGTCTTAGCAAAGAGGAGCTTGTTTATGAGTTGAGGGCCCGCGGTTTGAAGGAAGGTACCAAAGTCGATGAAATGCGGATGACTCTCAGGGCATCTCGTAATTTGGAGAGGTTAGGTTCGATTTCGTCAGATAGTCCTCATTACCCTTTTAGTTTTGATGAAGATTCGAAGGCTGTTAAGGCAAAAATTTCAGAGATTAGGGAATTGTTGCAGAATCCTCCGAAAAATCCGAAGTCTTCGGAATATTTAAAAATTTTAACTAAAATTGAATGGACTTTAGGAAGAATTACGCGGGCTAAGGCAGAGTCGTCGGACGAAGTGAACGAGGTAGCTGACCTGAGAGGTGAACTTTTACTTATGATGGCTAAGTTGGACAGTGGAGAAGAGAAGGACCCATACGAAAACGGAAAGGAAAGCAATAAGGAGAAAACAACGATGTCGACAGCAAGTTTGGGTTCGTTACCAACTGCACAGGTCGGCCAACGTGGAAGTGCTAGTGGATCTCAAGAGGAATGCGGTGATCGGTATACCGAACGCATTGAGAAATGGAATTTGAAGTTCTCAGGTGAGCGAAGCGGCTCATCTGTGAACTCATTTTTGGAACGCGTCGAAGAGTTAAGGGAATCGCGTGGGGTTTCGGAGGAAAGACTTTTCAGGTCCGCTGTCGATCTTTTTTCTGGGAAGGCGCTTCTTTGGTTTAGGGCTATTAGGGATTCGGTTAGCACATGGAAAGAATTGGTTAAGGAAATCAAGTTGGAATTTTTGCCTTCCAACTATGATGACCTTCTGTTGGATGAGGTTAGGCGTCGTACTCAGGGTAGAGATGAGTCGATAGGGATGTATATCGCACTCATGCAGACTTTATTCAAGAGATTTTCGGAGCCTCTGAGTGAGAATCGGAAGTTGTCCATTCTCATGAAGAACATAGCTCCATTTTATCAGACGCAGCTAGGTTTAGCTGATATTAAATCAGTTAATGACCTTGTTGCTTTGGGAAGAAAGTTGGAGACCATAAGGTCAAACGTCGAATCTTTTGTTCCACCCCCAAATAATCGTTCAAGGCAGGCACTGGAGCCTGATGTAGCGTATGTTGCGGCCGTTCAGGAAGCAACAGTTGCAGTTAATAATTCACCATTTCGTAGGCCCATTCGTTGTTTTAACTGCAACAGGGAAGGTCATTTCTCAAATAATTGTTCCGCTCCTAGGAAATGCTTTGGTTGTGGGGCAGTAGGTACAACCCGACGCGATTGCAGGCGTTGTTCGGGAAATGGTCAACGGTCTCTTGGGTCAGCAGGACAAGAGCGCCGTCGTCGTTGATTAGGTCGCCTGCTGACGACCAGCTGGTGACAGTAAAACTAGGTTTCACATTAGAGGCAAGTGAGGGCGACAGTCGTCCTTATTTGGGAGTTAATATTTATGGATTTAGATTTTTAGGGCTTTTAGATTCAGGAGCTTCGCGAACTATAATAGGTAGGGATGTTTGGAAAGTTTTAAAAGATTTAGGATTAGGTTTAGAACAAAGTAATATTAGGCAGGTTCAATTAGCAGATGGTACGGGAGTAGGAGTATTAGGAGTTTTAAGTTTACCAATTGTTGTTGAGGACAAATCGGTTCTGATGAATTGTTTAATTATACCCAGTTTACCACAAGCATTGATTCTTGGTGCAGATTTTTGGGCACTGTCGGGAATTGTCCCGGATCTTAGATCACGCGCGTGGAATTTTTCAAGCCAGGAGATAGTGGCTTCGTTAGCAACTCCGTCTATCACAGAGGAGTCTGATTTAGACATAGTTCAAAGGGGTAAATTGGATAGTTTAGTGGAACATTTGTTCAAAGACATGCCGGAGGGGTTAGGTCGTACAACAATGGTACAACATATTATTAGGACTTCTTCAGAACCGATCAAACAAAGGTACTATCCTGTTTCGCCTGCAATGCAGTGCCATATAGATAAGGGTTTACAGGAGATGTTAGGTGAAGATGTGATTGAAAAATCAAACAGCCCTTGGGCATCCCCAATAGTTTTAATTAAGAAGAAAGATGGTACCTATAGGTTTTGCGTCGATTACAGGAAATTGAATCAGGTTACTGAGAGGGATGCTTATCCGCTGCCAATAATTTCGGCTATTTTGGATAAGCTGAGAAACGCTAAATTTTTATCTTCGCTTGACATTAAGTCAGCATATTGGCAGATCCCTATGGCAGAGGAATCTCGCAAGTTTACAGCTTTTACTGTTCCGGGTAGGGGACTATTTCAATTTAAGCGAATGCCATTTGGACTTCACAATGCTCCTGCAACTTGGCAGAGATTCATCGATAGCGTTTTAGGGCCTGAGTTGGAGCCTTTTGTTTTTGTTTATCTGGACGATATTATCATCGTTACAGATAGTTTCGAGAAACATCTCGCAATTTTAGAAGAAGTTTTTAGGAGATTAAGAGGAGCAGGACTTAAATTAGGTAGGGAAAAGTGTAATTTTTGCAGACCATCCCTTAAATTTTTAGGTTACGTCGTAGATAGGAATGGCTTGCATGTAGACCCAGAGAAGGTAGAGAGTATGGTTAAGATACCTGCTCCTAAGAATGTCAAAGAGGTTAGGAGTTTTGTAGGGACAGTTTCGTGGTACAGGCGCTTCGTACCAAACTTTGCTAGTGTAGTTAGGCCTTTAACGGATTTGCTTAAGAAGAGCAAAAAGTTTGTTTGGACCCAAGAATGTGAAGACGCGTTTAGGAAATCAAAAGAATTTTTGATAACGGCTCCAATTTTAACTTGTCCCGATTTTTCGCTTCCATTCGTTGTCCAGACTGACGCTTCTGATTACGGTATCGGGGCCGTACTTACCCAAACATTTGAGGATGGGGAAAAAGTAATCTGTTACCTGAGTAGGTCGTTAAATCGTAACGAAAGAAATTATTCCACTACGGAAAAAGAATGTTTAGGAGTTTTGTGGGCTATTGAAAAGTTAAGGCCGTATCTCGAAGGTGTTCGATTCACGGTCATAACGGATCATTACTCACTTATTTGGTTGAATAACCTAAAGGATCCGCAAGGGAGGCTTGCGCGCTGGGCAGTTAGGCTGCAGCAATTTGACTTCAAGATAGTACACCGGAAGGGAAAAGAACATGTCGTTCCGGACATGTTGTCTCGGGGAGTTCCAGTGGTGGCTGGGATTTCGGGAGAGGATTTGGACCCTTGGGTGGGGAAAATGATTTTGGCAGTTGAGTCAAGACCTTTAGATTATCCAGCATGGAGGGTAGAAAATGGAAAACTTTTTAAATTTGTGAAATCGACGCATGTAGTAGTTCATGAAGGAAATGAAGAGTGGAAACTAGTAGTAGGGAAAAAGGATAGGTTAGATATTCTAAAAGAGTGCCATGATAGTCCATTAGCAGGACACATGGGTGTTAGGAAAACGTTCGCGAGAGTGGTAGCTAAATATTATTGGCCGAAGATGAGGATAGATGTAGCAAATTATGTTAGGAAATGTACAATTTGTCAGCAAGTGAAACCAGTTCATGATAAACCAGCAGGTCTTATGACAGAAAGGATAGGAGTTTCTTCACCATGGGAAATGATTAGTGTGGATCTAGTAGGGCCATTACCAAAGTCAAGTAGGGGTTTTATGTATATTTTAACAGTAGTTGACTATCTTACCAAATTTCCGTTATTATTTGCATTGAGGTCGGCAACTGCAAAGGCAGTTTGCAAGGAATTGGAGGATAATGTTTTTCTTTTGTTTGGTGTTCCTAAGTTCGTCATTTGTGACAACGGACCACAGTTTAGGAGTAGGGAATTGAAATCTCTTTGTGACGATTATTCGTCTAAAATTAGGTACACTCCACACTATCATCCGCAGGCTAATCCGGCAGAGAGGATTAATCAGGTCATTAAAACAACTTTGAGGGCTTATGTTTCGGAGAACCACCGTATCTGGGATTCTCAGCTAGCGAAAGTTGCATGTGCAATCCGTACTTCGCAACACGAAGTGTTAGGAGTTTCGCCATATTATGCTAATTTTGGCAAGAATATGAGCACTAGTGGTAGAGAAGAAATAGCACTCAGGGACACAGATAGGGAACATTTTAATTCAGGAGAAGAAGTAGGAGAACGTTTTAGGAAGTTAAGGGCCGATATAGCTGTCAAACTTCAGACAGCGGCCAAGAAAACAGCCGAAGCCTACAACCTCAGAAGGAGAGATATCCAATACTATCCGAATGATGTTGTATGGAGAAGGAATTTTGATCTTTCGAATGCTGCCAATTATTATGCAGCCAAGTTGGCACCAAAGTATGTTGGGCCATTTAAAATTAGAAAACGGTTGTCCGCTTGGACATACATACTTGAGGATGAAACTGGTAAAGATCGTGGCACTTGGCACTCTAAGGATCTTAAACCTTTTAACTCTTTTTCTGAAAATGTTTAAACCTCGAAAGTCCCAGTAGAGTAAAGTATTGTTTTGATTGTTTTTTTTGAGGATTGCCAAATTGGGCCTGATGGATTCCAGTGTTGTATTGTTTACCTGATGCCAACTGGAAATGTGTTGCTTTCTTCGAAATCAAGCACATTTCCAAGGAGGAAAGGGTGGGGTTTGTTACGGTAAAAATTCACCGCAACAATCTTCATTCTTTCTATTTCCTTTTCCTTGCGTCCTTCCAATTTTCCTTTTTAATTACACAGGTGTTCGTTTTGCGATAGTGCGAGAGAGCAGGGCGACCATGGTCCATCAGCCAGTGGTTCTCTCTTTCAGTATCGTAAAGCAAACAAATCGTTGATGAGTACTGACAGACGGGCGGTCTGTTCCATGGTTTCAATTCGAAAACGTTGAAGACACTTGGTCTTTAAACGTAGATGTCGCTCTTAAAGGAGAACGGCCGAGTGCCCAACCTAAAACTAAAAACTAGAAATTAACTAATTTGTAAAAGATGGAACGTTAAGTGTGAGTTCCCAAATTCCCCCCTTGTCTGAGTTAAAGCCAATCACGACCTTTTGAGTAAAGTTATTCAACTTGATCGATTCCTCTTTCTTTTGCTTTCCTCTCAAATTATTATTATTGTTAGAAATCCGGTGGGGACGAATGTGCGCGAGTGCTTATTAATTCTACTTTAGGTTTTAAAGATTTTTTTCTATCAGCGCAAAAACTGTGGGGATTGTGAACTAACCAAGGGAACGTCGTGACCTGGAAGGAAATTCCAGCGGGCGGCGAATTCCATGGAAAGTTCGAGAGAAATTGAAGGAAAAGAGAATTTGTGAGTAAGCAGGATCGCCATATTTCGACACAAAAGGCTCTTCAGCAAACTTGCGGAGATTGGCTGTCGATGACGTGATCGAAATTCGCGATACCGAATTGGCTGAAAGCACGAGGGTATGGGGCGAAATGTTGAGCGGCTATCCAGGAGAAAAATCTTGGAAGTCACTCTAATCTTGATTTTGAAAGAAGTGAGAAGCTGTAAAAGAAAAATCTGAAAAACCAAAAGTGAAATTATAAGTAGAAAGAATATTAAGGAGTTTTGTTTGGAAAAGAGGTAGAAATTAAATAGATAGTTTAAAAAAAAAAAAAAAAGAATAGTGGAAGTGGAGAAAATACAGAGGACGAAAGGTGAAAATTGTTGGAAAATAAATATAGGAAGAGGAAAGGAAGGAAGAGGAAAACGAGGAAAAATATCTACCGCAGGGATATTGTCGAGGAGGAAAAACAAAAAAAAGAGCTAAGTACCCTTTCTTGTGTTTGTCTTTTTTTATTAAATTTGCCTTTAATATTTGGTCGTAATTGGTTTTAACTGCGTTTCGTTCATTTTCCGAAAATTGCGGAAATCGCGACCCGTTAATATCCGTTGTGTTTCTGGGAACCAGACCTTAACGGTCCATCTTATTGTTTGAATTTTGTTGTTGTTGCTTGAAAAGATCCTGGGTTTTAATCCTACTCGTAAGGTTTCCCAGGCTAATAAATCTTTAAACATTCAAAAAAAATTATCTTTCATTTTCACTTTCCATCTCCGCTCATCATCGTTGTTCATTTTTCTTCGCAAAGGTTTGCAATTTCCTTTTTCTTATTTCAGGAAAAAATTGCTGGCGCCCTTTTTATTACGCAGTAAGTACGCCACTGGGGCGACTAATCGTAATAAATTACATTTTTTATATCAATTTGATATTAATCATATCACCAAAAAATCCACAATTAAATTTTCCAACCCCCATTGTGAACCCACCCCAACTGCTCTAGCCGTGGTGACAGCATCTTACCCGCTGTCAGCTGCACTTGTTTTTTTTGTTTGTCAAGTGACATTTCATCTTTCTCCCAATTCGTGGTGGTTGTTGTCGCGCCGTCGCAGAATTTATTTCGTTGTTTTTCTTTAATAAATCATATCAATAATAATCTTTTAATCCATTTCCGCGATCGCGATTAGAAAACCAAGTGTAGCACCAAGACCTTCTGTATGACAGTCCAACGCACTAACCATTATGCCAATGGGCTACTACTCAACCGCACTTCCTCGACTTACCTAATTCGCTTGAATGCAAATTAGCAATTGTGCTAAAAAGTTAACCATGAGTACTTGAAGGTCTTCAATACAACTTAACCACTCTCCAGGTACCTATTACCCATAAGTCAATATCTGATTGAACTTGGGCACAAATTAATGTGAGCTCATTAAACATCACCCCATTCAGCACAAACAAAGCAACGCCATCCAGTTGCGCACCCCAAGGCTTCGGGCGTCCTGGTCTACGCCATCTCTCCAGCGCAAGCATGGTCTACCACGCTGTCGTCTACCATAGAATGTACCACAAAGAACTTTCCGAGCAGGTTCCTCTTCGCTCATGCGAGCTAGGTGCCCTGCCCACCGGAGTCTACCGAGCTTAATTTTTGTCACGATATCTGCTTCAAGGTAGATTGCGTACAGTTCATGATTGTACCGTCTCCGGAATCGTCCTTCCTCACATACGGGGCCAACAATTCTCCTTAAGACTTTTCTCTCGAACGCAGCTAAGAGATCGGAGTGCCTTTTGCTAAGCACCCAAGTCTCGGATCCATATGTGAGTACTGGCAGGACCATGGTCCTGTACAGCAGCAGTTTTGAAGTTATGGTGAGATTTCTGGATTTGAAGAGCTTTGACAGACTATAGTAGGCTCTGTTGGATTTGAGAAGCCGCCCGCGTATTTCTTCTTCTATATTGTTATCGGCTGCTACTATTGACCCAAGGTATTTAAAGGATTGTACCACTTCAAATTCGTGCTCCGCAACCTTGATTGTTTGACCAACTGTTCCTCTCGCATTCGACGCCACCGTGTACTTTGTTTTACCTTCACTAATGTGCAGCCCCAGATTTTGTGCCGCCTGCTCGATCTGGATGAAGGAATCGTGTACAGCTTGTTCGGTTCTTCCGATGATGTCGATGTCGTCTGCGTAAGCCAGTAACTGGCTGGACCTGTTGACGATGGTCCCTCTTGTTGCCGTGCCAGAGTCACGGATTGCTTTCTCCAACGCCAGGTTGAAGAGGAGGCAGGCCAAACCGTCCCATTGTCGGTGTCCATTAAAGATGTTGATTGGTCTGGATAGCAATCCGGCTATTTTTACTTGGCTTGTTACGTTGGTCATGGTCAACCTACATAGTCGTGTCAATTTATTTGGGATGCCGAATTCTCTCATGGCTTTGTAAAGTTCTACCCTGGCTATGCTATCATAGGCGGCCTTAAAGTTTATAAACAGATGGTATGTTGGGATGTTAAATTCTAGACATTTTTCCATCGCCTGCCTAAGGGTAAAGATCTGATCAGTTGTTGATTTGCCTGGAATGAAACCACACTGATATTGTCCGATGACGGTTTTAGCGTATGGGGTTATCCGGTCTTGTAGGATAGAGGAGAGTATCTTATAGGCGGTACTCAACAACGTGATACCTCTATAATTGCTGCACGTTGTGACATCTCCCTTCTTATGTATGGGGCATATTAAACCTTTTCGCCAGTCTTCTGGCATTTCTTCCTGCTCCCATACGTGTACTATAATATCATGAATTGCTTGACGTAAGGCTGGCCCGCCGTGATGGAATAATTCGGCTGGTATGCCATCGGCTCCCGGGGCTTTGTTCTGTTTAAGCCGGCCTATAGCCTTCTCAACCTCTTCTATGCTTGGTGGCGGCAACATAGAGTATTCTTCTAGAAGTAGTGGAGCCTCCACTTCTGCAGTGAGCTGACCATTTAGCAATTCATTAAAGTACATTTCCCATCGCTCCAGTATGCTTTCAGGATCGGTGATCAGATTTCCCTCTCCGTCCTTGCAGTATGTGCAGCGTGGTGTGTACTGCGTCATGTTTCGGACGGATTGGTAGAACTTCCGCGCCTGGTGCGGACCTCGCTATCGGCTATTTTCTATTTCACAGATTAGGTTCTTCTCCCAGGCTGATTTGTTTTGTCTGTGTAGCCGTTTTTCTATTCTTCTGAGCTCTTTATATTCCTCTTCGCGTGCCCGCGTTCTATGAGATTGTTGCATTGCTCGGTACGCAACATTCTTACGTTCAGTCGCTAGCTTGCATTCATCATCAAACCAGTCGTTCCGATTTTTACGACTGCTGCCTAAGATGGAGTTGGCAGTACTAATGACAATATTCTTAGGGCGTGTCCACTTCTCATTTACGCCCAGCATACTGGCTCCAGGACTTACTCTCCCTAAATCAAGTGATTCTAGGGCGAGTCCTAACGCATTACCAAAGGTGTTACTGGTGTTTTCATTGCGCAGGGCAGCCGTGTTGATTCGAACCTGATCGGCGGATGCAATGAATCTTCGCAAGGCAATCCGCCCTCGGAAAACCATACCAACAAGATAGTGATCCGAGTCGATATTGGCACCTCGGTACGTTCGTACCGTCATCAAGTTCGAGTAGTGGCGACGGTCTATCAACACGTGGTCTATTTGGTTACGAGTGACTCCATCAGGTGATACCCAGGTGGCTTTGTAGATATCTTTACGCGGGAACCTGGTACTCGCAACGACCATGTTTTTCGATGCTGCCAATTCTAAGACTCGAAGTCCATTGTCATTAGTGTTCTCATGCAAACTATGGGTGCCTGCGTAATGCCTGAATACCGGCTCCCGACCTATTTTTGCGTTCAAATCCCCAAGGATGATTTTAACATCATACCTTGGACAGGCATTGAGGGCCCTCTCGACTTGTTCGTAGTAAGTCTCTTTTTCTTCGTCTGAGGACTCCTCCGTAGGTCCGTGAACGTTAATGAGGCTGATATTCGTAAATTTGCCTCGCACGCGAAGGGTGCATAGCCTTTCGCTTATAGCGTTAAAGCCGATGATGGTAGACTTCATTTTTTCGCTGACTAGGAAGCCTACCCCGAGCACATGGTGTTTTGTATGACAGCTATAGTATATGTCATATTCTTTCTTCTGTAGAACACCATTCCCTGTCCATCTGATTTCTTGAAGAGCTGTTATGTCAGCTTTATATTTTGACAGGGCATCGGCTAGCTGCTGAGCAGCTCGAGCTCTATAGAGCGATCGTACGTTCCATAAGAAAATTCGTAAATCGTTTTTCAGTTTTCGTTGCATTGGTTGTCGTCGTGTGATCAGTCCGTTTCCGAGGCTTGTTGTCAGTCTCGTAATTCAAAAGTTTTACGGGACAGGGAATTAACCTGTCGCCAACCTGAGGAACCAGCCTGATCATATTAGCCAAACCTTTTTAAAGGCTTATTTCTAGCGGCCGGAGAGGCTATGATCAGACTTCCACCAGTCCCGAATAGTTACGGCACGTGCATGTTTTCGTATGCTACATGTTATTCCCCCTATTCGTCTGATGGCTGACCGCCTTGTTGATCTTGTAAATTATGCGCTGAAGAATTCTGAAGACAACCAATACGAGCATTCAGATCGCCGATAGTCATTATATTTTTTAATACAATACAAACAATACATAATATAATATTATTAACAAAACTTATTTGCCCAAATTCCGGAAAATATAAACCAATCTGTCCCTTACCTAACTCAATACAAAAATTGATAGAATAAAACATCTTGTTTACTCTGATCATTTGATTTTATTTACGGATATACTCATAAGATCTTCATCTTTGCTTGTAGAATGTTGATTGTTCCTAATCATGTTGCAATTTAATTTGTTGCCTCAAAGCAACCGACCCGTGAGTTCATTTTCATAGTTTACCCTGAATAAACTGCACTTATCTCGTTTGAACACTCACATCTCTATGTAGTTATCGACCGAAATACAACAGAATCAAGTCAAGACCATACAACACACAATGACGTCAGGAGAGCACAAAATATATGGCACAACAACATCAAAGCATCAATGACTGACACATCGACAAAACGACACAACAACGGCAGCCAACGATATGCATATGATGTGAAAAAAGTGAATAAATGTAAAACAAAAATATTTCATCCTTGACACTCGAGAGATATCCGAGAGCAGAAAATTCAGGGAATTCCCATACATTTCCATACAAGAAGTCCCATCCTAGTGCTGCTGCCACTATACTGAACTGTTCTGTTGCTTCTCGTGTTGTATGCCAAAGCCTACCACACCGTCATCGCATGGACGATCTGTATACGTACATATACCCGCATCACGATGACGACGACCGACGACGGTGGCGGCAATGGCAAACGGCAACGTGTTTAATGTGTATGTGTGCACCGAATATCAGAATTTTGGGGAGATTGATGTGAGTTCAGCATCTGAATATAGCATTTCCACATGAATACATCGTTGCCATTGGAGTCCTGAGGCCACCAACATCCAAGCTCAGCAACGAAACCAGAACGCTGGCTGTACGATTATAGCCGGTGTACACGATTTTTTGTGTGTGTTTATTCGACGTGTATGGAATGGAAAGAGTGAGTATACGCACATGTATCTGTATAAACATTTCACCGTTTGTCTGCACGTAGTCATATCCCGCAGCATAAAATGTTTGCAATGAGCATGAACAGCTGGTGCAACTCCGCTTGGTCATCGTCCTGCACCAGCACAAAAATAACAAGCTGAAATATTTTAACGAAGTAAAAGTAATAAAATATTAATAAAAAACAAAAAAAAAAAATATTGAAAACAAAGAGTAGATGGATGGAGTAATTTTAATTGTTCGCCTTCTGATATCAAATGAACATTTCAAAATGTTCACATGGTACCTATAGTAATAATTCGGAGCATTATATTATTGGAAAGGCACAAAGCCCCCATGAGTTCTGAATATTTTATTTTTATTTTCAAGCCTATCGCAGGCAAGGACCTACATATGTACATATGAATGAAAACAATATGTTTGACATGTGGGCTACGTATACTCTTAGTTTCTTTGGATCACTCGGGCGTATACTCACTTTTTTAGTTGATTTATTTTGTTACTCTAGTTTCTGATCAGTTTTCATTTGACTGCAATCATTTACAGGTATTTCATATCAGAAACTACTTTATTGAAAAAAAAATAGTTGAATTAGATTTGTAAATAAAATTTAAGTTAGGTTATACACAATTTTTTTGTTAATAAAAAACTTTACTTTGCTGGTACTTACTGCCTCTGAGTAGTAGGATTCCTATTTTACTATCTATACTTGGGAATATATTTTCCTTTGACCTTTGAATGTCAAATTAAGTTTTAATTAATGGTGGATGCATTCGAATGATATAATCGATTATAATCGACTCAGATAACATCTCGAGATATCTCGATTCTTCACTCAAATCATTCGAATGATTTCTCACATCTATTTACTGTAAGCGAAATGAGGATTGGACATTCGAGTGCCTATTCGAGACCGAGAAGTGAATATTGAACGAAAAAAACAGAAAAGAAAACACACAAAATCAAGAACTCGAGAAGTTGGTTATTTGTGTATCTTGTGTGTGTGTGTTTTCAACGACTTTGGGTTTATTTTTATATTCATTTTCACACTCAATGCATCGTTGAGGGTGGAATATGGAATTGTAAAGGAAAGGTTAGAAGTGAGAACCATTGTGTTATGATTTTTTTGATTTGGCTTTGCTTTCTTTTCTTGTCTTGAAATGGAGTGTTTGTTTCCTACATTTTGTTTACTATGATACTTTTTCAAAGATCATTTGAATGATCATTCGATTCATTCAATCATTCGAATACTCTTATCTCGATACTTTAAATCATTCGATTATGCCCAATACTAGTTTTAATATCTAAGAGTCCTCAGAAATGAATCGCAGTTTGACTTCATTGTTAATTGCTATTATTTTCCTTATAAAAATGTTCCTGAAAATTAGCTTGGATCAGTTTTTAGCCAGTTATTCTGCTATTTCATTTTTACCTTGCCCCATGACCCATCTGAGTGGTACTTGCGTTGAGAAACCTCAGCTCATTCCTGCAACGATCTATTAGCTTTGATTGTATTGATTTAGATATGTCTTGAAACCTTCTGTAAAGAACGAAACATGGTAAGCGTTAATGACCCGGTTTTCATTACTTGCAGAGATCTCTTAATTGGCTTTCTGTTATGGCAACTGGGTTAAAATCTACTTATGTGCGGTGTAACATAGTCTGTTTGAATGGCTATGTTTGTAACATTAATTATAATTCTATGACCGTAGTGTCTACTCTTCCAATTATTAAACTGTTTAGCACTAATTGTGCCAGTAAACGCAAGTTTTTGAGATTTTGTCATGGTTTATCGATTGGTTTCCTTATGTTAGGTTGATCACCTTACCAAGTAAGTAAGACACTTACAGCCGTTTCCTGCTCAAAATCCTCACAGAAAGTCAGTATCATACTTCGGCGGAACGAAATAAGTTTCTTTACGCTTGAAAAACGTAGCGAAATATTGAAAACTCATTTCCAAAGCGAGTTCTGCGTAGCTCAAACAGTACGTTTTTTGAAAAGAAGTTTTGGCCGAAATGAAGCATATATCGCGCCTGCTGTACGCAAGTTTGTGCATAAATTTCGTAAGACTGGTATGCTAGTGGACAACACTCATGGTCCCCGTTGTCGTACGGTGCATACAAATAAGAAGGTGGCTTCTGTAGCCAAGAGTGTGAGACTCAATTGACGAACATCAACTAGCCAAATTTCACGCACTAGACTGAGGAAAATTTTGCAGAAAGATCTCGGATTATTCCCTTACAAGGTTCAATTGACCCAGCAAGGCGCACGAACATCCACGTCAACGACTCCCATTATCAATGGGAATAAGTGCTCTTACTAATAAAGTCATAATATAACATTTAATATTGTTCATTTTTTTGCATTTAAAAAAAATGGATCTAATGAATAATTTTGGAGCTGGGACCCCATCTATTGCCAAAAAAGCTACTGCAAGTGTATAATGCTATTGAGTCCATAGCTTCTGACCCAATAACTGCGCTCATCAAGCATCAAGCACCGCCCCTTAGTTTAATCTTGCTCTCACCTATATCTGCAGTTATAAGTCTTGTTTGCAGCATACAGACTATACACAATTACCGTTAATGAAATAAAGGGTTTGTGGAATTACATTGAGGATGCGGTTTTCAGTCTTGTTTTTAAAATCTTTTGAATTGGGCATAAAAAAAAACTTGCCAAGTAAGCCCATCAAATTTTAGTCAGTAATCATTAAATAATATAAAATTTCTCTATTACTTTGTAGCTGTTTCAATACTATCCTACTTTAAATATTCGGTATTAAACCTTTATGAAGTAAAACCTTGGCGTACTTTTAGATCTCAGTACTTTTCACGGCTGACTTGTTTCACAAAGGTTTTTGTATAGAAGAACTTGGCTCTTTTTTAACATTTATGTATATTTTTGGTCTGATCTTACTCCTTTTTGCAAAGATTTTAATGTTTTGCCATGTCAAAATCTCGAAAGATACGGAAGGATAGAAGGGTGGACTCTAACTACTAAAATCAACTTAGTTTATAGCTTCCTGTTTCTTTTGGTATATTTTCTTTTTGTTATTGGTTGTTTTGATTTGCGTTTTAATTGTTTCTTCTTGTCTGGCAAGATACCTAACACTAATATACAGGGTGGAACACCAATTGTGCTACAATAAGAAATTCAAATAACTTTTTTTTTAATCGATGTATTTCATTTATTTTTTTTTTATTGGTTAGAAAATTAAATTTTATTTTAAATAGTTAGTTGTTTTTAAAGATTATTGACCGCAAATGACCTCCACGCTGTCCCACGCATATGCGGCACCTGGTCAAAAAATTATTCATTGCGGCCTGAAGAGTTGAAGTTGGGATCGCCTCAATTATTGTCGTTATAAACTGCTTTAGTTCAGTTAAATTCCTGGGCTTCGTTTTAGACACCTCTTGCTTGACATAACCCCATAAAAAGAAGTCTGGTGCAGTCAGGTCAGGTGACCTAGGGGGCCAGCGAAGAGTGGAGTTCCTAGAAATTAATTTGTTTGCGAATTTTTTGTTTAGCTCCGCCATAACTGGTCTGGCTATATGTGCAGTTGCTCCATCTTGCTGAAACCAAACGCTGTTGAATGGTATACGTCTTCGGCGTAGTTCTGGGTAAAAAAACTCCTTCAACATCTTTAAATAACGGTCCCCATTGACAGTAACGGTTACACCGTTTTCTTCAAAGAAGTACGGCCCGACAATACACCTTGATGAAACTGCGCACCACACAGTGACTCGTTCTGGGTGCAGTTCCGTCTCATGGAGCATTTCTGGATTAGACTCATTCCATATGCGGCAATTTTGCTTGTTTACATTGCCGTTAAGATCAAAATGGGCCTCATCAGACATGAACAAACAATTGATCAATGTGTTGTCTTCTTCGGCCATTGATATCATTTTTTGGCAAAATTCCAGGCGAACAGGCAAATCCTGAGGGTTTAACTTGCTAGTAATTTGGACTTTGTACGGAAACAAGTTTAAATCGTCATGAAGTATCCGTTGTAATGACCGTCTACTAATTCCAATTTGCCCCGATAAGTTTCGGGTCGAAACGCTCGGATTGGCCTGTATTGCAGATGCTACTGCTGCGATTGTATCCTGAACCCGAACATTGGCATCTCGATGGTACGGCCTTCGTGCGATGCTTCCAGATTCGGCAAACATGTTTACAAACCTCATAATGGTCCATCTACTCGGGGGATTACCGCCAAACTCCCGCCTAAATTCCCTTTGGACGGAAATGACGGACTGCAAAGCATGGTACCGTTGCACTATCCAAATTCTTTTCTCCGTATCCCAAGCATCCATTTTTATAAATCTAAATAGTAACCTACAAAATAAAAAAAAAAATACGCCGATTACTCACACAGAAAAAAAGTTATTACGTTTTATTTTTGTACCACAATTGGTGCGCCACCCTGTACCTACCCTAATTATAAATACTAGTACTTACATGCGCTGAAAGTCATAGTCATAGTAGACGGCCATAGGCCAAACCATTTAGACTTAAATTGTATATATTGTAAATAATTATATTGAATGAATAAACTAAACTAACTAACTAACTAAGTCATAAAAAAGCAATAATTGTTGAGGATGCGATGATGTTTTTGTTGCAATTTTAACTCCTTTTTTGAAATGAAGGTAGCCCACCAATTAATAGCCTAATTAGTGGTTTTTTTACAGTTCACATCACTGTTAAGAGTTTTTTTTATGTAAACTCATAATTTTTTCAGGTATGCAAATGTTTTCCTTTTTCATTTATGTTAACATAACATAGAGTACCAAATCGAGCACTCTAGTTCTAAGAAAAGTCATGAATTTTAAAAATGCATGTATAGTTTCAAAATGACAATAAAAAGACACTTTGAATGACAAATCTTAGATTTTCTATTTTTCGCTTTGAATGTACATCAAGCTATACCGCTCTACCAAATTTCATCTTTCTACAGCAATCGGAAATGCTCCATATAAATTAAACATTTTCTCAGAAAGTGGGTGGATACCACGCCCATTGAATGGAAAACCTCAATTTTTATTTTTGGTCCTATATATAAAATTTGAGCCCTACCGTTCTTCCAAATTTCATTGTTCTACTGCAATCAGAAGTGTGAAATATATAATTTACATCAGTTCTGAGGAAGTGGGCGGATACCACGCCCCTGAATTCAAAAACCTCAAGTTTTATATTTTTTGCTTTGTGGGCAATTTTAGCCCTACCGTTTTACCAAATTTCATCGTTTTTCAGCAGTCGGAAGTGCTCCATTCAACCAACACCAATTCGCAGAAAGTAGGCGGATACCACGCCCCCTGAATGGAAAACATGCAAAAAGTATTAAACTCTTATTGAGTTTATTGCTTGTTACGGTAAATTTTACCGCAACAAAAATCAACATATCTATTTGATAAATAATATAACTGAGAAATTGAAATATTAGTTGTTTTATTTTTTTTAGTTAGTTAGTCACTTAGGGGGTAAAAAAAACTTAAACTCCATCAATCAAATTTTTAATCTGAGCCTTCATCGCGTAAGACGACGATAGTTTGACGACGTCGTTTGAACGATTGAACTGCTTCGTGTAACACATACAAACTTGAATCGTCTGGACGATGTCGTTAAGACGATTCAACTTTAGCTTCATGTAACTTGTTGAACTGTCAAATATGGTCGACTGAACGATTGCGATTGAACGATTGCTATTTTACAATCGTCTCATACATTTTGTCGATTTTTTGAAAGTTTTTTTTTTTTAATTTAAATTAATTAAAAAAAGTGTTACTACATTACAATTTGTTATTTTTCGATGATAATGAAAGCGAATTAAATGAAAGCGAAACTATCGAATAAATGCGAAGGACACTAATTTCGATTTCCTTTATTTAACACTAGGGATTTAGATCCCGGATAATTTGTTTTCTTTTGGTGTGCGTATTTCGTATACATAAATCCATCTTCAAATAAGGATTCGAAGATTTTGATCTCTGTAAAAAAAATCGATTTTTTTGGTGTGAAGGAACGTAAAATCTGTCGATTAATCGAAATCTTCATACAGAAATTGATTTATCATGTGTAAAGGAAATTAACATAAGGAATACATTGCATTCTCTCTCACTTCCAACGAAAACTTTAGTTTGATTACAACCAGACAGCCCAAATGACATTTTATTGCTTCTTGATGTTCTCAAACTGTGGACGATGGACGACACGACCGAACGATGCGATTGAAACTTTACACGAAGCAAACTTTTGACGACGTCGTGCTCGACAATCGTTTGGACGACGATCGTCTTAAAAATTACGCGATTAGGGCCCTGATTTTCTCAGCGCTTTGAAAATGATTACTTACAAAGTAAAACTAAATGTTGCTTGGAAATTTGTATTAGATTAAATTCTTCTATCATAAAAATCAAATATTTTAACTTAAATTTATTAGGTGCATAATCAAATCAATCTGTTTCAAGATTTATTATTTTTTTATCAAATTCGATTTTAAATGTTGAAAACTAAATTGAAGTGTCCTTACTGCCTCTGAAATTTGATCAGCAGCCATTCAAATATAATTTCTTTTGTAGAGAAGAGTAGGCGAAAAACTAATAAATACATATTATGTAGTTAATTTTTCAAATTATGAAGCTTTTCATCAAATTTGTGTATTTTGAATTGAAGAGAGCTGTACAGGTACACTCTTTTATTATAAAATTTTTGACTCTCCGAAATAATATTTTATTTTATTTAAAGCCCTCAACAGCCACAGTAAAAAGTTTTCCAGGGATGTACTAACTGCCTCTTGCGAGTAATTTTCAAACCGTCCAAGTTCAAACCCAAAATTTCTGAAAATTTTGGGTACCCCGAGTATTCTGAGTAATACGCTCACAGAAATGGTTGAGAGTTGTAAGTTCACATGGATTAAATTGACGTGTGATTTCTAGAAAAGTATGAATTTATGTAAACATAACTTGAAAATCGTTATGTTATTAAATTAATTTGGAATTTTTGATGTCAATTTTAAGTATTTAATAAAATAAATTTTAGAAAATTATTTCAAAAACAAATTGTTCACTCGTTTTAAAGATATAGATTTTCAAAAAAAAAATAATTTTTTAAATTAAAAAGAACTTCTGTACAAAAATGTTTGTCAATGTTCTATGACAGGTAAAGTTAATAGATTTTTTGTTTGAAATTTTGTTTGGCAAAAATCCACACTATTCCTACACTAGTAAACCAACATTTTTTTTTTATCAAAATCGTTATTTTCGAGGTACACAAAAAATTTCAATATCTCTCTGCCCTGGGGATTTACCGAATACCACACTCTTTCTATAATTGTTTGAAAAATAGACTCTGGGCCCTGTGTAGTATTAGTGGAAGTGGAAAATTGGATAAAATTATTATTCACAAATTGCAGAAAAAGGGTTCTTTTTACAGTTATATATCCTTAAATGATGGGCTTTAGGTCAATACCCAATATTCATTCTCAATAGTTCTTAAGAAGTTGTATGGCATGTACCAATATTTTTGACAAAAAAAATATCTCTGAGCTAAGGTTTAAATCTAAGCTTCCCGATGCGTGACAGAGACTTTTCTCGTCTCCTGAACAATACTTTTCAGAATTCACGTGTGAATAAAACGTTTGCGTATCTGACAACTACGCGTTCTAATGATACCGATGCGGCAAACATTTGGTGGGGCCATCAATATCAATATCATGAATGTCAAAATTTTTCTGATTGTTTAAATTCAATTTTTGAAATATTTTAAGGATATTTGGTCACCATTTATACATTATGGTCAATTTGTTAATTTAAGCTTTGAACATGAATATTTTACGAATGAAAACAATCCAAATAAACAACCTGTGGTTTTCAAACAACAAAAAAAAAAATGGCAGTGAATAGAAACCCAGACACGGTACTTTACTAATTCAAGTTATGTTATTGGTGATAGGTTTTTAAGGAGATGAGAGGGACGGTGGCCAATGTAAAATTATAATTTGTTTTTGAATAAATTAGATCAACGCTAATTGGTTTTTGTGTTTGGTGGACAAATCGGAGCGTGAGATGCAAATTGTTTTGGTTATTATTTTTGAATTAGCGCGAATGTAATTTTAATTTTGTTCGAGATAGACAACAATGGTTAGTTATGTATTCATGCATCAGGCATAACATAATTCTAATATGAGGTTTTTGAAATTAATTTGTTATTTTTTCTCTTTATTGAAATTGTCGCAAAAATATAATCTGAATTGAAATGTAATCAATAAAACGTGTTTGGTTATTTTATTATTACACAAAAATGTGTTTCTGATTTTAAGGGAGGAGATATAGCTGTTTCACAAATTGAATGGTCAGACACCTTTTCGTGGTCATCACATGACCGAGGTAGATTTGAATACAAAAAAAAAGTTAAACTATGTATGTATACAAGAATATGCCTTTGAAGTTGATAACCCAGTGTTGATAAAAATTTAGTTTCTATGATTGTGAGGAACTCATTTGTTCAGAGTATTTTCTCTAGAATTTCCCTTAAAGACTTAAATTTTATTTTCATTCTGCGCCATTAGCATTGTGAACTCAGATACTTAACTCAAGGCAAATAAATTCTCGTTGTATACCGTGAAAGATTGAATGTTCCCAAGAAAAGCTCTCCTCAGGGATCCTTTGTTCAGGTTCTTTATTTCTTTGTCTCTTATAACGAGACGAAGTATTTTTGCCTTCTTATGAAATTCACTGACTTTCACTGTGCGTGAGCTTATATGTAGATATGTACTTGAGTGAAATAGCAAATTTATGTATGTGTAGACGCACGTATACATACACATATAATTAAGTCCTTAAAAAGCAACTGTTGCAGTCCTTTCAATGAAGACATTTTTACGTAATTACTCCAACCTAGTAAAGGCATTAAAAATATGAAGCATATGGTTATTACGCCAGAGTAAAACTTGATTTTCGACTCCTTATACCACACATATATGTGTACATATTTAGCGTTTCCACACAAGCGTTCACGTATATTAATTTTGGTACATTGTCAGTTCAACAGATAAATTCATTCATTTATTCTGAATGTCACAGCATCACTTATATTATAACCCCCATCGAAAGCAAGGACTCTCTGTAAGATAAGCGAATGGAATGGCAGGTTCTTATGAAGTCTACATCAAACCATATGTATTGGAAATATGTATATACTCGTAGTTACTTGTCTTCTCCATAAAAACTTTACAAGACTAACTCAGCGATATTGACAAAGTACTCAGTACTTTATTATCCTCATTAACTGTATTTATGATTTTTTGCTGGTTTCTTTGATTTCCGATTCCACCTTATCGTCATTATTCTATATAGGTAGGGACTGGTATCCTTGTGTCTTTGTATACTGGTAGAAAAATAAATTAAATGTGTACTCTCGATATGATGGACGTATATAATGAGCAAAAAAGGATAATGAACCAATTTAATCTGAATATATGGAAATCTGAGTTCAATATCCTCTCCGTCCGTACATGCTCAGCCTGCACTGTCTACACGTCAAACACATCGATAACTTCGACCAAGCCCGACACACACTTCCATATGCTTGCGAATGCAAAGTGAAGTCCTGAGAATGTTGGCTTTCAATAAATAAATTATGATTCTTTGAACAACGAGGTGCGGTTGTGTATTTATTTCGAGAAATTAAAAATAAATTATCCTTCTCTCTCTTTCAGGACTGAAAATTTTCACGGGAAAGAAAATTAATTTTGTCCATTAATCATTGAAGTTCAGTTGCTTTTGCAACTATTCTTTTTTATGGAAGAAATGACAAACAAAATAATTCAGCCAACTACACAAGGTACTCGTATAACCAGACCATAAGCTATTTTCATTTTTAAATTACTTTCCAATATACCTACAGTGAGCCGAATTGTCGCCTGTTGGCATGCTGGGAATGTTGAAAATTCAACTTTATCAATTAATTTATGGCTTCAGGAACTTAATTAAATTTTTTTTTCAACTTTGATTTTATAAGTAAATGTGGGGTGTAAATCAATTCAGAAGCAGACAAGAAGGAAGCTGGAATAAATTTTGAAAATAAATATTAGACTTTGTTCATATTAATTAAAAATTACCTTAAAATAATTTTAAATGTTTATCCTTCAATTAAATAGCCATTGCCAAACAACAAGTTTGTTTTGCCTCTTGCGGGGCAAAAATATCCTGCAAGAGAATCTCTTGTCTTGTGAAGTGCTTCTCATCTTAGTTGTTTGGGCTTGGTAGAAAATTGAAGGTTCCCTACAATCCTGCCAACAAGACGCCAGATGGATGATAATTGTTAGTCAGTAAGTTCTTGTTTTCCACGAGCTGGTGCGTCTTAAATTTATTAAATAAAAAAAATTCAATTTCACACCAGTGTTTAATTAAAATGTAATGTTTTATGACTGATGGATTTCCAAATAGAAATCATTTTTAAAATGTTTGAAAGATTATAATAAATGAAAATTCTTCGGAAGCAAATAACTCCCCCCTTACGCCAGAAGAATGAATCTGGAAATTATTTTTACTTGCTTAGGTACCATAGGGTAAGTTTTGCATTTAGAATAAAACACTGAATTCGAGATTTTGATCGAAGTTGGCATTGCGATGATAGAGAATACCATAAAAATGGGTTCCGCACTTTCATCTGTATATCTGTACCTCCACCTACATCCTAAACCTTTGAAGCGACTTTATTAAAACTTGGTATTTAAGATGCTTCAGGGATTCCCTAGAGAATAGAAAGTATGGTGTGCTATTGTAGGCATTGACTACATTTTGGTCAGTAAAAATTTTACGAAAAAATGTAACCACCTAACCGTAGTAATGTAATAAATTAATAGAACCGTTTTTTTTATTTTTGCATTAATGATGATTTCTTCGAATTAATAGTTATTTATGGTTTGGGCGTATAGATACCTTTCACGAGGCTCTAGTTTATTGCGGAGGAGTTGTTGCACTTCTTAGTTGGGATGATCTCCCAGGTTCCTGATGATTTTTCCACAGAGCTGCAACAAATACTGATCGATTGTTATTGATTTTGCTTCCTTATACAGCTTCTTCGTTGATATACGAGTATATTTCTTCGTCAGTGGAATACGGTGTAGTCCAGTGCAAAAGTAGAACATCTTTCTTTCAAAATGCTTCATCTTCTTCATTGCTGTGGGTGATTTAGTGAACTAGATGGGAAAGGCATAGGTCAGAACGGGTCGGATAAGTTGTTTGTAAACAAGCAGCTTGTTCTTCTTACTTATTCCATTTTGCCTCCTGAATAGCGGATGTACTAAGTGCAGAGAATAGTTAGTTTCTTCAAACTGAATCCGCATGCTGCTTGAATTTTAGTGTGTTGGTAAAGTTGATTCCCAAGTACTTCGTTGTAGATTTGACTATTACTTCAGTTTTGTCTGGAAACTTAAAATTGATCGCATCACAGCGTATTGCAAACGAATGACAGAAGCAGATGAGTTTGGTCTTTCTGTTGTATTGGGTGGTTGATCAACAGTATAAAAGTTAAAGAGCAGCGGTCCAAGTTTTCATCCTTGAGGGACTCCAGAGTTGATTTCCTTAATTGATGCTGACTGTTTTGCTACCTGTACATAAGTCTATGGGCTGCGAAATTTTGTATAGTAATCCTGTGGAAATATTTTTTGATGTCCAGCATGCACGCTCTCTCCAGTAGTGGATATAGGGTAGAGTGTGTATTTCCAAAGCCGTACTGGAAATCATGTATGACATCTCTTTCTCTGCAAAAAACGTTGAGTTTCTTTAATATTAATGCCTCCAGTATCTTGCTGCACAAATATTTATTCGATTTTATTTTTATTTATTATATTTTTTTTTGAAAATACAATACCTTAAAAATAGTTATATGATTGGCTATGAAATAATTTCCTTCAATATTCAGTCATTATTAAATATGTACTTGAAATTGCCAATTTCTTATTTTTAAAGAAATTTCGTAAAAACTAATTTACTAATAAAACTCCTTTATCAATTTTTGTTTTAAATTTTGTATGTATACATCCATATTTTTTCTAGAAATCAGACCACATTCTATTTTGTTTATCCTCATATTATTTAAGTGTTAGTTTAGAAAAATATGCAACGAATTTTATGTGTTTCCATTAATTACATTCATGTTTTTATATAGGTATACAGTTTTAAAATTTTCCAAAGTTTCTGTACATTCCATATCAATTCTCGAAAACATTTCTTTTAACGTGCATTGAATAAAGCGAATTTCAAACTCATGACTTAACAAAAAGAATTTGAGTGAAGAAAAGGTTTTTTTTCAAAATAAAGTTATTGGTAAGAATTTTGAATTAAAATAACACTTTATATTTTGTGATTTTTTTTTTCCAAAGTATCACAAGTGGTCTTATATTTGCTAGATTTTTTTTTTGTTAATATTTGGTCTTTTTTTTTAGTTTATTTATTTTTAATATTTATTGTTACGTAATCTTTTTTCTTCATTCAAAACTAAGTTAAATAAAAATGTAAATCATAAATAATTCAAAGTAGACATAATTTTAATTAAAAATTCTTTTAAACTCTTCGACATAACTCCTCCCGTTCAATAAATTGAGTACATACTCATCCTCCTGCACAAAAATGTCTTAATTCTATCAACACAAAGCTCAAAATAATTAAAAACAAAACCAATCGTTATCCTATCAATTTATTGCTTTCCCTCATACTCGAGCAGCAATAGCAAAAACAACAACAACAACCCCTCTATCAAGCCACAAGAAGTTAAAGAATTAACTCATCAGTATTCAAAACAACAACAAAAAAGAAGTCAAACCGAAAATTAAAATAAAAAATAAAGACAAAAAAAAAAAGAAAACTTTCCCAACGGGGGAATTCCGCACTGAACTTTCTAATTGAAACATTAATGCGTTCATTGAAATAGAAAAGGAAGAACAAAAAGGACGAAAAATTCGTTACGCATATCTCTGGTACCCTTGGGGCGAAATCAATTAAAACGTAATAACCTACACCCATACATAAATACACAGACACTCATACAGGGAACATTTAAGTACCACTTCATTTTGCCGCACCCAAGTTGAAGCCGTTGAAAATTCATGAAACCCCCCCTGCACCTACCCATGTCCGCAACCAATATTTATAGGAGTTCTTGTGTCACCCTTAAGATTTTTGCCACTTGTTTTGAGATACAAAGCATATCCCCACATCCACATATTTTATATAGTAAAATCCAAGTGAGAGTAGGTATTTTGCGAGGAACTTTCTCGAGTCAAATCCTTTATGAAATCCTTTATGGGGTTGGTTGGTTTCCATTGCCTTGGTGCGCCAGCTTCAACTCCTTGTCATCAGCTAGCGTGAGGCAGTGGCGTTGTAGAACGTTCAAGTTGTCTGAAACCACTTAATACAACAGAAGACACCGACGACGCCGAAGCTTGCTGTGGCAACCCTTGGATATTTATTTTATTTTTTTTCTATGTAAAGCTGATGGTGCACATTGGGGTTCTTAACTTTAAAACATGACATTAACTTGAAATTTTCTTGAAAAAAAAAAGTTGCAAATCATAGAAGAAATAAACAGAAAAAAATGGGAGCTGACTAATGTGTTAATGTTCACGTACAGATTAGACAGTTATTGTTTAGCCGATACAACTTTTGGCGTTTTGCTTTCATAGTTCAGAGCAGAGCCGTAGATTAAAAAAAAATGTGTGGGAGCCTTCAGAGCTTCGATTTTCTGTTTAGTTCTTTGTTTTGAACATGTTCAGATCACGTTTGATGAGCTCGGAATAAAATATAAGAGTAGATTAAGTAAAAAGCTGAGCACAACAAACTTGACATTTGACTGCAGGAACTCGAAAGCAACATGGCGAATGAGGATATTACTGGAGGTGCGATATATTAAATTAATAATTTAGTGCTCAAATGTGTTTCAAAAATAATTCAGAGCAATCGGAGCATGCTCGATGTAGAGGACTTTGAGAGTAATATACTCGATGCGTTTTGAATTTTGCTGTAGAGCTCTACTCTCAACGAAATTAGAAACACAACTTTTGTTCATTTATATCCCTTTGAAGAAAATTGGGTTCCGGTCAACAAAAGCTTATTGTCGCTATTGATGAGCGCGCCTAAACGTATTTACAACTCGGTGGTGTTTGGTAGAAACATGATAACTGCATAAAATATTCAGAATCCTTACGTTCACTTTACATAGAGCTAGAACCTAACGGGTAAATCAATTTTCGGGAGCGTAACGGAATCCCGCCTTTTATGACCCCGTCTTTCAAAAACCCCGCAAAAAAAGTTTTAAAATACCGTCCGCCATAATACCGTTTTTTCTTTAAATACCGCTTTTTAAAATCCCGTTTATTCAAAATCCCGTTCTATTATAATCCCGCTTTTTAAAACCCCATCTTATACCGATTATCCCGTTTTTTAGAATACGTAGCTAAAACTTATTGATTTTATGTTGGTTCTTTCCAGCTAAAGAAACTGCATACACCCAACCTCGCTCCTATCCCAAATCCTATAGTGTGCCCAAGCAGGGGGTTACAAACCTCACTGTTTATACGTCGTTATATGAAACGGGATTATAAGAGACGAGATTTTAAAAAGCGGGATTTAAAAAAAGCGGGAATATAAAAAGCGGGATTTAAAAAAAACGGGATTATAAGAAACAGGATTATAAAAACGGGATTTTAAAAAACGGGATTATAAAAAGCGGGATATCGTAACATAATTTTTTGATGAATATTTTCAAAATATTCCAAATTTGAAAAAAATCAGTCAACCCGCTTAAGCTCTAGCTCTATGTAAAGACGTAAAACCGGAAATTATTTTATGGACTTATCAAGCTTGTACCATAGAATAAATTATTGACCAGACATGTTGATTTAGACAAATCAACATAATGTGGTCGCTGCCTTGGGCTTAATAGCCCAATATACAATAAAGTCTTTATGGGTAATTGGGATCGATCTGATTTAATTTTTGAAATCTCAATGAACAGTTTGATGCGCTTACAAATGAATTCATTCATTGCAGCTACTATTTTTTTTAAACCCAGCGAAATACTCAAACTTATTTTGAAATAATTTTATTTCTAAGGCTTCACTTTTCACACTTCTATGCGACCTGAACAGAATTCTTTTCGTACATATATTTCCCGTTTTATCGGAGTATTCACAACATTTTTCGCCAGCTGTACGCAAAAATGGACCATGTGTAGGTGAAAGAAGAGTCGTTGCAGTAGTCTACTTTGAGTCCAACAATTTTCAGTAATACAATTCCGATATACGCCATTCGCAAATCAATAAAACTTAAACGCAAATAGATTGACCTTAACGCAAACAGGTTTAACCGAGCCGTAAATCGATTTAAACTTTTTGCAAGTCACATAACTTTGTTTCGAGACGAGGAAAAAATAATTTAAATTAAACTTGAAGAATAGTAAATTTACTCATGTTTTAAAGTTGAATACCCCACTGTGAGGCATTTGCGGAAAGATAATGTGGGTCATATTTTCTCCTCTTCAGCTTTTTTCGATATGGTAGTTTAGTATCTAGAAGATACACCTACTCATTATTTAATTTCAACAATAAAGAGAAAAAATTCTTTTTCACTGAAGGATTTAATAAGAATCTACAAAAGTGGGGAAAAAACAACCCAGAAAAAAGAAAACCCTGTGAAACACGAAGCCACAAGCCAAGCACTTGAGAGAGGGAATTTCGAATCCCGAGGTCTGAGGTTTCTGTGTTAAGGGGTTATTATTATTAGTGATGAAGGAAGATGAATTTTTGTGTAGAGAAATATCAAGTACATGGTTTTTATCGCGTATTTTAAAGCATTTTTTTTTTCGTTTCTTTTTGACCCTTTGGAAAGAGTTAATTTGTAAGACAAAGCGATTATTATTTTCTTAAGCCTTTTCATCAGCAACGATGAAAAATGCAATATTTTTGTTTTATTTTAGTGTTTTATTTTTTTGTACCTAATTTTTATATTTTTCAGACTACCGCCAAGTGGCCAAGTGGGATATTTGTTTTTGGTTCTAATTAAAATTTTGATTCAATTGTTGACACAAAATGAATGTTTAATTAGTACAAGTTGATGCTATAAGCTTAACTTATCTTCACCTAGATTTCAACGAGAGGAACAATTATGGTTGAAAGAAATAAGGCTAATACTTAGGAAAAGATATCTTTTTGGATGCAGCTGGTACTTAACGAACTACAAAAACTAAATCATAATAAATAAAAGTCATATTTATAATTATTCCAGTGTTAAAGTGTGACTCAAGAGATTCAACAGCGATTCATTATTCAGCTTAAGTTCTAAAAGTTCTAATTAAAATCAACATATGGTTAACATTATTGTGATAGAAGACAGGTGTTATTGCTTGATAAGGAAATGAGTGATTTTGAAAATGGCCTGGTAAAATTTGGACAGGACAAAATAAAAAGAATGTACAACAAAATACGTTTTAACATTTGTGGGTCACAACTGCCTTGGGTTGTCCCTGAGGAGATATTTTATGTTTCTTCAACAACAGCTTTAACCAGTATTGCCCAAGTATGTATGAGCGAGAAGTTTATATAGATAATCCATAGAAAACTTTTAATTGGGGCAACATATGAATCATAACTAAAAGCAAACATAAATTCCACAAATTCAATAATGTTTCTGCAGAATAAATCTTTCACCTGACAGCTGGTAAATGTGTTGATGATCACGTACAGACTAGACAACTATTGTTCAGTCGATACAATTGTTGGCGTTTTTCTTGTAAAGTTCTGAGCAGTGCCGCAGTTGTCAAAAAAATAAAATGCACGTATTTGTTCTTATGTAAAAGACTAAGAATTTCAAAAATGAATGTTAGTAGAGAAAAACTGTTCATAAGGATAAAATTCATTTTTTAAATGACTAAAACAACTCCTTTAGTAGTTGAGGCTAAATACAGGATACCATGTGTTCTAAGGAATATAATTCGTTGTAGTGGTTTCTTAAAAAATAAGCTTTTGTATACAAAATTTTTAAAATATTCTCTTAAAGTTTTTTTTTTGTTCGAATAAAAATTAAATTAAAAAAAAAAAAAAATGGAGTCGTTTCGGAGATATCGAATTTTACAAAAAAAAAAAAAAAAAAAAAATAGATATTTTTTCAAAATTCAAAAAAATATATTTTCTTAAAGTTTTAAAAAAAATTGATCAAAATCCGTTATGCCAAAGATGAGAAATTAAAAATTCGAAAAAATCGTTCTATGGTAGGTATAGTCAGTAATATCTTGTTTTCATTTTTTTTATTAAATTATAGAACTTAAGAATTAATTAAAAGAAACAAAATTTTATCAAAAGTCTCCAAACCGTTTTCGAGAAAAATACGATTTTCGAAAACCATTTTTTAACATTTGTTAATATATATCTTGTAGATTATATTAAGAAACTCTTTTTTATCAAGTTTTAAGAAAATCAAGCATGGGGTTTTCGAAATATTGGGTCTTCAAAAAAAAATTGAAATGTTTTTTTAAAAATCAAAAAAAAAAAATGTTTGGAAAATTTTAATACACAATAATATTGAAACTGCTGGGGAGCCTTAGCATTAAAAAAATGATATTTAAAATGATATCTACCAATTTTAGGATGTAGTCGAACAGACAGACAGAATAGTGAGACCCATTTTTTTCGTCTCCGCTATCATCGTACTGTCAACTTTGATCAAGATCGCGAGTTCGATTTTTTTTACGAATGCATAACTTACCTTATAGTAGAGTAGATAGAGTAAAATGCTGAGCCCAAGAAACATAATATATGTAGGAAATCGAAAAAAATATCAAACAAATAAATATGGCGAATAAGGTTAGTACTTGAAGTGCGAAAGCTAAGGTAACAAATAACTAAGAATATGACAGTCTATGCTTAAAAATTATGCAATCTCACCTCAAAAAAAAAAAAAAGAAAAAAAATGTGGTGAAATATCAAATCACTTGATATCTGAAACCAGCAAAGAGTTATGTGATTAAGAATACGACGTTGACAAGTTGAACAAAATATTTGCGACTTCTTTATCCTACACAAATGATAATACGAATATAGTTTTGAATCGGAATGCTGATATTTTGAGAAGTTTTAATTTCCGAAGAGTTGATGAAATGCAAGTGTTTAAAGCTATAATTGGAACTACAACAGAAGCTGCCTACACCTACCCAATCAGGTTTTAGGCCACATCACAGCTGTACAAGAGCGCTTCTAAGAATTTTGAATGACAAACGAGCAACAACATTGGTTTGATAAGACTTCTTTAAGGTGTTCTACACTGTTTCCCACATAATACTTTTAAAAAAGTTACAGCCTTTTTTTTTTTGATTTTTTTTTTTTTTTGCTCGGACATAATTTATGTCTTATTCAGAAATAACTCAGGTAGTTTATACAAGAAGTTTTTGAGTATATGGCTGGTTATTGTAACTCCCTTCTAGCCGATCAACTAATCATCGGTTAGAAAATACAATGTTATCGTATATACTATTTATAACTGATAGAAACGAAAATGACCTTACATTAAAATATATAATTTCAAGTAGAAGGACAGAATATCCTCGTTTTGAATTAAACTTTGCGAAAAAGAATGTGTTCCCTTGATGGTATGCTTTGCGTAAGCCCTTACACTTTCAAGGATTTTCCTCAAAAAAAAAAATTAAAAAAAAAAGAACGAACAATTAATTACTATACTCTGTTCAATTTATATTTGCAGTACAGGGAAGAAAGGATATTTGCCTTTCAGTATGACCATTTTGGATTTCAATAAGCTATTTTTAATTTAAAGCTCTTACAGGATTGCCGTAGCATTAAAAATTGCCGCAAATCTCAGAAAAATATTTGCTACCAAAAGCTCGAAAAAGCTTAAATCCTGAAAGTTACATAGCACAAACCAAAGAAAATGTCATATGAGTTTCTATCAACTTGGCAATGGTAACTCTAATTCAGTGTTTTTTTTTAATAAACACAATAAGGGACAAATTGGCGATCAGTCTCCTTTCAGCATTCACCATTCACCCATGGAGCAGATAGGTCATGGTGGGTTGTACGTGAGCTCAAAGAAGATTACACAAACAATTTTAATGTAACTCAGTGATTCTCTTTCTTATTTCAGTGGCAATTTCTTATGTTAAGGTGCCGTGCAAACAGCAGCATGCACCAGTGTTTCTGAAAAAGAGTATATGTTCATTAACTTATAAAAGATTTTTACAATACAATAAAATGGACATTAGATCATTTGACCTTCTATCACTAGACATTAAATAGGCTCAAAATTATTAAAATGAAATGAAATAGCTAAATAGAAAGTGTTAAAAACCACTAAGATGTAGATTTTTATTTTATTTTTTCTTATGAAAAATGAATATGTATTGAACTTGAAGTCTTTCACGAAATAAATGGGAATAACAAAAAAATTTAAATTTATTCTTTGGAAAAAACCCGAAACGTGACTTTTTGAGTAAATAATTCAAGGGTATGTCTCCAATTCTTGCATATTTTTTTTAGCCTATGAGCTGAGCAAAATTTTGGGAAGGACAACTTAAGATACTTTTTTTTTCGGACCAAATATGATAGTATGGATGACCAGATACTTTCCAATTTGTATGTTTCAGCAGCTATCAAAGTCATCAATCACATCTAACTGTTTAAGGTTTGCTATTTCATCCGAATGGCCATGTACCGTGAATTTCCTGATTGGGCGCTGGAAATTTTCGGCCGGAGATCCAAAAAATTATTTTTTCGACGACATCGACGTGCGGTTCCAACAAGACTACATACCAAGCGATGCAACGCTCGAAGATACGAATCAGAAAAGTTTATTGAAATTCATAAATCATAAAAAGCGATCGATTGGTTTTATGAATTAAGTTCAATACTGAGATGAAGCATCTAGTGCCCCTTAAAAGATTTGTAACATAATGGCAAAGTTATTCCGTTCAGTGTATAAGCCTTAAGTTCAATGTAAAACTGTAAGTTTGAGATCTGAGTTGCAAGTTTCTGTCAAGGAATTGAAAGAAATTGAACTTGTTCAATAAAGGTGAGCAACTTGTTTTCATTGAAGCTATAGGAAAACCTCTTTCATAAATCAGATCTCATGAATAGTTTATCATACTTTAAGAATACCAGTATTCATGATTAATTCATGAATTAGTTTTAATTTTATCCGTCAAGAAGTAGGACAAATCCTCATAGCAAGATCTTTTTTTGCAACTTCCCAAAAATCGTTTTTTCGAGTTAGGTCAGTATTCCATTAAGCATGTGATATGTGGATAACTACCTTAGAGCAAAACTTTCAATGTGATATAGTTAACACGAATTTTTCGAAAGCTTTTGATCGAGTTTCCATTCAATTTTGCTATCCAAATTGAAGAACTTAGGATTTAATTCCAATATTTTAAAGTGGTTTGAATCAGATCCCTTGGCAGTACTTTCTGGTGTTCACCAAAGAAACCATTTAGGATACTTGCTTTTTTAATATTCATATAAATAAAAATCTGCATTTTATTATATTTTAATTGTATTTATTTCGACAGTATATTCTACTTGTTTACTATCTAGTATAATTTCTAGATATGTTATCCCTTTATATAAGTTACTATTTCTTTGCCAGCCATCCGGATAGGTTTCATGCGCCGCAGAAGTCTTTTTTGGTAAATATTATATGTAGTATTGTATTTGTAAGATTGATTGATAAATTCTACAGATAGACACTATTTCCTTGCAATTGTTAATCATCCGTGGATGATGTCACAGAGAGTTTCTTCAAACTTCCCTAGTTCTGTAATAACGATATCACCTGTGAAACCGCTACAGCATATTGGCTCATCTACTACAAGACTTCACAGCAAAGGAGATAAAACCCCTCCCTGTTGGCAGTCTCTTGTTGGGAAAGAAAAACTATTTTATTTGAATGAAGAAACATGAATTAAATTTTATACGTAAATAGAGTAGATAATACTAACATAAGAACTCAAAATAAAACAAAGAAATGTATGTGCACAATCTTCTGCACGCAAGACTATATGGCTTTGCAGATATCAAATCACAAAATTGTAAAAGCTTTTCATAAGAAATAAATACATAAAGAAAGATGATTCTACTTTGCTGTTCTCAGAATTGAATCTAGCTATGGTAATTGGTACACACTTAATTACTAGGGCCTTGTGAACAGCTACATGGGAGGCATTTTCAAAGGCTCCCTCTATGTTAAGGAAGCTATGAGATCTTCTTTACCATTTTTATAAGAGGGCTGGGAAAATTCCATCTACACCTGGTGATTTAAATGGTTGCAAAATGTTTATCGTCCAGTCTATTGTTTTACTTGAACAGATGCAGCTATTTTTCAGTCTTCTCTATTTGTATTGAGAGGTATTCTCTCTCCAGAGTCTCCTGTTAAAGGAATTGGAATTTGTGTATTTTTTTTTCTTTATAATCTACTCACGCTCAAGGGATTATGATTACTGAAGTTACGGAAGAGAAAGAAGGATAGGAAAGATGTGTGGCACGATGTTCTGAGACTGAAGGTGGTTGTCTCAGATTTTGTATCTCCAGGGATGGCGGCTGAACTAAAGCGGAGAAATGCCCTGTCTTATTTCTATGTCCCTTAAAATTCGCATTATTTTATTCGTATTCATCCTTGTTGGGCATACTAGTTTAACTCAATCACATGTTGTTAGTGTTATGTCTAAACAACATGTAATGCAACCCATTGATGACAATTCTTAGAAGGTTTTAATGGAATTAAAGACGACATAGACGACGGCAGGGATCGAACCTGTGATCATGAGGTTGACAGGCGAGCACACAACCATCGCGCCACGGCCATCCCCAAATTAGTAGAATGTACCTCTGCCCTTCACGATCTGTGAAGCTTTCACCATTGTGCCGAAGTGATAATGATGTAAGTGTCTTCTCTTTGGCAAGAGCCTTGTGGATTATTGCTACAACAAGGGTTGAAGAAATACTCTCACTGAAATATGTGAAAAAATTCCTCTTGGCTTTTCTTAGCTCCTTGTTGTAGTTAGTCAAGTCTATGGAGTTATTTTGACATTGCCTGGTTCCTTTAGCGTCATTAAAGAGATTTATTTTCTTGGATCTTAATTTTGAGAGAGTTATATTCTACCAGGGTTCGTTTTTTGGTTTGAGACAGAAAAATTATTGAAATATCTCCTGTATAACTCTACTTAACTCATTAACTGAAAATTCTAACTCAAGGCAAATATTGGTTGTTCTTGCTGAGCCTATATGTCCCAAGTTTGATTTAAAAACAGTTTTGAAAAGGTCCCAGTTTGTTTTCTTAAGATTTCTTTCAGGGGTATTATCTGTGAGAAGACCTTCCAAAGTAAGCACTATTATTCTTTGATCAGACATACAGGGTTTATTGGATACTCTCCAATCTCTTATTAGAAGGCCAAATTTTGGAGTTCTAAGAGATATACCTATACCTTAAACTTCGTTAAGGGGTATTCCCTCCATTAAATATTTCTAGATTTTTTACCAACATGAACATGCCATAAATAAATTTCAAATAAAACAACTCGTCGCTTTATATTTCCTTAGCCTGTTAATCATCGCTCTTTTTTATTCCTCTAACTGAAGTCCTGGCATCATCCTTACACTCAAAAAAGCACGCCATACCGAAACATTTTAACGTATGCTCGCAAAAAGGGGTTGATTGATGGATGAAACAAGGTTTGGCGATTACAAAAAATATCAAAAAAATATGAGCTCGAAAGGTTGGTTCACTGAAATATTTATGTACGAGCTCTCCTCGCCTAATATCGCTCTTCCATCGTCGTCATCATCATCATCCAAATATGTCCATTTGCCATTTGCATGATGCGATAGGGGATACTTGGCCAATTTAATTTTGCAAGCATATGCAACAGAAGCGGGAGGAGCAGCATCGACAGCAGGACAAGGCTATTTGAATAGACGGATGTGACATTCAACGAAAAATACTTATTTGACGTTGTTGCTGCCATTTTGCATTTATTTTCTTCTCTCCTGTTTTTTTTTTTGTTATATTCGCTGTTGAACTTTACACGCGACTCAAACGTGTGACCCACTGGGCTATGGCTATGGACAGGGCATGAGCTCCTGCTTCAGCCATGATGATGACGACATTTCCTTGGTCTGGTGCGCTCTGCTGTTGTGGGTGTTGTGTTCAACCATGTGGGAAAATTGAATAATTGATTGGCATTGGCACCTTAACAAGCTCTCATACATTGTTGTTGTTGGTGATTTCAAAATAGAATACAAAACGCAAAATGCAAAAAAAAAAATGGTGGATGGACATTTTGTAAATAGAGTTTCGCATTTCCGTGGTTTGGTATTATGGGCTATGAGCGGCAACGGCAGCGTCGTCATCGAGCGAACTGTGTCGGTTTTAATGGGGCACCATTGGCGATGATAACGATGATGATAATGACGATTGCGGCAACGGTAGTGTAATTTTAATGATACTTCTATCTGTACTGCTTAATGTATGTGCATCAACTACCAGCCATACTGATGATAGGTAGGTATTCTGAATGGAAAATAGGTAGCATTCGTTGGATATCTTATTGGCGATGACGGTGAAACGACGTGGTTTTATCTATTTGATTATTCCATCTAAAGGTCTGTACGTAGTGCTACAATGATTAATGACTGGATCGATTGAATTCAAGAACACGAAAAAGGTGAAATGTGCGAGAACATTAAGCTGATGCTCCTTTGTTCATTCGAATTGAGGTTACAAATTGAAATGTACGCTAAGCGTAAGGAACAATGAGGCTTCAGGTATACCTAAGTATCATAGCCTAATGCTTTAGAGACGATATACTTATGTATGAAACATTTATTTCTACAATTGTTTTATGATTGCCTTATATACTCGCAGATATATTCTGACAAATTGAGAACTGGAACACTATTTAGTTCCTGCAATGAATAAACTATCACATAATTATAGAAGTTATAATAACTTTAATTTAAACTAAAGGTTTATTCGACAGGAATCTTCGAACTTTGGCAGGTGATTGCGGCCATGTTGTTAACATGTGATTTCAGTAATACAGTGTAACTTGCCACACAGCTCGTGCCAGAATGAACATTTTGCACAAGCGATTTCCGAACTAGCATTTTTACTAGTTTCTGCAAGCGATATGTTGGATTCATTTTTTTTGGTTTTCCTCATATTCGATTGCGAAGCGTACACTCCGAAAACTTAAATCTTTGTCTCTCTTTTCGTTTTCCCAATCAGTGTAGCTAGCGTGTTACAGACAGAACTTCTAGCCATCAAAGAAGTCCTCTCTTGGCTCAAAACTTGATATCGACTACTGATATACCCATCTTTTCAGATAGTCAAGCTGCCATAAAGTCACTGGACTCTGTCTCCACAAACTCACTAACAGCCCAAAATTGTCGATCATCTCTGGTGGAGATATGTATCAAAACAGTTTAACATTCACCTTATATGAGTGCCGGGTCATAGAGACATTCCCGGTAGCTGTAAAGCCGACGAACTTGCAAAGAATGGAACAATCTTACCTTTGGCGGATAGCAAATCTAACATCGGTATACCTCTAGCTACTTGTAAACTTATAATAAAGCATGATACCATTAAGAAAGTGAACCATAGATAGATCAGCACCCCAATTTTCCAGTCTACAAAACTAATTTGGTCATTGCTTGATGCTAAACGATCAAAACAACTAATTTCTATTGGTAGATTGCACATTAGCTCCGTTATAGATGTCCTTACTGGACACTGCCTAATGGGTAGACATGCTTTTTGACTTGGAGTTCCTGCAAATGATTTTTGCAGAAGCTGTATGAATGTCCTGCTTTAGCACAAAGACGTAGACTTCACTTGGGGGACTTCTACTATAAAGATCCTAGTGATTTAAGAAATTCCGACATTCACTGTCTTAAACGCTTCATTGCTAGCTCCAAATGGTTTAACGAGTAAGGGTGATCTATGGAACCCTGTGGTATCAAAACGGACCAAATATTGGTCTAAGTGTGTTGGCTTTTCCAGCCAGCAGCTACTTAAACCTAACCTAACCTAACCATTTTCGATGGCTAGTCAACAATTCGTTGGATACATTAGATTCAAGATTCATACTTCAATGCTATGCGGCTTCGAAACACTATATTCACTTTTCTGACACATTGTGATTTAATGTATCACAAGGGGAAATGTACACATTGGTATTTCTATGGGGGTATCTTTTGTCACTGAGTGAACTTATGTTACTGAGAACATTTTTATTCTTTTTTAAGTACAGATTGGTTATTTTACTGTGCTTGGTTAAATGTATTAACTTAAAAAAAAATTCCATTAAAAGAGTTGTTCTTTACCAAACGACACATCAATTTTTTTATCCTCCGAGGATATTTTAAATACCACGATGTCTTAGAACTGCCGCAAGTTGGCGGTTGTCCTAACCTTTTTTCTTTGGAAATCGGCATCAGTAAATAAGCTTCTAATGTGCCTCGAAAAGGAAAGTTACATCAGAGTGATTGATTCATTATAAAAAATATTTCTTTCTATTTCGCTTCATGTACCGACGAAAAACTTTGTCTTCTTCCTCTTGGTATAATCACGCGCTACGATCATTGCATAACAAGAGGAATAAGGTTTGGTCAATTTTCCTTCGTTCTCGATCTCTAACTGACTACTCTTATTATCTTGGTACATATCTTCACTTTTCCGAACTTTACCCTCTATTAAAGCTATTTAATCCGAACCCAAAGCAATCTTATTAAAGACCCTAAATCCTTCTTCCAATTTGTCAACTTTAAACGAAAACCGCATGGTTATCCTCCATCTCTCTCTTTTCATAACGAAATTTCAGACGAACCACAAATATTCGCAAACTTTTTTGCTAGTTTTTTTTTTAAACAATCGTTTACCGACGACTTCTTTCTACGTGAGTGTAATGATTTACTAAATTTCGTATTCAATCTCCCCACCGTCGATACCTTCTCCATTATTAGCCCATATCCAGCGCTTAGTCATTTAGCGACCTTGGATGTATAAAATTCCGCACACAGACCATTCTATGCTGAGAGCCAAGTCCTGAGGACATTCTATGAAACTGTAAAGCTGATGAACTTTTGAACAACGATACTTATTTGAATAGATAGGACAGATATTGGAATACCCATCGCTACATGTAAACACACTTTCTTGGCGACAAGAGAGATCTGAGGCCTGTTTCAGCGCTATTACATCAACTACATCAACTACATCTTACAACTACATCCTACAACTACATCAGATACATTTTTCTGTTTCACACATAAAACTGAAAGTGTTGTATGATTTACCTGGAAAACATAGTTGATGTAGTTCATTTGACATTTCTTTTACATATTTTTATTTGAGCTAAGTTTTCATGTTTTATTGTTTAAATCAAATCTCGTGGAATTTTTTTTATTTTATACGAGCACTTAAGGGGTTATAAATAACGTTATATAACGTTATAACGTTAAACACAGTGCGAGCAAATAGGAAAGGAGGATATGATACGAGTACCGATGCACATTGGTTTTGAATGTCTGAACATTGCAATGAGTGGGAAATATTGAGCCGAGTGAAGCATTCCACATCCGTGTAGTGCGTCTAAAAAAAGAATCTCAGTACTTGACAGTATTGAGCTCAAGGGTAAACTGATGAGCATTTCTAGAAGTACGAGTATTACGTTTGAATTGTTTGAGGGGAGCTTTTAGCAAATTGTACATTGGTGTCTACTCCAGCGATTTCTGCAGAACAACTTCTACTAAAATGATCCGATTGATCTGTTAAATACTGAATTAGGTAATCTTAAATGTTTTCATATGAAATTGTTTGGCCTTAGTGTTTCAGATTCCATCGACAGTCACTTATGCCTTATCTAACCTAAAACTTCATCAATATGTATAAGCCACTAAAAACTTCATATAGTTCGCTACATCTTGCGATTGAAAACTGTGCGCTTAAGCCAATCGATTCGGTCAAATTCGCTTGAGTGAACAGTCGCTTGTGATTTCTTAGGTTGCGCGTACAGTAGTGCGACAAAGCGATGCGATGCGAGAAGTGTTTGCGTGCGAGGAAAATATTTACATTGATTCTTATATACGTGCGCACAGTGAAGCGATATTTGATGCGAGCATTGCGATTTTCTCGCATGCCTATCGCAAGCATCCCGCACACAAACTGTTCTGACCACTTTTTTAAGCGAGTTCGTGAGAGAAGGCTCATATTGTTTGTTTTGGGGTTTCAAAAAAAAATCGTGTGGTGCAACTTTTTTTATAATTTTAGTGGCAATAATTACCAAGGAATTATCAACACAACCGCACAATATCGCTTTTACTGTGCGCACTATGTTGCATCTAATTATCGCATCTCGAATCGCTTATCGCATCGCTTCTCGCGGCGCATCGCTTTATCGCACTACTGTACGCGCAACCTAACTCGCACGAGTATAAACCGCTAGCCCCTAAACGATAGCCTAGGTCGATATTGCTTTTTTAAAACACTACGACAAGTTCTAGACGAGAATTAGTTATACCTGCGCAAAGCCGATGTGATATTGATATTTTGTCGATTTAAACAAGTCCTACGTACTTCCAAAATCGCATATTGTTTTTCTCGTGGCCAACCCTGCGAATTACAATGTGTCAAGCAAATATTAACACTTTTTATATTTTTGAGAAAATATTTTCAATTAAAGAAAAAGAGAACTAAGTCCTTTCGAAAACTTAAAACTTTCCAAAACTTCTTCGTTTAACTGTTCTGTTCAAATAAACTTAACACCTCCTTCCGAGTATGCTTCAAAAAGTATACAAACTATTCAGGTTAAGAATTTACGCATCTGCTGAAAATTATTATGAGCACTACTTTGTCATATCTTTTCATGTAATGTATACAGTCTCATCAAAATATTTAACAGTTTTGTCTGAACAAAACTTCCTTAGCCGTGGTGTTGTATGAGCACCACAGAGTTCCCGACCAAAAAGAAACCAACTCATTGTAACAATGTTTGCCTTTAAGTTTTCATCCTTAGGAGTTTTATATCTTCTGAGTGTTACAAAGCAAACAAACCTATTTCTTATTTCTCGAGGTGTGGTGTGCACTTGAATTTCTAAATCCAGACGTGTCGTCTGAGGAATTTCGTCCTTTCAATTGCAAACATTCCCCTGTATCCCCATCAGATGTAATTGTTTTGCAATATTTCACCTGAATGTATAGTGCAGTCACGAAGAAACAAAGCATTCTCATCTTCTCTACTTAAATGTGTGATAGTGAAGAAGTACACCTCTTTCAATTCTTCGTACACACAAGGACTGTAAAAGGACGAAGATGAAGAGAAAGGACTTCGTCTTTACTTCACTTGTAAATCGAGTTGCTTGTTGTTCCACATGCACATTGCACATTTTCCTGCTGAATGGTGGAATGGAGGTATAGTTGTGCTCGAATGGAATTATTCAGCTTCCTTTGCAGGATAACAATCTATCCTGTCAGTGTAATTTGAGAAAACACTGGTATAGTCGTAATATTTTTATGCATGTACATATATGCAAGTATTGTACATTATACAGTGCGGACTGACGTCTTACCTGCTACCAGGAAATATAAGAAGAAAACACCGGTAGATCATTTATGCATAGGGAAATATATCCATATCCTTTGCTAGGGTCATATATTTGAATTTTCTTACTCTGCCAACCCCATTGAATTTTTTATTGGCTAAAAAAATTTAATATCTATCGAAAGAACCACCACTCGAGAAAATCGATTTCAAATCCTTTCCACAACTTGACAAACAAGAAAATCCACTTCCTTCCGCTTTGTTGGGGAATCAGTTGTTTTTTGTTTATTTTTTTTTTGTTCAACTATGGACCTGATTTTCAATTGGCAAGTCTAAGAATCGGAAGTATCCTTGTAATGAATTCTTATTATTAGAATCAAAAGTCGTTGTCCTCGATAAGACGTTCCTTTTGAAAGACGATGGAGATACCCACCTTAATTTCCCCATTGCATGTATAGGAGTGCTTCTCCTGCTGCAGGTGGCGATGGGGAATTTATTTTTTGAATAATTTATTTGCAAGTGCATCCCGTGCTGCAGCAACAAGGACGACAGAATACAATTTCCTTATTGCTAATGAATCCGGAGAGAAGTTGATGGCAGCTCAGATAAGGCTGTTGGTGAGAAATACAAAATCGGGCCATCTGTGGTTTGTTGTGCATAATATATATGCGAAGAGTATATTACCGAGATAGTTATATCCTTTTGTAGGACAGACACCAGTGTATGTGGGTATGTGCGTTTGCATGAAGCTCTGGCAGTATGATCACGATACAACAATTTCCTGCACACCTATATTAATCTATAATTTTTGTGCAACCAAGTGGAAAAAGGTTTTCCATACATTTATTTTTTTTTGTGTACTTTGTTCGACATCATATTTAGAAAAAACATCTTGAAGTGTAATTTTCATGAATTGCTGAAGAATTTTCAGGGATGCTTTTCAATGTTTGTTGTAAGTTTTTTTTTTTTCAATTCAAATTTAGATTCCATTCATCGGGAGATGGAGTTTTGTTAAAATAAATTTAGTTTGCATTAAACATGCAAATAGTTTTACCTTATAGAATAAATTATTTAACAGCATTCAGGATAAGGATTTCAACACGAAGCAATTTAGGAGTATGTTCAAAAAGCATTTTTGAACACTGTGATGATGATTACTGTATTCTTATTGGATTTATCATGTATTTCTTTAACAATTGCTTTCAAAATGTTATTTTTTAAAATAGATTCAACGAAGTAAAAGCTCATTTAGTACCCAATCGAGTGTGCCTCAGGGAAGTCATCTGGGTCCAATTCTATTCATTCTCACTCTAAATGGTATTGTAGAATTTGTATGCTTAAGTGACATTCAAAACTTCGCTGATGGTATAAGTATGAATCTAAACATGAACACAACCTCCCAAAGGCTGATAATTAGCATTTTAATGTTTGTGTTAATACAAAATTTTCCCTCTCTAAGACCTTTTAAATAAAATAAATAAATCGTTTAAATGCAAAACTTACTACATAAAGTTTCTCTGGGAATCGAGTTGTGTGGAATGTGTTGTGTAGTTTATTTTTTATTTATTTATTTATTTCAAGAAATCTTTTACAGTGGGCTACAAAGCCTATGATTAATAGTAAAAGTTAATATAAGAAAAATTAATATATGTGAAATTAGTGTATATGTGAAGTAGTCCAATCGTGAAGACCAATTGCTTACTTAAGTTCATAAATAAGTTAATAAATATTAAATAACATAGTTAAGTAAATAGTAAATCTTTCTTTTACCACTCCTATAAAAGGCTAGGAAATATTTTGAAGAACGAAAACGTCCTTATAGCCGAAAGTACAACTATCGTAGAAATAAATCCATTGATGATGTGATGATATGTATCACCAAGTCCATGTAATATATTCAAGTGATATAAGTTAATTTTAAGTCTTAAGTTCACAAAACAAATGCAGGTATACCGCAATGCTCTGTTTTGTATCTCAATCTCTTCCTTAAATGCATAAATCAAATTTAATCTTTCATTAAACTGTTGTGCAATGGAGAATTGAATTCTTCGAAAACTCAATGATGTCTACTATTGTTAAATCGGAACATGTTTGACCCATTTTGACAGACTTGATTTTTTGTAAAGAACAAAAAAAAAAAACGTTAAAAAAATTAATGAAAATAACAGAAGTATCTATTTGTCAAAACTATCGTTCCAATGTGCTTCAAGTGCGTAGAACTATATATGGTTAGTGTGGTGAATGGTCGAGTGGTTTGTTGTATTAAAATTCAACAATTCCAATTGCGCCATACCACACACATTTTCTTCTGTATATGTTAAAGAAATGACAGAGAAATTACCTTGCGTAGGCAAATAATGATAGTTTGAAATACAGGTGGGTGAACTACTTTACTTTTCCCCTCATTTTTACTTGCGACTTATAGGTACTATAAGCTAAGTTATGCATTCGTAAAAAAATCGAACTCGAGATTTTGATCAAAGACATTACGATGATAGCGCAGACAAAAAAACGTGGGTCTCGCAATTCTGTCTGTCTGTATCTTCGACTACACCCTAAACGACTCGGCCGATTTTCTTTAAACTTAGTAGATATTACTTTAAATTTTTCCCCCTCACCCGTTTTTTTCTTTTTTTTTAAGACCCAAAACAACGGTAGGTACCTGCCACACGATTTTTTTTAATTTTTTTTCGAAATTTTATAAATATTTTTTTTTCTGAAAAACTGTTCGACAGATTAAAAAAATAAAAACGAAATAAAATTTCATTTAATTAAAGCTAGATAATGGTTGAAAAAAATTCGGAAAAATGGCTATTGAGGTTACTACCCCCCAAGGAACCATTTTTTTTGTTTTTGATTTTCTCAAAAACGGTACAACCGAATTTGATAATTTGAACAGATTTGTGTATTCAAATTTTCAAAAATTATTTTTTTTTGATTTTTAAGAAAAGTTTCAATTTTTTTTTCAAAACTCAATATTTCGAAAACCCCATGCTAGATTTTTTTTAAACTTGATAAATAAAATTTTCTCAATATAATCTACAAGATGTGTATTTTATTTTACATACAAATAAAGGTACCCAGCATACAAATGTTAAGAAATGGTTTTCAAAAATCGTATTTTTGTCGAAAAGGGCACTTAGAATTTTGATAATTTTTTTTTTCTTTCAATTAATTTTTATGATCTTTAATTTAATAAAAAAAATAGATTAAGATATTACAGCTTATACCTAACATAGAACCATTTTGTCTAATTTTGAATTTCTCACTATCGACATAACGGATTTTAATGAAATTTTTTCTAGAGATGCTTCTAAAAATTGAAAGAAACATTGCATTTCAAAAATTAAAAACAAAATATTTTTTGAATTATTGGAACAAAAGGTCTTTTTGTTTTGGAAAATTCGATTACTCAATATTTTTTTGGAAATTTAATTTTCATTCGTACAATAATAGCTGGCGTACCAATTTTTTTTCTTAAAAATGTTTTAAAAATTTTGTATATAAAATCTTATGAAAAACAAAAAAACTACTACAACGACTTATAATTTTTGTTGGAGCATAATTTGCATAGCATTCTGTTTTTGTCTTACTACTAAAAGAATTTAAAAAAATTAATTTTATCCATATAAACAGGTTTCTCTAGTAACATTCGTTTTTAAAATTCCTAGTCTTTTACATATGAGCAAGTTCGTGCGACCCAGTCGTGCATTTTATTTTATAACGAACACATGATTAAAGGAAAACTGTGAGCAAACTTTTTAATAGTGTGCAATTCAAAAAGTGATACTTGCAAACTGTAAAAATTAAGTAGAAAAGAATTAAGTAACATCGTAAGCCTTTTTATTGCCTGGAGTACGCAACTAACAAGCTTCTCCAGCTAACTAGATCACTACCTAGCTTTAACTAGTATCGCACGTAAATTTCGTTGAGTTTTTCTCCTACTTATGTGCTACTCCTGGGTCGTGATCTTCCTCTACTGCGCCGCGCCACCGTCCCTCGGAGTTGGATTGGAAGACTTTACGGCCCGGAGTTTTTCGTTTCGCTCTACATGAACTAGCCATTTCAGTCGTTGGACTTTAACTCGTTTGTAAAGGTCGGTTTCGCTTTACAGCCCGCTGTACGTTTCATGGTTATATCTTCTCTTCCACTCCCCGTGTATGCAGGCGGAACCAAAGATCACACTTTCGACAAGGTCCATGCCTTTGCACCATACAAAAGGAGTTTTATAGAGGGATACTCTAGTTGATCTAAAGAGAAATTTTCTACTCAATTGCCATCTTAGTTCAAAGAAACAGCGGTTGACAAGAGTTATTCTCCGTTTGATTTCAACGCTGGTTTTATTGTCTGAATTAATAGCGGTGCCTAGGCAGATGGAGTCCTTTACTACCTTAAAATTATAGCCGTATATGGTGACGTTCTGACCAGGATGTCGATGTGGTGTGTCCTCTCTTATACTTGGTCTAGCCCCCATTGACCGCTAAACCCATCTTCTTCGCTTCTGTCTTAATACTCACAAGTGCATCATTGATATCACGCTTTGATCTTCCAATTATGTCAGTGTCATCGTATCCGAATAATTAAACGGACTTTTGAAAGATTGTGTTTATAGCGTTGACGCGTGAGTTTTGCACTGTTCTTTCAAGAACGATGTTAAAGAAGTCGCACAACAGAGCATATCGCCTTGCCTAAAACCTTTTTAGACATCAAATGCATCGGTGAGATCTTTTCCGACCTTAATGGAGCAGCGTGCGTCCTGCAGAAACGGACAAATTTGTCAGCGATGCCAAAACTAGACATTGCTACATATATATAGTTCGACCCTATAGGTGCTAATAGGGACTTTAAAATCGATGAAAAGGTGGTAGGTGCCGATTTGATGTTCCTGGGTTTTTTCCAAGATCTGCCGTAATGTGAATATTTGATCGATTGTGGATTCTCCTGTTCTAAAGCCGCACTGATATGGCCCTCTCAGGTTGTTGGCGAAAGGCTTCACACGTTCACATAATACAGCAGAAATGATCTTGTATACAATGCTTAGGGGACTTATGCCTCTGTAGTTGGGACTCCTTTCTTGAGGATCGGGCAGACAATGCTGAGGTTCTATTCATCGGGCATGCTTTCTTCCGATCATATTTTGCAAGTGAGCTGGTGCATACCCCCAAACAAGTCATGTCGCTTTGAATACTATGACAGCCAGGTCGTCAGGTCCAGCAGCTTTGTTGGACTTAAAATTCGATATAAGCTATCTTCACTTCGCCCAGGTCGGGTGGACGGTATTTTTTCTCTATTAAGCTATTAGTGCTCATGTTTTGAAGTAACTTTAAATAATCTTTTAAAATATTTCAATTTTGAATATTCATGTTTTCTTTAGGTATTTGTTGATTTTGTGGGCTTGTGTATTGTGTAAGTTTGCATTGTCGCAGTATGATCTAAGTTTTCTCCAAACAGAATCAGAATATTCACCTGAAACTCAAGATTCCTGCTTAAGTCAGATATAGTTTACTGGAAAAATCAACCCGTGACTAGACATAGAAAATAAACTGTCAGCAAAATACAGAAACATTTCATTTATACTTCCTATTCATACATACTAAGGTACTTCATACGTACCTTAAATCATTCTCAAGCAATATTTAATACAAAATTGATTTTGAAAATTATTTTGTTTTCTTTAATTCCTTAAATGCATATCCCTTCTGTACTTTAAAATAATTTTAGCCCATAATCTCTAAAAATAGTAAGTATTCGTAACATATTCCAAAGGTCGGGCTCACATCAAAAATTCTATGGAGAAATCGTTTTAATAGTTTAAAAAAACCCTTTTTTTCTTAAACTTACGAATAAAGTTTTCTAAAATAATTGAATACGAAAAACACTTAAAGTTCAAATAACTTTTGAATTTCAGAGATTATCTTCAACCTTGTGAGACTCCCCACAAAGCTCCTAAGTAAAAGGTAATTCATTGAAGTTCTAGAAAAACTTAATCTTCTCGTAAGAATTTAAATAATTCCTATAGGATCTAGGATACGAGTTTTATTTGAAAAAAAAAAAAAAAAACTGAATACTCGCATGGGAAAAGAAAATACTGCATTCAGTGTGCTCAACCGCTTAACCGTAATTCATTTAATCCTTTTTCATACAATGATAGCCGCAACTGTTCCACATTTTTCTTGTTACTCGACGTATCCTTTTTTGTCTATTTAAACTTAACATGGTTTGCAAAAAACGAAACGAAATAAAAGCCCTTGTGATGATCTATTTGACGCAAAGATGATTTAAGAGTCAATTTATTATAAGAGCCGAGGGTTGGATGAAACTTCGCTTGTTTAATTCTCGCATTAAGAGCCGCGCCCCATTTCTGATGGGTGAGATAAATTTATGACCAACTATACGAGTACAACGTTAAAGGACGACCACGACCACTCGCCTCTTGTTTTTAGCTGTTGCCTATTTTATTTTCTATTTTGTTTTTGCTACCGATGATGTTGGATATATTATACACTTTTTGTACGGTGCATCATTCCTGTGGGAAATATTACATCAATTAAGTTGAATGCAATCACTGGAGAGTTACATTTTTTTTTGAAAAAAAAAAAAAAAATAAAAATAAATAAAAAAATGATTTAGTGTGTAGAAAAATCGATTGGAAAATTGGGAGTAGGTACTGGCGTCATGTTTTGCCGTCTTGTTTGAGTAGATACAATACATTGATGCTTACTTTTAGTCTGCAGAAAAAGTTGTTACTTAGGTGCAAGGGATGAGGAAAACATTGATTGAAGTATTTCTTGTCTCAAAACTAATTCGAGTTCAATTTAACATCAACATACAAATGGCACATGTTTGTCTTTTATCGCATTTACACATGCCTACCTAACATGTACAAATGTACATGTAATAGCTCTCATTAATGGAAGGATCATGTTTTGTTTCAGACGTTACTCGACTACAGATAACTGTCTGTTTTATGTTATAAGTAGTATACAAAAAATAAACAAGTTACAAATGAACTGATGTTGAAAAGGACATACATATATTAAGTTCATAGAACTTGGGAATGTTTATCAAAGTTTTGGTTCCCTTAAGTTTTTTACTTGCTCTGTAGGATGTGTATTGGTGCGTGTACAAATGGAGATGGTGGGAGTTCAGAACACCCCCGGGAATTATTTGGCCTTTCATAGTATTAAATTGTGTGGTAAATTTCAGCATGATCGAATATCCCGATTATTATTTAACATTAACAAAAAATTAATAAACATTATCTTATAAGGAATTTTTCTTTTTTATTTCTTAAAAAAAACATTTAAACTGACTTATTGATGCAAGGAACTTGCACATCATTAGATAACGCTGTAAGAGAAAGTGTTGATTTTTGATGGATAAACTAAAGTCTTAAATTATTATAATTATTAAATTTCAAAACTCCGTATTTGGATTCGTAGTCTTCTACATACAAAAATTTAAAGAATATATTTTTCAACAGTATTTTTTTTATAATTATTATTAAGTCGTTTATTTAAAATCTTTTTGTTTGTACAAAAGAAAAAAAAAACACATTTTTATGCGTCGCACACTCGGGCCGCTTATATAGAAAGTGTTCTCGAATTCCAAAATTAAAATTTACGAATTATGTATATTAAATAGTATTTTTTTTTTCGAACGTACTGGTAAGCACAGAGATTTTGCTTTTAGCTGCACTACACGAATGTAGAATGTTTAGCCCGGTTCAATGTTTCCCTCTCATTGCAATGTGCATTCAAAACTAATGTGCATCTGTATCGGTAAAGAAAATAAAATTAAAAGATATTGGTATAAAATCAATCAATGAATATATGAAATGTAGTTTTATAAAATTATCACAAAACATTAACAATTAGGTAAAATGGAAGGCGACACACAATTTTTTGAAAATTATTTCCCTCTGAAAAAAATCACTTTGTAATTTTAACGGAATTCAATACTTTTTTTGTGAGAATGTGGTAAAAACTATTTTTGCATCTTAACTGAACTTGATGTAATCCCAAAATTTATTAATTTTAATATTTTTTAAACTTTCAAGTAATTGATAATAATAAATTTATAAGAGAAGGGATATTCCATTGTCATGGGTGGTACGTTTGTAAAATAGTTTATTTTTCCTTTTCATATTAATTTAACTCTAACTATATCTTATAAAATCTAAGTGTTATTATTATAAGCTTTATACAAGCAAGCGACATACTTAAAACTATTATTTTAACTAACATAAAAACAACAATTAAAATCTTAAGACTGAATTCAAAATAAGGAGCCAGGAAATAAGGACATAACATAATAAAGATTAAGTTAGGAGAGCGCGTAGAAGGGAGGATTTGGAGAGATTATGAGCGAAAATGGTAGAGCTGTTAGCTTTCCGAAGCATTCTAGTCATCGGCTCATTCTATCCGTATACAGTTCGATGGAAGGGAATACATAAAAGTTGTAAGGTTCTTTAATTGGCATTGGCTTAATTCCATTTAATTTTTCACAAAGAACTGGACAATCGATGTCACCATTTAAGAGCGGGTGTATAAAAATAAAATCTGCATTATACTATGGTGACCAGACCTGGGAGGCATATTATAGAAGGGATCTTACGAAGTAATATAAAAGGACTTCCCTCGCACCAATTTCTAATTACTTTTTACTAAAATGGGATAGAACGCATTGTTAAGTATTTTAAAATAGTTAGGTTGTTTTTTTTCTGTTACGGTTGAGAAAAATAAATGTCATGGTTCCCAAAGGAGGTATGTTTTTTATAGAAACTGCGAATTTTTTTCACATTTTCATTTGGATTGTTTGGTTTTATAAACACAAGGTTCCTACCTTGTATGAAAAGAGCGAATAAAAAAAAATAAAAATGAAAAAAAGTCGTAAATTACTCGTACAATTTTGCATTTTGAGCATGCACTCCGAACAGTCGACCCCAGTATAGACGTTCGTGTTCAATAAATCCAATAAGTTGAGGTACATGACAACAAGCGTATGGTAATCGTTCTTCAAAATTTTAAAATTCTTTACTCAATATTGAATTTATTATCCAATTGATTTTTCATTCAATCACATTTTTATTTTGAATGTTTTCACTATCTCGCCGTAAATGTATGTACATTTGTAGATTAGCATGCGAATATTTAAAAATATTCTATGATACCAAAGGCCTTCTTTTCTTATAATAAATTTTAAAATTTGTGCCTATCCATAATTAGGTATTTAGAAAAAAGATTTATTTGTATAACTGGTAACGCTAAAAAAATTTAAATTTCAAAAAATACCTTCGAGGTCTAAGCCAAACTCAACTTTAGGATGATGGAGAAGTCCAACGAAGTAGTTATAGTGTTAATACGAGTATCTTATGTCTACACTCTACACACCTTGTCTCTCCAAGCAATGGGAATTTAAATATATCGATTAACGAAAAAAATTGGTAAAAGCCCTGGTAGGTATGAGGTTTTTGGAGCAAATTAACAAAGTTTTTGCTAAGTTAATAAATCTGATGTATTTTTTTTTGCAAGTCTCCTGTTGATGAATATTTTAAAAGTTTTTTCTTGCATTTAATCAAACTGTTACCACTACTAGTTCAATCACAATTGGAAACGCACTACCAAGCTACGAGTATAACAAAGCTTTTCCTTCCTCTTCCTCTTTCACTTCAAACTTTTGATCTTTCATCCTTAATGTTTAACTGTTTAACTGTAAGAGACCATAAGATCGCATAATAGTTCTCGTTACTCGAATGGAGTCCTACAAAATTGGTTCAGCAATGAAAGTAAGTAGGCAATCTGTCTTGATGATAAGTGCCTTTTATTGTTTTTTAAGAGTTCCGAAATATCCATGGAAAAAACACGGTTATTAAAAGCCATTTCACAAAGACTTTCAATCAGGTTGAATACAAATTTTCTTTACCAGTACACAGTATGGAAATATTTTACTTCCAGGTTGGTGCAGCATTCAATGCCTTTTCTCGAAAGACTTCAATATCGTCTCGCCTCGTGGTCCCATTTTTGTATTTTTCTTGAGAAGAAATATTGAGTAAGAGTTTGGATTTTGAAGTTGGAAAAATAATCAATTTAATTTAATTGGAACTAATGGTAAAAATTTCTTTTTAAAAATGAAGTAGATTACTTACAATTTGGATGTATATTTGGTGGTCATATAAGAATATGAGCTTGTACATAATTGTACATCCATTGAAAAATCGATTTCTAAAATTTGTAAATATGACGAAGACTTGGGTTTAAAATTTTATCTGCTTCAGATACAACATTTCTTTTAGACATTATGCAGATGTGTTTATATTTGGGCTTACTACACTGTAAGATAAAATATCTGTTTCGAAGTGAAGCTTCTTAATTCTATAAAAGCTACTATAATTGATAATTAACCTAAAAAATAAACCAAATAAACCAAAAAGTTCTTTATGCAATACTGATATGAAATACTGCAAAGTTTTGCTAGTTCTTCATAAACGTGTAGAGTTGACAAAAACTGTCATTCAAGGGTTTCCAAAAATAAAGTAAAATTTCAAAAGCTTAGAAGGCTCTCTAAAGACATTCCCAAAAGGTTTCTTTGTTTTCTGTTAAACTTGGTAAAAACGCCGGATCGTACAATACTATTCAAAGCAAAGCTAAATTTTCTTTTCCTTTCGTGATCAATATTGCAGAAAATTTTACAACCGTAAGTAACTAACGGTAGTATAAGCATTTTCACTATTTCTATGAGTATATGGTTCTGTGCCCAAAAGCACGTGGAGAATGCCAGATGTCCTTCCAAAAATATAAAATTGGTTCTTTGCAAATTACAAATAATAAATATGGAAAGTATTAAGGATAATAGGGGAAGATATGTGAAATCTAATTTACTCTTTTAAATATCAATATATACAAAAACACAAAAATTGAACATTCTTTTACTATAAAAGGAAGCTCATTCACATATATTGAAAAAAATAAAGGGCCAAGAATGTATCTCTGACGGACTCCAATAGCGTTTAATACAAAATTGAAAGGAATTTCAGTTAGTTCAACTGCTTGAAATTTGGTTATGGTTTGATTAAGTCAAAAAATAACTGTATTTGCCTCAAAACTGACAACTTTTTTTTAGAAAATTTCTACGATTTTGACTCAGTACTAATCTGCCGACTATTGTTTTTAAAATGGTATAAAAATATATTTTTCCAAGAACTACGTATTACTATATAGAACAAAGACCATAAAAAAGCTAGTCCAACAATCATACAAACCCCAAATATAAACTCATTAAGATGACACATAATGACCATCGCTAGCTATTCCAAACTACAACTTCTCCTAACAAAAACATTCTTTTAACACCAACAAAATGAATATTCTTTTAATTCGATGGCGTTCACGTGCAATTCCTCATGCTAAATGTGGTGAGGAAAAAAATTTTGCAAATAATTAAAAACATAAAAGTTTGTTAGAAAAAACTTCAGCAGCCATAATTATTTCCTTTCAACATCACAGAAAATAATTATTCTCCATGAAAATTGTGGCCACACTGCGTTGTTTTTTTTATACTTTGAACGGGTCTAACAGAAAAAAAGCATTTTTTTTTATCTGCTCAGAAAAAGTGTTAACCAGTAACGACCCTTCGTGACTTTTTCTCTTTAAACTTTTCTCTGGAAGAAATTAAAAAAAAGGCCCAATTTATCCGGGAGTCCTTCCACTTTCATCAGACACTAACAAGAACACCTTATAAGGAGATGAGGTTAATCGTTTATCTTAAAATATCTTACCTTTTTTCGAGAAGGTAAGGCTTGAAAGCCTTCGAACACAAAAGGATCCCATATGTTTCTTAAGGAATCTATACCTTCCTTTGATAGGATAAGTTGAACACCGACACTATACCTCCAATACGAAGCTCAGGCCTTTGCATTGGACACTTTAAGATAAGAGTTTACAGTGCGGGTGCGTTGACTGTTTTTGAAGTTTCCAAAAATTGATCAGAAAAAGTGCAAAAAACACTACGTCCAAACCAAGGAATGGGCTCAGTAAAATAGAGTCTTACAACAAATAGCTATTTTCACTTATATTTCCTTCTTATTTTTCTGATTAATTTTTCTTTTGCTTCCCTCAGCCGCTCTTCCTATATCCACCCGTAAGAGGCTCTGATGCCTTAGGGTGCGAAAGACCTTGAACAAAATGGCCTCCTGTCCGTTTCAATTTTCCTTAGACATTTGTAAAGTTTCCTTGTATTTTTTAAATTATATTTCTTAACTTAAAATAACAACAGAATACAGAAAGCAGCAAAAGGACGAAATGGAAGGAAAATCAACGCGATAGGAAAATTAAATAATGGAGGAGTATGCTTAAAATTATTATGATTATTATTATGGTAACTATCGTTTTTTCGGCTCTTTCCATTAATTTTCCTTTTTCAGCCTTTTCTGTGTTGGTCCTGGGTTAGTTTGATTTTTGTTCGTAGCATAGTGGTAGTAATTGTTGTTTCTGTGGACGGCGGCGGTGGCAAGGCGCTTCTTAAAAGAGATCCTTGAATAGAAGCTGTGTTTATATTTTTATAAGAATAAGCTCTGTGCAGAATGGAATGGGGAGGGGAAAATAATGCAAAATAATTGCCATCAGAAGATACTCAAGGATGCGCTTGTAATTTGATTAAACGCACAGTGAGTAAAATACTTTTGTAATGAAAATGCTCCGATGGTGGTGGGGGTTGTGCTAGACTCGTGCTGACTGTGGTGTTGGATTTTTTGTCTAATTATAGAGATAAACGATGCTCCTAGGATTTTAAAGACGGTTTTTCTTCTTTTTTTTTATGGAAAGATGAGTTAAATTAATGCTGGCTTCAAATGATTATTATCATTTAAATAAAAGTTATTGCAAGAAAGACAACTCTGTTTCGTCCATAAAATAAAGAAAAAGTTTCATAAGATAAATTGTTTTAAACCCCCTACATAAAAAATAAACATTTTTTTATGTATAACCCTTTTTTTATTCAGGGAAACTCGACTTTTAAAGAGTGAGTGTGAGTAACAAAATCCCTTGCGTCAAAAAATTATCACAGATCTGTGCATAAGTTCGGTATCAACAACCGAAATGGGGAAAATATTTGAGTCTGTTAACCTTCTCCAACATTTTTTTGAGTTCTTGTGAGTTTAGAATTTCTATAACAATCAGATATATCAACTGTAAAATGATAAATATTGATCAAATTTTCATTGATAAATTATCAATTTTTTTGAAATTCACAATGGTTGGGCAATGATCAAAACTTTTATCTTTTATCGAATTTTATAACAGAATGTTGATTGGAGGATTCTTCAATTTTAATTTTGCAAGCATCCCAGAGCTTTAAGAATGTGCTCAAACTTTTAACTGAACCGAACTAACGAATTTGAAAAACACATTTTGAAAGAATTAAGTTAAATCTTGTTTGGCGATTGAATTCACGAATGATTTAATATCTATTTGACAAATCGACAACGCGATTGAGGCAACTAAGGAAATATTTATAAAATTGTGCCAACAGTAACGTAAAGTAAAGTAAAGAACAAATTCAAAAAAATTTAATACCTTGAACTAAATACCCAATTAGAACTTAAAAAGTATATTTATTTAGGAAGCTTAGATGAAGCAGGATTAAAGACCAACATTTTTTTAATAAACGAGGTTACAATAAGTGAAATATTAAAGGCTTATAGGAAACTGTTAGGCCGAAAGCAACATATAGAAAAACGCCGTTTTTGTAACGCGATGAAAAATTTATAAATTTATGCTGTAAACGGCATTAAATATAAAATTGATTGATTTCAACACAAAAGATAGTCGGAATGTTTTACTAACCAACAAAATGACTAAATAATTTCAAAGTTTCAAAAATGTGCAGTCGACTTAACTTTTTTTAATCCTCGGAATACTGTTTCTTTTTCCTTTGATTACTTTTTCTCGGCTTCTTTTTCATAGCTCGAAATTCGGTTTGCTTCCAAGCATAAATCAATTCCCCCTTGACAATTCTTTCATATTCAGACATAAGGCCGTTCGTTTTCTTTATCATCGGTCACGGAATCACGAAAACTTCCACAAACTCTCCAAAACTCTCACAAACACGTATTCAACAAGTTGTTGGTTGAGTTCAGACTCTTTCCAACAAAAAAAGTTCCTTTTGAGCGAATGATTTGAACATTCAGAATCAATTCTTTCGAGATAATAGAAAGACATATTCAACGTGAACCATAGCAACATTGATAATTTTTTAAAGTTTTTGTTTTAACAATTCCAGAGGATTATAATTTATGGTCTTAAAAGCGTTTTCTAGCCATTTCATTTACAATATTTAAGTTACGTGAATTTAATTGTGCTGTGCTGCTGACTGACTCGTTTTACCTTCAGCTCCATAGTTCCATTGCACATAGCTGTGTTCAACCTTGCCAGAATTTTGCAGCAGCATCCAAATGGTGGGATCAACATATGGCATCCTTAGAACCATGTGAGAAACAAAATCCTTTACCCAGGATGTTATTAGCGAGAACGCTCGCTATACCCACTCTCATATTTAGTTGTGAAATATACTCACACATGTGATTCTCTTGCATTAAATAGCCTAACACGTTATATTTGTGCTCTTCGAAAATATGAGAGTTCACCTAATTTTTCCAAACCCCTGTTAAACAAGACATTTATAAGTTTCTTCAAGTAGTGCGCACTAACCTTAGTCTCAAAGATTCTCCTTTAACAGAAACCACAATACCATGTCATCCTCTCAAGGGACACGAATGCTCAGTAATCCGCGCTATGCCTCTCTTACATCTGAGCGTCTATTTTTAGAATATTCCATTCGCTTATGGAATTAGGAATTATCTCCCGCGGAATGCAAAAGAAATAGGGGACGTTCGAATTTACAGGCCACTTTTAACAATAATTTGTCACCTTTTTGCACAAACCCATTGTTTTTTTCTTTTTCTTTTCTTTTCCATTCTCTTACTTCTTCTTCTTTCTTTTTCTTTCATCGAAAAAACCTTTCCAATGTTGTTTTTTGTACATAGAATAGTCAAGTGTTAGCTTTTATAAATTTTATTAAATCGAAGCTTATGTCTAGGTTAGAAGACATAACGTCTCTGTGTTCAAATATGAAATTGGGGATTTCTTTGCATGGTTTTCAACCACATTTTCCGTTTAGAACACCTAAACATTCATCCGGAGATAAAAAACTCTTGTTGAAATATAGTTTACTAGACTATAAATAGGGAAAACTGCTACTTTGAAAACAAGCTCATATCTGAGACTGATAACGATAAGTCTTCTCTGAAATAGTTACTACGAGTATGTTAAGACGGCTGTAAGCAACTTTAAATGCTGATTCCCTTGCTTCTTTCAATATTCGTAATCATATTTTTCCAATCTTCTCTGTTGTTCGAATTTAAATTCATCGAAGTGTCATTTGTCGAAGCAAGTGTATGCCATTCTCTAAAATGGGAATATCCACAACGGAGTGATATAAGCATGATTATTTTGTGTAAATTGATATCTGGGGCCTATTGCACCATCTTACAAAATTGTGATTACAAGCATTTTTTTTAACAAATTTGTAAAAAATCGAGATTTTTTCATTTGTAATTTATTTGTTAAACACAAATTTGTACTTGTGAATTAATTGTTAATTACAAGCAAAAATTTGTGAAAATCGTTGTTTTTTTGTAGGTTTCTGTTGCACCATAATAAAGCGATCACAAATTTGTTTCAGTTTGTGAAAAAATTCTACAGGTGAAAGATCGTGTGTAACTTTTTCTACAAATTTATTTTCTCATAAATTTAAAATGTCTTTGCGTAGACGGCACAGCAGTAGCGACAGCAGTGATTCTGAAACGGTTTTTATTGTTCAAAAAAAAGTTTATCGTCCGCGTATAAATTATAATTTGAACAATTATTTTAATTTTAATGAACGATTTCGACTAAGCAGTTCTAAAGCAGAAGAAATAATAAGCATAATTGGAGCTCAAATACAACATAAAACCGAAAAGAATGGCGCATTAACTCCAAGGCAGCAGTTTTTAACAACATTACACTGGCTTGGAAACGGTGGGCAATACCATGGAGTTGGGGACATGCACGGTATTGATAAATCTACAGTATGTAGATGTGTTCAACGAGTATGTAAGGCTATTGTGGATTTATTATATGAAAATGTTGTTAAGTGGCCCAATCAGTCAGAAGAAATATCTCGAAAGTTTTACGCAATTGCAGGTTAGTTACCTAACTATCATTTTTATTAATCTCTGAAATAAGAATTTAAAAACAACATTATTTAGGTATGCCATGTGTTTATGGATGTATTGACGGCACTTTAGTAAATATTGATGCACCAAATCATTATGAAGCTGCTTATGTAGATAGACATGGAAATCACTCTATAAGTTGTATGTTGGTTTGCGGGCCCGACTATACATTTTATAATGGCTATATTAATTGGCCCGGAAGTGTGCACGATGCAAGAGTTTTGCGAAGAAGTCCACTGAAAGTGGTTTTCGGCCTTTTCCTGGCGCTGTATTACTTGGTGATACAGGATATCCGTGCAAGGAATGGTTACTGACACCAATTTTGCGAAGTACTTCCCCTGTAATTGAACGTTATAATCGTGCACATAAATCGACTCGTCGTATTATTGGAAATTCGATTGGAATCTTAAAAGAGAAGTTTCCATGTCTAAAGCACTTGAGATTACAACCCCAAAAAGCTGTACTTATCATTAAGAGTTGCATTGCTTTAAATAACATTTCAAAAAATTCACAAGACAGTACCTTTGATGTTCCAGTTAATGAAGAAAATGAACTCAATAATAATCAGATTGAAGATGACGGTGAAAATGCAGGACAAGCCAATTTACATTATGCCTTAAACAATTTCCAATAAAAACAGAGGGGAGTTAAAAAATGGAGGAGTACTGCTTATCAATCACCATGTCGCTACTTAATCATAAGAAATTAATATCCAACTCAACAGAATTTACTTTTTTATTTTTATTCTTTATTAATTGTATTTGATTTTCTTATGAAATAAATTAATTTAATTTCAAATAAAAAAAAAAAAAACATGAATTCTTTTATGAAAATTTTCTTTTTCTCAAAACTCGGACAGCTCTAAAACTCTAACATCTTGTGATTGTGATGAACCATCTCCTTGATCTCGTCCTGTTAAAAAACTCGGGGGTAAACCCAATTCCTTTTCCTTCTTCTTTGCGTCAAGCTCTAGATTGTAAATTTCTAACAGTAATCTTTTTCTTTAAAAAAAAATAATTTCCTCGTCTTCCGCATGGTTCTTTTGTCTTTTTCTGGTCGATTTTGTCGAATATGTGGTTTTTCTGAAACAACAAGAACATGCATATAGGTTACCTTATGACATACATTATGTAATCAAATTTTAAGTTGACCTACTTCTTTTGATGATTTTCTTTTTCTATATTTTCCAATTCCTCTTCTGTGTTATTAATGGGGTTAATGGCCGACAAGCCCCCATCTGCATTGTTAGAAGAAGGAGAAAGACAAGATACCTCTTCTTCTATCCCCTGTAAAATTGGTGACTCTTTATTAACTATATCGATAATAATACAGTCAAGATCATTCAATTTGCTGCTTGGACCACCTCCGGAACCGGTTTTTTTTGCGTTGTCAACCTTAGACTATAAATAGAACAATTTAATTGCTGAGTTTTCTGTATAAAATTAATCTTACCATTGTAGCACGCTTCATGTTCTGCCACAAAACATCTCTAACATATTTCCAATTTTTGTCTTTCAATATATTTTGGGATCACAATGTATCTGAGATAGTCTTCCATTCATTTACTTTATTTTCGTGAGTCAAATTATTCGAAAACTTTCCAAATAAAATTTCTTTTTTATCTCTTATTAGAGATGCACATAATTTTTTGTTTTGCATATTCGTGATATTACCTCAACAACGTTCAACTAAATTGTGAATAAAACTTGTAGCTTACAATATGTAAACATTAATGGTGCAACAGTAAATTGTAGGTGAACTGAACAAATTTGTAGTCTCTTTACAAATTTGTTAACACACTCATTTGAACATGGTGCAACAAAAAATCGTATACAGGATTTGTAGTTGTAGATTACAATAACAAATTTGTGGTTGTCCCTGGGGCCGATTGCACCAACTAGAAATTACAAGCAGAAATTTGTGACTTGTAATTCACAAGTACAAATTCGTGTTTAAAAAAAAAATTACAAATGAAAAAATCTCGATTTTTTACAAAATTTGTTAAAAAAATACTTGTAATCACAATTTTGTAAGATGGTGCAATAGGCCCCAGGTCTACATATATTTAACCTTAGTGAGAAAGTCTGCAATAGCTTCCAAATTTTAAAACACATATTTGCGGTAGACCGGACTAAACGTAGTTTGGAATATTAGGCGATAGTCGAAAAATTCTATTAAAAATATGTACCTTTAAAAAACTTTCGTTTCTTCTACCTGTTGTTAACCATACACTTCATTTTTGCAAAAAAAAAAAAAACTGGTAATCATATAGCATTGAATACCTTTAACTTTGATATTGGGTCGATACTTAATTTTGCTCTTAGAAGATTCTCTTGGATATGAGCTTCGATAGGAATCATTATTTTAGATTTGGCAATGTTGCTTTGAAGAATGTTGCTTTGTTATGTTACTAGGTTATCGGAAAAAGTTATTAAATCATCAGCCTAGGGCAGAAGCCTCACGGAAAAATCACAAAAACTGACACCTCCCGGTAGATCATGATATCATTAATAAACAAAGCGAACATTAAAGGACTCAATATACAACTTTGCGGTACACCTGTTCTAGAATTAAATGATTTAGAACTATTTTTGCCATTAATACAAAATTATATGGACTTATGGAATAAATATGACCTGAATTTAAATTACATAAGAACTGTGCTCATAATAATGTAATGCTAACAATACAATGTAATGGGAACAGCCTTTTGTACTAGTTACTTATTTCTAAGTAGTACCTATGTCTACTTTACTGCGTACTGTGCACTTGGTGTCCCCTTTATTCTGAGAGCGAACAAGTTAATTTTATTTAAAATAAGGATTCACTTTTCTACTTTATATTTTACACATATATTTTACATACCTTAATTCCGAACTGAGTACATACGAGTACATTTGGCCATAAGTGTGATTTAAACATATCTTAAAAATACCCATAAATAAAAAGCCATTGGGGAGCACTTCAACTTAGTTTCTGTAATCTAATTTATTTTCCTCAGAAAGAATTTCGAAATTCTCAAATTCTAAACCTTCAAATATTCTACGGTTTGCTCTAAATGGAATTTAAAATTAAACCTCATCACCACTAGGAAATATTAACTTCAAAAATGATTTCTTACTCTCAACGCAACCAGAGATATTCTAGTATCGACTACAAAAAAAAAAAAATAAATATTCGCGTTGTAGGTACTCAACAATGAAACAACCGACAGCTTATAAGAAAGAAGATAACCCAGAATAAATCCACTGACACGAATTTTTTTAATCAATCCGCACACACACAAATTATACGCAAGGAAAAAAAATTGATAAGGGGTCGCATGTTGTTTTCGTGTGGCCTGGATAGTTTGAAGAGCTTTTTGTAATTTGACTGGTATAAAAAAAATGTACTGATCGGCTAAGTTATTTGTGTTCGGAATAATTAATCTTGCATATGTTATTTTTTGTATTTTCACATGTCAGGGAGTTACATATTGATGATATGCGACGAAGTTTGTTAGTTGGTATAAACTGGTCTAATGCCAAAAGTAAATGAAAAAAAAAACATGCAATTTACGTAAAATTGTAAAGAGTCATGTGTTTAACGTTTCCTTAATACAGGCTGCAAAATACCAATTGTGATATCTTAAGTGAACCTGATTGGTATAATCTTAAAACTCACTAAGTTCCAAACGGGGATCATAGCATTTTGCACAAACACAAACTTTTTGGTCATCTTCAGAACCAGCTGATCAATTAACATATGTCTTCGTTTGTTAAGTATTGATTGGTATAATCTAGTTCTAATATTCAAAAATTATAATTCCACCAATCCCATAACTTACCCTTATGATTTCTACCTTTTCAAAAGTAAAATAAAGAGTAAAACGAATATAACTACAAAAATATGTAAATTAATTCCCGTGAAATTTTCACACACAATCCTATCCCAAGTACCAATAAAGGCTGGTGGCAGGCGAAGCGTGTTCCTATGATATAGACAGGGATGACACCGCCAAGCTCTCGTCGTGGAAACGTGGTATATGTGAATATGTATACTTGCAAATAGCTGCAGCTTTCGTTCCTTTGAGTATGAGATCAGCGAAACCTGACACTTTGGAGGATGATAAATGTTCTGAAACAAAAAAGAACAAAAGGAATTTCACGCAGGAATTATTTTAATTTTTTTTTTTTTTATTTTTGTTGCTATTTTTATGCTGCTGGTAAATGGAGCGCGGATGCCAATGGACTGTGTGGACACCAAATCCACACCCACTTTTTAATTTTTCTTTTAATCCCGTAGCCCATGAGTGGATAAAAAGTTAACGAAAACAGACAAAAAAAAAAACTTGAAAAATCTTATAAGTTACAGAATGACAGGGTGACAATTAGTAAAACTTTCTTTGAAAATTATCGATTAATGAAGATTAAGATTGATTGTGAAGATTAAAAAATAGTTCTTCGCTTCTTAGGGATTTTTAAAAGAACATTTTTCATGCCCTACACAAATAGAGGTACTGAACTTTATACAAATTCACGTTCGTACCTGTAACAATTCTTCTCGACTTCTTAAACTCCACTTCCCATGGTCGATTGACTCAAGGACGCTGTGAGAAGAGTCCTGGCTGAGATGTTTGTAAGTGCAAAAAAGGCAAATTTAAAGACCAAGAGATACTTCCTCGCCTCATCTTTTGTGTGTAATTTTTTTTGGTTTCTTTTTTTTTTTTTTGAAAACTCGCATGATAAGCAAAAACATTTATTTTTAAAGGTTGCATCCCTTATCAGGGGTGAACCATTTTCATTTCGATTTCTTTTGCTTTTAGCTCGAGTGGAAATGGAGAACGAGAAAAACGGCCAAACTGTGCTATCTCTGGGGTCTGGTTAAATGATGTTGATATTTATTGAAGCATAAATTTCATTTCAATGTGTTATAAAGTTAAAGAATGTATCTAACCATAGACACTTTTGGCTATGCAAGGATTTCTGCGTCGTATACTATTGTGTGAATCCCGAATATAACGCCATGACTAATGAAGTATAGAACCTATAGGGGAATTTATTTTGATGTTATTTTTTCGAATGGGGACATAATTTTTTGGGGGGACTGAATTTCTTGAGATAAAAGGTTTTGATAAAGTGTTTTCAGGGACGGAGTTTCTAGGAGCCAGTCTCATAAGTTCAAAGCAAGTATTGCTATTATAAGGGCACTCACGTAAACTGCTTATATCATACATTATTGACACATAAATAAGGAATAATAAGCATATATGTATCTATATGTATACTTGTATTACAGATAAATACAACGAGTAAAATAATATGTGCGGTCAGTCACTTTAACGAGAGTGTTATTGATATTGATAATTCAAATGTTTGTTTATACAGGCCCTTAAATATTACAAAAAATCAAGGCTTCATTTCAAAAGCTAAGATATAATTGATTTAACCATCGAGCGACACAAGACTTTAACATTAACCCACTGCTTCTTGCTATTTTTATCGATTTGGTATATTGGCTGAATTGTGCAGTATTGTTTGATAAATAAACGGAGGTAGGTAAGGTTTTCTCGAGACATTCCAACTTTGGGTTAAAGAGTTTACTAGGCTAATAATGGGTCATGGGCCGTTGGAGTTCCGTCAAACGTCCAACTAAACTCTATTTGGAAATAATGGATTTGAAAGAATGATACAAGTTATTTTCCGAGCGTCTGTTTTGAGAAATTAAATCAACAACCTTTCAAATAAAATAAAAGGCACGAATCGATCCAAAAATATATTTTTTGAAAATTTTCTTATAACGAGTGATTTTTTAAGAGCTATCGGATATTAAAAAAAAATATAATATTATATAATGATATTAATATATAATATAAATATTAATAAATCTAATATTTGAAAATTATTTCATGCAAATGTTGGCCGCGGCTGCACCTCAAATAGTCCATCCGATTAGTCCAATTTTGACATACTCTTTCTGACATTTCGGCCGGTATCTCACGAATAAATGCTTTAATGTTGGATTTCGGTACGTCAGTCAAAGCGTGCTTGATCCTTAACATAGCCACACAAAAAATAGTCTAGAGGCGTTAAATCGCACGATCTAGGCGGCCAATTGACCGGCCCCAAACGTGAAATAAACTGTTCACCGAACTCGCCTCTCAATTGGTGCATTGTCACGCATGCTGTATAGCATGTGGCACCGTCTTGTTGAAACCACATATCATGCAAGTCAAGTTCTTCAATTCAATTTCAATTTACTCACAAAAAAGTTTGCTATCATCGCACGGTAGCACGCTCACCATTCACAGTAACGTTGCGATTCACATAATCTTTGAAGAAATACGGCCCAATGATTCCGCCAGACCATAATCCGCACCAAACAGTGACTTCTTCTGGCTGCTCTTCACTCCAAACACAGCAGTTTTGCTTGTTCACGTTCAACCAGAAATGAGCTTCCTTGCTGAACACAATTTTTCGATAAAAAATTGGATATTCGGCAAACTTTTCAAGAGCCTATTCACCGAAAATTCGGCGTTCTAGTAGGTCGTTCGGCTTCAATTCTTCCACCAGCTGTATTTTGAAGGGCTTCACACCTAAATCCTTCCGCAAAATTTCCACAATTTGCTGCGAATGGCGCCGAATCGATAATTCACGGTCATCACTAACACTGGCCGATAGAGCTGCGATATTTTCCTCAGTTCGCACTCTACGTAAGCGTGTTGGTGGTTTAATGTCCAACAATGTAAATTTGGTGCGAAATTTACTCACAATAGCCCGAATAGGTCTATTAAACTGACCATAAAATGGAAGAAGCGCGCGATGAACTTTCTTACCAGAGCACGCATTTTGATAATAAAATTCAATAATTTGCAAGCGTTGTTCGTATGTAAGACGATTCATGGTTAAATTATAGACCAAACTGAAGATGTTTGACAGTGACACAAAACACGAAACGTGCATGAGCTGTCAAAACAAGTGTTGTCGAAAAGAAAAAAACAACAAAATCACCAATTTCAATACTATTTAAAATTCAAAGGAGGTCCGGTATACAAATTTTGGTCAGAATCTTTAGAGCAGTTAGTAAGAAAATCGAAAATAAAAAAAACCATTGTTTCTTAAATTTTCCTTTGACCAAAATATGATCCGAATTTACAATATCACACTTAATTTTTGTTATCAAAATCATTAGAGATGTTATCTAGCTCAATACACTTCAAACAACTAATTCTAATTCAAAAAAAATAATACGATTTCTCGAGCCCCTCAAAAAAACGTCATGTCGTCATAACCTTGTTTACAGACAAACCCAGTTTCGATTCGATTAACCATTGTTTTGTTTGTTCCATGATTTGGTATATTGTTGTGAATCCATGTTTCATTCACAGTTACAAGACGGCGCTGAACACTCCTTTGAAGTTGTCAAACGATTGCATTTGTTGTCGATTGTGAACAAACGCGGCACATTGCGGAAAGCTTTTTCATGTCTTAATATTTATGTAAAATCTAAATCACTGATCCGTATGATAAGTCTATGGCCTATTCAAGCTCGCGCACTTTCACTCGCCATTGTAAAAACGTAGATTTCTCTACCATATCTGGTGTAAGGATCAGTACATCGAAATCGAGTAAGCCAATGATGAATGGTTCTAATCGATGGTGAAGAGTCACCATAATAAGTAAAGCTTTTGTTTGGCTTGCGTGATGATTTTTACTCGTAAGAAATAGTTTTAAATGAGCACTTGAAATACGATTATCCCCTTTAAAGGAAAATGCTCGTAAGTGCCTTTATAAAATGGCAAAAATATTTGACAGATCTGTTTGACAATTTGGGTGCGTTCTTAACAAACTGAATGACGTATTTAAGGAGGCGATGCCATTTGTTTTAATTTTCAGGATCCTGTTTATACACCCTCCATATATCGCAAGTTATTACGGTTTTATTTTAATACCCTTTTTCCCAATGTCATGGATTCGCTGATAAATCATCAGCTCAAGAAATATATCGAAGATCGAAAGCTACTTAATGACCGGCAAAACCGCTTTCGTAGCAATCTGAGAAAGAGATATCTCACCGAAGAGTGGAACATATTTTCACATTGTTTCGGATATTTCTAAGACATTTAATAGATTTTGGCACCATGCTCTCTTACTAAAAAATCGAGCGCTTGGTATCAACGAAATCTTATTCCTTGAATTAGATCGTTCAATACATCTTGTATTGGATGGTTTCTAGTCTGATCTTCACAAAATAAATGCTGATGTTCCCCAGGGCTCCGTTTTATCTCCGACTCTCTTCCTCATTTTGATCTCCTTCGGAAGTGAAATTGCAAGGAAATCGTATGATTAGCTCATTAAACTCCGATCTTTACAAAATTGTTAAATGGGGTACACAAAATCGTGTGGAGTTTAATGGTTTGAAAACTCAATGTTGTCTATTGTTGTTGAAGCAAAATGTACCCCTAATGCCATTGTCCTTGAATGGCACTGGCATCGAAGAAACCGATAAGCTCTCAGTACTCGGACCACATTCTCGAGACCGCCAAAAATGCTGCTAGGATTTCTATATCGATGTAAGAAATTTTTCACTCCTTCTGATCTGGCTACCATTTATAAGTCGTTTATACGTCCAAAAATTGAGTATAAGTCACAACTTTGGGCAGGTACAAACCAAAATTCTCTGCCTTTGTTCGATAGAATTCAGAACAGAGTATTAAAACTGATAGAAAACAGAGCTATCATAGATGCATTTCCATCTCTTCAACACCGTCGGAAAGTTTCATGTTTTTCCTTCTTGTATCGCTTTTTTCACAAGCAATGCTAACTCGACGTAGCCAGTTGCATTGCTCCCCTCAATCAGTTCACCCGTGATACCAGCTGCGTTAAGAATGCTCATAATCTCACCCTAGAGCCTAATTTTGGTCGTACAGTCAAATATAGAGATTCGTTTTTAAGTCGAACAATACGGTCACGGTTTTCCCTTGTCATTTAAGTTTGCAAAATTCAAAACCAATATTCAGCGACACTTCCTTTCTGTCCCCCTAATTTCCCCATCACCCGTGCTGTGTTTAACATTATGAGGGTATCTTACTATACTCTTGAGCGCACGTGAACTATAAAAAAAAACACAAGTTGTACATTATGTATGGAATATAACGTTGACAGATCCGATCGATTTCTCTGAGGTGTTTTGTTGACTTTGGGGGTACTGATCATAAGCATAGAAATACGTTTTTAGGAAGGCCCACAACATAGAGTCCAAAGGGGCAGAATCGCGCAATTCCTATTCTCTCAAACCCCTCGGAATGAATAGTAGCATCAGCTGTGTATCACGTAACATCGTCCTTTCGGAACAATATGTACTTTACATCCAAATGATCAAATTTGGGCCAAAAAAAAACAGGTTATACTCGATCAGTAACCATCAAGGTTGTGGTTATTCCACTCCCCAGGAGCCCGTACAATCCACACCAAGCAGTGGCCTTTTTCGAATGTTTTGTCACTTGGTCCACTTAAAGCGGATTTGTATCATCCCAAATCCAAACAATTTTTTGCTACTTGAGGTATTCTTTCATCTTAAATGGCCCTCGTCACTAAAGAAATTTTTTTTTGCTGAAATGCAAGTCCGCTTCCTACTGCTCCTGTTAATAAAGTTTCGTCATTATTGTAACGTGCCATGTTAATTTTTCTCAAGTGTCTAAAAAATTAAATAAAAACGAAAATTAACAACATGGCCACCATGATTCGTCGAAATCTACCCGCCCCTACGAGTATTCGAAAATCCCTAAGTACAAACTGTTTGATGTTTTGAGTTCATTTTGCTTAAATTTAATTGACACGTTTTGACCATTTTTCCCAACCTAATGATTATTCTAAAACTTAAGGAAATTCATGTCTGCTTGTATTTTGTTGTTCAATATTTTCTTTATTATTCTGGAAATATTCATCAAATTGAATTTGGTGGTTATTGAATTTTTAAAATCCCTTTTTACTTTTGAACTCAAAAGACGCATATTAACCGTTCGAAATATGTAGTCGTATATGAACAAAATCCCTTAACCTCAATAGAATAATTCTATTTGAAGAGGTTGTTCTCAAACAAATTGTACATTATGTACATTATACAGGCATGGATGTTATTTACCAAAAAACAAGGCCTAGATGGAGGCATTAAATCAACAAAATTCTAGTTGCGTAAACATTTACTGAATTCTGTCGGTTTATTTTGTTAAAGCCTGGTTACAATATCTACTTAGCTTGTGGGCTTTTTGCTTAGAATTCAGAGCAGCATGGGGGCGCGGGCGGATGTGGACTTATGACGAAGAGATAGTTGGCAATCGAGGTACGGGCAACTAATATCTACCAAGGAGGGAGACTTTAGGTTAGGTGTTGTTATAATTTTGGCAGCAAATAGGAAATCATTGTTATGCAATATCCGTTATTATTAGTTTTTTTTTTTACAGGCGAGAATGAGTTTAGACTATGGGAAGGCAAAACCACTAATTACATTGAAAGCCGTGCGGCTACACAGGCTTAAGCGATGGTGGTAAGAACAACTGCTGCCATCACGTCAGAATGGGGGTGTTGTTGGGGATTATTCAAATGCCCCAAGTAATATATTTACAGGATTCCAACATGCTGAATTGGCAGAAGCAATACTTTGATAACTGTAACAGTAAAGATGAGGGCAGAATCGGTGACGAAGAAAGGGTGGTGGTAGTGAGAGTCTGGGATATTAATGTAGCCCAGAGGATATGCGATAGGGGTTGAAATTATAGTTTTGTTGTTGCTTTTCAGGATAAACTATAAATTAGGCCTTGAAGTAATAACACTAGTTTACAAATTTTGGCTCGTGTGTTTTGCGTAGTTTGATAGTGTTGATATAAAATAAAGCGTTTGTAATAAATTTGTTTAAAAAAAAATTAATGAAGATGGGAATAGGGATATGAGGAGTATATTAAAGATTATTTTATTAGGTATATTGAAATATAATTGAAGAAGTTAGTCAAAATAGATTTGCTGCACAACTTTAAAGAAAATTGATGAAAAGTTACAGTAGGTATTTTGAGAGGTATTAACCCCGTCAGTTATGGTCGCACCTGCTTCTAGTGCAACTGCAATCATGTTCTACCGCATCTTACCTTAGCTCACCTTACTTTTAAGTTTTTCTTTAGTCAAATATGACTTTCCAAGAATACTTTGGAACAGTTGGAAATTTTGTGTTTAGAGTTTAAGAAAAAGGAAAAATATTGAAAACAACCAATTTTGACAGAGTTTTGAATTCAGAACTCTACATTAAAGTTCTTATCAAGTTTTTATAAGTCCAAAAATAGTAAAATCTAACTAAGAATGGAGTATTGGAATACTTGAGTGTGAGAAGTAGGTTGTTATTTTCTACGCATCAGAATAATTACATAAAATAAAAAACTGCGCCACTTAATTGCGGCTTATCTTCTAGTATTCAAGCTGCTAAGCTCGGCTTGCATTTTAATGATTATAGAGCATGCACTACGTTTTACGCGTGAAGAGTTTTAAATTAATTTATTATGACAAACCGATGTAGTTGGGTCAACTTCGATGCTGATGAAAGCTTGACTATTTCGAAGGTTTTCCTCTCAATAGTGACGTTAAATTCTAGGCGTTGGATAGAAGTTTGTTAGTTGAAACCATACCCTTTATTTCATCTAAATAGTTTTAGGAACTTTCGATGATGTCCATATTATTCAAATGTCTTTGTATAAGTTGAAGAGACAGTTTTCTCTAGATCCCGAGTTCGACATTTACCATTGAGAACTCCTGGCGATAAATGCTATCTAATGCCGCTTTAAGCTCGATAAAAAAATGGCGAGTTCCGACATCAAGATTTATTTTAGTACAGATTTGGTGTTAAGTCGATCTTCTGCTGGGATAAAAACCATTCTGGTACTTGCAGAGTAAAATGTTGTAGAATGGTTTAAGATGTTCATATAGTACAATAGTTTATACGATCTTTTATCTAACGTTCAGTAGGGATAGTCTTGAATAGTTCTTGCAACGCAAGTAATATTGATAGTCCGATGCTCGGTATTGTTTGCATTTACATCTTTTTGTTTTACCTTACTTAACTTAAGCCTCACCACCGTTTTACTTATAAGAAATTAGAACCATGTTGCTTGTATGCTTTTTATAGTCTGGTATCTAGATAACCTCTTCTATACTAGGTGCTGGACCTCTTACTTCATGAGCTCTATGGCGGCTGTTTAAAATGCTTCTTAAAAACATCTACCATTTCTTGCAATTTAATGACTAAGTTACTTTTAACATTTTAAAGAGCCTGGCGGGTTCCATTCTCAATCAGCAGCCAGTTGCATGTTTTGTTTTTAATTATAAATCCTTCGGGACTTGGTTTGATACAAGAGATAAGAGATACAAGCTTTTAATTGAAGTTTTCCCTCGGTGCTCCAGCATGATCGCATGAAGATTTTCGGTCACGTTTGCTCATCATCATCATATACTCATATTTTTTTTATCACAGTTGTTTTCTAAAATTTTCAGGCAATCCGGAAATAATTATAACATATGTAAATACGTAATGATTAGTACCCCGTAGTGTAATAGCTATTCCGTTGCACTGCCTCTTGCGAGGAAGTAAAGAATATAGAGAAATCTTGTCATGAATAGTGCTTTTCAACTCAGCCCTTCCAACTCAAGTAGAAAAATGTAGGTCTTCCTCTGTTGTTTGAAAGTTGTTAGTTACTAGGCCCTAATTCTCCACAACCTTTTGCTCCTCATTTTTACTTGCGACTTATAGGTACTATACGGCAATTTATGCATTCGGAAAAAAAATCGAACTCGAGATTTTGATCAAAGTTGACATTACGATGATAGCGAAGACCAAAAAGTGGGTCTCGCAATTCTGTCTGTCTGTCCGTTCGATATTTTCTTCAAACTTGGTAGATATGGGTTTTAATTTACCCCCCCCCCCCGGATGTTTTTTGATTTGATTTTTTAAGACCAAAAATAACGGTACCTGCCATACGAATTTTCTTCGAAATCTTATAAATATTTTTTTTTCTCAAAAACTGTCCCACAGATTAAAAAAAAAAATTCATAAAATTTGTTTTAGTTAAACCTAGGTAATGGTTGAAAAAAATTTTCCAAAAAATGGTTATTTTTGGTACCCGCCTTGGAACCATATTTTTTTGTTTTTGATTTTCTCTAAAACGGTACCACCGATTTTGATCATTTTTCTATGTTAAGGCTCCCCAGCAGTTTCAATATTATTATGTATTCAAATTTTCAAAAAAAAAATTTTTGGATTTTTAAAAACAAATTTAAAATTTGTTTTTTGAAAACTCAATATTTTGAAAACCCCATGCTCGATTTTTTCAAAAATTCATAAATAAAAGGTTTTTAATATAAATTATAAGATTTAAAAAAAAATTTGTTTTACCCAAAAATAACGGTACCCTCCATACAAATGTTAAAAAATGGTTTTCGAAAATCGTATTTTTCTCGAAAACGGTTCCGAGAATTTTACTTAAATTTTTTTTCTTTCAATTAATTTTTAAGATCTATAATTTAATACGAAAATATTTGAAAACAAGATTTTACTGACTGTACCTACCATAGAGCGATTTTTTAAAATTTTGAATTTCTCATTATCGGCCTAACGAATTTTAATGACATTTTTTAGAGAGAAGCTTCTAAAAAGTTTAAAAAACATTGCATTTCAAAACTTTAAGAAAAATATTTTTTTTGAATTTAAAAAAAAAAAAAAATCGTTTTTTAAATTGGCGTACCAAATTTTTTTTTCTTAAAAATGTTTTAAAAATTTTGTATATGTATAAAAGCTTATTTTTTAAGAAACCACTACAAAGACTTATAATTTTTGTTCTTGCATGAACCTATATTTGCTTGAATCACATGGCATTCTATTTTATTTTTACTACTAAAGAAGTTGTTTTAGTCGTTTAAAAAATTAATGTTTATGGCTTATGAACAGTTTTTCTCTAATAGCATTCATTTTTGGAATTCTTAGTCTATTACATAGGAGCAAGTTCGTGCGACCCAGTCGTGCATTTTAGTTTTTATAATTGTGCGTGCACTAAAGGGATAATGACTACTCTTAAAATGTTTTAGCACTCAGTGCGAGCTTTTAGGAAAGTTGGAGATAATTTTAAAGGAGATTCCGATGCACATTGATTTGGGATGTCTAAATTTCGAAATGGGAGGGAAATATTGACTCGGGTAAGACATTCCACATTCGTGTAGTTTGACTAAAGAGAGAATATCTGAATTTAACAGTAGGTCCGAATTTGGTCTTAAGGGTAAGCTGATGGCCATTCCCTGAAGCGCGAGTACTACGGAGAAATTGTTTAGGGGAAGGAATCCAACTGGCTAATTCATTACAACACTGTTTATAAAAATGACGGTAAAATATTTAAAGACAAGAAACATTGCGGCGGTTCTTATGAGATTCAAAAGTTTCTGTTATAGTTATATAGCTATCATTTTTGAATATATTTCATCGGAATGTTAAGTTTTATTGAAATCTCCAGTCCAATTTTGCTTACGAATGTTCAATTTGTCGTTAAGTTAGTATCTTCTTGTGCAAGACGAGCAAAATTAAGTCTACCCCATACACTATACACCTCATTTTTTAAGTTTACAAACATTTCTAAGAAATTCCGATTTTTTAGTAAAAAAAAGTTTTTTTCTTATAAAAAAAAGTAATTATTGAATTCTTTGTTATCTTACCAATTATAAATAGGACTAAATTCTAAGTTATTACATTTCCCTTTCTATTATTTAAAACAATGCCCAGAAGCTATATTTTCCAAATAATTATTCATAATCGTTCGTGAAGCTCTTGATTTGTATTCATCAATTTTTGCCCACAGTTTATATTTTAAATAAACATCTTCAACTGTTTTCAACATTCTTTGATAAATTATATTATTTTAGATGCATTTATGCAATAACAGTCCTCTAAGTGCCAAATCAAACACAAAACAATACCAAGTATACACAGAGGGTATTTGTTTATACAGTTCAAGTGGAACGCTTAAGTGTTATTATCTAATTTGCATTCACTGCAAAAACGTTTTCACGTATGGTGATGGCAGAGTTTAGATGTTGTTGCTGTTCGGGTCCAAGTGTTACAATGGAGCTATGTTTCCATTAACGAAGGTTAGTTCTAGAGCAAGGAGGATCAAATATGGTGTTGAATGCATTCATTTATGTATATAGGAGGTGTTCTCCTTGGTAACGATAATTGGGAGACTTAAATCGATTTGATTTTGGTAATCCATAAAGTCTTGGTAATTGTTTTAACAAAAGATTCTAATTAAGGTACTCGTAGAATAATTTTGCAACTCGAGAATAGACACAGAGATAGATATGTAAGTAAAATAATTTTATTTTCAGTTTTTAAATTTACAAAAACATGTTTAAGTTGGTTTTCAAAATTGGGTTTGACAATAACTTATGTGGAAGTCGTCTATCAGGTTCAAATATATAAATTAGCTTAAGTTTATTTGAGCAAGCCAAGCGTATTATTAAACTGAGTTTTTTTTAATCTAAAGAGTTTTAGGTGCCATAATCTTTTTAAGATATTGACAAATGTTGTTTGGTCTTAAGTATAACTTCCGAGATATTATTTTCGATTTCCTTAAAGTATGGGGTATATACATAGATACCGATAAAATGTTAAGTTATTTCTATAATATACATATAGTGCATTGCCCTTAAGGTATCATTACAAAAATCTTTAGCATTTAAGTTCAAAAGCCCACATTTTTTTTTTTTTTTTTTTTTTTTTTTTTTTTTATCCGATGGAAATCTTCAAAAGACACTCGGTAAGAATCGGTACCGAGTAGTGTGGGACTCTTACCGCACTAAAACCACCGGTGAATCAGGACCAATCTATGAAAGATCGACAAATGATTTTTATTTCTTAATTTTTAAATCGCATTGGGGGAAGTTTAATGTAATAACACTTTCCCATAACTTTTAGACCATCAGCTCATGAGGCTTGGTTCTTCTTAATCTCCGAACATTGTCTCGTACATTTAATACGGTCTCCATTTCAGAGTTAGTGTGACTTTGCAGTCGCTGATTGTGTGATACAGCGTGTTTCTTAACCACTTCTGTAACCATTTCAATTGGAAGGTCACGATGTAGATCGCTATTTCTTATATACCAAGGGGCATTTATTATTCCACGAACGACCTTGCTTTGGAATTTTTGGATGGGTTCAGCATTTGTTTTCTTTGCACAGCCCCATAGTTGGATGCCATATGTCCAAACGGGTTTCAATACTTGCTTATATAACATTAGTTTGTTCTGGATAGATAGGTCAGAGTTCTTTCCTAGTAACCAGTACATTTTTCTGTACTTTAAGCTTAGTTCTTCTCTTTTCTTTTTGATGTGCTCTTTCCATTTAAGCTTTGCATCCAAGTTCATTCCAAGGTATTTGGCGGTATTGGAGTAAGGTACTTCTGTACTGTTTATAAATATTGGAACATTGTTTATGTTTTTGTTTGTAAAGTTTATATGCGTCGATTTTGTTTCGTTTAATTTGATACGCCATTTCTGCGTCCAATCACTAACTTTATCGACTGCATTTTGCAATTTTTGTGTAGCCTTCGTAACGGATTTATCTGGCGCCAATATTGCAGTATCATCAGCAAAGGTCGCCATGATAGCGTTGTTGTCCACTGGAATATCCCTTGTATATAACAGATACAGGGTTGGTCCTAGGACACTTCCTTGTGGTACACCGGCTTCAATTTTCTTGAGTTCCGAGTAATTTTGGTCGTACCGTACTCTAAAGAGTCGGTTCGTAATGTAAGATTTCAGTATTTCGTAGTACTGCCTGGGAAGGTCCCTATGCAGTTTGTACTCAAGTCCCAAGTGCCAAACCTTGTCAAAAGCTTGAGCAACATCTAAGAATAAAGCAGAGCATACTTGTTTTTCTTCAAGTGCCTTTTCCACAACATCCGTAATTCGATGCACTTGGTCTATCGTGGAATGTTTATTTCTAAATCCAAATTGATGGCTTGGAATTAGTCTTCTTTCTTCAATTATTTTGCTAAGCCTTTTCAGTAGCAGTTTTTCAAAAACTTTTGCCATGATTGGTATAAGCGATATTGGTCTGTAAGATGTTACTTCTGTTGGTGGCTTACCTTGTTTAAGTATAACAATGACTTCTGCAATTTTCCAATGATGTGGCACATATCTTAGTTTAAGGCATGCGTTTATTATAAATTGGAGTTTCTTGAAGGCTATTAGAGGCATTTCTTTCAAAACCTGAGCAGTTATAAGATCGTACCCTGGTGATTTTTTGTTAGAAAACTTATGTTGACACATGCTTCTTACTTCTTTGAGCGTGACAGAAGGTATTTCACATTCGTCGTTTCTGTCAACAAACTCTAAGGGATCTGTAGCTGTGTTTGCTGGGAATGGCTTGAAAACATTCGCGAGATGTTCAGCGAAGAGATCAGCCTTTTGTTTCGGGTTTCCGATCCATTTACCATCTTGAGATTTTATTGGCGGGTTTTGTGTCTGAGGTCTTTTTAGGCGCTTAGCTGCTTTCCATAAGGAGTATTCAGTAGAAGCATCCGTCGTCAGACTTTTCAGGAATCTACTTAGTGACTCATTTTTAAACTCACAGACTCTTTTTTTTAATTCGTTGTTAAAACGGTTAAAAACTACCTTATCATCTGGGAATCTCGTGGTTTGCCATTTTCTTCTAGCTCTTCGTTTTTCCAATATCAACTCCTTTATTTCGATAGGATATTTTATACCTTTTTCTCTCGCGTTCGAAATAGTTGGAGTACTTTCTTCTGCAGCCTGCTGCACATCAGCAATAAATTGTTCTACTTCATGATCAATTTGTTCAATTGTTTGCATAGGGGATCTTAGGTTTATAAAACTTTCAAGTTTGTCTCTAAATTCGTTCCAGTTTGTTCTGTTATTCACGAGCTTGGGATTACTTTTTTCTATTATTTCTGCTTATAAAAGGTCGCAATATTCGTTGTGAAACTGTGACTGGATTACCTTGCTGGTGAAATCTACCCAATTATTTTCTGATAGCCTTGGAAGCAGTTGATAATAATGGATGTAATTCCAATTTGAATTTGGAGTTCCGAAAATGAAATCTATTTCAGTCTCTTGGAAAAGGCTTGATCATTACCGGGCCCAATTCGGTTTTTTCAGCATGACTTGTTCGGATAGAATAAATGGTAAACGGTCTCGTGGCTTTTCGTATGTGCAGTAGATGCATTTTTAGTGTTGTAAGAAACGCCTTTGCAAGTCCAGTTTCAATAAAAATGGTATTGTTAGGTGTATTTTCTAGCAAGTCAAATCATCTTTTGATGAAGAAACGTTGAAGTTTATCGATTTGGACATGATCTTTGTATAGTGAACCTTGTGTAGTATGCTGACAGGTGTCTAACATATGTATTTAATCCTAACAAATTTAGACCATGTCGAGTTTATTGAGGCCGCTTTATTAAATTTTCTGCCCAAGGCTTAACATCCAATAAATATGTTGCTTTGATATCTTTGTCTCTCGATTGTTGAATCATCATTTTTCAGTTGCTGAGGATTTACCTCCTTTTTTTAAAGTTACTATTTCTGATCTTTCTTAATTAGCAGCCAGGTCTCAATTATTGCAATATCTACTGAAGCTGTCAATAATCGTCTGTATAGTATTCCATTTATAAATCATTTCTATATCACTTATATATCAAAACAAGACCGGCTGGGAGTTCAGAGAGAAGATCTACGATGAGTAAGACAAAAATCCAGTTAGTTCGCTTCTTTGTCTGGCCCTTTTAGGTGCCGGAAAAAAGTTTGTTGTAGTTTTTCCATCCAAAACTATTACTGATGTATCCCGGTACAAACATCTTATTGTGGAAGCCATCTTCTTTGAAACACCTAACCTTAACAATTTGTAAAATGCTACTCTATAAATGTTGTCAAACGCTGCTGATATATCTACAATGAAAGCTTTTTTTCTGATTCAGTTGAAGTTGGATGATACAGGAAAGGTTGTAGACTTTGTCAACTGTACTGTACTGACGTCTATATTCGTTGTGTATATCAGTTTACCTTGAGACCAACTTCGGCTGTATTGGTAAATTCAGAGATTCCTCCTTTAGGCGCACTACAAGAATATGGAATTTTTAACCCGATTCAATATTTCCCTTCTATTACGAAATTTCGACATATTCAAAACCAATGCGCATCGGTATCTCCTTTTAAATCCTCTCAAACTTCATAAAGGGTAGTCACAATCACAATCCCTTTAGGGCGCAAAAGTTATTTAAAAACAATATGGTTCTTCTTTATCCATCTGGCGAGTTTTACTTAATGGAATTGTTATTAATATATTGTAAAGAGTGTCAAAAAAAAAAGAAGCCTACGGTAATTTGATATGATGCTGGAAAATATATAACTGCACGACTCATTCGTAGTTGAATTTAGCGAACGATTTGAGCCCTTTTATGAAATTCGGTTTTGAGAATGGTTTTTATTAAACTTTTTTACACTAGTCCAGTCAAATTATATTAAATATAATTTTTCATATTTTGTATTATTAAAAAAAAAAATAAAATTTCAAAAATGAGCATTTGGAGTGTGGAAACTTAACCTTCGTTTTAAGGACCAACCTTACATAGCTGCCAGAGAGATTAATCTGTCGCATGAATGCGATTACAGAAGAGACCCTTCAGGGTTCAAGAGTCGTTTAAATAAATAAGAAGTGTAACTTCTAAAAAATTTATAAAAAATAAGTAAATAGAACTTTCCACATAATTGAGTTGAAAAAAAAAATTGATTTAAATTTATAAAACACTAGCGGTGTCCAGCAATCTTTTCATCGTTTGTGGCCTTTTTTCCTATTTCATTGTTGTTTGCATTCCAATAGGCACGTAGGTAGAAAAGATCAGTGACCCACCAATAAGCGTTTGAAGTGTGGAAGACCAGTGTCATGTGCATGTTACAGCTACCCTGGATGTATCGTGCCTGGGTCTGCATTTAATAAGGTTTCTTGATAGGGACTTATTAAAGGTGGACCACATCTTTCTATATAAAGGGGGCGAAATACAAGTTTCTTATGAATCATGTAATAAAATGAACAAAATTAAATTTTGTCCATGTATTATGGCTTTTGTTGCGTTCGCCTGAAATAAGAAAGAAATAAAAATAAATAAATAAATTATATTCATCAAATAGGATACAAAATTTTTGTTTGATACTTACAAGTACACGTACTGGTGAAATCCTCCTCGCCCTGCAGTCGCCATTGCCTTCGATGTCTAATTTTTTTTCCTGAAAATACACAAATAAATTACTTCATTAGAAGGGTTAATACAAAAATTTAAACTTAATGAACACAAAAAGAACAACACAAATTTTCAAACTAAAGAAAACAACGAAATACCTATAAGAAAAACAAAATGATAAACTAATCAAGAACAACATAAATGAAAATTAGACAAACCACCACGAACCGCGTACAAGTAGTAGGAGAAAATTTGTAAACATTGGTAATCAATGAATTCGAAATTAAAATTTAAAAGGTTTGTTTTGATTGGTGGGCTGTGACAGTAGGGCGAAGGTGTTATACATTTGTATAATACATATAATAATTGAGTTCGAATCAAAATGGACGTGTAGAGATTGGGTAGAGTATACACTAAACCAAAATTTTGGGATTAAAAGTGTAGTATAAGTTTCGGCGTTTAAGGTTTGATTAGCGATTGACTACGGGGGAAGGAGTATTCGAGTAGCAACCAATACTTGCGATTCGATACAGTTGAGGAGCGGTGGATGCTTGCAGGTGTGGGTGGCTATATCATTTGTAATAAGAAACAGTGGGATCGTCTGAAGGAGAATGCTACCTCAGCATTAGTAATCACAGTGTCGAATCAAGCGGTTGGAAAAATAGAAATCTTAAGACAGTGCGCGAGTGTTAAACAAAAAAAAAAAGTCTAGTTAAAAGTTTTTAAAGAAACGCCTCGAAATAAAACAACACAAAAAGAAAAAAGGAGATTAAAAAAATAAGAATAAAGTATAAAGGGTGAGTTTTTTGTATAAAAGAATGAAAAAAATAATAAAAAAAAAATTTAATAAATGTAATAGGAAAAAAATATTTAAAATAAATAAAATATTACAAACTAGAAACTGTGAGAAGAAATCCGCATTAAGGTCCAGTATTTGAAACAAAAAAAAAAAAAGGAAAAAGGATTATTGAGGTGATAATTAGAATTTGTTTGTTCGGTGTGATAATATTAACGTAAATTTACCTTTAGAATTATTAAAGCAGTAATCGTACGGTAAAATCTGATAAGGGATCGACATCGAGAGCTTGAAAAAAGAAAAACCGCTGAATGTAAGTTTAAATTTTTTTTCAACGAAAGTGCGATATATAAACTTACCGTTCATCATAGATATAGGTGGTGTATTTAGGATACGAGATTGGCGGTTCGCGGCTGTAGTAACCGGTCGTGACCGCCGAGTTTTTTTGATATAAATTTTTGCCGTTTTTTTTTGGATGTGCGGTACTCTAAAGCTGGACGATAGCTTTCGCTTCGTATTGGAATGCTGTTAAGAGGGATATATTACGATTATCCTCACCCTACAGTGGGACTTTTCCACCCCATTTGGAGATTTTTTTTTTACTGAAAAAAATTTATTTTTGCGTGATATTTTGATTTTTTTTGTTTATGTTAGAGAATTCTCATGATCGAGCCCCCGTTTTAAATATAAAATCCGAATAAGGTTAGGGCGTTATCTCTTTTCTTTGTTTTTGCGCGTCGCCTACGGTCGAAATAGCCTTTGGCTTATAGTTTGGATAGACGTAGACCTGGATAGAACTCTATGTAGGTAGGGTCTCCAAAGCGGAAATCGGTTAGGGCATACGTTACCTCGAAAAGGAGGTCATACAGTAGCTAGGCGGCCCAAAGAGAAAGGAGGTGAGGCGATACCCTTCCCTAGAAGAAAAAAAAATTTTTTTTGAACAAAATTTTTTTTTAAAAACCAAAATCATTTTTTTATAATTTTTCTGTATTATTTCAATTGATTGGGCAATTTTGGACAGTTTTTTTTTATTTGCATAATTTTTCATTTTTTTCTTTGTAAATTAATATTTTCATTTCCATAAATTAATTTTTTTTTCTAAATCTGTTTTTTTTTTTGATAATTTTTAATTTTTCCGATTATTTGATTAAATTCAATTCGATTGTCGATTTTTTATAGTGTAAATGTATGCGAATTTCCATTTCGTTTTTTTTTGTTCTGTTAAAAATACTCAACAAATTTTTCTTTAATTAATAAATGGTTGTAAATCACACAAACCCATTAATCTTTTACTGAGCGGCAAAAGCGGCTTAATGGGTTTGTAAGCGAAACATTTCAGGGGGTGGACAGAGATGGAGGAACTCGGTTGAGGAGATGATCTGAAGGTGACTTCCAACGCCAGCTTAGGGGAGTCCGAAAATTCCTGCCACGGACTCGCGGTAGGGAGGGCGGCATACCTGCACAACACCAGCAGTACGATGGTAAGATCCGATCGCTAAACCAAATAATCGTATGTGGTAGTACCAAAGCCGTTTGTGTTGTAATTGTGTAGTCCGGCACGATTTATGTTTTGTTGAGGGTTTCGTCTGGTTTTCGGAACAAGATCCCCCCCTTATCCGGCGAGCTGAGCCGAGCCGAGCGAGCGTGCCAGTTCCGTGGCCAGACACTCTTCCCCCGTTCAGGATTTCTCGTTTTTTTCTTTTTTTTTGCATTCCGAGACGCAATTTTCCTAAAATTTAAAATTCTCATCTTCTACTTTTCCCATTTTCATCAATACGCCTTTTTTTATCCTGTCAGCCTCTTTTCAATACTTGCCTTCTATTCTTACCTCTTCATCAACTTTCGTTACCTTTTAACCTTTTCTTTTCAGCCTGAACGTTTCCTACCAGCTTACCTATCCGTATCCTCAAATCCTTCTTTTCCTAAATCCCTTCATCTCTTTTCCTATCCCAGTAACCTGCAACACTTTATTAGTAAGAGCAAACATTCCCATAATTTATGGAACATAACGTCGTTCAAGCGGCTACCTCGGCTGGTCTTACGTCTGCATTTGCTGAGTCGAATAATTCGAGATCTTCGTGCGGAATTCTCCTCAGGTTAATGCGTGAAATGTTGAGTTGTTGAGATCGATGGCTAGTTGATGTTCTTCAATTGAGTCTGACTTTCTCGGATGCAGCAGCCATTTTGACTTTTGCTCACTAGCATACTAATCTCACGAAATTTTTGCACAAACTTGCGTACAGCAGGTGCGGTGGGTGCTTCATTTCGGCCGAAACTCCTTTTCAAAAAACGCACGCTACAAAACACTTTGGAAATAAGTTTTCAATATTCGCCAACGTTGTTCAAGCGTAAAGCGACTCATTTAGCGGAGGTATGATACTGACATCCTATAAAGATTACGAGTGGGAAAGAGCTGTCAGTGTCAAAATAACCTTGGTTTAAAATGAAACCACTAGATGGCCCAGGCAGTATAATGCAGTTGTTTAAGCCATTTTTCCTATCAAGAGGAAATTTAACTCTTTCTGCTACTCAGCTATGAAGCGCTGATCCTTGCCGGTCTAGCTAATCTGCCCGTTCAGTTCCCAATTTGAATTTCAATATTTAACCAGTTTTTGAGTTTTATTAGTCATTTGGCAAATATAAAACTTTCTTAAAAAAAAAAGTATTTAATAATTTTAATATAAGCTTCTTTGAATTTTTACCTTAAATCTTTAAATATTTAAGCCCATTCTCTAAGTTGAAAACTAATTTTTAAAATCGAAACGTTCGTTGGTTCAATTGGCTTGCAAGAAATAAAGGTTTATATTTATGTACATATAAATACATTGAATTTTATATATTAAGATTAAGATCGGACTGAAAAAAAGTACATGTTTGACCCAATGACAAGTTGATTCCTTTGAACTCGAACGTAACCCTTTTCAGTTTAATCATTTGTGCTGATGTGTGTATCGACTTAAGGAAATAAAATAAATAATCGAAAATTAAATCATTCAATAAAGTAAACGACACGTCTTCAATCCAATAAACATATCAAAACCTTATGCACACACATACGTAGTACATGCTCACATATGCATAGGAGTACCCTTATTATGAGATGTGCCTTGAAGAAATGTGAAACCATATGTAACCCTTTGCACAAATCCGGGAGTAAACTTCACTCAATCACTACCTCAAACAGGAAAACGAAAATTCTTTTTTTTCCTTCACAGAATCGGGAGTAATGTTGACGATCTACGTCAGTAAAAACCTCATCCCCGGTTGATGTCGTTGCCGTGGTGTAGAAAAAGTTGCATGGAGGAGGCGCTCAGACGCGACTCAACGCCGTCGACACGGTGCAAATGTAAAGTATATCCCGACGGTTACGGATATCGACGACCTCAGTGAACAGGAACACTATCGCTTTACTCAATCTTATTAAAACAAATTACAGGAACACGAGAAGAAGTCAGAGTATCGATTCAAGACTTGCAGGGCGCTCACTAGAGAATGAGACAGAAGCAATAATGTCAACATTTGCGGTTGGCATTAGTGAAAAGTGGAAAAAAAAAGTTTTCCTTCAATCCCGGCAACAGGACGAATGTATGTTTTCACTTGGAAGAGTATTTGTTACGTGTCTTAACTTACGTTTCAGCAAACGATATTGCAATGGAAACGCATAGATACTTATACAAATAACGGTATTGTTTTTTTTTATGAATCCATGTTGGGATACAGGATTTTATTCAAGTGTCACTTTGAATATATTTAAAACACAATTATGTCAACGAGCGACGAACGACGAATGACGAGTTGAAGATTGTGGTTGCAATACGTACTATATTTTTTGGTCTAAATATTTATGTCAGGTTTTCTAGAGCAAATACTCATGAAAAGTTTTAATCTAAAAAAAAATAATAAAAGCAGCTGTCATGTCCTTATGCATGCAGGAATAAAATGTGTTAAATTTGTGATTACATTTAAAGAGATGTCGCATTCAGTGTTTCTACTTCCATTTTACATATTTTATTTATTTAATAATGAAATAAAAGAATAATTGTATTTGTTGTTTTTTTTAAAGTAAAATTTAAAGGTAATCTATAAATATTCTCATTCTAATTTTAAAAATAAAGAACTAATAATACATCCGAGTGTACCAAAATAAATTTTTAAAAGTGTGAAATGTGAACATTTCAAAAAATTCTATAATTCGTCTTCATTCAACATAAATCAAGTAAGAAGTCAACGGTTCGTAGAGATCCTAAAACCAGTGACTTACAACTCTCAACCATTCCTGAGTGCGTTTTGTCGTCAAAAATAGAGAAGACCTACAATCTAAAGGGTGGTCCAACGAAAACGCACGATGTTAATTGTAAATAAAACAAAAAGTTTTCAGAGAATTATCTTAATATTTTTTATTATGATAGAAGGATCTATTACAATTATGTGTGAAGCAAAATATCGGCCAAATACTGGCCACGGCTTCAGTGGCATATCTCTATCCGATAGTTCATAATGTCAATGACTCTGAGACATAATTAAGGTTTAATGTCATTAATGTGCCGAATTATCTCATCTTTTAGCTCTTGAATTGTTCTTGACTTATTGACATGCCCTTTTTCTTTTAAATATCCCCAAAGAAAGAAGTCCAACGGTGTAAAATCACATGATCGTGGCGGCCAATTATTAACATCGCCACGAAGCACGTAAGAAAACACGGCCATTGAATTTCTCGAGCAAAACAGCCATTGTTTCGTTGGCTGTGTCGCAAGTAGCAACATCCTGTTAGAAGCACATATTGTCCAGGTCCATATCCTCAATTTCTGGTCACAAGAAGTCCGTTATCAACTCGCGATAGCGAACACCATTCACGGTAACTGCTTGGCCGACCTCATTTTCGAAGAAGTACGGCCCGATGACGCCGGCCGAAAGCCCATAAACCGCACCAAACAGTCACTCTTTGTGGATGCATCGGCTTTTCAACAATCATTCGTGGATTCTCATTTTCCCAAATGCGGCAATTGTGCTTGTTATTGAATCCGATTGTGAACAAATTTGGTCGATTATGCTGACCCAAAAAATCACGAAGTGCACAAAATCAGGGGCGTCTTTAGAATTTTGGGGGCCCTGGGCCCAATAGGATTTGGGGCCCATAAAGAGTATAATATTTTTTTAAATTTTTTTGGTAAAAAAAATCATTTCAAAATGAATTTGTTTTCTAAAATATCTTTACTTTTTATAAAGAACTAAAAAAAACAAAACAGATAATTTTTTTTATAATTTTATAATTCTTTTAATTACCTTTAATTGTTGAACATTTTTTTTGGTTTATTTTTGATAATTTTTATAGTTTTTTTGGTTGATTTCTAATGTTTTTTTATTTTTTTGTTAAGATTTCTTGTAAGTTTATTTCTTTTTTTTTTGTTTTGGTTTTCCTTTTAGATAAGTTTGTAAGTTTATACAATAAAATATTATTGAAGGCATACTTTTCTGACTTTGTCAGTAGCAAAATCATGAATTAAGTCATCAAATTCAATTTCCTGCAGTAATTCACTTTCAATTGATAATTTGACAAGCTGTTTAGTCTTTCTTGTAGCATTGTGCCTCGAAGTTCATTTTTTATTCGGTTTAATTTCGAAAATGAACGCTCTCCACTGCAGTTTGAAACCATCATAGATACAAAAATTCTGCAGGCAGTGTCTAGATTTGGAAATGTGTTCTCAATTTCATCCACTGTAATTAGACTGTACAATTTTGGAATTGTAATAAGATCTTTATTTACATCTGTATTGAATTCTTTTAAATACTGTAGGTGGTGCAGGCATTCTACCACAAGTTCTTCTGCATTAACATCTCTATGGTATTTTTTTGAAAATTGTTCGCAAGAATTTTGCAACTCCACTGAAGTCAAATGTTGCAATCGACAAAAAAGCCGAACAATGCATTAATTTGTTGGTAGCAGTTGGATCGTATTTTTAATGGCAAAGTAGTTGTGTCAATAATTGGGAAAAAAGTTGATATTACTTTTCTTTCCCAATTAGCTGGATGGATGGTGCAGATGGATGGTGTGGCACGCGAACTTCGTACTATATTTCGTTGCATTAAGTCTTTATAATTAGCATCCGGATTCTGAATTTTGGCACACGCTTCAAATTTATCAATATTCTTCCTTAGATTATTTATGAAAGAACATAGTGGACAAAGCAAATTGGCAGCAACGTCAATCGTTATTGTTTCTTTTTGCAGGCTCTTGCAGGTTTTATGAATTCTTTCTAATATTGTGCCCCAAATTTCTGTTAAAATAAGAAAGTCTAAATTTGACATTTTCTTAGACAGGCTTAGCGCTTCGCTTTTTGTTTCTGGAGCTTGCTCTGGATCTCTAGAAATAGATGTCAGGGCTTCAGTAATTTGTTTGTAACCACGATAGAGCGCGTTAACTGCATCAGCTCATGCAGACCATCTTGTTTCAGAAAGACTTTTAAGAACTCTATGTGAACCTAAACATTTATGCGATGGGTAGAAGCAGAAAAAAAATTTTATTTTTTAAACCACTTGAAAGAAACTTGTTGCCTCCTGCACACAACCAGCTGCATGAAGGCCTACTAAGTTAAGAGAATGTGCTGCACATGGTACAAAGGTAGCAAATTCGCATTTCTCCTTTAATCTTGCTTGCAAACCAGAATATTTTCCCGACATATTTGACGCATTATCATAGCTTTGTCCTCTACAATCATCTATTAGAATATCATGATTTTCCAAAACTGTCAAGATTGTGTCAGCCAAATATTCAGATTTATATGCTCTTGAATAGGTATGAATTTTAAGAACCTTTCGATGGGAACACAATTTTTAACATATCGAATTAAAAAAGTCAACTGGTCGATATGAGAAAGGCCGGGTGTACTATCAACACTTATGGAAAAATATTTCGCCGATCAAATTTCACCTAAAATTTTCATTAGGCCTTGTTTTCCCATTATATCAATGAACTCTTTGCAAATATTTGCTGATAAATAGGAAGTGTATCCCTTTCCTGAGTTCCCACATTTTTTAAATGATCTGCGAGAAATGAATCAAATTCATCTAGAAGTTGCAGGCGTCCCAAATAATTTCCATTGTTGGGTGACCCAATGGTTTCGTTCTTACCACGAAATGGAAGCCCTCTTGATGCCAAAAATTTAATAACTGCAACAATTCTTTTGAGAACATTTTTCCACCTGCGTGTGCAGGTGTATGATGAAATTAGATTCATATTGCCAGAAGATTAAGATGTTGAGGAAGAGAATTTCAAAAGATAAGACGGTTATAAAATCGACTTACATATATGGACCCTTCGCCACTTGTAGGTATACTCACGTTGAATTTTGGTATTTGAACGGAGACTACAATGAAACTTGTTTTTCTGTTATTGTCTATTAACCTTATTTCGTTTTGCTATATAATTCTTGTATAGATTCATTCATTTTGAGTTGGTGGAACTGGGGGCCAAATAATTGCGGGGCCCTGGGCCCTGGCCCACCGGGCCCATGCCTAAAGACGCCACTGTACGAAATGCATTTTGGTTTGAACGCCCATTTTAGTAAAAGGCTTAAACAATCTTAATGCGCTGCTCAAATGTGTACCTCTCCATGGTTGAATTTGTCAAACACTGAAACAAAGAAATGTCAAATTAAGTTGGGCAAAAAACTTTATGTTAACGTGTGACTTACAATTTATTAACATCGTGCATTATGGTTGGACCACCCTTTACCTTCTACTATCATGTAGAGCGATTAAAACGGCCAGAAAACAATTTACTTCCAGGCAATGAAGAATCAGTTCCACCATTTAGTATAGAAGAGGTGACTGGGCTTAGCTTTTAAAAAAAACTTAAGAAAAATAAAACCACAGGATCTGATAGCTTTTTTGCAGAGTGCTTTATATGCGGAGGTTATGTTCAGTGCTGGATTAAGCCAGCGCGGGGCCTGTAGCAAATTCTATCAAGGAGCCCTTAGACTGTTTTAGGTTAGGCACTTATCAAGTTTATGGTATTAAATAAAACAAAACTGTTACAAACAAACTTTTCTTGATTTAATTTGGGAAAATTTATAAATAATGCTATTGATATCGACTTCTCGGAGTAAATCATGTTCAATATTCATTAAAGTGAGGAGATTAAGACGTTGTTGGCTCATCGTGTTCCTCAACTCATTTTTAACACTTTTTAATGTTGAGAAAGATCGTTCACCACTGCAGTTGGTGATCATGAGAGACAAATAAATGCGCAAAGCAATTTCAACGTTCGGGAAACAAGATTGTAAAGAATTATTTATCAACAGCTTGTTAACCTGCATTTCCAGAGCCTCATGATTCCTGCTGTCAATAATACCAGCCACATCAGAATTGAGCATTGAAGCGAATTGCACTAATTCGTTGCCCAGACTGTCCTCCAAATCATCTGCGTAAGCACTTACTATGGTTGCAGATTTTTAATTTCTTCTGGTGGAAGAGATTTTATATGAAGGTTTTTATAATACAAATTCTATATACTACTGAAATAAATCAGCCAAGTAGAAAACATAGCACTATTAATGGACTTGTTGAATTATTGATTCAAAATAGCTTTTATGGCTTTTAGTCCACAACGTTAATGATTACAATTTTAATCTCGGTTGGATATAGTTCACATTGGATTTTTGTCAAAAAATCGATGTAAGATGAACTGAATTCAATAAAAATTGCATATTGACAAGGTCCTCACAGCCAACTGATGAGTCCATGTGCGATCACCCGGACGAAACGCCAGTTTTTGTCGACTAAAGCCAAAAAAGCTATTTTGAATCAGGAAGAGATTTTAGCTCTCGGAATATTCCGAAAATGCCAGCAATTTCATGATAACTGTTCATATACGTTTACCTAAAGCAGTGAGTACGTTATGAATGGTGACAATAAATACCTGAATTTCATACCGTTCTCAAATTTGCGTTTGGTGCGTTGCGAAACATGATTTTTGGTAAGACCAGCAGATACGAGGGCGGGTCAATAAGTCCGTGACTTTTTGAATTTCTGACCTCTTTACTGAAACAGCAACACTGCTCCTGTCAACAGGCATCTGTCAGTTGACTCCTGTCAAAATTTAAACTTGCTGCGTCAGTTAGTTTGTGTTTGACAGCTATTTTCATCAGACTACTCACTAATTTGAGGAGAAAATGGAAAAAAGTGAATTTCGTGTGCTTATTAAGCATTATTTCTTGCGAAAAAAAACCATTACCGAGACCAAGGCTAAGCTTGATAAATACTATGGGGACTCTGCACCATCGATTTCAATGGTAAAAAAGTGGTTTACTGAATTTCGTTGTGGCCGTACAAGCACTGAAGATGCCGAACGTCCTGGACGCCCAGTTGAGGTCTCTACACCCGAAACAATCGAAAAAATTCACGATATGGTGTTGGCCGACCGAAGATTGAAAGTGCGAGAGATTGTGGAAGCCGTAGGGATCTCGCATGGCTCAGTGGTTTCAATTTTGAATGATCACTTGGGCATGAGAAAGCTTTCCGCAAGATGGGTGCCGCGTTTGCTCACAGTCGACCACAAACGCAATCGTGTAACAACTTCACAGGAAGGTTTGGCGTTGTTTAATCGCAATATGGAGGAGTTTTTGCGACTACTTCTTGTTCCCAAACAGGGTTGCGAATTTTTGAATTAAAAAATCCTTAAGTCATAAGTCTATAGATGACTTGTGTATTAAAAAAATGTAATTCATAAGATATTTGGTGACTTATGAATTAAAAAAAATTAATTCACAACCCCTAAAGTGACTTATGAATTAAAAAAAATTTAAATCCTAAGCTACTAAGTGACTTATGAATTAAAAAAAAATTTATTCACCACCTACCAAGTGACTTATGAATTAAAAAAAAATTAAGTCATCAGGGAGTAAGTGACTTATGAATTAAAAAAAATTTAAGTCATGAGCAACAAAGTGACTTATGAATTAAAAAAAAATTAATTCACCACCTACTAAGTGACTTGTGAATTAAAAAAAATCAAGTCATCAGGGAGTAAGTGACTTATGAATTAAAAAAAAATTAATTCACAAGTCAGTTGGTGACTTGTGAATTAAAAAAAATTTAATTCATAAGTTAGTTGGTAGATTGGAAATTTTTAAGCTTGTTTGACTACATAATTATTTAATTTTTAACGAAAGCTTTCAAATCTAGTAATTCATAAGTCACTTAGTAGGTTCTGAATTAAGTTTTTTTAATTCATAAGTCACTAAGAAGCTTATGATTTAATTTTTTTTAATTCACAAGTCACCAACTGACTTGTGAATTAAATTTTTTTTAATTCATAAGTCAGTTCGTAGCTGCTGAATTAATTTTTTTAATTCATAAGTCACTCACTAGCTTGTGAATTAAAGCCAAGCTTAAGCTAACAAGTGACTTAAGCTTTTGCAACCCTGTTCCCAAACCTGAAGAAATGGCTTGGTGGAAAAAGATTTGACTCCAATGATGAAGTCATCTCGCAAACAAAGGCAAAAAAATTGGAGAAGCATTGGACAAAGTGTATAGAGCTCAAGGGAGACTACGTTGAAAAATAAAATTATTTTTTTATCAAAAAATCTGTGTTTTATTCCAAAAGTCACAGACTTATTGACCCGCCGTAGAAAAATAAGATTTTAGTTGATCATTTTGATGCAAATATTATCTTCTTAGTAATTGTGACTAAATCTAATATGTAAATAATACTTTTTTATGGTCAGAAAAGGTTGGTGCGCGGGGCCCCCAAATGCGCGGGGCCCGTAGCATTTGCTACTCTTGCTTCGTGGCTAATCCGGCACTGGTTATGTTTTGAATAACGAATTTAAAATTAGAACTTGTAACGAAACTCATTAAGTTATTATCACGACAGGAAAATTTAACATGAATATACTTCATCATCATCATCATCATCGGCTCGACAACCGGGTTCCGGTCCTGGCCTGTTTCAACGACGCCATCCAGTTGCGCACCCCAAGGCTTCGGGCGTCCTGGTCTACGCCATCTCTCCAGCGCAAGCATGGTCTACCACGCTGTCGTCTACCATAGAATGTACCACAAAGAATATACCTATCAATTTGAAATATGTTTAAAAGCTTAAAAATTCAAAATCCAAAGACTTCCTAAAAGATAAAAGATTACTGTACTGTAGAAAGTCAATTTGGTTGAGAAAGGTTCACAAGCTTGTCTAGTTGGAGCAGGCATTCTTGCAGATCTAACATAACTACGCACTCACAACCATCATAAAAAAAACAAATTTTACAACATATTTCATTCTCAAATTATTTCATTTAGGAAAAACAGGTACACTGTTTCATTTAACAAATATGTAAAGTTTTAAACAAAACTGAATTTATTATTATTATTTTTGAATTTTATATTAACAGAATAAAAGTGTAAAAGAGTGCCACTGTGACACTACTTAACTCCTTCTTGAATTTTAGGTTTCCAACTTAACTTCTTATCTAAAATAGGACGCAATTTTTTGCTTCATCTGAGAATTTCAGTGGTAAACCTTTAATTGAAAAGGGGTATTTTATATTTTCTAGAGTATAATAAGAATAACAAACCTGTTTTGTGAGAGTTAAAACTCAGTCCACACTCTCTCCACACCCATCAGCCCAGTTTGTTAGCTTGCTTAAAGTATTTTGTAAGAGATCTGTTAGAGTATTAGGATTCTTTTCTGATACGGTAATAGCATTGCCATCAGTATAGGCAATTTCACTGTTACTCTCCGCTTCCAGATATCTCAAGAACTCCTTCACTAGCAAGTTCCAAAAAAGGCGATATAGAACACCGCATTCCGGGCATTCCGGCGTTCCTCTACTGACACACCTTCTTGCAGAAAACCTGTCCAGCTTTGAATTAATAATCCTGCTAGTAAGAATTTCATTGATCAATTCTAGAAGCGAAGGCATTCACATGTATACTCTTTATGATGGAGGCAGTGTTCGATTGTTCTTACCACTGTATGATAAGCTGTTTCCACCGATTTACCTCAGCAGTACACGTGTTAAGCCGAAGACAAAAGTCTAGTGCCACTACTTGTTCTTAAATTGATATCAATCAGTCGGTCAAACGTTTTGAGAAGGAGTGATGATAGACCAATAGGTCTGAGATCTTTCGGTTCTACATGGGAACATTTGCCCGCTTTGGGTATAAATACAAATCTTACTTCTAGGGACCAAATTTTGTCAGTTATTAAAGAGCTAAGTCTAGATAGTTTGGCAGAGAATAATATCACTGGTACAATATTCTATTAGGGAATATATTTTGCTAACTTTTTTCCAAACATGTACAGAGTTTCGGTAAGGAGATGCGCTATAATGTTTCTTCAATCTCATTCTGAAGTAGATGGTTTTCAGGGCGAATGTTAACACCGAGGATATTGTATTTAAAAAATCTGTCCGACTATGCGTACTATATCATTCCCAACTAACTAACTCTACGAGTGATGTGGATACGATCAAGAATTACTTTGGAAAACCTTTGTTACTTCGGATTGGCGAGACAAATAGGTTGATAACTTTTCACTCTAAGTCCTCATTACTTTTTCTTATAATTTGCACACATTCAACGGGTTATTATTACCCTTATAATTTTATTATGTAATACAATTCAAACTCTAGGTAAAGTGGAGAGAATTTAATAGGAGATGCGCATTGGACTTAAAAGGTTGTTATTATGAAGGCAAAGTGCCCATCATTCTAGTCAGACAGTTTTAGACAGTATATTCGATGCATAGCCCAAGGGTAAATTGATGAGCATTCAAAGCTTAAAGAGTATTACAGCGGAATAAATTGAGGGCACGAAGGGAATTGGCTATTTCAGTTGAGCATTTTTGATAGAAAAAGCGATAAAACAGGGAGAAGCAAGAAACGTTACAGACAAAAAGTCTCCTCAATGTCTCCTATATACATAAATATGTATAATGGGGGCACCAGCCCAGATTTGAAGATGATACTCAAATCTATAGATGTTTATCCGATCAGAAGATGAAAAACATGTCTTGCATCTTTTAAGAAAACCTAACCATTTCACGCGTTTTTGGCTACGTCGAATATAATGATCTTTCCACAAAAGGTTATCAGTGGCATAATGTATCTACACACAAAGTGGCAATGGAAAGTTTTTCGGATATCTTTATGGAAGAGCCATTCATAGATAATGGTTATTGGTGGTCAAATTCTAAAGGGTTTTCCAATAAGAGGTGTTGTTTTGATATTCAAAGAAAAATGGCATTTTTGGAGATAAATGATCGGATGTTTATTTCATTATAAAGAGGAAGGTATGCCGTTAATAATGGAACACAACATCAGCCAAATGGCCGTGTGTGTGTCTTTGCTGATTGGGTCCTTGAAATGCATGAAAATGATCGGGAATTTCATCGAAAAATCATCTTGACTGATGAGGCCCATTTCCACCTCGGAGGCTACGTCAACAAGCAAAACTGTCGCATCTGGGGCTCGGAAAACCCAAGAGTTATTGTTGAAAAGCCTCTCCATCCTCAACGCGTGACTGTTTGGTGCGGTTTATGGTCCCGCGGGGTCATTGGACCTTACTTTTTCGAAAATGAGGCTGGAGCAACAGTTACGGTCAATGGATTGCGCTATCGAGAGATGATTAATGATTTTTTATGGCCTGAATTGGATGGTATTGATCTGGACAACGTTTACTTTCAACAAGACGGCGCTACGTGCCACACAAGCAATGAAACCATCGATCTTTTACGGGAAAAGTTTCCGGACCGTGTTATCTCTCGAAGAGGTGATCACAATTGGCCACCGAGATCTTGTGATTTAACACCTTGCGACTTCTTTCTTTGGGGCCACGTGAAAGATAAGGTCTACGCCAACAGCCCAGCGTCGATTCAAGACCTCAAAGATGAAATTCGTGAGGCTATCGAGCACATAGGGCAGCCACTTTGCGATTTGGTTATGGAAAATTTCATGAAAAGGATATGGTCCTGTAAGCGTGGTCTTGGCGGCCATTTGGCTGATGTTGTGTTCCATTATTAACGGCATACCTTCCTCTTTATAATGAAATAAACATCCGATCATTTATCTCCAAAAATGCAATTTTTCTTTGAATATCAAAATAACACCTCTTATTGGAAAACCCTTTATAAATCGACAGAAGACAACTTTGAATTTTCGAAGCATTAAGTTCATGAAGCCCTCTTAAGGACTTATTATTTAATTTCATGCGATTGATAAATCTCCATTGTATTATTATTAGATTGCTGTCGAGATCGGGATCTAATGACCTTAAGATACGCTGTCGTTTTAGTTCCACAACTGAAGATCAGGGCTGTGAGTCTGCAAACAAATAGGAAAAGCTGACGGTGTTAGAATTTATTAGGCCCAAAATATTTTAAATCTATTTAAAAAATTTATTTCATTGTTATCATACCTAGGTACATTTTGGAAAATGTTCAGCTCTCCTTCTTATGGATCAAAAAAGCGATAAATTATTCGTGCTGTTTCACTAAAAGCCTCAATATTGTAGTAGTTGCACTTAATACCTCAAACACCACCAGAGTTAAGAAAATCAATCTTCCGTTTTGCGTGCGTTTGAGGATTTCGAAACAAAACCACGCACACTCAAACATCACGAAATAGCTGAATCACTCCTCTTTCCTCGTTTCGGATCTAACATTTGACATTCACTGAAAAGAACTAAATGAGAAGATTTAATTAAAAGGAAGAATAACTTCCAGTCTATTAGATCAAATCACTGTGAAAGTAAAGAGGAGAATCCTTATAACAAAAACCGTCAAACAAAGCGGATTGACACATGAAATATAACGAAACCTGGTAATATATAGTTTCTAAATTCTAACTGGTGGAAGACAAAATGACGTTTTCAGATCGACATGACGAAGACAGTTAATAACAAACAACCAGCGACGTGAGGTTGCACGGAATGAATAAACGCTAATTGGCGTCACATGTTAGCATCAATGAATCCTTGCTCTTGATAGACTACGACACTACGAGTATACGACAACGAAAACGATGACGACAAGAACTACGCACAATACCACGGTATCTTTCTGCTCCTTTGGCAATGAATTAGTCTGTTTCACTAATGAATTTTAATGGAAGACTGAATCACTACGACACACCAAAAATTTTCTGGGAACCGGGTTATAATTATAGGAACACATTGAGGTGAAAGTTGAACAATGACGAAAATCGCGTGAATGTTAAATGAAGTGACTTCCTATGAACATTATGTACGATGAATTTTTATGATTCACTTTTCGGAATGAAATTGAAATTTATCTACAATTTATCATTACATGTTGTTTGTTTATTTATGGAAAATTCATCAAGATGTTGGTTCAAAAAAAAAAATAATTAGTGAATAGAAAATGTTAAATGAAGATCTTAGAATTTTTTTAAATTATTGCAGTAATCAAGCTTATTTGAAGGGCATAACCACTTGATTATACTTTTGAATTTGGGTATTCAAGTTAAAATTTATTAAATTAGGGTTTGAATCTTAGATAACAATTTAAACTGGGTGGATTCAAATTTGAATTCAATGCATCGCAAGATTATTAATCCTCTAATCTAAAGCTTTCGAGTAATAGGTTCATTATAGCCATATAAGGTACGGTGGGAGTCAAGGATTGCTTTCGTTACGGGAATCAGTGAAAGAGATGTGTAGTCAGCAGACCCCGAAAGTAGTCGGTGAATGAAGAAAATGTCGCTTATTGCTCTTCGTTCTTCCAGCGTATTCAAGTTAATTAACAGAAGTCGGTCTCGATAGGGATGTAAAAGAAAAGAGTTATTCCAAGACAGACCACGAAGTGCGAAACTTAGGAAACGACGTTGAATGTTCTCGATCATGAATTAGTTGATAAGGGGACCATACTTGACAAGCGTATTCAAGAAGGAGGCGAACAAAGGTTATGTGTAAAGATCGGTTAATGTAGGGGTCAGAAAATTCTTTAGACCAACGTTTCACAAAGCCTAGTGTAGAGATTGCTTTGAGTATAATCTCGTCAATGTGTGGGAAAGTTGAGCTCTCTATCACATAAAACACCAAGGCCGCGAATTGACTCAGGGGTGAAAATGGGTTGATAATGGAAATAGTATAGACAAGGAGGAGATTGGATGTGTTTTCGTGAATGAAATTTGGAAATATTTAGCTGTATGCAATTTTTCAGGCACCACACAGAGAAAATGTTGAGATCAAGTTGCAGGAGAGTAGCATCATGTGTGGAAGAAATGGTTTTGAAAAACTTTGTTTCGTCAGCGTAGAGTGAAATATGAAAATGTTTAATGATATCGTTAATATTAAGAATAAATACGAAAGGCCCTTATTGGCTGCTTTGTGGGACCCCGGAGGTTGCTCAGAAATTATCAGAGAAGGAAAAAAAAATTATTGTAAGCTGATGCTTACTTGCGTATCTCTGAAGATTTTTTAAAATAAAAAAAATAAAGTTCTTTTCTCATACCATACACGTAAAATCATTCAAAATCCATTTGAATGTGGCGATCCAATGGCGTAAAATTTAAGTTGAATTTGTACGATGTTAAAGCTGTTTTAGTATGAAACAAGGTTAAAACAACGAATTTGCAAATTTTAATCGAATATAGTATCATACTTTCTCTAACCTTCTATTAAAGTTAAAATCATCGAATACCACGAACTGTCATCGTTTAAGAAGTGTGCAGTAGCAATTTATTAAGAAAATTGCTAGTTAGAAAATGTTTAAAATTAAGAATAAGTTAGTAAACTGCTTTAAAGTTAGCAAATTGCTTAGTAGTATTTTTGTATATAAAACTTATAATACTATCAAGAAGACGAAAGATTGTGGCGACATCTTAAGGCTAGGGACTGCAATTGCTAGATTTCTCTTTGCTAAATTTAATAATAAAATATTATCTTTTTTACTACTTGTTTTTTATGTTATCCTATTCCTTACTGTAAAATCGAGCGCTAGTTTCAGCGCCACCACCAGGCTAGAGTTCGCAATAATAAAAATCACGCTCCATGATAATAGGTACTATAGGTTATACAAAGGTAGTATCATACTAATACCTTAATAACAGATTGTTTAAAATTTTACGCCAAATAATTTAACATTAATAAAAGAATATCTTTAAGGATGTTGCGTGATACTTAATCAGATAAAATTAGTGATCATTGTGAATCAAAATAAGTGTTCACCGGTCCATTGAGATCAGCATTTTTAAATTCATCATCGATCTGCATGTTTAATTTTGGATGTCCAAATTTCGTCAATATTTCCCCTCTCGGGAAAAGTTTTGCTTCTGGGAGAGTTTCCATCTGATTCTATTTCTGGAAAAAAGAATAATCATTGAGGAATCATTTTTTAAGACGATGACCTTGAGTGCCCTTGTTCTATTTAGGTTTATTTGTTTTCAAAACCTTTCCTCACAGAGAAGAGATACCCTAGAAACGTACCAACCAGTGCCATTGCTAAAATTAGTAATAAAGCCATTTCTCATTTAAATTGTAGTAAATTGGAGTAAATTTGACTTAATTTTTTTTAAGGTATTTATTAGTTTCCAATAAATTTTACATTGAAAGGTAGTCTTTTTACTTGCGACATTTAGGTTCTATATGACAAGTAAAAAAAATCGAACTCCAGATTTTGATAAGACAGACATTACGATGATTGGGAAGACGAAAAAAGTGTGTCTAGGAATTCTGAATGCCTATTCGACTACAGCTTGCACGACTTGCTAGGGGTATCATTTTTAAATTTTTTCCCAGAGACATTTTTTTTATGTTTTTTTAAGACCAAAAATAACAATACTTGCCATTCGATTTTTTCGAAATTTTGTAAAATATTTTTTGTTTTTGATTTTTTCAAAAATGGTACAACCGATTTTGATGCTAAAGCTTCCTTACAGTTTATGTATTCAAATTTTCAAAACTCAATAATTCGAAAATTTCATAGTCGGTATTATTAAAACTTGACAGTTAAAGTTTGTTTTATAGAAAAAGAAAAATGTGAAAAAAAAAATGTATTTTAACTAAAAAATAAAGGTACCCCAACATACAAATGTTAAAGATTGGCTTACGAAAACCGCATTTTTATCGAAAACGGGACTTTGATAAAAAAAAACTTCTAAAAATTTTGGAAGATATTGCATTTCAAAACTAAATAAAAAATATTTGTTGAGTTTTTTTTTGGAAAAAAAATCCATTTGAGTTTTTAATTCCAGGCCGCTTACTAAATAAGACTTTAGATTTTTTGAAGCAAAATTTTAGTTGAATTAGTACGATGTTAAAGCTGTTTTAGGATGAAACTAGGTAAAACTAACGATTTCGCAAATTTCAATCGAATATAGTATCATACTTTCTCTATCCTTTTTGTTAAAGTTTAAATCATCGAACATCTAGCTATTTGATTTTTTTAGTATCGTGCTAACTTCATATGACTCTTTGACATCTACAAACATCACAACAGGTCTGTTAACTTAGTTTTTTGTATGAACTGTTATTACTTTAAATGTGTTCAGAAGCAATTTATTAAAAAAATAGCCTTAGCACGATACTAGTTACAAAATTTTTAAAATTAAGAAAGAGTTAATAGTCTACTAAAAAGTTAGCAAATTGTTAAGTAGTATCGTAATACCTTAATACCTACTAAGGTGATTAAAATTTTGCGCCATTGTATTTTAGATTAAAATAATTTACAAAAAAAAAACACTTTATATTTCTTATTAACATATTACTTTTGTATTTATTTTCAGTTAGCAGTGTAATGTCAACAGCCAAACGGCTGGTGTTGTCCCTAAGAGGTCGTAAGGAATCTCAAAGCACAGGTGGGACCGCAACTTCATCTACACGCCTAGTATCGGCCGGTACATCACCTGGCCATGAATTGGACGAAATCGCCGTTGTCTCTGGCACCGGCGGTTCAAGTCATCAATTAATTTACGGTGGCAGTAGTAATGGTCCAAGATACTCAACAGGTGAGTGCTGTAAAGAAGTAATGTGTCCTGTTTAAAAAAAATGTAGGAGAAACAAAAACAAAAATTACAAAATAGATAGATCAAAGTTGTACATTTTACCATTGTGTACTCGTGTTTAGTGTTGTGGTTGTAACTTTCCCCTATATTCACTTCACCTTTCCACCTCTTGCAAGCACTGACTCATCTTTTCAATTTATACGTGTTTCGTATTTTGTTTAAGTGTTCTTAATGTTTGTTAGAAAATATAATATCCATGTTAACATGCACACACATCCGAAAGCTGAGAGATGCATTACCATATCCTTAGAAACAAATATTTTTTATATGATTCTTAAGGAAGACGATACATAAACAAAAACAACTACAAGGATATAATTGTTGTCATCACATTTCCGATCCTATTACTCTCGAAGGATATGACATAATGCTTTCGTATACACCTTAAGTTGCGTCCTGACCATTTTTATATATCTGTATAGACACACGTCCTCATTTGGTATTTTTATTTAAATAAAAAATACAATACTCATCATGTGTAATGTTAAAGCACACTCCTCGAGGGAGTTTGGAATTACATTCTTTTTTTAACCTATATATTTTTGAGTTGTTTATTTTTGGTGGCCAATGTAGGTAACATGTACCCGGGTATAGCCTGTTCAAGTGAGTTTTTATTTCTATATGGGAGGAGGAAAAAATCCATGACATATGACGCGACATTTGGACCGCAAAACAAGAATGTCAAAACCCAAACGAACATGTACCTACGGACATATCTGTGTGCTTGACTTCCAACATACTCGTATCTCCTGAATATTCAGTCATCATTTTTATGGTTTTTTGTTTTATTTTTTTTTCAAGTTTTTTTTTTTTTCTGCGCAACAGTGGCATATTTGAGTGGCAGTCAAAAACACAGACTGCCATTCGCAATGCCCGTAAAAAATAAACCAATTTCGACAATATATTCATGCTGAACAGAAGAAGCAAGTACAAAATTAAATTAAATTTACGGGCGCAATATATTAAAAAAAGTAACCAACAGGAAGACAAACACACAAAATTTTGTAACACCCTCAAATGCTAAAGTTGAACTTATATTGAGTTTAGGAAAAACAATTTTGTCTAAAGAAAACAAAAACAACACGCACTGTTCAGAGGATAAGCGGTAAGAGCAAAGTCACGAATACAGTTTAAATAAATATAGTGTTGATTTGTCTGAGTTGAGTTGAAATGCTTATTTCAGGGGTAATGCATCCTGCGAACAAGTGACAAGTCTTCTCTCTCTCAGACCTTCAAACTCGTCAGAAAACTGTAGGTTCAATCTGTTCCTGCATACAATACGCCCCCAGAATGTTTGATTGTTATAAGTAAATAGTCCAAGTTGCTCCAATGTTATTAATAGTATGTATATTTGTCGTATGATTCAAAAAGAATAGAAACTTTTGGTGAATCATAGTCTAAATTTTTAAATAAGAAGTGTTCTAAAATTATTAAATTTGAAATATCGTATTGAGTGGCTGTGTTGGTCTCTACATATATTTAGAAAATATAGTAACCAACAAATTTTCATAAGAGTTAATTACCTATTTTATTTCACTTTTGTATACCGTCTTTAATTATTTAGTCAATGTTTGTTGTTTTTTTTTCAAAAATCCATGACATGGCGCGACATTTGGACCGCAAAACAAGAATGTCAAAACCCAAACGAACATGTATGTAACTGAGAATATTTTCATAAACTAATTGTACCCATTGTTTTTTTTTTTCAATGAAGTTATTTTAAGCGCTTTTAGTTAAGAAGATACGTTAAGAATTCCGTTAGTTACAGATTTATTGCCAACTTCATGTCTGAGAAAAATCAATCAAAGCAATGTTGCGCTCTTTCACTATACTGTTGAAAATTATTCTAAGACATTAGCTGGGAAAACTTGGAGCAATATGTATGTATATGATTATTTCCTTTTTTCAAATTATAAATTTAAAGTATTTACTGTAGTTTTTTGAGGTTTTTTTTAAAACTATGAGGTCTATTTTTTTAACGTGAAAAATATAATATTTGATATAAATTTTACACATGAAAGATTCTAATACTTTTTCTTTTTGTAAAACCAGTAGGTTTTGAGCAAACATGCTCAAGCACTGCACTGAAAAATGCATTACATCAACATTTTTGGAATATCAATATTGTAAGGATGATCAACAAAAAAACATCATAAGTATTAAAACCGCGTGTTTAACAAGTCAGTCCTGAAAAGTAGTAAGACCCCTATAAGTACACAAAGTTCTAAGCTTGTGAAGTTTAATATAACATTTTTTATGTAGAATCGAAATAACTCCAAATTATGAGAGAATTTTTTGTATTATTATAACTGGCTAAAATTTCGAGGATTCACTGGTCAAGTAAAAAAAACTTGTACATCTCTTCATGATAAGAAATCGAATAAGAGGTTGCGTAGACGAAGTTTGACCCTTGTGTAGAATAAGATAAACTGTAATTTTTACTTTCACATTTAAAACAAAGAAAACTGGTAGTTTACCAGAAATTTTCAAAAAAAAAGAAATGAAATGAACTTTCACCAGCAAAACAACTTTAGCCCAGTCCTAATTTAAAAAACTTTTTATTTTTTTTTTTCTAATTTTGAAATTTTTCATCAACAACTTTAGTCATAAAAGACATAATTAAACTGAACAACGTGGAAACATATAACTCAAAGGAAAATGAAATTTATCAAATCGCACTTCAAATTTTAACACACCTTATTGTTTGACACAAAATTAAAATTGAAAATCCAAAAATTACAACAATAAAAAAGGACGTACATTAAACGTGAATGCATTTCGAACGCTTCTTTGGCGATCATCATCAGCACTAACTCGATTCCGATAATTACATCGTTTTGTCAAACATCAAAGAGTTTATATGCGAAGTAATAGATATCGCAGTGTACCACAAACCCACCAGTACAAAACGAGTGATAACAAGTGATTCTTATTGTCCTATTCAACACAAACATGCTTCTTTTCATTCTATGGTAAATCGTCTTGTTAATCTTCCACTTTCTTTAACAAACTATAAAAAAGAATATGATTATATAGTTGAAGTGGCTGGTTTAAATTGAAATTGAAAAATTGAAAAATTGATTTTTATTATTAATAATTTGTAAATATAAACGGATATTTAAGCTTTAAACTTTATTTTAATTTTGCAGAGATGGCCTTGAATGAAAATATAGCTAAACTTTTTTGCATTCTTATAATCGTACTTTCTTAGGTATTTCGAGAGCCACTTGTTTAATCTAATTTTATTTATTCTCGTCGCTTAATCATTTTAAATAACTGTATTGCCTTAAAAGTTTTATTTAGTTCCATTAGAAACCAGAAAAATAATAGATACTATCTTTATTGAAATTTAAATTGAGTTGATTTCATTGAACATTTGATTGAGTTTGGCATCAAGTTCTCCTATCGAACAGCTTTGCATTTGGCATTGACGTTGAATTTGAAATTGCCATTTGGACCGCTCATTAGAATTAGTATGAAATAGTTTTAAATGTGGTGTTCAAAAAATAAATGCTGGTGTGGCTCACGGCTTCGTTTCATATCTAAGTTTCTTTTTTCTCATATTAGTCATTTCTCCTATAAAAAAATTTAACCGTAATACTCGTGCTTCAGAAAATGCTCACCAGGTTGTCTTTGAGTCCAGCTTCAGAGGTATTGTTCAGTTCCGATACTCTTTCTTTACCCTCAATAAACGACTATATATTATCCCAGTATAATATAAATCTCTATTTGCTGAAACCAAGTCCCAACGATTAGACTGGATTTCTTGCAGTATGTTTTAGTGATTTTGATTGTTCTATACGGAGATATTTATAGATGTCACCTTCTTCTACGGACTCAATGATCTCATTGCAGCGGATGGTGTATTCGGGACCTTTATACAACTATTTCTCTTACGATATTAATATCCTAATATCGCTCGAGAATTCTTGAACTATTCAACTATTCAGTAGTTGTTCTAGGCTGTATGTAGTGCTTGCATATATGTCGTCGTTACCGTTTGTACCGACCGCCTTCCAGTTGTGGAGTTTTTTTTTATGTATATTCCCAAAATCCTTAGCTGATATCCTACTATTTTCTTTGCTTTGACACCTATTCCACTTCAGAAGTTGTTCGAGTCATATTTTTTTGGAAGAGAGTACTTGCTTGACAGATCATGTACTTATACCTTAACGGGTAGATATTCATGAAAAGTTTCATTGTAAACTCAGGAGTTTCCCAGGGAAGCCATTTGGGATCGATTCTATTTTTATTATTTATAATTGATCTAACATCGGTTTTAAAGTACTCGAAGTGTCTTATCTATGCAGATGATGTAAACTTATTTAAAAACATTTCTAATGATATTGGTTGTGAAAAGCTTCAAATTGATCTGAATTCTTTTTACAACTGGTGTGCACGTAATTGTTTGAATTTACGAGTAAATATCGACAAATGTAAGATTATAAATTTTACACGTTAAATGTCTGTTCGGTCGGTCTTTTGAGTACAGGTTTAATGGCGTTAAACTGTTAAATTTGAATGAGGTGTCTATACTCAGTGTTTTGTTTGACAAAAAATTGACTTGCAATATAACCAATTCAATATTAGGATGGATTAAAAGGGAATCACATCAGTTTTCTGACCCCTCCGTTATTGAACAATTGTTTGTATCATTTGTTAGATCCAGCATTGAGTATGCTTGCTAGGTGTGGTCTCCCTATAATACCTGCTATAAAAAAAGAATTGAATAGATTCATAAAAGGTTTTTGAAATTTTCTCTCAGAGGTTAGGCTGGCAGAATCCATTGAATCTACCTTCACATCATGACAGGCTCAAACTTTTTGGTCTACCTAGTCTAGAGAATAGACGTTCTTATTTTTGTTTAAGTTTTATTGTTAAACTTATTTACGGTCACAGCGATGCTTTAAATCTTTTGTCTCGAGTTAATTTTAACATTCCAAAGCGGAATCTAAGAGCTCTACCTGATCCTATTCATATAACTCACTATCGTACAAACTAGGAAGAAAGTTCACCGCTAAATATTATGTTGAAATTGTGTAATGGTAACCATAAAAAATTAATTAATATTATTTTTAATGTATCAAATACCGTTTTAAAAAGGACTTACTATACTGTAAAGATTTAAGAATAATATTGTTCGCTAGATAATTAGCTTGTTTCAAATAAATAAATGAATACTGGGCTTCGACGATATTATTATGTAGGTACACAAAAAACCTTTTTTCCAAAACATAATTTTTTTCTTTTATCGGTTTCAGTTTAATTTACAGAAAGCTTTAATCCTAATACATAGATACATAATCATTGCGACATAATCTCAATTATTTTTTAACCTACTTTATCTGCCAGTTACGAGTACACATATTTGAATATTTTCACTCTTTTTTTATATATTTTTTTATGAGACCACATATCGCGTTAAACAATATTTTTGCATAGATTTTTTTTGCAATGATGTTGTGGTGAACATTATATTTTCCAAAAGAGGCCAGATGTTACATCAAGGCTCGAAAACAATGGTTTTTATTTTTGTTTTGCTTTGCATACACAACACACATTTATTGGCATATTTGTTTGTATTATTATTTAAAAAAATGGCTCCCGAAAATAATAAAAAGAATATATTAAACTGAGATATTTTAACGTAATTCTACAGCAACTGACGTTTCACAATGTTTCGCTTTTGTTGTGAAGATGGGTTCTGTTTTGTGTCATGTAATATTCACAGCTCATAATTTTTTTAACAACATCGCCATGTTAACCGGGGGCTTAATGTAGGTTGAATTTTTACTCCTTTACGAAACTGTTTGCAGTAAAAATATAATAATCAAAGAAGGTATTGGCTGCGTTGTAAAACGAATGCGATTAAGCGGATTTTGGAAATTTCAACAAATTGACAAGAAAATTGTCGCACATACACATACTCGTATGTATTTATTTATATAAACTTCATTTTAAATAGCACATTTTTGACAAAAACTAATACAATTTAAAAATGTTTTTAATTTTTCTTGGAAAATGTTATACAAAAATTAAAAGGAAGCATTCCTAGAGAAAACCAACTACCTTTTGGTCAAAATGCAAACGGAAAAACCCCTGGTTCCCAAAGGAAGATCCTTCGCTTGAGCGGCAGTCTAGCCAATGTTTCAATTTTTTATCATTTTTCTTTTTCTGACTTATAAAGTTTAGATTCTGAAATCGATTTTTTATTAAATAAATTTTACAGAGTAATTTTTCTAAATTTTTTTTTTATTTTGAAGAAGAAGATGAAATTTTTATGAATTGGGTTATTTTTTAAGCCAGTTATTCGAAATTCTTGTATGCAAACTGTTTGCATTTTCACTGGCGACTTATAGGTATTATAAGGCAAGTTATGCATTCGGAAAAAAATCGAACTCGATATTTTGATCGAAGTTGACATTACGACTATAGCGAAGTCTAAAAAAAGTGGGTCTCGCAATTCTGTCTATCTGTCTTTTGACTACAGCCTAAACGGCTCGGCCAATTTTCTTTAAGCATGGTAGATAGTATTTTTGATTTTTTCCCCCCATATGAAATCGGTTTTGAGAATTTAGGTTAAATTTTTTTTCTTTTGATTTATTTTTACGATCTATAATTTAATAAAAAAAAATTGAAATCAAGTTATTACTGACTGTACCTACCACAGAACCATTTTTTTAAATTTAGAAATCCTCATTATCGACATAACGGATTTTAATGAAATTTTAATTTTTGAAAAAAAAATCTATTTTGTTTTTGAAAAATTCAATATCTCAGAAAGGGCTCAATATTTTTTTTGTAAATTTTATATTTATTCGAACAGTAATAAAAACCTTAAATTGGTTAATTTTTTCTTAAAAATGTTTTAAGAATTTTGTATAAAAAAGCTTATTTTCTTAAGAAACCAGTACAGACTTATACACCTCTATTACAGAATTCGGCGAATGAGCTAAAGTGACAGTTTCAATTCATTTCCAAACTTTTACTATTACTGAATCCGACGAATGAAAGTTGAACGAATGTCGGTAACAATCCATTCACCATTGACATTTTGTTCAACTTATGTGGTATTACAGAATTCGCAATCCATCGCACTCATACAATTTGTATCATTTTACATTCGCACCAATTTCGAGACGAATCTGAAGTGAATTTTTGATTAAACGAAAATAAACAATGGAAAGTACAAAAATGTAAGTCAAAAGCTTAACATACTGAATGCTAAAGTATTTGTTTAACAAATTTTAATAGAAAACGCACAAATAGCAGCGCAACCAGAAAGCAAGAAATTTAAAAAAAAAAAAAAGAGCACACGGTTGGTTTTGAACCGTCCTCCATCTTCGTACTAACCACTCTCAACGATGCTTGATTTCGTTGATCGAAAGCGATAGTATTATCACAGCCTAGGCCAGTTGAATAAATGTTTGTAGCTGACAGTGTCGATACGAAAGTTCATAAATGATAAGGTAATTTAAGGAATCGACAATGTAGTTCATCCGACGAATTTCATAATTGAGTTTTACCGCGGATGCGAATTGAGTCAACTCACCGGGAGTAAAATTCTGCGAATTCTGTAATAGACATGATAATTTTTGTTCTTGCATAAGCTCATATTTACTTGAATGACATGGCATCCTGTTTTTAGCTCCAACTACTACTGTTTTAGGCTATTAAAAAAATTATTTTTATGCTTTTGAACAGTTTTTCTCTAATAGCATTCATTTTTGAAATTCTTAGTCGTTTTCATAAGAGGAAGTTTTTGCGACCCAGTCGTACATTTTATTTTTTTGTAATTTGCAAAAACTCTTGCTAGGAATTGACAAATCCTCCAAGAGTATCTCTTGTCATGGAAAGTGCTGCTCCTTAGCCGTTCGGAATCGACAGAAAACTATAGGTCCCCTCCGTTCCTGGTAACACGCACACAGGAATGGTTGAGAGTTGTAAGTCACTAGGTCTTGGTTCACTTCGACCTGTTGCACCACCAAATTTATTTTTATTTATTTTACAAAGGATTATTTCTGAATGTTATGTTATGGTTGAACACATTTATCAGCGTTTAGGTTAAGTGGAGAAGATTTAATAGGAGATGTCTATTCACATTGGTTGTGAAAACTTGTACGTCACAATGAGGGGGAAAATCTACAGGGACAAATTATTCCACATTCTGTGTGGCTAAAGAAAGAACTCCTTTATTTGACTTGGTTAGGCTCAAAGTTAAACTGATGAGTATTCATAGCTTGACGATTATTGTTTGAGAGGATCAATGCAACTGGCTATTTCATTCGAGCATTGTTGATAAAAAAAACGATAAAACAATGAAAGATAAAGATAGAAAACGTTAATTTATGTCTCCTATAAGTTTTATGTCTCTGTTTTGGACTCTATCCAACAGGTTAAAATGAGTATTGAGAGTTACACTCAAGTTTTGGGCGGATGTATGTATGTGTTATAGATCGTAGCCAGATCAGAAGGGGGACATAATTTCTTGCATCTTTTAAGAAAACCTCAGCATTTTGCTGCCTTTTTGGCTACATCGCATGCATGATCATTCTATAAGAGACAGCTTTGTGTTTTCGATGCATTGAATTCCACGCGGTTGTTGTTAATCCATTGTTTAATGCTGTCAAAATCGGAATCTAATAACCTTAGCTGCCGAAGAAGAGGGTTTGAGTCTTAAAACGAAGATGATGGTTCTTTCGTCAGGGAAACAAATTTATAAAAATAAAGAAGTGGAGATAAAACGGAGCCTTATGGCACATCAGTATTTATTTTATGAATACCAGACTTAAGGGCTCGTTAAGAACAACTCGAATTGAACTGTCAGAAATGGTCTAATCCAACGAAGAAGAGACTCATCGATATCAAATGCAAGCGTTTTCGATAAAAAAGCTTTGTGCCAAAGTCTATCAAATGCTTCAGAAATATAAAGTGCAATTACCTTATTCTCAAAAATGATATAAGAATTGCTTCCACTTTTTGGTGAGATATGCCATCAGATCACTTGTATTTCTACAAAAGTCGTAGCGCCGGCCATTAAAGAGCTTTTATTCTTCGTGTTAGTTCTTAGGCTGATTTATTGATCAGCATTTCCATGATCTTAGAAAAAAGAGACGGTAGTGCAATTGGTCGGTAATTGGAGAAGAGAAAGATTCGCTTTTCTAAGAACCAGCTCAACAAACGACGGTTTCTAACTACACGGAAAGAAAGCCGAAGAGCAGAACCAATAGAAAAGCTTACATAATGGTTTTGCCAGTGCAAATTAACATTTCTTCAGAACTAAAGGGTATACACAATCTCGACCAGTGGATTTGTGTATTTTAGGATCCTTAAGGACTCTATTAAGGACTCTACTACCTACCTACTAACGAAGATTTGTCCCATAGATTCATTTACGATATCAAGCCCAGGGGGAGTCATCTCATAACACTGTGTGGAAAAGTCGCAAGCAAATTAGATTTTTTTTCAGCTGACAAAAGGAGTGATATTGTGGATGATTGTGGGAAACGACAACTTAGAATTTTTTTTTATATTTTCTTACTAGGTACATTTGCGACATTGTATATTTGGCGTATATACACGAACTTTGTTCTTCGGATATGAGCATTGGAGTTATTCCTGGATTACTAGTACTTTATTTAGGCTTTCCTCATTGTGGTTTGGTTTATAGCATCAGAGGATTAACTCTCTTATCATCCTGATATCCCTATACACGCTCATAGTCGTAGCAAGAATTCTCTTTTGAAACCTATTCTTTCAGTCCTGTTAGGAATAAATGTTTTCATTCCCTTGAGGATAATTCATGTCACCAAATCAGCACTGGAATGTATGTAGAATTCAAAAAATCGAGAAAGCCTAGGGACCAGTCAAGTTACGAAAGAAGTATATATGTATGTAACATATATAAATGTTTTTTTAATCAAATATTTTCATAATATAATTATTTTAAATTAAATTTAAATTAGATTATGACCAGATTCTCTTAAAATTGACTCGGTTTTCATATTTCGTGGGGTACCTTGAAAACGAAACTCTATACCAAAATTCAGTTTTGTCTTAAGTCTGATGAAATTTGTCAATTTTTCTGTCTAATCTAACACCAGATTTTGTTTTAATATTAAAATTAAAAAATCTAAAGCCAATTTTATTTTCATAATTAAAGTTTACTCAAAGTGATATGAATAACCTTTTAAATGTTAAACAAGACAGTGCGAGCATTAAGGAGAGTAAAGAGTATTGAAAAGAAGCTACGTTTTCACATAAGTTTTGAATTTCTGTATATCATAATGCGAGGGAAAAACAGAGCTAGGGAGAGCATTCTGCATTCATGTAGTCCGGCTAAAGAAAGAATCTCTGTACTTAACAGCACGTCCGAAACTAGATTTGAGAGCTATTTGTTTGAGAAGATGAATGCAACTGGCTATTTCAGAAACGATATAATATCGGAAGACAAGAAATATGTTGGTGAGCTGATTTTAGAATTTTCCTTTTTTTTGTAGACATTCTCAATATTCAATTGAATTTAGCTCTTAATATAAATCTAATCAACGTTAACATTGTTCGTTTTAAAAATACGCTCGTTAACATAGAACCACAGAAATATTTCTTAAATTCGAATGCAAAATTGTCATGTTTTACCGCCAGTTTCACAGTGGAAGTTTAAACCCCAGTTTTGATTTAAGCCTCATTTCAACAATAAATTTGTTCATTCTGTAGTTTAGGTTAAACGACACTATTCTGCCGTTTAAACCTCAGTTCGACAACCCGTTCAAACATTTGAAAATAAAACTTATTTCTATTTTTTAATTTTTATTCCTGTCACAGATCACAACTGAAACATAGCAAACTTTCCTTGATTGTTTTTTCTTTGATTCAGATAGAAAGAAAAAACAATTTACTTAAACTACGTTCAACGAACTGATGTTCAGAATAGACTGTGAAACCGGACGAGTTGAACTTCAAATTTAAACTCCAGTTCAGATTTAGCTTAACTTAAGTTCAAACTCCCTCTGTGTTGAAACACTTCTAACATCACACCTATTTGCCATCAACCTTCGATTTTGGTTTCAGGTAATAGATCTATTCTCTTTATTGGCCTGAATGATTTATACCAAAATAAACTTCATACCTACACTTTTGGCAAGTGCTGAAATATTTAACACTTAACAATTTTTTCAACAATCAACAAGTATGCCTTTCATATTTTGCACACCATTTTGGAACTCTTTCAATATTAAGGAGCGGAAACGTTTTGTATAACTCCCTTACCAATAAATTTTTTTACAAATCAAGAATAAAATACTGGGAAACGTTAGGAGCTTAAGATTGAATATGTAAATGCATAACTAATATAAATTCGATTTAGATCTGAAAATGTCTGTCCTATGCAACAAGTCCTATTCATAATTTTTTGTAGCTAAGACCGCTGTATAAACCATCCATCACTTCTCACTCACTAAACTTCATCGGACTTTATATTTTTTTTATTTTCGAAAACCGAACAGTTTTCTTGGACGTTCTTCTCATGAATATAACATGATGATTCGTTTATAAAAGCGTATAATATGATCCATAAAAATAAGAAGAACAAAATTCACTATAACTTCCAAATGCCCGAATAACGATTTTTGACTGAGATGAAACGGAAGCATAACCGGATATTTCAACTTAACCTCAAGTTATCATGAAATAAATCAATCAAACCCCGAAAAACATTCACCAGACACTCTTGCTTCGCCACATTCAAATAACAACGGATGAACAAGAAAAAAATTGGCCCCACTAAAATAGAACTTTTAATATAAAATTCCAGCCAATGGGTTTCCATCTTCTCCTCCCATTCAAGGATATTTAATATTTTCTGAGAAAAGAATAGAAACTGTCCGTCATAAAATTCTTCTTCCCGTTTATTTTTTTTTTTAATAAAATGTATCCACTTTTTTTATGAGATACGGGTTAGTACAGTAAAAAAGGAATATGTTATGGATGTGCGGCAAAAAGAGCCATCCTTATTTTAGTTTAGGTACTTGGAGTGTTGCTTTTATCGTATAAATGTCCTTGCGGTCGGGTCGGTCGGCAGGGATAATAGAAAGTAAATTCTTAGAAATCTTCCGGCCAAATCAAAAATACCCAATGAGCTGTATCTGACAAAATTTCAAATCGACGACGGCCGCGACGACGTCTCGAGGTTGAAAGGGTAAATCGTAAACTGATACCAAATACCAGGACACAACAGGGCCTCCAAGGCAAAGGAGGCTTAGGAGTGTGTCGACGCAACTTTATTTTTCATTTTGAAAAATTTTACGATTTTAATATTTTAAGTCGGTACGGTGTTAAGTTATTGCTTTTGATGTGCGAGGTGATAGGTAGGTACTTTGGGGAAGTAGGTATAATAAATTTGTGAGAGTAGAAATTCTTGTTTTACTGGACAAAGTAAGTGGATTAATGTTTTAATAGAATATTGATCCCATGGACAGAATTCTGGGAAAACTCTCAAATATTATGGGAATCTATTTTTTTCTTGACCAATCTTGTATTTTTTTTTATAAAAATCGCACACTAAAAGGTTTTGAATACCCTTAAAATGATGAAACACAGTGCGAGCATTAGGAAAACAAGGATGGATTGAAGAGGTTTAAAGGTTCTGAATAAAATCTGAAAAAAAAAAGAATCTTTATACTTGACAGTAGATACGTCTGAAACTGGGCTTTGGGGTTAACTGATGTGCATTCCTAGAAGTATGAGTGTTGCGGTGGAATTGGTTAAGGAGAGGAATCCAACTGCTATTTCATTAGGATATTGCTTATTCAAATAGCGATTGTCTGTCGAAAACGGATCTCCAGTTTTGAGAATTTCTAGTTGACAATCTCTCTGGTGGAGATGTCAAAACAGTTTAACATTCACTTTAAATGCATACCGGGGCATAGAGATATTCCAGGTAATTGTAAAGCCGAAGAACTTGCAAAAAATGGAACAATCTCCTACCTTCTTGTAAACTTATGCTAAAGCGTGATACCATAAAGAAAGCTAACAATAGATGGACCAGCACCCAACTTGCCGGTCTACTAAACTGATTTGGCCATTGTTTGATGCTAAACGCTCAAAAGAACTAATTTCTATTGGTAGATTGCATAATAGCTCCGCTATAGGTGTCCTTACTGGACACTGCCTAATAGGAAGACATGCTTTCCGTCTTGGAGTTTCTGCAAATGATTTTTGCAGAAACTGCATGGTTGAAGAAGAGGAAGAGTCAGTTTCTCACCTTCTATGTTCTTGTCCTGTCCTAGCACAAAGACGTAGACTCCACTTGGGAGACTTCTACTATAACGATCCTAGTGATCTAAGAAATTCCGTCATTCACTGTCTCAAACGCTTTATTGTTAGCTCCAAATGGTTTAACCAGTAAGGGTGATTTTTGAAATCCTGTGGTATCACAACGGACCAAATATTGGTCTAAGTCTCTAAGTGTGTTGGCTTTTCCGGTCAGCAGCTACCTTAACCTAACCTAACTTAGTTGACAATTTGAAATTGTTAATACGAGAACTTTTTTTTTTTAATTCAGGAGACGGTTTCGACATGTTTTGAGGCAAGTTGCTCATTTTTGAAACTGATTTGAGTAACTGTATCCTACACAAATGCCAAAAAACAACCAAATGGATTTCATTATCGTCTCAAGCTCTTATTAAATTTTTAAGAATTATATCCAAGGGATTTTCCTTTATGCATTTCTTATCTTTAAATTTTGAATAAAACAATACAATACATTAAATTTAGAAGACTTATGTATGTATTCCAATATGTACGAAATATAACATTACCCAAATATTCGTCGTAGTTTTGCTGGGTGGCGCGCATCTGAAACGTCCAATTTTCTATAACTGGCGAATAAATCAGGCTGAATTTGACCAATGGCATTGATTATATTCGCTTTCAAAGCAGTGGATTATTCACATAGACCTGTGACTAAGTGACTAAGTAAAACCTCGCAAGCAAATGTAAACGGCGTCAAATGGCACTATCTCCTGTAGATTGTGATCGTTCCAAATTTGACAATTTTGCTTGCTGACGAACTCATGCATTCATAAATGAGTCTGGTCGATGAATATGATAAAATGGGTGAAACGTGCGTAAATTTACAGGAACCGAAGACCTATGTAGATTTTAAAAGGCAGATTTTTTAACTTACAGTCAATTTGACAATTATGGCTTCAATAATATGGCCGCAATCATCCGTCAAAGTTCAAAAATTCCTATTTGAAAACCCTAACCCTTAAGCATAACTAATGCTTAAGTAGCCCGATCGCTGTTAAAAAAAAATTAATTTTTTTGCCGAAGAAAATTTTCCAAAGATTTTGGATGCCCTCAGTTCGAATTTTTCAAGAAAATAATGTGGTTAGACAGTGTTACTTAACGATAATATAGGGAGCAATACGTCATTTTCAACTATGCACCGCGGGCCGTCAGCAGGACGATATCATTTTGTAGGCTATTTTTATTTGTACTCTGTCATAATCAACTCTAAGCAATCGTCGTTACTTGCCCTAACCATTTATCCGAAGCCTCATTACTCACTTAAGATTTAGCTTAATGAACTCTTAAGCCAGAATCACACTGATTTCGTGCAGTGTGGTATAAAGTGGTGTGTTGTATTATCGACTGTGCACACTAAGCAAGATTGCTGTGTTAAAAACTCTCCTTATTGAAGAAAGCTGTTTCTTTTCCCGAGAACACTTTTTCCATTTTTGGACATATAAAAATAAGTAGTCCGAAACACAGCGTGGTATCGGAAGACGAAGGATTTCGACACAACACATCTCACGAGGCAAGTGGCGTTCCTGATTGTGTAGTATAATGCTTGAGGGAGATGAGCATAACTTATACCAAGCTCCCTTAACAAACAATATAGTCCATTAGGAATCGACAAAAAAATGTAAAAGAAAGTAAGTAACAAGTAAGAAGCTGAAATTTTCAACGGGACTCTTTATGAACTTAGAGAGGTCTTAATTGATCCGACTACCGCTAGGTCAGTTACGAGGGGCAATGGTCATGAAACTGAGATTTTTTTTTTCAATTCCTTAACAACGGTCACCATTGTATTTGATGTCGTCTTCGGCGTCGGTGTCGTCATCAATGACGGTACCAACTTCCTTACAACAATTTTCTCCCAATGCCATTAATAAATACTTTCTTTTCTGAAATGTTTAAGGGTGCTAACATCCTAGTGAGGCAAGCGTAGCTAAGATTTGGGTAACTTTGTTGCCAGCATGAAAGGTAATACACTATGAGTTGGTCTATTGTGATTGTGATACCGCATTGACTCACGAGAAATTCTCACTCACTTTACTTTTGAAAAGTCTTCAAGAAACCCATTTTCATGACCTTTGAAACCTAGTAACTGGTCTAGCCGTAATGTGTTCGGTGAGTTACTCTCTCAGTTTATACAGAATCCCATAACCAATAATCATGTCAAATTTAAGTCTTTAATTAAGTTTTTCCCTTATAAATCTTTTACTCCTGCACTTATTCGTAAATGCATAAGAATAACTCCCACTCATGAAGCTGCCTTTCCATTACGGGTAGCTCCCTGAGACACTGTGACTTTCCATACTCTATACGCTCCCAAGCACATAAAGTGCTCATGACATACTCAATGGCTTAGCCCTTGAGCTTGAGCCGGAAGTTCAGTCTTTTCACCTCAAATCAGGGTTCTGGAATTTAGACCTTACTAGGCTGGAGTATTGCTTTGCATTCGCTCAATGTTACAGAGTCTTGAATTTCTATATCACAACCACATCTCCACATTGCTCATAGAATTCGTATAGTTGTATCTTCTCCTTTATCCACTCTCCACACGAGACCAACAATCATTCGAATAATGTTTCTTTAGAAAAGCACTCGGTATAATGATTTTGTCTTACGAGTGAGAAATTTTGAGGCCATTTGTTTCGTCAAACCGAAGTATCAACGATTCCCTGGGGAAATTCTTCGTTTGATCTTCACAAATGTGCCGTATGTGGGGTTTAACAAAAATTTAATTCGACATTCGTTCCTCAATAACAAAACTGTTGAACAAAAACAAAAATTCTGAAGTACTACGTTTTCACTAAAAGACAATCTGAGGTCTAAGGCAAGATATTTATGTAGTATTTCCACAGCACTGATATACCAGAAAGAAGATTATCTTTGGCAGCACTTCTCATAATGCTAAGTGTGTTTCAATGTTTTCTTCTAAAGTGGAAGTGAGAAGGAGAAACTTTCATTTGAGCCAAACGATGAAAAATCATCGATGTACTTTTTCACGATATGGATATGAGTTCGAATTATTAAAAAAAAAAAAAAAAACAAAACAATTCAGTGGTAAATGCACTTGAATTCAGAATCATCTCTTTGTAAAAACGTATCATAAATTAAAAAATTTCAAAGAATTTCCATCATGTACAACAACTCGTAAGATAGATTTTCTTTATTACAAAATAATTTTTAACATAATAGTTTACAAAATCATTGAGCATGGCCTTGCCGTCTGCCGATTGGCAAAAATTAACATAATATAAAATATTTGTACTAACATTTAAATAATCAAAAAAACAACTTGCAACCATAAAAAATCTTTACACAATGATTTAAAGTCTTCATTTATTATCCTTTGTCGATACCCTAAAGCAGCTTTGCAGTAATTAAAGTTTTGAGACGTCCATCTCACTAAGGAGAGCCATTATCTGGATCATCGATAAGCTATTGGCACCCAAGTAGAATCTTCTCGTTTCGGCAAAGACTGGACACCGACCTATGAAATATATGGTATCCACCCTCTCATGCATGTTACAAAGCTCACAAATTATGGGTACATCGTCTCTATGTGGGATATACTCGTAGTTAAGGCAAAGAAGTTCACCTCTTAATTTTCCCATCATAGAGATTTTCTCCACACTATATTCATCCCGAAAACAATTCCGCTCATTGAGATTATGGTTTAGACGGCTGCACAGTGTCCTATGAACCGAACTTGTTGCTTTCGTTAAATAGTCTTCTCTACACACCGGCGATCAACGTTTGCAATTAGTTTGCAAAGCTTTGGTTACCATTCGCTGAAGTCACAGCAGTTGAGGTTAAATTGCATCCGCACCATTGGCTTAGTTCCTCCCATTCATTCATCCATTTTATTTTTTTCCTTATTTCATGCAGTACTGCTATCTTTGGAAGTCTTTCATTAGACATACTGAGAGTTTTAAGAATATAGTCTACATGTAGCTTAAGGGTGCGTAGAAATAGAGGTGAAAGTCCAGTTTCCAGCATGACCATATAGTTCGGGGCGTTGGATGGGATACGGAAGATTCTTTTGATATAGTACCTCAGCAACTTTTCCACCGTTTCGTACTGTTTGTAGCCCCAAACTTGAGCCGAATACAAGATGATGGCTTCTGAAACTGCTTCAAAGACACGAAATTTGGCAATATGTCTAATATTTTTGTTAGAAAAACACTTGTTCCACGAGGCACTGATTGCAGTCTTAGCTTTTATAAGTTTATCCTTCAAATGGTGCCCCATAACAGGTTCTTAGTCATAAGTACACCAAGGTATTTATATTTGTTAACAACTTCGATTTCTTCACCATTGTACCACCACTTCTCACAGCTACGGTTTCGCCCTCCTCCATTTCTGAATATCATAACTTTTGATTTTTCTAAACTCACAGTCAAGTTCCATAGTTTGCAGTAGTCACTCAAGCGGTTTATCATGAGTTGTAGCGATTCAGGCGAGTATGCAAGAAGCACAATATCATCAGCAAACAGCAGTGCTTTGATAGTTTTTCCGGCGAATTCTATACCACACGGCAGGCATTGGACGAGATCTTCGATAAAAAGAGCAAACAGCGAAGGACTTAGTGTACATCCTTGTCGAACTCCTCTCCATGTGTGAAACCAATCCGACATATCTTCCCCATTCCAGATAGCTGTTTTGTACTGCTATATATAGATTTTTAATTAGCCTTGCTAATAATGTTGTTCACACCACACTATGAAAGCTGAACATTTTTTTTCTGCAAAATGTAAAAAAAGTGATTGTCTATAGGAAGTGTTAATTTGTATTATTTTTGATTTCATTACTATTGAGTCAAATTTAAAATAAAATGCACGACTGGGTCGCACGAACTTGCTCCTATGTAATAGACTAGGAATTTTAAAAACGAATGTTATTAGAGAAAACTGTTCATAAGGATAAAATGAATTTTTTAAATTCTTTTAGTAGTAAGAGATAAAAACAGAATGGTATGCAAATATGAATTTATGCAGGAACAAAAATTATAAGTCGTTGTAGTGGTTCCTTAAAAAAATAAGCTTTTATGTACAAAATTTTTAAAACATTTTTAAGAAAAAATTTTGGTACGCCAACCTTAAGTTTTTATTATTGTACGAATAAAAGTCGAATTTCCAAAAAAATACTAAGCCGTTCTTGAGATATCGAATTTAAAAAAAAATGACTTTTTTTTTCTAAAAATTGAAAAAAAATTTTTTCTTAAGTTTTTAAATGCAATGTTTTTTAAACTTTGTAGGAGCTTTTTTATAAAAAATTTCATTACAATCCGTTATGTCGATAATGAGAAATTCAAAATTCGAAAAAATCGTTGTATGGTAGGTACAGTCGGTAATATCCAGATTTAAATTTCTTTTTATTAAATTATAGATCGCAAAGATTAATCAAAAGAAAAAAAATTTTAGCAAAATTCTCGGAACCGTTTTCGAGAAAAATACGATTTTCGAAAACCATTTTTTTAAATTTGTATGGAAGGTACCGTTAGTTTTAGATAAAACAAATTTTTTTTTCTCAAATCTTGTAGATTATGTTAAGAAACTTTTATTTGTCAAGTTTGAAAAAAAATCGAGCATGGGGTTTTCGAAATATTGAGTTTCTAAACAAAAATTTTGCATGTTTTTTTTTAAATCCAAAAATTAAAAATTGAAAATTTGAATATGTAATAATATTCAAACTTTGGAGGAGCTTTGGCATAAAAAAAATGATTTAAATCGGCTGTACCGTTTTCGAGAAAATCAAAAACAAAGAAAAAGGACCCCAGGGGGCTACCAAAAATAACAATTTTTTGTAAAATTTTTTTCAACCATTAGCTAGTTTTAACGAAATGAAATTTTTCAAATTTTTTTTTAAAAATTCTGTGGGACAGTTTTTGAGAAAAAAAAAATATTTATAAAGTTTCGAAAAAAAATCGTATGGCAGGTACCGTTATTTTTGGTCTTAAGAAAAAAATCAGAAAAAAACCTCCGGGGGGAAAAAATTAAAACCCATATCTACCAAGTTTGAAGAAAATCGGCCGAGCCGTTTAGGCTGCAGTCGAACAGACCGACAGACAAACAGAATTGCGAGACCCACTTCGCTATCATCGTAATGTCAACTTTGATCAAAATCTCGAGTTCGATTTTTTTTACGAATGCATAACTTGCCTTATAGTACCTAAAAGTCGCAAGTAAAAATGAGTCCCTGAGTCAATGTAAAAAACGAGTCCCATTTGACTCATATGAGTCGCAGTGGCGACACTGACAGTAACTTTCGACTCTCAATCAGTCTTGTGTGAATGTTGTTGACAAGAATAGAGGGGCCCTTAATCTTCTTCCGAGTCCGAAAGCAAATTCAAGTAGCTCTTTTTCATGACAAGAGATACTTTTGGACGATTTGTCACTTCCTCTAAGGCAGTATAATCATTTCGCCACGGGGTTCTTCATTACAAGGCTCTATGCAAATACTTGTTATGTATTTGCTAGAAGACCAGCACATTCTTAAGCTTTATGATTTTCATTTGATTTCTCGAAATGTCCATTTCAGTCCTGGGGAGAATATTTAAATATATTTCTTTTTTTCAAAATCAAACTTAATACCAAAATATTTGCTTGGATCAAAAGTTAAAATGCCATCAAAAAGTAGCTGGCCTTCGATATATTCAAAACTTTAAGCCAGTTGTCGTCGCTGTTATCAGCAGTTATTGGCTACACTATTGAAGTACTTTGTCTTCATAGATTTAAGGACTATTTTTCATTTTTGGCATTTGCACAGATGCGCTATTCACAATTTTAAAAGAAATGCTAAGTTTCTTATTCAATTTTTTAAAATTTCATGCTCTGTGCGAATAATTCAAATTACTCATTGTTGAAAAATAAAATAAATTTCAGTCCGTCCATATGCCTGAAGGTTTTGTTGAGTTCGGAGTTTTTTTTCGTCGAATTATTTCTACGAATCAAATATTTAAATTTATTTAATAGAATTATTAAAATGTTTTCATTTGTATACTTGTCCAGAGGCCTTTGAAAACACATTAAACATTATTGTATTAACATCTTAATTTTCTTCCTGAATCGCAAACCACTATAAAATTCGTCTGAAAAATTCAAAACCTAATTCAAAAATACAAATAAAAATGGTTGCAATCAAAACCCTTCACTTCTCGGAAAATCATTTAATATGAAGAAATATTATTTCAACATTTAATATCGCTATAAAATTTACAACCTTTCTTTGTTTTGCCAAGGGCATTATTGTACATATTTGAAAAATTAGCATCTCAAGGTATCAGCGCTCCGTTTCCAACCGACAACCCGTCTCGAAAACGTTATTTTTTTTATTTGCTTTAGCTGGGCGCTTATCAAACTACTTCATCGGTCGGGTCCTTGAATGAGACTTTATTCTCTCTTCCTCGGTATATCTATACATATATCTCCCTGTTGCATTCGCTGAAAACTTTTCCAACCTTAAATTGAGGAACAAAACAGGTAGGTAAAGTAAATAAAGGGTATTAAAAGAAAAAGTCTCAAGTCAAGAAAGAGCAAAAACAAAACAAAACAAAAAAAGTAGGAAAGAAAAATTAAAACAGCATTTCTCTCGAGTCCTGTCAAAGTCCTCCAGAGGTTGTGCTTCCAAGAAAAAAATTAAATAAAAAGAATGAAACTCCTGACACATACGACGAGTAATTTATTTTCATTCTTTCTCTGCCACTGTTGCTGGGTGGCTGAGTTGATACTTGCTGCCGCCGAAAAGATGAATTCGCCCAAGGGCAATGCAACAACAGCAGATGAAGAAGTAGAAGCAGACACAACCAGAACAAAAACAGAAACAAAGAATCCCGAAGAGCCAGAAGCTTTTATACCATTTTACCTGGCTCTGGATGGGTGCTCCTTGCATGTTGTAAGACTCCCCTTATTTGCCAAGGATGGTTTTGTTTTAATGGGTGGTGTTGGTAGGTATTGGGATATCGAACAAAAGATGAAAGAGGGAATTGGGGATAGGTTCTTCATCGAAAAGTTGGCAGATGGCAAGCTGAAGAAATTTCCTTCGAATGAGATTGATAAGTTCGAAGCTGAGAACCAAGAGACGGATGCAATTGCGTTATGGGTATAATAGTGTTATAAATAAAAATTGTGTTTTCAAGTTGGTGTCAAATGTGTGATTGGAATAAAGTTTACCCTGTTGATGGTGGAGTATTGAAAACCTTTCATCAAACAGATGGTAATTGTATTGGATGTTTCCTTGAAATGAGAAATGTACGAGTATGTTTGATAGATTTTGGAAGAAAAAATAAGAAAAGGAATATGATTGAAGACTTTGAGTAGCATAAGGGGGATTGGTGACAAATGTTCAATTAATTGCGACATCTCTATATTTGAATTTAACATTTCTGTAAAGCTTTAATGGGAGAAGTTAGTAATAGTAGCTTTGGGATTCATTACTATTTATTCCTACTTTGTTATTCCTACAATAATTATTTTATATTTGTAAAGTTAGATGTTGTACATACTTCAAATAAGGTTCAGTATTTGTTTATATAATCAGTATATTTTTTTATTTTAAGATACTGCGAAGCCCTTGGAACGTTGGAAATAGTGAAAACATCTTGCACTTTATCACACTTCCTTATATATAAAAGTTTTATTTTTAAATAATGCCCAAACACCGATTTAGACGTTTGAGATGTCGTGAATTTTCTATTTGCGTTCAAATAGCTACACCATGAAACCCTAGAATTGATTAGTTTTCTAGTTATGTAGTTGTACGTAAGCATTTATCAAAGTGGACTTACCAGCTATAAACACTCGTACTCCTATGTACATAGAATCAGTAATTGATTTATTTTTATCAGAGTTTTGACGCAATATTTAAGAAAACAAAATGCATGACTGGGTCACATGAACTTGCTCTTATGTTTCAGGGACTTAGATTCTTTCTTGGAAGTTGGAGCTTAAAACAGAATGTGATAGGATTTCTTAAGGAAATAAGAATTTATGCAAGATCCAGAATTTTAAATCGTTAAGCTAGTTTTTTAAAAAAAAAACTAATAATATCTACATTTTTAGGATGAGGTGTGGTATCGCAAATTATTTTATTATTGTGAAAATGAAAATTAAACTAAAAAAAATCATTTAAACGGTTCTTTTCTGAGGTTTTGATATGCAATTCCTAAGGCTTTAGAGGAGCTTCTTCAAATATTTTAAATGGATTAATTCAAATAATCACTAGCAAAAAAAATTATTTTATAAAAAAATAGGTTATGGAAGCAAAAGAAGTATAATAATGCTTCTGATCAAACAAACATATCAGAGGAGAGTGATTCTAAGTTTATATCATTAATATTAAAAAGCCAATACTTTATGCGCTTTAGAAGCATTCCAGAAATTTTAAGTGTTCTCATTGCCTGAGGAAGTTTATTGAAGAGACGATATGAAAACGTAGAATAAAAATTATCAAAATCAGGAACAGATATAGTACTTAGAGAGTTCCCACGAAGACTATAATTAGAAATCAATCTAAAATTAAGATTTCCTGACCAAATAAAAAATGTCTTTAATCTTTTAAAGCAATACAAATGTCTAAAAGGAAGTATCTTTAGATTGCAAAAAAGTTCAAAACTTTGATGCCGCGGATGTTTTCGGTGGATTTTTCTAACAACACCTTTATGGAATGTAAGCAGCGGTTGTATTTTATTTTGATAACCTCCTCGTCAACAAGCAATTGCGTACTGCAACTTCGAATGGAAAATACCAAAGTAAATTGTCGTAAGGAGTTTTGTGGAGCTAACATTACGTAAATAGAAAAAAATTCTTAGCGTCCAGTTAAAATATTTCCTTAGGGGCTCCGAATTTTAAATTTAACCTCGGCAATATTAATTCCCAATTATTGCTGGAATTTAGATTCTGGATATTCTGTGCATCTATTTATCTTAAATCTGCGGCATTCAGGAGAATGATAAAAAACTTCAGTTTCAAAAGCTTTTAAGGAAGACAAAAACATAATTTTAGTTTCTGGACTGATAATAATCAAACTGTGTTCAGCAAACCAATTTATTAATAAATCTAGATCCCAATTTATATCCGCAACAAGATTAAGGGCACTCACACTCTTAGAACCATAAGTACAACCTATATCATTTGGAAATACAGAAAGAGTGCTTTTAAATTCCAATTTAAATAATGAATTGGTATAAATTAAGAATAGAATCGGACCTAAAACAGTACCCTGAGGTACACCTATATTAAAGAAATGTATACTACTCCTAGTATTGTCTATTTTAACTTTTTGTGATCTGCTTGGAAGATATGACTTGAGTCAGTCCAGCACAAGACCACAGAAACCAGCGTTTTCAAGTTTTCTCAACAAAATCTTGTGGTTGACCAAGTGAAATGCTTTTGTGATGTCGATAAATAAACCACACGTAAACTTTTTTTTATCAATATTAGAGAAAATAACTACGTGCGATCGATCGTAATTATTGCTAAATTATTGTATAGACATTATATGCGGTATCAAGTAGAGTAGATTAATCTACTTTAAATAGACCACACTGCTTATAAGCTTATATTGGGTTGATGCTTGAATTTATAGCCGAAGATTCATCCGGCGATATAAAGTTTGGTACGAAATTGTTTGGTTGAGTCTTCTAAAGCAACTTCGGAAGAAGTTTTGATATCTTTCGGATAAAAAGGAGTTGTCCACAAAAATTGGCGTTTCGTAAGGGTGATCTCACATGGACTCATTAGTTGACAGTGAGGACCTTGTTAATACGCAATTTTCGTCAAATTTTTATGGACTAATGGCCAAAAAAAGGTATTTTGAATCAATTATTCAACAAGTCCAATAATAGTGCTAAGTCTTCTACTTGGCTGATTTATTTCAGTAGTATATAGAATTTGTATTATAAAAACCTACATATAGAATCAATGCCAGGCCACGGGCAAAATCTTCCAACGTTAATGATTACAATTTTAATATTGGTCGGGTATAGTTCACATTAGATTTTTGCCAAAAAAATCGATGTAAGATGAACTGAATTTAACAAAAATTTCGTATTGACAAAGTCCTCACAGTCAACTAATGAGTCCATGTGAGATCACCCGGACGAAACGCCAATTTTTGTGGACTAAAGGCCAGAAAAAGCTATTTTGAATTAAAAAGGAGTTGATTAACATGATCACAGCTTAATATGAACCAAACCATTATATTTGGGAGGATGATCCTTCTTTGATTCTTCGGAATGTGTTTTGAGGCTAATTTAATGTTCGAGCGTGAACTTGCTTTACAAAAATGCCTTTATCTTGTATTATTTAACTTAATTGTTTCAAGACTAACCCCACAATTGTGAAAAAGTTTAAAATAAATAAAATTTGATGAAATTTTAAAACGTACCGTATTATAATTCTGTTGCTAATACTTTTGAGTAAAAACAGGGTTAAAAAATAGGAGATGAGTCAATTAAAAAAAAAAAAACAACACATTTTTGAACCACCCTATTGTACAAAACGATACGTTTTTTTTAATTTATTGTTTTAACAAGTTTAAAGCCAGTAAAGGACTTTGATATTAAATTGAATATTTATATTAATTTAATATCCTAGATCAGTCTAACCGTTTCGTTAAAGAGGCTTATTTTTTGTGTGTAACGAAAAATAAAAAAAAAAAAAAAAATATATATGTACGTTTTCAGGAACAACATTTTTAATTCAAATTCATAAACATGTTGCACTCTTTGCCGTTAAAGATATGAACTTTCAAGCCAGAATTTCGATTCCCAGCCGCTGCGCTGTCTTCTAAAACGAATATAACATTTTTTTTAGGGGTAGCCCCATTCGCGGGGAAGTGATAAGACTTTACAGTTTCTCTTGTCATTAAAAAGTGAAACTCATTTCGGCCAGTCGGCCTTGGCATAATAATGTAAATCCCCTCCATTCCTACCCAATATTTGAGAAAAATGTAAGTCACCAGGTCTTGGCTCTCCATGAGTTGTTGTGTTTCAAATATATTTTATTTTATTCATAAATAAACCGGTCAACTTTCCCTGAAAACTTCGCGCATCTGTTATCATCAAAACTCGGAAATGTATGTATTTAAAACTTTCTAAATCCAATTTTATTTTGTTTCGATCTTCATGCTAGCTTAGCTTTATTATTCAGAGCGGTGTAGGTTGATTATTGAAAAAAAAGTATTTTATTAATCACCCTACTAAGATGGCATGGTCGAAAATTTAAAAGTCACAACACACTTTCCTTTTAAAATCCTAAAAAGGGTCTCACGACGAAATACCTACCTACCTCAATAAAAACCGAACCCAATACAATAAATTACTTGCAATAATAATCGTTCGCTTTGGCCATTGTGCCCAGTTCACTGCCCAAAAAAGGGACCAAGTAATTTCCCTGCTCGAACACAAAAATTAATAACACATAAAGCTTCGGTACTTGGTTTTTATTGGAAAATGTAGGTTTAAGCAAAATACAAAATTAGACAAAAAATGAGAGCGAACGAAAACATGACAATAAACCGGAAAGGACACCTCGACAAAATTAGATGCAATCGGAATGAAGTGATGGAACTTTGCCCAAAAAAATCCTCAACCAAAAATAAAAGGAAAAACAATTTCGGAAAAACGAAGATGCTATCACATTTTCGAAAAAAAAAATAAAAAAAAAATAAAAAAAAAACATTTCCTTAGATTGCTCGTGTGAAGTCTTCTTTTCCGTTTCAAAGAAAGAGTTCTTTTCGCGCTTTACAATGCCAAATGTAATGTACCATATGCTTAAGCTTTCTTTTGTCCTTTACGTTTCCTGTTTTATTCGTATATTTTTTACTCCTCCTGACAATCCCTTTGAATTGTATCCTTGCGGTTTTTTTGTTTCCAATTTCCTTAATTCTCGGTTGAAGCTTTTATTTCTTTCTTCGTTTTCATTTAAAGGAAAAAAGGTGTCACCTTGCAAATTGCAAAAAGGCAAGGAGCAGAGTTGTAGTGATGTCCTTTGCACATGATAAATTATTTGTTTGTGTAAATACATACACTCATCTGGGTGAAGGATAATTTTAAGGAGGCTTGCCACAGGCAGAGGTGTAATGGGAAAATTAAAGAATTTTCCATTTCCCCAAGTCCTCAAAGCACTGAGCTCTTCTGCTGATGGGTCTTGGGACTGGGTCTTAGGCCGGGGGAAGGAAGCAAGATTTCCCTCGCAAATTAATTGTTTACCTAGGCCGCACCAGACGACACCAGAATCAAACTAATGTCGTAGTTTTATTCCAGCAGTACACTTTGTACTCTGTGTCCTGTGTGTAGGTGCACCATTGTGTGGCTTAGGCCGCATCAGTATCGTCAGTGGCAAAAATACAGTAACGACCCACTTTTCTGTTCTTCGGAGAAAGATGTGCTGTGCATCCTGCGTTAAGGGATTGAACTAAAGGTTGGATGGCGTTGTCTCTGTCGACCTAGATTTAAGTGCAATGGGGAGCTGCATTTGCGGTATTGGCTACGGCTGGATGATATTACTTTTGTAAAATGCCGGCTTGGCTTCTTTGGTATTTTCCTTTCTGTGGTTGTAATTTTTATCTCTGGAATACTTGGAGCGTGCAGTGACACGGGTAGGTAGGTATGTATGTTCTTTATAGAATCGTAGCAAATAGGGCAATAGGTATGGAGAAAGAGCATCTTGAATGTGCATTTGAAATGGACATTTTAAAACTGACATGGACTTTCAAATGGGTCTCAAAATTTCTTAACTAAAATTACAATGAAAATAATTTTGTATTTTTGGACATGCAGTTGTTTTGGTTGGAGTAGCAGTTTTTGGCCTGTCGTAAAAGAGCTCAATTTCATCAAGATTAGGTGCTATGGACTGGTTTTCGTAGTTCGATAGGTATCTACCTAAACTACAGTTCTTTGGTTATTTGAGTGCTTTTTGAATGATCATTAAAATTGTTTCTGGAAATTTGTCTATGCATAGAAGCTTCTAAGCTGGCTTTTGTTTTTTTTAGGTTTTGAAAATAAAATAGTAATTGGTAAAATATGAATGTCTAGAGAAGAAAGTATATGTGTTATTTTTACAAAGCTGCCAGTGGAACTTCAATCGGAAGATTAGAACATTTGGCTTCAACATGTGGGTTGCTTGAAACTAGTGAGTTTTTATTCTAAGGTCTCATTTTTTTAATGATTTAAAGTTAAGCACCTTAAAAATAAAGTGCCAAACTTGTACTAAGTAGCATAAAATAAAAAATCAATAAGTACTTATCAATTCATATTTTTGAAGATTTTTTCTCAAAATTTTGAATTTGAATATTTTTTTTCCAAAAACTTTTCATTGGAATAATAAAGTAAGTAATAGTATAATAAAGAAATAATAATGTAAAACAAAGACAGGCTTTATTTTAAGATTTCTGCCTAAAATATAAAAAAATTTTGGCCTGGTTTTTTGCTAATTTGACTACTGATTCGAAGTGAATGTTTTGGTAATTAGACACAATACGGTTAAGCTTTAATGTTTAACGCTTTAACAGTTTAGAAAATCCACAATAGCCGTGGTGAGTTAATTTAAAAAAAATGGTTGTGTCGAGAGGTGGGTTTTGGATTATACGTAAGATTAACATCAGAAACAAACTTCGAAAACTCAGTTTCATCTAGCTATCAGCTGATTTGAAATCAACTTTACGAACAATTTGTCTACCCGTTAACACTCTTGTTGACTCATTTGCTTAAGATTTGACACAGAACATTTTTATTAAATTTCCTTAGGGGTTTCGCTTACGCTCTAAATTTTCACAAATACAGCTCTAACGATTAAGATTAAAGTGCATGAACGTGTTGCAATAAATCTGTGTTTCAGATTGATTGAAGTGGCTGTCAGCATGAGAGTCGACACTTTTAGACCATGACTTGGTCCATTGTAATCTGTGTTTCAGGATTTTGCCGAAAAATTCGCTTGATTTCAATAACGTCAAATGGAATATGCCTTGATAAGGTCCGTTCTACATTTTTCAAAGCAATAATGCAATATATAATCCCATTTGTAACTCATACTTTAAATATAGATATGTGTAATATCATAACTAAACGTATTTTTCCCTCTCAGTGGGAAATTTACCAGTACCAACAAATTTCTTAAAGACGGAATATCGTCCGATTTCCATTCCACGATTCTTTTCAAAAGTGATTGAAAAATTTAATTAGTTCATAAGCAGATTATTTCAGCTAAATAGTCTGGTTTTAGATCTCAACAAAGTAGTACCACTGCTTTCTTGGATGTATTTGAATAAATAAGGAGGGTCTTATAAATGATGGCAAAGTTTCATTCATTGCTTCTTCTTGACTTCTATAAGGCATTTGATAGAAGATCATAATATGATGTGTTAAAAACTCTGAAATGATTTTGGTTTTTCTCCCCAAGCAGTTAATCTTCTATATTCCTATCTACCCAGAAGAAGGCAGGTTGCGGTGTCTCCATATTAGTAATATGACTTAATTTTACTTACATACGGTATTCCACAAGAGTTCTTCGTAGGTCCACTCTAGTTTTCTTCCTATATTAATAATATGAACAAAAGAAGAAGTTGTACGTATTTTTTGTCGACTTTAAAGCAGCATTTGATACGGTCGACGGGAGAGCGTTATTTTTCAAGCTTTACAACATGGGGATGTCACAAAAATTCGGACAGGTTCTTGAAAACATCTACGAAAATAACGTAGCAGCTGTATGGAATGGATATGAAAAGTCTGAATGGTTTGAATCAAAGATGGGTGTCAAACAAGGATGCACTCTAAGTCCAAACCTCTTCGCGTTGTTTATAGAAGATCTTGTTGATTTTCTACCTGGCGGAATTGCAATTTCGAGAAAAGTTATTAAGGCACTACTGTTTGCAGATGACTTTATACTGCTTGCTCAGTCACCCGAAACCCTACAACTGATGATTAATCGACTGAAATTTTACTGCCAATCATGGAATCTGAGGGTAAATCTGAGCAAATCAAAAGTTATGATATTTCGGAAAGGATCAGGTAGAACAGCCAGAAATGAAAATTGGTACTTTGACAGAGAGCCGATCGAGATAGTGAAGTCATACAAATATCTGGGAATAACCATAACCAACAATCTTAATATGGAAACTCATCTCAAAGACAAGCTGATCAAGATAAAAAGCGCAATATCGGCAACCTGGAATAAATGCTTCTGAAACAGATTAATAACTCATGATGTCAAGTATAAAGTCTTTGTCGCAGTTGTGGAATCTATTATGATGTACAGGTCTGGGGTGGTGAAAAATATGAAACTGTTGAAAAACTTCTGAGGTTCTTCATTAAAAGATGCTTCCGTTTGCCAAAAAACACTCCAAATTAAATGATTACAATGGAGACAGGATTGCCTCCACTATTTATTAAATCTCTAAAGTGGCACACGGAGTATATAATAAAAGTCCTAGACATGCCTAATGATAGACTTCCTAAAATTTTAGCATTGTATTCAATTAGAAAGAAAAACCTGTGGTACAAAAAGCTCCAAGAACATGCGATGTACTGTCAAACTGACCTTCGGTTGCTGGAAGATAATGGAAGATTTTGCAAAAGTGACCTTTTAAATCTTATATCCAAATTGAACGAACAAAGCAGAATGGACTCTATAAATGACGCTACGTCCTCAGTTCACAGATCGACTTATAGCCATCTTAATCATAATTTATGCGAACATAACTACTTCCGCAACGAAAACAAACAGGAACTTATATCCACGATTTTCAGAATGAGAGGGGAACTTTTAAGCCTTAATTACGTTCCACATCGAGAGGATCTGCCTATATATTGAAGCTTATGCAAGTTGTCGGAAAGAGAGCATGTCATCTATTTCATTGGGAAATGCCCAATTTTTTGTGAAATTCGGAGATATACACTAGGAAGCAATTTTAAATCAAAAGAGGAAGTATTCGCACTCCTAAACTGTGAAGGTAACATCAACCATCTCTTCAATTACTTTCAAACTGCAATGTCCCACCGTACTCAAATTATCAACGAAGCCTTGGGAATAAGACATTTGGCCTTGTTTGAAAACTATGTTTACAATATCAATAGAGAACTGAATGCATTAGTACAATGGTCATGTGCTAACGGTCTCGTTTTCAATCCACTAGCAACTGTTTTTTCCCCAGCATTCCTGAGTATGTTTTCCGTAAGGGATTTCAATAAAGCCAAAAATTTAAATGGCTTTTATCGGAATCTACATAACTTGGAAAAATCATGTAAGTACTGCGATAGAAAAAGAATAAAAATTTTTGCGAAAAAATTAGAAGTCCTAATTCTAACGTATGGATGTGAAGTTTGCTTTTAGCCTAGACGCTACAATTCAGAGAAAGCTCAACAATTGTTTTAAGCAATATTGTTTGTCATGGTTTTTTGCCTTCAGAGATTTTAAATAATAATTCTATCTTGCACATGTCAAATTTCTGAGCGACAGTTTTTCATTGACGCACTTCGTCTTTGAAACTAGTTGCCATGTGAATTTAGAAGAGCAGATAATCTGAAAATTTTTCAGAGATAGTCGACCGTATATTTTTTCGGGACTGTAACTTTGGAATTCAAGTTTTGACTCAAAATTATATATTTTTGTGGACAGGTGTATATTTTTGTAATAGCTGGGTTCGTTGTTGTGCCTTTAGGGAACATTTTTTTTATTAAAAACATTATTTCAATCTCGTTTTCTAATTATTTATTTGCTTTGTTTTTATTTTTTTTTAATTCAGTTATATAAATTAACGGAATTCCACTTCAAGGCTTATTTATCTCAAAGATACCTACCCATCTTAATACTAAGTTCTGTTATAAATAAAAAAATTGAAATACAAGCACCAATGACATATCAAGCTGTTAAAATATACAGGTGGGTTTGGGTAAGCCATTTCACCCATCGACCATCGACAACATGTTGAATTTATTTCTGAAACTTTCATTTACATCAACATAATTTTCAACTTGAATAGGCTTCACGCTACTGATTACATGGAAAGTATTAAAATTACAAGGCCTCGAACGATTACATTCAAACTCTTCTTTTTAATATACCTACGGAAATACTACTAGATACTTAATGACAAATTCGTTAATTATTCAAAAGTCTCAAAACAGTTAAGTAATGAAAAATCAATGGGACTTGCTTATTTTATCTATAAATAATTAACCACAAAGCTTTTTCAGTTCCTGTTTCGTTTTCATTAAGCCTATAAATAATTTAATACCTATTTCGAAATGTTCTTAAGCTATAACCGAGGCGATTTATAAAATAGAAGAGCTTCACTATTGGTGTTCTGCTTGACAACAATAAACTAACTCTCACTCTTTAACTTTTCTCTCTATCTCACGGACGACGGTCCTCAAAAACAACTTGAAAATCTTCAAAATAGAACTTCTTAAAATAAATTTCATCCCATAAAGCAACTGATTGAGTGCCAAAAGACACATCCACTTCAGCAAAATATCAACAGCATACACAAGAAGCGAACTGAATAGAGAGTGTCATCGTCTTCCAGCACGCGCAAAACGAAAACCATTTGCCATTTACACCACAATCTACGAGCAAATAATTTATCGAATAAGACGGAATTACAACGTCATCGAATTCTGTAGATTGAGTGAGGGAGGAGATATTTCCTCGCACCATTTTGAATTCCATTCAACTTCCTCCGGACACGAAGAGGGTATCTGTGGAAAGGCTCCCTCTAGCTCTTAATGGTTATGTCAACGAAAAACACTCTGGCTAACTAACGCCCTCTACACAACAACCTATCCTACTAATGCCCTTCGTGATGAATCACCTTTTAAATTCCATTGGATTTCTGTCCGTGATATGCTTTAATTTGTCTATCTCCAGTCTCTACACACCTTCTCTAACCCGCTTGTCCATCACCCATTTTCAGAATCAGTTTGCTGACGAATTAGACCCGAAACACATCTCCTCTCAGCCGAAACATAAATCCTTATTTTCTGTTCTTCCTCTACTGGCATTGGCTTGGCAATGGCGTACCGGCTTTTCCGGTACCATCATGGCCTCCCGACCGGGGGCTGTATTCAAGAAACATCTCATTTCCAACTCATTTCTGTCTTAAGGCGGGCACTCATTCAAATAGGAAGAACCAGAAGTAGAAGGCAGAAGGCACGAGTAGATATGCTAGGATGTTGCTATTAAAAATCCTGTTTGCTCAGTTGTAATTCCACTGCTGTGTGAAGGTAGAACTGTTTCGAATAAAAAAAATTCAAGAAAAGAAGAATGAAAGGAAAGAAAGCCACTTCCTTCCTTGGGAGCTTGTTGGAAATTTACAAGACTTTTGTACAGGGTTAGAATTACGAACGTTCGTTTGCGTTTGTTGATGTGTGTGGTGCAAGGGTACAAGAGGTGAAGAAGTCATTCGGTGCGAAGATGGAACGTTTTTAATTATACGCTGAATTACGTTTTGCCAGGGGTTATATTAGGCAATGTGTAAGTATTTGCCATAGGCCTTTCACTGCTATCAACGAGTCCCGAATATGTATCTACGTGTGTGCGTTCCTCATGCAGGGGTGTGTGTGAATGACGAGTTGGTGACTCTTCTTCTCATGACGCATGGACAGGGATGTCAAAATGTAGCACCTTTGATTTTTTTTCCAAATGAAAGATGAACATTTTTTGACTTCCCTGAGTGCCAAATATTTTACTGTAGTGGTTGTTCTTGCTTTTCGACATATTCTGCTTTTCAAACTTATGAAATAAAAGGCGGCAATTATTGAACTGTATGTACTCAGTATTATGTGTGTTTGTGTGAAAACCTTTCTATTTTTAAGTTTTTTTGAATGTACAAAAGTGGAACTGTGGAAGGCGGCTGAACAAAAAACTTACTCAATTGCATGTAGGTAAGAATGGTCGTCCTAGGGAGATCACCTGTGAATTAAAGTATCTGCTTTTTTATCTCAACTAGGCTCATGAAAAATATTGTAAGCTTAAGGAAAAATTTCATAGATAAAAAGTCTCAATTGTTTATTATTTGATGCTCAGAGACTCATTGAAGCGAGATATTAAATGACCCATTAGATTTGTTGCCTTTACTTGAAAATGTTTCAACTTTTTATTAAAAGCTATGCTTCTACACTAGTGCGTCCGTTGTAGACGGGATTATCTTTCGTAATTATGAGATCTTTAATAGCTGAACGACTTTTGAAAATAAACCTTGCGTAAGAAGAGTGAAAATGGTAAAATTGATTGAAAATGTATTTTTTTCATATTATAACACCAGGGTTGCGAATTTTTTAATTAAAAAAACCTAACGTCATAAGTCTGTATCTAGATGATTTGTGAATTAAAAAAATTTAATTCATAAGTAAGTTAGTGACTTATGATTTAAAAAAAATTTAATTCATAAGCTAGTTGGTAAATTGGAAATGTTTAAGCTTTTTTGACTATATAATTATTAAATTATCAACGAAAATAGATTTCAAGCCTTTGTGTGTCATAAGATTATCATGCTAGCTTATAAATTTTCCAATTAATAATTTTTTGATCAGAATTTATCCTTTAGCTTATGAATTAATTTTTTTTAATTCATAAGTCACTAGGTAACTTATGAATTCAATTTTTTTTAATTCTTAAGTCACTAACTTGCTCATGACTTAAATTTTTTTAATTCATAAGTCACTTGGTAGGTTGAGAACTATTTTTTTTTAATTCACAAGTCACTAAGAAGATTATGATTTAAATTTTTTTAATTCACAAGTCTCCAACTGACTTATGAATTAAAAATTTTTAATTGATAAGTCAGTAACTAGCTGCTGAATAACATTTTTCTTAATTCGTAAGTCACCCAATTGCTTGTGAATTAAGGCCAAGCTTAAGCTAAAAAGTGACTTAAACTTTTGCAACCCTGTGTTAAACCTTATTACTATTTTTTGTCAAACCTACTGTATATATAATATTTAATTTATTATTTGTGATCTTTTTTCATAAGCTTCTGGAATCTCGTGTCTTAAGCTAATAGAATCATAATAAACTTTCAGAATCGAGATTTTGGATTTCGGTGACTTAATCACAAGCAACTTTACTTCTAAGAGTATGCTTACGTATAAATCTGGCTTTTTCAATTACTGCAGCAGGACAAGAATAACACAGTCGTATTTCGATTCTATTTTTAAACTAATTATAAAAATAAAGACGCTACAGAAAACAAATAAAGACTCAGAATAAAAATATAGAACTGGAAATAATAAACTTCATAAATCCATATTTTTTTGATAAATTAAATTTAGAAATCCAAATTTCAAAATTAGGTTTTCAAAAAAATTGAAAAATCACCCTATTTTCTTCCAAGGTTTCATAGGCACTATTTTTTTTAAACTTAATTAAAAAAAATAGTTTTTGACAAATATAATATTTTTTATTTTTTTTCTTAATTCTTCTTAAGTAAATCAGTTTTTCAAAAGATTTCATCAGATCTTGGAAAATCACAGTTCTTACGAGTCGAATTTGAATTTAAAAAATCTTTTTTAGTACCTTATAAGTTTTTCAAAATTGTGCTTCATTTTTGGTTAATTTTTGTCGATTAAATGCAGAACTTTACCTACTGCATTTTCAAAAACTTTTATCAAGAAAAAAAAAAGCAGAGCTTGGAAGACTATTGGAACAGACAAATTGTTATAAATATACGTGATAAGTTACGAGAAAAGTGAAATTATTTGCTTTAAAGTAATTCTAGGGACTCAGACAAGAAATATTGTAATGCTTCATACAAATATAGTGAGAAGTCTTAATTTGTTATTTTCAATGAAAGATCTCAAAATTTTTATAGGGATTACTTAAATATGAATCCTCTTTAGATTTCAAGTTTTTATATTGGAAAAAACCTCATGATTTTCACAATGTTCGAAATTCGGTATAACAGAAACAATCCTACCAACCTCCTGTCTATGAAAAAACTTAGAAAAAGTTTTGAAACGTACTTTTTTTCCTGGTAAAGTCAAGATTTCAAATTTAGGTGAATGGTTTAAGTCCTTGAAGATATTCAAATTCTATGATCAACTTGCCTCAACGCTCCTTTGTTTGCTGGATTTTACAAAAGCCTTTGAGGGAGCTAAAAATAGTATTATATGTGTAAGGAACTAAAATTATACTCTGCCTTCGCTGACGGATGGGTTGGTTCCCCTCATTTAATTCGATCTGGGTTATCGAACTCAAAAAGTTAAATATGGCAATAATTCTTTGAAAATTTTAATCATTAACGCTGACCTGGCATTGTTTCTATATGAAGGTTTTTTTAATACAAATTCTGTATACTATACTGAAATAATTCAGCCAAGTAGAAAACTTATCACTATTATTGGACTTATTGAATTATTGGTTCAAAATAGCTTTTTTGGCCTTTTGCTGTTTTGTGTCAATAATTCAAAAATTCTGATTAATTTCAGTAGTATAGAGTTTGTATTATAAAAACCTTTAGAATAATTGTTTTGATCCAATCAGATTCTTTATGGCGTCCTACAGAAATTCATTTAAGGTTCTTTTTGTTCTGCATGTTTGCAGTGTTGTAAGTCTAGAATTTTTATTGAATGGCTGCCTTTCAGCCGTCGACCATATTAAACTATCTGTCAGGCGTATCTATGGGTATCTTCGGGAATTGAATAATCTTACTTGGGTGCACAATAAACTAAGAACTAGCAAAATTGTTGCTTTTGCGTATGTGAACAGCCAAGTGTAGCTGAGAGTGAGCAAACTTAAAGTGAAAAGAGAAAAGTGGATAAATCAAACATACAAAAAAGACGATGCACTCTATGTGAAACCCTATTACATACTACATCGACTATGGCCTAAAAGGCTCGGACGATTTGCCTATTTTTAAAATTTTCTGTAAACGGTTTTCTTCTTTTCATATCAAGACCGCCTTAAACTAATCAACCTAAATTCACTAGAAGAACGAAGAAAAATTTATGAAATCCTCTTCATTCATCGACTACTTACACGTTCAGTTGAATACATTGCTCCTTACAACTCTATCTTCATTAATACCAACCCTCGTATTATACGAAATCCCCTTCTTTTATATACCCACCCACCGAACGTCTTATAAACCAGTCTCTCATATGCTCCGGAGTGTTAACACAAACACTAGCAACTTCGAATTTAACCTCAATACGCCTTGCCTAAAATTCCGTCTCCTGAATCAACCCCCCCACCAACCACAAAACGTAGCTATATAAGTTTCTTAGTTCTAAAGTTAGATTAAGCATTAGCTTGTAATCAAGCCGATTAAATGGGGGTTTTCCCCCCACCAAAATTAAATTAAGTCCAAAAATAAAAATGCAATGCAATTTTTTTTTCGAAATTTTAGGAAATATTTTTTTTCAAAAACCGTTTCACACATTTAAAAACTTATTTAAAATATTTCACGAAGTTTGTTTTATTGTTAAATTTTCGCACCTCCCATAGAACCATTTTTTTGTTTTCGATTTTCTAAAAACGGTTTGATTGATTTCGATGTTTTTTTTTATATTTTTTGCATTTAAAAAAATTAATTCATTGTGAAAACTTAATATTTTGAAAGGTTTTCTAAAATATCTGCATAATACTCGTATGTACAAGATTTAGAAAAAAAATTTCTGGTATCTAAACATAATGATACCCACCATACAAATATAAGGAAATGGTTTTCTAAAATCTTTTTTTCAAAAATGGCTGAATTTTGTTAAAAATGTTTTTCTTTTGCTTAATACTTACAATCCAAAGTTCATTATTTTTTTTTTATTTTGAAATTAAGACATTATTCACATTAAACTCTGGAATTCTCCACCATTGGCGATATAAAACAACTATTATCATTATTTTTACAAAACCAATCTTTAGTCATTTTGACTAAACATTTATAAAAATATACATAACTAGAAAGAAATTATCTATCAAATCTTAATTTTTTTATTATTTTAAAAATCTGAATATTGAGAAGTCAAGCATCGCAAAACATTTTTGTTTTTCTAATAAAAAGTAGTTTTCATAACTTTTCATTCTCTTAAAAACTAAAATATTTAAAGGAACTGCACCTGAGTTGACAAATTAGAACCTTATTCTTAGCTTATGACTTAAGAAAAAGCTATAACATAACATGTTTTGAGTGTTTATTTTGTTTAATAATATCTTTGTGTTCACTTTCAATTTTCTCACCCGCATAAATGGGGGAAACAGACCCTCTTCTTAAACGATTTGGAACATACTATATTCCCCAAGTATTACTTTTTAACTTGGAGACACCTTATGAGTAAAAAAAAGATTTGTACTTAATTAAAATTTTAAAAGAATAAATTGTCTTTGATTTTTTTTTTAATTATTGTACAAAATTTGTAATTTTTTTTCACAAATAAAAAAATATTATTTGTGAAATGTGAAATTTTGATGCTGCAAAAATGATTGGTAAAATTTCATAGTCTTAACTGAGCAAATATTTTAAAAGTTGTATATTATCAAAAATATGCCCTTTTTTTAAATTTTAGTATGTAGGTATATTAAAATAAAATTTTAAAGGACCATATTTTTGTAAATTGTCAAATGGTCTATAAAAGCGAACACAAGCTATAAATTTGGCTAACCGGTTATAGAGACAAAAAAATCAGACTTACGTATTTTTATTTATTTTTTTTACAATAGCTGTGTTTTATGGAAAATTAATAGCCACTAAGTAAAAAAATTGAAAAAAAAAACGATTATAGTCACTTTTATATTCACTCAGTTTTAATCTCAAAGTTGGCAATCGTGATAAATTTTGGAAATTTATGTCAAAATCAGTGTTTTCACGGAACATAGTTGTTGTGCAGTACGGTCATTAATTACGATTAGATCAATGCAAAAGTTCCACTCATTGTCTCTCTGACTTGTAGAACACCGCCAATGCGTTCACTTTCGCTTTGACACGAAGCTTAGAGTAATTTCAATTTTATTTTGACGTATTTAGAATATTTCTTTCCATATTCTCGCCAGCTCTTAACTTCCTAAATTACAATTTTAATGAGCAAAAAAATCGATTTTTCGTAAAAAAAAAAATTCAGATTTTGTAGATGTTTTTTAATCCATCGAAATTGCAGCCATCCTCCAATGGAATTTGACAGTTTATGGCTTGGTTGATGGGTAATATATGTAATACATATATTTTGACCAATTTAGAGTATTTCTTTCTAGATGCTTTCCAAAAGCCCTAAAATCACAATTTTCCTGAACAAAAAAAAATCCAAAATCCAAAACCAAAATCAACAATTTTTATTCATTCTATATTCACTCTGAGTGCTGACCAAATTATATTCACTCTTGATGTTTTTATTGTTTTACATGTAAAATTTTGTAAACTTGGATATTCACTCTTTCAAAAAACCCGGCTAATGTAAAAATGAAGGAAATTGTCTTAGGCTGCATTTCCATACAGAAATGTAGGCTTTCATAAAAAATAATCTTACAAATCCCTTATCAATACTAAATTAACAGTTTAGTCGAAAATGGAAGTCGATGTAATTTTTGCGTTTAACGTTTTCGTTCGGGATTGTTTTTTTCACTTGAATTAATTTAAATCCATTATATTCTCCAATTCTTATTCCTAATCCCTTGCAACTTCAATATACGAGTACCTTTGCCTCTAGTCGAAGGTGATGTCTGTGCCCTCGGGTCTCAGTGGAATACGTTTTCTTTAAATCCTTGCATTTAATCGAATTGAATCCATCAATCAATCAGTAGGGGAGAGGATGGTGGCATTAACGTGCCTGTGCCTGTGGCGTTGACGGTGTCGGTGACGGTAGACTCAGAGTCAGAGTTTGAGGCAGCGGCATCTTCAGCGACAAAATGCCATAGAATCAAGGAGGCGGCTTACGTACTCTAATCAGTCGGATTGAAAACACTGCCAATGGTTGATTGGTTTTCTATCTCTGAATCTGTGTATCTTGTAGATCTTTGTATCTTTTTTCATGTTTGCTGCTCTTGTGTTTTATATCTGCTAGCTGTGGCAAAAGTAATGAGGCAAATCTAGGTTAGACTGTGTAGTTTATTATCATTGTGTGCGTGCGTGTTTGTATTATGAATCTATTAGGATAATGGGACTCGCTTTCGAAATAAAACCTTTGGATTAGATGGCTTAAGCAAAGGTTTGTATGTGTTTATACCATTTCAACTCCAATGTCATCTATTTATATAAATAGATATTTTCCCCAGGATCGAGATGGGCATGAATAAGAAAAACTTTGTTAAAGTCTTCTCCCACACAAGTTACGATTCGGAATTGTGCGACAGCCTTGACATTGCTTAAAAGATAAATAAACCTATACCTGAGTGATAAAATTAGTGTTTTTGTTGAGATTAATATAACTTTAAAAAATAAAACGAGTGAACTGCAAGTAAATATTTAGAACTGAATTATAAAAAAAAATCAAATCATTCAGAATCGAGTTTTTCGAAAAAAAAAATCGCCAGCAAATATTAATGCAAAATTGACTAGCGAACATCTTTCTTTCGAGATCAATATTTTTCATACTAAATAGTTTGTGTGTTTGCCTGTCAGACTGGAGTTTCGGGTTCAATCTCAAGCCAAAACTGAAAAATGTTTTTTAGAAGTATTGCCTCTTAAGAGAAAGCACCAATCCTTCAACCGTATTTCTTTTCATGAAAAGTGCCACTCATGCTGGCCCCATTCTTACCAACAATACGCCGCTGATAGAAATGGTTCAGATTCATAGTTGTAAGTGACTAGGTGGTCAACGAGCAGTTACGCCTCAAATGTTTTTTCTTAGAAGATGTCTTAGAAAACCAATGTGGTTCAAATACAGTATTCATATTGCTATTGTATTCTTATTAAAAACTATTTTTTTTTTCTTCAAATTCTGCTAAACCCGATGACCCAGTTAAATTAGAATTCGACATAAAACAAAAAATCAGATAGATCTTGCTTTAATGAAGAGCTTTATATTTCCTTCTTTCTTAGCAGTACCCCTATGTAAAAAAGGTTAGTGCCTTAAGATTTATGCAGGGGATCTGTGTTCAATTTATCAGCTTCCGATTATCTCATGTCATGAAAAGTTCTATTAATCTAAGCCGCTTGGGCTCCGCAAAAAAATATAGGTCCATTTTTTGCCAACAGCTTGCACACTGAAATTTTATAGGAACCTTTGTGAGTCTTGAGGCCCTGATGTTCAACAAGCTGGTACACCTCAAATTTATTTGCTGTTATTAAAACAGTAAAAACTTTTGATGATATGTAAAGAACAAATTACATCTCTTCAAAAGTTCTGACACTCATTTACAATGAAAACTTTGTTGTCAGTTCTATGGATAAGGTCGATTTATATGTTTAATTATTTGCAACCAATTCTACGTTGTCGTACAGTGATAAGAACCTACCTATAATCAAAATTGTTAAATTTAAAAGTGGTTGTAAGAATACTCAGTGATATTAACATACATAAATCAGCTGGCCTGGATGATATTTCACCTATTTTCTCAAAACATTGGCGAACCCATTGCGCCATCTAACTTATCTACAAGAAAAGAGTGTTTGTTTAACCAGTCCCTAAAAAGGTGTATCTTTTTCACTACTTAGATACTATGAGTAAAAAGGAGTAACGTGAACGTCTTTTCTTTCAAGTTCGTTGAAATTCTCACATCGTCTGGCTACAATTTATAAGACCTTTATACATCCAAAACTCTACTCTAACTCACATATTTGGGTAGGTGCAACCCAAACTGCTCTTCGAAAATTTCTTTCACAGCAACAGATCCGCTGGTGATTGGATAGTATATTTCCTTATCCGTATCCTAACACCGATTTGGTGAAAATAAGATTGTCGCACTTGATATAACGAAGGCATTTCAAAGACCTTCCTAACTTCTTTCTCAAAAATGCATGCATTTGGTATTGAAAGATACTTGTTTATTCATAATTTAACTATCTTTCTGACCATTCAAGTTGTTTTGGATGGTTTCAAGATTGAAGTTTGTAAAATATATTCTGGTTTCCCTCAAGGCTCAATTTTGCTTACGACTCTTTTTCGCATTTTTATAAATGATCTTTTGTCAGTATACACTTGAACCTAACTTCGGACATACCATACAGAATTTTATTCTTCAGCCGTACGACACGTATGAGGAATTCCTTACCCAAGTCTATTTTCCTTTATCAGTATAACATCCATTCATTTAAGACAAATTTACATCGTTACCTTCTACTAAATTCTACCTAGACTCTGGAGTAAGTCTCACATGTTTTAAAATTTAACGTTTAAACGGTTTGATTTTAAGAAACTATTTTTATATTTTTTTCAACTTCTGAACTGATTAATGTAATTATTTGTGCCATTTCTTCTGCACTGAAAATTCCTACATGTGGTATCATTCTACAGTTAAATGTATGCTTGAGATTTAAAAAAAAATATTTCCTATCGGCTTTAATTAAAAACAAATTTTGCAAAAATGTCACTTTTCTGCGATGATTTTTTAAAATAAAAAACATAACGGTTCATTTTCATTTGGTCTGACAGATGATTATCCATCAAATAGAGAAAAGTGTTGCCAGTTCTGTAGTAACTGCGGCAGCAATAAAATGAGACTTCCACTAGAAAATAATTAAAATAATACAAATACCGCTGACTTTTAATGAAGAGCTTTATTTTTAAACTACAAAGCTTGGGCTTTTTTGTGTGGTAAAAAGTAATTTTTTTTTGTTTTTGGAAATTTCTAAAAAAGTATCAGTATTCAATGAAATGTCGAAAAAGATTCAAATCTTTTTCGAAGAAATAGAAGATTTTGAAAATAGGAGCATTTTATTTAACCCCAGGGGTGCTGTGAATTGCATTGATATTACAGTTACTTGAATGTCTAATGATTTTATGAAAATATTATTATTATAATTAATTATATTATTATATTATGTTATATTATTATAATTAAATTTTAATTATAGAGAAATTTTATTATTTAATGATTACTGACTAAAATTTGATGGGCGTTCTCTTCCCTCATTGGGGGTAGTAGAGCTGTCAGTGACATATCAAAACGACATGCTAAAGCGACATGGTTCTTACAATTATTGTTCGAACTTTGTTAGAGGTTATTTAAAACACTTTAAAATCACCTTTTATTGCCGAAAAAGAAAGTTCTTTTAATGAAACAACCACAACAACTAACCTACATAACAATTAAATAAATAATTTCATTAAAACATTAGATAATAAAAGTTGGTTTCAATGAATTACGTGGCCGAACAATTTCTCGACCGAAAACCACTTTCCTTTGTACAAAAAAACACAAACAAATATAATATTTTTTATAGTTTTATTTATTTGAAACATAAAACACTTTAACCTAAGCAATACTGAATACTTATATACCATTTAAATTGAAAAATAAGCACTAAAATTTACAAAATACTTAAAACGAAATATAAAAAAAAACACTTGTAAATAAACTATCTGCTTTAGTGCTTTCTGTTGTCAAATATAAACTAGCATTGCCATATACGAAGAATTATAAATTCTGTGTCAAAATTAAATTAGCATTGCCTACAATTTTAAATTTCTTGGTCTCCAACACAATGAATGAGATAAGAAAAAAAGAGGGTGAGCGTGATGAAACATCGTCGTTATTGTAAAATCAGTTTCAAGCTATGAAAGCAGAAGAGGATATACATATGTACGTAATTAAGCATTTCTCGTCATCACTGTATAATCGCGAACCTGTAATCCATAGGGTTTTAATAAATGAAACACGGATTTGTTTAGAGTCGGGAAAATATGTAAAAACCCGACTATTAATATCTTTTATTAACTATCTCTCGAATGCTGTACGTCTGTACTGTGAGACGTTACCTTAACGACTGAATTCAATACAAGGACTGAGTATGTATCTCAGAGTATACTACTCATTCTGACATAGTTATTTTACTCACATATAAAGCTGTAGTATAATAATATAAATGTGATATTTGATGGTGTTAATATAGTGAGGCATTCGATACAATCACTTTAAATTAAATTAATAAATGAAGTAAGAACAGTCGCGCACATTCAATTTTTAGTTTCACATCTGTTGGTTGCTGAGATGAAACATATGGGCTTATGTTTCATTTTACTATATATTTACCATATGTTTCATTTTACCAACCAAACAGTTCCGAAAATAGAAATTGAATTTACGCTTCAGGCCTAAGGAATTGCGGAACGATTTAAAAACAACGAAAAGGTGACAGTGAATCATATCTCGCTCTCGTTTCGTGTTCTCTTCACATTACGAATCTGAAATAATTAGGCCGCAATTATAGCTTTCATTGAAATGTATCATTGAAACAAATCAGTGGAATGCTGACTTCATTTTTTTGACAAACAAGTTATAGCAATCATTGAAATATTGGTTTCAGTAAAAGATCCTCTCAATGGCTGACTACAACCAATTCTATGCATTTGAGGTTAGAGTTGATCATTGAAAGGTAAATTGACATTTGAGAACAGAAAGAGAATCGAACACATGCAGTGGAATGATTGTGTTCCATATTAAAGAAATGGAAATCAGCTGTTCATTGAATTTGATTTCTGTCAGTCAAATAATAAAAGTGGATTTAAAAGAAAGTTCAAATCAGAATTTTGTATTTTATAGATTAAAAAAATACTACATACTACTCATTACCTTCATTTTGGTATCAATTAAAGCCATTGCAGTTTGTTTATTCGCCTTAAATATGGTAATGAAAATTTTCAATGATGCATTTCAATCATATCTATAACTGGAGGCTTATAAAATCTTTTGTCTGTCGGTTTCAATTGTATTTCAAAGTCAAAATCTGGCAAATTTAAGCGAAGATAAAAATGAACTACGAAACGGCTAGTATTGTATTAGTGTCCTTTCACGATTTAATGTTGTGCACCCAGCTTAGTAATCATGTGCGTTAAAAAAGCCCCATCTGTACGTCAAAAAAGCGGCATCTGTGCGTCAAAAAGAGCGCCATCCAATTTGCTCAACTTTGGTAACAAGTAAGTTATACATGATTTTCTTAATAAATTCAAGAAATCGGCAGATAGACCAAAGTGGTCATTCCAAAACTAATTGCATCATTTGTATAATTGAATCAAATTTGAGTTCCAATTTAAACCTCCTAACTTATTTTGCAAATTATTTTCAATTCGAAGAAATATCTATTTAAAAAAAACATGTTTGGAATGGAAGTGGTTTTGACATCTTGCAATTTACAGGACTTTACTAAAACTACTTTTAAATAGATTTTTTTGTTATGTTTCCGAAAAGCACATGAATCGTACAGAGGCTTTGCTTTTGGGAAAAGAAGTTTTACTTCAAGCGCGCGTACGTCAGTACACACACATTTTTTGTATGTCCAATTCGAAAGGTTTTAAAAACTTGACCAGTGAACCCATCAAATTTTAGTAAGGAATCATTAAATAATAAAATTTCTCTATTACATTATACGAGTAGCTGCTTCAATATTATTCTACTTTAAATATTCTGTATAAAACCTTCATGAAGTTAGAACTTGACGTTCTTTTAGATCTCAGTACTTTTTACGGCTGACTTGTTACACAAAGGTTTTTGTATAGAAGAACTTGGCTCTTTTTTTAACATTTATGTTTTTGGTCTGATGTTTTATTTCGTCAACCAAATGCAGTAAAAAGGAGACAGATATAAGCATATTAATAAATAAACAAAAATAAATAAATGAAATCAAAATTATTTTTAGAATTTTATAAACATTCGAAATTTAGATATTTCATAACATAAAATTTATAGAAGGATAACAAAATTTGCAGAATAGGCCAAATTGACAAAATTTCAAATTTCTCCACTTCAAAATATTCTGATCTGATTTTACGGTACTGGTACTTTGTAGGAAAAGTCTTACACATCAAAATAAAGCTCTCTTAATCTGTTTAGGGTGCGTTTTAAGCTTCAAGTTTATTTTATTTCGTTGACATTTTTGTGCAAATGAATTTATCAGTTGGCATTTGACAGTCAAAAAGGGTGATCGATAACAATTAATTATGAAGCATCTAACGCAGCAACAATGTGTTGAAATTATAAAAACATTTTATTTAAATCATTTTTCAATTAAAACTAGGTGACTTTTTTGATGTTAATCATGTGAGAAGCTCCCACGATCCCCTGATTTGACGCCTCCCGACTTCTCCTTATGAGGGTATTTAAAGAAAAAGGTTTACATCAACATACTAACCACAACCTTATTGTTTAAGGGCATCGTAATCACTTGACCTACATCATATTCCATACATATTGCTTAAGGACATTTAATTAATCAATTAAATATAAATTATAATATTGTATTTCTTTTAAAAATTATTGAAAAAAAACATCGACCTGGAACATACAACGCACCCTGTACAACTTTTTCGATTTTTCTTTTAATTTGGATTTTTCTTTGTTTTTCAGTTGTGAAGTTGACTGTACAATGCTATGCAATGTGTAATGATGTGAAAATCACAATTACGCTCTCAAAATTCGCTTTGAGAATGAATGAAGCATGCTTTTGGGAAAAAGTTTCACGTAGGCTGGTTCTTATGCTACTGATTACACGATAACACTCTGATACTAAACAACTTAGGAATGGTTCGAGAACAACACCGAACTGTAGTTAATAATGTTGTGTAGACAATCGGGCTTAATGATCTCTTTACAATAATGCAATTAATTTAAAAAACTAATTAGTTTTTTTTTATTAATGTTTCTGTATCTTAAAATTTTTAATTTTTTTTAAATCAGTTTTTGAGCAACCTTATGCACTCATCGACTTTTTACTCAATCAATTCTTAACCGGTTTTATATACATTGTATCATATTTTAAAGTGCTACCGCTTCTTATCTAAACGACCTAACGTTCATTAAAATCCATCGAAAATGGATGGACCCTCAAATACATGTCTAAATGAAATTATAAATAAACGAAAAATCACTATCGTATTGCTATCAATTTTGATAACATTTTTTGTTTGATTTATTTTATGAGAAGTTTGTGGTGTCAGTATTAAAGTTCCCTTTTTGATTTTGAATGATGGATAATTATAATTATTTATTATTTCAACCCTTAACACAAATCGATTTAAATTCCCAACATATTTTTTTGGCATGATTGAGGAATGTTTATTCTAAAATTTAACAAATTCGATAATATTTGGTAGATTTTGTTCGATGCCAAAGACAAAAAGAGTTCAAGTTTTTGCCAAAAACGAGTATTAAACTTTGAAAACTTGAAAAGTAGCTGTAGATTTAAGATTACCTCTTAAAAATTAACACGTATTTTAGTAGCTCGAAGAACCCCTAAATAAACTTAGAACTGGTCAAGAGTTTGGTCTAAGATAAAAAATCAATCATTGAAACGGTTTTTTGAAAACAAATTGAACTACAGTTCCGTAATGTACTCGACGAGACCTACAACCTCATGTTTGTGTTTTGGAGCACAATGTTGCTATACGAGTATATGATATTTTGTTTAGTTAATTAAAATGACGTAGAGTATGATTAACTATTGTTCTTAATTAAGTTAATACATCCTCATGATATCTAAGGAGAAGAAGAACTGCTTATTCGTAGTTAACAACAGCTTGACAATTCATTTTAATTGTAAAACAGATCCTTTAACAATTCTGTTAATGAAAAGTATCTGTCCGAAACAGATTGATGTACTTTAAGCCCCTTTCGATTACATCATCAGAGATGAATGTGTACCTAAAAGATACATGTCATAGTCATAAATACCCAAGGTGAAGCTGTGGTCCTCGAAAGGTCACAACAATCGAATCTGATAATTATGATATACCTACTTGTAGATGTACTCAAAGTCCCAAAATTACACCATCAATTGAGCTTGTGCATGTGTAGATACACCAAGAGTGATTTGCTTGTTTTGATAATGGGTGGCCAAGAGAAGTGTCTTCACATGTCCTAGCTAATTAAAGTACCGTCTTAATGGCGAGAGTTTCTCATCTGAGATCTCAGGACAGTACTTCATATCTGCAACCAATTACAACTACACAATTTCTGGCAAATTATCTGATTCCTATTCTCGAACAAGGACCAACGAGTGCGGTTAACTGCCTTCAACAGGACATCCCCTTCCAATGGGCTCTTGTATATTCACATAAGTATTATGTACACCCATACAAATATGCACCTATGTAGGGATATGAGCCTATAACACATTATCTTGTAATGTGGAATGTATTTCGCCCTAATAGATTCGGCTGTATGCCTATCTAAAGGCAAACATTAAATTTTGAAATTATCATCATTGAATTTCGAAGGAATAACGGTGTAACGGATATAATGAAATATATGACAAAAGAATACAAAATGCCAGCTAGCTACCTTTGCGAATTGTAAATACATCCATCTATATGCGATAAGGAATCACGGCTAAAAGCTAAAAGCATCATTCATTCGTCTAAGTATGAGCACTTAGGGGGATATAAACGAACATCGCTGACGAAGAAAAAGATGAACATGATGACTATCCTGGCAAGGATGACGAATATTTTATTCGTGTAATAGCACATCTCAGGTATTACATAAGCCACTTGGTTTTTATTTTTCCTACTTCCTTCTGCGGATATAACATTCAAAAGAGATTTCCTCCCACCTTGGTGTGTGGTGGAAGACATACTCGTATATTATTGTATCTTGTATTTTTTATTTTAGTATAAAGTTTGCAGATTTTATTTTTTTTTTATTTTGTAAAAAACAGAAAATAAAACTCCATCATAAAAAATACTTTGTCCTGGATGAGAGCTGCAGAAGTTTCTTACAGTTTCTATCTTTGGATTTTGTTTAGCATACATAGCTCGCATGGTATGGGATTTTTCCTGCTTCCAAGGATTTATGAGAATGAAATGGTTTTATTTAAAGGTTTCTTATTGTTTTATAGTTGGGAAATAGTGAATGTGTTGTTTTAGAGATGTCGAAATTTAATTTAAATTTGTATTCTGTTCGTTTCTTGTTAAAGATTGAGTGCAACTTTGAAAGTAAAACATTTAAAGAATAAAAGACGAAGAAGACGTAAAATAACGATTTGACACGTCTTAAGATAATTTGCATTCCAAAAACCTAAGGTTATAGAAGATAAGATAGTTTTATGGTTTTAATACATTTTAAAAATACTTAAATAACATGGTTGCTTATCGGTTTTTTGTTAAAAGCTTAAACATTTTGAATTACAAAACTAGTTTGTTAAACCATAAAGGACACTTTATTTTACGAAAATAGGACAAATTAATAATTTTTACCATGCGTTCCCGATTTTGTCAATTAACTTTAAGACTGAAAATCTTGGAAAGTATTTGCAATGATCTAAGTTAAATGATTGATTTGTTCATTTGTTTGTAAATAAATCGAAATTAAGCTGTCCTCTCGACGAAGAATGATGCAAAATTATTCTGAATTGAAATCTGTCATGGAAAAACTTTCTTCTAGATCAGTAAATCTGGATCCTTGCGAATGAAAATTCGAAATTCTAATGATGCAATATTAAGGTTCCAATTAAGCTCCAATCCTGATTAAGACCTAAAATCTCTTCTTTTCAAACTTGTGGCCGATCCAGGTTGATGGACCTTATTTTGTTTATAATAATGTGCTTTTTTGATTAATCTATATAACACTTAACTATATATTCAATAAAATAAAATAAATAAAATTGGATCCGACAGTGAGTTTTTCAACTTACACAAATACCCGGTTTGAGTGATTATGAAGAAGAACAAGAAGAAACAATTTCTCCATCAGTAATCAAGGCTTGGACTTTGTTTAAAAAAGGAATCGTAACATTTTTTTGAAGAAAAAGTGAAACTAAAAGATCGATTTTGACATTCCAACTCAAAAGGTGCGTTCACTTAATTGGATTTGATTTGGTGTATTTTTTATAATTTATGTGTACAAAGTTTTCAATCAAGTGGGGATTAGTAGTAGATTTTGTGAAAAAGGTTCTTAGATACCTCGCACCGTGATAAATTTATTTGTTGTAGAAAACTATGTATACTTATTTATTTTATTATGATTATAAGCTTTCTACCAACGATTCAAAAGGGTTTTTTTCGATTTTTTTAAGTCGTATATTATACATGACATTCATTAGAGAAATATTAGAACTAAGTGAAAAATGGTTTTTACCTGTAGATGGGGTTTTCTTAATGTCTGGAAAATTTTTTTCTTGGAATCATAGCACTTAAAATATATCTATTCATACATTTTTGACAGCAAAAATCATGGTTCGATTTTCTTTCCTGTTTTTTTGATAGAAAACTGATTTTTCTTTTTTCCTTAGAACTCACCTCTATACTCGTAGTTTTCATCAAATTTTTAGTTAGATGAGTTAGATTTTCATTGAGAAAATTTCTTTTCCAAACATTCTCATTGCATATTATTATGGTATATTTTATAATTCAATGGAATTTTATCAAAAATCAGATTTTATAAATCTACGTACGCTTTTACATCCAAAAAAATAAATATAATAATCTGAAAATTTGACTTGTGAAAAATAAACTCTTTTTGTTTGAGTTTGTATAACGAAGAATTTTTTTTTTTCAATTTCAATTTCTTTTTTTTTTATAAATAAAAAGTGCAATATTAATTTCATGTACAAAAAAAAATAATAAGTGAAATTACTATTGAAAAATAAGAAATAAATAATATATGATACAATCTGTTGTTTTACGATAGGTGTCGAAAGTAAAGTATAATGGGTTTTTGGCACTGAAGAATACACGAATGCGAATATCAACCTGGGTTATAAAATAAATCTTTCCTTGTTACGGAGACTTCTCTGAATAGGTACTTTGAATTCTAATTTCAAATCAAATGTCAGAATGTTGCTCAATTGATTCTTTTCGAGAAATTCGAATGTTTAAGTTTAGAACCACAGTTTTTAAAAGTTCTGTTACTGTTTAATTTTGTTCCACATGCTTACTTGAACTTTATAAATTTTTCAATATGGTGGAGCATTTTGGATTTAATTATAGCCGTGTTTTATTGGTTAGTGAATACACTACATCGCAAAATTTAACATGGAAAACAACAACAAACGATTAGTGAATAAAAAAAAGAATGTGTGTACTGACGTACGCGCTCTAGAAGTAAAACTTCTTTTCTCTCAAACAAAGCCTCTGTAAAAACTTTTGTAAAATCCAACGTCAGAATTAATTGTGATTAATATTATAATGAATTTACAAATTGTATATATAGCCGATTAGTTTTCGAATCGTTAAAAAATGAAACAATCCATTTCTCACTTATCGTCTCTATCAAAAATGGGTTTTGTGACATAGATTCTGTTTGGGTGTCAAAATTGTCAAAATAAGTTATGAAGTTTAAATTGGAACTCAAAACTGTTTCAATTATACAATTGAAGCAATTAGTTTTGGAATGATAGCTTGGTCTAAATGGCATTTTCTTGAATTTATTGAGAAAATCAAGAAAGTCATTTCAAAACACCTTGCTGTTTTAGTCATCCGAATTAAGCAAGTAATCTAAAAATCACAGCAAGCTACTTGTTTCATTTGGATTCTTGACTCTGATTTTTTAATTTTAATCACTAATACTGAAAACCATTTTCAATTCGGAAAATTATTTCCAAAAATGTCCATAAAAGTTATTTTTGTCATGTTTTTGAAAATTTAGAAATGAGAGAAATGCTTTTAGATGGACATATTTTGAAATTTATTGAAAGGCTAGAATTAAAATTCAAAACCTTTCAAATCATTCAAATAGTTTAGAAATGACAGCTTGGCTAGGTACTTTTTTTCGGATTTTAAGTAATTTCTTTAAATTCTCACACACAACAGGCTGTCATTTCCAAACTACTTTTTTCATTCTGACGACTGAAACGGTTCTTAGTTTAAATTTATGTTATGTAACTAATTCGGGAAACTATTTTCAATTTCAAGAAATATTTGAAAAAATTCTATGTAAAAGTAATTCCACCATTTTTTGGAAAATTGAAACATGACGGAATTAGTTTTATATTCACCCCTATCACAGAGTCCCTCGTAACAAATCCCCGAAAATTTTGTTACCTACAAATACGAATAAATTAACATCATAGGCCGGAATCAAAAAAGCATTTTCCTAATTTCGGAGTTTCAAAATCAGTTGATTTGCGTCAAAATTTGAAAAATATATAAATTTTCGTTGTTCATCTTTTGATTTGATTATTTGTATTTACTTTATTTGTGGGACAAAACCCAAACCTTTCCATAAATTAAAAAAATGTTATGATTTTTTCTTTTATTCTTCAATCATTTGCTCCATAATGCATGGTGGTTCCTTTTCTAAATTGCTTTCTTTTATTTCCTTTTGCTCCTTATCGTCATCTTCACATTTATCTTCTTCGAGTTCGTCTTCGTTCTCGAAAATATTTGATATTTGAGAAATTTCAAATTTCTCATTTTCCGTAAGACTTGGTGCTGAACTCTCACTTATATATTTTTGTGCTTCGTTTTGAAGATCTGAATATAAGATTAAAAATGTATTTATTAAAACAATATCATGCTACAAAAGTATTACCATCTACTGCCGATGTCGCTATATAAATATTTTTATATAGCTCAATTCTCCATACGTTTTGTTCCTTTTCAGTTAAATCTTTAATTTGTATTTCCATTTTGTTTAGAAGTTGAATTGTTTTCCTTTTCAGCTCGTAGGAATCCATTGATAGATTTTATTAAATATATGTGTTTTGAAATAATATTGAATATTCTGGTCGTAACTCGCTGCAGTAGAAAGTCTAAGTCTAAAATATTGTCATTAAAATAGCGTCATTCAAATAGACAGTTACAACATTTTACAAATAATGATATTGCGAAAGAAAAGAATAAAATCGCAACTAGACATTATATAAGCAAAGAGCATCAGAACGGCATTAATTTGACTTCGTGTGAATTTTAGGTGTGTTTAATGAGTGTTTCTATACAGAAAACTTCAGAAAAGTATAGGATTACATTCCTGAATAAAAACATTTAATTAGTCAGGAAACAATTTCAATACTCACAATCGACGATAAAATCAGTTAAATTGAAATACATATTTCTGTTCGCGTACTGTTCAAATCTGAAAATTACGGGATCAGAGATATTATTACAATAATTTAATCAATTTTAAATGGAAAAGAAAGCAAAAGCACGAAATGAAAACATTATGATTTCAGCTGTATTTTAACCACCATTTACTTTGAATTAAGTAAAGACTTTATGACGCCATAAAGTTATTTTTGCCTTGTTCTGTTTTTTTTTCTTATTAAACCCTATCTATATTCGTTATATGGCCAGTTTTCTGCTAGAAATAAGGGCAGCCTGTCACAATGTAAAATAAAAATAGGCTCAAAATTTTAGTTAAATTAGTACGATGTAAAAGCTGTGAAACTAATTTAAAACAACGATTTTTCAAATACTTTCTCTACGATTTTATTAAAGTTAAAATCATCATACCTATTTTTCATTGTTTTAGGTGTGTTCAGGAGCATTTTATTAAGAAAATTGCTTTAGTAAGATACTAATAAGAAAATGTTTAAAATTAAGAATGAGTTAGTAAACTACTTTAAAGTTAGCAAATTGTTAAGTAGTATCATACTAATATCTTAATACTAGACTGTTTAAAATTTTCTTGCGCCAATAAATTAATAAAATAGGTATTCAAAGATTTTTACTTTAATATAAGGGTAGAGAAAGAATGATGCTATATTTGATTCAAAATTGCAAAATCATCGTTTTAAAATAATTTCATACTAAAACACCTTTAACATCGTATTAATTGCACTTAAATTTTGCACCATTAATTTTAATTTCAACGCTCGTAGAACAAAATAATTTCAACGCTCGTAGAACAAAATTATTTCAAAAGATACAACAAAGTAATATTGTTTTATTATTTTAGATTTACCAGGTGAAGGAGAATTATCGGCATAAATTTGAGTTGCTTTTGCAACACTTCGCCGCAATCTATAATCTCGGCTGCGTTCGGCCACTGTCATTACTTTCCTTGAAGCTAAATTACAATATAAAATTACATATAAGTAACACTCACTTTATTTTTTGTATAATATAATGCTACCAGGTTTGGGATAATTTTCTTCATGCATCACCGGTGGGTTAATATTTTGGTTATTTTGGTCTTCAGTTGCTTCTGCAATACTCTCCTGCATTCTATAATCCTGACACATTTGAGTACTATACTTTTCCATCTTAATAACTAAAATATATATAAAACTACTTATTAGCAATACTCAAATTACTTTAGTTTGCAGCCATAATAGGCATTTCATGCCTAACGAAGGAAAAAATATACATTCTCGGAAACTTATCTATATCCAGTTTTTTTTTCAAAACAAATGGACACAAAATAAAATTACGGTACAAATTATTTTGTTAACTAAGTAAATTTACCAGGTTCAACAGAATTTTCCTCATGTACGACCAACGCTCTAAGTTTTTTGACTCTAGTTTCTTCCGCCAATTTTTTTCGTAATCTATAATTTCGACATCTTTTTGCATTTCCATTTACCGTTTTTTTTACTAAAATAAGAATAAAATTAGTATGAGTGGCATTCGAATTACATTTAACTTGATACGCCAAAATGTACAGTGGCGAGCATATGTGGATACAAACTGACTTTAACACTAAATTTGCAACTCAGAACTGTTTCAATGATCAAAATAAGGCAAATAGTTTTGAAATGACATCATTTTGTAACTAAGATTTACATGAAATACAATAAAATTTCATTGTTTAACATGTTGAAAATTGTGTTATATGAAATTTTTTTGAAATATTTGCTGAAATTGAAAATTGTTTTTAAAATTCAGCATAACACTAAATTGGCAACTTAGAATAGTTTCAATGATCAAAATAAGGCAAATAGTTCTGAAATGACATCATTTTGTAACTAAGATTTACATGAAATACAATAAAATTTCATTGTTTAACATGATGAAAATTGTGTTATATGAAATTTTTTTGAAATATTTGCTGAAATTGAAAATTGTTTTTAAAATTCAGCATAACACTAAATTTGCAACTCAGAACAGTTTCAATGATCAAAATAAGGCAAGTAGTTTTGAAATGACATCATTTTGTAACTAAGATTTACATGAAATACAATAAAATTTCATTGTTTAACATGTTGAAAATTGTGTTATATGAAATTTTTTTGAAATATTTGCTGAAATTGAAAATGGTTTTTAAAATTCAGCATAACACTAAATTGGCAACTCAGAATAGTTTCAATGATCAAAATAAGGCAAATAGTTTTGAAATGACATCATTTTGTAACTAAGATTTACATGAAATACAATAAAATTTCATTGTTTAACATGTTGAAAATTGTGTTATATGAAATTTTTTTGAAATATTTGCTGAAATTGAAAATTGTTTTTAAAATTCAGCATAACACTAAATTTGCAACTCAGAACAGTTTCAATGATCAAAATAAGGCAAGTAGTTTTGAAATGACATCATTTTGTAACTAAGATTTACATGAAATACAATAAAATTTCATTGTTTAACATGTTGAAAATTGTGTTATATGAAATTTTTTTGAAATATTTGCTGAAATTGAAAATGGTTTTTAAAATTCAGCATAACACTAAATTGGCAACTCAGAATAGTTTCAATGATCAAAATAAGGCAAATAGTTTTGAAATGACATCATTTTGTAACTAAGATTTACATGAAATACAATAAAATTTCATTGTTTAACATGTTGAAAATTGTGTTATATGAAATTTTTTTGAAATATTTGCTGAAATTGAAAATTGTTTTTAAAATTCAGCATAACACTAAATTGGCAACTTAGAATAGTTTCAATGATCAAAATAAGGCAAATAGTTCTGAAATGACATCATTTTGTAACTAAGATTTACATGAAATACAATAAAATTTCATTGTTTAACATGATGAAAATTGTGTTATATGAAATTTTTTTGAAATATTTGCTGAAATTGAAAATTGTTTTTAAAATTCAGCATAACACTAAATTTGCAACTCAGAACAGTTTCAATGATCAAAATAAGGCAAGTAGTTCTGAAATGACATCATTTTGTAACTAAGATTTACATGAAATACAATAAAATTTCATTGTTTAACATGATGAAAATTGTGTTATATGAAATTTTTTTGAAATATTTGCTGAAATTGAAAATTGTTTTTAAAATTCAGCATAACACTAAATTTGCAACTCAGAACAGTTTCAATGATCAAAATAAGACAAGTAGTTTTGAAATGACATCATTTTGTAACTAAGATTTACATGAAATACAATAAAATTTCATTGTTTAACATGTTGAAAATTGTGTTATATGAAATTTTTTTGAAATATTTGCTGAAATTGAAAATTGTTTTTAAAATTCAGCATAACACTAAATTGGCAACTTAGAATAGTTTCAATGATCAAAATAAGGCAAATAGTTCTGAAATGACATCATTTTGTAACTAAGATTTACATGAAATACAATAAAATTTCATTGTTTAACATGATGAAAATTGTGTTATATGAAATTTTTTTGAAATATTTGCTGAAATTGAAAATTGTTTTTAAAATTCAGCATAACACTAAATTTGCAACTCAGAACAGTTTCAATGATCAAAATAAGGCAAGTAGTTTTGAAATGACATCATTTTGTAACTAAGATTTACATGAAATACAATAAAATTTCATTGTTTAACATGTTGAAAATTGTGTTATATGAAATTTTTTTGAAATATTTGCTGAAATTGAAAATGGTTTTTAAAATTCAGCATAACACTAAATTGGCAACTCAGAATAGTTTCAATGATCAAAATAAGGCAAATAGTTTTGAAATGACATCATTTTGTAACTAAGATTTACATGAAATACAATAAAATTTCATTGTTTAACATGTTGAAAATTGTGTTATATGAAATTTTTTTGAAATATTTGCTGAAATTGAAAATTGTTTTTAAAATTCAGCATAACACTAAATTTGCAACTCAGAACAGTTTCAATGATCAAAATAAGGCAAGTAGTTTTGAAATGACATCATTTTGTAACTAAGATTTACATGAAATACAATAAAATTTCATTGTTTAACATGATGAAAATTGTGTTATATGAAATTTTTTTGAAATATTTGCTGAAATTGAAAATGGTTTTTAAAATTCAGCATAACACTAAATTGGCAACTCAGAATAGTTTCAATGATCAAAATAAGGCAAATAGTTTTGAAATGACATCATTTTGTAACTAAGATTTACATGAAATACAATAAAATTTCATTGTTTAACATGTTGAAAATTGTGTTATATGAAATTTTTTTGAAATATTTGCTGAAATTGAAAATTGTTTTTAAAATTCAGCATAACACTAAATTGGCAACTTAGAATAGTTTCAATGATCAAAATAAGGCAAATAGTTCTGAAATGACATCATTTTGTAACTAAGATTTACATGAAATACAATAAAATTTCATTGTTTAACATGATGAAAATTGTGTTATATGAAATTTTTTTGAAATATTTGCTGAAATTGAAAATTGTTTTTAAAATTCAGCATAACACTAAATTTGCAACTCAGAACAGTTTCAATGATCAAAATAAGACAAGTAGTTTTGAAATGACATCATTTTGTAACTAAGATTTACATGAAATACAATAAAATTTCATTGTTTAACATGTTGAAAATTGTGTTATATGAAATTTTTTTGAAATATTTGCTGAAATTGAAAATTGTTTTTAAAATTCAGCATAACACTAAATTGGCAACTTAGAATAGTTTCAATGATCAAAATAAGGCAAATAGTTCTGAAATGACATCATTTTGTAACTAAGATTTACATGAAATACAATAAAATTTCATTGTTTAACATGATGAAAATTGTGTTATATGAAATTTTTTTGAAATATTTGCTGAAATTGAAAATTGTTTTTAAAATTCAGCATAACACTAAATTTGCAACTCAGAACAGTTTCAATGATCAAAATAAGGCAAGTAGTTTTGAAATGACATCATTTTGTAACTAAGATTTACATGAAATACAATAAAATTTCATTGTTTAACATGTTGAAAATTGTGTTATATGAAATTTTTTTGAAATATTTGCTGAAATTGAAAATGGTTTTTAAAATTCAGCATAACACTAAATTGGCAACTCAGAATAGTTTCAATGATCAAAATAAGGCAAATAGTTTTGAAATGACATCATTTTGTAACTAAGATTTACATGAAATACAATAAAATTTCATTGTTTAACATGTTGAAAATTGTGTTATATGAAATTTTTTTGAAATATTTGCTGAAATTGAAAATTGTTTTTAAAATTCAGCATAACACTAAATTGGCAACTTAGAATAGTTTCAATGATCAAAATAAGGCAAATAGTTCTGAAATGACATCATTTTGTAACTAAGATTTACATGAAATACAATAAAATTTCATTGTTTAACATGATGAAAATTGTGTTATATGAAATTTTTTTGAAATATTTGCTGAAATTGAAAATTGTTTTTAAAATTCAGCATAACACTAAATTTGCAACTCAGAACAGTTTCAATGATCAAAATAAGACAAGTAGTTTTGAAATGACATCATTTTGTAACTAAGATTTACATGAAATACAATAAAATTTCATTGTTTAACATGTTGAAAATTGTGTTATATGAAATTTTTTTGAAATATTTGCTGAAATTGAAAATTGTTTTTAAAATTCAGCATAACACTAAATTGGCAACTTAGAATAGTTTCAATGATCAAAATAAGGCAAATAGTTCTGAAATGACATCATTTTGTAACTAAGATTTACATGAAATACAATAAAATTTCATTGTTTAACATGATGAAAATTGTGTTATATGAAATTTTTTTGAAATATTTGCTGAAATTGAAAATTGTTTTTAAAATTCAGCATAACACTAAATTTGCAACTCAGAACAGTTTCAATGATCAAAATAAGGCAAGTAGTTTTGAAATGACATCATTTTGTAACTAAGATTTACATGAAATACAATAAAATTTCATTGTTTAACATGTTGAAAATTGTGTTATATGAAATTTTTTTGAAATATTTGCTGAAATTGAAAATGGTTTTTAAAATTCAGCATAACACTAAATTGGCAACTCAGAATAGTTTCAATGATCAAAATAAGGCAAATAGTTTTGAAATGACATCATTTTGTAACTAAGATTTACATGAAATACAATAAAATTTCATTGTTTAACATGTTGAAAATTGTGTTATATGAAATTTTTTTGAAATATTTGCTGAAATTGAAAATGGTTTTTAAAATTCAGCATAACACTAAATTGGCAACTCAGAATAGTTTCAATGATCAAAATAAGGCAAATAGTTCTGAAATGACATCATTTTGTAACTAAGATTTGCATGAAATACAATAAAATTTCATTGTTGAACATGATGAAAATTTACCAAAAAACCTTAGACCGGATTCAGACATAGTGGGCCAGCATTCCGATCGCCCTAATCGAAAAATTAGTAAAAAGCATGTCCAAACGACTCAATGACTCATTAAAGCCAAGGGCCTTTGGACAACATACAAAAATGTAGTATTAAACGCTTTTATTTTGAACGTGCAAAAGTGGATACATTGAGTTTTCTTATTAAATAAATTAAAAGTTAATTTTTCTTTTCAGTTTTAAAAAATGTTTTTATATTTTTTGTTTCTTAATAAATAAAGAGTTTAAACCGAAAAAAAAATGTGTAATTGCTTTATTTTTGCGAGTTTTACAGCAACTTAAAGTCAGTTTTGAGCATTATGTATCCACATAATGCTCGCCACTGTACATTTAATGCGGCTATTTTGTTTCATTATCAATATCAATATCAAAACGAAAACAACTCTGCCACTGCAGACTGCAATGAAATTTAGAATTTGCTCGATAACATTTAAATCCCTTTTGAGCAAAATAATAGTTCCATTTTTGTTAAGATTAAAAATTTCCAAAATTTTTATAGATTAAATGTTTGACCATTTTCATATTCATATTGAGTTGAAACGATTCTAAGAGTAATAGACTTACATGCTTCTTTACGACGACCATGAATTTTGTTAGTGGAGCTACTTGGTACATCAGGATCATTTTCCTCAACCATCGGAACCGTAAAAGGCACATCTATATTATTTTCGTTCTCGAAAAAACAAGAATTGATTTCACCAGAACACGATGGATTCTCAATGATTTCTTCCATCTTTTATTTAAATTTTTTCTTTTTGTTATGCACTTTTTAAACAATGTTTTTATTCCTATTATTTTTAGAAAAGATAAAAGACTGAAAATATACCGTTTTACGAAATTTAAATGGCGTGCTTTGAAACTTGGGAAAATAAAATTGTAGGTATGTTTGTTTTGTTACCAACTTTGAAAACCTTTGATGATGTTCTTTATGACACACAGATGGTGCTTTTTTTTAAAGCATATGATTATTAAACTGCACTGAGAAAACTGTACTATGAGTTATTTAAATAGAAACATGTTTAATTATATGTTTAAATAAGGGCAAATAGAATTCGTTTATTATTTAACTCAAATCTGTTTAAATTCGAAAATACTACTATTTTACAGTAAAATATGTTTAAATCAAACTCATTCATGTTTAAGAATTTCATTAAGATCTGGACTTCGTTTTGTATATGTTTTTAAATTAGTTTGAGTTTGATTTTTAAAATACATGTTTAATTATTTTACTTACTTACAAATTTTAACATACAATGAACATGAACGAGTTTGTTTTAAATATAAACGGAGATAAAATATTTACAAGAGTAAGAGATTAAACATAAAAGTTAAATTTAAGCCCGAACGAGTTTGAATTGAAGTAAAATGAAGTAGCTTAATACTTTTCTTATTTTTGGCATCGAAAGTCATGGAGTGCGTTTGTTCCGCGAGTGTTTGTGATTTTACTAAAACGTGTAATTTATAAAAATGTCAAGAAATATTTGATATGGGTATACCATTATAATGTTGAGACCTGAAGTTCTGCTTCAAGCACGAATATAAAAGGATAAGATAACTCGGGGAGTGGAAGAAGAGTGTTCGCTGCTTTCTATTGTAAGTGTCCAAAAAAGTATTTGTTTCAAACACTCTTTATTTATGTATATAGTTTTAGTTAAAAAAATACTGATTAATAAGTATGCATTATATTGAATTATCATTTGACTTCTATATTCTTCCCATAGGACGCTAGAAGATGACAAAAGAATTAAAAAAGGAAGCAAATTCCAGAAGACCAATAATTATGAACCAGAATTTGACGAAGATTTGCTCATAGATCTTAAACAGGGGCTATGTTCACCTGGTGCTTGTGACAAAGATGAGATCTCAAAACGCTCCGCAACCATTTAAATACTTTTTGGAAAAATATAATAACAGAATTTCACTTAAAATAAAAATATAAATATGTACTTTTTAATTTTTCTTTGTGTTGAGTAATTTTTTTAATTTCTGAATTTCTGAAAAATCTGAAGTTAAATATATTTGCCTTAAAGAAAAACGTATTTGACTCAAATACGGATATATTCAAAAAAATCAATATGATTCTATTTGAAACAACATCAAATAAAGTTAACAAAAACAAAGATAAGCATGTTTAAATCAAATAGAAAACGAGGTAAATTTAAACAAAGTCATGTTCAAATCGGGTCAAACATCGTTAAATACGTTTCTATTAAAATTAAATAGATATCGATTCCATGCCAAATCGTATGTATTTGAGTTTGATTCAAATATGAATATGTTTGATATTTTTCTCAGTGTGGGTACAAATCATTAATCGATAATAAAAGAACACTAGGTGCGTAATGATCTACTGATCTATATCTTTTTGTAATTTTAAAATGGTCCCGCAATTCCCCAATGTCAATGTTTTTTCACATTGGTACCCATTTAATTTGGAAATATCTTAAAAAATTGGTGAGTGAAAAATCGTCGTAACCGATTTTGTCAGAAATGTCAACAATGAGGCTAATCGCGCACTGGCAACTGTGATCGAAATCAAATAAATTAATCACCAGTTGAAGGAGAACCGCGCACTGGCAACTCTTTACTCACGATCACACTCTTTTCTCTCTTGCGCTTATAGAAAACAGCTCAACTGTTGCGAAGGCAATCGTTTAGTTTGTGTCAAAACACAAACTTTTAAGTTGCTCGAATCGAGTTGCTCTAAGGCTAGGCGCGCACATTCAATTTTTAGTTGCACAACTGTTTGGTTGCTTATAGAAAACAGATGTTACACAAAATAGCGAACTCATTTTAGGCAACCGTTTAGTCTGTGTCAAAACACAAACTTTTTAGTTGCTCGAACCAAGCAGTTGCGCATCAAAAAATTGAATGTGCACGCCTAGCCTAAGTGCGCGGTGTCCCATATAAGCCGATATGTTTCATTTTAGCAACCAAACAGTTGCGAAACTAAAAATTGAATGTGCGCGCCTGGCTTGAAGCTCGCTTCGACCCTTTATAAACGGGTATTGAGTTGAAATGAGCTTCGTTCGACTTGATCTCACTCACTGAGCGGTGTCGAGTCAACTCAACTCCAAATCGAGCTCTCAACTCAAATGACGAAAAACCTGGGTCGAAAATCCAACCCTAATCCAACTCGCTCTTTCGATACTGCATATAAACGTAGTATATGATTCACTCATAACTTTGTAGTTTTAGGCTTGGCGCGCACTTTCAAGTTTTAGTTGCGCAACTGCTTGGTTCACTATTTTATTGAACATATAATTATATGCGCCGACATTCAACCAAATAGTTCATCTGTTTTCTATAAGTAACCAAACAGTTGCGCAACTCAAAACTAATAGTGCTCACGCGCACATTCAATTTTTTGTTGTACAACTGCTTGGTTTGAGCAACCTAAAAGTTTGTGTTTGACACAAACTAAACGACTGCTTCTAATGAGTTCGCTATTTTGTGTAACTTATAATTTATTATATGCACCTGCGCGTACATTCAACCAAATAGTTCATCTGTTTTCTATAAAGCCTAGTACGCAGATCGAGACAAGACAAATTTCATCTTTACAATTTTAATCTCTACAAAACTTTTTCAAATCTCGCGCAAAAAATTGAAGTTAAAGAGTTAAAATCTAATTTAATGTGTTTTTTAGGCTAGTCGCGCAACCAAAAAATTTGCAAGTGCGCGCCTAGCCTTAGTGTATCTCTGAAACGTATTGTTTTACAAAAATCGTTCATACCTTTTTGGAATCTCCTCTTGATGCTCTCAAGATCAGCATCACCACTTTTTACATAAAACCAGTATTGATAAAAATCACTTTCGGAAATACGGTGGCCGTCAAAATTTGTCCAGCAGAATAATGCTTGTATCATTCTTTTTCCTGGAAAAATTTTGTGGAGACATTTTGTACAGCAATGCACAAAAGCATGAATTTTGTGTGCGAACTGCGTACTGCTCGGAAAAACATCCAAGACAAAATTTATCCCAGGACAAAAAATTTATGAGAGACAAAATTTTTCCCGATCTGCGTACTGGGCTTAGGCAACGAAACAGTTGTGCAACTAAAAATTTAATGTGCGCGCCAAGCCTTAAAATCGTTTCGCAACTCTTAGCCTAGGCGCGCACTTGCAACTGTAATCAAAACCAAATAGTTTAATCACCAGTTGATAGAGCACCGCGCACTGGCAATTCTTCACTCACGCTCACACTTTTTTCTCTTGTGCTTAAAACTGCTCAACTATTTAGTTGAATGTCCGCGCAGGTGCATATAATTATATGTAACACAAAAAAGCGAACTCATTTTATGCAATCCTTTAGGCTAGCCGCGCACTAGCAACTTTTAGTTGCGAAACTGCTTGGTTCGAGCAACTAAAAAGTTTGTGTTTTGACACAAACTAAACGATTGCCTAAAATAAGTTCGCCATTTTATTGAACATATAATTATCTGCAAATTCACGGACATTCAACCAAAGAGTTCATCTGTTTTCTATAAGTAACCAAACAGTTTCGCAACTAAAAGTTGCTAGTGCGCGGCTAGCCTTAGTTTGTGTCAAAACACAAACTTTTTAGTTGCTCGAATCGAGTTGTTCTATGTGCGCGGCGTGTCATATAACCCCATATGTTTCATTTTAGCAACCAAACAGTTGCGAAACTAAAAATTGAATGTGCGCGCTTAGCCTTAATGCTACGAAATTTTTACTGTGAGACTTAGTAAAACATGTTTTTTTCTCATAGGCAATTAGGCTAGGCGCGCACATTCAAGTTTTAGTTGCACAACTGTTTGGTTGCATGTCTGCGTATGTGCATATAATTATATGTTACACAAAATAGCAAAGTCTTTTTGGGCAATAGTTTAGTTTGTGTCAAACACACAAACTTTTTAGTTGCTCGAACCAAGCAGTTGCCAAACTAAAAATTGAACGTGCGCTGCTTTCACAGTTTCAAACTGATTTTACAATTTACTTCAAAAAATTGAATGTGCGCGCCTAGCCTTAAATGAAATCGAGAAGAAAAGTGCCACTTGACAAGCAAGTTGCCTCGCTTTGTTTGTATTACCCTAGGGCTGCACGTGCAAGTATTGGCAAGCATGTTGTAATCTTGTAATGTACACAAGCATTTCTTATTAACCCGTACAAACCCGAGCAACTTAGTAGTCACCTGGCATTAATTCAGTATCCAGGCAACTTGGAAAGCAAGTACACTGACAGCGGCACTCTTGTAAAATTAATTATTAAAGTATTTGATTGATTATTCGGGTGACGTTCAAATTTATAAATACCAAAACAAATGTCGGTGGCGTGTGCGATTAAGCGAATAAATATTATTAAAAAGTATAATTTCAAAACTTTCAGGCAACCTGATGGTCATATGGCATGCCGTCTATGACAGCAAGAATACAAAAATGGTAGTGGATATACCCAACTTTTTGGCCAGTACTTTGTATGTGAGGGTTAGGTGTTGGTAAAATTTATTTGGATTGCAATATGCTTGTCAATAATTATTCGTGTTGCATAGCCATTGCGCGTCTGAACCTATAGTTTTATGTTTATCTTTGAATGCAGCCATTTGAAATATGTAAATTCTAAATCGTATCCAACTTCATGTTATAATTACTTTGTATTCTAAAAACATGTCGCTGTCTTTGACGGATGGCGTGGCGGTTTGACATGTCACTGACAGCTGCATAGAAATTTTTTTACCCCCAACGCCGGAAAAGAAGTTTTACTTCAAAAATAAGCTAGTAATTGAAATGTATAATTTAGTGAAGATAAAGTTTCGGATGTTGAAATGTAGGAGGTGTTTAGGTGGTGTCCGAAAAAATATATGTGGCATACTTGGGGGTGTATTCGATAGTATTTATTTTATTATAATTTGCCTTTACTAATCCAAAGTGTGATCGCTCCGAAATTTATAGAACAAATATTTTTTTCAAATGCAAAACTTTAATTCATAACATAATTTCGGCTTTACACTACTGCCATTAATTTTGTCATAAAATATTGAATTAATTTACGCGAAGGCGATTGGTTTCGATTGATATGTTTTATCAGTTCACTGGCATTTGTTCAAAAATGTCGTGTAACTGCGACATTATGCTCAATTTATATAACAACTGAAAAAATAGCACATTTTAGTTGAATTAACACGATGTTAAAGCTGTTTTAGTATGAAACTAAGTTAAGACAACGATTTTGCAAAATTTTAGTCGGACACAGCATCATACTTTCTCTACACTTTTATTAAAGTTAAACTCTCAGAATACCTATTTTATTTTTTTAGTATCGTTCTAACTTCACATGACTCTTTAACATTAAAAAACGTCAAATTAGGTCTGTTTACTTAGTTTTTTGCACGAACTACTGTTTTATGGTTGCTCAGAATCAATTTATTAACAGAAATTGCCTTTGGCTAGGCGGTTTCGCAACTGTTTGGTTCAAGAAACTAAAAAGTTTGTGTTTTGACACAAACTAAACGATTGCCTAAAGTGAGTTCGCTATTTTGTGTAACATATAATTATATGCACCTGCGCGGACATTCAACCAAATAGTTCATCTGTTTTCTATAAGTATCCAAACAGTTGTGCAACTAAAAATTGAATGTGCACTCCTAGCCTTAGGACGATATTAGTTAAAAAATGTTTAAAGTTATAAAACTACTTTTAAGGTAGGAAATATAAGAAGTAAATACTACTACCTTAATAAGAGGCTGTTTAAAACTTTGTGAGAAAAACTCTAAATCAACTCGATCTGCATTTTCATGAATATTTCAACTCAATCTGCATTTTCATGAATATTCAACTCCAGCTTAAAAACGAGATACAGATCTTTCGAACACATCCGTGTAAGTTAATTCAACAAGTAGGAAGGAAAAGTGAGTTAAAGAGTGAATAAAGCGTTTTTTTGTTGCTTGTATTACTGCGCTAGATATAGATTACCAATAAAACGCGCCTTATGTAGGGTGGATCTGACGATAGGATCGCTTCCAATATAATTTAACAATTATGGACCTATTGAAAAATTACAGGTAATTTCATAAATGTTCGGGGCTATAATTTGTGAAACTCTATCAGCTTTATTTATTATTTGATTCTAATACTGGGTTCAACCTCGGAATAGTTAAATCGAGCCGAAGCCTTTACTTCGGGTTTAAGCCACGTCAAACAAATCCTTATTTATAATAAATATTTTCTTAGCGGTTTTAGCTACACCTTCATTATGTCAAATATACTACCAAAAAAATTCACCAATCTAAAACTCTGGTTATTATACACGGAAGCAAACCTCAGCTGATTTCCATTTATTAATATAATACAATAAAAGATATAAAAATATTACAAATAACCAACATCTAAACTAATTTTGTGTATCGATTTTCCTTTTTGTTGTAATTTGGTACTAGACAAAAAATTACTCAAGAACATTTTTTGTCTTAAAAGTTTTAAAACTCACTAAAATAAAATATAACGAGATATAATTTAAAAAAAAAGTAACTTATTTATGCAAAAGATCATACTTGGTACTGTCTGTGACTATACTTACTTAAGGTGGCGCTACAGTCCGGGGTGGACCAGGGACTCGGGGTTTCATTCGAAGACTTTCCGGGCCGGAGCATTCGGGTCCATTCGCTCTACATGACCCATCCATCTCAGTCGCTGGACTTTTATACGTTTGACTATTTCAGTTTCGCTGTACAGCTCGTACAGTTCGTGGTTAAATCTTCTCCTCCACTTCCCGTCTATGCAAACGGGACTAAAGATCAGACGAAGAATTTTCCTCTCGAAACAGCCTAAAGCTCATCCACTTTCGACAAAGTCCATGTCTCTGCACCATAGACAAGGACCGGGATGATGAGGGTCTTATAGAGGGACACTTTAGTTGCTCGAGAAAGGACTTTGCTACTCAATTGCCTTCTTAGTCCAGGCCTGGTATTGTTTTCTGAGTTTATAGCGACGCCTACGTATATGAAGTCCTTCACTACCTCAAAGTTATAGCTGTCTATAATGACGTTCTGTCCAAGACGTGACTATACCTCCATTTAATGTTAATTCTGGAATGCCACAGGACAGTTTTTAAGGCTCCTTACTTTTTATTTACAGTACCCCTTGGCATAATGGTTGGTGCGGTGGACTGTCATGCGAAAGGTCTCCAGTTCGATTCTCAGCCGCTGCAAGAAAGTTTTTTTCAGCCTCTTGCGAGGAATTGACAAATTCTCCAAGAGTATCTCTGGTCATGGAAAGTGCTGCTCAAAATATTACATACCTTAAGCTCGAGGAATTTGCCAGAATCCATATTTATTTCAAACTATCGATCTATTTACAAACGATTTTCTCTTCTTAGTAAATTATTTAATTTTTTAAAGATAAATAATATATAAATTTGTTTACCTCTTTTGCCATAAATTTTAAAAAGTCTGTAAAGCTAGTGTTAGATATTATATAACACTTTTGAAGATTATACATAAATCGCAAGCACAAATGTATGTTAAGGTAATGTTTATTCCTTACACAGATTAATTAATTTATTTTTAGGACACATATTTTGATTTGGATTCATTGAGAACAATGCGGTTTGCTTAAATACAAACCGGAATTTTACTAACGACTCTTAGAACGTTGAGGTTTCCGTTTCAGTTGAATCTTCTGCTTACGTATTTGTGTGACCTGCATCGAACAGAGATACCTCTGGTTACTTAAAGTTATATTCGGGTTGTGGTCGAAATTCGGTATGGGTCATAATTCTGCTTTCAAAATCCTGCATACCAAAATTCTGTTTTGCATAATTCTGTTTGTACAAAATTCTGGATGTCCAAAATTCTGTATTACAAAATTCTGCATTTCAAAATTCTGTACGTTCAAAATTCTGCTTTCAAAATTCTGTTTTTCAAAATTCTGTTTTTAAAAATTCTGTAAATATGTTGTAAAAGAGAAATCGTTTTGATAATGTAAAAAAGTGCGCACTTTTTATCAAAACTATTTCTCTTTTACAACATATTTATAGAATTTTTTAAAACAGAATATTTGTTATGGAAAATACATAATTTAAACATAATAAGAATATACAATATATGTATACACTTAAAACGATTTTAATTTTAGTACCTACTGACAGGATTATAAAATAGTACTACACAGTTTTAATATTGCAAAAGAGGGACGCATGTTCATCACGCTTAGATTGAAATCATAAATCATATGTTATCATATTGTTATACATATTTTTTGACGTGAATGGTTATTTTTCTTGGACAGAATTTCACTGCTTAGTAAACAGAATTTTGCACATACAGAATTTTGAAATACAGAATTTTGCATTGACAGAATTTAGTAATACAGAATTTTGGACAAACAGAATTTTGACCATACAGAATTTTTATAAAAAAACAGAATTTTGACCAAACAGAATTTTGAAAACCAGAATTATGACCCGCTCCCGTTATATTCAGGAGGATGGTGCACAAACGTTATCAAAGGCTTGCAGGAATAAAAAAATCTTCAAATTTTGCTCCCTTTGACGAATTTTCATTTTAATGGGGCATATTCTAAAATTCTGAAATAAACAAAAAGTTGAAATTAATTTAAAAAATATTTCGAAGTACTAGCAGTGTTTCCAATCTAAAAAAGAAAACACACATGTATGAAGAGAAAGCTTACAAAATTAATATTTACATTCGTATGTGGGTTGAGAGATACATACATAGATACAACCTTATATTCCCTACAAATTTAGTTGTCATCACATAATGTACAATGAAAAATTCATAAAATAATTTAGCTATGATTTGATTAACAAAGGTACGAGAACTCTTTAGAATATAGGTTTCTTGTGATAGACGAGAACATTTTGCTTCCGAAATTTCATATAGATACGAGGAGGCTTGTAGGTAACTGCCATCCTTTTTAGGAAATTATGAAAGCAGATGTCAAACCCAAGGGTATATCGTCCGATCTACATTAAGGTGTGGATATGGTGAGTTCTAAGAGATGATTGCTATCATCCAATGTAAGAGGGTTGAGAATACCTTTCGTTTTTTTATTATTTTGAAAAAAAAAAGGTTAACACAATTCACGTCCGTCTAATGAAAAACCCATTCAAAGAAAAAAGGTCTCCTCTCAATTCAAGCTTGTCATGATAAAATTAAACTTTAAATGAGTTTCAACGCATTTAATTCACTCAAGCATTAGGCCCAAAAGGGTGAGGTGGTGGTGGTGGTGTTTTTAAAACCGCTGAAAAACAGTGGGATATTTATTTCTTTAATAAAGTTGATATTTTGAACTTTAATTTTCTCGAAACAAAGGGTAGGATTTTTTTTATTTTTTTTTCGAAAACAACGATTTGAAGAAGGAATTTATTGCTTTTTATTTTTTAAATGCCGACTTTTAGGCGCATTTTAACCAAAAGTTTTTAACAAAAATTTACAATAATTTTTTTTTTCGTTTAGATAGCTGAAGTAGTTGTTCTATCAAAATTTTAAGTTATCTTATATTTGGCGTGGTCTCCAAGTTGCGTAAATTATGATAAATGTAAATTTTGTATTCAAAAAATACTTTAAAATTATAGTTTTATTTAATTAACTCCTCGCTTAGTAGAATAAAAATGTTGTCTTAAGATTAAATAGTTTTTATATAATTTTAATTTTTTTTTTTAATTGATTATGATTTTTTTCTACAAAATTGATATTTGTGATTATGTCAATTAAGTGTGAACGAAAACCTATAATACGAATTGTTATACGTTGTTCAAGTTGTCATGTAATTGGGGTATATTTTTTAATAAATCATTTGCTTGATTAGAGTATTTAAGAGTATTTAATCTTAAATAATGCGTTAATAAATATTTAACTATAGATTTAATAAATTGCATGACATGAGTCAATTTCTTTTCTTTAAATTAAAGTCATTTTTTTTTTTTTAAACTAATCTGTTGAATAAAAATGGAAATAAGAAGTGTCCAAGCTTTTTCAAATTTCTGAAAGTTTATAAGAACTTTTCAATTACTTATGCCAAGAATCGAATTCTTAAAATGATGGTTCAAAATTGCAATGGTTTTATTGAAATCCTAAATAGGAAAAACCCGAATTCATAAAGGTACTCTAGTCAGTACTGCACGAGGTAATATTTATAATATATAATTATAATTATATAATATAATTATTTTTCCCCCCGGATGTTTTTTGATTTGGTGTTTTAAGACCGAAAATAACGGCACCTGCCATACGATTTTTTTGGAAATTTTATAAATCTGTTTTTGTTTCTCAAAAACTGTCTCACAGATTAAAAAAAAAAAAATCATAAAATTTTATTTAGTTAAACCTAGGTAATGCATGAAAAAAAAATTCAAAAAAAATTAGAACCATTTTATTTGTTTTTGATTTTGATCGTTTTTTTTACATATGTTAAGGGTCCCCAGCAGTTTCAATATTATTGTGTATTCAAATTTTCAAAAAAAAATTTTTGGATTTTTAAGAAAAGTTTCAATTTTTTTTTTTAAACTCAATATTTCGAAAGCCCCATGCTCGATTTTTTTAAACTTGATAAATAAAAGTTTCTAATCTTCAAGATATGAGAAAAAGAAATTTATTTTACCTAAAAATAACGGTACCCTCTATACAACTGTTAAAAAATGGTTTTCGAAAATCGTATTTTTCTCGAAAACGGTTCCGAGAATTTTGCTTAAATTTTAAGTCTTTCGATTAATTTTTAAGATCTTTAATTTAATACAAAAAATTTTGAAAACAAAAAATACAAAAAATTTTGAAACAAGTTGACGTACCAAGTTTTTTTTTTAATTTTTTAAAAATTTTATATATAAAATATATATTAAAAATATAAGAAACCACTACAACATATTTGCATTGTATTCTGTTTTTGTCTCTTACTACTAAAAGAATTTAAAAAATTATGATAATTATATCCTTATGAACAGTTTTTTCTAATAACATTCGTTATTAAAATTCCTAGTCTATTACATAGGAGCAAGTTCGTGCGACCCAGTCGTGCATATTATTTTTTTGTCAAATTTCTCATTATCGACATAACGAATTTTTATGAAAACAAATTTTCTAAAAAGTTTGCATTTCAAAACTTAAAAAAAAATATTATTTGAATTTTTGAAAAAAAAAAATAATTTTTTTTTGGAAAATTCGATATCTCAGAAAGGGCTCAATATTTTTTTTTTCTAAATTTAATTTTTATTCGAACAATAATAAAAACTTTGAATTGGTGTACTACTGTTTTAGTCTATTAAAAAAAATAATTTTATGCTTATGAACAGTTTTTCTCTAATAGCATTCATATTTGAAATTCTTAGTCTTTTACAAAAGAGCAAGTTCGTGCGACCCAGTCATGCATTTTCATTTTTTTTTAAAACGGCTTAAACGATTTTGATTAAAAATCGTACATTGTAATAATTATGTTTTTGGCCTAAATTTAACATAACCAAAATGTGGTTACATTGTTTGAGAGAATTGCAATCATTTTGGGATATTACCACATATTTTGGTAACAGCTAGACTAATTTTTTACAATTTTGCCAGGGTCATTCAATATCTATTGCACACCATTCGAAAACATGCGGAAAAACTTGTCATTCTTCATCAAACTAATCGCCGTTGCAAAGTAAATAATCTCTTTTTCCAAAGCAATAAAATGGCTAAATGACGTATTTCGGTAGCTTCTGTATAGAGTTTTACAATTATTTACAATACTGATTGCTTCGATGAGGCAATTATTTGGCTAACGCTTAAAAAAAGTGAACCAAATGACCCAAGGAACGACAGATGAACATAATTGTTTAATGCTGGACAAAGAGTTACACATCAATTCTGAAAGAAGGTTTACTAACTGGGTGGTAAATATAAATAAGAAATTGAGTGAGTACCAATCCGGATTTTGGAAAGAATATTCTATAGCAGATAATATTTTCATGCTTGAATGTCTAATACGACCTAGTCCTAATGCAAAACTTTACACCTTTTTTCTTAACTTCTGCATTTAACATAGTTGACAGGAAAACTCTGCTCTAAAAATTGTATAACCAAGGTGCATCATTAAAGTTCGGCAAAGCACTTCAAAAACTTTATAATCAAACCACAGCTTATATTTTCAGAGGTTGTGGCCAAAAGAGATACAAATAAATTGGGGACTACATCAAGGTTGTAATCTCAGTCTATTGTTACTCGTATTTGCGCTATTTCTTGATGATATTGTAAATTGGCCTTCTTGTGAAGTGTAGTTGAAAAATCTTAAAATTAAAGTCATTACATATGATGACGTTGTTGTCTTTTTGGCGGAGTATCCAGGGTCTCTGCAACTAATGATCAACTGATTGTGCGTTTATTGAAAAAATTGGGATTAGAAGTAAATCGAGCTAAGTCTAAAATAATCATTTTACAAAACGGCGCAGAACAAATAAAAAAAGCAGAAAAATCAAAGTTTGATGCAGAAGCATTAGAAGCAGTAAAAGAAAATGTTTAGCTAGGAATGACAATCACGTTATACCTGAATATAGAAAACAAACACCTCAAAATCAAGGCTATGACAGCTATTTGTTCCAACTGGAAAGCATTTTTTTTATAATTAATATACATTTCAACAAATGCCAAGTACAAGGCTTTTAATGCTACTGCGTTTCTTTCTTAGAAAAATGTTTCTTTTACCTATTAGCACCCCAAAGTACATGTATCATTTGGAAAGAGGGCTAGCAATTCTCTTTTTTGTGGACTGAAGGTATTTTGAAATTCGAATCAACAAGTCCAATAAAAGTGCTAAGTCTTCTACTTCGCTGATTTATTTCATCGCAAACCCACCATGGCAACACAAATTTTTTGCTATTGTTCTTTTTCTCCTAACTATTGCCATGCAAATAAAAGGTTTTAAGACTTATAGGTACCTATGTTCCTTGAAATTACCACTTTTATAGGTGTTTTAATATATCGATGCCTTAAATCTTATACCTCCTAACCTAACCTAGAAAAAAAAAACGAATTTTTTGATTTTGTTACAGTTTTGTAGTAAAAAATGTTCCGGATCTCATGCACAAAGTCTTGTAAGAACCGTAAACATAACTGTATAACCAGAACCGAAAGCTTAGTACTTAATATCCCAAAAAGAACTTTGTTTTACTGAAATATCTCGTAATCCTGCAACCAGGCCTTCTTTCCGATGTAAATAATGCCATGAAAATATCTCGTTGCCTGAAAAAATTCCTCGCAACCCAAGAATTTGCAAAACCTCTCAAGCCGTTACTCGTAACCCACTGAATCATTTCAAGAAAATACCTCGTGCCTAGTAAATCGGTAAATACAAAACCTCTTAATGCCATAATTAGGCGAACAGAGAACTCTAATTCCTCGTCCTCCAGACTGTTACTCTGAATAGCAATTAATTACGAGACATCGATGTTTAAGACAAAATTAAGCTTCAAGCCTAGTAGGTACGCAGATCGAGACAAGACAAATTTTATCTCTACAATTTAAATCTCTACCAAACGTTTCCAAATCTAGCGCAAAAGTTTGAATTTGGAGAGATAAAATCTAATTTAATGTGTTTTGTAGTGTATAGTGTATCTCTGGAACGGGTTGTCTTACAAAAGTCGTTCATACCTTTTTTTTTATTTATTTATTTGCCTATAAGTACAAAACTTTCTTAGACTTACAAAAATATGTTAACAGCTTAAAAATGTACATCAAAACTATTTAATAATAATCTTAAGAAACAAAATAATATAAATTGTTGTTATTCAAATAAAATCAGATTTAATATTTTATTCTTAAAAACATTTTTAGAGCATTCGAAATCTATTTCATTTGCATATTTATTAAACAGTTTACAGGCTCGTGTTATTGGTTCATTAATACCGTAATTTGTTGAATGATGTGGAATTAAGAAACAGTGGTTAACCCTTGGTCTTAAACAACGCGCCGGAGTGTATAGTTTAAACAGCAGTTTTAAAGGAGCACAATCAATGTGACCAGTTATAACATCACGCGCAAGGGAGATCGAAAAGTAAACACTCCTAGATTCAAGACTCTTTAAGTCAATCAAAACACATCGAGCTTTATATGCAGGCATAGCAGCAGTCCAATGTAGATTTCGAAGCGAAAACCTCGTGAATCGTTTTTGAATCCTTTCTATTCTACTTGAAGCATTTTTATAGTATGGAGCCCAGACAACACAACAGTATTCTAAAACTGGTCGAACGAAACTAACGAAAAGACACTTCAACGTGAAAGGACATTTAAAATCCTGAGAATTTCTCATTAAAAATCCGAGCATAGAGTTGCCTTTGGATATAACGTAATCTACGTGCATTTTAAAATTTAATTTAACATCAAATATAACTCCTAAATCCTTGTGGTTACAAACTCTCACAAGCTCATTGCTTGAAATTTTGTAACTATAAATAAAAGGAAAGGATGATCGCGAAAATGACATAACCCTACATTTGCTTATATTTAAAGATATGTCATTCAAATAACACCATTCAAGCAATTTATCTAAATCTTCTTGAAGCTGAAGGCAATCAGTTGAACATCTTATTGTTTTAAAAATTTTAGCATCATCTGCAAAGATTAAACATGATGAATGAGAGATGTGTAGAGGCAAATCATTTATAAATAACAAGAACAGAAGCGGCCCAAGATGACTGCCTTGAGGAACATCTGAGTGGTTTAAAATTTTCACAGATTTTTCAGGGCCGATTTTTACATATTGAACGCGGTTAGTCAGATAGCTCTTTATCCAGTTTAGAAATTTACCATGAAATCCAAAAGACTCAAGCTTTTTAAGCAGTATTTTGTGATTGACTCTATCGAATGCCTTCGAAAAGTCTGTGAAAATTACATCTACCTGATTTCCATTTTCAATAGCATTAACACAGAAATTTGTAAATAAAGTGAGATTAGTTGATGTTGACTTACCACTGACAAACCCGTGTTGAGAAGTTGATATATATTTTTTTACAGCTTCATACATCCTTTTCTTAACAAGAGATTCAAAAACTTTCGGAATTAACTGTAATTTTGCAATAGGCCTATAATTTTCAACACATTGTTTTGATCCCGATTTATGAATCGGAGTAATGTATGAACTCTTCCAGCAGTCAAGAAACACACCGTTTTTCAGAGACATATTGAAAATAAACAAAAGAGGTTTCGACAAGTTTAATCTACAATTTTTTAAAAATAATGACGGAATGTTATCAGGAGGCATGCTCAAACTATTTTTCAAACTACCCAATTCAGAAAGGACCTCGTCTTCAGAAAGAGAAATGTTAGAGAAATTTAAATGAGTAGCAAAAATATCAGGATATATTTCAGAATTATTTGAATTTAATATAAAATTTGATTGGAAAGATGATGCAAAACAGTCACAAATATTTTTTAGATCACTACTTACAACACCATTATAGCTAATAGAAGATGGAATTCCAAAAGATTTCCTCTTAGAATTGATATATTGCCAGAAACATTTCGAATTCGTTTTAATTTTTGATTCAATGGACCATACATATTGTCTATGCAAAAATTTTTTTAAGTATTCATACTCACGACTTAACCGACAATATTCGCTTCGAAAACTAGGAACGACTTTGCTCTTTTCGGAATCTCCTCTTGATGCTCTCAAGAGAAGTATCAGCACCTTTTACATAAGACCAGTTTTAAAAACAATCACTTTCGGAAATACGGTGGCTGTCAAAATTTGTCCCGCAAAATAATGCTTGTATCGTTCTTTTTCCAGGCAAAATTTAGTGGAGACATATTGTAGAGCAATTCACAATAGTATGAATTGTGCGCGCGAACTGCGTAGGTACTGCTCGGAAAAATATCCGAGACAAAATTTGTCCCAGGAAAAAAAATGTATGGGAGACAAAATTTTTCCCGAACTGCGTACTAATAGGCTTCATCAAAAAGCTTATCAATTCGTATGCCCTTATTATCGCTTATAGATACCTTTTTTGTGTCTGGGTTACGAGCTATTCGGTTCACATCGATGATAATGTATTCTACTGCATTTCATGCGTTTTTAACTCTTGAGAAACTTTCCTAAAAAAGAAACCTATTTTCTTAGTTTTTTTAAACATCTAACAAGTTTATAAATAAAAAAATAAATTTGGTGGTGCAACAGCTCGAAGTGAACCAGGACCTAGTGACTTACAACTCTCAACCATTCCTGTGTGCGTGTGAACAGGAACGGAGGGGACCTCCAATTTTCTGCCGATTCCGAATGGCTAATGAGCAGTATTTCCATGACAAGAGATACTCTTGGAGGATTTGTCAATTCCTCGAAAGAGGCAGTACACCCCTGAAAAAAAAAACTTTCTTGCAGTGGCTGAGAATCGAACTCGAGACTTTCCGCATGACAGACCAACGCACTAACCATTATTCCAAGGGGTACTACTAACAAATTTATAGGCTTGATCTATATTTATTTCTCGGGGACCACACGGACCCTCAGAATCTTTAGTGCTGTTTAGTCTGGTATTTTAACTTTATTTATTTTTCTCATGAGTCGGGATAGAATCTATACCTAAGACCTTCAGATCAGCGTCCAATACAATGAGAGTCTCTAATATTCATATGATGGTGCGAAAAGATTAGTACTGCGCGTATGTTTTAAATTTTTGTTTTATATGTTTTTATTATTTTATCCTGCTTTATTGTTAAATTACCCACTGTTCGCTTATCACCCTAGCTACCGCAGAACCCGTCACACCATCCATCGCATCGCATCACAAGGCTTCAGGTCACAACGAAAATTGCAAGATTTAAAATTATTTTTCTTATTCGAGTCACGTTTTTCATCAATATGGCGGTTAAATGTATACACACAAGAGACTAGACGACAATAGTCCACTTTTCGACTGATTTCTTCTTCATTTTCATTTGAAACCTCAGGACTGTCGACTTCTAGAACAGACTGGGGCTGAACTGCGCTCTGGCTGGGTTCCTGCGAGCTGGTCTTCTTCGCTCTGTGTTGTATGTGATGTTGCGCCCCTTTGATGTGAGGAACGTGACTCTATTGTGGAATGCGGGCAGAGTTCATTGTTTCCGAGTTATGCGGCGGCATGTCCTTCAGAAATGTGTGTATGTGCACACATCCTTTTATATCTTTTGTAATGTCACCAACGAACGACGACTCTGGTGAAACTATTACTTCTTCCTCTAACTATCTGCCTAACACCATTCGGCTGCCCTGATGTTTAAGCCTTGGAGTTTAGTCGTTCGTAATGTATACTCGTATCTATCGACCGAGTTATGTGTGGGAGATTAAGAGAGACACAGATAATATAAAAAAAGGATAATGCTGAACTGAAAACTGGACAGAGTTTATAGCAAATAAAAAAAAAAAAACAGAGAAAAAAAAAAACTTCGTAAGTGGCAGTTTGCTTTTGTTATTGATAGCTAACAATTCTGCTAACAACAACTGCCCCTAGCCAGAAACGGAACCGTTTCATTAAACTTGAATGTATTGAACAGATGTTTGGATGTGGCTCATATAAGGATTTGGAAAAAGGATACAGCTCTGCTATTGCTCGAAGTTGTGGTTTTTTTCTGACTGGCAAGAGGAAAGCTTGACCCACAATACACCTGTTGGTTATTCAGTTTGATGTTGATTTATGCCAGGACCGATCGAAAATGGATACATTTTACAATTGCAATGGTGAACGTTTTTGACGGCAGCTGTGTTCCTAGAACTTTAAGAGAAACATAGGCAATTTTAAACTGTATATTCGTATCAATTTAATAGAAGCTACGACTATTTTCTTTGATTGAAAATCAAAACAGGCTTTCGAAAAAATAAAATCAGCCTCAGTTCAAAAACAACGCCCATCAATTAAACCAACAAAGTCAAACTCAAATTTAGTTTTCTATTTTTTTTTATTGTTGTGTGGAAAACACAGCTTTTCACTTCAGAAACAGGTTATTGTGAATCGATTTAAAATTCCAAACACGCAATGGCGAACAAAAAGTTGTTCAGAAACCGGAAAATGAAATTCGCCCGAAAGTGTTTTGTTTTTGAAGTCAAACAAGAAAAAAAAATAATTGAAAGACTATTTGATAACTTTTTTTTTTTTTAATTTTAAAAGAACGTGAATGGATTTTGTAAAGAAAAATAAATACAATATGTATTGGAAAAGCTTCTTTGAAAGTAATTGAAAAAGGGTCACTTAAGCTGAATTCAATCAACAAATACAAAAAACAGTTCATAAGGCCTTAAATTAAATTTATTTGTCTGAAGTGTTAACTCCTGAAAGAACATTTATAAGGCTGGCAAACATCTTTGGTGATACCAAAAACTAATACAGGGCATCTAGAATATAAATTGATGTTAGCTTTTTTAAAATACAAAATAAGGCTAATGAAAGACTTTGAGATCATTTAAAGGAATTAAAGAAAGAACTGGGCACAGATGGTTTTTTTTTTGTAATCCGAAAAAGATATTTTTCTAAAACGTTGTCACACAATAGTATTTAAATTTTCATTAGTTTTTAAACAATTAAAAAAAATGTGCGATGCAAGAAACGGCCTGTAACCATTTTTCAGAAATTTTATTTAAACCATAATCTATTCTTATAATCTGTAGAAAACTTTTTTGAGACAAGAAAGTGTTTTCTTTAATTTTGTAGTACCCATTGGCATAATGGTTATTCATTGCCACTGTAGGAAAATTAAAATGCACGATTGGGTCGCACGAACTTGCTCCTATGTGATAGACTAGGAATTTTAAAAACGTATGTTATTAGAGAAAACTGTTCATAAAGATAAAATTAATTTTCTTAATTCTTTTAGTAGTAAGAGATAAAAACAGAATGCTATGCAAATACATATAAATTTATGCAAGAACAAAAATTATAAGTCGTTGTAGTGGTTTCTTTTAAAAAATAAGCTTTTATATAATGTAAATTCTTTAATTTATTTTAAAGGCTTTCATCAATTTATAAGACTCTTGTCCTATACTTTGTAAGCGATTTTTAAGAAGAAAATGGTACGCCAACTTTAAGTTTTTATTACTGTACGAATGGAAATTAAATTTCGAAAAAAACTATCGAGCCGTTTTTGAGATATCGAATTTTCCAAGAAAAAAAATGATTTTTTTTCCAAAAATTAAAATATATATTTTTTTTTTAAGTTTTGAAATGCAATATTTTTTTTAAATTTATGTCGATAATGAGAAATTCAAAATTTGAAAAAAGCGGTTATATAGTAGGTTCAAGCTGTAAAATCTTACTTTAAATTTTTTTTATTAAATTAAAGATCATAAAAATTGATTGCAAGAAAAAAAATTTTATCAAAATTATCAAAATTCTAGGCGCCGTTTTTGATAAAAATGGAGGGTAGGTACCGTTATTTTTGGGTACTTTTTTTTCACATCTTGGAATTTACATATATTAAGAAACTTTTATTTAAGAAGTTTAAAAAAAATTGAGCATGGGGTTTTTGAAATATTGAGTTTTGAAGTTTTGAAAAAAAAATTGAATTTTTTTTTAAAATCCAAAAAAAAGTTCTTGGAAAAATTTTAATGTACAATAACATTCAAATTACTGGGGAGCTTTAGCATAAAAAATGATCAAAATCGGTTGTATCGTTATTGAGAAAGTCAAGAACAAAAAAAAAATGCTTCCATTGGGCTACCAAAAATAACCATTTTTTGGAGTCTTTTTCAACCATTTCTTAGCTTTAACCAAATAAAATTTTTAGATTTAAAAAAAAAAAAAAAAAAACAAAAATCTGTGGGACAGTTTTTGAGAAAAAATAATATTTATGAAATTTCTAAAAACATTCGTATAACAGGTACCGTTATTTCTGGTCTTATGAAAAAAAGAAAAATCGTGTGGGGGAAAAAATTAAAAATGATATCTACCAGTTTGACGAAAATCGGCCGAGCCGCTTAGGCTGTAGTCGAACAGACAGAATAGCGAGACTCCCTTTTTTAGTCTTCGCTATCATCGTAATGTCAAGTTTGATCAAAATATCGAGTTCGATTTTTTTTTCAAATGCATAACTTGCCTTATAGATTATTGAACCTAGAAGACGTAAGTAAAAATTGTTGAGTGGCCAAGAATATCATTTATCATGAACAGTCTATCTAAGAAGCGTTGGCCTTAAATTTATATATTTTAAATTGTATATGGTTGTCAACGTTGTTACTTAAAAAAATTGCGTAGTAGGTTATTTTAAAGGTTTTTTTGAAATATAAGTATAAAGTTGATCGATTTATGAAATACTAAGAATATTTGTTAAAAACAGCCATACAAACTCAAATAATAAAATCTTAAATCAATAATTTAAATTTGTTTTATGAACTTGCCGTTTGCAGATTTAAAATTGGAGATATGTAGTTTAATGGTACCCAACAACCGTTTTTGAAAAAAATTATTTCCTTACAAAGAATAACATTTTCAAGGGCATTGACATTAATTGTATTTTCCACCCCACTGTATTATGTGCACCTTAACGCATCAGTCAATTGTGGTGTATTAGCATGGACCTTTGACTTCAAGATTCCCCACAGTAAAAAGTCTAGCGGGTTCAAATCGCCTGATCTTACTGGAAAATTCACGTCACCTCTGTGAGGCATAACCTTACCCTCAAATTCGCTGTGTAGCACGTAGTGCAGTCCTGCTGTCACCATACGGTCCATTTGGTTCAATTTGAGCCATACAAAATTAGTTATCGTCGTTCTGTAGCGCTTGCCATTGGCGGTGACCGTTTCATCAACATCGTTTTCGAAAAAGTACGGACTAATGACGCCGCTGCCCAAAATCCACATCAAACTGTAACTTTTTGAGGATGCATTGTCACCTGGTGAACCTTATGTGAGTTGGTGTCGTTCCTTAAATGGCAGTTCATATTGCATTTTAAAGTAAAAATATTCCGATTAATTATGGAATAAAATATTGCAATTGTTCCACGGGAAACTTATCACTGGCCATTTCTCTTTTCATGAAATTTTCGAAGACTTTTGACAAAGATGTTACTATATCTTACCAATGACGCTTTTGATCTCGGCTTGAGTTGACGAATTGTTTCTGGCTTTTTCACATGAAGCCGATATTTAAAAAAATCTCAAATCGTGTGGCATACAACGTCCTGCTAAACCCACTAGTCGTCCAGATCCATACCACACGAAGCCTGTAACAAATACCACTTACAGTCACTAAAATTCCGGCCTCATTTTAAAAAAAGTAAGGCTCATCAAAATCCGCACAAGACAGTTGCTCGCTATGGATGCATTTAATTCACATGGATTTCTGAGCCCCAAATTTGGCAAAATTTCTCAATCAGAATACAATATTTGTAAGTGGCCAACCGGTACGTCGACCTTACTATTGGTGGCATCCAGTGGCGTAAATATGGGGGGATCAGGGAGATATATATCCCCCATTGGGATCGATAATTGTTCAACATAACCAGTCATGAACCAAAAAAATTAAAGAAACGCACTCTAAAATTTTTTTTACGTCTCTCACCAATTGATAATAGGTGAACTTGCAAGAAAAAGAGCTTCCATGAAGCTATATATATTTTATTAAAGATGTTAGCTAGACTGCCGGTTTCAACGTCAACTCCCAAAAGAACTTTCTTCAGTCAGTAAAGAGAATAAAAACAATACAAAGAAGCATGACCAACGAAGTGAGATTATTAGTGATAAGCTTTGGATGTTTACTTATTTGCAGGATCGTTTGAATGGTTTCACTGCTCTAGCTATTCCCCGCGAAATACCTATAGTAGCAGACGAGGCTATAAGTGTTTTATCTAAAAAGAACAGAAAACTGGATTTAATTTTGTGATTTATTTTTTAAATTAATATTATTTTACTTACTACAGTGCCTTACATAAGTATAACCTGTAAAAATGCGTTTTGTAGAAGATTAAAATGGGAATGACACCCTACTATTTTATATTGAATGGCATCACTAATCAAGTAAATTGAGAAAAAAAAAAGTTCCGTTAAATTCTCTTCTGGTGGTGAAAATTAAAACAGTTTTTTTTTTGTATTGCAAAAGTATAACCGCTTTTTTATTTGTATCTATTTTTTTATTTTTAGTAAATTTTTTCGGCTGAATTAGTAAAGGACATTGCTGCCCCTATTTTCGACCAATATAAAAATTGTTTTTGACATACTGTTGACAAGGTTATTTAATATGGAATCGTCTATACAGTTCCATTCTTCCACAATCGCCTCTCGCAGCTCAGCAACACTGTATAATTGCCTATTATGGGCATACATTTTGCGGGTCAAAATTCCCCAAAGATTTTCAATAGGGTTCCAATCTGGAGAACGTACCGGGAACACCATAAAATGTATGTTATTCGATTCGTATCATCCCAAACTTTGACGACTAACAAGAATTGGGGCATTATAATGCTGGAAGACATGCCGAACTCGACGAAATCGTCTTAAATAGGGTACCAAATTATCCTGAAGCACCTGGGTGCAAGCTGAACTGTTCATCTTTGCAGAAGTGAAGGCAAGTGCAAACTTACCACGGTCGCAGAAGGTCCCCCAAACCTTACAAACCGCCCCCAAACCATACAACCGCCACCGCCAAAGTTCCTCTTGGAAAAAAACTTTTTTCCTTTCTCAGATCGTGCCAATATCCGTTAAAACCACCTGACCCATCAAGATTAAACTTTTTTCGGAACTGAAAATAATCTAAAACAAAAAAAAACATTCATTAGATTATGCTATTTGGAATAACAAGAGTTAAGTGTAAATTAATGGAATGTTAATTATGGTTTTCCAATCCCATTTTATGTTTTGCTGGGCAAATTCTTACTTTTTTTTGTAGACTGTTGTCAAATTTGGAGCTGACATCATTTTGCACCGAACAATCACTTTACTGCTTTTTAAGGCACGAAAAACCGTTGAAACCGAAATTCCTAAGCCCAATTCGTCACGAACGTCCAGGAAAGAATGCGCCAAATTGGATGCAGCATTTATTAAACGCCTCTTATCTCGACGTGTCAGCTTCTGCAGATGCCCGGGTCTTATGTTCGGCTCATAAGATTCTGGATCTTGTAAGAAATTTCGGACGACACGATCGGATCTTTAAATTTTCCTACCAATAGCCCTTAAGCTTAGACCAGTTAACCGAAAAGCTTGAATTTTGACTTTTTCCGTATCGCTTAAATGTTAAGCACGTGGCATTGTTGCTTGTCATTTCGAAGCACATAACTGAATGAAGCTTCAGAGAGGCTTGCATTGTGCTGTTATACTTTTGCAATATATAAAAATCAGTTTTTAATTTTTAAACACCAGAAGAGAAAATAACGGAACTTTTTTTCTTCTCAATTTACTTGATTTGTGATGCCATTCATTTAAAAAAAAATAGTAAACTGTCATTCCCATTTTAATTTTCTACAAAACGCATTTTTACAGGTGCGGTTATACTTATGCAAGGCACTGTATATCAATATTTATTCTAGTTCATATTCAAATTAATGCGTATAATATATTATCTTTAAAAATATAATTTTTTCATGGCATATATAATGAATTGAATGAAGTCTTGTTATTTGTTTTTTTTTTGATTATTAAAACTATAAAAAAAATGAGCGAACTAGATCCATCACCCCCCCCCCCATAGCGAAAAGCTATCTACGCCACTGGTGGCATCTGTCAAATTTCAGGGCTGCCACTTGGACGAACAATAAATGACACAAAATTTTAATAGTGCACTCTTATTGAGACACCCGGTAGTTTTCGCCAAATAAGAAATCATTTAAGACCATTTAAGTCAAAACATCAATAACGATATATCCACTTGACGAAACCTGTCTTTCCCTTGTGTGTATATAAAGTTTTTGATGAAAACGCTTTAATAGACAAACATATTTGTTGACAATTTTTCATTTAGGTAAAAACCCAAAAAACACACACAACTTATCAAATCTATAAAACTCTGTCAACCATTTATGAAATTCCTAGTGCACTCAAGTCTCTCTTTATTGTAGTCAATTTTCCTCTTGCGCGCCATCGCTACTTTTCTTCTGCCCATATAACCTCAGTATCATTTTGAGCCTCTACTTCCGGCGAACTGGCTGTGGTTATTATGCAAAACCTATAAATGCGAAAACTAGAGTGGGTTTTGGGAATAAGAAACAAAAACAAAATACAAAATTAAACTCCAAGGAAGGATAAGAGTATAGCAACAGTAGGTCCCTTTATACCACACCGTATTATCATCTGCTATAAAAGAAGTACTGTTTTTATAGACGTCAATATTACTTCGTGTTCCCAGACCGTGCGAGAAAAATGCGTCACTAATACATAATCCTTGAGTGGATCGTAAACATTTTTGCTCTCTTGGGAAATGAATTATTTTTTCCTCATACTCGTAACTAACGTTGTTTGTCAGCTTTACAGATGGCTCACAAGCTTATGTCGATAGTGCACACAATAAATAAAGTTTATGTGCGTATTAGGTTCCGGTTGATAAATTCAATATTATTTTATTGGTAAGTCAAACGATCACAAGTCGAGTCTTATGGTCAAGGTATGTTCGTAGAAACCCTTATGGAACTACTTAGGACCTCGGCCATCTAACCTACCTTTCGAATGAGTTTTAAATCAGATTGGGCTGCTTAACTTCCACCACTATACCACTCTGTTCTAGGATGAAATTCAAATTTAAGGATCAGAAAGGTTTGACATTTAATTTCGTTTAAATGTGAAAATAGTGCCGAATTCTAAAAGTACCAAGCTAAGGACAGGTTTCGACATTAAATACGAAAACGGAAACGGATAATGGCCGACTTGACTTATATAATGATGGCCATCTGGAGGCCGTTTTTTTGGGTGAATTTATTCGAGAATGGCATTTTTTCTTACTCGGCTAAAAGGGAAAGGATGGTATTTCTTCCATATTATTTCTGTCCTTAAAGATATAAAATTTGCATCATGGGAGGAATACCAAAATGTGAGAGGCCCAGTTAAATGTACTTCAATATATTTTGGTAACTAATTTAATGTCGACTTTTGCCATCTCAAGCTAGACATATTACGGACTTATGGCGGAAGCTGCTAAGTTATTCAACTCATTCCACCCAAACTTTACTTAAAGGTTATGTTTTATGTTAGTTTTCTCATAAAATAGAGGAACACAGAAAGTTTTTTTTTATTTGATAGTAAAATGCACTGAGCTTGTGACATGCTCCTGGTCCTGCTAAGGAAGTTTTCCTTTCACTTTCAGCTGGGGATTTAGCTTTTCCCACCGAATGGCAAAGATATAGTTATTAAATGACTTTGCATGTTCCTTTAGAAGATTATGCACTATTTTTCGAATTTGGTTTAGTTAGAGTTATAATCTGGAATTAAAGTTTGAATGTTAGCAATAAAGGGAGGATTAATGTTCCAAGAACTACATTAACAGTGACATTTTGGTAATGTTGCTTATGAAACGATGTATCATCATCCATTTGTAAGCTGAGAAAAAGCAACCATTAGTGTGCACATGCATATTTTTTGATTAGTTTCAAATGACTTTCAAAAGACTATAATCGAAAAAAGGGGTTTGGACTACCCTCAAAATGAATGAACACAGTGTGAGCGAAATTATGGAATGATAGAAAAGGGGATTCCAATATATATTGGTTTTGCAGCTCTGAACATAAAAATGGGCTAGGAAAAATAGAGATGGATCTATTAAGCATTAAACATTCGTGTAGTGCGGCTGGAGAAAGAATATCTATAATAGACTTGGCAGAAGGGTCAACTGATGTGTATTTCTAGAAGTATTGCGGGGAATTGTTTAAGTGAAGCAATGCAACTTGCTTTTTCACTTAAACATTGTCTCTAAAAATGGCGATTTAATAATGGGAAACACGAAAGACTTTTGCAATGCTCGAGCCATGTAAAAGATTTCGCTACTGTTGCATCGCATAATTTCAAAACTTCTGTTTTGAATTCTATCCAAAGGACTCTAGATACACTTACGAAGATATTCAATCTTTGGTTGAATAAAAGCTTTATAGATAATATCTAGGTCGGAAGAGGTAAAAAATGTATTGTTTCGTCCAAGAAAATTTAGGCAGTTTGCGGAATTATCGGGTAGTAGAATATGTGATCATTCCAAAGAAGGTGGTCAGACAATCCAAGGATTGAAAATTTGTTGGTTGTTTGATGAAAGTGTGTCCTGAATAGATGTATGAAGGATAAGATTCGCCTTGAAGACAGGAGACTGCATTGCAGATTTTCTAGAGAAGTTCAAAGGTTGCGTCGGCAGTTAAAGTACTACTGAGCTAAAGCTATCATATGGCTATTAAGAAAATGGATTTTTATAATGGCTTGAGGATCTAAAAATGAATTTATGATTTAATTGGTCAACAAAAGGTATTTTATTTCTGGAATCCAAATTCCGACTTTTGATTAAGTCACAAGTCCAGCAGATTGCTGATTGTACCTTGGAGTCGTGATCCCTTTTCTACGGCACAATTCAAATTCAAATTTCGATGACCCAAAAACAAAAAAAATCACACTGATCTGAACCTGCAGAATGTGTAGTTTTCAAGATAAATGTGATGGAAATATGGTAGTTGATTTACAATGAGTCCGAAAAATTGGAAAAGAACACTTTTTTTAGGAGTCGCAATCTGAACAGCAATTCAACTCGTTATAAGTGTGATGTACTCTCCGATTCTTTTCCACGAATTAATTCTCTGTATCCTCACACCGATGTTGTTATTGAGGGCGACTTCAATATACAAAATCAAAGTTGGCTCAGGACAGTCAACATCCGAAGGAAGATGTGCTGAGATCTTAGCTGAGGTGCACCTCTTTTACTCAGCTTGTAGAAAAACCCCCTCGAATAAAGCCCACTCCAGATGTTGCTCGGTAAAATGCCCACGCGATTGACTTGTTTCTTACTTCTCACACTGATAAGTATACCATAAAGGTAACTTCTCCATTGGGCACTTCGGACCATTGTAGAATATCGTCACTTTCTCTGTCCTATCCATCCAGATATAGAGGAAACTTCCACTACGTCTGTTTGGTAATACGAGAAAGCCAACTTGGACGTTCTTAGTAAGTTTTTTTTTTTTTGAATATTTAACTGCTTCCTATTTTTCCTCCAATTCCAATTTGGCTTACAACTAATAAAATACTACAAATGTATAAAAATTTACATATTATGTTGGTTCGTAGGGGGCCTTACAACAGGGTTTTTCAACAGGGACGCTACAAAAGTAGAGCGACAGGGACAGCAAACGACGCCATATTTCTTGCCGCTCTTTTGACATTTCTCTTTAGTAAGGTTTGCCATTTCATGATGGAAAGATATACAAGCCAACAACGAGTCGAAATTATTAAAATTTACTACCGAAATTCGGAGTCAGTGGCATCAACGTTAAGAGCGCTACGTCCAATTTATGATCGTTATAATCCTCCTAGCAGATGAACAATTGGTCCAGGAAAATGGTCCAGTCGCTTGGCCGCCTCGGTCGTGTGATTTGACGCCGCCGTTGAACTATTTACTGTGGGGCTACGTCAAGTCTATGATCTATACCAACAAGCCAGCGACGATTGATGAACTTCGTACGAATATCGAACGTGAAATTGCAGCAGTATCGGCCGATTTATGCTTGAAAACCGTCGAAAATTGGGTTCAGCGTCTGGACTTCTGCAAGCGTGCCCGTGGTGGCTATGCAAAAAAAAATCGAGTTTCATACAAAATGGCATCGAACGTACTTTCACAGGAATAAAAAATTTCATTGATATCCAAAACCGTTTTTGTTTTATTTAAAAAAGCTTTTGTAGCGCTCTTATTAAAAAACCCGATATATACAGTGACTTAAGTTTAATTATTTTTATATAAAATTTACATGACGAAAAAAATGAAGATTAAAGGGTCTGTTGACTGTATTGTCCTCAGGGTGTTCATTCCCCGTTGTCAGTGGTGATTTTTGTGGGTTGTGGGCAGGGATGGCGCTTTAGCCTCGGTGGTAGGCTGACCCAATATCAGCGTAGAACGAGACTACTTCCTCGTTGTCCATGATTACGTTGTCATCCAGTTTCCATCACACTTAGGTACCTTGGTTCGGGATGTCGTTGTTCTGTGGTCATCCTTCTCAAAAGCTGATTCGGGTGGTCGATGATGCTCCCCATTAGTTGAATGAACTAGATATTTGTCCAGTGGAATTAAATTCGCTTCTGTGTAGAGATGCTCGTTCCTGTAGTGTTTCTGTAGTTGACGGTCGAAGTAGAGTCCTGTGCAGATCCTCAGTATCTTCCTTTCGAATAGCTGAAGTTCCTTCAGAGCTGGTCTTCGAGATGGAAAACCAGACTGGGAAGGAACAGCTGATCACTTGTAGATTAATATCTTTGTCGTTTGGCTACGACCTGATCTTCTTTTCAGCAATGGGTGCAAACGGCTGAAGGCCCAGATGGCCTTTTTCAAAACATTTCTTGAGTGCAGGTTAAACCTTAACAACTCGTTGAAGTGCACTTGACATTTGGCTTTGTCACTATGGAGAATCCGTCAGGGAGTTTTCGGACCAGGTTAGGTTAGGTTAGGTTAGGTTAAAGTGGCTGCTGACCGGAAAAGGTCAACACACTTAGACCAATATTTGGTCCGTTGTGATACCACAAGGATTTCAAAAATCACCCTTACTCGTTAAACCATTTTGAGCTAATAATGAAGCGTTTGAGACAGTGAATGTCGGAATTATTTAGATCACTAGGATCGTTATAGTAGTAGTCTCCCAAGTGGAGTCTACGTCTTTGCGCTAGGGCAGGACAAGAACATAGAAGGTGAGGAACTGACTCCTCTTCTTCTTCATCCATGCAGCTTCTGCAAAAATCATTTGCAGCAACTCCAAGACGAAGAGCATGTCTTCCTATTAGGCAGTGTCCAGTAAGGACACCTATAACGTAGCTAATATGCAATCTACCAATAGAAATTAGTTGTTTTGAGCGTTTAGCATCAAACAATGGCCAAATCAGTTTAGTAGACCGGTAAGTTGGTGTGCTGGTCCATCTGTGGTTAGCATTCTTCATGGTATCATGCTTTAGCATAAGTTTACATGTAGCTAGGGGTATACTGATGTTATATTTGCTATCCAACAGAGGCAAGATTGTTCCGTTTTTTGCAAGTTCGTCAGATTTACAATTTCCTGGAATGTCTCTATGCCCCGGCACCCATGTAAGGTGAATGTTAAACAGTTTTGACATCTCCACCAGAGATGATCGATAATTTTGGGCTGTTTGTGAGTTAATGGAGACAGAGTTCAGTGACTTTAAGGCAGCTTCACTGTCTGAGAAGATACGTATATCAGTAGTCGATATAACGTTTTCTTTTAGCCAAGAGAGGACTTCTTTTATTGCTAAAAGCTCTGCCTGGAACACGCTACAGTGATTGGGAAGACGAAAATATAGACAACGATTTAATCTTTTGGAGTATACGCCTCCACCGACCCCGTCATCGGTTTTCGATCCATCTGTATAGAAATGAATTGCTTCGTCTATCAAAAACGACTCAGTTTCCTAAGAAGACCTGGAAGGGATGGACACTTGAAAGTTTTTATTAAATTTTGGATGAGGGGTGGTGTAATCGACGTTACTAGGTAGAGTACTCCACCCATGATTAAACAGGCTGTTCGTTGGACTTTGCTAAGCATAGTCCACATTTCTGCAAATTGTTGCGGTGCCAATGTCTTGACTCTTGAGTCGTTCAGTTCCAAGAGCCCTTCGAGATCTTGATATAAGCAAATCCGCTGGTCCTGATGGTATACCCTCCATTCTTCTGAATTGATGTTCGTCCGCGCTGGCAAAACCATTGCGTAAGCTTTTCCGCCACTACTATACTGTTCTCGCATCTTCAATGAAATATGGAAAAGAGACTGCGATTTATTCACAATGCTCTTCCATAGTTCCCACAAAGTTGTAAAACATTAGAATTCCAATTAAGACTGCTCTGTTTAAATAACAAGACTTCTCAATATCACACATTTGTCGATCGATGTAAACCTTTTGTTGGTGGCTTTGCGAGTCATGTAAGGGGTGTCGGTGTATTCTATCCTTTTCTTGCCCCAGTGGCAAAGGAACAGATTCCATTTGCCTTGGATTATGACACGACAGTACTTTCTTGCTATTATGCCACCCTTTGAAGGTAACTACATTTGCTGCTTTGACTTATTTCAGCTCGTTGCGCAAAATGTTAACCAATTTCGACTTTGTCTGTGAAAATTGGAGAAATATCTCCAATTTCAGCTGGTTGTCCTTGCAGATATGAATGTTTCTATTGACTGTAGGTCTCTGGTTCATTTTAAGGTGAACACATACATACTTCCGTAAGAGCAATCTCAATCCCCTACCCTTCAAATAAATAACTCTGTAATCCCTTTACTGGCAATGTTTTATCGTTGTACTTATATTAAATGATACAATCATCCTCAAAAATCTAAGTAAATTTCTCAGGACCTAAAGCAAAGTATACACAAACTAAAATATGATTCATTCCGAATCATCCATAATCACAAATAGCAATTTCTTCATCCAATCTCTATAATTGATGCACAGCTCAATGTGTACTCTTTATGTACACATCCTCAGACAAAGTAACATATTCGTTCAAGCTAATCCAACCCAAATTCAATCGTCCTCCAGCTATATCTTGATTAATAAATGCTACATGCATGTGGAAGTTGTAGTATTTATCATCTTCTTTTGCTGCTAGAGTATCCATTTCAAGTCCTTTCAGTTGTAAGATTCACAGGGGATAAGAGCACAAATCATGGGGTCGAGCAATAACCTCCTTTTTTTTACTTTTTCTGTAAGCAATCGTCCTCGGGGCTTCAGAGATTGAACTAAATTTTCTGTGAATATGTGAATCAAAGTAAAGCATACGATGTCATTGCACTGTGTAATTTGTTTTTTATCAAGTTTTATTTTTGAGTACAGAAAAAACAGTCCTTAGGCGAAGTAAGTACATATACTTTTTTCTTAGGAATGAGGGGTTTGTCAATGTGTGCTATCGGGCCAAAACAAATCTAATTTAATTCGTTAAGCAAACAGAACATGCTGATGGTATTCATTTACATTTCCTGCTTTCCGTTTCCTTTGCTTCGTTTTTTATATGAAATCTGTTTTGGATCAAAGCCAAACGTTAAGTGTCCCCAAATCCGACAATTTTCAATTTCTAATCGCAGGACTAGCGAAAAAATAAGTACAGCTCTAAATAAGTCACGAAGTGCTGCACCCAAATGTGCGGTTGAAAGTTGTACTTTTATTTTTTTTTTCTGTTCGTCCTCTGTGTAAATAAAGTGTGCTCTCGTAAGTTCTAACTACACACGAAAAGAGGGTGTTTGCGCTCGTTTACCGGTTCAGTGCAGATGAAGTGGTCTCTTTCTGTTTTTGAGGTCCTTGCTATCTTGTGAGTGTTACTGGCGGGTCAACTTTAATGTATGTGGTGCGGCCAAGTGCAATTTATTTTCAGAGTAAAGTGCGGCTTTCAGTTTTGTTTCGTTTTTTATTTTCTTCTCTTTCAGAAAAGTTGTATGATGTAGTTTTTGGATAAACAAACAAAAACACACACATGCATATTTCTTTTCAAAGTGAACAGACAAAAAAAATGAAAAACGACGAAATGTGAGACATGCAGGACGACACCACATTTGTGAGTCAAAAAAAAAATTAAAAACTTTTAGAACGGAAAGATAGATGATAAATTGCGTTGTGCAGTATTTTCCCAGGACGACAGCACTACGACGACGATGACGACAACACGATGAGAATATGGAGATTTCCATTTTATGGCAACTTTACCTATGTCACCAGGGTAGCGACTGGCCGGCCGGGTTGTAAAGATTGAGATCGGACAAATGAAAGGACATCGCAAGGATGCACCCAGCAGTTTTCTGTATATATGAAGACTGAAGAGTGTGTTGTTAGAGAAGGTAAACAAAAGAGTGGTTTTATGGTGCTGACAGTGTAGCTAAGAATTAGAGTTATGGGAGCAATTTTCAAAAGGATCTCACATCCTTTTTTCCTCAATTTGATGCTGAGTAGCATGAATACTAATCACAAAGGTGTTTCGGAGTTTATATTTTTGCTTTGTTTTCGCTTGAGCCACTTTTTTTTTTTTAATTTGTTTGGTTATAAATTTAAGGACATACTCACTACATATTAGTAGTTAAGTTATAATGTTAATCAAAAATGTTGAATGTATAATTTTCAAAAAGAATAAAGGTGCATCAAAACTAAACACATTGATTGCTAACTAGTCTTGGGGCATTTTATAATGAGATTTTCAAAATTAGGTAGACATTTTTCGATTTAGTACTTGCTTAGGTGTCATTATATTACAGATCCATAGATATAGCAGTGGGATTAGGACGAAATTCTGTTACGCCAGTTTTAAGTTTTTAGTTCTGTGCAAATGAAAATAGGACTTCAAAAACAATCATCGTTAAGTTTTTGAGATATCGAATTAAAAAAAAGTATTTTGATTTTTTTTTTAAATTGAAACATAGGTATATGCAATATATTTTTGACTTTTTAGAGGCTTCTGTATAAGAAAAATTAAACTGAGTCCGTTATGCCGATAGTGAGAAAATATGTATCGTAAAAATAAGGCAAAAAAAGAAAAAAAGATGTCTAAATTATAAAATACATTTTTGGGCGAAGTAGGATTTTCGAAAACCATTTATTATCATTTTTATAAGGGGTACATTTGTGTTGATAAATATACATTTTTTTTCTCAATCTTATACCTACGTAATGTTAAAAAAAAAAACTGTTTATCATCAAGTTTGAAAAATTCGAGCGGATGGTTTTTAAACTTTAGCTCTCTAGTCGGTTATTTCGGGCAGTTAAATTTTTTGTTTGTATTGTTGTATTTTAAATTAGTTATAAGTATTTTCATTTTTTTAAAAACCGAAAAATGTGTTTTTTTTTTTTAATGTGAATACAGAATTTCTCAAACGTTTTTGCAGAATTTTTTGTATCAAAAATAGTTGCATCTTTTTTTTAGAGAGATTCGAAAAAAAATCTTACCATTATCAATAACAACCAATTTCTGTAAATTTTTGTTTTTAATCATTTCCAATTATTTCAACCAAGTTAAAATGGTTATAACTACGGCTGGGATTTCCACGCAAATGCATGCGTTTTGCACAACATTAAGAATCCTAAGACCATTATTATCCTTACGAATCAAATTCTTCTAAAATGTCATTCTTTCGTTAGGGCATATTTTGCATATCTTACGCGAAATGCATACTTTCATAGTTAATGCATATTTTACAATAAATGTATATTTTAAAAGCATATTACCGCGTAGAAATCGAAAGAGTGATTGCGTCCAGTTCCGTCCCTACCATTTTTAACTTTTAATGTTATCTATATTTTTGTTAAATATAAGGCTAAATTTAATTCTTTATTAATAAAAACTGATTGAAAATAAGATAAACTAAAAAATATTCTCTGTTAATTGCATAATTATTAATAGACTTATTCTGATATTTAAGTACATACAAATCATATCCCTATTTATAACAAAACCTAAAATATGTAATAATAAAGCACGTATACGTCGCAGTGTACCCACGGTTCCATAGAGTCACTTCCATGATAATAATTAATTATTTTGAACAGGAATATTGAAAAATTCTACCACGACATTTTAATACGAACTAAGAGCACAACAAAAATTAAAACCTATTTTATATTACTCATGTAAGACTCGATTCTTTCCTAGCATTAGCTCTACGAATTCTTGTAGCTTTAGTAATATGTCTGAAAAACGTATGTATCTAAGATTATAATTGGAGAAGGATTATGACGATGTGGCTGTTTCCTGAAAGTATACCTCGATTGTGGTCCGTGAAAATATCGAACAACGTGATCAACTCCAAAAAGGTTTACAGCAGCATGCGTTAGGGCGTTACAAGAATTGTAACTAAAAATGGGAGTGCAATGACCTAATTCATGATGTTAAATTCGTTTCGTCAGCGAACAGGCCTGCTTAGTAGTAGGGATAATCGATTCCGCGTCGCGTCTCTTGTATTCCAGCAATAAAATTTATTTCTCTTGCCAGCATTCCGTCAGCTGTTCTTTTATCGTTTAATTGAACGCTGATTGTTTCAAAAGTGATATTTGTTTTGTTCATCTTTTAATTTGAACTTGATTTTGATAGGTTTTATAAAAACTTGTGGTTCATCATAAATGTATGCGAAAACTTCTGTTTTTGATATAGGTTTTTCTTTTTCACCAAAACCGATATTGTCGTGTAGACCGCGTTTGGGACTTGCTGTGAAGTTCCTCACGTAAGTGGTTTTCAAACTAGGAAAAATAAAAACAGAACAAATTCAACTTGGACGGCATTTAAAAATACTACGATTTTTGTTTAATATTTAAGAATAAATATTGATACGCACAGAAACAAAAAGATACATCCACCTATGGCACCTATGTATACAAGAAATCCATTTAACTGCAAACCCTAAATGCGGGGATATTACGCATAAAATATTTCTATGTAGTAGAAAGATACTATATGAAGTTATGCATAAAATATAAATAAATTATTATTTAAATAAAAAAAAGCAAACAAAAATTTATAGGCACTTTAATAGTTTTCAACCAGTAATATTGTTAATTATTAAAAAATAATTGACTATACAAAATTAATATAATTTGAATGTTAGTTATATTTAGTTAGTTACTGAATTAAATATATTTATATACATATTGCAACAAATCAATACAAATTTATCATTATTAAAGTAATCTATCTACAAGATCGGCAAAGAAAATTGTTAATGTAAAGATTTAAAAATAACGCTTAATAAGCAAAATAAAAAGCGGTTTTAAAATTAAGACAGGAAGACAAAAAATATGGTGTCCGTACCTAACATCCTCAAAATAGTCCAATTGCGCCAGTAATAGAATAGAAATAGAATTTATTGAACTTTACATTTCAGTTATTTATAAAAATAACAAAACGATCTATCGGCAGTATCCAGCAACAGGGACACTTAGTAAAATGAAATAAAATGCACGGCTGGATCGTACGAACTTGCTCTTATGTAAAAGTTCTTCGAAATTAAAAAATTATGTACATACATATGTATGTCTAAATAAATATAAAACACGGATTTAATGAGATAAAAATGTTCAAATGCATGAAATTGCCATCTACAAAAATTAATTAAGACAAACAAAGCTTAAGAATCGGTTTATTATTAAAGTAATTTTTATATAAGAAATGTCTTTAAAATTTTTCAAAACAAAAATTGGGATGACAATTTTAAGTATTTAGTAATATAGATTTCATGAAATAATTATCAAAAAATAATCGTTCACACGTTTTGAAGATATTGATTTTTCAAAAAAAAAAGCACAAAAAATATGAATGAAAATTTTTGGTTAAAATCGTTAGAGCCGTTGATGAGAAAATCATCTAAAATCAAAAAAAAATGTTCTGTGACAGGTACCGTTAATATCATTTTTTCAAAAAAAAAATTGTTTGACCAAAATGTAATCCATGCCCTTAATAGCACACGTATTTTTTTTTCAAAATCGTTAGAGCGATTTTGCATTACGGGTGTATGGGGGATACCATTAGTCTTGGAGCTAAGAAAAAATTTTCAATATTTCCTCTAGACAATCACCGAAGACACTTAAGCACCGATTTTGAAGAATCGGATACGATGATAAGGCTGTATACCTCCAGTAGCTTAGGCTGCAGGTCGGGGTACAGACATACAGACAGACGGAATTGCCGGACCCACCTTTATCATCTTCGCTATCATCGTAATGTCAACTTTGATCAAAATCTCGAGTTCGATTTTTTTCCGAATGCAATACTTGCCCTATACCTATATCTATCGCAAGTAAAAATACATCAATCATGATTTTTATTTGCTTCATATTTCATACGAGTCAGTCAGTGGCTTACTTAGGAAATAATTAGTACAATTGATGGTAGTTACAATCGAAACTCACTTCAACTGTGACTTCTAACTATCAAACAGAGAACCGATGAAGCAATGGCACCAACCAAAACTGGGTGTTTAAACATAAAATCGCTAACTTTTCAGAATTTTTTCAGAGAAATCATGTTCATGAGGAAGGTGATTTGGGTCATTTCAGTTTGAATGACTTAAAGCACAAAATATGTATTAACGCTAGGAAGGGCTTTTTTTTACGACATTGATGAACTTTCGTAAATGAACATCAAAGACTTGATCTCTTCTCTCAACGTGTTGTTCAGGCATAACACTAAAAACATGTAATTGAGTTGAACTAGTATGTCCAAGAAGGATGAATACGAATTAAAAAAATAATGTGAATTATAAGTGGCATAGAAATAAGACACGGAATTTCTCCGCTTTAGTTCAGCCGCCATCCCTGGAGATAAAAAAATCTGAGACAACCACCTTCATTCAGAACATCGTGCCACACATCTTTCCTATCCTTCTTTCTCTTCATTAGCTTCACGCCCGCGCTGTGTTGAAACATTTAAAGGGTAATCATAATCCCTTGAACGCGGGTAGATTATAAAAAAAAAAAAAAAAACCCTGGCGAAATGGCTCTTACACGAATTTCGGTTAATTCTGTAACGTGCTCTTCGTTTGACTCCTTAGATTCCGAGCTAGTGAACTGAGGGCTTTGACGAAGGCATACCTTGCGGATAATCACTCGATCGGATTGACTACTTTGTGGGGCACTTCCACGCTTATTGAGCCAAAGGGCTAGACTGCCCGTGGTCAGAGGAGGCGTAAGGCGTGGGCGGTGGCCTCGCGGTGCGAAGGGCCTCGCGCCTTACAAACAAAAATAAATTTGAAAAGGTATGGAAAATCCAAAAGTACACGGCACAAGGTTTTTCTTATAATAATTGGAATTAATTCTCAACTTAAAAATATTGCACCATTCGGCGCACGAAATGAATGTCAATGTCAATGAGCGATATTTCTGATAAACTACTTATGTCGTATGCTATATTACTTAAAGGGATGTTCTCCTTTTTCAGTGTCAAAAATTACACTTTTTCATGATTGTTTTTTCATGGAAGGAATGATATAATCAATTTATTTGTTTATTATCATTTAAGTACAAAAAATATTTTTTTTCATCAAAAAATACCGGGCCGTTAAAAAACAATGTGCTTCGGAACGTGACCACCTCCAAAAAAACTTGTTCGCTGTTGGCCACTCTAGCTCCTGCAAAAATGATCGAAAATTATAAAATCAAAGTTTTTTATAGAAAAGAAGAGTGTAGTTGGAGTCCGGACCAAAATAATTGCCCAAAGTCAAAAATTAAAAAAATGGCGGACGCTTGAATTTTAGTGTTCGTTTTTTGCCACTTTTTTTCGCTCTTCTGAGCGCTGTACAAGAAAAAGTTTTTGATATATCAGCCTGATATTGGCCCAGACTCCAATAAATTTAATAAGCTTTAGAACAAAAAAAAAATGATGACGATCCGTCAAGTAATTTTAAAGTAATCGTGGCCTAGTTTGAAAAACGTGGTTTCGAGAAAAACGCGTTTAAAGTGTTTTTTTCTTCGAGTCATGTCTCATGTGTCGACACCTGGTGGCCCATATGGTACCCTTACCATGGTATGGATATGTAGACGCCAAATTCAATAATATTTATGTAAAACATGCTACGCTCAAAATACCGCTAAATGTCAATTTTCGAGACAAAAAGGTAGGTCTCGTTTCTGTTCTATAAAATAAAAAAATGGAAGAAAATGAATTTTTGGTCGCCGAAAAAGTAGAACCTCCCGTTAATTAAAAAATCTCATCTCTGTTGTTTCTAATCATTCGTTTATATTTAAGTTTTACTCTTGAACATTTGCGTACATTTTGTGACTGGATCAAAGAATATCGACAAACAGGATTCGAAAAGTGCTTGTCTGACGCTCGTCAATTTAGTGAGAAAAGCAGTTATGATTTGCCAAAAGATTTTAAAAATAAAACAGTAGCCAAAAAGAAAAGGATGTTTGATTATGAAGGTAGCGATCAACCTACAAAGTCTGCTAAAACCCGGTATGAAACAGATTTTTTTAATACCATGATTAATTCTGCGATAAGTAACATAGAATCGAGATTTATTTTAAATCAACATTTTGAAAATTTTGGTTTTCTCTATGACTTAAACAAGTTAAAAAAAAAAATTCCAAAAGAGCAAATATTGAAAAACTGTCAGGATTTACACACAGTCCTGCAAGAAGGTGGGAGCAGTGGCTTCCAACCTTATGAGTTGAATGAGGAGTTTTTGTTTAATGTTCCAAAGAAGTATGAGTATAAATTTAGGTTTGTTTCTTAATAAATAAAAAAAGTTGTTTAATTAAGTGATTTCTTATTTTATATTGCCTTCTACTTGCACCATCAGAGGGCCTCGCGAAATGTATCTGACCCACATTAAGTTTAGGTCTTGCGCCGTCACTGCCCGTGGTTGCCGTTTCTACCTTCCTTCCTAACGCTGGCCACACATTTGATACGATCAATCTGTGCAGAGTACTTTCGCTACTATAAAGTGCTTACATACCTATTTTAAGTGGCCACGAAACAAACAGTTGCATTAGATTTAAAATTATCAGATTAGACGAAAATCCCTTAGTACTCAATAAAACCAAGTGTTGGCCTTATTTTTAATGTGGAGTTTAAAGTCAAGGTTTTTGTGAGAAGCTGACGTCCAGGTAAAATGTTGATTTTATTCTTGTAAGTACAGATTGACTTATGCTTAAGTTAGAGGATATTCGAGTTTACTTCTAAATTAGGACATTGATAGCATTTCATCACATTTATAAGCAGATTATTGTAAGAACACCAATCGAAGTAAACATTTTAGTAATTTTTAACAATAATTCTGGTCTCTAATTATTTTAAATAATTTAATATCGCCAGGAATTTACTACTGAAACAACTTCATTTATACCAACTCAAAACAGTAGTGCAGCAAAGTGACTACCTTGAGGTACACTAGAATCAGAAGTTATTCATATAAGAAATAATTTGGTAAATCCTCCCCTTCAAATACAAGGGATAAGGTTATCAAAAAATGGTTCATAAATTAAGTTTGATTGTAATATTTTGTGGACACAAATTAATGTTAGTGAAATGGATTTGAAAAACAGAGTATACACTCCCTTAATCTGACACAAAGTACAAAAAGTTCTTGTAATTTCCAAGATCCTTAGCTTCAAAGTGAGTGGAGCATTTTTAAATTGCCTTTTATTTTTCGTTTGATTTATTACTCAGAATAAATCCATAACCATCTCTCTTATACTAAAACTAACAATATAATGAAAGTATAATAACAGTAATTTATTAAAAAAAAAAACACTACTTCAAAGTACACACTTGAGAGATGAGCTCGTTACTAAGAACAACATCCTTCCAACAACATCCTCCCACACCACAACTCCTAGAAGTAAAATACATTTTGTGTCGCACAACAAAGTAACTTCCGAGGCGGAGCAGCAGCCAAAGCTTGTTAAAGTTTCATGGAAGTTATTCTTGAAACCTAGAAAAAGTAGCATTAAACAAGAACAATATAGACCAGAAAAAAATATCCTTTTGCCCTTAACATGCCCTTCGTCATCGTCATCGTACTCGTCATCGTCATCTCTCTCGCCAACAGATAAAGTACAAATTTCTATTGTACAACATCTTTCCCGCAAACAATTTCAAACAACAGAACAATTGTTTAGATGAAACGCATCGAAGGACTTTTCACAAGACTCTTTCTGCTAGTTTTTCTGTCGTCACCCTTTTTCAAACCAAACCCAGGCAAGCTCTTGCAGTTCGCCCACCAATCCAAGTTATGGTGAATTAATGAAAATGCTCCTGCTTTTGCTGGCGGAGCAATTGAAAGCCATCAGCTATAGCAATAGCAACACATTCCTATACACAAGACTGTTGCCTTCATTTATTTTATGGCATCTACTGACTGCCGGTGGTTATTATTACGACAATTGCTGCTCCTGTTTTTACAGTTACGAGCATTGTTCGTCCTGTGTGGATGGTACTTTTCAGTGCATGACCTTCGACGCTGCAAGTTCCCTCGCAAACAAAAAGAAGTATTTGCAGAAAAAAGGACCAAAGACCATGCCACATCAGAACACCACAACCTATCATAACAATATGGACTTTGGGTTTTGTTCGTCCTGCAGGAAGCTCAGGTTAAAAGTGAGGGTTTAAAGATGTTGCCATGTATCACTGGCATGGTCATACATCATCATTGCATTACTATGCACTTCCACAGGTACCTCCTACAGGTCAAGCTTTGTCTTTGTCGGGTGCTGAGTACTGAACGTTCCAGGATCGGGAAGATTCTCCATCATATATCTTAGTCATTTTATGCATGTATATGCAAGCATATTTGTAGTTGTAGGAAAATTGCGTGTCAAATTCAATTATTTAACCATTTCCTTGGGAACTAAATAAAGAACAAGCAGAAGGATGTGCTCTATGGCTTTTAAATTGAAATTGAAAATGTTGCATTTGTAAGTGGATTAATTTAAGGAAAATATAAATGAATTAAGCATACAGGAGTGCTAAGGAATACAAACTTTATTCAAAGCGATTGCAGTTGAACGCTATAAGCAAAAGCAATTTATTTCACATATTCGTTGGAATTATATTCAACGTTGCACATAGTGTAGACGTTAGTTAGGGACTGTAGATTGTAGCGTATGAACTATGGAGTTGTAGTGGAAAGCACAAAAAACCATGGCACCCACCTTTATGCTGCCTAGCCTGGCAAAAGATAAATAAGTAGGTAGTTTGAAATGGTTATTTTGCTTTAATCTACCGTTTTGCACTTGGATGGATAGATGCTACGTCGTCGGTCGTCCGGTGGTAGTTTTATTGCAATTAAAATGTATTACTTTGACAAAATAGTGTACTTGTAGGAGTAAACCAAGTTAGCCAGTTCGGGATTAGCAGAGTGGTACCTGCGATACAATTTACATGACTTCACGGAAACATTTTTCACTTGATTCTGTAAAAATGTGCTTGTGGAAGACGTCGAACATATTTTTTAATAATTTTTCACTGCTCAGAGATTAGATGGATATTTTGAAACTATTAATTATTTTTGTCTTGATCAAGAACGAATGATTTTTTTTTGTTTATATCTCACGCACGCGCAAGGGTTTATTAAGATCGTTATGATATTTAGGTTTGCAAATTGAAACAGCAGTAATAGAAAACAGTGCCAAGTTATTTATTCCATGGTCGTGGTGTGCGACTAAAAACCGAATCTCTGAATTTGACAGTAAGTCCAAAATCGGGTCTGAGGGTGAACTGATGAGCATTCCTAACGAAACGGCTATTATATATTTATTATTATTTTATTTACTTTATAAAAAACCTATGACTATTAAGACGTTAGTTCTTATACCTACCCTACCGCAGCTATGAAGGTTATCCCCCATCTATCCCCCCTACACGAGGTCATTATAAGTGCTGGAGTGAGAGGTATCATGAGATTCTCAAAGGAAGGAACCGGGACAGGCAAAATTATTGGTCTCAGGGAAAGGGACCTAATTGACAGGTCCACAATAACAAACCTTGTTGACATCCCAAGAGATGGAATGATCAAAAAACATAATTTCGAGAAAAAATTTTCTTACACAGCTCAGTAACAAGGAAGACTGGGTAGGAGAGGATACAAACTACACACTCGAAACAAATACCATCAAATGGTACACTGATGGATCGAAAACAAGCGAAGGGACTGGTGCAGGAATCTTTGGACCAAAAACCAAACTTTCCATACCGATGGGGCAGTCCACCAGCATCTCCCAAGCGGAGGTAAACGCCATATAGGGAAATGCGTAGATCGCAATCTCGAAAAGAATTATCGTAACAAGAACATTGCCATTATGTCAGATAGTCAAGCAGCACTCAAAGCATTTAACTCATACACCATCAGCTCTAAGCTAGTGTGGGAGTGCATAAGCAGACTAAATGAACTAGGTAAACAGAACAGGGTCACACTTTACTGGGTACCTGGTCATGTTGGTGTTCTTGGAAATGAAAAGGCAGATTCCCTAGCAAAAATAGGCGCTTCAACTCCCTTAACAGGGCCCGAACCCTATTGCGGAATAGGTGCAAATGTCAAACCAAAATTAAACAAGAAGAGGAGGCTAACAGATTCAAAAACTGGAATGAACTCCCTAGGCTGAGACAGGCGAAATTGCAACAGGGCAACTACAACCGGCAACGTTTCGAAAACTGTATCAACCTAAGTAGGAATAACCTAAGAATAATAACATGTATTCTAACAGGACACTGCAAACTTAGAAGACACCTTAACCTACTTGGTGTGGTAAGGAGTGCCACTTGCAGAGTCTGCAACATGCATGAGGAAACACCGGAACACATACTGCGAAAGTGTTATCCAATCATGCACCAAAGGAAAACCCACCTGGGACGGTACCAGGTGGAAGGGAGCAACCTATCTTCTCTCAAAGTGCCCCAAATACTTAAATTCCTAAAAGCAATAGGTTTGGAGGAGGAACTGTAAGATGAGCCAGTTCATCATTTTTAAGAGGGAGCACAATAGATCTACAGGTCGCAGTGTAATAACCCCCAATACAATTCATTCATATAGCCTTGACATAGTCTTCGATTAAATATAATTTACATATAAAAGCTATAGGATATGACAATATAACTTATTAGGCTATTCAATGCAACGTTTAGCTTTCTTTTGCTATCAGAATCAGAGTGTGAGTATATTTCACTACCGTGCATGAGAGTGGGTATAACCAGCGTTTTCGCTATTAACATCCGCACTCATATGAGGGTAAGAGATTTTGTTACCCACATTGTTTTAAGAATACCATATATGTTTTACCCGCCACTGTAATATTTATGTGATTGTTCTGGGTTAAAGTTCGATTAAACACCATTCCAAGATCTTAAGTCGTTTCAACATATTTAATCGGACAATTTTCTTAGAAATCACAAGTCATACAGATTTCTTAGGGTTTAAGAGGGATTTTTGTGACCAACGTACTGTATTTTCCAAGCCTTCTTTAAGGCTGCTTGCTCCGTTTTCGATGAGGACTAACAGGGAACTAAAATCTATTTGCACGTCATCAACATACATGTTGATTGAACTGTGTACTACTGCACACGTCAGTTCATTTACATATAGAGAGAATAATAAAGGACCCAAAATTGAACCTTGTGGAACACCGCTTGAAGTTGAAGGAAATCGGAGAAACTTTTGTTTATTCGAACTGCCTGATGCATTCGATCTGTTAAGAAGGATAGCAAAAGTCTTACAGCACAAAATAAGAAGTTAAAGTCTTGAAAAATGTTTCGCATAAAGCACAGCGGTCAACCATATCCAAGGCTTTCGAGAAATCTAGCAGAATAAGAAAATTAATATTAATCTTATCTAAAACTTTTCGCTAATCGTCCGTGAATTTAATAAGGGTATTGATACAACTGTGGCCTTTCCGATAACCAGACTGGTTATGTGTCATTAAATTATTAGAACCGAGATACGCGGTAATTTGATTCTAAAAAATTCTTTACAAGACTTTGGAAAAGAAAGGTAAAATTACGATCAGTATAAATGCGAAAGAAGCGATGAGACAGGAAAATATATGAAACATTCCGAAGTGCTCAAAAGATAGAAGTCATTCCATGATAGTTCTGTTTCCTACCAATTTTAAGGCTCTGTTCTAGATTCTCTCCAATAATTGAAGATAGTGTTGGCTGCACCTGCCCATAGATGTGATTTGACACACATAAGAATGAGGAATAGATCGGAGACAAAACAGAGCCCTGGGAAACACCAGCACTTATCTTGTGAAAATCACCCTTGATTATATTTTAGTTTCACAGGAATTACTAGTTAAGTTTGGTATACATATTAAAATTATTATGCACGAGTAGTCCGCATGAAATTGCTCTTATGTTTAAGAGTCGTAGAATTTTAAAAATGATTGGTAAAATGGAAAAATGCTCGTTAGCATAAAAATCATATTTTGAATGGCTACAAAAGCTCCTTTAGTAGTTAAGGCTAAGAACATAAACCATGGCAAGCAAATATAGGCGGTTGGAAGAACAAAAATTAAAAAAATGTTGCAGAGGTTTTTAAAAAACATTATTTTTTATGCATTCAGTTCAAAATGGTTTAAAAAAAAAATTCAATACCCAATTTTAAGTTTTTATTATTGTGAAAATATAAATTAAAATTTAAAAAAGCCATTGACCCGTTTTTGAAATATTAAATTTTGCAAAAAAAAATATTTTTGTTTAGGTTTTGACTAAACGAAAGGAAAAAATTTTATCAAAATTCTAGATGTAGTTCTCAAGAAGTATACTATTTTCGAATACCATTTTTTAACATTTATATTTTTGATTAAATTGTCCCTACATACTGTAGATAGTCTTAAGAAACTGTTGATTGTAGAGATTCTATTAAATCGATCAAATAAGGAGTTTAAAAAGTAAAAAAAAAAAAATAGGAAAGTAAAGTGAAATTTTGTTTTATTATAATAAAGGGTATCCAGCGGAATATTTTCAACTTTAAAATTCAATATAAAAAAACTACATCGTTTTTATTTATGTTTATTTCAATTAAATGGAGAGTAACAATGCGCATTTTATTTTTTAAAAACGATATCATCCAAATCAGCAGACCCTTACATTTGCGATTACGCGACGGTAAAGCGATGTAGTTTTGCTTTGAATTTCATGGCGAATATTTTCCTGTAGGGCCTAAATTGTCCCGGGATTGTTATTGTTAAACCTTTGATTTTAGGTATCCACATAGAAAGAAATCGCAAGGTCTGAGGTCTGGCGACCGAAGCGGCCATGGAATGTCTCCGTACTTGCTGATCAGTTTATTCATAAAAACTATCCTTAGCCTTTCTATCGACACCCTAGCTGTGTGCGGAGTGGCACCGTCCTGTTGATATTGTGTTCGGTTGATGTAACGTGAATACAGCTGCAATTGCGTTAACAGAAACTCCTAATCATACGACAATACACCGGAGCAGTGACTGTCTCACCTTGGTTAAAAAAATAAGGGCCAATTACCCCGCTTGCTGAAATGGCACACCAAACTGTCGTTTTTAAACATTGTAAACGTTTTTGATGGCGTTCTCTAGGATTGTTGGGGCACCAGTATCGCATATTTTGTTTGTTTGTTAACATATCCATCAATATGGAAATGTGCTTCGTCACTGAATAAAATGTTTCCAAGCGTAAGTGCTGTTCCAGCATTGTTCTTACGAAAGATTCTCGCAAAGGATAGTCACTTTCGTGGAGATACTGAACAATTTGTATTTTGTGCGGGTGGAGCTTTGATTTATTTTTGAAAATAACATGCACTGTTGATTTTTTTTATTCCTGTGGAGGCCGCAATCTTCCTCATCGATTTAAGTGGATTTCGAATAATTTCATTTCGAACTTGCGACACATGTTCTGGCGCTGTTGCTGATGTTGATGCTCCAGGAAAAGGTCTATTGACTATTGTGCCTTCTTCGCTGAATCTTTGTACCCACGACCAGATAAGTTGCGTGCACATCCCATCACTTATTAAAATGAGTGCAAAAAGCGCGGCGCGCACGTACCAATAATTCACCGCACTTCAAATATTGCTCCACGACAAACGCGCGGTGCGCTCCCGATCAGTGACTCATGGCGACTAAAAATTTCGCAAATCCTGCGCTTTGAATGATACCCCTCCTGCTTTCCTCAACCCGCTAGTATTTCGATAATCGCAATTTAAAGTTGGAAAATTCCCGCTGGACCCTCTTTACAATTTTTCAATTTTTTCAGGACTTAAACTACCAATAAACAGCCTTTATAAATTTGGGTTTTAAAATAGAGATAACTTGGGGAGTGAAAACATAAAATAAGTCTCATGCATAGCTTATCTGAATTTGTTTTTTTTTAGTTTGATGAAAACTAATTATTTTTGCGTCTTGGAATCAAATTGGTCACATAAAACTCCAAGCTTTCGGTTCGGTCGACCATCTACCATCGAGCTTGAGCTTTTTTGCCAATAATAAAAAACGTGCATGCATATTTAAGGTCGGCACTCCGTACTCAATTCGCATTAGTACGGAATGCTGAGAGCCGACAATCGCGGTTGGCATGAACTCGCCTAGCCTCTTTTATTAACGCCTCATGGTTGAACACATAAAATTTTGCAGTATTTCTAAATACCGGTTATTGGTGCCTTCAACCATGGATGATATTTTGTGTTTCTTAGCGCATAACTCATATTCAATGTTATATGAACATTGTTTCCCTAATGTTTGCTAATTTTCAATTATTTCTTGCCTTTTTGAAGCAGCTAACACGGCAAGAGAAAAAACTACTTTTTGGATCTTTGAAGATGAGGTTGGCTGGAAAAAGTGTCTTCAATTTGTTTCGAATTGACTAAAATGTAAAGTTAAAAAAATAAAATAAATTTTATCAACTTGTTGCTGAAATAAGAAACATTTTTTTTTGTAACTAAATATAAAGCTATTACTGACCACAAAAAAATTGTCTCAACCTCAGCAGTTTATCATGGAAATTATCTTAAATGTTTCTGCTTGAGTTTTTAAATTTGTCAGCATGAAAGCCAAATTTAACTAAAGTGTACCATATTATTAATGCGTTAATGGTTAATGCGTTAATGATTAATGCCTTGATATACCATGCCACCGGTCTCGATTCAAATTCGAGTTCTTGATATGGTTTTTTCAGTGGTATTGACTCTTGGCAAGATATGTTACATCTCTTTCCGAGATTATATGCCTTTCATTCTCACCGGTTTGGATTCGGCAGAAACTTATGAGCCTTTACATTGGTTTCTGTTAACAACACGAACAGGAATGAATGGGAGAGTTGCGTTGTTTAAGTTGCGCAAATTTTGCTTTTAAAACAACAATGGTCGGCAGTGGCGCTAAATGTATTTAAGAACAAAATTAAATTAATTAATTTTAAAATTTTGTACTAAAATTCCTTTTTCTGATTTTAAACCGAATCCATGCCATATTACTGCTCGAATTAGATATGAAACTCAAAGTTAGTTTCTGAAGCGAAGCTATCACTCAAAAAATTTGCTTGATGGTTTAATGGCTCAGGAAAATAATTCCTGGGAACCTTACAAACACTTACAAAATGACAACGTTAATAAATGTTTACACTAAAATCCTAACTGTCCAAGAATCCTATATTCAATGTCAGCTTTTAATCGCTACGAAACGAAAAAGTCTTCCCGAATGAAATCCGTGTCAGAATTCATTTTAATCTCATATCCAGTTGCAGTGGAGAACATTCAAAATTAAATTTTTATCCTGTCTCTTGAGTATTCTCCCAAATAGGATATAGGAGACTAGAGAAGAGGTAGCCTTCATTTAATCTAAGCTGACATCAATATCTCTTCAGGATAAAGTCCTCTTTATGAAAGACTCACACACACACACACGCAACTCTCTAGTCCCTTTAATGGATGATGTCCTCTTCATAGAACGCAACCACTTACTCAGCCACAGTGATTTTACTAAATTGAAAATTCATCGATGTGAAAGTTGGCGCTTGCAGCTTTAAGGATAATTTGACCGATTTGCCTCGGCCGACATGTTAGGTGAATTCAAAGTGCCTAGGAGTAAGAGTATATCCTATCTCAGTGCATCAGTTGGGCTATTGGGGACGTTTAAGCCATCAAACGAGAATGCTATTGCAACACCATCAGGGCAAGTGAGCAACGTTTGAACGGCCGAAGTGGCTGCAAACGAAATCTCTCCGCGCTCGGATACTTGCAGTAGTTGGGTTGTTCTAGTTGCAATCATTTTCGCCAAAGTGCTCGTAATTGTTATGGACAAAGAGCTGTTATCCCCACGGAAGTGGAAGTAGAATTTTGTATTGCGACCACCAACTCAACAGAAAAGTTCTGTACAGCATTTGAATGTCGAGAGTAGGACGTTAATTTAAATCCTATAGCACTACCGCTTGTGTATATTAGGACATAAAATGAAGTGACCTTTTATTGTGAGACAATGGCAACTTTGATGCAGCAACACGTTTATGATATTGCATCGTTAGTAAAGTGGCAGTGGTGACAGGAAACTGTTATTGTTGTTCTGTAAATGGTGTGCAGGGAGAGCTTATAAAACGATGGGTGGATTAATGCGATACTTTTAGTTTTTGTTTTAGGATTAAGTTAACGATTTGAAAGTGCCCTTTTCTGTAGTGAGAAAATTTGTCCATTGTATGGTTTTGAAAAGTTTAATTTGTTAATTTTAATGGGTAGTACTTTTTTTCGAGGTTGAGTCTAGATATTTGTATATTTGTTAAGTATCCCTTGGCATAATGTTTACTGTGTTAGACATGCGGAAGGTCTCCAGTTTGATTCTCAGCAGCTGCAAACAAGTTTTTCGGAGGTGTACTGCTTCTTGCGAGGAATTGACAAATCCGTTCGGAATCGGCAGACAATTGTAGGTGCTCTCCGTTCCTGGTAACATGCACACAGGAATGGTTGAGAGTTGTAAGTCACTGGGTCCTGGTTCACTTCGAGATGCTGCACCACCAAATTTATTTTATTTATTTATTTATTTAAGTTTATGCAAAGTGTGTTTAAGGCACCGAAAACAATCTTGTGAAATTTTCAAAATACTTGCATTTGAGAGCAGTGACAAGGGGGTCCTTTCGCAAATTAGATTTAATGTGGGTTTGGTTAAGTTATCGTTTTAGCTTGTTTTTTAGGAGTCAATAGGGAAAATGTCTCCTCATCTGAAATTCATCTAGTTGCAAAGGGGTTTATAATAGAAATTTCCAAACTTTGGCAGATGATTGCGACCAAGCTAATGGAACTACATCTGTAAAATCGGCTGTTAGTTACTAAGTCTGTTTTCTCAAACAGACAGGAAGAGCTGAAACGGTAAATTGGGTTGTTTGTTCAGGCAAAATTTTGCGTGACTTGCCCAATTAAGGTTAAAGAATCATATTCAGCGATGCTTCTAGATCTAGATTCTAGATAGATGAGTTCGTCAAGATATTTTTTTAATTAAAAATGGATTAGGCCTACGGGGCCTTCGCTTTAAAAAGACTCACTTAATATCTATTTATATATATATTTTTTTTTTTAATTGTGATGGTGACCTAAACTTAAATAAACTTATCTCATCGCTTTGAGAGCTTGCATTTGCGATAAACTTATATAATATTCTGCAAACAAACTAATATGCCCACGTGCTGTCTTTATTTTAGTGTCAATCTTGAATGAATTAATTAATTTGTGCCCCCACCCAAAACTGGATGAGCTTGCTCATCTTAAGGTTCTTCCTCAAACTCTATTGCTCTCAGAAATTTGAGTATTTGTTTCGGCTCTCTTCTAACTGGTATCGACTCAAAAACCTAGTTCTTTGGTGCCTGAGTGGGCATCATGTGGTGTACTGTTTCCTCGTGCATATTGCAGAAACTACATCAGGCACTGCTGATTACAAAAGTATACCAAGGTATCTTCTTAGTTCGTCAGTGAGAATACCTGGCATTTCTCTTAGATTGTGCCTACTTAAGCTGATGCAGTTGGTGAAACTTTGTTAGTTGTAATTGCCAAGTAGTAATTTTGCTTACCCAAGCTTTGGGAGTTCTTTCCAGATTTTGGATTTTTTGATCACGTTTAATCCTATTACGCAATAGGGCTCAAGTCTTTTAATTTCCCTGAACACCAACGTTACCAGGTACTAAATGAAGTGTGAGCCTGTTGTGTTTGTTTGCCTAATTCTTTTGACCTGTTTATGCATTCCCACACTAATTTAGAGCTCAGTGCCTTGAGTGCAGCTTAGGTAACTGACATGATGGCAATGTTCTGGCTACGATAGTTATTTTCAAGATGACGATCCACGCATTTTTCTTTGGCGTGTATCTCCGCTTCGAAAATGCTGTTGAACTAACCCATCGGTATGAAAAGTTTGGTTCAAGGCCCAAAAACCCACTTGATGGTATTTGTTTCAAACGAATATTTAATTGTTTCTCCTATCCAATCTATTTGTTAATTAAAAGTTTTTATAGAAATTATGTTTCTTGAACATACCATATATTGAGATGTCAAGAAGGTTTGTTACTGTAGAACTGCTGATTACGTCTCTTTCCCTGACACCAATAATTTTGCATCTCCCAGTTCCCTCCTTTGAGAATCTGATGATATCCCTTTGACGCACTTTAAATGACCTCGTGGAGAGGGTAAAGCTTGAGGACAACATTTATAGCTGCGGTATAGCACGTTCTCATTGCTCCCGTAACACAAATACCCGCGAGCTTTCTTGCCTGTTGTTGTGCTATGGAATCGCACCATATAGATATTGATTGGTCTTACCATCGTATGTTTTGAGTATGTAACCTGAGGTTATTCGGTTTTCAGCCACATGGCTTACCAGCAAGTCTCTTGCAAATCATAAGGGCTTTTGTGACTCTCTTTGAGAAAGCTTCTGATAGCGTAAATAAAGAATTTATTTGGCATGCTTTACGCAGGAGGAGTATCCCAGATAAATTAATAGCTATTATTAAGGCAACTTATGATGGGTCCAAATGTCACGTTTTGCACGAAGGGAGGCTGTCAGAAGAGTTTGAAGCCCAAAGTGGAGTCAGACAGGGCTGCATTCTGTCACCAACATTGTTTCTGTTGGTGATAAGCGATGTCCTGCGAGCGGCCTTGACGGTAAACGGATGAATTCAATGGACTCTGACGTCTCACCTGAAACATCTTGACTATGCGGACGACGTATGCTTGCTCTCTCAGAGGATCATGGATCTCCACCAAATGACAACAGGGGTGGAGAGAGAAGCAGAAATCGTAGGGCTGAAAATCAACTCCGGCAAAACAAAGATGATCAGCCTAGGAACCACGTCATCTTCTCTCATAAATATTTCCCAGGAACCGGTAGAGAAAGTACAGAGCTTCCAATACCTTGGAAGTATCATCTCTACCGAGGGTGGTACCGAACAGGATATCAGCAGTCGAATCGGGAAGGCAAAGGCTGCTTTCGGTATGCTTCGAAATATATGGAGGAATAACTCTCTTAGCTTAAGAACCAAGCTACGGCTGTTTCGATCCAACGCCGAATCCGTGTTACTTTACGGTTGCAGCACTTGGAAAGTAACAGTAGGTGTCACTAGGAAGCTGCAAACGTTCATTAATAGATGTCTACGAAACATCCTTAGGATTTTCTGGCCCAATTTATATCAAACGAAGAGCTCCTTAGGAAAACGGGTCAGGAACCTATTGACTCTATTATACGACGTCGAAAGTGGCAGTGGATCGGACATACGCTTCGAAAACGCGACAACTGTATTGCGGCGCATGCAATGCAGTGGAATCCGCTCACTCAAGAAGGAAGAAAAGCTGGACGACCGAGAAGCTCATGGAGAAGGACAGTCGAGGAGGAGTCAGCCAACTAGGCAAGAGTTGGAGGGAGTTGCGACACATATCCAGAAACCGAACACGATGACGAGCTGGCGTTGTGGACGCCCTATGCCCCACTAGGGGTCCCCCACGGACATAAAAGGTCTGAGGGCCTAAGTAAGTAAGTAATTCCTAGATATTGTACTTCTCTCTGAATTTCAACAATCTTTGTTCGGCAGAGTACATACGTAATAATATTATTAAAAAAACTGAACTATATGTTATTTAAATAACATTTTTTGCCACATGTTTAAACATTGACAGAACAGAAATGTCAAAACAGGAACAGGAAAAGTGTCCAACTGCAATTGGTTACTTTTTGAATAACTCAGAAATCCAAAAAGTGACAAGAACCCATGTTTCAAATTTGGATCACTTCTGTCAGGTCAAGTCATCCATGTTTGTATATGAATATATTTGTATGTGTATTTATTCTACAGCATTGAACATTTATTTAAAGCTTAAAATATTCTAGTTTTTGATAGATAATTGTAATATTTCTTCGTCATATATGACAAATTATTTTAAATGCCTGTCAACCTCAAATCTTAGTTCACACAAACCAAAGCAAAAAAAGGTTCCTTTTTCGACCATAAATTCCAGTCCCAAAGATATTTAAGGGTAGATGAACAAAAAACTATTGGACATATTCAAGTCACATTGTTGATTGGAATTATCTGCTTCACCACCACAATTACTATATGGGAAGGGCCTTCATTATTCCTTTCACCCAAGTTACATTGATTTATTGCTAACACTGGAACATCCTTATCTCAAGCGAACCATGAAATACAGACAAAAAGCTCAAAAGGAATTATTCATTATCCCTTATTATGATTATAACTACGTGGGCTTGGTGTTCTAGATTATGAATGTGTGTTCTTCGGTATAGCCTGTATTCTTCCGACATCTAGCCCAAACCCATGCATATAACATACTATAAAAGATAATAATGGGAAGACACAAATATTTAGGCCAAAAGTCTTACTTACGACCATTTCAGTTTATTAGGATAACAGAAAACTTTGTGGGCCACCAACACCGCGTGCCGCCACCATCGTCAGAGAGGATTGTTCCATTGCGTTAGCTTATGATAATTAATAAGCTTTTTAAGAGGTTTTTGCTACATAAATTATCGGTATTGTGGAGGAAATTGCAATTTAATAATTCACCCATTACGTTTATGGGGTTCACGGTTCAATGCCTAAACAAAAGCAACACTTTTTTCTACCGCGAGTAGAAGTCTTGTTTTTATTGGTTTCTTTTATGGAAGGTATACATATTGCTTTTTTTTTTTGCGATGAAATCTAAATATAGGACCCTTTATGAAAAAGAAAATTTCATCTAAGAACAAGACTTCAATCTTTTGATCTTACAAGTGCGAATTGAGTTAAGGAAAGTATGAAACTGTTATGAGATAAAATTGAACTTAATAACATCACATCAGGCAGCTTAACTTACTTCTTCGCACATTAAGGGATTTCCTTACAGAGGGTGATTGCTTTTAGATCAAACAAAAAGCTAGAGCATCATTTACATATGTAGGTTTATTCAATTTGAGAAAAAAAATTATATTCGAAGGGCGTCTTCTGTCTACCAACCAAGCCGAACTCGCTGCTGATGCGTAGCAAAATATTCCATACAAAAAATTAATCATATATGAAAAATTTCGTTTTGATTTTCTTCTGAACCCACATCATTTGTAGAAGTTAGTTACTTAATTAGGTAAAGTGATTTTATTTGTGATTTTATTATTAAACTAGTGGCCATGGACAGAAATTGTTCTGCCACATACCGCCTCCTTTGTAGATCGCATTTTATGTGGACTGCATTTTTTTATTTTGGCGCTGTGTTCACCAACAGCCTTGTGGATTTGACATCATTGCAAACATGCGGAAGTCACATATTATTTTGACGTTTTCTAAAATATCAATATTTATTTTATTTTTCACTACGATAGAAAATAAATAAAAATACGACTGGGGTACAGTGGGGTTAACGTGGAAAAAACTCGTTTTTTCAGAAGCGCTGATTTCGATTAGCCTGATTCATGTGGCTCACAATAAATGCCAGAAAATCTGGGTACACTAAGGATTTGAATTACGGTAAGCAATATAAGGCCGCAGTAATGGAAAGTTGTATAGTTATTTAAAAAATCTCCACATTCCTACGGTCTGAGATAGAACTGAAATAAGATTTATAGTGAGCACCTGTCTATTAAGACCTAATCTCACTACTTGGCCTACCAAGCACTGCGGTCCCAGGACGTGGTCCCAGTTGCTTTTTATCTGGATGAAAGGTAGCCACTCCCTTCCAGCAGGGGCCAGATTTTGATTCCTCGACAGAGACCAACTCCACACCGCCACTACATGTTTCGTACGGTCCCGTCTCGGAATACAAGCCAGTAGCCATACTGTTCCAAATTTGTACTGTCTAGGCAGTGCCACCTTTGGAACGGATCTAATTTTATCTATCTATTGTGGTTACAATAGCCTTGATTGGTGTAACCACACCCACCTCGAGCTCTCTTTACAGAGGGCCTACCCAGTGACAGTGAGTCCAAGGTTTTTACACAAAGAGGGCTCTAATTAGCTCTATCCAAAGAAACTCACTATCCCCGAGGTACCCAATAAATAAAGCAAATGGAGTAAAAACCCCGTGGTGCAGACCATAGCTGACCGAAGCCAACCACAATCTGTATCGATATTTGTATGATTAATCTTTCTTTTTGCCCTGCAGCAAATTAGGAAAGAAAATCCTAAGCAATCTTTTTAATTCCATGTACTAGGTAGGACCATTATGATTGCTAAACCAAAACTACTTAGCAAAAGAGACACACTTAATTACCTTTCGTCTTGGCCGTGACCCCCACATCAATTTGTTCAAGATTTGTATAAATAGTACCAGGGATCCGTTGCTCAGAAACCTGATATAGGATATAGCACTAAATTTGTTCGGACATAGCCTGAACTACAACTGATGTCCTTTTTCTTTCAAAATTTTATCTATATTACATAGCAATCTTACTTTTATTAATTCAATTCCATGGATTGCTATTCCTATACACCGAGCAAAAGAGATATCTCGATCGCTTTAGTTTATGTATGGCCGTGACCATTCTGGTCTTATTGAGTATTCTTAGTTGTTTAAATAGAAATCGACGTAAGCCTCCCCAACACGACAAGGTAAAACTCATCGGGGTGGACGGTCTGAGATAGGTATTTTCTCGATGTAGGCACGTCAAAGTTGACATTCATCATTACATATTTTGATGAATGTGAACTTTGCTGCAAATACCTGCAAATCACCACAGTCCGCCGATTTAATATTACGAAATCTTTCACTTCTGTTTTATAAAAAGGAATATTTGTATTGTATTTGTGTTATCTTTATTCAATAATAAAAAAAATTACAATAATTACTAGCGGCTAGCAATATATGATAATAATATTGAATAAATTAGTGAAATTTTGTATTTAAAAAAAACAGAGTTAAATGTCACATCAGTAAGAAGTAACTCTAATGTGGGCTACTTTTATGTATTTCCTAATGACTTACAATCAATATTAATATAAATTTAACTTTTTTTATATATGTAATGTACAGTACATGTACATTTGGTTCTATTGTCTAACGTACTCGTTCTTTCAAAAACCTTTTTTTTTTTCAAAAATAAGAAAAATATCTTAAACATTTTGTGCGTTGGTTTTGTGGGTGGAAATTAATTGTATTGGTTTTTTCCGAAATTACTTTCATTCCTGAATATTCCATCCAAATTGGTTAAGTGGGTCGATTTTTGTGGACTTATTTCCGCTCTCCCATAGAAATGGCCCCACTGTGCGCCACCGTTCAAAACTCTTAAAACCGCTTTGAACCATGTCTTTGTTGTTTAAAATGTTTCACTTCAATATTCTAAGGAAATATAAACAATCCTATCAAGAAATAAAATGCACGAATGGGTCGCACAAACTTGCTCTTATGTATGTAATAGGCTAAGAATTTCAAAAATGAATGTTATTATTAGAGAAAAACTGTTCATAAGCATTAAATACATTGTTTAATAGACTAAAACAACTCTTTTACAAGTTAGAGCTAAAAACAGGATGCCATGTGATGCAAGTAAGATCAAAAACTATAAGTCTATACTGGTTTCTTAAAAAAGAGCTTTTATATAAAAATTTTTTAAAACGTTTAAAAGAAAAAATTTTGGTACGCCAATTTAAAGTTTTTATTATTTTTCAAATAAAAATTAAATTAACAAACAAAAATATTGAGCCGTTTCTGAGATATCGAATTTTCCAAAAAAAAAAATAGATTTCTTTTTTCAAAAACTCAAAAATTATTTTTATTTTTAAGTTTTGAAATGCAATTTTTTCAAACTTTTTAGAAGCTTCTCTGCAAAAAAATTTCATTAAAATCCGTTTTGTCGATAATGAAAATTTCAAAAAAATGGTTCTATGGTGCGTACAGTCAGTAATATCTTGATTTCAAAGTTTTTTTTTAATTGATTATTATAGATCGCAAAAATTAATCAAAAGAAAAAAATTTTTGCAAAATTCTCGAAACCGTTTTCGAGAAAAATACGATTTTCGAAAACCATTTTTCAACATTTGTAGGGACGGTACAGTTATTTTTAGGTAAAATATTTTTTTTCTTACATCTTATAATTTATATTAAAAAACTTTTATTCATCAAGTTTAATAAAAATCGAGCATGGGGTTTTCGATGCATAGAGTTTTCAAAAAAAAATTTTTTTAATTTTTTTAAAAATCCAAAAAAAAATTTTTGGAAAATTTGAGTACACAATAATATTGAAACTATTGTGGAGCCTTATCATAAAAAAAATATCAAAATCGGTGGTACCGTTTTTGAGAAAATCAAAAAGATGGTTCCAATGGGGGTACCAAAAACAATTATTTTTTGGAAATTTTTTTTCAACCATTACCTAGCTTTAACTAAATGAAATTTTTTGAATTTTTTTTTTAATGTGTAGGATAGTTTTTGAAAAAAAAAATATTTATAAAATTTCGAAAAAAAAATTGTATGGCAGGTACCGTTATTTTTGGTCTTAAAAAAAAAAGAAGAAAAAAACGTGTGGGGGGAAATCATCAAAACCCGTATCTGCCAAGTTTGAAGAAAATCGGCCAAGCCGTTTAGGCTGTAGTCGAACCGACAGAAAGAATTGCGATACCCACTTTTTTGGTCTTCGCTATCATCGTTATGTCAACTTTGATCAAAATCTCGAGTTCAATTTTTTTTCCGAATGCATAACTTGCCTTGTGGTACCTATAAGTCGCAAGTAAGAAGTTACTGGCGTCTTTAAATCTGTGCCCACCAAAAGCAAACTTGATATTAGGTATCTTCATTGATTGTTGTTCCCTGAAAAAACACTGAAGTGTTCGGTACAGTTTTTCCTTGTACATTTTTAGTTATTTTTATTGTAAATTTTTTAATTTCAGGTCGATTGGTTTGGTCAATTTTTGTAGCATGTTAGCTATTTGAAAGCCATTTTGTCATACAAAATACTCGTATTACAGTTATAATTTTATAACAAATATTGCGTAGCTTGATGCGAAGTGCACAGGCACTGGATCTTGCTTCAAATCTAACTGATTGGCTCATCTGACAGGTAGTGGTTACTCATTCATTATCCTGGGATATGTTGAAAGCTAGGCTAGCTGTCCTGTCATCTTGAATGACACGAATGCTAAAAATATAAAAATTGAAATAAGTAAAACAAAATTTCATTTAAATTGGTTGAACAAAACACTCGTGCTAACATCGAATAACTTTGTGACATTTACAAAAGTTGAAAAAGGGCTATTTAATTAATGTTTTCCATGATGCAAGTTAGAAAATGTTTAAAATTAAGAAAGACTTAGCCAACTTCTTTAAAGATGGCAAATTGTAAGTTGGTTTCAAGTTTATACAAGGTGGAGCAAAATTAATCAAAATTAAGCCAAGTTCTGGCACTACAACCTTTTTACAGGAACAAACTCAGGCGATTTTTGACCCCTTACTCCGCAAGAACATGGAATAATTGTGTCGATTTTTTGACCAATAAAAGTTCGGTGATGTTAGCGCAGCGTGAATTTCGACGTCCATTTCCTAACCGTGTCCCACCAACTGGGCAAACATTCTGAAGCTTAGCTATACTCGACTCGAACAAACTGGAATCACAGGAGACCATGAAACATCAACCAGACGAAAGCCACCACCAATTGGACATCACCAGACGGGACAATACACAGCGAATTTTGATGAAAAACGTACACAGGTTCCCGTACAAAGTGCAGTGCGTTATAGTTAATGCCTGCTGACAATCCGCCGCGTGTAAATTACTGTCAAGCCTCAATCTCAACAACGAAAAGGATGATTTTGTGTCAAAAATCATCATGAGCGACGAGTCGCATTTCCATTTAAGTGGTTACATCAATAAGCAAAATCTTCGTTTCTGTAATTGGATTAGCGGGGCTTGGTGAATGGGAAGGTGCAACCGCACACACAGCACGAGCCACAATGGATATTGTGAATCAAGCGTTTCCTGGTCGCATAATCTCTTTTGATTTAAACTTTCTTTTAAATCCGATTTTATTATTTCACTGATAGAAATCAATTTCAATGAACAACTGATTTTCATTTCTTTAATATGGAACACAATCGTTCCAGTGAATGTGTTCGATTTTCTTTCTATTCTCAAATGCCAGTTTTTCTTTCAATGATCAACTCTAAATGCATAGAATTGGTTGTAGTCACCCACTGACAGGATCTTTTACTGAAACCAATTTTTCAATGAAAGCTATAACTGGCTTGCCAAAAAAATGAAGTCAGCATTCTACTGATTTGTTCCAATGATGCATTTCAATGACAGCTATAACTGCCCCCTTAAAATCATTTTGTTATTTGTTTATTAAAAAAGTAACCCAAAAACAAAATTGGATGATTAATTTTGCTCCAGCTTGTATTTAACACTAGGCTCTCGAAAATTTTTTACCAATACAAAAAAATTTAACATGATTTTTTTAAAAATTCCTTTACGATTTTGTATTGGCCTTGATCTTTAGTATTTTTAATTAGTCTTATTTTAGTTGTTAGTGGTTTTATAAACAGATCCCAAACGTTTGTCACTGAGCTATGGTTTTTATATTTTTAGTTCAATAATATATTAAAATAAGTTTTTATCTACAGTAGGGATAAGGAGTTTTTTTTTTTAACATAATTAGCACACACTCAAGGGGTTATGAATACCCTTATAATGTTATAAATAACACAGCGCGAGAGGTTGGAAAATGAGGAGGGGATTTAAAAGGAAATGCCGATGTACATTGGTTTTAAATGCTTGTAAATCACAATGAGGAGGGAAAATCGAGTGGGGTAGAGTGTTCTACATTCTAGTAGTACGGCTAAAGAATTAACCTCTGTATTTTAGAGTACGCCCGAAGGGTAGCTTCGCTCCTACCATAAGTGCACTGGACCCACACCATTAATTATTGTTTGGTTTATTTTGAACCCTAAAACCTATTTTGATAGATTTGTTTTTTCTAAAACGACCTTCAATTTTTTTCAAAGTGTATGCTGTATATACTTTTAAAAGGTCTTTAAACATCCGATTTAAGCAGGAAAAAAATACAATTCCTAAAACCCGAAAACAATTTTCCCTGTGGGACATTTCAATGGACAATTTAAAACAAACAAAAAATTTGAACTTTTATGGTTTTGTTTCAACTTCAAAACCAGATAAGCGAAAATGTATCTTGCGTTGCGTGCCATCAGAAGAAACAAAGAATTCCATTAGAAAAAATAACACTTATAACCATTTTTGGAAAACCGCACTCGTTTTCTATTTTGAGGCAAAACCAATCTTGACTATAGAAATTTAAGTTTTGCTGCACTTGACAAGCTTCATTCTTGGCCGCAAAACTTTTATTTCACTTGCATATACTTATACACACGCATACAGTGGGGGCGTTCGATCCAAATTTCATTATGCCCAGAGTGCCACCGAAAGCAGAAATGCAATTATTGAACTGTCAATCCAAACCTCACCTTGAGCGTCCGAGTGGCGTTACCTTGTGTTCAGTAAGTTTTTTTTTCTTCTTTCACCTGGAACCTTTATAAGTATCCTTTGCCTTTCGGCAGTACCTACTAACTAGTAATTATTGTACTTATGGAAAATTAACCAATGCAGTTCGGGTGGAGGATGTCCTTTTGCTACTTCGGTAATGAAAAGACGATATTGATGCCGGTGAATGTAACTGAACAAAGTAATTTTCTTGGCATATATTCGCAGTAAATTACTATCTGGCCCACTTTTGCCAATGGAAAGATGGCGGCAAAGATCGGTTGGATTTGAGGGAGAAACCGAACTGGCCAAGGAATCAACATCAGCGAACTTTTAATCCGATTAAGATGTTAAAAAAGAAATTTTATTTTGACAGGAAATCGGAGGTGCACTTGCACTTATAGCCATACCGCCATCAACATCGACTGATGAGGCCGAAAGGTACTTGTCAAAAAGGGTTTGACTTTTTATTTTATTTTCTCTGACGCTGGTTTTCTATCTTACCGGTGACAAAATTAATAATGTCAAAACAACAGAAGGTGGACAGCAGATTTCGTTCGTCCTTGCTGCATATGAAGGCCTTCTTATAAAAGCCAACCTTAGGAAAAAGGATAAAGTTATAAGATTTGCATAAATATGATTAAATTCCCGTCTGGAGTTGATGGGCCCTGGATGAGGATGAACTTTGTGTGTTGTTTTTGATGAATACTTTCATTGTTGCTTGTTGTTTTTTTTATGTTGATTAATGAAGGTGTTGTGTCCTTTTTCTCTATTGCTGTGCCTAGCAATTAGCCCTATGACAAACTGATAGATTTGTATCTTTATGAAAACATCGAGTTTGCTTATTCATTTACAGTCTCCGTTGATGTCGTAAAGGCCCGGTGCCCTACAAGTTTCCTGATATTTTTTGTTCTGTCCTCTATTAAAGGACAAGATGGGATAATTTATGGCAATTAAAGGCTAAAAAGAAGGGATAATTTCTATTTGCCCCAAAGCACATGGCTTGAAAAAGGATGAATTAATTAACATTGAAGAGTTATTGTAACTCAATGATATTTTTTTCTCGTCCACCTGCCATTATGTGGTGGATGCTTTTGAGACTAGAATTAAGTTTCTGGTAGTCAATCAAAAAAGGATTGGCTTCGTTGATTGCTTTTTTTTTATTATTGATAAAGGAAAATTGATTGGAAAATATTTCAATACACAATTTATGCAAATAGCCGAGACAGTATTTAATATATTCCTAGGCCTTTAGCAATGATATTAATTGGATTGGTGAATACACTTCTTTTGATTCAACAGAATAATCATTCCCTCCTTATTTGAAGAATAGTCAAAGTAAGGAGAAAGATAACCTTTTCCGCACAAATCACCGAAACCAATTTGAACCGAATGCACACAAAACTAAATTTTCAATTTGAATTGTTCAAAATAATTTTATTTGACTCCCAAAAAAGGCAAGACTGGATCACACGTATTGGCTCTTGTAAAAATGCCACACAATAGTATGCGAATGACTGATTAATCTAAATACAATCGGACCTGCAACGACAAAATATTGAATGCACGCAAATTCAATGGGTCTTACTAACAATCAAATTAAGAGATGAATCAAATATTTAAGTCGACTGTAAACAATTAACCATACCAATGATCAACTTAATAGTCAGCTTAACGCTAAACGTCACCTTAAATTTCAAAGTGAAGGAACTTATCTTTTACTTCGCGGTTAGTATAAACGTCACGTTTGTTCTGTCATTCTGCTAGCTCAAGGCAAAAGAAAAAAAAAAAACTATACTTTTCCGTCTGTGTTGACAAGACAAATTCAAATAAAAAAGTTTGCAAGTTAAATAAGCAATTTAGTAGATATTTGATTATTTCCATTTGTTTAATTATTTACAAATTCAAGTTTTAGAAAGAACTATACTGCGTACATTTAAATATTTATAGATATCTTCAAAATAGCTTTTTTGGCCTTTAGTTCACCAAAAATGGCGTTTCGTTCCGGCGATCTCAAATGATGGAATCATCAGTTGACTGTGAGGACCTTGTCAATACGCAATTTTTGTTAAATTCAGTTCATATATCTTCAATTATGTCCTGATCGTCGGAACTCATTATTATTAGTAAATCAAAATTTTAGCAAAGTGTCTTTCTTTGTTTTTCAAAATAACACAAATGTCATAGCAACAAATAATGTCTTTTTGACAGCAAATGTAGTGGATTTTGTAATAGAGCGTTTTTTTCAATTAATTATTGGTTAGGCCCAATATTAGGAACGCAACGCAACGTAGCTGCAGTAGAAGCAGCGAGAGTTGGCCAACTCTTACGTGCAGCACCTTTGATGTTTCAAAATCTAACTCATCAAAACGGTCGATGCAGGTTTATAAAAGGTTGAAGTGAGCTTTAATCTCTCTTCAAGAACTTCATATAATGACTCAGTTTGATAAATTGGCTGACCCAGATATTAAAATTCTGTTCAGCAGCATTGTGTTCACGAAAAAAACATCACCAGTACACTTTCTGACAGCTAGCTATTCCAGCTTCAGCTCTCCAATGAGTAGAACCAGTGAACCACATGTATGTCACGGTAACCATTCTTGGACAACCAGGATGGAACATCCCGAGAATATCAAAGTCACCCGACTTTAATTTTAAGTTAACTTATTAAATAAATAATTATATTCTTTTTAAAACTAATCCAATGTAACTTTTTAATTTCCAATAGCTCTTAAGAAATCACTAAAAACACACATAAAATTCAGAAAAATACATAAAATCTCTATTTAAATTGATAGTATTTACAATCGACATAATTTAATGTTTGTTTAAAGATGTTGGCCGCGGCTGCGCCTCAAATGGTCCATCCGGTTAGTTTAATTTTGGCATACTCTTTCTAATATTTCGGCCGGTATCTCACGAATAAATGCTTCAATGTTGGCTTCCAGTGCGTCAATCGAACCGGGCTTGTCGCTGTAAGACATGAGCCTTAACATAGCTCCACAAAAATAATCTAGAGGCGTTCAATCGCACGATCTAGGCGGCGAATTGGCCGACCCCACTTTTTTGTTGAAACCACATGCCATGCAAGTCAAACTCATCAATTTTGCGCAAAAAAAAGTTTGTTATCATCGCACGGTAGCGCTCACCATTCACAGTAACATTGCGATTCACATCTTCACATCTGAAAAAATACGTCCCAATGATTCCAACTATGTAAATTTGATGCGAAATTTGGTCACAATAGCCCGAACAGCCGCTTTAGTAGGTCGATTAAACTATTCATAAAATGGAAGAAGCGCGCGATGAACATTCTTAACAGAGCACGCATTTTGATAATAAAATTCAATAATTTGCCAGCGTTTTTCGTTTGTAAGACGATTCATGGTTATAGACAAAACTGAAGATGTTTGACAGTGACACAAAACACGAGACGTGCGTGAGCTGTCAAAACCAATGTTGCCAAAAAGAAAATAGCAAAAAAATCAACCATTATTAGAATGGGCTTCGTATGTGCCACAAGATTTATATTTTATTCAATGTATTTTATAGTTGTAAGTTAATACAAAATGCTCAATAGCATGGTATTACAACCTGAGCAGGAGCAAGTAGTGGTATACTTATCTTTCTAGCAAAACAGCGCCATTCTTCTGAAGTAGATAATAGTTGGACTAAAACTAATTGTCAATTTGAAGTGTACATATTTTGATTATTAAATATTTATTTGTGAACTCAAAATGGTAACCAGTTCGAAGAAAAGAAGGGGTTTATGGTAGTGAGCAAATCGTCAAATTATGGACATTTTCATTTGGAGGGAACACATCGACAATTTGAAGAATATGACAAGCTGTCAAACTATGTAAACTACGCTCTGCAGTACTAAGATATTCATAACATGGTGTTTGTACTAGATGTTTATCACGGGCATTAGAAAATTGAAAATTGTATAAATCAAACATCGTTTTCTTGACGTAATGGTTAGTGCCTTGAGCCAGAGATCTGGGTTGCAATCCCACCATATGCCACTTTTTCAGTTGTACTACCTGTAAAAAGAAATTACCAAATCCTGGAGAAGTATTTCTCGTTCAAAGCCTCGGATTCAGCAAAAAATGTGAGCGCCACTCTATTCCTGTCTTATTTACAATTTGACGTAAGACAAAAATATTCAACAATCTTATGACTTTACATAATGCTGTTTGCTTACAATATTATAATAATGTTAACTTAATCTACTACATGATTTTCTAATAAGAGAAAGCTTGTAATATTTTTTCATCAAAAGGTTTTTATAACCTGCAGTGCTGATTGTGGTCTTTCTCGTAGCACGGAGCGTCGTTGACGTTGTTATGATAGCTCTGACGAAAAACTACATGGAACAAGGCTTAGACTATCATAAACTATCAATTTTGCTTCCCCGTGCAGCTTCTTAGTTGGCTTATATTTCTTTGTCAACGGGTTGTTTCATAGTCCAAAATAAATGCGGACCATCTTTCTTTCAAAAAGTTTCATCTTCTTTATTAATATATGTATGTAGGTGACAGAATAACAGATTCACAGATGGAAAAATCTTAGGTCAGAGAGTGGAAAGTTGTTTGTAGACAAGCAATTTGGGTGAAAATTTCCATTCTTCTTAATTCCATACTTGAGCCGAAACAAAGGCATCCTCGTATATTGATACATTTCGGAAATATTATCAAAATATTACATTTTCATGACATGTTATTTCTGAAACATGGCATTACATTATCTAGATAACATTACAAAACATTACATTACATATTACACTTCTCCGTCTCTACGAAGTAGAGACTGTTAAAGCACTGGCAACTGCTTAGGTAGAAAACACACCGCATAAAGCAAAACGCGTTTTTTTGTTTCGTGAAACAATAGAACATTGTTTTATATGAGACTACACACACCAAAGAATACGAAACAAAACACACGTTTTTGTTTTGAAGTGTTTCGGTGGTGGTTGTCGAAAATACATGCTATTGTATACGAGCAACACACACCTAATGCAACAAAACTGTTTCGAACAAGGGTCGTTGACGATAATTGCATACTTTCGTATGGCACAACGCACACCAAATGAAACAAAACATAAAAACAAAAGCAAAACAGAAAAACATGTTTCGTTGCCGATAGGTGACCTATTGTAAGACGAAATTCGGATTCCGTTCTTTTTATTTTCTTTTTTCGTTGCACTTCACAGATTTATTTGCTTCTACGTTTGCTCTGTGCGCAAATTTTTAAATAAATATGGACGTAATGGAGAAAAATTGATTTTTTTTAATTGAGGTAAGAAGCCCTACTTACCCCCAGTTTCACAGTGGAAGTTTAAACCCCACTTTTGGTTTAAACTTCAGTTCAACAATATATTTGGTTTCACAGTCCTTGAACAGAGTTCATTCTGTAGTTTAAGTTAAACGACTTTATTCTGCCGTTTAAATCTCAGTTCGACAACCCCTTCAAACATTTGAAAATATAATTTATTTTTATTTTTAATATTTGTTTCCTGTCACAGGTCACAACAAACTTTCCTTGATTGTTTTTTCTTTGATTTAGATAGAAAGAGAAAACAACTTACTTAAACTACGTTTAATGAACTGAAGTTCAGATAAAACTGTGAAACCGGACGAGTTGAACTTTAAATTTAAACTCCAGTTCAGGTTCAGCAGAACTTAAGTTTAAACTCTCACTGTGAAACTGGGGGTTATAGTTATAAAAATAAGGAACATAATAAACTTACTATGTATTGATAAGCTGTGGATTGCTACTTCCTACTATGACATTTTTGAAGATGGGCAAAATTAAAAGCTTTTCTCTTTTCTTATAAATAAACACATAATGTCTATTTTGTAAACACAAAATTGTTATTTGCGTTTACTTGCCGTAGAGTTATAATCTTTTAGCCGGAGTTAAGCTTTTACGATCGTTCGTATTTTGTTTCATTTCAACGCACACCAAACGAAACAAAAAAACAAAACCTTTTGTTTTGTTTTATTCTGTTTCGCTTGGTGTGTGTTCAAATAAAAAATGTTTTTTTGACTATCGAATAAAAAACGTTTTGCTTTATCCGGTGTGTTTTCAGCCTAGACAAAACAACAGCAAGAGACACACAGAAAGAAAAAACTACAGAAGAAACACAAGTCAACAGCACACGGTTGGTATTTGAAAGTAAGTATTTCCAAGTACTAACCACGCATAATGATGCTTGACTTCGCTGATCGATGGGAAGCGATGCTTTCATAAAAGCCAAGGCCGTTGACTGAAACATGGCATGTTATTTTTTAAAAGTCTACCTTCGCCCTTTCGAGTAAGGACTTCCATATCTCGATCCTTATATTTCTCCAAAAATTAAGTTTTCTTATTGTTGCTTATAGTGTTAAAAAATCTATCAATAACAAAAATATGTATCTATTTTATACAGGTTGAAAAACTAGGAAAACCGAATTCGCATTTTTAAAATAATATTATCAGCGGCAGAGCAAAGCTTTGTTGGTCGAAAACTCAGATCTAAGCTTCCTATAAGATACACTCAAAACTTTCATAGCAATCATGTCTTACTATACCGGACTACTAACATTTGTTTTTAATAGAAAATATTATTTAATAAATTCACAAATTATGATGTTTAGTTTCTCAAATTTCTTTGTTTTTCAAAACAGACTTGTAAGCACTTTAAAAAATAATCTGTGCTATAAAACTTTCTTACACCGATAAAAAAATATCAAATAGAAATCGCATGCGCCTACATTACAACCAAGTTCAGCCCTGCTTTTGCCAGGGATTGAGTTTCCATGCTATAATTTCAAGTGGCTTTATGATGATAATTATTTTAACAAATACTCGTACACATACGATTCTAATGCCTTCTGTCAAATGATCAAATTGGGCAGTCAATTTTTGGTATAGATATAAATTGTCCATTTATTTGAAAATAGAATTATTACCTAAAATCAATATACTCGTAATACATTTGCGGTGTAAGCAACCAGGATATGGAATTGATGTTTTTGGTTAGAAAGCGGCTTACAAATATTCTAAAGTAATTATATCCAGTAAAACTGTAGATCTACTAGGATATTGAATATATGGGCTATTCGTATCGCCATAACACAGTAATAGCATTCCTAACTTACATAGAGGGTTAGAGGTTGAGGTTTGATAAACAAATATAATGTAGTTTCTCATTCCTCGTTTGAATAAAATTTCACAAATACATAAATAAAAACTTCCTCAATTTTGTAAGAGTAATCAGCTTAATACTTCGATATTCAGTTTCAATTTTATTCCTTTGTCTGTTTTCCCAACTACCAACTCCGAACTCCCATAAACCGATAAACCGGTTTTCTATTCAAATTTTGAGTTTGCTTAAATAAAAAAGCCAAACCACTCATACGCTAGAAACTTTATTTGTCTCTTATCCTTCAATAGATGGTTATGGAATGCATTAAGGTCGCGTTCCCATACTTCATTTGGACAAATAAAACGACTTGTATGTGTGTTTTGCGGCAGATTGGGGAAATACTTGGTGTTAGAAGCCAACAAAAGCAGCAAAAAATCAAAGCCGATTTCGTGACTTCTTAAGCTTCGTCATTTGAATGTTGGCAACAAATGAAAAGAACCAAAATACCTTGATAGCTCTCACAGCGATAAGAGAATTTCGAATATGTCCTCAAAGAGAAAGCTATCGACAATTTCCACTCCAGGGGGTGTTAAGTATGTACTAATATTATTGAAATGTTAGAATTTTAGAATGATTTTAAATTTCCTAATATTCCAACCTCAAAAACAAAAACTATAAAATATTGAACACCCCCTTAGAGTGAGTGATTGGAAAATCAATAATGGATAAGAGCTGAAAAGAAATTCATTTAAATTTTATGATGTTCGGTTTCAAAATGTGATTGGCTGTGTAATGTTGAGCAAAAAAGCACACGATACACAAATATTTTAGCTGTCAACGTTCTAAAAAAAAATATGTCAGAAATATAAAAATGCAGTTTTTGTTGAAATGGAAATATGAATGGAAATAACTTTTGACCTGGGGTGCCGTATTTGAATGGAATGATATTTCTGCATGCTTACGACTGGTATGCATTTGTTTTAAGGGTTATTTTTTGACATAGCTTTTTAGTAGATAATAAAATGGTATTGGCAGAGTTAAATGTAATTTGCAATTTGTTGAGTGATGTTAAAGAATTCATCATAGAACGTTAAGGGAAAACAAATTCATTTCAATTTTAAATGAAAATTAATTAACTTTGTTTATTGTTTTGTTATTCAAAGCTTTCAAAGGAAAAATTTTTTGTTTAGTAATTTTAATAATACTTGTCAATCTGATAACGAGGAAATCGATGTGCATGAACTGTCAATATGTGTTATTTCTGTTTTGGAATCAATCGGTTATGCATTCCCATTTTAAGTTAGTGAGGTACCGATACACATTAGGCTAAGTTAATGGGCTGACATTGGATTTTGTTATCGTCACACTGAGATCAATGTAGATCCGTTGTGATACCCTGGAGGTTGCGACTCCCTTGTATTGAAACCTATGATAATCCTATGTCATTCAAAGCAGTTAAAGGTATTAATGAGGTACAGCAAGCTATAGCCTGAAATGTCGAAAGCTCCTTCTAAGTCATTGAAGAAATGTCTGTCGTCACATAATCATCTGGTTGATGAGACGTAGACGGCTTCTAAGAGCATAGTTCTATCCTTTACCCCCACTTGAAAAATCATCCCTCCACCAGTCGCGTAGAGGCATGTGGCTCATTACAACGTCTGATAGATGAGTTTGATAGATCAGTGTTTGGTGTATGCTCGTTTGTTTGATCAGTATTGCTGATTAAGTCAATGGGACTGTCTCCAAGAGGATTTTACCAATCTTAGGGTGAGGTGGCCCCTTCAAATCACTGACGCTCGTGCATCGTTAAGTCGTTTTTGTTCGTACTTTCACTATCGTATGTGACCATTTTTATGTTTTTTTTCACTGTGGTTGAAGACAATTTTCAGAGCTTATGAATTTGCAGGCCATTTGGTATTGTTAATAAATTTCAATACGATTTCGCTTGAAATGTTAGAGAGCTCCTCCAAGTCGATGAAGAAGTGTTTCTCTATAGGTGCCTGTTTCTCAGGTGAAATAGATCAAGGCAGTGACACAGGTACTGAGCATCCTCATGTATCTCCTCATCACCGCATCCTCTGCATAAGTCTCCCATACTGAGTTTCATCTTTTTCTTGTGGTAACCCAGTTAGTTCTGACCAGTGATGATGCTTACGAGAAGAGAAAGAGACTGTACTCAGTTGGATGATAACGTCGTTCTTTTGTTTACTGAAACTAGTCCATAGTGTTTTGGTTATAAGACAGCAATAAAGCGAGTTCCATCTCTTGTTTGTTATAGCAAGAACTTTTCTTTCCATTACCTTTTAGGATTACATGGTGGGACTTGAACTGATTAAGATCAAGTGTTAATCATATTCTTGCCAGCTTGTCAGTGCTTTCATTACCTGGGATGCACATTAGTTTTGAATGTCTGAATATACTAATGGAATGGAATGATTGAGCCGGGTTAGGCATTCCACATTCGTGTAGTGCGACTTAAGACTTAAACTGATGGACACTCCCTGAAGCGTGAGGAGTATCACGTATGAATTTCACTAGAACGTAAATATAAGGGTAATATATTGCATGATAAGAAACATTGCGGCTCTGCTCCAGAGATGCAAATTTGTCTATTATACTTCTTTAACTTATCATTTTTAAAGCTGTTTTTTTTCGATTTTATCCAGACTCAAGCGAGTTTTTGGAGCGCTTGTCCAATTATGGGAACTATACTAAAGCTCTGGACGAATAAAAGTCTTATAGATTACAGCTAGATCAGAAGGGGTGAATATATTCTGGCATTGTCGAAGGAAACTGAAACACCTACAAGTTTTTGGTGACGTCGTCATCATTCCATATAACGTGCTATGAAGCACATGTCGAGAACTGAGATCTGTTCCGTTTTCGTCACCCGGGGTGGGTTCCGCTTTAATGACAGGAGACATCATTGACGTTGTGAAGCAATAAATTCTGGGCGGGTTTTGATTCCCTATTGCCATCCTGGGACGTGAATCTGGAAACAAATATTAGAAGTACTGAGAGTACTATCGTCAGCAAAACAATCTAATGGCTAAGAAATAAGAAGTTTCAGACAAAAGATCATTGATAAATATGAGAAAGAGAGTCGGAGGCAAACGACAGCCCTGTGGCACACCAGCATTTATTTTATGAACAACAGTTTTGGAACTATCTAAGACAACTTGTTTGAAGAGTAATTTCTTATTCAAAGTAGAAGAAATTCATCAAAACCCAATTCAGGCATTTTCGTTGAAACTTTTTTAAATGCTTTCTCCCCACGCAACGGTGTAATGAAAATAGAAAATTTTCACCAGATAATCATAATATAACTTAACTTGTATCACTTCTTCAACATTAAAATTTTTCTTCCAGATGTAAATCATATGTATGTACATACTTATGATAATTTTGTATGTAAACTTACCAAAACAACACAATAATAAAATTGATCCAGCCCTGATTTGAATCTAATTTCATCAAATCGATTCTTGCATCATTGGTTTCGTCAGTCAAAAGCTATCGTCAACAACCAATCGTCACAAGCCAGATCTTCTGGGACAAAAGACCTGATGGAGATAGTATACATCCATTATGGTTGTCAATCAAGGCTCACAATTCTATTGTGATTACCTATAATTGTAAGCAAAATAAGTGAGTGAGTGGAGAAGGAAGCGAGGAATACCAGAAGGTGTGCAATGAAATTGCGTTTGTCAAATTGCATTTTCGGGGAAATTGAATAGTAGGAGAACAGGAACGAGAACGATATGTGAACTTTCATGGGACATCCCAGATGAAGAAGACTGTTTATAGTGAAAGGCCTGTTGTTTGTGGGCGACACAACAAACTTCGTTTCTCTTCTGAGGTTTTACACAAAATTTCCCTCTGGAATCGGATATGGGAAACATCACATGGTACGCTCGACTGCTCGTTGAGCTTTTGTTGTTGTCATTGATGGGGAAGCGCAATGAAATTTGATATATTATTACCTAACACCATATACAGTTTTGTGGATAGAACTTTGTCTCTTTTAGGAGCATGGAAGTTGAAGGTAGCTGTATTTTGAAAGACTTGTTCCCTAGACTAGAACTTCCTCTCTGTGTCAATCTTGACATCAATAGTTGCTCAAATGATTAGATATTTAAGGAGTGATTAGGAAGACATTTTGGGACCAGAGGTTGGCTATTATGATGTTTTTACTGATTTCATTTTATACGAACTGGTTTTTAAAATGGAAGATCTTTGAAAAATGAAAAGATTTTTTATAAATTCATAACTCGTGTTCTCGCATTTTGTTCGAAATAGTCATTGACAAGGTTTAAATAAAAAATTAGTCGAAAAAAAGTCATATTATTTCATTCCACGGACAATGTTTGGTCTATATAATGTGAGTACATCTACTCTCTATTAGTTAAGTTATAGGATGGAATTGTAAATTAAAAGTCGAAGTAAACTATAAAATGTAAACATCTAAAAAACTAACACTGGTACGAGGAACGCAAGCTGGTAGATAATTTATGATAATTGCTCTCTATTCCTTAAGTGTTGGGAAATGCAGTTTGTTTTGACAGACTTTTTTTCTCGTTTTATTTAGAACTACAAGATTATGAGAATTAAAATTTTATCAAACAAGAACGAAGAGTAAAATTATATACCAGAATATATTTTGTTTTACTGACTTAAAGAACTTAGGACTTAAACCAAAGTCCACGCACTCAAGATCTATAAGGTTTAAGCACTCTTACCCTCATGTTTGAAAAAGATATCAATAAAAATACGCCAAATATCATTTGCAAATTTTTAAATACTCAATGGGTTATTGAAAATAGAAAACTTGCACAAGATGATCATAATCTATAACTTTTATCACTTCTTCAAAATTAAGATTTTTCTTCTCAATTAAAATGATGAAAATGAAAACGATTAGATCTATGGAAAACTACTTTTAAATTTAATGAATAAAATTGTATGATAAAACATGAATTTATCCAAAAACAAAAAAAAATTAAATAGTTAGATGAGTTTTATTAATAAATTAATTCTTTATATAAGAATTTTCTTTTAATACATAACTTCAGAATTGTTTGTTTGTTTTCAAGATTAAATTTTCCAAAATTTTTCTTTTCAAATATCCAAAATTAAATATTTGTATAAAATTCAATATCAAATTCAAATTAGCTCCTTTCGAAATAATTTGATCGAAATTAGATGGAGCCATTGATGAGAAAGTCAAAAACCAAAACATCGGTCGTATACGGTAGGTACCGTTAGTAAAATTTTGCTGTCAAAAATGTAGACAAATGCCTGCAATAGTGCTAATAATTTTTTTATCAATATCGTTAGAGCTGTTATTAATATACATATATAAGATTTTTCATAACGGCTCTATGGTAGATACCTTTGGTTTTGATGCTAAAACACAATAGAAGTTGTTGTATTTTTAAGTTGTATAGTAAAGTTATAATATCTCTGATAAACATCACGGGATAATCTGCAATCTCTAAGAGAGTTCTTTCCAAACTGTAACAACTTACTATTGTATAATCGGCTTTGGAATCCTCAAATTCAACTTGATATACTGAAATTTTTCAATTCTATTGAGTTATTGGAATACGGATTCCAAATTATGCTGCACTACTCCAGAACTTACCTTCCTGCGGAATAACATATCAAAGAATATAAACATCTTTGAACATAGGAATCTGAAAATTCTCTACTATTTCTTCTAATGAAACGAATTATAAACAAAACGATAGTTTCCGTTTGACACTTTTTTCCATACCAGATCATATTATAACATTAGTCATTAAAGCTAAGTTGCCGCCGGTTGACTTACCTTCCTATAAACCAATGCTAAAAAACAGATATGTGGCTCCGATATGAATGTCCAGTTACAAGGAAATCTGGAAGAGGCGAAAGATTCAAAATTATAGAAAGTGATTGAGCTATCGCAATAGCACAATTTTTTAAAAGTATACCAGGAATTCTATCGGGTCCTTCTTATACTTCTCCTTATACTAGCATCTAAGTCGTCTTCGGCATCTTGTTTCTCCGTAGGACTAAGAACAATAGACCCAATATGTATTACTCTACGAACGAAGGACATCTCCTGGACGGAAGGGCCATCTAATATGTAAAGCCGATTCAAAATAATTTGCAAATAAATTGCCGATCTAAGGCACTTAACTAGTTGTTGATTCGAGGTACTTCCTGAAATTTGGTATTCTATTTGATTTACATTTTAAGCTAATGAAACTTCAACAGTGCTAACAGTTTGATTTTTAATCACTAACAACAGGTAGATTTTATTTAATTTATTCAAGAAATCAAACTTACGTTGACAATTGAAATTGGACTTATTAAGACAAATGTGAAACTCATTGTCCACGAAAACCAGATAAAGTATCTAGTTAAGGCTAATAAGTTAATCATTAATATGAATTAAATAATTTTGACTCGGGAAGTCAATAACAAAGGATTTTATTTCAGTAGAAACCATTAAAAAAAACTAAACACAAGTGCAACTACTATTCGATTTCACAAAGTTTAAAGTCGCTCGCAAATAAGATATGTTGCGAACTTTTAAGATTTTCCAATATTGACTTTAAATTTACTTAATTGAGCGTTATAACTATATAATTTACTCTTCGGAGCAACATTATAGCTAGTAGAAGCAGATATTTCTGATTCGCCAATTTTGATACATACTATAAGTTTCTTAATATCCAGGTAGGAGGTATAGTGAGAGAGTTCGATTTCTAATCAATTAGTCCCAAATCCCATTCAAAGCCTCTTTCCATGATTGCCATCAATCTAGCTCTTTTTTTTTTAGAATGCAGGGTAGTAATGAGAAAAGCATTCAATACTTAAATGATGATTTGTTATGGTTTCATTAAAATAATAATATCATAGATATATTAAGAAATGAAACAAAAATATGATCTAGCTTGGTCCTTAACCCATCAACATTCTGATAATAAAAATATACAATTTCAAAATTACTTGATTTAGACTTCGAAGAACGATCAGCAACAACAGGAGCATCTTGGATCTCAGGAATTTAATCTTTATTGTTAACAGGATTAGTTAAGATTGACTGACAGGGGCTCTGTCGTTTTTGGGATGATAAAAGAACTTAAAAACTTCTTTGGCAAAAGCCAGCCCCATCATCAACAAGGTACTGCAGGTTCATTAAATTGAGTTTTCCAAACGAATCAACCGAATTGATCAAACATGAGGTAGATTCAGTTCAACAGCAAATTGACACCATATTTCCTGTTAAGATAAAACAGGACAGCTTTCAGAACTTGGTTAAACCAGTTTTTTAAGCCACCGTAATTGGCGGAAAAGTATGCATTACTTAGTCATCTGTAACGTCTTCATCACAATCATGTTAGATTTGTGCAGCTAAATCTTCTGATATGAACAACCCAGCCAATCTTTCTAGAAAGTCTGAAGACGAATTGGCAGTGTCCTTATCATTAAGTCTCCACACTATTGGATCCGAGGAAAAGGTAAAATTCATAAAAACATTGGTCCAAGAAAGATTCAGAAATGAAACTGGTTTTTGGTTGGTATGCTAATTCAACAGCCAATTTGTGATGGGTACACGGCCAGATGAGTTTTCAGAGGTGAAGTAAAAATTGCCGAAATTAGAGGAAGCGACATAAAAGTGATCAACAAGTTTAATATATAATCTTAGAAGCCTTTGGGTCAAGGTTCCCACTCAAATTAAATGCCTTCGAGGGTTTTGCGACTGAAGCAAGGGAACTTTATAAAAGAAAATGTGGCCTTTTTTCATGGAAAACAGATACATATTTGCCAATCGGCCAACTTTCGGAGAAAGCTCAAGAAGCCAGGAATAAGCAAACAGGAAATGCATACAAAAAAGAAAAATTAAACATGACGTTTTTAAACTGCTTGACTTACCAAACGAGTAAAATACCTGCAACAAATTGTCGGTACTTTTGAGTTTTTTTTTGTCGAAACTTGTCTAGATATATTTTTAGAATTTATAATTTTCCATACTGTGAAAAACTATCATAAAAATAAGCAAACAAAATTGAACATAAATAAATAAATAAATTTGGTGGTGCAACAGCTCGGAGTGAACCAGGACCTAGTGACTTACAACTCTAAACCATTCCTGTGTGCGTGTTACCAGGAACAGAGGGGACCCACAATTTTCTGCCGATTCCGAACGGCTAGTGAGCAGCAATTTCCATGACAAGAGATACCTTTGGAGAATTTGTCAATTTCTCGCAAGAGGCAGTACACCCTTGAAAAAAACTTTCTTGCAGCGGCTGAGAATCAAACTTGAGACCTTCCGCATGACAGTCCAACGCACTATCCATTATGCCAAGGGGTACTACAAAATTGAACAGAAACATTTATTTCTGAGCGTTATTAATTTATCCCTCTAAATGAGCGAAATGTCACACTGTGCGGTGTCACAAAGTTTCCTTAAGAGTGCAAATAGAAACGTAATTCTTATGCTCTTAGAAATTATATTTTTTTTTTTCAAATACACAATTAAGCAACACAAACATAATAAAAAGTGTTTAAGAATCATTTAAATGAGTTACAAATATTATAAGGACGTAATTTTAATTACGGCATCATTAAATCCTTATTGCACCCCTACCTTTTCCGCCATTAAATGCAAAACCTAATGTTCTCGTTCAAGATAAACCCTTGCCAATAAGAAGAATTTTATTTAAAATTTAAAACTTCTCAGTCATAACTGAATGGATTTTTATGTCTTACTCGTATTTTGTGTTCCAAAACCTAACAAAAGAAATTGTTCAAAGTCTTGCTGCTGCAGGGGACCATAAAAGTATTCTCTTCGGATAGATGCCGTAACTGTGCACAGCAAACTGGGTTTTGACTATTCCCTTAAGATACTCGTACCATGGGGAAGAAGAAACTTTTTTTTTTTTTAATATTTAAAACAAGGAATACTAGATATTTTTATTGAATAACTTCATTACATTCATTTACTCTCCCTTGTTAACCCTTCTTAAATATTCTATCAACCAGGTAAAAAACAGGGAAAATGACCGTCAGACGGACGTGACGTAGACAAATCATTGAAATGTGTACTCAGTTTTTTTTTTTTTTTTTTTTTATACGCACTTCCCTCGGGGAGTTTTCAACTTTTAGGTGAAGACATTTTTCCGTCAAAAATAAAATTCCCTCGGACTACCTTTAAAAATAAACCCAAATTATAGGTTATGAGTAAAAAAAACCAGCTAAACGGTCCGGAGCTGATTTCCTGTTCTCGCTATTTGTGTTTCGAGAAAAAAGAGGAGAAAAGAGAAAAATAACAAAATGCAATTACCGCTGAAGCAAGCGCAAGTATTCCAAGGGGCTGGTAAGAAAAAAAAAACCTTTAAAGACCAAACTTAAGATACAAAATAAACTTTCCTGTTGGTTTGCTTTCTTTTTGAATTTTCGAGCTTCGCCATTTTGTTATTTACAATTCTCCAAACGACATAAAAATCAAAGAACAGAAACTAGAAAGGGAAAACTTGCATCTTATTGGATAGAAAGTCGAAACTCAAACCTCGAAACAGATTCCGATTACGAAACGCAACCGAAAACTCTAAGCCACAAAAGTTTCCATCAACGTGAGCATTCAGCTATATAAAGTTTGATCTTTGGCTTATACCGGAAGTTAGCAAGTGACATAGGTATATAGTATATTGAGGCGTTTAGGTGTGTTGCTGTATATTGCCGGATATGGTGCCGTTCCCATACCAATCCTTGGTTGAAATTCAAGTCGATAATGAAAACTTTCAGATATACGAAGCAGAAGTAGGAATAACTTTTGTCATCTTCACTTGAACTGTTTGATGGACCGAAAGTTGAAAAGACAGACGGATAGATGTTGTTGGCTTCTTGTTCACAACGAGACGTAGCACTATTGTTATCACCTAAGGTTGGCTTTGGTTCCGGTATCACCGGCTCACCACACCAACAGACCCCCCATTTTTCAATACGATGTGGCAGCACACAAACACAGCTGGTTTAGTGGTGCTATCAACAATTTACACCTGAATAAATCCTCACTCAACCTCAGGGTAGAATTATTTTTGATGAGATGAGATGCTTCTGCCTCTACTTACACCCCCACTCCTGCTTATGTGGAATCGTGGTGATTTTATGATTTTATCATCCCAGGCGGTGGTTGATAGCATATAACTAATACCACATCATTATTGGGGTTCTTCGGTGAAATTATTTTACTCATAGTGCTTAAATCGTGTAAAGTTATTTTGGAAGTTTCTCATGGTAGTGCCGGCAATTGTGCCTTTGCCTTTTGGCAAAATCCAATGCTGAATTGTCAGATTGGTTTACTGTAGAAACTCTCTATTAAGCAAACTTAAGTTTCTGTTTTACGGGGACGAGCATTGGGGGTTCATTAACATTTGGAATACCCAAAATGGCCATGGAATTAGTTATGGAAGTTTGGATATCTCTTTTTGGGAACATGGGAGTTCAAATGCCATTTTTTGAGGATTTTTGTATTGTCAAGAGCATAAGGGATAGTGAGTATTTTTTTTATATATTTGGATATAGAGGATGCGATTAATTAAATGGTCTTTAACATTGTGTATGGAATGTAATGTCGATGAATTTGGTGCCTCTGGTCGTGTTTGCTTTTTAAGGTACACTTTGCATAACAATTTCGCAGAATTCTGTGGTAATTTGAGGTAAATCGAGGTAAATCGAGGTTGTCATCGGTTTATTTATGTACACCTTTTCCTTCAAGTTCCCCATAAGAAATAGTTGGACTTAAATTAGGGGACCGTGGTGCCAGTCAATATCACCACTTTTTGACTTTATTCGGCCGGGAAAAAATTCTAGTAAGATCCGCATCGTACCACGACTACGAGCTGTGTGTGATGTGGCACAATCTGCTTGGAAGCACATGTTGATCCAGTTTGGAAATTAGAAAGATATCCAATATGTCCCGATTGCGGTCACCAGTCAGCTGGCAGAAATGGCCCGTCATAAAGTTCCTCTACAAGAGTGTAGTGGTCCTAATAGCTGCTTTTCTAGTTATTAACAAGGCCAGCTAAGTCCAAATGTGCTTCGTCGCTAATAATGATTTCTTTCCAAAAATGGCGGTATAGTCAACAGCGAGCACAGAATTCTATATGCAAAGAACGTTGTTGCGTTAGATGTTTCATAATAAATTGCTATCGATCTATCTCTAGGACTGTCGATGTCGAATGCCAACTGACAAATTTCTTTCACACAAAAATAGAAACCAAATAATATCGACTTGGAAAATAAAACGTTTCCTATATTTTAAAATAAGTAAAATTTTATTAAAAAAAATCACTCCTTCGTAATATTAATGTTATCAATAGAAATATGAACAAAGCTGTAAGAGTATTTATTGACATGATCTTTTCTAGAAGCATATTTTTATCGAAATCGGTTGAGCCGTTAGCGATAAAGAAAATTAAACATGAACCAGGTTTTATGTGCTTACTTTCTTGATAGGCGGAGTGCAAATCATTTAATCACTTAAGCCATCAGGTTGAGAAATTATAATCCGAGTAAGTCAATAGAGGTACTCGAGGGTATCACATAACGCACATGGATGCCATGGATTGTCAAGTGAAAATAAACAGTTTCTGGTAAATTTTTTAACTAAAATTTGAGAATCTTTATTAGTAAGACCTTAGGACTTAAGGTTAAAACCATATGCAAACAGTAAAGCTCACTGAAATAGATCGAACATTAAGGCTTACATACATTATGCAGTTTTAAGTACTTAGTGCCATGTTCTTGGTAATCCTATTCAAGCGCTCTGTTTTTCGACAATAAGTTCCTTTAAATGTCTGCTAGATGAAACATGAAGTCGTATACTGAAAACCAAAATATAGGGTTTCTACTTTTGAAATGGAAGTGTTTTATATCTGGTAAGAAGATTCTCAAATTTACTTTTAATTTTGATTGGCATAAGGCATTGGGTTATGCATTAGTAAAAATAGAACTAAAAAACTTCATTAGAGTATTTCTGTTTAAGAATCTGTTTTTCGGCTCAGATAATCTTCCTTGATTTTTTTTTTTATTTCCCGGACGCAAGACCGAAAATGGCACTAGGTCGGTGTTATCTTTACTTGAAGACTCATAACTTTTTACCTCTTCATAATATATCAATAAAGTTGATATCTATAGACGAATGCAAAAAGCCTTAAATATGTAATATCTGGGCAATAAGATTGCCTGAAATGCACAGAGCTCAAATTCCTAAGCCTGTCGCACTAACGTGTTAAGTTGGGAGAGTTAATGATGTCAGTAGGGCCAATGACTAAAAATTGGAAGAAGAATCTCTATTAAGTAAAAAAATCCATTTTTACTTCCGACATAAGCTTTCAATTAAGTTAAGCATTTGTAAAAAAAAAATCGAACTTGAGATTTTGATCAGGCTTACTATTACTACATACCTATGATATAGAGAAAACTAAAAAAATGGGTTTCGAAATTCTGTTTATCTATCTTTTTGCTCGACTACAGCCTCAACAGCTCGGCCAGTTTTCTTTAAACTTGGTAGACATATACATATATCATTTTTAAATTTAAGATAATATTTTGTTTCCCAAACACTGTTTCACATATTTTTTTTATTTCCAAAAATTCCATTTATTAAATAGATAAAGTTTGAAAACAATTTTGAAAATAATAGGTATCAGTTGAAGGTACCTACTTCTTACGAGTATGTAACTATTTTTTTGGTTTTAGATTTTCTCGAAAACTGTTGGATGGATTTTCATCATTTTTTTTACTATAAAGCTTTTAAGAAGTTTAAATAATATTTAGTTTTTAAATAAAAAAAAATTTGTCTTGGACTTTTATATTTAAAAACCACATGCTTGATTTTGTAAAACTTGATATTAAATTATCAGTTTTTTGATAAAATCTACAAGATGTGGGAAAATTGGTTTTCGAAAATCATATTTTTCTCAAAAATAGCATCTGAAATTGTGATACAAATTTGTCTTGTCTCGTTCAATTTCAAACAAGATATTACTGACAGAACCTACCATACGAAAATTTTTTTTCGTGTTTTGGCTTTATGTGACGGATTTAAAAAAAAAATATTTTTTTTTGAAAACTCGTTATCAAAAAAAAAGTCATTAAAAGTTTCATGAAATTTAATTTTTATTTGAACAATAGTAAGAACTTAAAATTCTTGTACCAAAATTATTTCTTTAAAATTTTATATTATAAAAACTTATTTTAACGATTTAAAATTGTTATTATTGCATAAATTAATATTGGCTTATGGCATTCTGGTCTTAGCTCCAATTACAAAAAAAAAATTGTTTTACCATTTTAAAAACTAATTTTATGCTTCTGAACAATTTTTACTAATATCTTCCGTTTTTAAGATTCTAAGTCTCTGAAATGTAAGAGCAAGTTCGTGTGACCCAGTCTTAAGGTAGGTGTCGAAATGTTTTTCATGTTTTGTTGGCTTGTAAAAATGTCAAAGTAGAATTGGCATTTGCAGACATTATAGCATCCGAAAGGGTTAAAACTCTTGCGGCACCTTGTGTTAGATTTGGGTATGCAATTAAATTGTATCTCAGAAGTACCTGTTTTAGAAAACTGGAACAAAATTAATCGAGTTATTAACGAAATACAAGGGAATAATCAACAACGAATGTGGAATGCTTGACTGAATTTCTTTTTTCTTTCACTTTTAATATTCAGAACTTTAAATCTTAAGTGCATCGTTAGGTCCCCCTTAATCTTTCTCTATTTCCTAGAAGCTCAGACCTTATTTATCAACTAAAGGGTAGTATGAATGCATTTTATCAAAAAATGTTGAGCTATTTATAAAACACATATGAAATCGCAGGTTTGAAATTTTATCATTATTGTTGAGTCGGTTTGGAGAAATTTCGAAAAAAAATTAAAATTGTCAATAAAGCCAGAACCAATTTTTTTTAAAGTTTCTTTTCTGTCTGTACTAAATTCGAAAAAAATTTCTCCACCCATTAAGAGCCTAGATTGATGCAAAGTGGGCTTACAGATGGAAAGATACACAGATCAGTCGACCGCGACGGTGTAAAAAAATAAACTTTTGGGCTCTTCAATCGCCACCGTAACCATAATTCTTAGCTTGATTAAAAAATTGACATTTTTCTTACACAAAACATATGTCTCAAAGTTCAGGAAAAAAGTTGATTAAACTTTCTATATTCTAATCAGATCGCAATAAGTAAAATAAAAGTTTTTTTTTTTAATAAAAACAAACCTCTTGTGTACGAAAATAAAAGCTGTAACCCCTTATCATCTATGAAATATGAGCTACCTTTCTTTAAGAATGGCTTATATCGTCGATTATATCGAGAAAGTGTAATGCCTAAATTATTCAATATTGGGAGTTTTTTTTTTTAGATTTTTGAAAGAGGATATACTTTAAAGTCAAATAATAAAGAAAAAGACATACAATTGCAGAAGGAATAAGTCAAATGTCTTGGGTCCCTATGTCATATACATACTGCTTTGTATACTTTCATAACATTGCCACAAAATTGGTACCAAAAAACAATCGTTTTTCGCTGATGTATTCATTATTAGTAAATATTTTCGTATTAGGCACGTTATTTGAAATTTTAAGAGTGCAATTTACAACTCACACCGAACGTTTCTCATCAAATTGCATTGAGCGTGGTCAACGGGAAACTGAGGAAAATTGAGTTTCCTGGTGACCACGCTCAATGCAATTTGATGGGAAACATTCGGGGTGAGTTCTAAATTGCACTCTTAAAATTTCAAGTAACGCGGGTAATCCAAAAATATTTATTAATTGTGTCCAACCACCACGAAAACTTTAAAAGTTATATGATGTATACATTTTTGAAAATCTCCTGGTTAAATCATGCAACAAATTTTCGAATTACCTCTGAAACGTGCATTTCAGTCATTAGTATTGTTGAAAAAGAGAACTAAGTTTCTAAGCTTATAAAATAATTTAATATTAAATTTAGTAAGTAGAGAAACAACCCCAACTTATGATGAAAAAATGTTATTATTTTACGAGTAACTGCCTACAATTTGGACGGTTCTCTTTTCAAGTTTTTATAATATTTTAATATTTTTACGATATAGATATATTAAAGAAAAGGCAATGAACAGCGTAAAACCACAGTTCGACAAAGTGCTCGATTTAATTTATAAGAATTTTTGAGAAAGTGGGTGGCTCCCTGTTTGGAAATTTGCAAACTTTCGCTTTTTTTCTTTGTATGCACTATAATACATGCCGTTGTGTGAAACGTACTAGATCTTACTTTACGGTGCTCAGTCGGTCAGTTACAGGTTAAGCGATTTTTGAAGTCTTATATCTCAGGAACTACAATGAATATAATTGAAAATTATCTCTGTTTAAGTGGAGTGATTGAATTAAATTCAAATAAAAGCTCGAATTCCCCTAGAAAAATAAAATTCACAGTCTGTTAAAGCTGTAAATTTTATAAGAGTTGATAAACATCGACCAATATTTGCGTCTTAGAAGGGTACGGCAGCATCTAACTGATGAGCCCACTGTCGTACCTGGGCGAAACGCACCTTGGAGTTGAGGTCACTTGAGCTTTTATTTGAATTTATCTCAGGAACTACTCTCGCTCGAGATTTAAAATTCCGTGAGGCGCCTGTGATTGATCAGCTCCTTTTTTTAATGTTTATTTATTCACTAAGATCTGTACAAATTTTTATTGATAGCCTAAATAAACTTAAAAACTAATACATATTTGGTTAATTATAATAATAATTTAATTTATGGTTCTCATTACATGATTTTTTATTTTTAAATAGTATGATACCAAACTTAATCTAGGACCAGGCCCCGTCATGTGATCACTGGTCCCTCGACTAGCATAGAGAAGTAGACATACGTCTACTCCCACGACCCATCGTCAGATCATAGACCACATGGAATAACCTAGTTTGATCAGCTCTGTAAATAGTGTGAACTTGATGTTTCTCACTTTATTGATACTGAAGTTGGAAGGGGCTCAAAAAACGTCTGATTCTCTTCCTGTAAAAAGGGGTATAATGCGGCAGACTTAGCTTTAATCTTCTGACGTAATTTTTGTTTAAATTTACTGAAGCCTACCGTGTCAGTATCTAGCTGTCTTTCACCTTTTTGCTTTATACATCTCATTAAATCAAGTTTGATAAAAAATATCGATTTCCATTTAATTAAAAGAAAAAAAAAAACGGAAAAACTGTCCATAGTGAAGAGCTAAGAATTTCCCAATTAATCCATTAAAAATCATAATGAGTTGATTGCTTCCACACATTATCATCTTAATTTTGCAAATGAATCAATATAAAACTTCAAACAACAAAATTGCAACCGAAAAACTTTAATTTTAATTAACTGATTTATATTTCCACATCATTCCGAATCAGTGCAACACATTTTTTTTTGTTTTTGCATTAATCAAATTAATTTCGCTTATTATTGTTTTATATTTTTTAATGTTAATAAATGCCCAATCAAGTGGCTTTTAGATAACAAATGCAATTAAATATGTTAATCGCCTTCAATGAAATTGAAATGATTTTGCCACAAGCTGTATATTTATGCAACAAATTACGTTGCACAAAATAGTAAAACCACCCGTTGCGCCTTCTGGCAGGCTCCTAGTCGTAGCCATTGACGGTCGCGTCCGTCAGTTTTGCAGTTGCAAAGTACAAAAAGGACGAATTCAAATCGATAAAAGCGGTTTATTCATAAATTACAACATTTTAATGTGCGATAAATTATCAAAAAACCATCCCACGATGGATGCAAATTTGGGGCTTTAAGACTTCAATTGAGTTAAATTGTATGCAATTATGTGGTATTTATTTGTTGGCTTAGTATTTCGCATGACTTGCGCTACCGCGCGCCAGCAGGTTGTTTCTATTGGTTGTCCGTCTGTCTCGTCGTGGCGCTGCTACCAATTACACCACCAAATCAGATAAATTTTCGTTAATTGATTAACTAATTAGCAAATTCTAATAAAATGAAACATACTTTTGCATATTTCGCCGGGTGGCGACCTAAGTCCTGTGGCCAAGCAAGTTATGATTTTAATATCGATTACACTTGTAAAGATGCGGCTCAGTTTATGGAATAGAGCGGAAAACGGGACCAAAGGATATCCGAGGTGGGAAATTGTGTTGTCATTCCATGCGTAGGGTGGAGCCCTCCCCGGTTCATCCCTTGATGTATACAAGTAGTTTCAATTTTACCTTTAAAATGTGTATTGGAAAATAATCCCGAAATTAGCAGCGTAATTAGTTGATGCGTAATTGATGAGTTCGAAACGATAGTTGTAATATTTTTAATTTGTTTTCCAAATTGCTTGCTCTGGTGCTTAAATAAGTAATCGATTTGTGAATTAGGGGTGTATTTGTATTAATTACTTTCAGAGTCAGATAAGTAGGAATTTGGGAAGGGTGCGATTATTTCTGGTTTGCTTTAAATATTGGCTTTTGTTCATGAATAGTTTTTCAAAGTAAGATCATGAATAGTGTCAATAAAACATTTTTTTATTAATACAAATGAGGACAATAATTAAAAAAATATAATGAAACATTGGAAAAATAGTGAAAATACATCAAATGTGTAAATTCACTGCCGCTTAACAGTAGTATTTTATGAGAATACAGGCTTCAAAAAACTGAATTATCTGACTAAAATTATGAAATTTGGTACAAGTGAGGATTTTAATTATATGGAACACTTCCGGTTGTCTTAGAACAATGATCGAATGGTAGGATTTCCATGCTGTTCATGGTCTTTTCTATATTCTATTTATATACAGAAATCCCTTAAAAATTATCGTGATATGCGGTGTTAGTTCGTATTTAGAATTTTCTACCAGTACCCTTGTCCACCTGACAAAAAAAAAATATTTGGAAAAAACAGTGAAATCACAAAAAAAAAACTTAATTACTTACTTAAGGTGGAACTACAATCTGGGTTGAAGTAGAGTCTTAACTGACAAGCTTCTCCAGCAAACTCGCACGTCAAGTTGGTTGAGGTCATTTCCCACTTGCGTGCACCAACTGAGTGGCGGTCTTCGTCCACTGCGCCGTTTCTCGGGGTTGGATTCGAAGACTTTCCAAGATTTTCCGGGCCGGATCTTTTGGGTCCATTCACTTTACATGACCCAGCCATCTCAATCGTTGGACTATATCTCGTTTGACTAGGTTGGTTCCGGTATACATATGCATACGAGACCAAATAACATACGGAGAATTTTCCTCTCGGAACATCCTAAAACATTCTCATCCACTTTCAACCAAGTCAATTTTTCATGGCAAGAGTTTTCCCCGTTTGATTTCAGTGCTGGTGTCATTGTTTGATTTAATATCGGCCCTAGGTAGACAAAGTCGTTAACCAAAATTATAGCTGTCAATGGTGACACTCTGTTCAAGACGTCGTCGTCGGTGTGGTGTGTCCTTTCTTGATGACTTGGACATTACTCTTTATTCTTCCAATTATATCAACATCGTCGGCGTATCCGAGTAATTCATTGGTAGGACTATTGAAATATTATGTCTCTAGAGTTGACGCGTGAGTTTTGCACTATTATTTCAAGAAATATTTTGAAAAAGTCGCACAAAAGAGCATTGGTGAGATCTTTTCCGACCTTGATGGAGCAGCGTGCGTTCTCCATCGTCATCCTGTACAAATGGACAAGTTTGTCAGGGATGGAAAAACTAGACGTTGCTCTATATAGTCCATCCCTTAAGATGCTATCATAAGAGGCTTTGAAATCGATGAAAAAGTGGTAGGTGTCGATTTGAAGTTGTTAGGTTTTTTTTTTTCAAAATCTGCTGTAATGTGAATATTTGATAGATGGTGGACTTTCCTGGTCTAAAGCCACACTGATATGGATCTGTCAGGTTGTTGACGAATGGTTTTAGGCGTTCGCATAAATATTCCGTCAGAAAGAATCTTATATGTGATTTTCAGGAGACTTATGGCTCTGTAGTTTGCGCAGTCTAAAAAATATCTTTTCTCGAAAATCGGGCAAACAATGCTGAGTTTACATTTATCAGGCATGCTTTCTTCCGATCACATTTTGCAGGTGAGCTGGTGCATACTCCTAAGATTCTTTATAGTTTTCTGCAGTTCTTCCAGGTCGGATGGGCGGTATTGTTGGTCTGCGTCGCCCAAGTCAAATGGTATCATCTCTATAGCAGCGGAATTCTCTTCTTCATCGCCGTTATAAGCTTTGGTCTTTCCGTATTCACAGCATGAACTGTGGTTTTACTGCGATGGTCCCTTGATTGTCCTGCTATGGCATTCCTCTATTTTCTCGATCGAGCGGTCCTCATGTTCCTTCTTTTTCTTTCTTCTATTTGTAGAGATTGCGACTTGCGAGCAGCTCTGGTCCTTCTGTGCAGCGCCGCTTTATAGGCATCTTGTTTAGTTGCATGTGTCTGCCAGTACTCATCGTCAAACCAGGGGCTTCGTTGTGGTGATCCAGCACGTCAGAAGTCAGAAGCAGTATCTCCAATGGATACTTGGCAATTTTTCCACTGGTTATCAATACTTAATGCTGGTGGCATATGACTTCTTAAGAGATTATTAGAAACCCGATCAGAAAAGGACCTTGCGATCTCTTGCGATTGTAAACGTCCAACGTCGAACTTTCTCGCAGTACTTCCTTGTTTTGGCTTGGGTCGGGATATCTGCAGCAAAACCTTGTCCGGGTCGATATTAATCCCTCGGAACGTGCGGACATCATCTATGCTGGAGAACTGCCTTGCGTCGATCGCAATATGGTCAATCTGGTTCACGGTTGATTGATCAGATCTTCGTGTCCCTTCGTAAACATCGACAAGTTTTAACAGCCTACTATAAACCCGAACGTCTATCGGAGGTGGTGCCGTGCAAGTCCAACCGTGTCACCAAAGATGCCTTCATTTCCTAAATTGCCGTTAAGATCTCCTGGGACAAATAACTAGTGCACAATAAGGCTTATGTTGGCCTGAGCCTAGTTCCTTTTGTTCTTGGTAGCAGTTGCCGTAGTAGATATCGCAGTCTTTTAAATATCGTCTCTCCCGACCATCACATCGCATTTCTTGGATGGCCGATATATCTGTTTTGCAGCATTTTAAGGCTTCCGTTAATAGACGCATGCTTCGTCATCAGTGAATCCATCCGTATCCGGGACTTGTTTTTGCTACGCAACTAGGAAATTACTTTATGTGGGTGGAAAGTCATCCCTACGACACAACCCCCAACCTGAAGGGCCAGGGATTTAGTATTAATTCAAGAACGGGGAGCCAGATAAGCGCTCCTTACAGACCTAAATATGTTGTAGTGTTCAATAAGTGTTCACATCGCCACCATTGGCTTAATCTGGGGAATTCCTTCGCTGCCCAATCTCGGCTCCTAATGTTTATCGCGAGAAGGTTTGATTAAGAGTTTATTGACAGAGTTGAGCGTTTAGAAAAAAGCTGTGAATGCTTGTTCTCTTCTGTTTTCACGGCTGACATACAGAGTTTTTGTAAATACGAACTTGGCTCTCTTTTTTTTAACATTTATGTTTTTTCTTGTTGTCTTTTTATTGAAAGATTCCTCAAAGTTTTCTTGGAACTGATGTGAGAATAGGTGCAATTTAATATATTCACTTAATTCACATAAATTAGGAACAGTAAGACTTAAAGCAGTTCCTGATTTTTTTAACAACAAAAGTGGATATATTTATGAAAGACACTTGCTCATAAACTTTTTTGCTGACCATACGAGTATGTATATCATGATGAGGAGGATTCTAGGACATCACAATATTCATAAATAAAATTCCTCTACATTTGTAGTTTTTGGGCACTGGTGCAGTGGCAACAACTAAATTATAATGAGGCTTTCATGGTAAAAAGGAGATCGTGATGAGAGCATAATAACGCCTGTGGGTAAAAGTCCTGTCCAGATTACAACCGCAAATCCCGCACGGTTTAAAATCCGCACTCCTAACATAACCAACAGATGGACATGTTTTATAATTCCATATGGATCTTCCATATGTTGCAGGGCTAGCTTAATAGAAGATTACATTCGGATGGAGTACCTATACGTACCTATATACACTATTCCCAGTATGCCCTGAGTAGGAAGAGATTAACACTTATGCGTTTGATATGTTGGCAAGAGGGCTTTGCAGGATTGCGCCAAAATATTGTTCATACAACTAACAATGCTCAGGTAATTTGTGATGAGAATACAAAGTGAAGGTATGTACAGTTTAAACAACAACGAGGACCATGGGATGGACGGACATACTTATGGTGCATACTGACGTGATTATGAAAAGATTACATTTTGTACAGTGTTAGCATTAGTGCGAGGATGTGCAATGGGAATAGTAGTGGCTTTTATACTAATAGTTTGCGGTATTATTAAATTAATTATGTTACAAGAATTTGGCTGCAATGGCCGGTAGGTGTGGCTGCTGTTTAAGAAATTTATTAAATATAAAATTTTGCAGGATTACTTCTTAGTACTTCCATTTAGCTTAAAGCTAGTGGGTAGTAGATTAGGTTTTTCGTGAGGTAACTTCGGGCAGTTTTGTTATTTCGAACATAATTTTTTGAGGGGTATATTAAGTATGGTGTACCATATTAATATAAAAAGAAGACCATGATATATTTTTCAAACATTCAATAACCCAAAAAAGAAATAAGTTTAAACCTAAACATTAAAAGTTCACAACACAGATATATAATAACCATTTGTATCTTACTACAGAAAATCTATATTAGGTTCGTGAGAGGCTTAAAGTTAAGTACTAATGTAATTGAAGGAAAATATTTAAGTAAGAAATAAACCTTCATACACATTTTGGTAGTTATATTACTTACTTAACAGGCTCCTGATCCATGAAAGGCCTATGGCTAAGACACGGCAGCATTCCATCCTCTGCGATTCCGAGTACACTGCTTGCAGTCATCTACATCAAGCGCTTTGGCATCCGTGATGGCTTAGTCCTTGAACCAGAGGTTCCGTCATCCTTGTCGCCGTGAACCTGGAGCCTGGGTTTCGAAGAGTTTCTTAGCTGGAGCATTTTTGTACATTCGCTCAATGTGGCCGAGTCAATGTAGTCGAACTGTTTTGGTTTTCCGGACTCCAACCACATCTTGGTACAGCCGATAGAGCTCACGAACATATCTTTTCCGCCATTCGTAGATACGACCAAATAATAGTCGAATAATTGTTCTTTCGAAATAGCCCAGTATAATCACTCCTTTTTTGCTTATAGTTCAAAACTCGGTGCAGTGAAGCAGGACTGTTAGTATAAGGATTTTGTAGGAGCTTTGAACCCATTAGATTTGCTAAACCAAAGTAGACGTAGTTTCCTAGGATAATTTTTCGTTGAATCTCCACTAAGATGTCATAGGTGGAGTTAATATTAACTCCGAGGCAGATAAACTCCTTAACTTCCTCGAAGTTTTTGCCATCAATAGTGACGTTTTTCCCTAATCGCCTGATCTGCAACATAAGTGAGGGACACGATTACATTGGGATATCGATATCATCGGCATACTTTAACAGTTGCACAGATTTCTCTGCGCACAATCTGCTCTAGAACGTGATAAAACAAATCACATGATAGCGCATCACCTTGCTGAAACCCTGTGCATGAATAGTTCGAAACAATTACTCCCTAGTTGCACATTGCACCGTTCCAATGCCATGCGACACGGTTGGAGCAATTTTCCTGAGATCCCGGCCATTGTTTTATTGAGCCCATGACGATGAATGCTATCATATGTCACTTTGAAGTCGATAAATAGATGGTGACTCTAGACTTTAAAGTCGTTAGTCTTTTCCAGCAATAGCTTCAAGTCCGAACGTCTAAAATGATAATAACTTTTCTTATCTGGAGATACTCTTGGGAGGTTTGTCACTTCCTCGCCAGAGGCAGTACCCCTGGAAACATTTATTTCTTATTTTTAGGTGGTTAAGGCTGCTGAGCCAACCCAGATCTATAGCATGACATTCTAATGCACTTTTTTTTTATATTTTGCGCGTACTAAAAGGATTTTGACAACCTTTAAAATGTTGAATAGTACGAGCGTTAAGGAAAGTTGTAGGGGATTTAAAAGGAAATACCGATGTACATTGGTTTTGAATGTTTGGATATCATAATGGGAGGGAAATATACGGCCTTAGCGAGGTATCCGTTCGGAGCGGAAAATTCTCCGATTTCGTACGATTCGGAGGATTTTTGCTTCGAGGTATTCTTCCGAACAACTGTTCGGAATTTTTCTCCGCCATTTTTTAACGCACCCGGTTAACTGCGTTGAAGTGCGATCAAGTGCTTTATTTGGGAAATTTCTGACAGCTAAATGCAATTGTTTTTCCAATTTCGTCCGACATAAATTCTTCGCTGAACCAATTACGCCAACGCATTTGCGTATTTTTATTCTTACCGATAGGATACCTCGAAAGCAATTTAAACCTCCGACAAAGTACGGGTTGCAGACAATTTTCCGCTCCGAACGGATACTTCGCTAGGGCCGATAGAGAAAAAAAATATAGTGTCAGGTAAAGCATTCCACATTCGTGTAGTGCGGCTAAAATAAGTATTTCAGAACTTAACAGTACGTCCGAAGTTGCACTAATCATTATACCAAGGGCTAAACAAGTTCTGATTAATGTATTTAGCTGCTGCTTTTGTTGATAGACTTATTTATTCTTCTATTGTTTTTTATTCTGAAAAAAAAAACCAAAAGCTTCCACTTAACCCAAACGAATTCCCTAAACACAATACACAATAACCACTTTCGAAAAAAGGACAATAAACACCTCGATTAACCTCGGCGAAACCAAAGGAAACAAACCAAAACAAAAACAAAATAGATCGAAAAAGTTTAATTAAAACATGTTATGTGGCCGTTCTGCAATTTTACACCCTCTTTATTTCACACGTTAACAACACTACGTTGACGTCAACGACGACACGGCCACGGCAACGCCACCAATTGAATTGGGGTCTCTTTTGAGTGATGCAATAATTTCTCTCGGTGGTTTCCTCTGTCTTTCCTATATTCGCACATCTCACACCCATCCTCCGGTACGGTTTCTATTATTCGATCCATTTCCACTTTGTGTTTCTGTTTTTGGGTTCAGCCTTTGATATTTCACAGCAGCCGTCATGGTGGATTTTTTTCGTATTCTATGAATGAGTGGGAGTCGTGATTCGTGAATGGTGATATGTGCGGCTCCTTTTCGGGTAACCTGAATGTTTTGTGGCACAGTGGCGGGATGTAAATGGAAAATTGCAAACAATGCCCTTCAGGCACACACGCCCCACCAGGCCACCCCACACAGGAAAACAAAGGGACAGTTAGAGCGGCACACATCCACACACATGAAATTAAGATTCAGGAGTCGAACAAAAGAATCATCTCTTTGTTTTGATTTTTGTTTCGTTTGATTTCTTTTTATTTCTTCTGTGGATAGTCTTTTTTGAATTTGATGTTTTTTGTTGCAGCCATTTTTGTTTTGTTATTGTTGTTCGATAGAGAGATGGAAGGCTGCATTTTTGTTAAAGGGTTAAATAGTGTTTGCGTTTATTGTTCTCTCAAAATATGCAACCCATGTATGTTTGTTAATTAGAATAATTGAAGAAGTGCATCCGACGGAAGGGATGACGCTGGTGTTTGCACATAGAAATTCAATGAAACACCTTCAATCAATCTTTGGAAAGAAACAACACAAAAGAAAAATTCTTTCTTTTCATAAAAAAATTCAATCATTTGCGCATATTTTTGATCACTATAACGCTTCATGTTGAGTTGGGAAAACAAAGTCAAATTGACAGATGTAGCTTTAACATTAATGGCCACAATCACATGTATAAGTTCAAAAATCCCTATTGGAATTGCTTTGTTATAAAATTTTTAACGTGTCTAATTTCTCCATCCAAAATTAGTCAGCATTTAGAAGAAAATAAAGAAATCCAATGTATTTTATTTCACAGGCCCAACTGCAATTACCATTACGCCAAAGGCTAAAAACAAAATTTATCAGTATTCAACCTATATTCTTTACTCACAAAGTATGCCGAATGACTTCCTTTCACTAGCCAAGGTATTTGATATTAAAAAATTTCTTAAAAAAATATTCTTTAATGTAAATGAATTTCTGTTGTTTCAAAACCTTGTCCTCATCTTCTCTTACATGATGACAAAATGCCATGAAGGGCAAGTACTGTTCGCCGAATGAACTTAAATATTTAAAGTAATTTTGACATACATTTTCGTTTCTCGTAAAGTAATGGCTTAAAGTTAATATTTGAAAAATAATCGTCCTGTGTTTATACTTTCATAAACAATAGGCAAACTGTCTGTATGAACTAAGTTTTGTTTATTTAGGGACCTGAAACTAAACGGTTGGCTAATAAATAATTACTTTAGCTAACAACAATGTTTATGTATAAGAATATGCCGAAAGGGGTAAAGGCCATGTGTGCCTTTTGTTATATTTATAAAATCTATTAAAAAGTTTAAAGTTATTTTTCCAAGTCCTGGAATTAAGGGCTAATGGGAAATTTATATAATTTCTTTACCATTGTTGTGAGCGATAGACATTTTATTGTGGATATTAAAAATAACTGAAATATTTTGCTGATATTTGCTTAGAAAAATTGTCTCACTTCAGAGAATGATAATCAAAACAACGGAGTAAAGAGAGTAAATTTTTCAGCATGTATAAAATACTTTGGGATATTTGGTTGACCTCTGGAGGCATTTCAAGCCGAGATCAAAGCTAGCTATAGGTCAAATTTCACAGCTATTGCAAGGAAAGATGTCAAACTCGCCCTTTTAGTGCCGTGACCAGGGTCATAATGTGATAAAGAGTACAGGTGTTAGATCACTCAGAATATAAGGATGAAGAAATTGAGTGGTAAGTTGCGCGAACAAGGCACCGGAATATTATTCACTGCTGACTAAAAGATTGGCTAAATATCACACTGAACGTGAATAATTCTTGTCATCATCATCATCGGCTCGACAACCGGGTTCCGGTCCTGGCCTCTTTCAACAAGTCTCTACACCTATCCCGGTCTCTACACTCAAAAAATTTATTAGTAAAATGGCTACGAATGATATTCGTAAGGAAAATATTCGTGCATTGTACGAATATTCGTAAGATGTACGAAGTATTTGTACAGTGGTATATCTACGAATGCATTAGTAAAATTTTACTAATAATTGTCGTACTATCTACGAATCTATTCGTTTAATACACTAATTTCATTCGTAAACAAGAAGTAAACAATTTGTTTGAGTACATTGTACGAATTATTGTGTACATATAACTAATAACATTCGTTAATTTCTCGTACGAATGATTTCGTACTTTAATCTTTTGCATTCGTAGTATTTACTAATAAATTCGTACTATTTACTAAGTAAAACTAATATTAGTAGACAGAATTCATTCGTAGCTTGACCGTACGCATTATGCGTAGAATGTACTAATAACTTCGTATTTTTATGAAGTGCATTAGTATTATTTACTAATCATGAGTAAAAAAAATAGTATGTTCAGTTCTAAAAATTAAATGTATTCCATTAGTCAACACGTTGAAACGTGATAATATTTATAAAGTGCTGCAGTGGCGAATCAGACTAACATCTGCTTTTTTCGAAAAGACGAGGTAAGTATCTAGACATACATTTGCTTTAAAGCTTATTTTATATTTAAAATACAGCATCCAGAAGTAGCAGAGCATACATATGTGGGAAATTTTTTCCTAAAAGAATCTCAATGTAAGTACAATTTTTTTTCGGAAGTTTTCAATTTTAAATGTTAAATCTATTTTCAGTGGCCCTAAGTTCATAAAATGAGGAGTTTTTAGATATTAATTTGATTGTTAAAAATATTTATAATGAATTAATTAATTTGTAACTTTATTCATATATATGACAATAAAATTAATTAAAAACCTATTTTTAACTAACAACATAAATACGTTTTGTTATTATTTCTTACAATAGGTATTTAAGGAAATTTCAGAGAACATAAATGGTAGTAAGTTCTACAATAATATTCGTACAATATACGAATGGAGCTGTATAATTTACGAATGAAATACAAAGGCATTAGTAAATATTACAATGATATTCGTACAATATACGAATGGCATTGGTAAATATTACAATAATATTCGTACATTGTACCAATGGTATTCGTACAATATACGCTTGTTTTTCTACGAATACTAATAAAATATTCGTAAAATGTACTAATAAACGTCCATTCTACGAATACTATTCGTGGCTGAAAACCACGAATAAAATTCGTAGAATGCACGCATGAATTAGTAGTATTTACACACGAAATTTTTTGAGTGTAGCCGACGCCATCCAGTTGCGCACCCCAAGGCTTCGGGCGTCCTGGTCTACGCCATCTCTCCAGCGCAAGCATGGTCTACCACGCTGTCGTCTACCATAGAATGTACCACAAAGAACTTTCCGAGCAGGTTCCTCTTCGCTCATGCGAGCTAGGTGCCCTGCCCACCGGAGTCTACCGAGCTTAATTTTTGTCACGATATCTGCTTCTAGGTAGATTGCGTACAATTCATGATTGTACCGTCTCCGGAATCGAATAATTCTTGTAATTTATTTCAACTAGGCCCACAGTGTTATTGAACTCGAAATTTTAATGCAACTTGGTATAAGTAATAGGGACGACTCAAAACGTCGGCACGGAAATTTTTTCCATCACATTGTCTGGCTCTGGCTCTAAATGGGAAGGTTGATTTTCGGCAAATTTGGTACCATTGGTAATTCTTCCATTTTTTTATGTTTAAGGTAAAAAATAACGGTACATTCAATGCAATTTCTTCTTGATATATGTTCATTATGTACATAATAGGTAGTAGTATATTGCAAGTCATACATTCGTAAGTAGAATTGATCTCACGGAATAGACAGTAGACGAGACAAAAAAAGTTTAGGAAATCTGTCTTTTTCCCCACAGCATAAGCAAACAGATCGTCCTTTTGTTTTCCTAAACTTGGTGCAAAGTATTTTTTAATTAGTAGCATATTTTTCTAAGAAATTTAAGAAAATATATATTTTTATTTTTACGATACACAAACACAATCCAATGAAAAAAAAAAACTGAATGTAAGAACTTACTTCCAGCACCTACCATCGACATTTTTTGTATTTCTGACTTTCTGGAAAACAGAGCAAATGATACGATACAAAAATATTTTTTTGGTTTAAGACTATATCAACATCGGCCAAACCGATTAAAATTAAATTTTTCCAATTTCAACTGCTGAAAAGTTTTGTTTTCTTAAAAGAATTTCTAAAGTTTTTGTTTGAAAACGGGTTGATAATTTAATTTTTGTTAAAATTTTTGTTCATTTGTTTAAAAAAATCTTTTTTTTAACTTATTCATTGGTTTTGATCTGTTTTAGCATAGATTCATAGTTGTTCATCAGATCTCAGGACATAGCTCAATTAAGGAATATTAAGATTTTTTTATGCTTTTGAACAGTTTCCTTAATAATAGCCATGTTTTATGTATACAGAATGGCACATACAGAGAAAAGCATAAGATTTTTCATATTTCCTTTTCTACAGTTGTCTTTCCAAGTGGATCGAAAAGAAAAGAAAAAATTGTTCTCTTTATCTATAAAGACAGCAAATATTTTTATTCCTCTAATTATCGTCCAGTTGCACTTATGTCTCTTTTTCCTAAAGCCATCGAATCACTGATAGATTAACTCGAAAATCGAAAGAATTTCAACCACCGTCAATAAAGCTTAAGTTGCAATAGGTCCACTTTTGATCTGATGATATATCTCACCGAACATTAGCCCAGAAGTTAACATCTTCGATGGATGAGAAACTATTTTTCATATCGCTCAATACAAGTTTTATTCGATGGTTTTAAAATATAAATGCCGGTGTGCCACAGGGCTCCGTTTTGTCTCCGACTGTCTTTCTGATATTCATCATTGATCTTTTGTCTGAAACTTGTAATCCAATAAAATGTTTTGCTGCCGACAGTACTTTCCCAGGTATATGTCCTTGTTTTTCGTATTTGGGTCTAGAACGGCATCGTATGATAAGCTCATTAAATTTTGATCTCGATAGCATTATCAAATAGGAAACCATAAGCTACGTAGAATTGAATAGTTCAAAAACTGAATACCGTCCTTTGTCGTTAAATCTCAACCCACCCTCAATTCCACTATCCATAAACGGCACTTGCATTGAGGAAACTGAATCACTCTCTGTCCTCGGTATATTTGTCATAGCCCACCTTATGTGGAATGACCAAATTTTTCACTCCTTTTGATCTTAGCGTGTTTGTTTGCTAGTTAAATTAAAACTTGAATTTTCTATCTAAAATTCCAAAAATTAAAATAAAACTCAAAACCTTTTAAAGCGTTATAAAAATAATTTTATTCGTGTCGTGGAGGATAGAAATTTCTCGAACAAGTGACCTTTTTGCCAATGAAGGTTAAACTTTACATATTAACTATTCTGCATTAGCTTTATTACAAGTACCTATATTATCAAGAATGTCATTTAAATGTCAATAGCAATTCATTTGTATGGTTAATTCACAATAATAAATTTATTCTGGTGAAAGCTATTAATTTAATGTTGAATTTAGAAGATATTTAATTTATTGCTTTATATTTTTAATAATTTACAAAATATTGTAAACATGGTGTAATCTTTAAAGTCTATACTCGTCCTGATCTTCAGGTATCATTGCCATATTTTGACAAGCCTCCAATAACTTTAACAACTTTATTCTCTTGGAAAGAATCTTGTCTTTTATTATCTTATGATACAATGTTCTAGCGAAATAGATAGTTGAATGAATTCTTTACCTTTAATTTTGTTCGCACTACGATATTCAGACATTCTCCTTTCCAATCCTCTCTGACTTTCCTAAAGCGCTCGCACTGTGGTCAAGCATTTTAATGGTAGTTATGTCAGTGCGCGCAAAATTATAAAAAAAAAACATCGAGAGGATATAAACTGCAATTGAACAATTTCTAGTGATTCACTTTGGTACTGTGACTTCTTTACGTAACGTGAACATGATGCAGAACTTTTTCTTGTCCGAACTGGAACAGATGGAGCTGGAATGATGACTTTTTTTTAGCAGGACGGACCCACAACCTACAAAACCACATCCAGTGCATGGAAATTTTGCGATACCGATTTTTCGGGAGCTTCATCTCTCCAAAAGGCGATTTATTGTGGTCAGCGCGTTCTTCTGATTTCTACTTGTTTCTTGTGTTAGTACTAAAAATCTCTTGCTTATAAGGATCTTCCCAGGTCTCTAGAAGCCCTCAAACGAAGATTTCCAACCCGCATCCTGCAAATTCTTGTAGCAATCATTGAAAGAGTGCATGAAAACTTTAGAAAAAGTCTAAGAAAATGTTTGGGCTGTGATACATTACGAGGGCGGGTCAATAAGTCCGTGACTTTTGGAATAAAATACAGATTTTTTGATAAAAAAATAATTTTATTTTTCAACGTAGTCTCCCTTGAGCTCTATACACTTTGTCCAACGCTTCTCCAATTTTTTTAACCCTTCCAAAAAAAATGATTTGTCGAGGACAGGTCCTCAAATTAGGCCTTTGTTTGCGAGATGACTTCATCATTGGAGTCAAATCTTTTTCCACCAAGCCATTTCTTCAGGTTTGGGAACAAGAAGTAGTCGCTCGGACCCAAATCTGGAGAGTAGGGTGGATGAGGGAGCAATTCATAGCCCAATTCATGGATTTTTGCCATGGCAACTGCACATGTATGCACCCTTGCATTGTCTTGGTGGAAAAGAACTTTTTTCTTTTTTTCTTGGCCAAATGAGGTCGTTTTTTTTCAAATCGTCATTGAATCGGTCCAATAAGTTGGCATAATATTCTCAATTGATTGTTCTTCCCTTTTGAAGGTAGTCAATGTGTATTATCCCGCGTGCATCCCAAAATAGTCGCCATAACTTTATTGGCTCACAAACCCACCTTGGCCTTCTTTGGCGCCGATTCACCCTTAGAAACCCACTGTTTTGACCCATCTTGCGGAAAGCTTTCTCATACCCAAGTTATCGTTCAAAATTCAAACCACTGAGCCATGCGAGATCCCTACGGCTTCCACAATCTCTCGCACTTTCAATCTTCGGTCGGCCAACACCATATCGTGAATTTTTTCGATTGTTTCGGGTGTAGAGACCTCAACTGGGCGTCCAGGACGTTCGGCATCTTCAGTGCTTGTACGGCCACAACGAAATTCAGTAAACCACTTTTTTACCATTGAAATCGATGGTGCAGAGTCCCCATAGTATTTATCAAGCTTAGCCTTGGTCTCGGTAATGGTTTTTTTTTCGCAAGAAATAATGCTTAATAAGCACACGAAATTCACTTTTTTCCATTTTCTCCTCAAATTAGTGAGTAGTCTGATAAAAATAGCTGTCAAACACAAAGTAACTGAGGTAGCAAGTTTAAATTTTGACAGGAGTCAACTGACAGATGCCTGTTGACAGGAGCAGTGTTGCTGTTTCAGTAAAGAGGTCAGAAAGTCAAAAAGTCACGGACTTATTGACCCGGACTTATTTAAAATTGCTTAAACTAAAATTTCCCATGCACCTATATATTTATGTATATAGTATATTAGAAAAACAAAGATTGGTGTTTTTCAAAGATTTAATTATTTTTTCCATCCATACTGTAAAATTCTAAAGTTCAAAGCCACTTGAACATAATGTAAGAGCAATTGTACATTTTATTTTATTTCCGTTGCTGTCAGAAAGTCATTCAATTTTGATTTGTCCTTTTTTGGAAAAGCTGTTGAAAGTGAAAATGAATTTAAAAGCACCACTTGGACTACTCCCAGGCAGATTTTACCGACACACATATCTTTTAACAAAATAGAATGAAATGTAAAATTCAACTGAATTTTTTTTTGGAATGGGCCTACTGATCCTTTTAATGGAATTCCTGTGTATAACCTTGCTTAAAAGGACGTACCTATTAAATATTTATAAATTTTTTTTTTATCGGCTTAATTTTGCAGAACCAAAAGTCTCTCCCGAAAGCAAAATGTTATTATTTCCATCATCAACTTACAAGATGTGTTCATCACATAATTCTAAAAATAATCGAAGGTCTATGGTTTTAGAATGACAATGAATCAATTTCAAAGTCGAAAATAATATAAACAAAAACGTAACTCATGATTAACAGTATGTATGTATGTATACATATATATATAGGTTTTCTATTTGTTTTCAAACTAAAGAAACTTTCGTCTCAAAACACACTGTTACTTCTTCAAGGACAATTTCGTCCAAAACGAAGACATAAAACTCTCCAATAAAACCTAGAGCGAAAAAAAAGCATGCAAATAAAAATAAATTTGAAGTACTCCCTTTCATCACTTAATGAGCTTGAGAAAAATCCCTTGATAGATACTATCGTCTAGTTTAGTTGTTAAACAGAATTTTTGAACTCACCACTTTTTCAATTTCTTCAATTTTAAATTCTTAAAACTTCTTTTCGAAAAATAGCCGATTATATCCAACATAAAGATATAAGACTCACAGGGAGAGCGGAGTTGCCTAGAGGTACCTATATGCAATGCTTGTGGACACACTAAGCCCCTTATAATTGTTATAAAGGCAAGCTTCTCTGACAATGAAACAATATTCCAATTGGTTACACAATGCGGCAGTGGGAAGGATGAGAGTATCGTAAATAGTATTGTCAGGAAACATCATACAACACTAAGACAACTACTACCCGCCGCCATTGTCTGGGTACAATAATTTTCTATTCCATTAAACGCATTTAATGGATCTCTCCAATGTACCCCCACCCCTTCAAGAAGCAAAGGTATCTTCTTCTTGTTCTTGTTCTTGGTCTTGTCTTTTTCTTTTTATTGTAAATGGCTTTGGTTGGACATGGGGTCTTCAGGGGTGTCCCAGTTATTATTGTGTGTGGATCTTAGGACGAAAGTTTTCATTGTGGCGAGTCCTTAAGAGCACGAGGACAATGAAATGACAAACTCAACCTTGCATGAACCCACTCGCTCCCTAGGCCCTCTGCAAACAAAAGCTCTTCCATAAAATTATTTGTCATGTAATATAAAATCCTTTTGAATGTTCATGTCGGACGGGACGACACGAACTACACCTCGCAATGCAACATGAATCCAACACGACATCAGCCACATACGCACGGTTCAGTGCTTAGGGAATTACGAACCCCCATCCCGCGCGCCGCGCCGCACCGATTGGGGTTATAGAAACACATTATTTCGATTAATATCTTCGATGTAAAGCGTGGTTGTGCATTAGAATGTGTGATTGTGGTAGGTGGTGACTGGCAGTAAGGGTGGAAGGGCAGATGGGTGGTAGATGTTGGAATTAGTGTCCTTCTCTGCTTTTGTGTGTTTTGGCTGAGGGATGGAAAATCTGGCCGTAATGGCCTCACATTATATGACAATTGTTTTGTGTGTGTTGATTGTGCCGGTGCGGGCAAAGTGATAATAAAATGGACCAGTCCTCGAATTAAACTAGTTGATGTCTGGGGAACAATATCGAGGATACGCAGTTCAATGGTCAACAGGAGTGCTTTGCTTTATGTTAGCGGCTTTAAGAGGTTAATATAATAATTTGATAATTTTATGTTTGCTATTGTCAAACAAGTTCCCACAAATGGTATGACATACGATTTAAGCCAGATGTACTTGTGATTAGTATAATAGTAAAAGTTTGGAAGCACATATGGAATTATATTAAATGATACAATTCGATAGGGGTTTTGTGTGTTTGATTATAAATTTGGTAATTGAATTCCTTATTGTGATGTAAATGGAAGAGTGTAAGAAAGGTTAATAGTTTATGTTTAAGCTTCGTGACTAAATTTTATGTTAAAGAATATGTGTAATAAATATGCCGTTTTACAATTTTTTTGAATGAACGTAGAAACAACAGAACATGCTAGGAACTAGATATATCAAGACCGAGATAGGGTATCAAAATAATTTAAAAGCAGTTTTCTAAAAATAAAGGCCTAAATGAAATTTCAGGAATAGGCCTTTTCTTAAATGCCCGATATAATTATATAAAAATTGGAGATAAGCCCTTACTGTAGAAGAATTTTTTTACTTAGAATATACCCAAGAACAACGCCCTAAAATACTATGCATGAGTTAAGGGACACCGTGTATATCGTCTCTGTATCAGTGTCATAACAGTTTCTTGTGATAAAAGTATCGATTTTTAGTATACGTATGTACATATGTATTTATTATATTTTATCTTTTCTTCGAAAAATTACTCTCGGGAAAATTTAGTATGGGATGATTTGGAGACTTGGACTGTTTTCGTTTCGTGATCAGCCCTAAAATAAATATGTATCATATCGGAACTTTTCTAAGAATAAATATAATTGAGAATTTGATCATGTTCAATCATCATCAGTTTTATTCAAATAGTAAAATAAGCAATATTGGAATTGAAGCTTTAGTCGGAAATCTTAAGGGACATTTGTATTGGATCTCCTTTAACCGATGTTTTTCCAATATAAATTATTATTTCTTATCATTGATGAGGTTTTTGACCTTATAAGCTATGATTTTCTTCCACATGTTCAAAGCTCAGATTTAACCTAAAATTCAATACAAAATTAACCTACCTAAGTAAAAAGACCGCTTAATCCGCTTAATGAAAAGGGTTTTCTTTTCAGCCTGGCTTGATTGAGCACAGCGATCTTCAAATCTAGCGTATTCCCATCTAGACTTAAATAACATTAAAATTTTACAGATCTTCTCCCAGATTTATTTCCTTGAAAAATTTAAGAATATGAAACACTTTCAGTCATTATAGTTTCACCTCTTCTGTTTGGTGACGTCTCAGATGCCTTTGTCTTTGGTCACACCTACGTGCGATGTGATATGTGGTCCAGTGTTCCTCATAAAATCTGCTTGTGGCACTGCTCACCAAGCCAATAATATTGATATGTCTGGTAAACGCCATCATCGCCGAGCATAACGGGCCCTATTCCTTTTTAGTACCAACTAATATTTTACTCATTAAAAAAGAATAAGTCAGCTGAGGTAGAAGGTATAATCAGCGAAGTACTACGACAGCTACCTTTGGAGGTAGTGGATATTGTTAAACAACGTCTGAATAATGCATAAGACAGCCATGGTATATTCTCTCCTTAAACAGGAAGAGCACAACTCCAAACCGGAGAATCTATACGGCGGATAAGTCTTCTTCCGAGTGTAAGCAAGGTCTTCGAAAATGTTATTAATAGAGCTCTGTCCAAGTGGGCGAAGAACAACAATTCATACCGGATACTCAGTTCGGTTTTAAGGTGGGAAATGACACCATTCATGCAACGTCAAAACTATCACCTCGGCCGTAGAACTGTGGAGAACAACAGATGGAAAAGCAGTGGTTTTGCCACAACGTGGAACAACTCCTCTTCAAAGCAATGGCTGAAATTTTTTCCGGGCCAGCGGGCTTATGTTTGTCAAGATCTTTCAGAACTCTTACAAGAGCACGAGTGCAAAAGAAGATTGGTGCCATTGAATCGTTAATGCGCTCGATTACCGAAGTAGTCATGATACTTTTTTAGAACCTAGAATTTTGTAGCGAAACAATGACCTAATGTGCCTCAGGCGATAATACTTCACCTACAGGGTTAGGAGTAAGAAAAAAGTCTAGGGTATTTTCCCCTCGAACATTAACATCCGATATTTGAACTAGCTCGTCGTACATTGAATTTTGCCGTAGTGACAAAATTGATGCGATAAGGGAGACAGTTCTTTTATTTGAGTCGAACAGATCATCAAATTCGCGAGAAGCTGAATTTCGGTCCAGTTTTGGACCTCGATAAAGGAAACAAGTATTAGAATAAGAATATGAACCACATGAAATTAAAGAAGAAATTTCATTACAAAAATTAATCACATGAAATTGTACCCTGGCATATTGAACTCCGAAGAATCTGAAGTTAAAATAATTGCAACTGTGGGACCAAACAGCTGTGTGTGAGCGGGAATGAATCTGTCCTGCTCAAAAAAACCGAAATGAATAAAAACGTTGCCTTTAACTGTTTAATATTCTGTCACTTTGAAGTTGCTCTGAACAGATCGATATACCTATAAGACTGCCATATGATTTATATTTGCTATTTTATTAGTTATTTCTAAAAAGAGTTTGATTCTTCATTTTTCTTTTTTCCCGAATGTCAATAGAGACAAGTTTATTCCTTGTACTCTGTTTATTTTATTGCGAGCTCGTGGAGCATCCCTGAACATTATTAGAAGGGAAAAAGAAACACAATGTCGAAGGTCTGAGCTAAAAAAGAAACATACATATTCTTTTTTAACAACTCAGATTCTCCTTTGATTTAATAAAGAAAACGTCTTTTATTTTGAAATGGAACAATTTAGTCAGAAGTGTCGAAGAGTAAACTGATTTGTTTGTGTGGAATCAGTATGAAGAAAATATAATAAAATTAATAATTTATTTCAAATCTCCTTATATGTGAATAGGGTACGCATGATCGCACAATAGAGCATTGAAAAAAGTTATGTACTATTTTTTCAGCTTTCAGTAGTTAAAAAATTTCCTACACTGGTTTTCATAGTTTGCATAAACCCTTCTCATTTTCAAATTGAAAAGCTTCAAAGAGCAACAAAATTCGAAATAACTTCGACAATATAAACCCAAGGAAAAGGCCAAGCGAAATTGATTTCATTTTAAAATGGTTACCAAGATCATAATCGACATGTGGAAAAATGGTCACGGTTGGGTGTAGTAAATTTTTTGGAGACTTTCAACAAAAATCCATTCACGATAGTGGTTTAATATTTTTTTCATTGTGTCACGATAGTACACACAGGCACCACTGTTTTTAAAAAAGTTCACCCACAAGCCCTGTACTCAAAACTTTTCCGGGGCATTGAACAGTTATTATATTAATTGGTTCAACAAAAAAGTGAGTACACGTGACTGTGTTATGCAATGTATCTAGTATGCACAAAGCCATTCCACATTAAAAAAATATCAAATCCAATCAAATTTATCAAAATATCAAAAAATGTTCAATTAAAATTATAACTCTTGAAGTGGTAAAAAAAAGTATCTATGTATTTGATTAAAAATACGAGCAAAGAACTGTACGAGGATTATGTTGAATATCTCTTTCTACTTTTGAAAAGTTGTGTGCAGATATTTTACTTTATTTGATTTTACTTTATTTTAATTCAACTCTGGCTTAATCTCTGCATAAATGGCTATTATTTTTTTGTATATGGAATTTAATTAATTAATTAACTTTATAAAATTATGGGCATTTATGATCTCAAATCATTATCGTTTAACACACATTGGAACACAATGATATCATAAACCAATGTTTCATACAAATGCTGGCATGTATCCGTTTTTCTGGGAATTAATTAATGAGCCATACAAATATTTGTATAATATCCTTTTTTCTGGGAATTAATTTTTTTTGAGGCTTCCGTAAAATGAAATTACTAAAGATTATATTATGCGTAAAATGCAAACAAATTGAAAAACATATCTACCTGAGGTATGTACATACTCATGGACACTATTGTAATTTGTGTTCACGCTTCTTTTTAACTTGCGAAAGACAAAGTTTCTATATGACGTAAGTTGTAGATTCTTAAAAACATCAATCCCGAGTTATCTTAAATTTATTTTATTAATCATTTACTTATAACTTACTTAAGCCTGGACAAGGATTCCTACAGACTAGCCTGATTATCAATAATTTTCAACTTACTGGCCTATGCAAGTGCTAACTATAATATTTTAAAGCGAGTGTCTTTCTACTTCAAAACTGTGTTTTCTTTTAGAAACGGAGAACTTTAATTTGAACAAATTGACAACGTTGCTCTGGCATGAGTCTTTTCATGATGAATTGCCAAACCAAACTAACCTTTAACCAACTGAGAACTTTCAAATTCGCTTTCACAGGAAACAGTGTTGTCAATTTCAAGTTATTCGTCTCTAAGAAAAACACCCTTTTTAACAAGTCTTCTATATATAATGAGTCGGCTTTTTATAATTTTTCTTTTAATTTTTAGGACTTTTTTTCCACCCTGATTTCCCCTTCTTAAATTTTAACTTAAATCTATGAAAGTCGGCCATGGCATAAAAAAGCATGTCAACTTTCAATATCAGACCCTAACCGCCAGAAGAAGTTGTCTTGCCTGACTCTGTCTCTCACATTCTCCACTTTCTTTTGGAAATCTTTAACAATAAAAAGGTCGTTGTCGAAGACGGTGTGGCGTCCTCTGGAACGTCAGAGGTACGTCTCTGTTTTCTGTTGTTCTCTGAAGCTTAAGACACGAAAGATAGCTTTGTTCATTTCTCCTTAGGATCTTAAAATAAGGAGCTAGAATTTACGGCTTGAATTTACAGCTTGAACTCTGTTAGCCCAATACAAAACTAATGAACAACTGAAAGTTTGCTTGATCAGTTGGTTGATGTTTTGGATTCAAGACTTCATGCTGGTCAGTGAACCGTCGCGTCGGTGAAGGCGGATAGATCTTGCGAGTAGCCTAATTAATTATTTGCGTGGGTAGTGTCACGTTTGTTTGCTCTGTGCACTATCCGTTTGATTTTATCCTCGATTTCGTCTATCTCAATGTTTCTCAAATTCCTTCCTTTTGATCGAATTGAGCTCTCTGGATAAATCGTTGGTGAAGCCTGGCAAGCAAATCTCACTCTAATTGTAAGAAAGCAAAGTCACATACTGTTCCAACTCCACAAGCTCGTTCGGAAGCTGTATTACGGATCCGATTGAGTTTTTTGGTTGTTAACCCAGTTTCAGTGATTGTCATCCATATTGAACTCTGTTCTTTCTCATCCAATTGAATAGATGTAGTCATCTAGGATTTTGTATTTGATTTCCCCAGTTAAGGTATTTGGCATTCTAACCAGCCATAGGGTTATAGATGTCTTCCGCGCTCAAGCGTAAGTATTCGAAAAGTTTTTGAATCTCTGTTTAGAAGTTAGTTGTTTGAGGTGATTCCAGTGCAAAACGAGCGACCACATACACCCGTTTCTACTGTTGGAGAGAATTGCTTATGATGCAAGCCTCCAGCAACCAAAATCTACACACACCACTTTTATAACTTTATGATTAATACCTTTTCGATTGAAGATTGCGATGGCTAATGCTTGAGTGAAGTTGGGCCAATCTCTTCTAACCATATTGTAATTACTAATTATTATTGTAATAATCTTGATATATTGATCGAAATCTTGTAGTTGTCATTTCAGAGAAAAAGAAAAACCGTGTTTTGGAAATTCTCCATAATACTCCGTTTGAACATATAATATATAACAGCAGAGGCAATTTTCTTTAAACTTAGTAGCTAGAGTTTTGTGCATATTCCCTCACAGTTAGTTCAAATTTTTGCGATACAAAACTTTGGTTTTATTGCGGAAACCTTTCCCATAATTTTTGTTCTCTTATTTTTCCAAAAACCGCTGAAGAACTGCTCGTTTTTTTGTTACAAAAAGAAAAAGAATTGTAAAAAACTTTTAATAAATGAATCTTAATCTAATCTAATCAAAATATAATATAAATCGAAGACATTTTAACAGGCATCTGTGAGAAGCGGGAAGAAAGAAAATTTAAGTAAGTATTGATATGAATATTCAAAAGAAAATCATTCAAAATTTTAAACCACTTATCGAACCAAGTTCTTGCATATGTTTACTTCTACAATACACGCTGGCATTCTATTTAATATATTTATATGCTAAGCAATTGTGATATTGAAATTTCCAAATAGAAATTCAGCGATTCTAAAAAATAAAATATTGGTTTGATTTGACTCTTAAAAAATTCAGTAAACTGAAAAAAACTTCCCACTAATTGTCCAATTGTTCTGATAAAACCTAGTTTCCTATACTTGAAATTTTAGTAGGCTGGAAACTAAAGTCATAAATCTCATAACAGCTTTTGCTTAGCACATTTAAATGTATTTTTTAAAAAAATATGAGTGAGTAAAACAAAACTATAAGGGTCAGTCCACATGGTTCAAGAATGTATCCAATCAAAAAATTGTGTTTACTCCTGCATAATTTCAGAATTGCTGCGTTAAGACTTTTGCAGAAATACACTTAATCAAATTAAACCCTTCTGAAGTATTTTATTTAAATTACCCTCTGTTAACATTGAATTGCTACATAAATTAAACTCAGATAAACTCATAAATATTCTCGAAACAATTCCGACAAAAAAGAAATTTCTTAAGAAACCAAAATTGTGTATGTACGACCAAGTCGGTATTTATTTTCTTAAATCAGGATCCCAATGCTAGATGCTAGGGAAAAATTGTCGTGTACTTCTTTAAAGAAAAATCAACACATTCAGATTTATTTCCTTATTTTAAACTCAAGCTATTAACTATATTTATCAACAAAATTTCACCAAGGGTTTAAATCCTCGAGGTATCCTTTTGAAGAAGAAAACAATTTAGTATAAATAATGTGAGTTCTTCTTGCTTGGTATGGTACCTTGCAAAGATGAATAAACCATTGTTTTATCAAATGTCCTTTCTACGGTTGTCGTCAGTATCAAACGTGGGTGTATTCTCCCCTATGTCACAATATTTAATGATGTTCCTCAACCAAATTCTTTCAGGGTTATTGTTGGCTTCTAGGTATCCTTACATTAATAGCCTCAATCTGACCTACATTTTGTGGTGGAGTGGTGAATGTAGTAGAATATTGTATTACTATTTCATGAATTTAAACGTTTTGATAGCTGAATTCGTCCCTACGGAAGAAAGATTGATCGTTATAGCTTTGATGATAAACGTGGAAGAAATCAACAGTTGTTGCTTTGTGTGTGAATCTTTGGGTCTTCTATGTTTGATTGATATTTATTGCATAAAGTTTAGGCGTAATTTCAAGTAACTAAATATTTAAATATTTGAAATCTGGAAAACTCGGTGCTCTTACGGATTCAGAATTTTGTAAAAATTTGTTTCTGATATATGATCTTAAGGGTTTTTGTAATTAATCTTGTCGATAAAAAATGAACATTTAAACAAAACTTGAAACCCAGTGAATTGCCTTCAAGTCTCTTTCGTATGAAAAAGGCTTTCGTGGCTTTTACGACTATTTATTCCAGATCATATTGACGCGTAATCAAGGAAATTGTTATGGTCGATAACACAGTGCGAAAATTAAGGAAAGTGGAGAGGATTAAAAAGAAGCTACTGTTGCACATTAGTTTTGAATTTGTATAGGTATGTCATAGTGAAAGAGAGAGAAAAAATCTTTGTACCTAACAGTACCTCCAAAATTTATAATTTAGTAGGTTTGATCTTACGGTCAGAAGATCATTAATCAAAATGAGAAAGAGGTCGGAGAAAAAACGGAGAAAAAAGGTAATTCCTAATTCATCAAAGAAAAGAATCATCTAAGCCGAAGGCATGTATTTTCGATAAGAAAGCTTGATGCCAATCAACTGATCTTACTTTGAACAAAACGATGAAAAATGTTGTTCCACTGTTCGGTGAGATATACCATCAGAGTATTAGTGGATTTCTTGCTATGAAAGGATTATTGCTGGTCATTAAAAGGCTTTTGTTCTTCGAGAATTTTCTTAAACTGAAAGTTATTTCAATTAGCTTAAGAGTGTGAAGAATAATCGCCTTTTTAGGGACTGGTTGAGCAAATGGAATTTTCCATGAAAGCAGAAAGAGAGCTGTAGAATAGTACAGATAGAAAAGCTAATACGAAGTGCTTTTCTCAGCATGGAAGAACACCTGTACAGAACAACGGTGAGGATACTATCTGATAATTTATGTTTGTCAGGATCTTTCAGGTCTCTTGCAATAGCACATGTGCGAAAGAAGATGTATCCCATTGTATTGTTAACGTGCTGAAGTACCGGAGGCGTCATGACACTTTCTTAAAGCCTTGAATTTTTAGCGGACTGCGTCTTTTGAAGGTAAAGCTTTTGCATAAGACTACACTTACTACTTTTTGCACACCGTCGTATTTTTTGTCTTAATTTTTGGCCATCTTAAAATTAAGTCCGTCAAATTTGATCATTACATTCCATCCTACAATGTTAAAAATTAATCCGGTTTTTTCCAGATGGATTGGCTTTAGAACATCCGAAGCTTACTTTTCTGACATTGCTATGTGGAGCAATTTCAAGATATTTAACTTAATTCTAGGAGTCGAGAACTTCACCTTATAGATTTCACAAGTGACAGAAGTCGTTTCTTAGTAAATGGTATGATTTTTTTCTTTGTACAGTGTATATCCCACTGACAGTCAGCCTTCTGTGCATTATGCCTCAGAGAGTTCATTCAAACTTTCCTAAGGCTGTCATCAGTAAAATCGGTGCAGTATATGCGTTGAGAAGTTACACTTTCTAGCAGTTCATCCACTCCAAAGCCAGGGTGGTAGTATCCTTGCCTAAGGAGAGATTTCACCTATCCATCTGCTATAGTGATGAGTTCCCATTTGCTCACAAGTTGGTTGCTAAGAGTCTCGTGAGATGTGATAAGGGCACGTTCGCTATCTAAGAAGGCGCTTAAAGACATTTCTTAAGAATCAAAAGTTATTTGTACCATATTGCTAAGCTCAAAAGTGGTGCCACTGTAGACCTAAGTTATCAACAAGAAGTTATCAACAACCTTCTGCAAAGTCTTCAGTATATTTCCCTTATCTCAATTTTAAGAATAAATATTGCTTAAGCTCTTCTCTATAGAACTGGTAAATACTTAAATGCAGTATTACTTCGAAGTATGCTTATAAGGCAGGGAGTAGCAGGGCCGCCGCTACCATATGTGCAAAATGTGCGGCGCACAAGGGCGCCAACGTCTAGGGGCGAAAAATTAAGAGATAGATCTAACTACACCTATACAGCATACTTCAAAAGTTTTCCTTAAGCTTTTGGAACTTGTTTACATTTGACCGTTCACTACGTAGTTCCCGCACACAATCTACCACAAATCTTTATTCATATTTTGTTTGTGACTGTTGCCTCTCACACCAAATAACCTCTTCGATTGTAGTCATAGTCTAAACTGCTTAACGCCATGTCGCCATAGATTGACACTTGGGAAATAGCTTTCCACGCAACCTTCATCTCAGACTTATAAACTAGAAAAGGATTTTGATTTTTTTTTAGATTTACAGCCCATGTACCTATTTCCCATAAAATAAAACGAAAACAGTGTCTCGAAAACATTAATTTTACTAATTACTCGTATTTTTCTATGAATGGGTATCAATATTCTGATTGCAATGATATAGCTAAATAACTTAAATCTAAGTTGGTAACAAGAACAAAATTATCAAAAAGGTGATTTAAAACAATCCTTATTTTACCGATGCAAAATGTAAACAAACCATCTTTACAACGGAAAAAAAAAAAAAAAAAAAACAACGGTAAATGTTTTGTGTCTCTAAATATTTACATATGTTTCTTTTTAAATAAGGGTTTTTAATTAATTTTGGTACTGAATTGATAAATTACTTAAACGTCAACGGATTGAACAAAATCAGAATAACCCAGAAATTTAACATTTCAATGGTTGTTCAAATTTAAGCTTTCAATCGACATTCAGAGTTCAGGGGTCAAATTACCGCTTCAGTGACCGAGTGAGTGAAGCCCATCAGTGATCGAATGAAAACGTCAAATTAGAGTCATCCATTGCTCGGTCCTCGGTGTCGTAAGCGGTAATGCCAAACTCACATAATTCAGTCACGTATTACTCGATAACTGATGCGGTAATTTGGCCCCAGACTCTATTTATATCAAAATATAGTTCCCACACAAGCCACAAAATGTCAAATTTCATCGAAGCATACCTTAGATGTCAAGTAATTATATACATATAATACTTCCAGATCCGGAAGTAAATGATTAAGTGTTTCAAAAAGAAAGTGAAAACAAAAACTTTTAAAAATATCAAAAACTATACTTTGTCTTCTTTCTGTCAAGCTATAAACTATTGGTTTTTACCAAAGCATTGATTTGACATACATAAATTAAAAACTGCGCTAGGAACTCGAGTATTTGCATTTTATATGAAAATGGTTTTGTTTAAGAAAATTATTCGCAATTGCCATATTTTTTTTTTCCTCTTAAAATAAAATGCACGACTAGGTCGCACGAACTTGCTCTTATGTAAAAGACTAAGAATTTCAAAAATGAATGCTATTAGAGAAAACCTGTTCATTAACATAAAGTTCATTTATTTAATGACTGAAACAACTCTTTTAGTGGTAGCTGGAGCTAAGAACAGGATGCCATGTGATGCAAGCAAATATTAGTTTATGCAAGAATAAAATTTATAACAAAGTTATAAGTTATACATAAGTCACATAATCATTTATATACAAATTTTTAAAAAAAAATTTTTATTACTTTACGAATAAAAAATAAATTTCCAAAAAAAAAATATTTAGCCCTTTTTTGAGATATAGAATTTTCAAAAAAAAAAATTCATTAAAATCCGTTCAGCCGGTAATGAGAAATTCAAAAATCGTCAAAATGGTTCTATGTTCGGTACAGTCAGTAATATATTGATTTCATTTTTTTTTGTTTAATTAATAGAACGTAAACATTTATCAAAATTCTCGGAGACGTTTTCGAGAAAAACACGATTTTCGAAAACTTTTATTTATCAAGTTTAAAAAAAATCAAGCATGGGGCTCTCGAAATATTGAGTTTAAAAAAAAAAAATTGAAATCCAAAAAAAAAGTTTTGAAAATTTTAATTCACAGGAATATTTTAAATTTTGGGGCGCTTTAGCGTAAAACAAATTATCAAAATCGGTTGTACCGATTCTTAAAATTTTTTGATTTTTGTTTAAATCTGTTGGACATTGTTTTAAAAATGGTTTTTTTTAAATTTCGAAAAAAATCTTACTTCAGGTACAGTTATTTTTGGTCTTAAAAAAAAAGAAGAAAAATAAAGGTGTGGGGACAAAATTTCGAGACCCACTTTTTTGGTCTTCGCTATCATCGTAATGTCAACTGTGATCAAAATCTCGAGTTCGATTTTTTTACGAATGCATAACTTGCCTTATTTGGAGTAGCTCGGAACGCGACAACAACAATGCACGTTTGCTTGCTTAAATTTTTCAACTGCGAAATGGATAATAAATAAAACTTTCACTTATAAAACGTAAATATCCCCGTGTACCCGAGACATGGGGCGGCAATTTAAGGTTCTTGCACAAGGGCGCACGAACACCCAGCGGCGGCACTGGGGAGTAGATCTTTGCTTCTCCTCTTCCGAAGCTTTAATCAGGCTTCCTGAGTGATATCAAAGTTAGTGCCTTCTAGATGACATCTCCTCACAGAAAACCACGAACATATTTCTTTTGACTTTCCTTACTTCCTTCTTATATTTTTTTTAGTTCTTTTTGTCTCATTAAAGACTTTTTTATCTGGATCTAAGTCTTGAAAGATTTTCGTTCCACAATAGGATATCTTTTAATTTTAAAGTTCAGAATTTTGTCCATGCTAAGTTTTTTAATCTTTGTTTGTTAATTTCAAAGCATTTGTTTATTTTTATTTATTTATTTATCTATCGACCTTACAATCTCTATTAAACTTAAACAGTTAATGGAACATATATAGTTAATAACAATTTTCTTACTTAAAATATAATATTTTTCTGATGACGATTGAATTTTTATAATAGCTGCTGTGTTGTTCTTTTGCAAGTCCATATATAATTGTTGAAAAAAGTGTAGGAACTTTTTTGCAAAAATGTGGAAGCACTGTGCATGCTATGGTATTTGTCAGCTGTATTGAGACTAGCATCAACCAGCATCCAAAAACGTTCTCTGAACAAATTATCGATAACATATAGATAATATAATTTTGGCATCGCCGTTCTTATCACGGCTTAGGTTAAGTCTCCAAAATTATCTGGACTTAGGTAAGTCCGTATAGAGTAGTTGTTGTATTTACATGTAAAGCGCTTTTTCCCGGTCTCGTTTTTTCTACAATTCCTTGTGGACTTGCAAAAAAGCAAGCCTAATATGACTAATATTAAGCAATTTTAAGTTCTTATTGTCATAGAGAATTTTGGCGGAAACCTTGTCAATAATGAATTTTTAAGACCAGTGTTTGAATTTACGTCCTGTTTCATCAATTTCGACCTAAGATAATTCAAAAAAAAAAAAAAAACAGCGCTTATCTCTCACCTTTTTTTGACAGCAAGTAATATAAATCCTTGCAGCACGCAAACAAAAGAATGTTTATTCAAAAGTCGAATTCTGTTTTAGTCATGATTGTTATCCCCAATCAAATATTGAATTCAATGAAAAAAATACACACTCACGTATATGTACGTGCACATGCGAGTAGAAAATATAAATATATCCCCATCCCCACCAACATAGTAAGAATAAACACATGTAAGTATTGTGTGAAAAAAAAATCCCTTTCAGAGAACAAATATTGTTGCAGAGTTACAATGGAAGGAAACATTCCGTAAGGAATCTGAGAGAAAAGGATTTAAAAATCCCATTTTGGACATATGTTTCGATTATCCTACAAGCACACACTTAAACGTAAGTCTCAAACCCGATTTAACGGTCATCTACCCAGCAGGACATCACGGCGACAGCAACGCACGCCAGAAGGAAAAAAAAAAGAAACTAAGCTCCAAAGTTTCAATGGCGTTGCCTGCTTCAACAAGCAGCAACGAATGACAGCGACATGAACATTCAACCCGTGTCCAAGCAATACAAAGATATTTGAAGGATTTTATTTTTTTGTGTCAGGATTGCTTAGTGGTTGTTTGTTGTCTTTTCGGGCAAAATTGGCAAACATCATGTCCGTTCGTTACTCGTTTACTCGTCCGGTTCGATCCTTATTTTTTTTTTTTTTTGGTCGAACAGCAGCAGCTTTAAGTCCCATATCAAATATCCTTCCGCTACAGAAATTGATTTTACCATATCGTGTTTTTGCTCGTTAGATGCACATTTCCTGTATTCAAGAAGCAGAAAAAGGATTCAATGGATTTTCCAGAGCGAGTTTATGTGCATGTGGGCGTGGGGCGGTGGAGCGTTTTCACATGATGTAATCGCTTTAAATCAACTCGCAGCCTGATCAATAAAAAGGATGAATATTTATTTGCCGTACTACCAGGAAAATCGCAAATCGTATTCAGCTAACGGGATGTTAGCCTGAGCAATGGTGCAAAGTTGATTGTCCAAAGTAATTGAAAAATATTTGTGTGGTTTCAATTTTGACTGCATCAGGGTTAAATGATCAACGATACTGGGAAAACTATATAATGTCTCTCAGAAACGTGATTGTAATTTAATTTTCTCTAGGGGATTTTATTAACAATTTCAATTTCAAAGTTGGGCGAAATTTTAAGGTATGTCGAAATGAAATCAATACAAATGTGCCAATGGACATAGATATCTGGGTTTCCCGCGAGGTTTGAACTATTTTTCGGTTGCCTAGGAAATGTTTACGAGATTCGATAAATTTAGCTTGTTTTCGTTGATTTTGGCACAGATAGATAACGAATAGGTTCACTGTGGCCTATGAGTGATTTTTTTAGGTAAACATATTTTCCTGGTTTAAGGCGATTCTGAGGCACTTAGATTGCAGTTCACTTTACGGTATGAGGGATTTTGTCCAAGAGATTCCACCATTTTGTTTGGTTTCAGATGACTTTGGGACATTCCAGTTCACTATGGCGTATGAGTGATTTTTATTTTCAATATTTTTTTCTTCTGATTTTGAAGAGATTTAACCAATTTCCTGGTTTTAGGCGATTCTTCAGTTTACTGTGGTGATTTTTACAGTTTTACAAGATTCTACCAATTTGCTGGTGGTTGGTGATTTTGGGATAGATAGATTCCAGTTCACTGTGACGTATGAGCGATTTGATTCTTTTGATTTTTTTACGAATATAATATCAGATGGTTTTTGGCCAGACAGAATCCAGTTTACTGTGAAGTAAATGGGTGATATTATTTAAAAAAAGTTATGTCTGAGGGTCGTAGATATAAAGTGTTATGTAAGCAACATATTTTAAAGCAAAATCTTTTTAAGGCCTCTAGAGAACATGTATACATGTATACACAGGTCATGTTACCATGCGAATTTAATGGACATTTTTTCTAGCCAAATAATATCAAAAAGTGATGATATCAACCACCACGATTCCCTGGCATCAACCTCTCGATTTCTTCTTATGAGGATACTTGAAGGAAAAGGTGTACATAAAAAAGCAACCACAACTTCGATGCTTAGTGACAACATTCAAAATTAAATAGTCGAAATTACAACACCAATATACCTATGTATGTTAGGAAATTGTATTCCATTTAAAAGTTATTCAAAAAAACATTGACCTGGATCTATCTCTTACATTTGAGTCTTTAGAACGCATACTTAAAGTGTGAGGATCTAATATTATAATCAACAAATGATAGCTTAAATCAGTCATTATATTTATTTTACAGTTCTTTCTTTTCTTGAAAGTTGGATAGATGTTTTTTGATAAGAATGCTTCTGTTGCCTTTGTTAAATTTTTAAAAGTTTTAAATTATTATGTTGAATTAAGTACATGGGTAGTAGCTCCAATAGTAAACAGAATGTCAAGCCTTGGATAAAATTAAATCTTGTTCCAAAAATTGAGCAAAAATAAACTCTGCAATAAATCCAAAATAAATCCTCTAAACATCCAGATTCGCAACACTTATATGTAAAAAAGTAGATTTAGAAGTTAAAGTATATAAATATTATACCAATTTAATGGGGATTTAAAAAAAATGGCAATAACGAGTGAAGTCCTCAACAAAAATGTATCTTCGACATTTCCACAATGCATAAACTTTAATTCTGTCTATACAATCGGTTCGGAAAATATTGCTAATGCTTTTAATGACTTTTTTGCTAAAATCCCAACTAACATACTCTCCAGATTTAACCTCTTGAAATATGAAAAAACTCTCATACAACTCTTTTATATCATATTGCTATATGTACTTAAGTATTAATAGCTGTGTTTTATTTTCGACCAGATCTGATCCACATTGGTTCTTCATTCAAAATTACATGTATAACAAAAACAACACAAGGTCCAGTTTTGTTTGTATTTGTTGTTTTACATGTTATTTTGAAAACAAAATCCAATCCGGATCAGATCTGGGGGAAAATAAAACACAGCTAATATCTTGTTATGAAACTCAACTGGATTCCATGACACTTTTGCAGCTTAAAAGTACTTAAAGCTTATAGCAAAACTATTTTTACTTCCTGCAATTAGATTATATAAACTTATAGTGTGATAAGAATCCTATTCTGAAAACTTAGCTCTAAATATGTCGATATAATCCCATAATAAGTCATATTTACGTGTTCAGTTCATTTTATTCTTCTTTGAAAACCCTAAAAGATTTTGAGTTTGATACCTCCTATATCAAGAAACTATATGGAGTTTAAAGAATAAAAGCATTGCAGTATGATCCTTATGAGATCCTTAATGCAACAAGCACAATTTTCTGATGTCAACATTCTTCTCTCACTCGCTCGTAAGGTCGAGTTGAATTCATTTACTAAGCCGTTGATGTTTCGCCTACATTTCTGTGAACATAAGTCCTAAAGACACATTTGTGATCCCATAATAAGATTTTTGTTTTCACAACTAAACTTTTTTTCTCTTAGCAATCTTTTTCAAAGAATAAAAATGTTACTAGAAGAGGTAGTGTCTCGTCAACAGCAGCCATATTTCTATACACACAATATGGCTATCTGTATGTTTTGAAGGTTACCATAATTTAAAAAAATATCAACTTTACTAGGTAGCATTTTCAAGTTTTCATTTCGTATTGTTGCGATTGCATCAAAAGTCTTTTATAATAAAAACTACTTTCTTTTCATGCGAAATTTCCAAAACATAAATTGAATTCCTAATATTGCATTACACGAGTAGTAAATTTTTTAAATAAAAACAAAAAACATTTAAAAGTAAATTTTGATTTTATTTGGTTACGAAAAAAAAAATGGTAGCCCTTTTTCTGATAAAAATTATAAATGAAATAATTTAACTAATGCGTTATTTTTAAGGCGCTTTGTTTTTTTCAAAGTAAAATTTTAAAATTAGTACATAAAATTTCAACCGCGTTTATATTTTGGCTCCCATATGTGAAAAATAATAAACATAATGCATCGCCATTATAATATTATAATACGAGTAATTGATCGACTAACAAAATAAATACCATCACAAATATCAAGCCTATCTGTTTCTTGACATAGCACATATGACACGCAAACACAAAAGAGTATTTTGTTTCTTTCTTTATTAGGTTTACAAATATTCTGTTCTCTTTCTACCACCTGTCATATGGAAGAGATGCTTTCTCATAGTAAGATTTTGCTTAAGTCGCTTCTACATTTTAATATAAACGTGCATCTGTCATCCCATAAAGAAACTTTTGTTCTTGCTATGAGTAGGAAGAGCCTCTCATAACTAGGCCATTTAAGGCTTTTAACAGCATTATAACTTTCTCGTAGTATTCTTTAAGATTACTTTAAGCTCCTCTTAATTAGTCTAGTTGGACGCTTGGAGCATCTTACGAGATAAAAAATGCTACTTGGGATCACTTCTAAAACTATTAAAGATGCAGTCCTTGAAACCGACGAATTAGATGATATTTCTACTGGATATGAAAAAGTGAAAGAAATTAGCTGCTTTTATGAACCAATTTCGTTTTTCGAAAAATTTTTTTCCAGAAATAAATTATGTCGCTTGATAATTCGAATTCAAACTCATATACTAATAACAGTTTTTCTAATCTAATTCAATAAAAATTTTCCTATGGCTCTTAAAATGTCTGAAGTTATACCTATTTTCAAAAAAGGTGATCCTTAGGCAATCAATAATTATAAGAAGAACTCAAAGAGTAAGAATAGAACGTGTACTTAGTGAATACCTTGATATTAATACAGGAGTGCCTCAAGGTTCAGTACTTGGACCCCTTCTGTTTTTAATTTATGTAAATTCTCGTTTTTGTCAATCTTTACCGCTTATGAATATTCGGTCCCATCATGTCTCGATTTGGAGGCGAATGTTAACCGTGATCTTGAAAAACTCAGGTACTGGTTTAAAATTCATAAACTTGTACTTAGCGATAAAACGAAAATTATGTTTTTTAACTTATGGTTGAACTCAATTTTCGAATTTTTACTTATACTTATACTTATACTTATACAATACTTATAATTTTTAGCTCCATTACATTTAACTCAAATTTTTGCGGTTATGCCTTTAATTGCGAACTTGTTTGTTCATCTCAATGTATTGATATTCAATTTGATCAAGAATTTAAATATCTTGGTCTTTTGATCGATGGCAAATTAAACTGGAATTCTTACACTAAACTAATTAAAAATTATCTTCTAAGAACCACTTCTGTATTCTACTATTTAAGAAACTACTGTTCCAAAAAGGTATTGGAAACTTTTTTATTATGGCCTTGTCCAATCTTTGCTTCAGTGGAGCTTATAACTGTAATATTAAACCTTTATTAGTATCGCAAAAACATATTCTTAGAATAACGTGGAAAAAGAGACAAGAAGAGCAAAGTTTTCCACTTTTTATTGCTTCAAGTATAACTCGGTTTTTTTAAAAAAAAACTACCCATGCAAATAAGGAATATAGATTACATCTAACTTTTGTTCGAGATGTTAAAAACTGGTTGTTTGGCTTTGATTTTGAAACATTTAAAGGGTAATCATAATCCCTTGAGCGCGGGTAGATTATAAAAAAAAAAAAAAAAATCAATAACATTTAAAGATTGGTAGTTTACCAGAACTTAGCTCTTCTAGAAAATTTTGCGACATAAGCTCTTGGACGCAATGTTCTTTAGTACTTTCAAATCAATACACGATTAAGAAATTGTTTGGTAACGGCAATCTAAGGTTCAGTCATTGTTGGACCTTTCTCGTTTTCTTTGATATTGACCCCATATTTGTTTCACTTTTAGACAACCTTTCGATTTTTAAGTTCAACAGGCTTACAGAACTCTTCTGAAATAAATTAGTTTTGAAGTTTTGCAACAACATCGGTTAATTTCATGAATTTCTCACTTTTGATCCAGGTTTATATAAGTTCACCATTTTCGATAGTTGGAATTGAGCCCATTAAAATAACAGACACAAAGCTTATAATAAAATAAGAAAGAACCCGAGAGTATTATGTGTTTAAGAAAAATTACCTCAACGAAAAATTCACTTTCAGTTACTAAAATTAACCATGCATTGGAGTTAATATATTAAACAAAAAAACACGAAATAACAGTAATTTTGTTAAATAATCATTTTTTCTAATAACCTAATTATTATTATTATTCACTATAAATGGTAAAACAATTATTTGTCCGCACAATATATACTTTTAGATAAAAACAAGCTATGTTCGAAAATACACTTTATCACTGTTAACGAAAAAAAACCCAAAAGGGAATTGTCAAGGCTGTCTAACTTTTCTACTAGTTGGCAAATAAAAATATCTCTAATGCAGTTAGAAGTAGTACATACTTGAGATGACTTACCAATTATTTAAAAGTACAGCTTACCCAGTTGTTTTTCATTTGTTAATTGATATGTGTCGTTCCACTGTGTGACTACAGAACATTCGCCACTAAATTCGGCTTCTCTACTGGCCATTGGCCTTTGATTTTCATATAAACAATTTTTTTTTTAAACAGCTTATAGTTCTACACATGAGTTTTCGTTTGAAAATATTGATTAATAATCAATCACTTTAAAGGACGACTTATCCCGGAAATATTTAAATATATTTTTTAATTTATATATTACATTTTGAGACCATATTTCTATAATTGTTATTATTGTCAATATAACTGTTCAATTTGCAAAGTCCACTTATAATCAAATTCCTTAAAAAAAAAGAACTTAAATTAAGCTATAAATAAAGGGTTCCTTAAATATTGATTGAATATTTCCAACTTAAGTTTGAATCACTGAAAAGATCACAAAAGATCGTCCAATTTTAATTTCATCCCACAAACATGTGATGTGATGTTGAATATTAAACTATGCCCCTTCTTCTAGTCTTTTTTTCCCAACTTTGTTCTTCTTATAAATTAAACACATGCTTTGAACACCTTTAACTCACTCTCCCAACCTAAAAATCAATAGAGCCCTTGATGCCTTAAGTGTTTTCATCTCTTATTTTCATTGAAATGTGTTTTTTTCTTGTCAGAAGTAATAAAAGTTTCATAAAATTGGCCTTTGCTGTGAGGAAAACTTCTTAAGTACTTACAGGTACACCTCTTCCTCTCACTCTGAACAAAGAACGTGGGGGTGACATTTATTTGACATTATTTCTAATTCGGAAACTATTCAGAGACTCTATCCGCTACTTCTCTATGAACTGTGTCATTGTCGTTAACACCGTACAAAAAAACACTCAATTTTACCCCAAAGCCGAATTTAACTTTGATATCAAACGTCAAAGATTAAGACTACACTCGCAAAGCGCCTCTCACTGATGTGTATACCTACCCTTATGTCATTCAAATGAAACTCTTTTCTAAATTCTAACACTTTAGGGGATTTTTTTATTTCTATGAAGAAGGGAGGTTTGCAAAAGAATTCGAAAGAAGAAGAAAAAATTAAAACTAAGTGGAAAACTTTTTAACCTCCTTAATGCATGTCAGTGATATGGTTGTGGTAGGTAAATTTATAGCTTATAGCTGCATCAGATGGACTATCTCGTCATTCAAGCCCCTGTTGTTCTTCCCCATCGGAGCCGGAGGAGTTTTATGCTAAAATAGCTTTCTGTGCAGTCCAACAACACATAGGAGTAGTTCTTATCTCTTCATCTCCTTTGAGAGTGAAATAAACACAACATTGTGCCCCATTGTTCACCACAGACTAAGTCCAGCATTAAATAAAATGCACGACTGGATCGCACGAACTTGCTCTTATGTAAAAGTACTTCGGAATTTAAAATACATTTTATAAATATAAAACATGAATTTAAAATGAAATTGCCGTCTGATTTCTAGGAAAGTATGAATTTATGCAAACAAACTTTAAAAAATCGTTTTATTATTAAATAAATAAATTTTTTATATAAGAAATTTTTTTGAAATTTGTCAAGAAAAAAATGTGGGGTGCGAATTTTAAGTATTTAATAATATTGATTTTAGGAAATAATTTCAAAAAATAATCGTTCATAGGTTTTGAAGATATTGATTTTTCAAAAAAAAACTTTTTTTCAAAAAAACCCAACAAATAATTTTTCGAATATTTTTATATACAATATTATTTTAAACTTAGGGGGACTCCTGCTGAACATTTTTGGTTAAAATCGTTAGAGCCGTTAATGAGAAAGTCGAAAATCAAAAAAACGGTTCTATGACAGGTACCGTTAATAACATTTTGCCCCAAAATTTTTTTTTGCCAAAACGTAGTCCCTGCCCATAATATCACACCTAATTTTTTTTATCAAAATCGTTAGAGCCATTTTCGAGATAAATACGATTTTGCATTACGGGTGTATGGGGGGTACCGTTAGTTTTAGAGCTAAAAAAAAAATTTCAATTTCCCCTCTAGGGAATCACCGAAGACCCATAACTACCGAGTTTGAAGAAAATAGGTCCAGTGGCTTAGGCTCTAGATCGAGGTACAGACATACAGACAGACAGACAGACAGACAGACAGACAGACAGACGGAATTGCCGGACCCACTTTATTCGTCTTCGCTATCATCGTAATGTCAACTTTGATCAAAATCTCGAGTTCGATTTTTTTTCCAAATGCAGAACTTGCCCTATAGTACCTATATCGCAAGTAAAAGGAATAATGCACTTGAGTCCTATGGTGGTAACCATAAGAATCACGTAGATATTTAACTGTGTATTGGTGCTTGGGTGGATGCATTGTGTATCCATTTTTCTGACACTTTTGCTGTCAATTCAAGTGTTGGTCTCAAACAAGCAGCTAGAGAAAGTATCCTAAACTGCATGCGAAATCTATCCAAGCGTCAGATGTGTGGAGTAATCTTGTCCGACTGTTTAGAGATAATACGTCCTGACAATGTATTAGAATTGTAAACAGTTTGGCCAAGCTCTGTGCTCTATGCCTTCTCCGTCTGTCCTTATAGACGAAGTGGTTCGAAGAGGTTAAATTTGATGTGGCTGAACAAAATATCTCGGACTATAATATAGAAAGTGTTTGTATTTTGTGGAAATGTCCAGAGAAGTTGTGGCAAGTCAAGCGAATGAACTGAGATAATCAAATATAAGACTTTTATACATTTGATTGAGATCGGAGATTAAAGCAGTTTATACTCGTATAGCAAAGGAGTTTGTAGTTAAAATCAATCTAACAAGTTAATTGGGGTATTTTTTATGGTTGGCTAAACTTTGCAGATAGAAAAGTTTAAATCGACTTATTGAAAACTCAATTCGATGAACGTGTTATATCGAGAAGTGGTCCTGTCTATTGGCAGCTTTGATTTTCCGATATGATACCACCATACTTTTAACTTTCTATGGATACTTTGTGGCATTTTATAAATTCGTAAGAATAAGAAGTCGAGATTTTTATCAGACATGACATTACGATGTTAGGGAAGACGTAAAAGTGGGTCCCGCAGTTCCGTCTGTCTCTCGGTACTTCAATAGACAGTCTAAAACCATAAATGCTATTTTATTCAAAATTCGTACTCAAGACTCGTCGGTGATTCCCTAGCGAAGAAAATTGATTTTTTAAAGGTAAATATAGATATATATGAAAAATCTTGTTTATCTCAAAAATTATGCTCTAACGATTTTGATAAGAAAGTTATGTGTGTATTGTGGACAGACATTTCGCTCAATAAAAATTTATCAAAAATTTTTCTAACACTATCTGTCATAGATATTTATTTCCGACTTTCTCATTAACGGCTCAACTGATTTCGATCAAAATTTTTATTCGGCAGCATATTTAAATTTTAAATAATATTGTGTATTTAAATTTTCAAAAAAAAAATATCGAGTTAAGCTTTTTTCTTGCCATCAGTACTGCTTAATGCAAGCATTTGTAACAATATTTCTTTTCTCTTCGGGTTTTTCACCTTTAGATACTGGGAAACATCAGCTTGTCACAGTCATCATTTAGCGTGCTGTTAGTTGTTAGTGAATAAATATACATACATATAGCCTAACACTCTACTAAAAAACGAACAAATATGACAAACAAAGAAATAATAAATATTAATCTACTATCTGTAGCTACAAAAATAACTACAAGTCAAATAATACTAGCTATAAAAACAATAACGTTACGAGTAATTTCGAATACTTAATGAGAACGCCCATACAACCTGTGCTTAAGTGTAAGCTTTGAGTAACTTAAATCGAAAACATCATGGTTTATATTAGCCTCATGTTTCATACGTGTCAAAGGCTCATTGAGACCATAATTGGTACGGTGGAAGTCTATATGAAAAATTTCAGAGTTCCGAGAACTGTGGCTTCTAGCTTTAAAATGGATTTGTTCTAGAAGAACCGGTGAATCTATGGAACCAACCAAGAGCTGGTGTAAAAATATAACATCGCTGACTTTCCGGCGTTTTTCTAGAGAATTTATGTTTAAAAGAAGAAGGCGACTGCTGTATGGAGGAAGATGATTTGGGTCACTCCAATTAAGATGACTTAATGCGAAGCGTACATATTTACGTTGGAAAGATTCGATTCGATCAATGTATATTGAGTAAAGTGGCGACCATACAGAACTAGCATATTCTAATTGGGGACGAACAAAGGTGTTGTACAACGAAGATGTTATAAGTCTACAAGAAAATTCCTTACTCCAACGCTTAATAAATCCAAGCATTGAGTTTGCTTTACTGACAATTTTCTCAATGTGGAGTGAAAAGTCTAGATTTTGCGAGAAGTGAAAACCCAGGTCGCATGTTGTTTCTACCTTACTTAAAATGGCTTGATTAATGCTGTAATTGTAACATATTGGGTTTTTTTTTCTAAAGAAGGACATTGATTGGCACTTTGAAACATTTAGAAAAAGATTGTTATATGAGCTTAATATTTGCTTAATACAAAACTAAAACTAAACTAACTAAACAACCACTGATTATATCTTTATTCTCTCAGTATATTCTTCTACCTAACCGGCAGTCTCTTTCTATTACATACAATGATTATGTCTTTCTTTCATTATATAATCTTTCTGACTTTCTGAGCATTCATTTCTTTTTCTTTCATTCTGAAAGTGTTGCCACAATTGTTTTTGAAATTATTCCCTTTAAATAATGTATATTATAATATACTTGAATGCTGGAAAACCATTTTTTTTATTTTTTCAGAAATTCCGTATAATATCTACGAAAGTTCATTTACTAATACAACTCCTACAACGATTTTTTTAAATTTTGCTTGCATAGATTCATACTTGCCTTAGAAATCAGACAGCGTTCTATTTTCTTAAATTCAAACTAGCTTAGGAGATTTCTTAGCAAAATAAACAGCGAATTTTATACGAAACACAATATTTTAGATTCCAAATTACTTGTATATAAGAGAAAGTACGTGGAATCGAGACGTGTATTTTATTTGTATTGTACCAAAAATAGCGGTATTTAAGTATTTTTTTTTTTTTTTTTTTTCAAAAACAATTTCACAGAAAATTAGCTACTGCTTTAAGAAAAAAAATTGTAAAAACTGCATTTTACATTATACCCTCCATATAACTTTTTTGTTTGATTTTCTCAAGCCCGTTACAACTGATTCTGATTAATTTTTTAAGCTTAAGTTTCTTAAAAATCTTAATAGTACATACATGTTTTGTATTTCAACTCTTAGAAAAAAATATTTTTCGATTCTTACAATAATTTCAATTTTTTTTTTTGAAAATTCAATATTTTGAAAACGCCATGCTCTATTTTTGGATCTTGACAATGAACTATTTCTTAACACTATCTAAAATAATTTATTTCATCTAAAAGTGACGGTACCTAACATACAAATGGTAAAAATGGTTTTCGAAAATCGTATTTTTCTCGAAAATGGCGCCTAGAACTTTTATCAAATTTTTTTCTTTCGCTTATTTTTGCAATCAATAATTCCATAACACAATACCTACTATAGAACAAAATTTTCGAATTTTTACTTTCTCATTATCCGCATATGGGATTTTAATGAAAATTTTTATACCGTTTAAAAATCATTGAATATCAAAACTTACAAAAAAAAAACACTTTTTAAAAATTCAATGTCTGAAAAAAAGGTTAACAGTTCTTTTTGTCGATTTATTTTTTAACTGCACAAGCCACTTATTTTTACTTGCGACTTATAGGTACTATAAGGCAAGTTATGCATTCGTAAAAAAAATCGAACTCGAGATTTTGATCAAAGTTGACATTACGATGATAGCGAAAACGAAAAAAGTGGGTCTGGCAATTCTGTCTGTCCGTCTGTCTGTCTGTTCGATTACAGCTAAACGGCTCGGCCGATTTTCTTCAAACTTGGTAGATATGGGTTTAAATTTTGTACCCCCGCATGTTTTTTGATTTGATTTTTTAAGACCAAAAACAACGGTACCTGCCATACGATTTTTTTTTTCGAAATTTTATAAATATTTTTTGTTCTCAAAAACTGTCCCAACGATTTAAAAAAAAACATCAACAAATTTAATTTAGTTAAACATAGGTAATGGTTGAAAAAAAATTTCCAAAAAATGAGTAGTTTTGGTACCCCCCTTGGCACCATTTTTTGTTTTTGATTTTCTCAAAAACGGTACCACCGATTTTGATCATTTTTTTTTATGCTAAAGCTTCCCAGCAGTTTGAATATTATTGTGTATTCAAATTTTCGAAACAAATTTTGTTGGATTTTTAAAAAAACTTTCAAAATTTTTTTTTGAAAACACAATATTTCGAAAACCCAATGCTCGATTTTTTCATAAATAAAAGTTTGAAAAAATAATCTACAAGATATGAGAAAAAAAAATTCATTTTACCTAAAAATAACGGCACCCTCCATACAAATGTTAAAAAATGGTTTTCGAAAATCATATTTTTCTCGAAAACGGTTCTGAGAATTTTGCTTAAATTTTTTTTCTTTCTATTATTTTTTAATATCTGTAATTTAATAAAAAAAATTGAAAACAAGATATTACTGACTGTACCTACCATAGAACGATTTTTTAAAATGTTGAATTTCTCATTACCAGCACAATCGATTTTAATGAAATTTCGTAGAGAGAAGCTTCTAAAATGTTTAAAAAACATTGCATTTCAAAACTTTAAGAAAAATATTTTTTTGAATTTTGAAAAAAAAAATCAATTTTTGTTTTTTTTTGAAAATTCAATATCTCGAAAACGGCTCAATACTCTTTTTTTTGTAAATTTAATTTTTATTCATACAATACTAAAAAATAATAAAAAATTCAAATTGGCGTACCAACATTTTTTCTTAAAAATGTTTTAAAATTTTATTGTAATGTCAGTTTGTACACAAAAAAAAAACGCAGTTAACAGACCTTTTTGACGTCTAAATGCGTGAGCGAGTAATCGAAAATTGGGTTCACAGAATCCACCGCCCAGTCCTAAATATTTTGATTCTACTTCAAACAAATAATGAAAATATTAAAAAAAAAGTTGTCAAATCCTTATTTAAAAATTCAATACAAACTTTTTATTCAGTTGAAATGTTCATAGGATGAAACATGTAGTTGTTGTCATCGCAAGAATTCCAATAAAGTCCCAGTAGATTGATGTCTACCCTAATGAACTTAATATAAATAAATAATTATAGAAGTATATATGTCATAATTTTAAAACAAATTTGATCAATAAGATTGCTGTCAATACATAACTTCAAAGTTATAATGAAAACAGGAAATCGATGCAGGAAGTGCGATTAAAACACTTTTATTCTTTTTTTTGATTTAGCTTAAGAAAGCGAAACAAATAGTTAAGCCCGCAATGATGAATCAAATATCTTAGCATTTAACATTGATCGATTAGAAACTACCCTTCGAACCACTCAATACAAGTCGTATTGGATGGTTTTAAATCCGAAGTTCATAAAACAAATGTTGGTCTGCCACAGGGCTCCGTTTTGTCTCCAACTATTTCTCTATTATAATGATCAATGATCTTTTGTCTGAAACCTCGAATCCACTAAATTATTTTGCTTAAGACAGTTGTTCTCAGCTACTCATATTCCATGAAATAGAATTGAATGCTTCAAAAAGTCAATGCTGACTTCTGTCGTTATAGAGCAATCCACCCCCTAAGCCGCTATCCATAAAGAACCGAACAGTTCTCAGTTCTCGGTATGAGCCAATGTCATCAAAAACGCTGCTAATTGTTTAGGTTTCGTTTGACGATGCAAAGTTTTTACCCCCTCTGATCTGCTTGTAATCTATATCCTTCCAAAGCTCAATTTCCATATTTTGGGAGGTGCTCCAATAACCCACTTGAGTCTCTTGGAAAGAATCCAAAAAAGAACTTTAAAAATGATAGGTGATAGCATCTTCGCAATGTTTCTTGTCTTTCATTGTTTTACCGTTATTTTTATAAACAGCGTTCTTGTGAAATAGTCAGTTACATTCCTCCCTGTGAACAATTTAACTGATACTCGCGCTTCAGAGATTCCCTATCAACTTACCCATGAGCCCAATTTCGGACGTAAGGTTTAATTCAGCAATTTTTTATTTGGCCGCCCTAAACGAATGTGGAATGCTTACCCGACTCTATATTTCTTTCCGAAGAGAATATTCAGACATTCAAAACCAATATGCAATGCAGCGATATCTCCGTTTTAAATTTACTAAGACTCTCGCAATGTGCTCCAATATTTTAACGATAGTCCTAATTCCCTTATTGCGGCAAAATTAATAAATAAAAGCTTGGTGGATGATGAAACACAATGAAATTCGGTTAGATTACCTCCCATGCCACATTTATTTTGATAATAAATCTTAAGTTCTTAGGATAAATTAGTATTTTCAGTAATGGTTTCAAAATACACCTAAAACCAGCGCATAATCTAATAGTACGAGTATATATGTATACCTATAGGCTATATGCTCTTGCACTGGTTCGCTTCATTTTCGAAAGTCGTCAAATCTACCACCATGTATTCTTATTTGAGTGCCTTCCCTTGGTTCAACTTAATTTTAATTAAATAAATCACAACATATTCCGAAACATGAAAATGATAATTTTCAAAACACATAATCGTTCCTTTTATGAATGAAATTGAAAATACAATTTCATGTAACTTATATATCATACACCATGCGTTTAGTTACAAGCTTAATCTTTATAAAATAACATCACGAGTCAACATTTAAAGACATCTTCCCATTGGACAAGATATATCAAAAACACTTAAAACAAACACAAGTTGCATCATCAGGTACACAAACCCCAAGATCTACCTACAAAAGTAAACTCTTCATAAAAACCAAGTTAAACACAAGTTCTAGGTACAAAATTCAACTTTAAAAACTAGACATCTCTTATTTTGAAAAAGCAAACATTTCTAAACTTTAATCCGTACGATATTGCAACATTCTAAAAGCCGCATAACATAAAACTTTCCCCAGGAAGTGTAGCTAGATATTACGAGAGTAAAAAAAATATGGTCTCACATTCATTTTCTGTTTTATATGACACAAACTTAAAATTAAGTGAAGCCTTTCCTTCGACCCCCTAATGCCTGACAACGTTTCAGCTTACAGAGGAAGTCATTTGACATTTATAGAGAACATATCCTTCCGAGTGCCATACTCAATGACTACACTACTACTACAGTACACGCAAGCCTATTATAGCGGAACCATGTTCTGAGTTGGTTCATTCAGTTTTCTTCTCCTTTCAAATTGTCCTTTCGCAGGCCAACTTATGCTCGTGGGTGGCTCCCCGTGTGCTCTGCAGTGTTAAGAGATTTTTTGTATCTTCAACAATATATTTTTCTTTTTTACTGCATTCCACCTATTAATCAAAAAGCTTAAAAAAAAAAAACAGAAACAAAAAAGGATGTCACTTAAAGTGTTACCGTTTTCCACCTACTTGAACAGGAAGAAAAAGACGTAGCTTCATAAATGCACTTCACCGGTTCCAATTAAGATAAAGGCCAAGCACATGGATACTGTTTATACCTGCGGCTGAAAGAGGCCATTAAGAGCCACTTCATTAAGTAGAAGGAGTTTATTATTAACTGTTTTGTGTTTGCCAAGAAGTGTGAAACCCACCCCTTAAGAGGGCCATTGTTTTCTTGAACGAAAGCGATGATGATACACTTTGGTCAATGGGGCGATTTCATCTTCACTTAAAAAGAATCTCAATATCGAAGATAAAATATCCTTAAGATGCATTGCAAGGCAAATACATGACGATGATGATGATGGGGCTATGTGTGTATGAGATGGGTAAATGCTTGATAGGTGGGGGACTTTTTCATTAACTTAATTGACTGGAAATGTCTTGAGAAGAATTTTGAATTCTTAAGAAAAATCTAAAAACACTTTCAATTAAAACTGGGTTAACATTTTCTATATCAATTCTACTTAAAATTTTGAAATACAATAATGGGCTAGAACTAAATCTGGTAAAATATTGGACACTTTAGTGGTTGATACACAGAAATTCAGGATGTGTGTAAGCTCAAAACAAATTTCAAAAAAATGGAATCTGTATTTTAGCTAAATTAAACATTTACATTGCACAAAAATGGTATTTTCGAACTTATACAAGTGAGAAACTTATAACATTTGTCCAATAGTAATATCATAGAATATTTTTTTTGGAGAAGAAAAAACTTTTAAAATCATATTTTGTATTATACGGAATGAGAGGAATGAACAACGAACGTTCAAAAGCATGAAGTTTGTTTTTTAAATTGCTTAAGCTACTTCCTTTACACAGGGTGTCCGGTAATTCGTGTGCCATACTTTAGGATGTGATTCTTGATCATATTCTAAGAAAAACATTGTTCTACAGTAAAAACTGATTTTCAACTTTGAAAAAGGCTAACTTTGGTATACCCTGACCGATGTTAAGTTCAATTTCTCTGTCAGTACTAGAAGTAGGGACTTCATTTTAGACTTTTTATTTTAGAAGAAATACTAACTTTTAAAACTACTTTTAAATTGAGCTGATGAATTTTTAGGGTTGCCAGAAATTCAATTTTAAATGGTGTTCAATTTTTCTTGTCCGAAAAAAATTTTGACTTTGAGGTCATTTTTTTTTTGTAAATGCGTAATAAACATAAATTTTTCTTATTTTTACCTGAGGAACAATATAATAATAAAAAAAACTCATCAATAAGTGCACCTAAAACCCATACATGTATGTTATGATATTTGGGAAAATCTTGAAGTAGACAAAAGTGAAATCTGAATTTTTCAACGAATACGAATTTTTGTGAAATAAAATTTAAAATCATTAAAATACTAATCATTAAAAATAGATTAAATAAATTAAAATAAATTTTATTTTGTTTTAAGAAATTAATTTGCTTTGTATAAAATTTTTATGACAGTTTTCAGAAAACAAATTGTTATAAAATCAATAAACAAAAATAATCACCTCGTTTTTGAAATATAGAAATTTCAAAAATGTTCACAAAATATTTATTTTGAAGATTTTAATATGCGATTTTATTTTAGCTTTCTAGAAGCTTCTGCTCGCTTAATATTAAATTTCAATTGATTAAGCCAAAAATAAGAAAGACAAAGAAGAAAAACAAAATGCTGATACCAGCTTAATTTAAAATTGTTTTATATTTGAAGGATAAGGGAGCAGTTTCTTTTAAAATGTTTTAACGGTCTTTTAAATTAGGACGTGAAGATGTTGAACTAGAATAAAACAAGCTTTGAGTGAGATATTAACACATGTCATCTAGATCCAGATCCATATGATTCAATTCGGGCCATAAGTAATTGTTGGTTTTCATCGTTCTGTAGCGCTGGCCATTGAACGGTGACCGCCCGGACGAATAACGCCACTGACCACAAATCCAAGCAAAAAGGGTAACTTTTTGAGGATGTACTGTAACCTGATGATTGCTTGTCAACACCCAAAAGTGTGCCTCGTTGATAAATATGAATTTTCGAACAAATTTCGGGTCTCCTTTCAGACCTCCAAGCCCAGGCAGCGAATATACGGCGTTATCTAAAGTGATGAACTTTGAGCTACTGGGTCAGTTGCATTTTGTGCTGATACAAAGCTTAAAAATTAATTCATCAAGATGAATTCTGCCATAGGTCGAGTTCATGTGCATGACGGGGAATCAACTACCTAACGTTCTGCTGTACACTTTGACCGCGATGTCCTCGGCCGATATTTCGTTCCTTTGGCGGAGGAATGTTGACTGATTCTTTACCGAACCGGTCGTTTCAAATTTGGCCACATAACTTTGAAGAGTCGATTGTGAAGAGCCTTGAAGTCTTGCGTAATTGGCGCATCTAACAAATCATCATTTTGATAACAAAGTTTTATTATTTGGACGCGATGTTAAAACTTGTACGTATAAATCGCCATGGTGATTTGGCATCAGAAACTGATTAATAAACCATAGATTTAACAGATTTCACAAAAAACAATATGGCCGCCGCAAGCCACCAATATCTTGCTCTGCCAATTGAAAGACCCTTAATTACAACAATGATTTATAGTTCAATGGTTGCTCTCGACCTCGCGTTCGCAACCAAATTAAAGAAGGAATCGAAGCCTAGTCGGGCTGTGGTTAATTTTATCGTAACACTGTGTAAAACCACATCCTTAGGTGATCTTTTGAGGAAAGAGATCAAGAAACAAAAATGTTTAGCGAAAAAAAAGATTGCATAGGAAAGAATCAAATCAGAAAACAATACTTGTAATGTTCCTAGTTTTAAATATGAAAAGCAAAAGAAAAGATTAAAGCTCAAAAAAGTAGTTTAAGGGATGAATCCTTTCAGTTCAGACTATACATCATACATTTCCGACTTGACCATCAACTGGTTGACCTGAGCCATCTTGCTCTTAGAAACAAACATACATTTCTTCTGTGACTCATTTTTTATTTAACAATTTTCGACATACCTACGATACAGAAACCAGCACCATCCTTAATTAAAACATCAATTTAGTATTTTCCTGCGATAAGTTCCAATTCCCAAATCATAAACTGCAATCCGATTACGAAAACGACATCACTGCATCTTATTTTGTATGAATTCGAGCAATTATTTTGGTTGCAGAAACATGCTATGCAATGTCTCACATTCACCCCAAAAATAACCTTGTTATGCATCTGGTGGTTCCTTCATTAGTATTTTATAAATAATTATCCCCGTTTGGGTGATTTTTCAAATTTTCACATTCCATCTTGAAATGCCAGCGAGTGCCAGGACCAAGAACGAGGCTACAGTATATGAGCGCAACAAGGTAGGGTACGTATTTCAAAAACACTCTCGGGTACTTCCTCGCTGTGAAATAAAAAATTAAACGAGCACACGCTACATAAGAAGAATCCTGATGTGACTCATTGTTGCGAGAATTGTTAGTCTTGGGCTTGGAGAGGCAGAGTGTTGAGTCTTTGTAGCAATTTTTCGTACAGCATTTTAATTATTTAGCACGTGAATTTTCTTAGAACTCATTTTGGTAATGAAGAAACTGCGAATGAGAGATTTTCCCAAGTAGGGCAGCAATGTGGATTGGGGAGGTTTATATTTTTGACTTAATTATATTGCATTTTTGTGCTTCCTAATTTGCAAGGAATTTTGGGGGAATGTGAGACATCCTATGTTCGTATGCAGAGGGAAAATTTGTTCTTTTTTTTAAACTTAATATAAAGTCTTACTTTGAATAGAACTTCGGTGATGAATTTTATTTTAATTTGCTTACCTTATGAATAAGGAAGGTAAATCATAATATTATGCGGGTCTTTAAGGAACTCGTACATAGAATTTTTCTTTTGAACAAGGATTCAAGAAATTTCCAGATATTGAATTTGATTAGAAAGACAAACATTCTCTTAAAATTGTAAATATGTATGTATAATTAGTATTGACTTTTAATCTGTTGCTAGGTAAACCGTATGTCTTATTCAATTTTATTAGATTAGATTTAGTTCCCCTGTGCAGGGACGGGTTAGAATATTCCTGCAGCGCCTCCCCGCTTGTCGTAAAAGACGACTAAAGGAGTAAATACATCTAGGCCACAAACAGCAAGGTGAACCTAGCGACACGTAACACCTATAAACTTTCCCAAAAGTGTGCATGCCAGTCCCTGGGTTGGCACGACTGGAGATCACCGGTGCCGTAAAAGAGAGATCAAATACAAAACTGGAGCATGCACACGTCGATACTTACAACCAGGATTTTGTGAATAATGAAAGCATTATGGAAGTACTCGTTCAAAATGACACTACCCCGCCAGGCACTACCATTGTTACACATGGTACTGATCCTGGACCGAGCAGCAATGCTCGGGTCAGAGCTAGACGGATTCCGGGGGCTAGCAAAGTAATGCCGCAGATTATACAAAATCTGAGAGTTGCGAGTTGGAACGTTGGCAGTATGACAGGTCGAAGCTTCGAGCTGGAAGAGATGATGAAAAGAAGGCGAGTGGACATCTTATGTGTTCAAGAAACAAAATGGCGAAACACGGGAAACAGGGCCCGTTTCTTGGATACGAGGACAAAAAACTATAAGATGATCTACTATGGAACGGAAAAGGGTAAAAACGGAATCGGAATCATCCTTGCAAAACATCTATTAGGCAGCGTATTGACCATTTCGAGATCCAGCGACCGTTTGATGTCCCTTATATTGGTGATTAAAGGAAAGTTGTGGAATATTGTCACTGCATATGCTCCCCAAATTGGATGTGAGCAGGTGCAAAAAGATGCATTTTGGCTAGACTTTCACAATCTACTTAAGGACATCCCAAAGGAAGAGTTTTTGTTCGTGGGCGGAGATTTGAACGGACATGTCGGGAAGACAAACGAAGACTATGAAGATTGCCATGGAGGCCTCGGATACGGCACCAGGAACCCTCCTGGTGAAGACATCCTGAGCATGTGCAAAACATACGGTCTTATCGTGCTAAATACCATGTTCGTCAAACAAAGCCGACACCTGGTCACTTACAGCAGTGGTGGAAATGAAACCCAGATTGATTACCATTTGGTATCTAGTTTCATGAAACCCCGGGTAAAAGATTGCAAAGTGATACTAGGAGAAGCGATCGCCCACCAACACCGTCTCCTACTGACAGAATTTTTTATGGAGACAGTGAACGACAACAAACATACAAAAACTTTTGGGAAGATCAAATGGTATAATCTGGATAAGGAAAAAGGCGAAGCTTTTATTTCGAATATGCAAAACGTTCTGTATAACAACACCGATATAGTTCGAAATGAAGAGAGTACAGCACAAAGTATGTGGGATCTCCTACAGAGAACTTGCAAAGAAAAAGCCAAAACACTGTTAGGGGTTTCAAAAGGACACAACCAACAAGGCAAAGAAACATGGTGGTGGAATGATGAAGCTAAATCAGTTATAAGTAAAAAGAAAATGGCTTTCAAGGCTTGGTCGAAGTGCCCCTCTAATGATACAGAGCAAAAGTCACGCCTCGAAGTGGAATATAGAAACTGCAAGAAAGAAGCGAAGAAGAAGTGCGCCCAAATTCAAGCAAAGAATACAGAAAACCTGTATCGGGAGCTGGATGAAATTTCTACCCCGACAGCTGGATCTATTCAAGAGCTACGGCAAAACACGAATAAGGGCACAACTATCTTCAAAATAGCCGCTCAAAGAAGAAGAAATGCCCAGGAGATTTGTTCGCCAAAGTTCATTAACAGTGCTCAAGGCCAACTACTTGTGGAAGACAACGAAATTCTTCACAGGTGGCGACAGTATTGTGACGGACTTCTAAACGAACAATTTCCAAGGCAATACTTTCCAATAGCTTCACCTAACTTAAGCGAAGTATCCGACGTCGCAGTCGAAGAAGTTAGTGAGGCGGTAAAATACTCCAAAAAGGGAAAAGCTGTTGGCCCAGACGAAATACCCTCAGAGTTTTGGAAAAAGATGGGAGATATCGGGTTTAGATGGCTCATGATTCTTGTCTCCAAACTTATTCGAGGTGATCGCATGCCTAATCAATGGAGGGAAAGTTACCTTCTTCCAATTTATAAAGGAAAGGGTGATACTCGAAGCTGTGATAATTACCGTTCGATTAAGCTGATGTCACACACCATGAAGATCGTTGAGCGAGTCTTGGGTAGCCGACTGCGAAAAATAATTAGGCTATCTGATGACCAGTGCGGGTTTGTCGGTGGTAAGTCAACCACGGATGCAATCCAGAGTATAAGAATAATTATGGAAAAGCATCGGGATTCTTTGGAGGATTTGCATGTCGTATTGGTTGATTTTGAAAAAGCATTCGATCGGCAACCACGAGATCTAATATGGGTGGCCCTCAGGCAACGACGAGTTCCAGAAACCTATGTGCGGATAATTATGGACATGTATGATGGAGCAGTTACTAAAGTAAGATGCGCAGCTGGAGTCACCGAAGAATTCGAAATCACAGTAGGTGTACACCAGGGAAGTGTCTTGAGTCCCCTGCTCTTTATTACAGTTCTTGATTACCTGCTTGAAGGCAAAGTGACGGATCCAAAAGTACATCAGTTATTCTTTGCTGACGATGGAGCCATCATAAGTGAAGACCCGATATCCCTACAACGAGCACTTGACGTATGGGTGGATGTTCTAGAAGGAAGTGGATACCGCATAAGCGCGAAAAAGACAGAATACCTATGCTGCCCATTTTCTGATCCACACAGGCCTATTCTAGACATTTATTTGAATGGAGTAGTGCTCCCCAAGTGTGAAAAGTTTAAATATCTGGGGTCTATGATAAATAACGAAGCTACTTGTGATGACGATATCAATCATCGCGTAAGCGTAGGGTGGATGAAGTGGCGGGAAAATTCTGCTATCTTCTGTGACCGAAAAATGCCCCCTATGCTGAAAGGAAAGCTCTACACTTCAGTTGTGCGTCCAGCACTCACATACGGTTCACAATGTTGGACAATGTACAAAAAGTATGAGAGTAAGCTAACGGCAGCTGAGATGAAGATGCTTCGTATGACAGCAGGAGTTACAAAGCTTGATCGAATTAGAAGTACGAAGATCCGAGGAAGCCTTCATGTTAAGAATACCATTTCTCAAAAAATTGAACACGACCGACTCAGTTGGTATTGCCATGTTCAAAGGAGAGATCCTGAGAACACCGTCAAAAAGGCAATATCATACAACGTTCCAATTCGGAATAAAAAGAAAGGTAGGCCTAAACACTCCTGGTACAAACAAATGCAAAAACAAACGAACAAAGGAAGAAGAAGAAGAAGAAGAAGAAGAATTAGATTAGATAAAAGTATATGTATGTATGTACATATAAGGCATATTTTTCAAACGTTTTATGACTACCTTTAAAATGTTTAAGCACAGTGCGAGCGCTTAGGAAAGTTGGAGATGATTTGATTTTGAATGTCTGAATATCATACTAAGTGTTGGGAAACACTGAGTCCGGTAATTCTTTCCAAATTCGTGCAGTGCGGTTAAGGAATAAATTTCCGAATTAAGCAATACGTCCGAAGTTGGGCTTAAGAGTGAACTTATGATGATGATACTACGCGGTGCTTGGTTATCCATTTGACAATGCTATCGAGATCAGAATTTAATGAGCTTTAATGAGCTACGCTGCCGTTCTAAAACCACATCCGTAGGACAAGGACGTAAATGTGGAAACTAATATGAGAAACTGAGAATACTGTCTCCAACAAAAGAATTTAGTGGATAAGTAGTTTCAGACAAAAGATTATTGAATGATACGAACGAGAAAGAGAGTCGGAGACAGAAGAGAGCCCCGGGACATGCCAGCATTTAGTTTATGAATTTCAGACTTAAAACCTTCATAAAATGTACGTATTTTCGAAAAGGGAGCGTGATGCTTAACTCTATTTAATACTTTTGTAACATAAACTTCAATAATCTTACTTTCTCCAAAACAATGTAAAGATTTGTGCCCGATCGATGAGATATACCATCAGATCATCATTTGGACCATCATATTGCTACGAATGTCATATAGGTATTTCTTTAGTTGATAATTTTTCAGTGTTTCCATGACCCTAATAGCATGGGCTGCTAGTGTAATTGGGCGCAGAGGGGGCGTAAGGCGTAGGCGGTGTGGGCCACCGCCCACGGCCTCGCGGTGCAAAGGCCCTCGCGCCTCACAGCCGAAAATAAATTTGAAAAAGTATGGAAAATCCAAAAGTACACGCCACAAGGTTTTTCTTATAATAATTAGAATTAATTCTCAACTTAAAGATATTCCACCATTCTGCGCACGAAATGAATGTCAATGTCAATAATCGATATTTCTGATAAACTATACTTATGTGGATCTCCATCCCGTGTCAATTTTTTCTTGTGGTGTGCGTATTTCGTATACATACATGTCAATCCCTCTTCAAATACGGATTCGAAGAATTTGATCTTTGTCAAAAAATTCGATTTTTTTGGTTTGAAGGAACGTAAAATCTGTCGAGAGATCGAAATCTTCACACAGAAATTGATTTCTCATGTGTAAAGGAAATCGACATTATATTATGTTATATTAATTAAAGGGAGGTTCTCTTTTTTCAGTTTCAAAAATGACACTTTTTCATGAATTTTTTTTTTTTCATGGAAGGAATGATATAATCAATTCAAATTTTTTTTACTTGTTTATTATCATATTAAGTACAAAAAATAATTTTTTTTATCAAAAAATACCGGGCCATTTACGGAACGAGACCACCTCCAAAAAAATTTGTTCGCTGTTGGCCACTCTAGCTCCTGCAAAAATAATCGAAAATTAAAAAATCAAAGTTTTTTTGTTAAATAGAAGAATGTAAAATGTAATAATTGCCCAAAGTCAAAAATTCAAAAAAATGATGGACGCTTGAATTTTAGTGTTCGTTTTTTCCACTTTTTTTCGCTCTTCTGAGCGCTGTACAAGAAAATTTTTTTGATATATCAGCCTGATTTTGGTCCAGACTTCAATAAATTTAATAAGCTTTAAACAAAAAAAATTATGACGATCCGTCAAGTAGTTTTAAAGTAATCGTAGCCAACAGTTTGAAAAACGTGGTTTCGAGAAAAACGCGATTAAAGTTTTTTTTTCGAGTCATGGCTCATGTGTCGACACCTGGTGGCCCATATGGTACCTCTGTTTACCATGGTATGGATATGTAGGCGCCAAATTCAAAAATATTGGTGTAAAACATGCTACGCTCAAAATACCTCTAAATGTCAATTTTCGAGACAAAAAGGTAGGTCTCGTTTCTGTTCTATAAAATAAAAACAATGGAAAAAAATGCATTTTTGGTCGCCGAAAAAGGCGAACATTGCCTTAATTAAAAAATCTCATCTCTGTCGTTTCTGATCATTCGTTTATATTTAAGCATTACTCTTGAACATTTGCGTACATTTTGTGACTTGATCAAAGAATATCGACAAACAGGATTCGAAAAGTGCTTGTCTGACGCTCGTCAATTTAGTGAGAAAAGCAGTTATGATTTGCCAAAAGATTTTAAAATAAAACAGTAGCCAAAAGAAAGGATGTTTGATTATGAAGGTAGCGATCAACCTACAAAGTCTGCTAAAACGCGGTATGAAACAGATTTTTTTAATACCATGATTGATTCTGCCATAAGTAACATAGAATCGAGATTTATGTCTTTAAATCAACATTTTGAAAATTTTGGTTTTCTCTATGAGGCAAGTTAAAAAAAAATCCAAAAGAGCAAATATTGAAAAACTGTCAGGATTTACACACAGTCCTGCAAGAAGGTGGGATCAGTGACTTCCAACCTTATGAGGGGTTTTTGTTTAATGTTCCAAAGAAGTATGAGTATAAAAATTTAGGTTTGTTTCTTAATAAATAAAAAAAACTGTTTAATTAAGTGATTTTTTATTTTATATTGCCTTTTACTTGGACCATCCTCGCCTCGCGAAATGTATCTTGCCCACATTAAGTTTAGGTCTTGTGCCGGCACTGATTAGGCGGTACCTAGAAGGGAGGAAAATTCGCCTGTTTTAGAGACAGACTAAACAGATCCTATTTTTCATTCACTCGGAAAGATAAAAAAGCTTACGCGGTGGTTTTGCCAACGTTAAAGAGCACCTGATCGTAACAATGGAAGAGATAATATCTAAGCCAGCGGATTTTTTCTTGTCGAGATCTTTCAGTTTTCTTGCAACTATATGAATGCGAAATTTAATTAATCGTTTTTGCTCTCAAGTCCAGGAGGAGTCATGACAAAAAGAGTTTCATTGAAGACGAGCGTAGGAACCAAAGACGAAGTAGTATTTCCTATTTTTTTTTTGGAAATGGCTGAAAATTTGTATTACCTTTGGGGTATTGTAGTATTTGTTTTCTTAAATTGCGGTCATGCCAAAAATAGGTTTAGGGTTGGCCTCAGGATATCGGAGCTTTGTTCTCTGATCCTAATAACCTCTTTACAAAAATATAGTTCACAGTACAATTTAATATTAGTGTTGAGTCTCAATAGAAAATATATTGATCCGCCCCTGGATCCTCTAAACCAATAACCGCAATCGATCACACAAATTGCATGGCCAGACCCAAACTTTACATACAATAGCGTTACCATAGCAAATGTGAGGGATGTTGGGATACACACACGATCTAACACTGTGCACTTCATATTTGGACTTTATTTTTTATATATTTCTTAAATTCTGTTATTTTTTTCTACAACGCATCGGAACGGAAATTAAAAAAAATTTAAGTGGTATATAGAAGAAGATTGTCTTATTTTAGTAAGTTAACTGGGGGTTTGGAGTTAGCGTTCGCGTAGTTAGTTATATCCTAACTCTCCCACGGATGCTTAACGCGACTTCAACGAGATGCAGATTGGAACTCCTTACTTCGTACAAATGGAGTTTGGGATTTTTTTTTCTACAGCAAATCGAGAGATGTGTATTTATTGCAAATGTGAATAACTTAAAAATGACATTCAACACTTAGCTTCAGTCATAAAAACACAATTCATAAAACCAATACAATGTTGAATATTCCACTCAACTGCGAACACTCATTCAAAGTACATTCATTCTTAATCCTCATTGAAATCGAAAAAAGGAACTTTCAATGACTTTCAGTGACATCAGAATTCAGTTTTATCGATTTATAAATTAAACTAGAACAGTTGGCTTAGTCCACGTCATTACCATCAGCGATACTTTAATGCTTTAAATATGTGTACACACAGCAAACTATCATGTAGATTATAACCTTAGAACCTCATTGTCTTGGCAGAATATCACGTTTAATGTCGTTTTTAACTTGTAGTTCATCCAAATCCCTGTTAACGCTCTTCACATACACGCACTCCCCTCCATCATTTCTTCATCCTTTTATAGTTACAGCAAACGGTCGCCATAAGCAGTTTAATATGATAGAGAGCCAAAGCATACAGAGTTATACCCACAACGTTTACAATGTGTAAAATACACATTAAGCTTATTTACAACCGCATTGTGCTGCCGCATATTAAGCGGCTATTGGTGCGACAATGAAGAGGCCTGCTGCTGTACAATCAGTTGATAGGCATCACTGTGACGGTGCGGCAATACCGCATGTTGTTGTGGCGTTTCAATGGTTTTCTGTGTAATGCAGCCGCATCTCAGTGCTGCCCACCCTCACCATCACCATAACCATAACCATATCCTTGTAGTGCAAACATCAACCACTATTTATGTTGTATTCCCTATGCCCCTTAGCCCACCCGATCCAAGAGTAAAAAATAACAACTCCACCACAACCACAACCTGATACCTTCAAAAATATATTAATATAGTGTTGCATGAAAGCCTGCTTGCTGCCTGTGTTGTGTGTCCTCTCTATCTCGGTCCAGAAGAGTACACGCAGATTTCACTGACAAAAAAAAAAAACAAACATCCTAGAGATGAATTATATTTGTAGACCTTATAGCGATCCACCATCACCACAACCTACCATTTACCCTGAAAATCCCTCAACTGGAAACATAGTCATGCACGTTTTGATTGTCCAGACCTCTTGTGCGGAAATTTGTTCTCAATGTTTCTCTTCCCAATCAGGTGGCAATGAATTCGACCAACAGTCGGCTGATTTTTCAACCTCACACTGCAACTTGATCCCAATCCCTACCGTGCGAGAGCAGCTCAGTGCTTCAAACGCCACACTGTCACCGCAAAGGTTTGGAACTTCACACCTTGCGCCAACCATGTCAACATCTTTATCGGCCGGTGGCAGCACAAATCGATACTTGACTCTGAGAAGCCCCATTCCTCCGGTGCAGGGACATAGCCAAAAGCCTCGCAGTAGCTACCCGGAGTTTCTTCAGCCAAGGCTTTCGTTGAATGGAGCGGTTTCGGGTCACAGGCACTTAGTGCCGTCCCCTCGGCCGTTGTTTCGAGAACAAAGTTCACGGTCCTTTCAGCCATTTTTAGAGAGTTACACAGGCACGGTGGCGAGTGGTGGCATGCACACCACAGAACTGTCAATAACGCCATCTGTCACTGGCGACGAGCAGTATATTGATTTGGGCAGTTTGAGGCGCTTCTCAATAGATCGTCAGAGTTTCAATGGTAAGCAATCTGACTGGTTGATAAGGAATTCTATCCTTTAATAGGGATTTTAAGACCAGACACTTTTTTACTAAGTCTAGCTCGTAAAAGTCTTATTGTTAGATTTTAATTAATCTAAGTTAATTTGCTTGTATCATTTTAATTAGATCTTGGATCGAAATTTGGAATGTCACGGCCGCAGTTCGGTCAAAGCGTTTCACAGCAAGGTTTCTTTTCATCACACGACAGCCTAACAGCACCATGCGTAACACGTGCCTCAAATCCACATGTAGCCAGCACTGCCTCCGAAATGGATTTGACACGAAAGCCACAACGACGGAAATCCCGGGGCCGGCTGAAAGCTGGCGAACAGCCTCTGCTCGGCTCATGGAATCGCACTGGAATGAGAGGCTCGCAAGATAATACATTGGGCACTGGCGCCCTAGCGTCCAGTAATCAAATAAATAGTGGAAATTATTGCAATGGAACTGATAGGTAAGTCCAAGGAATGCAATTTTTTTTTATTTTTAAATATTTACAAAAAACTATACGGCCCTGTTACTAACATAATGTATTTCCAAATTATTTAGTAATACTTTGAATTTTGAAAGAATCAATAACATATGTTGGCCAAGCACTTTACCAGTCATTTTATTTCGTTATTCGATATTCTAACGAATTAAGTATCCCATTAGCTTTAAATTTGGTTTGCCAAACTATAAGTCTATAAAGCTGTAAAGTTTCGGGAAAAAATAAAGGTTTGGTAATTGGAAGGCTTAGTGGCGATGTACTAACATATATAATTTTGATGTAGTTAAGGAATTCATCTCACTAAGTTTCGCTTTAAATTCCAACAGCAAAATAGAAATCAAGTGAAGAATGACTTCTGTTTCTTTGAGGGTTCAGAAGTAAATCAAGTATATACCCATTATACCAAAGAACTAATGTGACATCGAGCAACTTCTTAATTATTCTACCCTTGCTCTATGGCGCCGGAGAATAGCAATTATAGAAATTGGTTGAAGAAGTCTTCGGACACTTCGCCAAATATTCGGTCAAGTTCGCCTTGAAAGCTTTTCGAGGAGAAGATTTTAAGACGAAACCTAATAACCTTAGAGTGACTTGAAACAAGTCAAGTGAATAAGAGTTCATCGACTTAGATGAGAAGGACATGTAGAGCAGTCATCAGTAGGAAGTCTTCAAGGTAGCGCGTACTAGAAAAGAATAAGTCCAAAATATTAAGGGCCGATCGTTAATTCTACAAAAAAGATGAGTTGGTAGTAATTTATTGATATTTGATTAATTGATAAATTGATATTTGACAGGCAAATCTTGTAAGTTGAAGTCCATATATCGGGAACCCTTTGACATTCGTGCAGTGGTCAAAGATACTGAAAGTTTATTGCAGATGCACTTGGCATGTAAATATCAAGCAGATCTCACCATTTTGTGTTGTCTTAGGTCAAAGCTTTGGCGACAAATTAAAGCTTTTTTTGAGAACAAAGTGGACGCAGACGAAACGAGCTTGTTTTCTTTAAAGGATGTCTGAATATATTCCTTAAAAATCATAACACAGAATTCCAGTCTACCTTAGACTATCTTTTATGTATTCTATCTATCTATTGTCTTCAATGTTTATAGAAATCTCTAAAAGTCTTTGTCTGGCATCTTTCTATATAATAAATTTTTTCTGACTGCATCGCATTTGAATGTAGTGTCTAACGTCCTCCAGCGAACTTCCGTTTTTTTTTCCAAGGAAATGTGGTTGACATTGATCAGAGGCTTCGAAATAATTGATGAAACAAAAAAATTATACCAAGAACCTTTAAAGATAGCAAGAGGATATAAAAGCCTTACCCGATTCAATTTAAATAAGCCTAATTGTAATATCAATAAGACCTTCTTGTATTCTTAGATGCCAGTTCTTTGGTATGCAAATCATTGAGATTAAAGAAAGATAATTTTTATAAAGATGATTAAAGGTATTTTAATTAATCAAGATCTTCGGATGGGTAGAATTTTTTCTTGGTAGAAACAAACCAATGTTTACCGGAGAATTAGGAACTACCCTCTCTGTTGCACAAGGATTTCTGTTCAATATGCCACCCCTCGATTCTTTCAGCAAACAGACGCAGACTGATAGCTTTTTCACATTGGATTAATAACGAAATTAGCCATTCCACCCATTATTCTGAACTCATTCAGATTACTTCCAAGTCACATTGATTGCACTTTCCTGAAACTACAGTTTGCTAAAAAACTTCCAAGTCACTATTCATTCACAGGCCCAGATTAATAGGTGGCTAGGGGAGACTGAAGCCCCGGGCCCCGCGGAAACGAGGGTCCCATCCCATTAAGAAATTTAAACCGTAAAACCGCGATATTCAAACTGTGCAATCTAATAAACCCCAAAAATATAAACCAAAATTAGTTGACCCCACTAAATCCAAACTCGAAAACTATATACCCCAAAAACGTTAAACCCATATAGCCCAACACACAATTAATCCCATAAACTTTAAACCCACTTAGCTCAACTCGCTAATATCTCCAAATAGTCAAACTCACATAGCCCAAGTCGCTGTTAACCCAAAACTGTAAACTCAAAAAATATTAAATCCATGCAGCCTAATTCAGCAAAGGGTTGCCAGATTGAAAAACAAATTGAATTCTATACCTCGTATCTTTTTTTGCGATGTGTGGAAATATGCTGTACTAATTATCTCGAGTACCTTATTTATTCTTGATTAAGAGAGATGTGCGAATTGAGCGCAAGAGTACATTTCGATACTAGTGTGGTAAAATTTAGGATTGTTAATTTCCACGAGTCCGTTTTGAGTTTAACAAGCAAAAAATCGCGATACAAAGTTTGCCGCAGAAGTATAATGCCAGTAACATGTCAGGAAAATACTCTGGATTGCAGGCCCGTTTAAAATAAAATGCACGACTGGGTCGCACGAACTTGCTCCTATGTAATCGACTGGGAATTTTAAAAACGAATGTTATTAGAGAAAACTGTTCATAAGGATAAAATTAATTTTTAAATTCTTTTAGTAGTAACAGAATGCTTTGCAAATATGAATTTATGCAAGAACAAAAATTATAAGTCCTTGTAGTGGTTTCTTAAAAAAATTTTGGTACGCTAATTTAAAGTTTTTATGATTGTTCGAATAAAAATTAAATTTACGAAAAGAAATATTGACCCGTTTCGGAGATATCGAATTTTCAAAAAAAAGAAAAAAATAGATATTTTTTTCAAAAATTCAAAAAATATTTATTTTAAAGTTTTGAAATGCAATGTGTCTTAGACTTTTTAGAAGCTTATCTATAAAAATTTTCATTAAGATCCGTTATGTGGATAATGAGAAATTCAAAATTCGAAAAAATGGTTCTATGGTAGGTACAAGCTGTAATATCTTAATTTCAAAATTTTTTTTATTAAATTAAAGATCGTAAAAATTGGTTGAAAGATAAAAAATTTTATCAAAATTCTAGGTGCCGTTTTCGAGAAAAATACGATTTTTGAAAACCATTTTTTTTAATTTTTCAGCATTTGTATGGTAGGTACCTTTATTTTTAGGTAAAATAAAAACTTTTGTTTAACATTTTGTAGATCATATTGAGAAACTTTTATTTACAAAGTAAAAAAAATCTAGCAAGGGGTTTTCGAAATATTGAGTTTTGAAAAAAAATTTTTGAAGTTTTTTTTAAAAATCCAAAAAATTTTTTTTTGAAAATTTGAGTACACAATTCTATTTATGTTTTTGGGAAGCTTTAGCAAAAAAAAAATGATCAAAATTGGTTGAACCGTTTTTGAGAAAATCAAAAACAAAAAAAATGGTTCCATGGGGGGTACCCTCAATAACTATTTTTCGGAAAATTTTTTTCAACCAATACCTAGATTTAATTAAATGAAATTTTTCTGTATCTTTATTTTTTAAATCTGTTGAACAGTTTTTGAGAAAAAAAAATGTTTATAAAATTTCGAAAAAAATTCGTATGGGGGGTACCGTTATTTTTGGCCTTAAAAAAAAAAGAAAAAAACGTGTGGGGGGAAAAAATTAAAAATGATATTTAGCAAGTTTAAAGAAAATCGGCCGAGTCGTTTAGCCTGTAGTCGAACAGACAGACAGACAGACAGACAGACAGACAGACAGACAGACAGAATTGCGAGACCCACTTTTTTAGTCTTCGCTATCATCGTAATGTCAACTTTGATCAAAATCTCGAGTTCGATTTTTTTTACGAATGCATAACTTGCCTTATAGTACCTATAAGTCGCAAGTAAAAAAGAAAATGAATTAGCTTTTTACGTTCCCTGCGTTCACATTCATTGAATCTAGTTGGCGAATGTAGCGTGAATGATAATATTCATTCCGCGATTTTTTTAATCTTTTACGAACATTGTTCAACTTTTTTAGTTCATCTACACATAGATATGTTTTGCAAAAAGAAAGTGGAAAAGCTACGAGTTTGTCCATAACTCGATGGTCGAAAAGCTCATCTTCAAAATCAAAAATTATTAAACTTGAAAATGCCTTTATGGCTGTATTCTGGAAAGAGATTTTAAATAGATTTGACGCACCAATTCGTATTTGCAAAAAGTGGAACTAGATTTAAACGTAGCTAAAAACATGATGTTATCTTTGATTGAATATTTGAAAAATACACGAGATAATTTTTCACAAATTGAAATACAATCGAAAGCCTTGAGCAAAGAAGTTAATCAAAAATATTCTGATTTCAATAAAAGAAACATTACAAAGATATTGAACGACGGATAAAAAGAAAAAGAAACGCTCTATGGATCTGATAAGTTTAGAATTGGCACTTTTTATGTAATAATAGATAAATTGCTCACAGAAATGCGCAAGAGGATTGAAGCTTACGCTTACATCACTGAGATCTCGGATCGGATTTTTTGCAATATTTTAATTACGAGTATGAGTGAAAATGAAGTAAAAATAAAAGCAAAATATTTATCATAAAGATTTAGAAATTGAATTAACTTACGAACTAGAGCAGCTTATAGCCCGGTCAAAATAGACATTCAAGGTTACATTAATTCGCACAAAGCTGAAAATTGGCATGAATGTTGAGAACACTATTACAAACAATTTGTCAAAAGTCCCCATCGATCCGACGTGTGCAAAAAAAATTATTCAAGGTCAAATGTTGCAAATTTCGGTTTTTTGCATTTTTCAGCTGAACGGCAAGTTTTATCATAAGATAGGTGAGACAAAAATTATTCATCATGCAATTATCTATAGAAATCGTCTTAACACTTTTTCTCCTAAGAATAACCATTTTGGAGATACAGCGATGTTGAAAAATTTGTGTTCTTCATAATATGTATGTCAATTACCGTTATATACATTACACAACGGTAATACAAGTAAAAATATTAGTTTTCGTGGCGTGTAGATACATATTATACAATTCTAAAGCCAGATATACACTGTTCAAATGCATGACAAGCACGCGCAAGTGTATTGGTGAAAAAATCACACGTATAGATTGGATTTAGGATTAAAGCAAAATGAAAATCTTTTGAGTTTCTTTCAATCTAGCGTCCTGCATTGAAGTAGTGTATATGCAAGATTGATGATTGACCATGCATTTATTGGTTCATTTGCGTAGTTCGTTGAAGAGATGAGAACACAGTACAACATAAGCACTGATTGAAATATTAAAATAGTAAACAAAAAATGTATGATGAAACGGACAGACAAAATAAAACAAATTACCTACTCGGATAAAATTGAAAAAATCTCAAAGACGTTCTTATATTCACAATTTCGCCGAAAAAAAACTCACAAAGCGCAACGTCCTCTCACCACACCGTCCATGTTAAAATAAAAGATTGAAGACTCATGCTTGTGTGTATGTGCAACTTTAATCCGAATTTTCGAATACACTTGCACAATGTATATTTGGCTTAAGAATATAAACTCGAAAGAAAACCCAGTCCCTCATTTTATGTGACCGTACGGCCTTGAGCAGCATCTGTCTGCGACGCTCGTATACCAGCTCCGTTTCTAAGGGCCCAAACAAAATAGTATTAGTCCCAAGCGTTCCTTCGTAGTAAGAACAAGTAGTTATTGCAAACAGAATTTGTGCAGTTTCTTGTTTGTAAGAGAAATGTATCAATTTTGCTTTATTTGTAGTAAACATTTGGCGGAAAAAGTACACTCGGAAGAGTACCATTACCGTAGTTAAAAGACGTCACGAACAAGAATAAGCTGGTACATCAATAATAAGTCCTCCTCGTACTAGAGCACGCGTAAATGAATCAGTTTTTTGTTTAGGTTACGTTACCTTAGGTTAAGGTGGCTGCTGACCGGAAAAGCCAAAACACTTAGACCAATATTTGGTCCGTTGTGATACTACAGGATTTCAAAAATCAATCTTACTCGTTAAACCATTAACAATGAAGCATTTGAGACAGTGAATGTCAGAATTGTTTTTTGTTTAAAAGAGTGCTGTTTATTCTGTGGCAATGAATTGAATAAAGCGTTTGAAATGAAAAAAAGCACTGCAATATCGGCGTCAAATTTGTAATGTAATTAGGTGCTTAGATAAGTTTTGGTACTTATCTTTTGTAAAAAATACTCATAATCGCTTTCGTCATTTCCAATAGTAGTATTTTTCAATTAGATACAAAATTTTCAACTCAATAGGACCACAATAGATCGTTGAATAGGCCTACCGGGAAAGCCACCTTTAAAAAAACGCGCCAAGTGTTCTACTTCACGGGTGGCGCGGAACCGTGTGCATATTATGAAGAATACAACTTTTTCAACTTTTTGCTTCGCTATATCTCCAAAATGGTGATTCTTAGGAGAAAAAGTGTTAAGACAATTTCTATAGATAATTGCATGATGAATAATTTTTGTCTCACCTCTTTTATGATGAAACTTGCCGATCAGCTGAAAAATTGAAAAAACTGATTTTTGCAACATTTGACCTTGAATAATTTTTTTTCAACTTTTTGCTTCGCTATATCTCCAAAATGGTGATTCTTAGGAGAAAAAGTGTTAAGACAATTTCTTTAGATAATTGCATGATGAATAACTTTTGTCTCACCTATCTTATGATAAAACTTGCCGTTCAGCTGAAAAATGCAAAAAACCGATTTTTGCAACATTTGACCTTGAATAATTTTTTTTGCACACGTCGGATCGATGGGGACTTTTGACAAATTGTTTGTAATAGTGTTCCCAACATTCATGCCAATTTTCAGCTTTGTGCGAATTAATGTAACCTTACCCTTATTTTTGAAGCTAATTTGACCGGGCTATTATTCAAATGATGAAATTGCAGCCACAAGTGTTTTCTTCTCAAGTTCAAAAAGAAAAAGGTGAACTTATTTCACATTTTAAAATACTTAGCTGGATCGTTGAAAAACAAATGATTGACGTTTTTCCAAATGTTCATGTAGCCCTTAGAATATTCGTGACAATACCCATAGCTAATTGTGAAGCAGAAAGATCTTTCTCAGTCCTTAAAAGAATAAAAAATATGTACCGATCTTCGATGTTGGATGAAAGATTAACATCTTTAACTTGTTTAGCAATCCAATCCGAATTATTAAGATCGATTGAGTTTAATGATTTGATTCAAGATTTTGTAAAAATGAAATTGAGAAAAAAAATTTTGTTAAATAATTATTATTTATAATGTATATACTTACTCATTCAATCTAGTAAATCCTAATTACTACATAATTTGTTATTTTTAATTTTTAGAGTTTTGAATAATCAAAAAGAAAGGGTCTGACGGGTTTGAGTTCATGGTTTTTGGATTAATTACGAATTGGGTTATGTGGGTTTAACGCTTTTGGGCTTACGATTTTTTATTTGCGATTGCGAAATGAACAAATTTAATTTTTCAAAAACGTTAAAAAGAGGAGTCCCTGATAAATAATTAGCCCCGGGTATCAAAAATTCTTAATCTTATCAAGGGTTGGAGCATTTGGGGGATAGCTTCTTGGATTTTCGATGCAATTCCTCGACGCATCGCTTCTGAAAGCGTGGACTCCTAGCGCCCCAGGTTATTGGGGGTTGGCTTGCTTGGGGTTATGAAAGGTTGGCTTGCTTGGGTCTTATATCTTTTTAGCGGGCCTCAAATTTGAAATAGCCCCGGGCCCCCATATTCTTTAATCCGGGCCTGTTCATTCATAATCTTTCTCGGAAGATGATTCTATCCATTTTTAACGCGACGCACGGATCGAAAACTAATGATGGGGTTGGTGGGGATGTGTAATCAGTTAGACTAAAATTATGTCCCTCTTTTCATCTTCCTAATCATTGTAGCTTGCCCCAGGCTGAACTTATGGCGATTAAAGGATTTTCTCAAAGAAAACGTGTTATTATTAACTACTGATATCCGCATGTTCTCGGATAGTCAAGCGGCTATTAAATCTCTGGACTCGATCTCTTCTAACTCTATAACAGTCCTTAACTTGTTTTCCATAAGAAATGAAGATAGCACAGCAGTTCGATATTCACCTCCGTTGGATGCCATGGTAGGTATGGGGACATTCCAGAAAACTGTTAGACTGACGAACTCACCAAAGTCAAACAACATTACCTATATATTATCTGTTAAGGCTAATATTAATAGGTATATCCACCGTTTTATGCAAACGTATGCTGAAACAATATGTTACAGAATGTATGTCTATGTATACGAGTATATTGTGCTCTAGCCCGTAGACGTAGTCTTCATTTGGAGAGTTTTTCTTCGAGGAATTTAGTGATGAAATTAATATAGGCATTTACAGTCTCTCTTGCTTCATAAGAATCTTCAAATGGTTCAACGAGTAGGCAGAAAATATCTAGATTCATTTGGTATCAGAATTGACCAACTCTAGCTTAAGCTGCGACCGACGCGACGCTGACAGTCACGTTTTGTGGTGATCATCAGTTTTGGCCTTATGACTACGAAGGTCTGCAATTTCAATCAAAATTAAATTTTTAGTAGACAAGTTTTAAGCATATCTTCAAATTTTCTAGAAAACAAAAACTATCTATACAAGCTGTGTGCGATGTATTTTATTTGAAAGGCATGTATTAAATATGTATGAAATATAACATCGTTCAAATCTCCAAATGCCCTTATCCGGCTGAATTTGAGCGATGACCTGTCTTATGTTCTTTTTAAGGATATCATCTGGGGTTTATTTTTATAGACCTTTGACTTCATAAAACCACACAAGAAAAATTCTAGCGAGGTCAAATTGGTGGCTAATTGGTCACCTCTGCGAGCCATAATCTTGCTCTAAGATTGTTCATGCAGAATGTCAATCGTTTTTGGGCCAACATTTGGCCCCACTTCCAAAGGCCTCTAAAGCCCAGTCAGCGAATAAGAGACGTTGTCTATATGGTCATGAACTTGGAGCTCTTGGGTCTGTTGGATCTTGGATTCAAAATTCACCAAATTGAAGTCTGTTAAAAGCCAAGTTCGAATGCCAAGCTCGAATGCCTCGGTTTCTGCTGTACACTTTCACGGACCCGAGAGATGTTCATATTCATTTTCAATTAAAAACATTTTCTGCACACAAAATAAAAATAAATTAAAATAATGAAGACTTTGATGATTTCAAACAGTACTCATCGGCTGTCTGATCTAATCAGACGTTTCTCTGTGCGGTACATTCTAAGAAGCAAACATTCATAAAAGAAATAGATCACCAACTTTAGTTGAAGACATTAATTTGTCTTTCAACATTAAAAATCGTAAAATGAGTGCGGATGACCATAATCTTAAATATGGGCGGTTTACCCCCCTACAATGTCTTCCCGACTCGGATACTGATATTGAGTGTGAAGAAGTGTTAGCTACTCCACCAGTTAAAAAAATTAAAATACCTTCTATATGTGTATTGCAAAAAACAACCCAAAATATACACTCTTTGCTTAAAGACATTAAAATCCATGATTATTGTATTAAAAAAATGTCAATTGGCATAAAAATAAACTGCAACAAAAGTGAAGACCATACCAGAGTATGCACTGAATTAAAACTTAAAAACTGGCAATTTTTCACTCATGACCTTCATACAGTGAGGTCATTCAAAGTTGTTCTTTTTGGGCTAGATGAAATGCCAATTGATGAATTAAAAACTGAATTAAATGTACTTGGTTTAAAATGTGAAAACGTTAAAATAATAAAAAAACAATATGAAAATTTCCTGGATGTTTTCTATATAGTGTTCCTCGAACGCGGTTCAGTTAGGCTTGCGGATCTAAAAAAAAAAATACCATCTATATTCAAAACACAAGTGAAGTGGGACTTTGCTCGACGTCAAAAGCAAAAGTATACACAATGCTTTAACTGTCAGATGTTCGGACACGGAGAAAAAAATTGTCACATCAAGACCCACTGCGCGATCTGTTCTGAAAATCACGAAACAAGTAAGTGCAATTCAAACAATATCAGATGTGCAAACTGCAATGCAACGCACAAGTCCACTGACCTCTCGTGCTTGAGCCGTAAAACCTTCTTCGATATGAGGGAAAAGCTTTCTAATAAGAACAAACGTCAAACTCAAGTTCTTAAAACAATGCACTACGCGCATCAGTCATCATATGAACCGAACACCTCTGATTTCCCACCTCTCCCAACTCATTGGAGAGCACCCTTGCAAGTAAAACCGGTTTCTATGCCTGTTTCTGCTCCCACTCACTGTGGTGTTTGGTCAAACAACAACACTACTGCTGATGATAACACCAGTGGTCTCTTCTCTATGGATGAAATCAACAAGCTTACTGCGGAGATGTTAACTTTATTGGGTAAATGCAAGACAAAACAAGACCAATTTAATACTATTGCACAATTAGCAATTAAGTTTCTTTATAATAGTAGTAATAAGTAATGAATAGGACATCCATGAATATTATATGTTGGAATGCTAGAAGCATTCGATGCAAATCAATTGAATTTTTTGCTTTTCTTAAAAAGCATGATGTAGATGTAGGTTTAGTATCTGAAACTTGGTTAAGTTTTGATGACAAATTAAATAATCAAGATTATGCTTGCTATCGTCTTGATAGAGATGAGAGAAGGGGAGGCGGTGTTGCCGTGTTAGTTAAAAAAACAATACGACATGAATTAATTCCAATTATTAATACAAAAATAGTTCAAAACTTGGGAATTAAAATACCTTTTGCCAATGGTAGTGCTTTAAAAATATTTTCTATTTATTTTTCTGGAGGTTCAGCTAGTGCGGAAAAACGATTTCATTTGAATAACGACTTGAGAAAACTAATTGGTATAAATGATAAATATCTTATTGGGGGTGATTTTAATTGTAGGCATAGAAGTTGGGGTTGTCTAAGAGCGAATACATGGGGAAACATTCTTGCTAGCCTTAACTCCAGGCATCAATTTGAAATTTTGTACCCTCCTCACCCAACTTACTACCCTGCTAATAATAGGTCTAACCCATCAACTTTGGATTTATATTTAAGTAACATGCCTAATCTTTTTAACCAACCTATGGTCATAAATGAGTTAAGTTCAGATCATCTACCTGTACTTATAAAATCTCTCAATTCACCATTGGTAAGCAAAAATGAAGTATTAGACATTAAAAATGCAAATTGGTCTAGATATAAAAAAGAAATGAGATCCAGATTGACATGTATACATGCACCTTCAATCGATATTGTCGACCAGCAACAAATAGACTTTGGAGTTTCTTGTTTCACGACGGCTGTTGAAGAAAGTATTGACATTTCAGTTCCTAAAAAACAAATATTTCATGACAGTGCCAACTTATTATCACCTTACATTCTACGTCTTATAAAAATTCGCAACAGTAATCGAAGAAAATGGATAAGAACAAGAGATCCTCACTATAATTCAGAAGTTAAGGTACTTAATATCTTAATAAAGGATTCTATTTTAGCTTATAGGAACCGAGCATGGAATGAAAAATTACAGAGTTTAGACAAAGGGAGTAAACCTTTTTGGAATTTAGTCAAAATAATCAAAAAGAAAAATACATACATTCCAGCTTTCAAAGTTGGGAATAATGTAATGATTTCAAGTGTTGAAAAAGCGAATGCCTTGGCTGAAACTTTTTATGAAAACCATTTGACTACTACCGGTATCCCTTGTAATACTACAGTTGAGTCAGTGGTCAGTGACTCAATTAATGTTATAAACTCAAATACCTCAAATGATATTTATGACCATGTTTCATTTCAAGATGTCAAAGATGTACTTATGGCACTTAAAACAAGAAAATCTGCAGGCTTTGATGGCATTAAAAATGTGTATTTAAGAAATTTGCCAAAATCGGGAATCCAATTTTTGCAACTTCTATTTAACTGTTGTTTGAAGGTGAGCTACTTTCCTAAGGCTTGGAAAACAGCCAAAATAATACCAATTTTGAAGCCTGGTAAAAGTGCAAACTTACCAAGCCATTATAGGCCAATAAGTTTATTAAGCTCACTAAGCAAATGTTTTGAACAAATTCTGAAAATTAAACTTGTTTCCCAAGTGACTAGAAATAATATTTTACCGCTTGAACAATTTGGTTTTAGGGCACACCACAGCACAGTGCATCAAGTTCATCGAATTACCAATCACATAAAAAATAATTTTAGGATGGGTAAAAGTACGGGCATGGTACTTCTTGATATTGAAAAAGCATTTGATACAGTTTGGCATAATGCATTATTACACAAGCTTTTAAGACTCAATTTCCCAATGTATCTTATAAAGACCATTCAATCCTTTCTGTCTGAAAGGAAATTTAAGGTTTCAATAAATAACTTTTTCTCTGAATCTTATAATATTATAGCAGGTGTACCTCAAGGTTCGGTGCTAGGTCCAATCTTATACACTATATTTACCTACGACTTTCCATGTTTAACAAACTGTGATAAAGCTATTTTCGCTGACGATACTTGTATCTTTTCATCAGATTCAGTTGGTTTCATTATTGAAACAAATCTGCAATCTGCACTTAATGTAGTTCAAGATTATTTTTTTGATTGGAAGATAAAAATAAATGCCTCAAAGACTCAGGCTATCTTTTTCTCACGAAAAAGAAAAGCCTGTTTCTTGCCAAGTAATAATCTTCAAGTTGGTGGAATAAGCACAGAATGGCGTTCAAGTGCTAAGTATCTTGGAGTTCATTTAGATAAAACTTTAACTTTTGGCGTGCACGTACAAGAAATAATCAAAAAGTTTAATATAACTATCAAAACTCTTTATCCTTTTATAAACCGCAAATCTAAACTGAGTAATGATAATAAGCTCTTGATATTTAAAGCAGTTTTTCAAGCAATTATGTTTTATGGTTCACCGTGTTGGGGGATATGTGCAAAATGCCATATTCGAAGACTTCAAATAGCTCAAAATAAAGTCCTAAAAATGATTCTCAAGCTTCCATGGTCATTTTCAACAGCTGAACTTCACGCCATCGCAAATATAGAACCGGTATTGCAAAGAATTGACAAACTCAATGTTCGCTATAACTTATCCTGTATATCTTCAGATAACATATTGATTTCAAACCTAGCTTCTTAGTTATATGTATTATTGAACATTTCTGTTCTTTTTCTTTATTTTCCTTTTTTTAAGACTGATTTTGTGATATTATTTATTTTATTATTTATTTTTTTTTATTTTATCTTATATTTATTTATTTATTTATTTATTTATTTATTTTTTTATTTATTTATTTATTTATTTATTTATTTATTTATTTATTTATTTTTAATTTACTTATTAATTTATTTATTGATTAATTTATTTTTGTTTATTATTTTTTGTTCATTAATTTATTTACTTGTTTTTTTTTTTTTTTTTTTTGTTTTTTTTTAACTTTTCATATATTTTTTGTTATTTATTCATTTCATAGTTTGTTTATTTATTTATTTGTTTAATTATTATTTATTTAATGGTTTATTAATTTATTTGTTCATTTATTTATTTGTCTATTTATTTATCATATAATTTATATATACATTTATGTAAAACTTTAAGTTGGGTTTGATTTAAATACCACACCGCCCACCCTTCTCCTCTGTACATCCACAGAACACTTTTTAATGAAGGTTTTTTTTGTAGCTTTTCCTTCAATATATTGTTATTTCCTTTTCATTACTTGTATTAAAAATTTTATTATTTGTCAGTAGTAAGGTAGATTTATACCATAACTCTGTAAATTGTGCAATATAGTTTAAGAAAAAATGTAAGAATATTCTGCTACACTAAATACAAATACAATACAATTGATGATTTCAAATGAAACAGCCCCAAGGAAAACTACCATCAATAACACTAACACAAAGGCGGAAACCCATCACTTGTCAAAGTGGGCCGCCTTGTCAAGTCAGTATACGTATACAATTGTAGTCAAAATCTCAGATATTCCTACAGAAAATAATAAACTTTCTCTATTTTTCTTTTAATTCCTCTCACAGGACTAAGGGGTGTATAATTAAATTTCTTTTTATTATTATTTGGACTTAAAATATTCACTATGAAAAGAATTACGTTTTTTGTTTCACTGCTCAGTCATCCGAGGAAAATTAAAAACCTTTATGATGAATTATATTTTTGTGTACTGAGAATGAAGAGAGCTAGCCTTTATGGGGAGAGGGTCTACTTTTTGAATAAATTGTTTTTAATTTAAGTCAATTTTATACGCGAGTGAGAAAGAAAATGAGCTTTCTATGTCAAATGGATATTTTTGTTTAAATTAAAAATTTAAGTCACGTCAAGCAATGAACAACTGAAGCCTTTGACTATATAAAACTGTCAACATTTCCTGTGTATGGAGGGTCACATTTTTTAAAATTTCATGAAAAGGAAAAATTTGTCTCAATCCCAAAGAGAAATTATACTTTTTCATAAAAAAAATGTACTTACTAGAAATACGAGAAAAAGTCATCATGCTAGTAAATGCTTGACAAATATTACAAGGACTCTTCACTATCCATTAGAATCATTCACAAATAAAGGATGATTTTTTGCTATTTTCATTTTGGCAACACTCACGCACGTTTCGTGTTTTGTGTCACTGTCAATTGTCAAACATCTTCAGTTTGGTCTATAAATTTAACCAGGAATCGTCCTATAAACGAACAACGCTTGCAAATTATGGAATTTTATTATCAAAATACGCGCGCTTCTTCCATTTTATGGTCAGTTTAATCGACCTACTGAGGCAGCTATTTGGGCTATTGTAACTAAATTTCGCACCAAATTTACATTGTTGGACATTAAACTACCAACACACGAACTGAGGAAAATATCGCAGCTGTATCGGCTAGTATTTGTGATGACCGTGAATTATTATCGATTCGGCGGTGAAAAATTTTGCGGAAGGATTTAGGTGTGAAGCCTTTCAAAATACAGCTGGTGCAAGGATTCAAGCCGAACGACCTACCACAACGCCGAATTTTCTCTTGAAAAGTTGCCTTTTTTATCGAAAAATTGTGTTCAGTGACGAAGCTCATTTCTGGTTGAATAGATACGTGAACAAGCAAACTTCCGTATTTGGAGCGAAGAGCAGCCAGAAGCATTGCAAGAGCTACCAATGCATCCAGAAAAAGTCACTGTTTGTGGGATTATGGGCTGGCGGAATCCAAAAATATTTAAATTCTCTTAAATTAAACTCTTATGTATATAAAAAAGATCTGAACGATTACTTGACTTAAAAATAGTTACTCATTGTTATGTCAGGGTTTCACTTTCGAAAAAAAAAAATAATTAGTTCAGAATTCATGTAAGGCCTATGTCATCATTTTGAATTTTTATTGTTTAATTAATATTTCTGATGCATTTCAAAAAGTCTGAAAATTAATATTCTATAAAGTTTATTTTGGAAGCTCGCCTTTAAGCCAAGCATTTTTCTTTGCAGTTTAAACAGCTTTTCGGAAATATATTTTAATAACTGATTTTTTTTTTTCTATTTTCAGACTAAACCGACGCTCTGGTTGTGCGACAACAGCCGGCGGTTGTAATCCAAATAGTGGAAACACCTCAAATCTACGCTTTCGCAATAGTACTAGCTCAGCGATGGCAGCCGGATCGGCGGCAAAATTCACATTCGTATTCGATCCGGCGGGCCGGCTCTGCTACTATTGGTCAATGGTTGTTAGTTTAGCATTTTTGTACAATTTCTGGGTGATAATCTACCGGTTCGCCTTCCAAGAGATCAACGGCAAGACCATTGTCGTGTGGTTCTGCCTTGACTACCTCTCGGACTTTCTGTATCTTGTAGATATACTCTTCCACTTTCGAACCGGCTACCTCGAGGACGGCGTGCTGCAAACAGACTCCTCGAAACTCCGCCAACACTACATGAACTCAACGACATTCTACATTGATTGCCTGTGTCTACTGCCATTAGATTTTTTATACTTATCGATCGGTTTTAATTCGATACTGCGCTCGTTTCGTTTAGTCAAGATCTATAGGTTTTGGGCGTTCATGGATCGCACCGAACGCCACACGAACTACCCCAATCTGTTCCGGTCAACGGCACTCATACATTATCTCCTTGTGATATTCCATTGGAACGGGTGTTTATATCATATTATTCATAAGAACAACGGTTTCGGGTCCCGGAACTGGGTGTACCACGATTCGGAGTCGGCCGATGTAGTTAAACAATATTTACAGAGTTATTATTGGTGTACGTTAGCTTTAACGACGATCGGTGATTTGCCCAAGCCCCGGTCGAAGGGTGAATATGTGTTTGTGATAATGCAGTTACTTTTCGGTTTAATGTTGTTTGCAACGGTATTGGGGCACGTGGCGAACATTGTGACATCGGTGAGTGCGGCGCGCAAGGAGTTCCAAGGTGAGTCCTCTTGATTTTGTTTCATTTATATTTTTCTAAGTCAAAGGCATAATATTTTTGTTCCTTATTTTTTGATTAATTGTTCTTGTTGGCTGTGAATCTTGAGGGAAATGATAAATGGTATGCGTGAATTGATTGTACGGTTGTTCGAATAAATATTCCCTCTCGAGTGGGTGGTTAGGTGAATATTTATTGTGAGCTTTATACAAATATAAATCCTTATTCAAACAATGGGATCTGCCAGCAGAAAATGTATCTCATTTATCATCAGTTTCTTACTCACCGCATTTGATAAGAAATGTGATGTGGGTGATGGAAAGTGAAGCGATAAATTGCGTGTAGAAAGAAGGTGAATCTGACAGATATTAGTCGAACAAAAGTATGCTCTAATCTGGTTGGTATTTCGAGCACCTTATATATTCACACAGTTTGTCAAAGATTTTGTTAAAATGGAAATACAAAATGTTGCTACAATGAGAAAATGGATTTCAATCGGACTAGGGTAAGACCACTATTTTGATAATAGTCTTAAAATATGAAAAGTTCAAAGAACTGTACTACAAAAGAGTTTACTTTAATAGCGATACCTGCTTGAGCCCAAAACACCAAATTTGATCACCACATTTTGAGGAAATTGCCCAATCGACTTTTCATATACATAAACTCAATTAATCTCCTTCAAATGGTTCTTAAATTTGACATTTTTTATGAAACTAATTATATTTCACAACGTTTTTCTGTGAATTCTAAAAATGATTTAGGAAAGTAGTTTTCGAATATAAGCCATGTCGATATGCATAGGAAGAAAACATTAAATAAAATGCACGACCTATATGTTTTATAACCTAGAATTTAAAAAAATTAATGTTAAAAAGGAAAAAATTTCATAAGCGTAAGATTTATTCTTAAATGTATTTTATTTTATTTACTATAGTATTTTGAGTCTAGATTTCCATCCCATTGTGGCATGCAGAAATTCCAAACCAATATTCATCGGTGCCTTCCTCCTTTTAAATCCTCTCTTCTTCTCTAATGCTCGCACCGAAAACGAAACGATTTTTTTTAAATAAATTTTTATTTATATCTACCATACAATCTTAAAACATTTTTAAGACTTAATTTTGGTGCGCCAACTTTAAGTTTTTAATATTATACAAACAAAAAAAAATTTGACCAATTTTTGAGATATCGAATTTTTAAGAAAGAAATTTTGTTTTTCCTAAATATATATTTTTAAGTTTTTTAAACATCTAAGTACCTTCTGTATACATAAAATTTTGCATTAATAATCGAAAAATTTGTTTTAGAGTAGGTTTTGAGTAATGTCTTGATTTCATGATTTTTTTTTATTGAATATAGATCGTCAAAATTAAGTCTAACAGATAAAAATACGATTTACGAAAACCATTGTTAAATATTTGTGTGTGGTGTGTACAGTTATCTTTAGATGAAAGAACACTTTTTTCTACATCTTGAAGATAGTGATGGAAATATCAGATATTAGTTGTTTTAAATGTATCGAACATGAGTTTTTCGAAATGTTGAGTTATACACCCAAAGCGCTTGAAAAGCGCTTTCAGAGCTAATCTTAGATCTCGTTTATTCAAAAACATGCTCTAGATGCGCCTTCAGAGCCGACTTGCAGCTAATTCATTGAGTTTGGGAGCACTTTTTAGCTCCTTAATAGTACTTGTAAGTATGTTTTGTAAGCTAAAAGCTTTAATATACACTCTAAAACAGCCATAGAGCCGCGGGCTTTTACGTGGAGTTATAAACTATATTTCATATTAGTATTAGTACCTAAATACAAATCATAGATACTATTGAACACGAAGAGAAATTATTATTTGTATTGGTAAATCATCTTAGCATCAAAATTTATTTACACAGAACAATGAGCAAACGTAATAAATAAAACCCATAATACGTTCAATGTGGGGTTTCTTTTATTTTAATTTTGAACTTGAGAAAAAAATATTTAGTTTGCTATACTCCGTTCAACAAAAATTGTCAGTACTGGCCTTATGGGAGAGCTTTTTCCAAAACAGTGGCGCCTGATGCACTTATCACTACACTACGTTGTGAAAAATGCCACTGAATTGTTGCTGTAATTTTTTGCAAAAAGTTATACACCCCAACACGACCGTTGAATCCCACTGCTAAAGGATACTGTCAACAGTGTCAACGTCAAGTCAATACGATCATGCGTTTGTTATATACATCAGAACAGAGTTACCATTATCATTCTAAATTACAAGCAAGGAGCTTATTCAGTAGATTATATTAAGGAGCTTTTGGGATTTGAAGCTTTTGAGAACAAGTTTTATGAAGTTCAGTATGTTGAGTGTTAACGATTTATAATGCAAACTAGGGAAACCCTGTGAGAGCTTTTAAAGGCTACACACTTATGCAATCCAATGAAACCAAAGTGAGAGGCAAACGTCCTATATTCCCTGTAGTGACAATTTTTTTTGAGCAGAGTAAAGTGCACTTTTTTGGATAAAGCTTGTGTGTTTTTCAGGATTCTTTTCAAAATGCAGCCATCACAGCACTGTAAATAGTTTTTGAAGTAAAACTTCTTTTCCGGCGTTGGGGGTGAAAAAATTTCTATGCAGCTGTCAGTGACATGTCAAACCGTCACGCCATCCGTCAAAGACAGCGACATGTTTTTAGCATGTGCAAAGTAAAACATGAAGTTGGATACGATTTAGAATTTACATATTTCAAATGGCTGCATTCAAAGATAAACATAAAACTATAGGTTCAGACGCGCAATGGCTATGCAACCGAATAATTATTGACAAGCATATTGTAATCCAAATAAATTTTACCAACCTAACCCTCGCATACAAAGTACTGGCAAAAAAGTTGGGTATATCCACTACCATTTGTATTCTTGCTGTCATAGACGGCATGCCATATGACCATCAGGTTGCCTGAAAGTTTTGAAATTATACTTTTTAATAATATTTATTCGCTTAATCGCACACGCCACCGACATTTGTTTTGGTATTTATAAATTTGAACGTCACCCGACTAATCAATCAAATACTTTAATAATTAATTTTACAAGAGTGCCGCTGTCAGTGTACTTGCTTTCCAAGTTGCCTGGATACTGAATTAATGCCAGGTGACTACTAAGTTGCTCGGGTTTGTACGGGTTAATAAGAAATCCTTGTGTACATTACAAGATTACAACATGCTTGCCAATACTTGCACGTGCAGCCCTAGGGTAATACAAACAAAGCGAGGCAACTTGCTTGTCAAGTGGCATGGGAGTTTTGTACTTTTCTTCTCGATTTCATTTAAGGCTAGGCGCGCACATTCAATTTTTTGAAGTAAAACTTCTTTTCCGGCGTTGGTGGTAAAAAATTCTCTATGCAGCTATCAGTGACATGTCAAAACGTCACGTTATCCGTCAAAGACAGCGACATGTTTTTAGAATACAAAGAGTTTGTTCGTAGGTTATAATCTTACAGAAGCTTTGCTTGAGGAAAAAGAAGTTTTACTTCAACCGCGCGTACGTCAGTACACACAATCCTTTTTTTTTTTGTTGTTTTATAAAAATTCTTAAATATTCGCCATTTTCTTAAACATGCATGAAGATATAGCTTGCTGCTCTTAAATAACACTTTAAAAAATTCTTGTGCTGTTTAAGAGCTATTTAAAAGGGTTCAGTATCAAAATGCTTATATGTTTTCCGAGAGCTGATAAAAACATTATTGTGGAGCATATTTATCGAGCAGAAAGCTTTTAAACTTAACAAAGCTAAAGATTGTTAAGAAACTCCATTAGAGAGCTAGATTTCTAAATTCGTTTACCAAGAGCTGAAATAGAGCTAGAGCCTTGCATTTAACTCCCTCAGAGCTATTTAAGAACATTTAAATAACATTTAGCTCCAATGATATTACTTGGGGATACAAAAAAATTAAAATTTAAAAACACAATTTTTTTTTCAATTTTTTTAAAGCTTAAGCATATATAAGATTGGTCAAAATCGGTTACATCGTTTTTAAGAAAATTGAAAACAAAAAATGAAGAAAAATGAAAACATTTCATTTGTTGTCAATGGCGGCAACACTTCCCAGAGCTTATCCAATCTGTCAGCTTTGAGTTAAGCAGCAAATTGTGTATACATTTTAGTTCCAAAGTAAAAATTGTTCTTTGAACATGGCCTTCACTTTTGGTTCACTGTGTACTGTTCTTATACAGTGAATCAGGTGTCATATAATGAATCAGAGTTAAGCAAACAGGTTTTAGATCAATATAGGTATACTTTCTTTTTTCTTTAAGTTTTTAGTTTCTACAACGTAGTATTTTTTTTAATAAAAAACAAAAACAATAGAAACAATATGAAACATGAGTTTTTCAAGATTGCTGGAAGCATTTTTAAGAAAGTTTGTAAAAACAAAATTTTAGGTGACAATGATAAACTAAAACAAAAATTCCAATTTTTCATTTAGTTAATCAACTGAACATAACCTGTTCCACAAGATCAAAAGAAATCGCTCTTCTCGTTCAAAGTCGATATACAATGAAATTACAGACGCAACTAAGAACAGAAAAATGAAAACCATTGTGTTGGAACTCTTCGTCATCGAAGTGTTAGTATGCATTTAAAACAAACGCAAATTTTCCTGATCAAACGTTGTCAGTTGATTTTAGTAAGGTCTTTGACAAAATTATAGATAGACTTGTTCTTTTCAAACTGTCCACCCTTCGGCTTGAACTTATCTTCTTATGATGGATTTCTTCTTACCTGAGAAACTTGTCCTTCAAAATTCGTTCTACCTTTTCCGATTATTTCTTTACTACTTCCGGGGTGCCATAAGGCAGCCACGAAGGTGCTTTCCTTTTTATTCTAATATTAAGGAATTTAAATGGTCATCAGATATTCCCATATCTAGTATTTCTATCCCGACCATAATAAGTTTTTCAAGTCCATTTCCTTGACACATGATTCTACTTTTCTTAAATTGATTTCGGCAGTTTTTCGGTCTTGTGCCTTAAAAATTTCTTAGAGCTAACTATTTCCAAATGCCCATGAAAATGCATCCGTATTTACCTTCTCCATTATCAACCCATATGTACCGCTGAGTCAATTGAACCGCTGAGAAGAAAAAGGAAAACATTCCACAAAAATGGGAAATTGAAGTAATGATGCAAAAGCGTAGCTATTTTTATAGCGCACATTATAAGCCTAAAAACGAAAAAAAAATATGTAAACCTACTTTTTAAATGCGATTATAAAATATCATTGAGTGGAAAAAGGAAAAGATTCCAGGAATATTTTCCTTTTTTCTTTCCTTTTTGGGGTAAAATGTTATTAACGGTACCTGTCATAGAACCGTTTTTTGATTTTTTGCCTTTCTCATCAATGGCTTTAACGATTTTAACCAAAAATTTTCAGCAGGAGGCCCCTTAAGTTTAAAATAATATTGTATATAAAAATATTCGAAAAAATTTGTTTTGGAATTAAAAAAAAAATTCCAAGTTTTTTTTGAAAAAACCAATATCTTTAAAACGTGTGAACGATAATTCTTTGAAACTATTTCTAAAATCTATACCACTAAATACTTAAAATTTGGCATCCCAAATTTTGTTCTCGAAAATTTTTTAGGAAATTTGTTATATAAAAAATTACCTTAATATTTAAAGGATTAATCAGACGGCAATTCCATACATTTGAACATTTTTATCTCATTAAATCCATGTTTTATATTTATAAAATGGATTTTAAATTCCAAAGTACTTTAACATAAAAGCAAGTTCGTTCGATCCAGTCGTGCATTTTATTTCTGTTTATTTTTATTCCCTTGAATTATTATTAAAATATTGTTTTAGTTTTCATTTTGCAGAATTATTTAATATTAAATAAATAAAATGTTTTGAACCCATTATTTATATTATTTGAATAAAAAAACTTAATTTAAAATAATTTATTTGATTTTTTTTTTTCAATTAGTGGAAAAAGGAAAACATTCCACTCACTTTAACAGGAATTATTAAGCCAGAACTTAAAGTTTTTAATTTCAATTGTTTGGTATGTTACTCTTCTTTACTAGCTCTACATTTGTCCTTCAGAATGTTTTGAAGTATAACTTTCAGTTTCAGAAATAAACAGTTTTCTTTGATTTCCCAAAAACTATGATTAGTGGAATGTTTTCCTTTTTCTTCTCAGCGGTTCAATTCGCGAACTTGCTGTTATATGTCATAGAGAGTCCAACTTTCTTATACGAATTGACGAGATTACTCTTAAAGCAAATTCAGCAATAGGCCTTTATAAAATGAACGAACATAGGTATACGACGAATTTTGTTTGTTGGCTGGGCTTAAAATCATTTTTAATAGGACCAAGTCTTAGCCGATAAATCATCTTTAGCCACAAGGTGCATTTTGGAATAAATGGCTAGCTTAACAAACAAAATTGTCGTACATAGGAACGACAAAATCTTCAATTTAGGCATCTGCTTGAAATCACATTGAACTTAAAAGCTCTTGATTTTCTTAAATGGGAAAGTTTTGCATTTTGTCAAACATTCAATCATTTGTTCTAAGTTGATGTTCTTGTTCAATCAACGGTGCTGAAATGAACTTAAAAAACTAAATTAAATGTCGAATTTCTAAGACCCGATCAAATTACATAAGTTATGTGAAACAAAAGTAAAGTAGACAAAAATTATTTTGGTGTTCTTAACTTATACCAAAGACCTTTCTCATACTTCTCATATTTTTCTTTGTAAGTTTAAGTTTTTTTTTCTGTCGCCAGGGGTGTTACCGCGAAAAAGTAAAATAATTCAGGTTAAAAACTCTCTGCCCTCAAAGCACTATCGTGGCTTTGTTTGAAAATTTCATTTTTTCGTTCTTTGTTTTAAAGAAAGGTTTAGTTTTTTTCTCCATTTCAATAGGGAAAATTAGAAGCGACAAGCAGGATTAAATCGTCATAGCTTTTACAGAAATGTGAAAAAGCTACACAAAGAAGCGCAAAGGAAGAAGAGTACCTTCAGCATCACAAAATCAAAGGTAAGTACCTACCTAGGAGCAATTCTGTTTGGCTAATGGATGCTGCCAGTAATAGTAAGAGGAAGAGTGTAAGAGGTACGTGTTTGATGTGGGTAATGACATAATGGATAGGTAAATGTGTGAAGGCAATAAAGGGAGGTTTGTTTCGATAAGTATGTTAGAGCACAAATACGAAGATGGAAAATATTAATATTAATAGGTACCCCTTATATAGCAAAATGATATAAAAACCTTAGGGTTCTGATATTGAAATTGTGATGTAAGGAAATATTTGACTCTAATTTTTTACTTGTGACTTATATGTAGGTATTATAAGGCAAGTTATGCATTCGTAAAAAAAAATCGAACTCGAGATTTTGATCAAAGTTGACATTAAGATGATAGCGAAGACTAAAAAAGTGGGTCTCGCAATTATGTCTGTCTGTCGGTCTGTCTGTCGGTTCGACTACAGCTTAAACGGCTCGGCCGATTTTCTTCGAACTTGGTAGATATCATTTTTAATTTTTTCCCCCACACGTTTTTTTTCTTTTTTTCTTAAGACTAAAAATAACGGTACCTGCCATACGAATTTTTTTCGAAATTTGGTAAATATTTTTTTTTCTCAAAAACTTTAACAAAAATAACAATTTAAGAATATATTGAAATAAAAATAACATAACGAGGATTATAATTAATGAATTTCTATATAGTTAAATAATTACAGACAAAAGCTCATTTACATCTTGATAATTAAGGTCAAAAAGCCAAAGATTCACCTTTTTGATAAAAAATGATTCAGTTCTTATTTCTCTTATGTTAAAGGGAAGACTATTAAAGAGTCTTGGAGCAATAGATGTGAAAAAATTGAATAAAATTGTTAATTCTCAGATTATAAATGTTTTTAAAACGATTTCCTTAAATGTTATTTATTAAATACATATATAAAATTGCCTACATTTTTTTTTGAAATTTGAAAGAAATCGTGTATTAAAAAAATTCATTTACTAACTTTTTTAATTTTATTTTTTAAAAGGCTTAGAATTTTCAAAAATATACTATGATATTACCGAAAAATGTTCATAAATGAATGTTATTATTTTCCAAACGGCTAAAACAACTCCTTAGTGAATTGTAGATGAAAAAAAAAATGTCATGACTCAAGCAAATATTCATGGTGTTTTTTATTTTTAAATAAGTTTATGTCTACATAATGTACATATTAGATGACCGTGCCGCCAGTTTTATCTTTTTACTATTATAAAAATTAAAAAAAAAACACTGACTGGTTTTTGAGACATCGAATTTTCAAAAAAAAAAAATCGTTGATAATGTACAATTTTTTAAGATTCTAGAAGCTTTCCTATACAAAAGTGTAGTACATTCAGTAATGTCTTTATTTTAAAATATTTTTATTTGTAATATAGATCGTGTAATTTAAGCGAAACAGAAAAAATTTGTCAAAATTCAAGATGCTGTTTTCGAGGAAAATAAAATGTTGAAAAACCATTTTTTTAAATTTGGATGGTGTATTTTTTTTTTATTTTTACTTGCGACTAATAGGTACTCGTACTATAAAGCAAGCTATGCATTTGGACAAAAAATCGAACTCGAGAAAATTTTACCAAGTTGACATTTTGATCATAGCGATTCTGTCTGTCTGTTCGACTACAAACTAAACTGCTTGACGGAATTTCTTTAAGCTTGTTAGATATCGTTTTAAAATTTTTCCCCCACACTTTTTTCTTTAAGACCAAAATTTAAGGTATCGATTTTTACTTGCGACTTATAGGTACTATAAGGCAAGTTATGCATTCCTAAAAAAAATCGAACTCGAGATTTTGATCAAAGTTGGCATTACGATGATAGCGAAGACCAAAAAAGTGGGTCTCGCAATTCTGTCTGTCTGTCTGTCGGTTCGACTACAGCCTAAACGCCTCGGCCGATTTTCTTCAAACTTAGTAGATATGGGTTTTAATTTTTCCCCCCCGGACGTTTTACTCTGTTTTTTTTAAGACCAAAAATAACGGTACCTCCCATACGATTTTTTTTGAAGTTTTATAAATATTTTTTTTTCTTAAAAACTGTCCCACAGAATTTAAAAAAAAAAAATCAAAAATTTCATTTGGTTAAAACTAGCTAATGGTTGAAAAAAATTTTACAAAAAATTGTAATTTTTGGTAGCCCCCCTGGGTCCATTTTTTTTGTTTTTGATTTTCTCGAAAAGGGTACAGCCGATTTAAATAATTTTTTTATGCCAAAGCTCCTCCAAAGTTTGAATATTATAACATATTCAAATTTTCAATCTTAATTTTTTTGGATTTAAAAAAAAAAAATCAAAATTTTTTTTTGGAAACTCAATATTTCGAAAACCCCATGCTCCATTTTTTTAAAACTTGGAAAATAAAAGTTTCTTAACATAATCTACAATATTTGAGAAAAAAAATTTTGTTTTATCTAAAACTAACGGTGTTTCCATACAAATTTTAAAAAATGGTTTTCGAAAATCGTTTTTTTCTCGAAAACGGTTCCGAGAATTTTGCTAAAATTTTTTTTTTTTTATTAATCTTTACGATCTATAATTTAATAAAAACAATTTTTAAATCTAGATATTACTGACTGTACCTACCATAGACCGATTTTTTCGAATTTTAAATTTCTCATTATCGATATAACGGATTTTAATGAAATTTTTTATAAAGAAGCTCCTAAAAAGTTTAAGAAACATTGCATTTAAAAACTTAAGAAAAAATATTTTTTCAATTTTTAGAAAAAAAAAGTCTTTTTTTTTTTTGAAAAATTCGATATCTCAAGAACGGCTTAGTATTTTTTTTGGAAATTAGACTTTTATTCGTACAATAATAAAAACTTAAGGTCGGCGTACCAACATTTTTTCTTAAAATGTTTTAAAAATGTTGTACATAAAAGCTTATATTTTTAAGGAACCACTACAACGACTTATAATTTTTGTTCCTGCATAAATTCATAGACAGACTAAGACCGACTACGCTATCTTCGTAATGTCAAGTTTTATCAAAATCTCGAATTCGATATTTTTACGAATAAAAAAAAGACTAGCCACTTAAAGGACACTCAGCCACAAAGTACCTTCGAGCAACTTTATTCACATACAAAACAATATGTTTGTATCTTAGCCTAGAGTTAATATTCTCATTACTAAGCAGAGTTGCAATCTAGATTTCGAGCAAAAATTCACCTAACTAATATTTTTCTTCCAAGTTTCTCGGAGACCACTTTTACGATTTTGATTAATATTGCTTTCGACGATAAAAAATCAAGTTCTTAGTGCAAAAATAAATTTAAGGCCTGTATCGATTTTGTAAAACTCGCTTATAATCAAGAACCTTCCACTAACTTCAATAATATTTACAATTCAAAACACAGGAATAATTTAAAATTTAAATTTATTGAATGGTAAGAATTTATATGAAATCAATGAAACAGAAAGAACAACATTTATGTTATCAGGTCAGCAATTTCGAGTACTCAACAGTTTTTATTCAATTGAATGTCCAATTAAAGCACAATGTGACAACTGAATCGAGGACAATAATTATTCTCGGTTAATGTAATAAAGTGATGTCCTTTTGACGGCGATTTGAATTCAAATTTTATAAAAAACATGTCTGCACATCATCATTGAATTGACACACACAGCACGTCCATGTAATGCGTAAGCGTATTGATACAAAGCGATTATGGTTTCGAAATTATTAGTTTTCCAAGAATGCAAATGAAAAGTGATTAATTTCAATATTCCTGATATTTTTAGCAACTGAAATAAATTCAAAAAGGTCGTTCCAGACCTGATATTTCATCTAAATTGGTATTAAGAAAAATAGTTTATAGAAAATTAAAAATGAATGAAGAGTTTAATGGTGTAAATATTTGTCTCTCATTAAATTATAAATTGAATTTTCCTTGATGAATTATTGATTGAAAACTTGAAATCCTTTAACACATAAGTCATGAAAATATATATAATTACTGCATCTTTGGTAATATATTGACCCGGTCTTACTCCAATTATTATAGAGGATTAGTGAAGGGATATATTTCAAATGGCAACGAAGTAGTACGTACTTAGTTAAATGAATAATCGAAATCGATACATTTCGAACAATTGTAATAGTGCGTCCAATAGAAATGGGTTTATTTAATTAATTTTAATCGACAGAATGGTATGGTTTCACGTCCTTGTAATACAGGAAATTAATTTGGCAAGTGGGGGGAGGTATTCTGTACATGGAGCTTGTCAGCAACCATCACAGAATACATTTTTTTTAACAGTAAATAATGGGTCTTATGTTAAAGACTAATGTTCTTTCGATGGAAAAATTTGGTCTTTAACTTTCCCAAATTCAACTATCTTGTCGCTTAGACTATCCACCGAGTTTAAAATGTTCCACCAACGTATTTGTTATACAATTACTATTTTTGTAGGAAGTTTCCCCAAATTCCACACATTCGGCGATAAACGTACTCTTTCGTGGATGACATTTCAGTTTGACGTACATAATGTATGTGATTGAAACAGGGATGGCAAACCCGGGCCAGCAATTTCATGAATTTATGCTGTGTTATTATTTCTGCCATTTTTATTTAATAAAAAACTAACCTTTCGACCATTAAGAGTTTCCGACTGTACATTTATAATATGTAGTTATAAACTTTCACAAAATATTTTATATAAGACTTAGTTTGAAAGACATGGCCTCGAACAAAATAAATAAATATTCAAACTTTTCCTGGGTACTCAATTTGCCTAGAAAAAATGTTCTTTGAATTCTTTCTTCTCCATTGATATGTTTCAGTGAAAAACATAAACGACGATAACTTTGTCGTAAATTGGAAAACGAGTTTGGTTCATCAGTTTTTCACTTATAATAAGGGCCAACCGAAGTAAACTTTTTAAAACTTTAATTTTATGCTCTTTGTTATCCAGGTTTCTTTAGAATTATTAATCTCTTTGCCTAATAGCTATAGCATGCTTAATTCTACGTTGCGTCGTAGTTATAGCCGTAGTCATCGCTGCTAGACAAAGTTCTGATTAAAAGTTGGCAGTCTGTCGGCGAGCTCTCACAAGTTCTGTGTTTTCCAATTTAACGCGTCACTTCATTTCTAGTAGTATACCCACTATCCAAACTATACCCAGGTATGAAACCCCTACTACCTAAACTCCACGCCTTGTGATGGATACCCATTCATTCTACTGCCTCTCAAGACTTAATTAATTTAAACCTTTTTTCGTATTTTATAAAGCTCAACTGGGACTAACCAACCACTTTAATGGATGAAGGTATACGACAGTGTTGCCAATCCCAACCAATACATTAGCTGTTATAGAACTCTCTAAACAAATGTATTAGTTCTTAGCAAGCGGTTAGTTCAATCTTCTTAAAATTATTTATTTTGTGATCTGATGCTTTTCTCTAAAAAAGTGATGTTCGTGATTTTTTTTAAAGTGTCTTAAACATTTTAAAGATCTTGACAAATGATTTTATATTTCCTATTTGAAGACACATTTGAATCTTTTCAAAAGGAGCATATTCAATCTTGTTCCGCCTTTAAAAACGTCTTGAAACAAATTTAAAGATGTTTTTTTTTTTTTGACATTAAAAATGATATCTCCAAACAGTATTAATATTCTCTTTGGTTGACGTTTTACATTTTGAAACTTGACAGATAACAGACTGACAAATTTAATGACTTATTTAGAGTATTATGCACATTGTTATACTCTGTTCAACAAAAATTGTCAGTACAGGAAAGATAGGACGTTTGCCTCTCACTCTTGTTTTATTGGCTTGCATAAGTGTGTGGCTCTCACAGGGTTTCCCTAGTTTACATTATAAATCGCCAACACTCAACATACTCAACTTCATAAAATTTGTTCTCAAAAGCTTCAAATCCCAAAAGCTCCTTAATAAAATCCACTGAATAAGCTCCTTGCTTTTAATTGAGAATGATAATGGTAACTCTGTTTTGATGTAGATTGTATTGACTTGACATGACAGTAGCCCATTCCCTTCAGCATTGGGATACAACGGTCGTGTTGGGGTGTACAACTTTTTGCGAAGAATTCCAACAACAATTCTTTAAGGAAAGTCAGTGGCTTGCTCTTTTTTAAGTGGTATTTTTCCCAACGCAGTGTAGTGAGGGTGCATCAAGCGCCACTGCTTGGGAAAAAGCTCTCCCATAAGGCCTGTGCTGACAATTTTTGTTGACCAGAGTATAGCTGAAAGATTCGTAGTATTAAAAACAGAATTGTGGGAGTTGCTCATACAAAAAACGAACAAGATGTTTTAAAATGCTTTTAAAAAACTTAATTAATATAAATTGGAATACAGTTTCGCATATTTATTTATTTTAATGTTTTTTGTTTCTAATTTTGTAAGAAAAATAGGTCTTTGCTGAACAAAGCGTAAAAATAGTTTAAATGGCATACCCTTTTTGTTTTTTCTTAGTTTTTAACAAAATAGTTAATTTAATTTTTAATTTTAATTTTAATTTTGTTCTTTTAGTGGAACCATACACTTCCGCGGAAGCGCTTTTTTTTCACTGAAATCAGCTGCTGTTTCAGAATTACAAACGAATAGCTAGATAATAAATAAGTAAGTAAGTAAGTAAGTATACTTATTTATTATGTCCAACAACCGCGAAAACCTTAAAAGTTGAATAGCTAGATATTGAATCTTCGAATGACGTCGAGTCATGTATTGCCCTTTCATAATCTGTTTTAATTTTTAGGATTAAGTTTACTTTTATTTAATTTTTGAACTCCTAGTAGTGTCCAAAGCTCATGTTTTGTGCTTTATTAGATTGGCCCTGTTCTGGTTAGCCGTAATGTCAATGGGACTCACGGCATACTTTTAAGTGCTTTATTTAGGTTTATAACACTGAAAAGAATGTCTTCAATTTACGTTGTTACTAAGAAAGTTTCAAAACAAATTAAACCAAAGTTAGTATAATTATAAAATGAATAAAGACTCAGTCAATAAGATTCGAACAGCGTACATTTTTAAAACTTTTGCGTTCACCATATAAAAACTATTCTATCAATGTCAATCTGGGTCCCAGGTTTGAACAAAACAAACACTTTTGTGCAGCTCAGAAGCAATTTCTTATTTATACAAATGCGAAATACTAAAGGTGTGCCATTCTCACCCTTTTTACCCTATACTAACACTTTTATTTGTACAGAAGTACAATTAAAGTTAACAGTTATTTTCTTACCGTCAATAAATTTTGTATTTTTTTTTTCTGTAAATACACATGACTTTCAATCCGCCTTCTAGTATAGTGGAAAATGTGACTTCAATGTAAATCTGTTTTTGCACAACAAATCTATTAAATCTATTTGTTTTAGGTTTTAAAATATTTGCATAGTACATGTGAAAAAGAGTAAAATGTATTCTTTATTTTTCCTTCCAACAAAGTATCCCCAAAATCTCTCTGAATCGTCTTCAAAAATCAATAAAAAATTATTTGTTTGGGCCATTACAAACACTTTACTCAGAGCTTTTCGTTGCATAATATTAGGCTACTCTCTCTTGTCCTTTACCATCTGTAATAATTTAAAGAAAAACGAAATAAGTTTTTTAACTAACTACCAATATTTTAATTTCATTTTAACTTTTCCAAATCAGTTGGCAACACCGAGCCAATCCTTATAACGAATAAGAAAACAAAAACAAACTGCCACCCTCATTCCGAAGGTTAAGAGAAGTTAAACAAAAATGTAGCAGATTCTCTTCAGCAGATTAAACCGAGTGCCGACAAAGTTTACCCTGACTGATGATAGCGCTTTTGACATGTGTACCGAGGATATAAATTGTGTGGCCTGTCAGCCTCATACAATGAATGAGAATGATTCGGTGTTCCGTTTCGTTACGTAATCATATCTCACCTATTTCCACACCCCTCGTCTTATTTATCATTTCTTCACTCAAGACTCGACTCACACGGATAGATTAATGCTTACTCCCATTGAGATCCTTAAGTGTTCGGATTCGGTGAAGGAGTGTATGAAAATAATAATATTATATTGGTAACGAACAAATAAAAAAAAATCTGACAGGACTCCAAATGAAGGATGTGAATCAATATTATTATCGGCTTAATGGAGCGGCAGGATTGGATTAAGATTTACGTTTGGTGTCTAGGAACTTACGTATGCAGTGACAGGGTTGTTCGTGGGAAGATTGAAGGTGCCTGGGTAAAAAAGGAAAGTTCTGAGCATCGCCCGATGGGAGTTGCCTCCAATGCCACTGTCTCCGCTACTGACGACGTCGCCGTCGCCGACACTTCACTTATTTATCAAATAAGTGAGAGTGATGAGGAACGTGCCTTATGATTAACGATAAGTGGGTCGGTGAATAGGTGCCGCATGAATAGTAATTCATTATCATCATCCATGTGTTTGTTTACTGATGGGAGCTTGATTATAACATGTGTCGTACAAGCGATTGGATTAATCATCAAACTGACGAGCAGATTCATTTGGTGGTGGTTTTGATTATTTTTTTCTAGTCTAGTAGCGGAAGGATAAATTTTCTTTTTGCTAGGGATTCCGCAAGTCTGAATAGATTGATTTTTTTATAACAGCTGAACGATTCTGCTTCAGTTATTCATATTTATGTAGTCTTTCATTTTAAAAATGAAAAATGGGAGCGCTATTTTGTATGCCCTTATGTACCCATTGAATAAATTTGACATATATCAACCGATTGACTAAAGTAGACATGTTTTTAAAACGTTAATGAATCGGTTCACCCTGAAACAACTCACCGAAAAAGCGAAAATAGTCGTGCAGTTGTGGTAACTCAACGTACATAACTCATCAAGCATCATCTGAATTGGTCGTATCGTGTGTCGTATCGTCATTTTGGTAAAAATGGAACATACATGGAGCGCATTTTGAACGATGTTTTGCATTAATTTCCGTAAAAAACACAATCGATTTAATTATGAATGCTCAAAGACTGTCAAAGTTACGGCCGAACAGGTTGCATACTGACACAAAAGATGGCACACCCTCTAGATGTGTACATGTCTACAGGGTGCCCCACAGAAGACGGTTGGTTTTGAATCGGTCTTAACTTTCTTCCTAACGGTTACAGATTTTATTTTTTAAACGTGGGTTAGTTTTAAAATGACATTTTTTCAGCACTTATTTTTAATCGCCAAGATGAAGCCCTTTCGGTTCAAAAGCGTGCAATTCCAATTTGAACGCCCTACAAAACTTTAACTGGTCACTATGCTTCCTCGATAGTGACATAGATTATAAAGGGTGATTTTTTTGAGGTTAGGATTTTCATGCATTAGTATTTGACAGATCACGCGGGATTTCAGACATGGTGTCAAAGAGAAAGATGCTCAGTATGCTTTGACATTTCATCATGAATAGACTTACTAACGAGCAACGCTTGCAAATCATTGAATTTTATTACCAAAATCAGTGTTCGGTTCGAAATGTGTTTCGCGCTTTACGTCCGATTTATGGTCTACATAATCGACCAAGTGAGCAAACAATTAATGCGATTGTGACCAAGTTTCGCAGTCAGTTTACTTTATTGGACATTAAACCAACCACACGAATGCGTACAGTGCGTACAGAAGAGAATATTGCGTCTGTTTCTGAGAGTGTTGCTGAAGACCGTGAAATGTCGATTCGTCGCCGTTCGCAGCAATTGGGTTTGTGTTATTCGACCACATGGAAGATTTTACGCAAAGATCTTGGTGTAAAACCGTATAAAATACAGCTCGTGCAAGAACTGAAGCCGAACGATCTGCCACAACGTCGAATTTTCAGTGAATGGGCCCTAGAAAAGTTGGCAGAAAATCCGCTTTTTTATCGACAAATTTTGTTCAGCGATGAGGCTCATTTCTGGTTGAATGGCTACGTAAATAAGCAAAATTGCCGCATTTGGAGTGAAGAGCAACCAGAAGCCGTTCAAGAACTGCCCATGCATCCCGAAAAATGCACTGTTTGGTGTGGTTTGTACGCTGGTGGAATCATTGGACCGTATTTTTTCAAAGATGCTGTTGGACGCAACGTTACGGTGAATGGCGATCGCTATCGTTCAATGCTAACAAACTTTTTGTTGCCAAAAATGGAAGAACTGAACTTGGTTGACATGTGGTTTCAACAAGATGGCGCTACATGCCACACAGCTCGCGATTCTATGGCCATTTTGAGGGAAAACTTCGGAGAACAATTCATCTCAAGGAATGGACCGGTAAGTTGGCCACCAAGATCATGCGATTTGACGCCTTTAGACTATTTTTTGTGGGGCTACGTCAAGTCTAAAGTCTACACAAATAAGCCAGCAACTATTCCAGCTTTGGAAGACAACATTTCCGAAGAAATTCGGGCTATTCCGGCCGAAATGCTCGAAAAAGTTACCCAAAATTGGACTTTCCGAATGGACCACCTAAGACGCAGCCGCGGTCAACATTTAAATGAAATTATCTTCAAAAAGTAAATGTCATGGACCAATCTAACGTTTCAAATAAAGAATCGATGAGATTTTGCAAATTTTTTTAAAAAAAGTTCTCAAGCTCTTAAAAAATCAGCCGTTAGTGCTGATATGATAATAGGCATTATACTCTAACAGTAAAAAATCAGTTAGTTCCAAGGAGAATTCTTGGTAAGTCTATGGCTGTAAAGAGGTTATCAGATTGAGAAAGTTAAGCTCCCGATGCTACCTGCACTGATCATATTTGAAGAACAAAGTTCTCACATGACCAAAGGTAGAAAAACTTTTTGCCTCTTGTGAAAAATATGAAAAGCATTTCTAAGTCATCGGTTCCAACACTCGTTCACATTAAAATTCCTTTTTTCAGCTCGCAAGGAAAAGCTTATTTGCATCCACTTGCACTAACGTCCCTTATTTCCAAGGTCATGAAAACGCTGATCAACAATCAGCTTAAGAACTATCTCGAAAAACGAAAGCTCTCAACCTATCGAAGGTACGGCTTTCGTAGCAATAATTCCACTGGTGATCTGATGGCATATCTGACCTAAAAGTGGAACCAAACCTTACATTATTTTGAAGAAACAGCAATAATTGAGGTTGGCACAAAGGTCTTATATCGAAAACGTTTGCATTCGGTATAAATTAGAATCTTCTTCGTTAGATTAGAAATAACCTCTCTGACCATTCAATTCAAATTGTTCTAAACGGTTTTAAGTCTGATATTCACAAAATAAATGCTGGTGTACCGCAAGGCTCCGTTTCGTCTCCAACACTCTTCCTTATAATTGATTTTTCGTCTGAAACTTCTAATACACTTCATTGCTTCGCTCCCGACAGCAGGCTGAGGGACCAGTTCTTAGGTTGTGGAGCTGAAACAGCAGCATATGCTAAGTTTATTAGATTCCGATTTCTACAGCATTATACAATGGGGATCTAACAACAATGTGGATTTTAATGCTTCGAAAACACAAATCTGTCTTCTGTGGGCCAAACGAAATATACCACCCATGCCATTATCATGAATGGAACTTGCATCAAGAAAACTGCAAGGCTTTCCATAGTCGGCATGTGCGTTAATGACCATCTCTAATGGAATGAAATTGAGCAAAATGCTTTGGTTTTCCCAAAAGATGCAAGAAATTTGCCCAACGCTTGAGTATATAACTCTCATATCTGTGCTGGCGCCCCAATTACTCATTTGAACTGGTTGGATAGAATTCAAAATAGAGCCATTACGGAAACCTTTGTTTCTCTTTAACACTGTCGTCTTTTGCCTTTCACTGTTTTATCGCTTATTCTATCGAAAATATTGCGTTACACCCATCAAACAATTCCGCTGTAATACTCGTCTAACTGGGAATAATCAGCTGCTTACCCTTGAGTCTAACTTCGGACGTACTGTCAAATATAGAGGTTCTTTCTTTAGCCGCACTACAAGAATGTGGAATACTTTTCACCTCTCAGAAGCTGTCAAGACTTATGTGTTTTCACATTTCCATACAATTTTAAGGGAGTCATAATCCCTTGATTTTGTCTGTATGTAAATTATAACAAAATTGACTTTTTTTCTCCCAAAATTTTATTCCATCAACAGTATCTACCGGTCATATATGGGCAGGGTATTCTTTATCAATAAAATTGGTGACGAGCATTTCGGCAGCAATTTCTTTAGATCATTCTTGTCAGAATTTTACGTATTCCTCGGCCTTTAGCATCGAAGCATGGTGCTTGAAATCTTCATTCAATTGGTGTGCTTAGATGAAACAGACTCTTATATTCTATTTCGAGATACTAGGCTAGGTAGGTATGTCTTTACACCTTCAAAGTCATAATGTTGGTTATATTTTCACTCCCAAAATTTGGTGTGGACTCTTAGGGTGTATTTACAATAGTCTGCACACAACTTTTATTTTATAAAAATCGTTAAAGTCGTTTTTAAGAAAATTCGCCTTTTCCTTAATGGGTTTTTCGGATTTAATCTAATTTTTAATTTAAGGAATCATCAAAAGAAAATCATCAAAAAAAAATTAAATACAATGGCGCAAAATCTTGTACTTCTTAAGTATCAGCTTTGTAAACAAAACTTATAGTACTCTCATGAAGCCGAACGATTGAGACGGCATCTCAAGCATAGCAGTCGAAGGGACAAACGAATCAGCTAGACTAAGGAAAATTCTTTCCAAGGATTCAATCCCTTTAGGATTTCTTAAAACGCCCACTGGGTGCTGGACAGAGTCCTGCAATGAGACTCTTGAGCACCAGATAAATACTCACTTCCCGGGTTGCGGGTCAAATGACAGCAACCTGGAAACAGAATCCTACACGGAACACATTATACCATCGGACATAACGGAAGAAAAGATAAGATGGGCAATCCATTCCTTTTCTCCGTATAAATCCCCTGGCCTTGATGGCATCTTCACAATGATGCTACAGAAAAGCGAAATCCAAATAATTCCGCTCCTGAAAAACATATTCCTTAACAGTTTAAAATGGGGATATGTTCCTTTATCATGGCGCGAAGTCAAAGTGGTTTTCATTCAAAAAGCTGGCAAGCCCAGTCATACAGAAGCAAAAGATTTCAGGTCAATTAGTCTGACATCGTTTATTTTTAAAACGTTTGAAAGACTGATAGACCTACATATTCGTGGCACTCTGAAACTGGTTGATTTATCCCCAGCTCAGCACGCTTCCACAAAGGGGAAGAGTGTAAAAACGTCACTTCACAGCGTCGTTAGCACGATTGAGAAGACAATGAGCGACAAAGAATATACCCTTGCTGCGTTTCTCGATATTGAAGGAGCTTTCAATAACGTGAACAATAAAACGGTAAAAGCAGCTCTAGTAGACAATAAAATCAATAATTCGATAATACGTTGGGTTATGTGCATGCTAAAGAACAGGCAAATTAACTCGGAACTGGCAGGGATACAGATGAGAGTATCCACATCCAGGGGCACGCCACAGGGAGGAGTTCTCTCACCACTCCTTTGGGTGCTGGTTATGAATACAATTCTCATTAATCTAAAACACTGTGGAGTAAAGGTAGTAGCCTACGCTGACGATCTTGCGTTATTAGCTACAGGTAAATTCTTACCCACTATCAGTGAACAGATTGAATACGCCCTAAGGTAAATAGATGGACTAGAAAGTGCGGCCTGATGGTTAACCCGTCAAAAACAGAATTAGTCCTCTTCACAAATAAAAGGAATATACCAAACTTCAGAATACCTTCAATTGAAGGCACCCCGCTGAAGATTTCAGATCATGCAAAGTATCTTGGTGTGATTCTAGATAGGAAATTAAACTGGAGTCTTAACACTAAGGAAAGAGCGAAAAAAGGAATGATTGCATTCTACTCCTGTAACAGAATCTTTGGGAAATCCTGGGGACCTAGTCCAAAAATTATCAGGTAGATGTATTTGGCTATAATCAGATCAATACTAACCTATGGTAATTTGGTATGGTGGAATGCAACGGAAAAAAGCACGAACCTCAAAACTCTGGCAAAAGTACAGAGACTCGCGTGCATTGGGATTACGGGTGCCATGAGATCCACACCAACTGCAGGGTTGGAACCCTACACCAGTGAATCAGAAATAGCAATTTATACTGATGGCTCCAAAATCGACACAGGTGTTGGTGCAGGCTTCTCTTCTTTCTCAGAACCCCTTGAGCTAAACAACTCACTTATGCTCCCAGATAATAGCAGTGTCTTCCAAGCGGAGGTCCTGGCAGTGACAAGAGCTGCTAGACAGGTATCAATGATGGCGATACCACGGGCTGATATCACCTTTTACATTGACAGCCAAGCGGCAATAAAAGCCAAAAGCGATTTTTGCCACTGTGATAAAATCGAAGCTTGTCTCCTGCTGCCGCGAAGAGCTTTAGGTTCTTGGCACGCAGCATAATATTAGACTCTGCTGGGTACCGGGACACAGCGGTATACCAGGTAATGAAAATGCCGAAGAGTTAGCAAGACAGGTATCAGCGCTTGACGCTAGTCAAGCAGAGATGGTAAGTATCCCACTCTGCAACATTAAACAGAAAATTTCAGATTTAATCTTAAAGAAATCCAATGAAAGATGGAGTCTACTTGACACATGTGATACTACTAGGAAAATATGGCCCTGCTTTAACAAGCAGAGGACTGACAAAATTATACAACTTAGTAAGAAGCCCCTTCGTTGTCTTATGAGCATAATTTATTGAAATACCATAAATTTAAAATAAAACTAAGTACAGATGACCTATGCAGAGGATGTGGTGATGAAGAGGTACGTGAAGACACATCACACTTTCTCTGTCATTGCCCGTCACTATGCCACCAGAGAAGGAAATGGCTTGGTAGCTACTTCTTTGACAGTCTAGAAGATATTGAACTTCGTCAATGCCTCAAAATGACTTGACTGATTAATAGAATACATAGGTTTTATCAGGGAAGAGTGATTACACTCACGGGTAACACAATGGATCTACATTGATCTAAGTGTGACGATAGCAACATCAATTGTCAGCCCATCAACAACCTAATCTACCTAACCTAAGCATAGCAGTACAGTACTTGTTAGATTTGTCTCTAATAAATTTAATAATAAAATATTTCCTTTTTTACTACTTATTTTGTATCTTATCCTACTCTCCACTATAAAATCGTGCGCTAATTTCAGCGCCACCACCAGCATAGCGCTGGTAATACAGAATCACGCTCCATGATAATACTATGTATACAAAGGTATCAGTAAGATATCCTACTTAACAATTCCCTTACTAGAAGTTTACTAAATTTTTCTTAGTTATAAAAATTTTCTAACTATTGTCAACAATGTCAATGTCAACAATGACATTTCACAAGAAAAAACTAAGTAAACACACCTTTTTTTGACAGTGAAATGTCAGGGATTCATAAGAACTTAGAACATACTAAACAGATCAAATAGGTGTTTGATGACTCTGACTTTTAAGGATGCTAGAAATTGTATGATGTAGAATTCGATTAAAATTTGAAAAACCGACACGTTTAAACTTTGTATTATACTAAACCAGTTTCAACATCGTACTTTTTCAACTTACATTCTGCCCCAATCTCTTCAACTGGTAAGGCTTAGAACGAGCTACATACAGACAGTCGCTCACTTTTACCATAATATATTCTCTATCATCGTTAGGTGGAGGTCAATTAGTTCCACGATTCCGCAACCCACCCCCTGGGCAACCTACTGCAATAAGTAAATTATTATCATCGCATCTGTGATTCAAGAGCCCATTCTCAACTATGCAATACCGTTACATTGAGTCATTAATATCATTCCAATTTTAGTTTGCAAAAGTATGACGAACTTTTCAAGTTTTCCAACAAAACAAACTTTTGTTTCCAACTAAAGCCATATTTTCGTTTCTGGTTTAGGTTTGATTTTTCTTTCAGTCTTTACTTTAAGTTTAACTCAATATAAAGCATTCAAACTTATCCCAAAAATGTTCACTTGGCTTTTAAATGCTTTTTTACTGGCTCTCCGTCTCTCATTTCTACAAACATTGAACAAACAACTTAAAATATCGCTCTAGATATTTTTAGAAAATTCTTTACAAAAGCAGAGAGGCATCAAGGATCCTTTATATACCTACCCTACATACGTACATTGCTCGAGTACGTCTACACATGGCTATTATTTGATAATGGCTGAGGCTATTTACCAACTTATTCAAGTCTGAATTAATTCAGTTGTTTTGCTAGGAGAAGGATAAGCAGTTCCATTGGCATGGCATAGAATACGAGTAGAATGGAACTGAACCAAACAAAAGGAAGGACCTATGTACCTCTACATTATGCTTTTGTAGAAGAGGAAAATCAGAGTGAAAATTAGATCATTGCCAATGGCAGGGGAGGTGTTTCCTGGTCCCTGGCTGCTGGGTATGCTGGTTGCTGGCGGAGCGGTGGAGAGTACCAACCGAGGCAAAACTTTGTCTTTTACATTAAAACGCAGCATGGAAAACCGAAAACGTTGTCCTTGCCATCGTCGTCATCGTCGTCGTCGTCGTGCGATGTGTATTTTGGAGCTCTTCCAAATTGAGTTTCGGTTTATTATAACAAATACAAATAACGCTTGCTTTGGTGCTACAATGCGGTGGCGGCTGAGATGGAGGGACTTCAGAGGCATCCAGCGGTATCAACAGCAACAGCAGCAGCGGCCCTCAGTTGGTTTCGTCTATTCTGCAATGTTTTCCCTCAAATTCTCCTGGTCATTGAAGAGTGTTAAATAAATTGGATAAGCATTAAGTTTGTACTTTCTACGATGTTAAAGTTTAATTAGCACTGCTTCATTGTTCCGTAGCAGCAGACGTCCCTCGTCGTCCTCGTGTACTTCTAACTTTTGATTCACTTATGTTGCCTGTTCAATATTAATTGGTCCGGAACTTGATTTTATTCGGATAGGAATTATCATCATCAGCAAAATATTTAGGGAAAACAAAAAGCAAAAAAAAAATATAATATTTAACTTATTCTCTGTGTTTTTGGTAAATGTTCCGTGATAAAGTCATTAATTATTGAATCAGTTATGGGTGGTAGAAAGGGGTTAGATAATTATGAATTGGGTTTTAATTCTTCGCCAAGTAATCACATTGAAAATTTTATAAAAAATAAAGAAGTCTTTAATTAAATCGTTCTTACTCCTTAAAGGACAACAGATGTTATGGAGTTCCTGCGCATTGGTGATGGTATTCATAAAATTAATATTATTCAAAAATTAAATTATTATGAGGCTTAATGAGATCACTCGTTCTACAGATCTTTTCTTTGAGTACCTAACTTAAGTATATGGAGTTCTTTCGGAGACTGTAGGTCACTCTTTTCTTTCTTTAAATGTCCAATGTAACTATATCTTTGATTCATGAGTGCGTCACATCTTCATAATAATAAAATTCTTATATTTAGGCAGGTGGTCCAATAACCCTTTTGAGTCTCTTAGATAGAATTCAAAAAAGAGCTTTAAAAATGATAGGTGATAGAAGTATAACGAAAACATTGGCATCTCTCGAGCACCGCCGAAATGTTTCTTGTTTTTCTTTAGTTTACCGTTATTTCTATTAAGAGTACTCTAGCGAAATAGCCAGTTGCATTCCTCCCCTTGAACAATTTTACCCTAATACTTGCGCTTTTAGGAATGCTCATCAGTTTACCCTTGAGTCCAACTTCGGATGTACTGTTTTTTCAGTTGGACTACAATGCTCTACCTAGCTCAATTTTTCGTTCCCATTGTAATATTCAGAAACTTAAAATTAATGTGCATCGGTATTTCTCTTTAAACCCTTCCTTCTTTTCCTAGCGCCCTTGCTGTGATAATAATCATTTTAAGGGTAGTAAGAACCCCTTAAGTGCGTGCCAATTATAAAAAAACTGCTCTAACGATTTAAATCAAAATTTTTTTACAGGAGCTCCCTTAAATTTAAAATATTATTGTGTATATAAATATTCGAAAAAAAAATTTTTTTTTGAGTTTTTTGAAAAAATTCCAATTTTTTTTTAATCAATATCTTCAAAATTATTTCCTTGGACCTATGTTACTAATTGCTTAAAATTGGCATCCCAGATGTTTTTTCTTGAAAAATTAAAAAAAAAAATGCACGACTGGATCGCACAAAATTGCTCCTATGTAGATATTAGACTAGGAATTTTAAAAACGAATGTTATTAAAGTAAACTGTTCATAAGGAAAAAATGATTTTTTTAAATTCATAAATAAAAACAGAATGCTATGCAAGAATGCTATGAATTTATGCAAGAACAAAAATTATAAGTGGTTCCTTAAAAAAATAAGCTTTTATGTAAAAAATTTTTAAAACATTTTTAAGAAAAAAATTTGGTACGCCAACTTTAAGTTTTTATTATTATGCGAAATTGGGTTAAATTTCCAAGACAAATATTTAGCCGCTTTTTAGATATCGAATTTTCCAAAAAAAAAACACTTTTTTCCAAAAATTGAGAAATGTTTTTTTTTTATGTTTTGAAATGCATATTTTTAAAACTTCTTAGGAGCTTTCTTTATAAAATTTTTATTAAAATCCGTTAAGCCAATAATGAGAAATTTAAAATTCGAAAAAATTGTTCTGTGGGTATCTACCATAGAACGATTTTTTCAGTAATATCTTGTTTTCAAATTTTTTTTATTAAATTAAAGATTGTAAGAATTAATCAAAAGAAAAAAATTTTTAGCAACATTCTGGGAACCGTTTTCAAGAAAAATACGATTTTCGAAAACCATTTTTTAACATTTGTTAAAGGGTACCGTTATTTTTAGGTAAAATAATTTCTTTTTTCTCATTTCTTGTAGATTATATTAAGAAACTTTTATTTATCAAATCTTAAAAAAACGAGCATGGGGTTTTCGAAATATAGATTTTTTTTTTTAATTTCAAAAAATTTTTTTTATAATTTGAATACACAATAATATTGAAACTGCTGGGGAGCCTTAACATAAAAAAAATGTTCAAAATCGGTGGTACCGTTTTTGACAAGATCAAAAACAAAAAAAAAATGGTTCCAAGGGGGGTACCAAAAATAAGTATTTCTTGGAAAAAAAATTTCAACCATTACCTAGCTTTAACTAAATGAAATTTTTTGATTTTTTTTTTTCAAATCTGTTGGATAGTTTTTGCAAAAAAAAAATATTTGAAGCGCTGAAAGGATGAAGGTGTTAAGTGAATTTTTATGAAATTTGGCTTTTTTTTACAGATGAAAGTCTTATATGGAAACTTAAATTTCTGACACATATGTACACTTCTATCGCCTATAGATTCATATTTAGCTAAAGATGAAGGTGTTATATGCAACCACTTTGGTAAAAAAAAAGTTATTGTAAATGAACTTTAAATGCTTGTAACTCAAATATTTAAAAATGTCGCTTAACACTTTGATCCTTTCAGCGCTTCATTTATAAAATTTCGAAAAAAATTCGTATGGCAGGCACCGTTATTTTTGGTCTTAAAAAAAAAGAAGAAAAAGTGTTTCCCCCACAGAAATCAAAAAAATCAAAACCCATATTTACCAAGTATGAAGAAAATCGGCCGAGCCGTTTAGGCTGTAGTCGAACAGACAGAGAGAATTGCGAGACCAACTTGTCTTCGCTATCATCATAATGTCAACTTTGATCAAAATCTGGAGGTCGATTTTTTTAAGAATGCATAACTTGCCTTATACATAGTACCTATAAGTCGCAAGTAAAAACGATCAACACTATAGCGCATAAAAATCCGTTTCATCCAAAATTACTACACTGTAAATATAAAAAAAAAACATGAAGTAGATTTAGGTATTTCGAAAGCAAATATGTAGCTTTAAATAAAACCAAAAGAAGAACATTTGGCACTTATGGTTAAGCCTGAAGCATTTAATTTAGTAATAATTTAGTTTTAAGTCAAACTGTATGTAAAACAAATTGAAAATCGGTTGAGCCGTTAAGTAGAATGTCTGAAACAGAAAAAACCGCGTTTGCTTATTTTGTTTCAATACCATCATTACAGTTATCCATACAATTTCTTTAAATTAAATCGTTAGGACACTTTTTGAGAGTAAAAACCCTCATTCCCAAATACTAGCCTTAAGATCGTAAAGACATACAGCATTGTAAATCCATTTTATGTTCGAGTGCGATTTTTTTCCAGCAAACCTAAGACTTGCCCTGTAGTATCCATATCGCAAGTAAAAATGTGAATTTTATGATTTTAATGTAATAATAATGACTCATTATAAATAATTAAATTTTTTTCATTGTTGATATGTATTCCAATTATGTGGGGAATTTTAAACATTCGAAAAAAAGTAACTGTTTACTTAAATGAACACTGGAACTATAAAACAGAAAAAAAAGAAACCGATCTGTTTTTACATTAAAAATATAATCGTTATATTAACTATGATGGTACCCCACTACGAGTATTGTTCTACTATGTGCATGCGCACCTGTTCCATTACCCTCTGACACGGTTTTCATAATTACTACAAAATGTTAAAATGCAATTAAGGTTCATCTCTTCCATAAATTAAGTGCAGTGTTGCAGAATACGAGGTTTAATGATAATCGCCAGCAGCGTAATTTGTAAGCAGATTATTTATTTTTCTTTCATTCTTACGTACTTACCTATGTATATGTATATCATGCTAAATAGGTAAACGTTTTTGTGTGAGTGTGATTTTTTTTATAAATTTGCATTTTTAATGTATGAAATTGCAAACGTGATGTCCTTAAAGTATTTCTTTTTTAAAATGTGAACAATGCAAAAAACATTCAGTTAAATCCTAAATCTGAAAAGTAACAAGCTTATATCATAGGACAGAGATAGGGCCATACAAATAAAACAAAACTAAACACAGATAGGTAATTCCGGGAGAATTAAAAATAAATAAATGCAGGTTTTGTGTCATTTGTATCTATGTAGGATTATTCGATTTAAAATACGAGTCATTTTTATAAATGAATGTAAAAAAAGTAAAGCAGTATTTTTTTTAGATTTATATTATTTATACATATTTGGTTTTATTAAACTAAATGTATTCCAGGTTCTTGCTCCTGTGTTAAAGCATCTAATTTAAAAAAAAAAAAAGTACAAAAAAACATCACCTGAAGTACAAAAAAAATGAAATGCCCTCTAATTTTACTTAATTAAAACAATTTAAAAAGTAAGAGCAGTTTTATTAATAATAAATATATGTACACAAAAATTCCTTAACATTTTCGTAATAGTTTTTTAAGCCAAACAATATATTAGCATCAAAAAAAAAATCAAAAATCAGTTTAGTTTATTTCATCAAGCAGAGTTTTACAATCTCTTATAGATTACAACTTATATAATAAATGTAATAATAATAAAAGTAAAAGTAGTATAATAAAATATGTATAGTAAATTTAATTTTATAAATATAAATAAATATTAATTTAAATAAACTATGTGTCGATATATAACAAAACAAGCATGACATTTTTTTTAAAGCTATCTCTTGAACAGAGTTGAAAAATATCTAGGTAGGGTAAAACACTATTTTTGTCACTTTAATGCAACGAGATATGGGTTCATTTCTACAATAGTTATTTCTAGAAAATTCATCACGTAGGTAGAAAAACATACGGAGACTTCTGCAAGGAAAATACAATATTAGCTCGTTATGTGTAAAATCTCAGAGTCTGAGCTGACGAGCACGAACACACTACTTATGACATCGATCAAGTGGAGCTAATGGCCGATTTCACGAAGGACGTTCATACATTTAACAAATTTCTAAACCTTAAATTGGGATTTTTTGGTTTCACCGAGGGTTTTTAAAATAATTTCCATATTTATTAGAAACAAAATAAATAGGTAATCAAATTGCGACTTTGCATTTTAATAATTTTCTTTTTATTAAGAACAATACAATTACAAAGTAGAATAGTCTTAGGTGAAGCTCTTCAACACCAAGTTTGCGTGCTTCTAGCTTTCAGTTCTATAATTTCAGTTTTTTGAAAAAGTCAATTCTAAAGTACTTTGTTGATGATTTGACAGCGACGTCATTGTTCTCTAGGAGCATAATTTTGAAGGCATCATAGCGCACTCCTGCAATCTTTGGTGAAATAACGGTGGTGTATGCGATGGAGTCGTCTACATAAATCTTCGTATAAATGTTGAACTGCAGCGGTCCAAATTTTGTTCACTGGGGGACTCCAAGTTGATTCCCTTGGTTGTTGAAACGCAACCTGCACAGTGTACATATGGTTGGTTGATGATACCCTGACTTTACAGTCTACCTATACATACACATATATATCTGTGGTGTTTGGTAGAAACATGTTATATCCGTAAAATAATTTGCGTTTTTACCTTCACTTAACACCGAGTTAGATTTTCTTAAAATTTGGAACATAAGTGCTTTTATAACTCCAACTCATAAAAAGGGGCTAAAAACAGAAATAGAAAACTACCGAACGATTACGAAACTTTCTGTTATACCCAAATTGTTTGAGTCCATTGTGTGTAATGTCCTCTCTTTTCATTGTAAATCCATTTGATGTAGTAGTCAACGCGGTACTGTAAAAAATAAATCCACTGTAACTAATTTACTTGACTTCACGTCTTTTTGTTTAGACGCTTTTGAAGATCATGATCAAGTTGATTGTATCTTCACCGATTTTAGTAAGGCGTTTGATAAATTGTGCCACAACACTCTCATTGATAAATTAAACAAACTAGGTTTTAATAATCAATTTCTTAAATGATTACTTCGTACTTACAAGGTCGAACTTATAGTGTAGTTTTTCGTACTGTTTCTTCCAAAAATTTTATTGTTAACTCTGGTGTTCCTCAGGATAGCCATTTAGGACCTGTCTTGTTTATCCTTTTTATAAATGATGTCGTCTCAACTGTCCAAAATTCAAGAATTCTTATTTATGCTGACGACATTAAACTTTACAAAAGAATACAATTTGAAACTGACTGTACTCTTTTACAAGACGATTTATTAAGATTTAGGGGGTGATGCAATAAAAACAGACTTTTTCTAAATGTTGACAAGTGTAAAGCTATGAGTTTTACACGCAAAAAAACAACGATAACATATAACTACACATTTAGTTCGGACCCATTGAATAGAGTTTCACTGTTTTCAGACTTAGGAATTATTTTAGACTCTAAATTGACTTTTAACGATCACATAGATTATACAAGTAATTAAAAGAGCCAATAAAACACATTTATCAAGCGATTTTCACGGGATTTTAAGGATTCTTATGTTCTTAAAACTCTGTGTATTTCATTTGTGAGACCCATCCTTGAGTACAGCTGTGTGGTCTGGGCATCTTACTACTCAGTTCACATATTGAGACTTGAAGCAGTTCAGCGTAGGTTTTTAAGATTCTGTCTTCGCTTTCTCCCCTGGTCTCAGGGATCACTTATTCCCTTGTATTCGCAAAGGCTGGCTTTAATTAATCTTCCTTCTCTTGAAAACCATCGACAATTTATCGAATTCTGTTTCATTACCGGTATAATAAATGGAAAGATATTGGCTTCGTCTGTTCTTTGCAGACTGAAATTTAACTTTAGCCAATCAAGCATTAGACTACGGCAACCCTTATGCAAAATTTTCAGCAGGTCAAACTATGGTGCAAATAGTCCTTTAAATCAATTGCTTGGAATATATAATAAATTATATTTTCTTCTAATATCTGTAAATGACAATTTGAAAAAAATTCAAGACTATGTTTCTTAGAACAATAGATTTATATACATATAGATTTAAGTTTTTTATGTAACGTTAAAATTTAACGATTTCCAAATAAATAAATAAAAAAATATTCATAAATACCAAAATCAATTAACCCCTTCAGGCCCTAGCTCCATATAAAGTGAACGTAAGAAGTCAAATTATCTATTTAATGGATTTATCATATTTCTACCAAACACCACATATTATATGGGTTAGAAAATTTTTGATTATTCTTACCAAGTGATTAGGAAGTCCAAGTTCCGAGAGTTTGAATAGTAAGTAGTCTTTTTTCCAAAGACAGTCGAAAATTTATATTATTATTGTAATTTAAAAACATGTAATTTAAATTACAGGGTAATATAAAGATTTTGAGAGCCTAGCTGCAGAGACTATTGGCTCTTTTCGATGTCTAGCAAGCACGCTTTAGTCGTTTCCTTTTTGTTGAGTTCACGTGTCATAGCAGTTGATGTTTGGTTAATTTCGTACTGGACACCCTATATGACATCTCTTTCTATGCAGAAAACATCGAGTTTCTTCAATATTAACGCCTCCAATATCCTGGCTCATACAACAGAGCAGCGATATTGGCCAATATCCTTCCACAATTGCGCGGTTTATCTTTCTCGGCATGAATGCAATTTTTTCCGTTTTCCAGGCTGCAGTGCAATAGAGAATTGAAAATAAGTGAGTTTTAAATTTAATTTCTAACACACACAAACAAAACATTACCATAGAAGTGATAAAGGTATGCCAAGAACTACAGACAGAAATACGATACCCATTTTTTTAGTCTTGCATATATCAAGTAAATTGTCTGACCAAAATCTCAAGTTCATTTTTTTTACGCATGCATAACTTGAAGTAAAAAGTTGCGTTCAAGGTATACCTATTATTTTCATCTGAAGTTGTAATATATTACTTTTTTTAAATAGAAGGTATGTATTGCAGCAAAATTCGCTCATAATTAGTACTTCAACCCTATTATACTTACTTTATCATACCTTACACATCTCATCGTCCTTTGAAAATGTAAAAGTTAAAAACTTAAATCTGCTTCAAATAAGTATGTGCTAATAACTTGTAGGTAAAACTTAATTTTTTTATCGACCGTACCTCAAGAGACTCGAGAGGAAATTTTAAGTGTACTTGACTTATGCATACATGTATGTATAATCTGTGTTATCATAAATAACTTATAGGAGATGCACTAAGTCGTTTTGAATTCCATTATCTCTTACTTCTCAATTTTAAGTCAGGTGATTTTTTTTTTATTTTATCAAAAGAAACTCTTGATAAAATTCCAGGAATAAATAAATTTCGCTTCAATAATCCAGGAAGTTCAACTATTTCGACAATGCCTTCCCATTTTCTCCTGGCTGTCGTTCCATCCTTATTTCCTCCTAAGCCCTCTCTGCGTTCAGGCATCTTTCCGAAACCTATATGTATATAGTTTGAACTCGTCCCCATTCCTTATTGTAGGTTATGGGTACTCCTGCGAATTAAGTTTAAAAAATGCGTTGTTCGCCTTGAAGGTGTGTGTATAGATTTTCCTCTTGTACGCCTTTTAAAAATATCTCATACGAAATTCAGAGGAAAAACACACATACACGTTCCAGGATATAGTTTCTTCGTCGTATATTAATGCGACGCTAATGTTATTCCGTTCTCCTGGCCTTGCCCCTAACCCCCGCAGTAAAAATACTCAAAATGATTTAACAGAATTCGCGAGGTAGAAAGTGCATGCAGGAGCAACAACACTTGGAAATTTCAAGACTATCGCCTGAAGGCAATATCGAATTCCTTGTTATGTTGGTGGTTAGTGTCTAAGAACCCGCAACGCGAATGCAATTCATGTCGCACTTCAAGAAAATGTCAAGATATTGAAGCAATCCGGCAAGATTGCAGTGCAGCACTTGAGAATATTCATGTCTCGTTAAACTCTGATTAGATTGCTCCCAGATTCTTGTGTTTCCAAGTCAAAGTTCGAAACAAGATTATAAAACGTGTAGATGTATGTACTTTGAAGTTTGTTGTTTATATAACAGCGCGCAGGTATTATGCGTTGTTGTGTATATTCTTTTCCTGCGATGCGATGGAGTTACCATCAATGATATCAATGGAAAACATAATGAGGCCAATGGGACTGTCTTTAAGGGACTCATCTTTATAAGATTCTACTCATTTGTTAAAGAATAAAAATACTTCAAAAAAAACTTCGAACACTTCAAAAATAAAAAAAAATTCTAAAGTTTACACAGTCTGAACTAGGCTTTAGTCTGCTAAACGCTTTCATTGGGAACGTTCAATACAGGCTATGTTTGTGCATGATAGAAATGCGAAAGTTTGACATTTGACATTTCTTTATTTACATTACTTCAAGACTTTGTTTTTGTTTGACAGTTTTATTTTTGATGAACAAGAATATGTAAAACCTAAAAATGGACATTTGAGTTTCGAATGATATATTACAAAGAACTTTCAAATATTGACATCTTGTTCTGTGGATTTTGTATTAAGAAACGAAAACGACAGCCAAATACAAGTTTCTTCTTAAAAATGCAGAAAAATGAACAAAATTAAATTTTTCCATGTATTATGGCTTTTTTCCCTTTTGTTATGGAATAGTACATTGTCGTTCAAGCATTCAAGTAGTTCATTTTGACCTTGCAAGCGAATAATCCGAAATCTTTTTGCAGAAGTCTCCTCTGTCTACTACGTGAAATGTTGAGCTGTTGAGATCGATGGCGAGTTGATGGTCATGCATTGAGTCACACACTCCCAAGCTATACCAGCCAAATTCTCGATTGTTGGCATTGTACGACGACGCACGGGGACCAGTCTCACAAACTTGCGTTCAGCAGGCGCGGTGGGTACTTCATTTTGGCCAAAACTTCTTTTAAAAAAAAGGACTTTTTGGGCTACATAGCACTCACTTTTGAAATATTTCCCAACGGTGTCCAATTCAATTTTGTTCCACCCATTCTGAATTTTGTTGTGATCTTAAGATCTCAAAGATGAAGCTTGGATATATAGAGATAAAATTTGCTTCAGAATTCGTATTAGTTCATCATGAGTACAACTTGTGACTTCGGAATAACGTTGGGAATCCGATTTTTGACAGATGAATACTTTGTAAAAAAAAGTTGAATTCGACATCATGCTGTAAACAATTATATCATATGTTGAGTTTGGAGAAGTTTTTGGCAATTACATACATTGAAAGCCAATTCTAAAATTGATCTGTTTTTAAAGGTGTCCCAATATACACCTGAAGTTACTACATTAGTAAATTGGGAACCACACTTACATGTCTAGTGTGGTGTGATGCGGTGATAAGTGGTGTGTTGTGTCATCGAATATGCACAATAATTAAACTTCTTGTGTCCTTATTAAACAAAGATGCTTGTATCCTGAGTGGCTATTTTTTATTTGCCAAAACGTCAGTGACACAGTGTGGTATGGCGCATTTCGAAACAACACACCATCCCACTCACAAATATCGTTCTATGCATATCGATAACATGAATTCGATAGCGTCATACCACTCCACTATATAACACACCGATAATTGTTGTTCGTTCGGGCTTAAGAAATGTTTGTCCCCTTAAAACGGAATAAATTTATTTCAAAATACAATAATTGATCTGCAAACCACCACACCTGGCAACCCTGGTTCAGAGGTAAAACTGCACTTTAACTCATAGTGTTTTCAATTCCTGTGCGGAAATTTATTCTCCAATATCCCTCAGGGGATATACCTACGATGGAAGGGCGAAAAGGGTGCCTAGGAGGTTAGTTTGCAATTGCAAAACATACACAAACTCGCACACACATTGTGCGCTTTCACCCCACAAACGAGGTAAGTGAATGTTACATGCTGTAGATTTCTGCTGCACTCGTTGACGATGGTGCAGCACTTTGCGCACAAAAACTATGCACACAGACGCAAATACAAATTCAAACAGCTATAAAATATCAGAGCTAGCAAGCGAGTGAGTGTATATAAGATTTGTATATAAAAATAGGTTATCCTTGCATTCAAGGATTTTCATGAACAACCATTTTGCTAAAAATAGATTTGCCGGTCAAAATATTGATCGACCTCATGCGACATCGTGGAAATTTCTATTTTTAGATCTGTGTGGAAATCCTTGAGTATGTTTTGGGGCTGGAAATAGAAGCGAAGGAAAGTAGGTTACTCTCGTTCGTTCCTTCGTGATTTTAGCTCTTGATTTTCATCAGTTTTTTCTTTTGTGTTTTTATTTGTTTTAATTTGGTTCGTTTGTGTGTCATAGAAAGTGTTGCTGACGTAAAAGGGATAATTAGGGGGTACTATGTGTATTGAATTCCATTGGGATTGGGGGTATAGAGATGTATGTTCGTACAAGGGGCTAAGGACTTGACACGTACGGAAATCATTATCCGCATAAACAAAGATAAAATGCTTTCTCATCTACACTTCATTAGCTTATTGAGTAACATAAAAAAGAGAAGGAGATCATTGAAGACTTTTTGTACCCATTTCCTGTTTGTGTCGCTTTTTTGGGTGGTTTCTGGGTCATTAGAGTTGAGAACAGAAAAACTGAATGATGCAGTTCGGAGTTTTTTTTTTCGTTTACCATGTTAGCAGTTTTGGAAGTTTTGATACTAAAACTCAATGGAACGGAGTTTATGTGAACAAGACTCTTATTTGCTCTAAAAGGCGAGTATACCAGTTTTGTTTCAAATAAAATTTTAATAAATACTAACATTGCGATGATGGAGAAGTTGGAGTTCAAAGGTCTGTAGGTATGTCTGTATTTTGTGTGGTCATCACTAGCTAGAGATTAAACGGATAGAAGAATTTACTACAAATTTGGTACAGCAGTTATTTTCTAGCGGAGAAATTCAAATTTTCTGTATAAGCTCATCTAGTTTCTACTTCAGATACCAAGCTTCCATAAAAAGATTTTTTTTTATAAGTTTCTTGAAAGATAAATATTATGATTAAACTTCGTAAATTTAATATACCGGATTTCCCCTTCTCATCGAATATATTTTATAACATGATTTTCGGGTATATTTTAAGAAGAAAATCGTTACACAATACGGGTCAATCATTAATCGGGGATATTAGAAAAGGCATTTAGCGTAGCTTAAGAAAAATGGCGTAGAGGCTTTTTTTTTTGCTTCACTGACAATATAGACAGCATTGAACACTAAATGATTTCTATATTCCATTTAATAATGCCTTAGAGATCGGAGTTTAATGAGTTTATCGTACGATATCATGGCAATTCCACTGGCCTGAATTTAAGAATGAATATGAGGAGGTAAGAGTAGATAGAGTTTACGGTGTATTAGAAGACAAAATATCATTTATAAAAATAAAAAGAAAGTCGGAGAAAAAACGGAGCCCTGGGGAACACCAGCATTTAATTTAGAGATCAAACTTTAAACCGCCAAATGCAACAAAAACGATAAAAAAAAGATAATTTTTTATCCAAACAATAAAGGTTTCACTGACACTATACGGACGGATTTTCGATAAGAGAGCCTGGTGCAAAAACTCTTTCAAATGCCCTAGAAATATCAAGCGCAATAATCTTACTTTCTCCGAAACCATGTAAAGATCTATTCCACTATTCGGTGATAAATGCCATTAGATCGCCAGTTCAACAATTGTTGAGAAAGCCGTATTGGTGGTCGAAAAAAGGGATTTGGTCTTGAGATATTTCTTGAGCTGAAGATTGATCAGCGATTCCAATACCTAGAAAAGAAGCGACATAATAGAAGATTCCAGAACAGTTGGAGTGATAGAAAAGCCTGCGCAATGCTTTTTCCAGTGATGAAGAACTCCTCTTTAGAATAACGGGGGGCTCTTGCAACTGTACGCGTTCGAAAGTATTCGTTTCTTATACAGGAGTGGCAATGTTACTGTCGGGCAATGTAGAGCTAGTAGCAAAATGATCTGCGAGAACATCTGCCTTATCTAAAAAGCTAGCTATCGGGGTGTTCTTGTAGATTGAGCTACTGCAGAGATTCAATTATTCAGATTAAATGTTTGCGCTGACCACGAATACCTGCTACTTTTTTAGCTTTTCTAAGGTGGTGGAAGCATTTTCGAGATGCCACAGAAAAGGAAGGAAGGAAAGGACATTTCAAGCGGTTTCTTTGGCATTAAGAAGACGTATTAAATCCATTTTTAGAAGATGGGACATACGTTTGATAAGCCTTTTATAAATTGACAAAGTTTAGTATTTATCTAATAACTACTAAGCTGTCAAAACACCATTCCATCCATAAAACGCTACTGTTTGGTGTACAATTTAGTCTGGTGATGTCTCCTTCAAAAGTTAGTCAAAAGAATTTGCCACATCTCATACATCACAACTCATTTAGGCCTTATTCTTAGACAAATTTTCATCACGACTTATTTCGCGTTCTGGCGATTTGAACTGGCAATCAAGATCGTGTGATTTCTCACTGTTGGATTCATTTTGTGAGTCTCTGCAAAAAATCGTGCCTATGTTCACAATCCGCAATCTCTTGACGCTTTGAAAACGAATATTCTTCAAGTTTGATATGATCGAACTATTGCCTAATATCGTTTGAAAAAGGATCGAAACTTACAGGAACAACCATGGAGGACATTTATATGGTGTTGTGTTCCATTTATAAAAGGAGCATCCAAACAATTTATTGAAATAAAAGATTGATCTTAATCTTACTATTAAATGTGTTTTATTTAAATTTGGGTTTGGGACACCTAAATTATATGATCGGGTACGTAATTGAAAAAAGGCTTTAAAAAATTAATAATTAATACTAAGACCCCTTATATATCGTTAGGGAATTAAAAAAACCGCACAAGTGTCTTGAATAAACAGTTTCTTTTACTCAAAATCTTAGGAGCCATATATTGAGTCAATTCTACGTTGATATGAACCAGTAAATGGTATTTAAAATTTCGTAAGTATGTACATATATATACCTACATTTCCAAGTTTATGATAGGTCAGGTCAAATGTGAACAACGACTTGTTTAAGGCTGGTTTTTTGTAGTGTTATGGTGTGACAGATGCTCTAAGTCCTATTTCAATATTTTAATTTATGACATATGTAGGGCTAGGAACATACATATGTAGGTACTATATGGCAAGTTATGCATTCGTACAAAAACTCTAACTCCAGATTTTGACCTGACTTGACATTACTATGATGGGGAAAAGGAAATAAGTGGATCTCGCTATTATATCTGTCTGTTCGACTGCAGCCCAAACGGATCGACCGATTTTCTTTCAGATTGGTAGATAGGGTTAGTGCATAATTTTTTTTTGGAAATTGAAGAAAATATTTTTTTTCCTCAAAAAATATTCAACAGATTTTTTTCAAAAAAAAAATTCAAAAAATTTAGTAAAAGCTAAATAACGGTTGAAAAAGAATTTGTTTTTGAAAACTCAATGTTTCGAAAAACACATGCTCAATTTTTGAAACATATTTGTATTTTATCTAAAAATAAATGTAAGATAATGGTTTTCGAAAATCGTATTTCTCGCGAAATCGGCATCTAGAAATTTGATAATTTATTTTGTGTTTTGCTAAATTATTACGGTCTATAATTGAATAAAACAAATTTTGAAACTAAGATAATGCTGACCCAGCATAGAACCATTTGGTATCATTACCATTATGGTTATCATTATCGGCACAAAAGATTTAATAAAAAATTTATTTATAAATGCTTCTTTAAAAAAACATTGCATATTCAAATTAAGAAAAAAAAGTATTTATTAAGTTTTTGAATGAATTTCCGGTTTTGTATGGAAATTTCGATTTTTCAAACAAATTATAGGTATTTTGGAATTTATTTTTTAATTGTACAGTAATAAGAACTTAAAATTGGCTCAGCCAAATTTTTCTTGAAAATGTTATACAAAAAAACTCAAAATTGTTATTTTTGCACAAAAGCAAATTTGATAATAGAATTCAATTTTTAGCTCCAACATCTAAAAAAAATTGTTAAAGCGGCTTAAAAAATAATTTTGTGCTTTTGAACATTTTTTACTAATAACTTCCATTTTTTGAAATTCTAAGTATTTTTAACATAGGAACAAGTTCGTACGATCCAGTTGTGCATTTTATTTAAATTTGACTCAGCTTTAACAGTTCTTTTAAATGACTGTCCAAAACTTTGGCCACCAGAATCAGACAAAATCAGGCGTGAATTTTGACAATCTCAATTGTTAAAATAATTATATAATGTTTGTATTAAAATTTTTTCAAACATAACTTTTTTCTAGATATTCGGAGTAGAACAACTATAAATCCTTGTAACTTCCATTTTTCCGCTTTTAACGTCCATCAGGTTGAAGATTTCGTTAAATAGGATTGCATATTTGTGTCGGAGGAACGACTTTCAAATTGTCGTCAGATCGATTTTCTTAACTTTTATTGATATTTTAAAAAGAAAAATTACATTGAAAAATAAACGACTTTAGAAATGCATTGGCAACACTTTTATTCAAAATGGGATATCAATATCCATTGCAACTTGTGTGTAGCTTCTCTTCGGTCGTATACTTACCCAAAATTCACAACAATTCTCTGTTATAGTATAACTGCATAATGCATAGCATACCCCATAAAACTTGTTATCTATTCTTCGGTGGGTATATGCTGTTGCCTCAGGATTTTCCTGATTTTCCCTGAAGCTAGTTACCCTCATCGCCCCAACAATGAAAGATTTTTCATGCTTTCATATTCACTGCATACGACTACATGTTGCGTTTAAAGTAAATTCAGCACTATCTTCAGAGATACATAATAAGAAAAAAAGCATACAAAACCTTAAACGTCCTAGAGACACCACCAGATCTATTTTTAGAGTTCGTATTTACTATACCCATCTACGTCACTTTTTGCGTACGTTCGCTGGCTGTTTAATATTACAATGGAACTGCTACCGTTATTTAGGTGAATATGTATGTATAATGTATCTGTGAAGGAAAAGCTTTAAAATAGACATAATGTAGCTTTTTAAGAATTTTCATTTGGAGGCAATGTGCCATGTTCTCCCAACACAACTGGCATTGAAACGTTAGGTTTGGTTTTGAATTATTTTTCGTTGGTCTGTCTGTGTAAAATTTTACTCACGGGCGAGGAAATTGTGAAAAGGATACATAGGTATACTTCTCTGTAGATAAAAATATAAAAATCCATAAAAATAATGTCCATTGTTTATGGGAGGAAAATGAATTCGTACACTTTAATTGCTGTTTGCTTCCATGGCACTTATTGACGACAGACTTTCTGTCCTGTGGCGGATAGTTTAGGAAACCCGTATTTTTATTAAATTCATTTTCTTCAATTTAATTAAGAAATATTTAAAATCTTCGTCATAATGCTTTGAGTGCTGAAGTTTCTTTTCTGGAACCGAATGCAAGATACAGATACTCGTATACATATTTATCTTTGACGGAATGATTGCAATTTTTGAAGGTTTGCGTAGATTAACAACCGTGTGTTTCTACCATGTTTATGTGGTAACAGACTCCTTTACACGTAGTCTCCATTTCTACTAGCGATAAATCCATCTCACTCGCAATAGCCAAAGCAGAGAGCAGAAGAACTGGCGGATTTTTGTAGCTGGGCATTTCAGCGCATACTTTTTTAGTATAGTGAATAATTTTAATGGATCAAATTGCAAAGGCTTTCAAATTAGGAACTAATATACCTAAATGAGTTCTATTGACAATTTCAAATCAGATTTTTTTTTAAATTTTGTTAGAAAAACGTAAATCTCAAGCAAAAGCTTTCTTCCCACGTAAAACTCAAACTCAAACTCAAACAAATTTAACTTGGGAAGACCAGAAGAATATGACAGTTCTCCTTGCGATAAAGCAATGAGAGCATACTTTCTATCGCATGGTATGGAAATATAGCTGCGATGGCGGTCTCTACTTGCGATGATAAAAGCATGCTCCCAATTCGTCGCTAGTGGAGACCGCATGTTAAATAGGTAAGTAGAAATGGCGACAATTGACAGTCTTGAGTCTAATCATAACTCGTATGAGCCTGTGGATGGAATTGATATGGGGAACTGTGGACATTCTCACGGAGTCATTTAATTGGGATTAAGTTAAAAAATATGGATCTAGTAGGTTTTCATGTCTCTTACTGTGTGTTTGATTTTGCACAATCACCTGGAAATTGGATCCCTCACTCTACCGGATCACCACACTCATCCGACACCATCTACATTTTACTCTGTGCCAACCAAGGCAGCTTGTTGACTGGTACTGAAAAAGAGCCCAATCCGATTGAATGATTATCCGAAGGTCTCCGTCAAAGCCTTCAGTCCGCTAGCTCGAGATCTAAGGAGTCAAACGAAGAGTACGGCACAGAGGTAACAGAAGTTCGTCCTAGAACCATTTCGTCGCGTTGAGAAAAGAGATCTTCATTTCCGAAAGTTCGTCAATGTCGTGGAAAATGCCCTTTCTAATGATTTTACTCTAAAATTGGCCCGATCAATGCATTTGCAGAGGAAGGGGAGGACTGTTTTCTTTTCTTCCTGCGGCTGTACAGCTATGACAGTGAGTGTTTTGAGGAATACCAGCCTTCGTTTCATGCTCACCTATTGGCCAATATATGCTACAGGTACAATCTTGGCCATGTCTTGCCTGAGTCTACATATCAGATCAAGCGCTTAGGAATTATTATAGGTGGACCAAATCTTGCTAGATATAGTGCAGTTAGGTAAACTGTTTTAGGAACAAAAAAATAAGCGCAAAAAAACAAAGATAAACCAAAGGCCCAATTGATAAAAATGATAAAATTGCTTTATGAAAATGAGTCTTCTCTTCTCTCAAGATCGCCTTAATCGTCCTTCCTAGAAGACTATTACCAAAGTGGTGGTTCAATTCAAGTCGAGGGATTCAGTGAACAATCCGCCAACGTGCGTTCGTCGACGAAAAAGAAGATCTTCCGAAAATATTGCCGATGTTCTTGAAAGGGTGTAGAAGAATATGAAGCGGTCAATTCCGCTCTGTGCACAAGAACTCGATCTTTTGCAGACCAAAACTAATTTTGCATCATGACTTGGGCCTACACACGCACAAACTTCAACTGAGCTAGCTTACGACATCAATTTGCTAATTGGGCCCTAGAACAGTTTTAAGTTAAACCCAGTTTCGATTTAAAAACTATATTCAGCGACGATGTCCATTGTCGACTTAAGGAAGATCCCAATCCACATTATATCCACCAAAATCCAATATGCATCCAGAGAAAGTCACTCTTCGGTGTATGGTTTTTGGGATAGAAGAACTACGTTGGACAGGGAATTACCATCAAATGCGATCACTATCGGTCGATGATAACTAATTTATTTTGGACTTAATTGGATCATATGGACACCAACGACAAGTGATTTCAACAGGACAGCGCTATTTGCCACAGAACAGTTCATTTTGCTAGAGTGAATTCCGAACGTGGTTAGCTCACGCGAGGTAATACAAATTTTCCACCGAGATCGTGCGATTTGATCCCGTAATGCCCGTGAAACACACTGTAGTATAGCGAGAATTACGAGTGTCAGCATGACTCAGTGGCCAACTTAAATAGTGACGATTCATATCGCACCACTTGAACCTTTTCAAGTGCATTGCATAAAGTGTGACAGAATTGAGGTCGGGTCTTCTTGCTACGCTTGCACTTTCTTTTAAATTGAATTGTATAATAATAAGTATAAATAAGGTGAATTCAACAATAAAGAGATCAGTATTGAATCTACTATAAGTCTTGATTTATTTCCGCCAATCTAACATATTACAACACCATGGTATGAATACCACAGTATTCTCAAAACTATGCTACGTAATACACTATAGAACGTAGTATAGTTTGACAGCTATTCATTTTCTGGCAAACAAAAATTTTGTCTTTGTATCTTTCAAATGAAGATATTTAAGATTTGTGATCGATCTTTTCAGCTTACCGTCGATATTTTCCCTCCAAATATTCAAAATCTTGGCGATTTGGTCGCTGCCAAGAACTATCCGTTTTTAAATTCATTCCTATTTTGAAATCACAAAATTTAAAATATTAAAAAAACATAATCAACATCAATATGACAATGATTTTTAGTAAAACTTTTATCCAATTTAGAAAAATGGAGCTGTTTTCGCTAAGGAGAAGACTATACTTAGCAAAAAACCCTAGTAGAGATACTACGTTCATATTATTTTGTTCGCCTAGTATTGCCGTAGTATAACCTGACAGACATTGTGGTTCTTTCCTATACTATGGTGTCTACGATGGGGTGGGTTCGGCAAAACGGTGGGCTGTATTAATTGGGGATCGATAAAAAAATGTAAAAAGTGAATTAAACTGAATTGTATAATAGGGTGTACCAAAGTTAAAATGGGCGCCAGTAATTTTTTATGTTTTAGTTGTGAACTAAATAGGAAATTACAAACCTTGAATAAGTAAGCTGAAAAAGAAGTTCCTTTTCCAAACAAAAATAAAAGAAAGTTTTTAATTTTACCTGAATAGGATTCAGTGGAAGATTTATTTTAAAATTATCTGGAAAATCTTTATAAGTATAGGTATAAAACCCAGAATTTTTTCTATGATAAGTAAGAATATATAAAGGTATTTGGCAATTAGCAGATGACCAATTTACAAAAAGATAAATATAGTTGAAAAGATGAAAAAAATGCAAAATTAGAACAAATACAATGGTTTTGTGCCACAACGGGACACAAAGAAAAATCACGTTGGGTAAAATTCCCGAACAACAACGGAATATAAGAACGGTCGCGAGTCCCGCAATCTCAGGAAGACAAAAAAAACGGAACGAAAGCCTAAACGGGGTAAATTTTAAGACAGTTAATAGCCTCCAAACAAAGTTAAAACGAATCAAAATTCTCCTAACCCAAACTATACAATTAACACTGTATACTTAGCTTTTTATTTTTGGCGGATCCTGTCTCTTCCAGTCAGTCTCACCCTGGCTCTATCTCCTCGAACAAATGCTTCCTTTTTACCACAAAACAAGGTTGAAATTTTAACTTTTCTCAGTATTCCCCAACTGGGATTCCTCTGACAAAAAAATTGATCTTTCAATACCACATGGAAATTTTTTTTTTCGATTTAATAATTTTTCCTTCTAAACTTTTCCTCGACTCAACTCTTTAATAGCTTTTTCAAAAGTGCCTCTCAAAAGGAAAACTTCTCCCATCTATTCGGCCACGACATATATGCCATCCTCTTCTGACCTTTGGTCCGTGTTGGTATTCTGTCGCGGTTGCAACACCCGGCTTTTTCGCTGGTGTGCATGCCGCTGTCGAATCCAGCCACGCATATATGGTCTCTTTCACATTGGTGATTTGAACACCAACCTTGGCTTAATGGACGAGTTCAGTTCTAATCCGTCAATTTCAAATGGTCTAAAAAGTTAAACGAAAAATTATTAAAGATCGCGAATAAAGTCCCCCGCCCAACCGGCCCAACTCAAAAACTTGAAGAAAGCATTCTGTTAGATGGGATCCCATGCCATTTTCCCAACAAACATTGTGAGACAGGATCCGATGTTTCACGCGAAATTTAACATATTTTAAACCCGTAGACTTCCGCGCAGACACTTAAGGATAAAGGGAAAAACATCGCAACGTGATTTTACTTGGTGAGCCAGACACTTCAAATTGGGCAGAAGGCCATACTAAATTTATGTTGGTGTGAACTTGAAATCACACATGCCGTTGAACATGGGTCAAAATCTTCATGTTTTACAATCCTGTGTGAACCATCTGTCGCACACCCACATATCTTGTGGACCATCTGTCGCACACTGTGTATCTACCTGTGTGTTTTTGCCGTTGTGACTCATCCGTCACATATATGTATTATGGATTTTGGTGACCACCTGTCACTCAACTTTGTATTTCAGAATCGAAGACCTAATTTGATTGCTTTGAGTAGGACTCTGGACGGTGGAAACCAAGTTTCAACTGAGCTCTACAGCATTTTGGAGCCGCACTAAAAAGGAAGGTTGAAAAATGGATTGGGGAAAATTGATTTGGTATGTGAAACTTGTTGTGGTAAATTTTACCGCAACAATTGGTCAAATTCAGCCTGATTTATACACCTCGGCTATGTAAAATTGATAGTTTCGAATGCGCGTCACCCAGGGAAGCCGTAGCGGCCAAAAAAATATTATCAACATTTTAGATGCCGTTTTCTTAAATGTATCGTTCTTAACACTAATTTTAAAAGTACCGTATTCATACATTTTTAAGTACAATTTTTCTTACATCCTAAAGATCTACAATACGAGTAGCTTAGTCAGAAAATTTAATAAACTGTAAAATTGATATTTATCTCGCGGCAACCCTATCACTTGCAAACATTTCATTAGGCAACCCAAGTGTAAGTTCTCTGTATCTACCTATAGATACCTCCCATTTGGTATTTTGATTAGGGAAGGTATGGTTGTTTCCATGGCATGATCTTCTAAACCTAAGGATCGACACCAAGCTGTGTATACCCACTTAAAAATTTCTCTAATTTTGACATCATGTTTCAAAGGAAAGCTCTCAAAGCAAACGACGACGGCATCGATATAATGATCAATATTTAACTAAATTATTTTAACATCTGAATTCGAGTATATCCTGGGCTACAAAGGAGGTCCGTAAAATAATATACAACCACTTTTGTTAGTTTCTTATTCTTTTTTTTTTTTGATAGAATCTAGTCACAAAGGGGAGTTTCTCTATAACTCTCCCAGAAAACTAAACTAAAAACGACTTTTTCGACCTCGTCGTCGTCGTTCGCAATTCTCATCGCCTTGGGGTATAATTAGGAATTTTCGTCTCAGTTTCTGATGATGACATCGTTCAAATGTTAAGCTTGGCTGGATTAGTTTGAAAAGTGAAATGTCAGTATTTTTTTTTGTGTAGCTTCATTTTTGCTTATAATAATATTTTTCATTATCCGTAGTGATGGATCCGTTGACATAATTGTGATAGAAAAGAAACAAATGGTGAGGCTGAGGGTTGACTATATAAACATCTGCAGCACCAGCGATGCTCAGAGATAGTTACCTCGGAATCTTTATATTTATATTACAACATTCTACATTATGGTGTATCCTTTACAAATATACATATATTTTTATATTCTTATACATGCATAACCAAGGATGGAGTAATTTGAATTTTTTCCTTATTTTTCCTAACAATGAAAAGTAGGTAGGTAGGTATGTCCTTTGTTGCTCGAAATTGTTATCGCTTATATAAGCCAGAGGAATGCGAAATGCTCGTTTTTTTTTTCTTTGATACAACCTTTGTAAAAGGAGCTTTGTGCGATGCACTTTGAAAACCGAGACATTCACATCTTTTTTTTTTCTGATTAAGAATGAAAATTGATTGTGATTTTAAAGTGAACAAGTATTGTTGTTCATTTGTGTTGAAGTGTGTCTCTTATGGGTTTCAGCACTCCTACTCCTTTTATTGGGCTCGTAAGGCTTCTCTTAAACATAACTTTTATGTGTTTTTGATAAGAAATAGGAATTTGTTTGAAATACAAGAATTTCCTTTAAAGAGAATTATACTTTCTTCAAACTACACATAAAAGAATGCAATGAAAGGATATTTTCACTAGTATTTGTGATTATTTTGTTCACCAAATACTTTATGTTATCTAATGGAAGTTGACCTGTACAAAGGCACTTTTTGATATGGGAGAGATATGAATGCTGATATGAATATGAATGCAGCTATTGGAAAATAGTCAAGTTTCTCCCAAGGAATATACAAGGGAATAATGACTGGGTATTCTGTGACCAAATGTGGAATGTAATTTAACTTGTTTCAGACTAATAAATGTACTTCTCGTAGCTCCTCAAAAGAGAGTCATTCTGAGTCTACCACTCCGGACTGGTTATAGTTTAAATCCTTGGAATGATTGGATGAAATTGATATAGTAGATTTTGCTAAAGTTGAGCAGGTAGACATTGTTGTCCAAATATTTGGAATAACGATTGTCTTTGGAAATTAAAACACAACTATTTTGGTCAATATTACCAAACTTTGAACAAATTTTGTTGGAAATGAAAAAAAAAGTTTATTTATTCCCAATACACACAAAAACCAAGATTAAATAAATTAACCATTGAAAAAACTAGTATTTCTTATATAGGGTGATTCGCATAAGATAATATTTCTATTTCTTAAACTGGGGTAATTTTCTAAGACTGACAAATTGTCACCAGCATCAAAATGCAATTCAAAACATTAAACCGAAATATAAGATGTGTCTGCTGTTGATACCTTCATCTCACTCGTTCTCGCTTATAAGCCTTTGAGTAGACCGCTTGAACACAATTATATTGAAAGCTAACTTTACACCCCGACTCCACAGGAGATAAATTCTCTCAGGATGCTCATCATGATATGAAATCTCCAATGGAGACGGGATATTTCCTCTTATGATGTGATGTCAGCGATCTATGTCAGCGGTTTTATCTTGATATAGATGTCTGATATGAAATTTGACAGATGGTTTTTTTTCGTACTTTTGTCTCATTATTTCGTGTCTTCTCATTTGGTTGGTTCTTGTCAAGTATTCCGTCGGCAAATATTTTTTTTTTTATTTTGTAAGTAAATACATTAACGTGTCATGTTACTTATTCGTTCGTGCGTTAAGTTATGTTTGGTGTTATTTATTTATACTTTAGGTAGATGCGCATTCTTTTCTTTGCAAATATATATAATTTTTGTTAGTTTTACTTTTTGCTAATTTCTGTTGTCCGCACAAAACACATCCCGTGCAGTAGGGATAGAAATGAAAAATCAAGACATAATTTGCCCAGCAAAGCAATAAGAAGATGTAGAGATAGAGATGTCAGACATTGAGTTGGAGAGACAGATATCTTGTGGAGTCGGGGTGTAAGGAATCGATGTAGCACAAGCTGACATAAAAATCGCTTACTCATTTAGCAATGTACGTCCACAATGGTGCAGCCTAACCTGGCTGTCAGCAAATAACTTTTTTTTTAATTTTGATAATTTTTTACGTTTGAGAGTTTTTTTTACGTTTCAGAGTTTGAGAGAGAGAGAGCAAAACGGTTCCTTATTGTCACGAAGATAGAGTTTGATCGTGCCACCACTGAAACACTTTTAATGAACTAAAGTAATCGTGTGATGGAGCTTACGAAGAAACAAATTTTGAAAAAAAACATAAAATTTGTTCTTTAAGTTGCTAAAACGACTCCTTAAATAGTTTTGAACTCAAAAACCAAAATTGCAAGTGATTTCCTAAAATATGAATCTATGTAAAAAGTATTAAAAACTCTTTAAAACACTTTTCTTTAAAAAAAAATTATTTTGTATCATATGTATATGTATATAAAATTTCCTTAACATTTTAAAAATTATTTTAATTTGTAAATTTTGAATGCCTACAAATTACATTTACGTATTTAAGCACTTAATTTTAAAATGTTTGAAAAATTGAATTTTTAAAATCCATACCTATAAATTTTTTGATAATGTTGATATGTAGTAGTATTGAAGACTTCAAGGAACTTTTATGAGCATATGTACAACTTTTGATCGAAACCAGTTTATTTCGGCTACATGAAAAAATTAAAAAAATTAAAAATTTTTGTTTATTAAGATTTTCAGCCGATATCCATTTTGCCCTTCCTCTCAAAAGTAGTTGAAAGAATTATGCACAAACAGATTTCCATTTTTCTTAGTACTAATGATCTATTATCTCGCTGGCAGTGCGGTTTTCGACCACATCACAGTAGTACCACTGCACTCCTTGATGTGATTGAACAGGCAAAAAACGCTTTAGATGATGACAAAGTAACGTACCTGGTTTTGCTAGATTACTCCAAAGCGTTTGATACCATTGATGATACTATAATGTGCAGAAAATTCTCACATCTCTTCAATTTTTCTAACGTTGCTAATTTTATCTTACCTTTCCGGCAGAAGTCAATCAGTTGTTTCAGCAAGTTGGGTTTCTTATCTACTATCACTGAGCTATGGTGTACCGCAAGGATCTATTTTGGGACCTCTTCTTTTTTCAGCATATGTAAACATTTTGCCACTCTTAAAAAAATATTGCGAGACACGAATGTATGCAGACGATATTAAGCTCATAAAAAGTTATAATCTGGGCCTTATTGAAGATTGTGTTGGTATAATAAATGAAGACCTGGATGCTATCTTCGAATGGTCAAATAAATGTGGTCTTGTTTTGAATCCCACTTAAAAAAGTGCATTATCATTTCCAAAAAGACTTTTGATTTGTCTTACTTCCCTTTTGTAGAGATTAATGGAACTTCTGTAGAGCATGTTGAGAAATCTGAGAATCTGGGAGTTTGCTTCAACAGAACCTTAACTTGGAATGATCATACTAACGCTTTGGTGGGGGAAGCCTATGGTGATTTAAGAAATCTATCAACGTTCAAAAAATTTACTCCGCTTGGTACGAGAAAAATGCTTGCGAAATCACTTATTGTTCCTATTTTCACATATCGTGGTGAAATCTTCTGTAACTCCGATGCTGTGAGCCATAGGCGGCTAAAAATATTACTTAACAACGTTATTCGTAATGTTTATGGCCTTGGAAGATATAGCCATATCTCCTCTTATTCCAAAAGTTTATTTGGTGTACATTTTTATAACTTCTTAAAAATAAGGACTTTAATAACATTGTTTAAGAGTATTCATACGCAAGCACTGTTTAATCACATCCAGTTTTGTACCTCAAGTCGAACAAATCAAATCTTGGTTCCGCGATTTACATGTCTCACTTCTGAGAGACAATTCTTAATGGTACTTGTTTGTGGAATTTGCTTCCACGAGAAATAAAAAGAATTTGCGAGTCTGTTAAACTGCCGCTTTCATTTTATGTTTCAAATCATTAAAATGATAAACAGTTACTATTTTTTTTTTAATACTGTCTTTTGCTGCACGAACTGTTAATTATCAAAACTGTTATCTACTTGCTAAATTTAATTTTTTCTTGAATTTAAATGTTAATAATAAATTTTTCTATTAAAATTAAGATAATGGCTCTTATAATTGAAACTCTAGTGTATGTATATAAATGTAATAATTATCAAAAACTTTAAATTCTTAACTCTGAAATTAAATAACTTTAAAATTATAAAAACTTTTCCAAAGAAAAGCTTAGTTATAAAAAGATCTAAATCTTAAAATTAAGTTCCTTTTATAATATGAATAAATAAAAAGGTAATATAACATTTTTCTTAACGCTTACATGGCAGGAACACCGCTATTTGTATTTATTTTTATTATTCCTTTCAATAAACTTTAAATTTCAGTTTTGAACTCGCCCTGATCTAGAGCGAATATCATCGAGCATATAGTTTTGTTAAAACAAAGGGTCTGCTCAAGCTAAAGTTGATACTTAGATTTTAGGCAAAAGCTAGCTTATAATAGCTATATGTAGAAGTAGCTTTTAAAAAATCAAATCAAAACTACTTTAAAATAGCTTAACTTTTTTGCCAGTTTAAACTTCAATTTATGTGATTAAAATGGATTGGGCTATAATATTTTAGTAAAAGCTACAAACATATCAACAATCTTACACCCTTGTTTAGAAAACTTTTACTTGTTCTTCTCTGGAATTTTGTAGCTAAGGATACATATGTAGTGAAATCTGTTTCCAAATCACATTAAACAAAGCTTTTGCTTCAAGTAAAATCTGAAAACTAACCAGCATTAGCTTTTTCCTAGAAGAATAAGAAACTGGCAACTTGAACGTGAATACCACATTTACCTTGAGTATCATAGACCCGTAGTTTTGAAACCATATGGAAGTGATCCATGTCGAAAGGACCTTCAGTGATATTCTGTGCTTATCAGGTTGTTATACTCTCGCTGTTCACATCGGCTTTCCCGTTTTGGACTTTTTAAATGATGTACCGAATAGAACCAAATATGTTTGAAAAAATTGTTTAAAATTGAATACAAAATTCAGCAAATTAGCGGCAGTGAAAAGGTTTTTGTTTCTTGAAAGATTTGAACTTTGGTCCTTGCTACATATAAATATACTATACTTTTAATTTTTCAACAAAGGGTTGTGGTCAAAATACTGTATGGGTTATAATGCTGTATCTTAAAATACTGTATTTGAAAATACTGTATGTTCAAAATACTGTATGATCAAAATACTGTAAGTCAAAATTCAGTATTTCAAAATTCTGGTTGGTCAAAATTCTGTATTTTAAAATGCTGTAAATATCCGTAGGCTGAAAAATAAAAATCGTTTTGATAATGTAAAAAAGTGCGCACTTTTTTTATAATCCCGTTTTTTGTAATCCCTTTTCTTATTACGACGTATATCTAAACAGTGAGGTATGTAAGGCGGGCATGCTGCCCCCCTGCAACCCCTCTGCCTTGACACACTATAGAACTTCGGGTAGGTGCCAGTTTGGGTGTAGCATTAAAAGAATCTGGAAAATAACCAACATAAAATCAATAAGATATTTGTTAAAGAGTTATCAAGGTTGATTCTCAGCGGCATATTTTTGCAATAGTTTTGATTATAATCAACAATTGCATAAATAATTGCACCAAACTAATTGATTTGTCAAAACTTTTAGGTGTTCATGCTCATACAGCATTTTGAGATGAAAATATTTGAGATATATTTTGAAATATAGTATTTTGAAATACAGAATATTAACCATACAGTATTATGACCATACAGTATAATATCTACAGAATTTTGACCATACAGTATTTTAAAATAACGCATTTTGACCGGCTCCCTTCGGAAAATTTAACTGATCCAATCAATTAGGATAAAATTACTCAAAATTTACAAATATTTCCCTTAATTATGTGTTTACATTAAATCTGAAGTTAAAAAGTTTTTTTTTTTAAATATATTATGGTTATAGTAAATGTATTTTATTATATTAAATGTATTCGGAATAAAAAGAAAGGTAGGCCTAAACACTCCTGGTACAAACAAATGCAAAACACCAGCATTCAGTTGGCCTCAGAAATGGAACAATACAAAACCGGGAGGCTTGCCGCCGATTTCTGAGGTCAACCCGGCGAACCCCACAGGCGGATCACTAGTGTGAAGCAGATACGTGGGAGAGTTATGATCCCCTCGACATCGAGATCATAACAGCGCCGAACAAAGGAAGAAGAAGATAGTAAATGTATTTACTTTTCAAAAGTATATTCGAGTTAAAATGGAACTAATCAAATATGTAGTTTTAAAATTTATAAAAGTCTGGAGCTAATTCCTCAAAAAATAAAAAAACAATTCATACCCATAAATCTTTTTTCACTTTCATTTAAAAAAGTTCTTCTTGTAAAGGGTGAAATTTAAACGAAATTGAAGACTGCCCAAAATAAACCCTCATTCGACTTTGATTAATGTTATAACCGAACCCAATGCTCCCTCCATCTATACAAATTGCCTAAGAACCTAAGGAAAGATATTAATTTACTTACACGTGGTGAATAGTATGGTCAACCCTAGTACATGGCACTTCCATTAAAATGATTACACTCTCTAACTCAAAGTTAACTCACATGCCCGTCTCGAAGAGTCGAAGTGGCAGTTGTATAGGAAACAAATAAAACAACAAATTTATATATTTGTATCGACAATAGTAATAAACTAAGGTCGGTGTGTTTTCTTCTTGTTTTTCCTGTTGGGGCAAACCATGATCAAGTATCTCAATAAAAACAGGAACTTTGCTTTGAGAAATGAGCTTGAGCTTCGGAGATAAACTTGACAGTATAGCCCTACAGGGGAGAACATGCTCTTATAATATGGGCTTAGATAAGGGTGTGTCGCCCTACTTTCGAGAAATGTCATTAGGAATTGATGAATCGTTTTCACTCGGACTTGGTCTATTGACTGTAGCTTGTCCTGTAGAAAGTAGGTTCAACAATCTGTATAGGTAATTCATTTAAAACCTTCGATGTTATCACATGTTTCTCTTGAAGTTCCATTAAGTGGAAGTGGAAAGAAATGCGTTCGATCTTAAATCAAATCGCAGAGCTGACACAAAAAATAAATTGAAAAATATGTGTGTGTATGTAGGTACAAGTGAATAGAGTACAGTATGGATAATCCAAGAATAAATATCAGGATTTGCTTTGATTATTATTTATGCACGGATTGATTGTATGTACTTACTAACTAACTTGCAATTTAGTAGAATTGTAACCTTTAAATGAAACTCATGCAATGCTTTAATTTTCGTTGAAAAATAAACTAGTCTTAGAAATTAAAAAAAAAGAAAATCATTTATATAATTTTTTTTTTAAATTTTTGTTTATTGTTTAACACATTTACGATTTGGTGCCAAAAACTTTCCTTTTTTAAATTCGTTGCCATTTTGAAATCACAAATTTGGAAATTTTAAAAAATCATAAAAAAACATCAAAATGACAATGATTTTAAGTAAAACTATTATTCACTTTGGAAAAATGGAGCTGTTATCAACACTACGCTCATACTATTTTGCTCAGCTGGTATTACCGTAATATACCCTGACAGACATGTGGTTTATTCCTATACTTTGGTGTATATACTAGATGTCCGTCACAGGCATTAACGACTTTCAATTGTTAAGCAATATACATGTATATCAAGGGGCAAGGAAGTAACACTCTTTTTACAGGAACAACTAGCTTTCGGCCCTCATCTAACAGTAGTACTAATAAATTCAAAAACTTTAAATTCATAGTATTCTCTGAGATGATAAAACGCAGGCCTCTCATCAAATTTCAACTCTTTAACACTAATGGAGATAGGAGGTATAGGACTTCATGAATAGGTTAAACCGTAATTGAGGGATTATCAAAATTATATAGTACCTACTTCCCGACACCGTAGAACCTTGTAATTTCTGCGTACAAATGAAAAAATCCAAATTTTACAATTTTCTATTCCTGGGACGCGGCATTCTATAAGTATGGAAAACATCTAATTGTTGTAGAGTAGAATAATGAAAATTGGTAGAGAGGTATGGCTTCAAAAGGGGCTTTACTAAATCCTTTATTTTTGAAATGGACCTAAGCTGAATGACTCCGTGAGAATGTCCACTATTTCTCATATCAATTCCATCCACAGATTCAAACGATAGATGATATAAAATTGGCACACTTCAGCGCTAATTTAGCCACAGGCTTAGACTGCCAGTGGTCGAAATTACTACTTAACTAGCTATATAGAAGTTCCTATCACAGAACAGACTTTAACAAACTGTGTATTAATTTGGGGCAGTCAACTTTTTCAGAAACTAGAAACAAATATTTATATTAAGAAGTTGAACTATCAACCTTTCAACAAAGAGGGAGGATGTGCTGCATTTTAGAGCAAAATGACATATTTTGGTGGTGGTGGAAACGAGGAGATCTTTCTTGTGATATTATTTTCCAACCAATGTCTTAAAAATCTGATGTACCTGTCATAGAACCGTTTTTTTTTTATTTTCGACTTTCTCATTAACGGCTCTAACGATTTGATCTATTTTTTTTAGCAGGAGCCACCTTAAGTTTAAAATAATATTGTATATAAAAATATTCGAAAAAATATTTTTTGGGGTTTAAAAAAAAAATCCAAATAATTTTTTAAAAAATCAGTATCCTCAAAACGTGTAAACGATTATTATTTTTTGAAATTATTTCCTAAAATCTATATTACTAATAACTTAAAATTGGCATCCCTAATTTTGTTCTTGAAAAATTTTAAAGAAATTACGTTTGTCCTTAAGGTCAATTTTTGGTTATTATTTTTTATTTTGTATGCTGTGACGTTTCCGGGTGTGCTCGCACCCTTCTTCAGATAACTTCAATAAATACAAATAGTTTTTATTTGTTTGTTTGATATTGGTATCCGTACGATTTTCAAAAAATCTTTTTAAAGACGTTTAAAAATTTTTCTTGTATGAATTTTTTATCTTTTGATTTTGAGTTTTATTATTCGATTTTTTTTAAATTCAAATAATCTTTTTTTAAAATAAATTCAAATAAAATATAAAATATAAAAAATCAAAAATAACCAAAAATTGACCTTGAGCCCACTTAAGGACAAACATAATTTTTAAAAAAGAAAAGGTCCCGAACAAAGGAAACATTTAATTTTAATGAAATTTCTTATATAAAAAATGATTTTAATAATAAAACGATTTTTGGGCTTTGTTTGCATGAATTCATACTTTTCTGCAAATCAGAAAGCAATTTCATGCATTTGAAAATTTTTATCTCGTGAATACCATGATTTAATTTATAAAATGTATATTAAATTCCAAAGTAGTTTTACATAACAGCAAGTCTGTGCGATCCAGTCGTGTATTTTATTTTATAACAACTTACAACAACGAAATATAGTAATAATGTATTAAAAACCGTCTAGGAACATTTTGTTTCTTATTTTTTAAAGCAGTTCAAAGATAAAAAAATTCCTGCAGTAGAATCGCTTTCTTGATTTTCAAATTTGTCAATAAAAGGTGATATCGATTTGAATGAAGATTTTTACTAAACAATTTTAAAAGCTAAAAACTCAGCGAAATGCTAAGTTTTTCTGAAAACATACGGGCAGTTTGAAAAGTTCTCGGACTGACCAATAAAACGCAATACATTTTAAAACTTTTTTTAAATCTTTTTCTACATATTCTCCTCTTATATCAATGCACTTATTCCATCTGTGTTCCAGTACTTCTATACCCTTTTTGTAGGCCGATTCCTCCAACTCTTCGAAAAACCGCTCCGTCTCAGCAATCACCTCCTCGTTCGTGAAGAATTTGCGTCCAGCCAAATGTTTTTTTAAGTTAGGAAAGAGGTAATAGTCTGATGGTGCCAAATCAGGTGAATAAGGGGGGTGGTTCAGTACACAAAATCGAAATTCATGGAGTTTAGCCATGACAACAACCGACTTGGTGTGCTGGAGCATTATCCTGATGAAAAAGGATCTTCTTTTTTGGCTAATCCTGGTCTTTTTTCGGCAACTTTTTCAGCCAATTTGTCCAACAGGTTTGCATAGTATTGAACAGTGATAATTTGGCCCTTGGGAAGGTAATCAATAAAAATAATTCCCTTGTAATCCCAAAAGACTAACGCCATCACTTTCCCAGCTAAAGCACACGAGTTGGCTTTCTTCGGTGGAGGAGAACCGCTATGCTTCCATTGTTTTGATTGTTCTTTTGTCTCAGGAATATAGTGATGAATCCATGTTTCTTCGGTGGTAATGAATCTTCTGAAGAAATCGCTGGTATTTCTCCGAAATAACGCTAGATTCTCTCTAGAGATTTCAACTCGATTGAATTTTTGTTCTTCGCTCAGCAAACGCGGCACCCACCTTGCGGACAATTTTTTCAACCCCAATTCTACGGTCAAAATGTGGTAATCCCGCTCAGAAGAGATCCCCATGGTGTTGCTTATTTCTCGCACTTTTAACCTTCGGTCGTCTAAAACCATTTTATGAACTTTATCGACGTTTTCTGAAGAGGTGGATGTTGTTGGCCTTCCGCTTCTGCGATCATCTTCGACGCTCTGTCTGCCATGTTTAAATAAGACTGCCCGCTTTTTGACCATGGAATACGAAGGTGCAGATTCCCCCAATGTCTCATGGAAGTCATCTTTAATTTGATTTGGTGTCATATTCTTTTTGACCAAATATTTAATGACGACTCTAATTTAATTTTTTTCCATTTTCGTTGTTAGCAATAGGTTCGTTCAAACAAAAAATTGCACTGATATAAGTACGCGACCAATTTTAATGAAACTTCACATACAATTATTATATATATAAGGCTATTTGAGGAATTAAAATTCATTTATTAAAACAACCGTCTTCTATGTTAGGCCGAGAACTTTTCAAACAGCCTCCGTATGAATTAAATTTTTACCCACATTATCTGAATACCGACTAAAGGATTTCCAATAGTGACTTAATCAATTTGAACTTTTACTTTGAACGCACCATTAAGCCAACGACCAATAAATAAATAAATGAATAGTTTGTGGCTTAAGCGCTCAGCGACTTTTAGATCTATTGTGGACCCATCTAAAGCTGAGTAAGATCGCTTTCTTAAGAAACTTAAGTACGTGGAGTTTTTTCAGAGATTCTAGATCACTTTTTTCTATCACTTCCCAGATACTTGTGACTCTGATGTATGAGTGCCTCACATCTATCCTATAAATATATGGTCCGTTTCCGTTGTTTCCTGAGGTCTATTTTTATTTTGCATTGACCAGTGAAAAAACCGTAATTATTCTAAGACTGTTCCTACTAAATCTGATACAGGATGTAAAACATTCTTTGTTGTAGCCAGTGGGACCATTTTACATCAATTGAAGTAGATATACTTCTTTTTTTTTTCTCAAAATATTCTAAAATCTTCCTAAAGGGTTTTCCAATAAGAGGTGTTATTTTGATATTCAAAGAAAAATGGCATTTTTGGAGATAAATGATCGGATGTTTATTTCATTATAAAAAAGAAGGTATGCCGTTAATAATGGAACACAACATCAGCCAAATGGCCGCCAAGACCACGCTTACAGGACCATATCCTTTTCATGAAATTTTCCATAACCAAATCGCAAAGTGGCTGCCCTATGTCCTCGATAGCCTCACGAATTTCATCTTTGAGGTCTTAAATCGACGCTGGGCTGTTGGCGTAGACCTTATCTTTCACGTGGCCCCAAAGGAAGAAGTCGCAAGGTGTTAAATCACAAGATCTCGGTGGCCAATTGTGATCACCTCTTCGAGAGATAACACGGTCCGGAAGCTTTTCCCGTAAAAGATCGATGGTTTCATTGCTTGTGTGGCACGTAGCGCCGTCTTGTTGAAAGTAAACGTTGTCCAGATCAATACCATCCAATTCAGGCCATAAAAAATCATTAATCATCTCTCGATAGCGCAATCCATTGACCGTAACTGTTGCTCCAGCCTCATTTTCGAAAAAGTAAGGTCCAATGACCCCGCGGGACCATAAACCGCACCAAACAGTCACGCGTTGAGGATGGAGAGGCTTTTCAACAATAATTATTGGGTTTTCCGAGCCCCAGATGCGACAGTTTTGCTTGTTGACGTAGCCTCCGAGGTGGAAATGGGCCTCATCAGTCAAGATGATTTTTCGATGAAATTCCGGTTCATTTTCATGCATTTCAAGGACCCAATTTTAATAATTTCAATGCGTTGTTGAAGCGTGTATCGTTCCATTTTTATTAATAGCGTAGTTTCTACTTGTCAAATGTCAAAAAATGACAGCTTCAAAAGTGACAGCTACCGAAATAGCGGGCTATTCAAAATAACACCTCTTATTGGAAAACCCTTTACTTCACGCCATCAGCAAAAGACTGAAATCTGATTCATTTTAAAAATCTCAACCTACTTCAGTTTTACAAAAAAAGCCCAAATCTACTTCTTTTTCTATATTTTACTCTAAGTAGCATGTAACCTCAGAATTTCCATAAATCCATGTACGAGTATAAAAATAAATATATCTATAGTTAATTTAAACAGTTATTTGGGCTTTAATAAATCTTAAGGCATATTTGCTGCACCCTTACAAGATGAGTTTGACTCACTTAAACTTAAGCCACTCGATCATATAAAGCGACTTATGTACGTTCTCGGATTGTTGAAAAAAGATGACCAATTTCATCGGAAATGCCTTTCAGTGATAAAGCTGATTTTTGGTTAAACGGCTTTGTTAAAAACCAAAATATGCATTATCGGTCTGGCGAAAATCCTCATGTGATCCAAGAAACACCACTTCATCCACAAAAAATAACTGAATGTCGTGGTTTTTACGCCGGTCTTGGCATTGGGACGTTGGATTTCGTTGATGAAAATTACTGTTACCGTGGACTAACAATTAATGGTATGTGGTTCCAACAAGACGGTGCCACAAGTCACACAGCGGGTGTAACGTTCGACTTATTGGAACCTCAATTCGGTTAACCTGTTATATTAAGAAATGGTTTTGTCAATCAGTCACTTAGATTCTTTTTTTATGATGCTGTATTATACCATTGGTCCATAATAAAAATCTAGTTATGGTGGAGGAGCTCAGAGCTAATATTGAACGAGAAATAGCGGGCGTTCCTGTCGAAATTGTTGCACGAGTCATCGAAAATTAAGTCCTACGAATCAACCTATTCAAACAGGCCCGTGATGCAGGACGCCGAGTTCACAGATACAGTTTTTGGTTGTACTTCAAAACAATAAAAAGATTTTAAATATATCCCAATTGGTTTACATTTTATTAAAAAAAATAAAATATCAAGTCCGCTACAAGCAACTGTCAAAAAACCATTTTCTTCAAAAACTCATTAAATAATGTGATATTCGGTCTAGTATGGCCATTGGTCAATACTTCTTCGCAAATGTTGGAAATTAAATCGTGACAATTGATACGTACTTATCGCTATGGCCAAATGAAAACAGTAATTTGAAAAATATGGTGTACAGCCCATACAAAACGAGCCGTTTCAGCTTTATTGGAAGAAGAGTTTTTCAAATTTTCTTCGTTGCATGAACAGAGAGGACAGTATCCAGTAATCAAAGGCACTTTTCAGATTTTTAACTCCAGAGCAAAGAAACTCGATAGTACTTCTATACGATTCGAATATTCTCTGCGATTTTAAAATCTCTAGAACTGAAACTGATAGACATAGGAACAAATCCCACTTTTTGAAAGTCTCTATCTAATTTTCCCTTAAGGTTTGACAATTTTTAAACCGAAAAGCATTCTCTATTTTGTGAAAAACTACATTCCAAGTTTTTCAATTCGAGAACACTCTCAGTTTAAAATTCGATAAAAATCTCGAATATGGAAACAGAATTTGAAATAACTGTGTGACACATAGAATAAGTAAACAATCATAAAGTGTTGCACAAAATTGAATATAAAGTAATTTTAGCCATTTTCATTAAATTAAAACAACACCATCAAATTCAGCAAGAGAATTTTTTTCTACACAGAGGGTGTCAAAAAAATAATGTTCAATGTCAATAATTTAAAATCAAATTACTGTTAAGGTCTTTAAATACCACCAAACCAACCAACCCTTCATGCAACGTATCCTTCATATCCTTCAAGAAGTCCATCGAAATTTTTAATTGCATTTCCATTGAAGTTTGCGTTCAAAGCTGATGCAGACATGCAGTCGTTCTCGTTGGAATTTGATAAAAAAAAGTTCCACCTAAAGGGTTTGCTCCAGACCATCAGCAGGGACAGAGAGTGCAGTGCAACAATTTTGTTGCCGATTATGTCAAAAGCAACCCAATCGAAATAGTGACATCCAATCTGCTTACGTTCCACTAGGGCTTATTCATTTTTTCACTCTGCTCTCGAATTTGGTTTTATTCGTCCTTTATGTTTTTTCCTTTTTTGAATTGATCCTTCAATCATCCAGTTGACAGTAAAATTGCATGGAAATGGTTAAATATTGTAATAGAGGGAAGAACGCAGTGGGAAAAAGAGATGGGAAGATAAAGGGAACTATTGCGTCTCACATTGGTGCTCTAATCAATCAAAGACTAGAAGAACGGATAAAAGAGTTGCATATAAAATCATCACTTTTTCAATCACTTTTTGGCTGCTGCCCTTAATTGGGTAGAATTTGTAGGATGATTAAGGCAGGGTGTACTGCGGTTAGGGTCGATACGAATAAAAGGTTCGTTGGAGCCTTAAGAGGTTCGACGGGTTGGCAGATAAAAAAGACAAGGATTTCCTAGATTGCGGGAATTAGTTTTGACAGAAATGGAATTGTAAAGAGTTGTGAAGTTAAAAGGATCCTAAAAGTAGTCTACCAATGAAGAGAATAACGCTTATTGCTCTTCGTGCTTCCAAGTTAATCAATAGCTGCAGTCGGTGTTCATACGGAAGAAGAATAAAAGGGATATTCCAAGCCAGCCCACGAAGGGCTAAACATAGGAAACGACGTTGAATGCTCTCGATTCTTGATATACATATGTATTTGTTAATAATGGGACCAAACTTGACAGACATATTCTATAAAAGGGTGAACAAAGGTTATGTAAAGGGATTGGGACACATAGGAGTCAGAGAATTCTTTGGATAATCGTTTCACGTAGCCTAGTACTGAATTAGCTTTAAGAATAATCTCGTCAATATGTGTGAAAAAGTTGACTTCTGTATCACATAAAATAACAAGGTAGTGAATCGATTCAGTGCATATGGATTGATAATGGATGTAAAAACGGGGAGGAGATTGAATGCGCTTTCTATAAGAAGTAATTGATTGCCATTAGGCAATATTTAGCTCTAAGTTATTTTTTGAGACCAAGTTTAAGAAGAGTAGATTCATGGGTCGAAGAAATATTCTTGAAAAACTTGGATTCACCAGATAAGAGTGGGATATGGGAATATTTGATGAGCATTTCAATACTATTAATAGTAAAAATAAAAAACAGAGGTCCTAAAAGGCTGTCTTGTGGGACCCCTGATGTATAGCTATGAAATCCTTGGAGTAGGTAGATCTGAAATAAGCTTTATAGTAATGATTCTTCAGCTATGAAGATACTCCAAAATTAAAAAAAAAATAAGAAACTTATTGACTGCATTCAGGGGGCGATATGAAATACTTGGTTTACGAGTATAAGAATGAACAAATTGGGACGTACCATTGCATTTACTCTTTAAAAGTGATACATTTTTCTCTACGTGCGATATAAATGGATCTGTAGAATCTGTGCTAGAACTTTTAAATTAAAGTGTGAAAATCTGAAGAAAAAAAACATGCAAAATTTTATAAAAGGGTAAAAATAGATTGTTTTCTCAATTAAAACAAAAATAAATAAAATATAATACAGTTAAGATTTAAAAAATAATATTATTAGAGAAAAATATATATATAGCCATAAAATTCATTTTTTAGAAAGTTAAAACAACTTCTTTTGTAGTTGGAGCTGAAATAAAGGGTGACTAAATTTTAAGGGCCGATGTTGATTTTGAATAAAACACAAATTTCATTTCTTTTTATTATGATAATATGGTATAGTTCAATTATGTATGGAACAAAATATCGGCCAAATGTCCACAACGACCTCGGCGGCCGGCACACCTCCATTCGATGGTCCAAATTTTCGATGACGCTGAGGCATAGTTGAGGTTCTATGACGTTAATGTGCCGAATTATCTCATCCTTTAGCTCTTCAATTGTTGCTGGCTTATCGACGTACACCTTTTCTTTCAAATAACCCCAAGGAATGAAGTCAAACGGTGTCAAATCAGATCATCTTGGCGGCCAATTGACATCGCCACCACGTGAGATAACACGGCCATTGAATTTGTCGCGCAAAAGAGCCATTGTTTCGTTAGCTGTGTGGCAAGTGGCACCATCCTGTTGAAACCACATATCGTTCACATCCATATCTTCCAATTCGGGCCATACAAAAATCGTTATCATCTCACAATAGCGAACACCATTCACAGTAACTGCCTGACCGGCCTTATTTTGGAAAAAATACGGCCCGATGATGCCGCCAGCCCATAAACCGCACCAAAAAGTCACTCTTTGTGGGTGCATTTGTATTCGACAGTCACTCTTGGATTATCATTCGCCCAAATGCGGTGATTCTGCTTATTGACAAATCCACTGAGGTAAAAACGTGCCTCATCACTGAAGATGATTTTCTTCGAAAATTGATCATCCATTGTTGCCATTTCTTGCCACCGTTCTGTACTTTCTGAGTCAATTGCACCTTGTAAGCGTGTAAATGCAAGTCTTTATGCATCAACGACGAGCTGAGAGGTGCAATTGTTGGGCACGAAGACGAATTGAGGTGGTCGGCTCTTCACTTCTTCAGCCACTCTATCGCGAACAGCAGCAATATTTTCTGCAGTACGAGCTGTACGAGCATGCACTGGTGTTTTCACATCTCCTACAGACCCGGTTTGCTCAAATTTTTGCAGAATTTTTCCGATTGTACGCACATTTTGACGATTAAATCGACCAAAAAAATCACGAAGTGCACGATATGCATTTTGATCTGAACGCCCATTTTCATAATAAGCCTGAATAACTTTAACGCGTTGCTCGAATGTGTATTTTTCCATTGTTCAAATTGAGTTAGTCTGACATTGAGAAATGTCAAATGAAATGCAGAAAAAAACTTGACGTTTAAGTGTGTTTCAAATTCAACATCGGCCCTTAAAATTTAATCACCCTTTAGAATTCCATGTGAGTCATGAGGCAAATACATATATACGTATGCAAGAACAAGGCTTATAAATATTTGTAGCGGTCTCTTTTTTAAATCGTTAGTACTCTATTAAGTTTTTATTATTGAGCAAATAGAACTTATATTTAAGAAAAAAAATATACATCCGTTTCTGAGACAAGGATAAATTTGGTTTAATATATAATATTTTTCAGATATTTTAGTAGTAATGAAAAAGTCAAATTGAGAAAAAGGTGTTTTGGTGGGTACAGTCAGTTCAGTCAGTCATTTGTGTCAATTTCAGAATTTTTTGTTTCAAATTATAGACACAAAATTAAGTCAAAGAAAACCATTTGAAGCAATATTTTACCCTTTTCGAGACAATTACGATTTTTGAAAACCATCTTTTAACAAGATTAAAAAAAATCGAGCATGGTTTTCGAAATATTCAGTTAAATTTTTTTTTGTTTGGAAAATTTCAATACCTCAACTTTTAAAGAGCTTAAGTATACATTTATCAAAATCAGCTGTCCCATTTTTCATAAAGTCTCAAAAAAGGCTTCTTAGGGGACAATGTGTTTAAAGGACATTATACAGTATATCATAAATTAGCTATCTTTTACTAAGCGAATTTTTTTGATTTTTTTTTAATCTGTGGAACAGTTTTTTAAATTAAAATATCTACCAAGTTAAAAGAAAATCGAGTTCGATTTTTGTGACGAATGCATAACTTGCTAATTCCAAGCAAAAATATTGTAACTGAATGAATGTTTATGATACACAAAATTCGTAAAGTCGTAAGGACTTTTTTACTCGAAGTACTTAAATATATATACAATTTAATAATGCACCAAAATGTAATAAATATTTCACAAAAACTGAATCTCTATATAATTTTTTCATGAATTCAAAACATGCCCTAAGAATATACCCCAAACAACACCGAGAGTTCGATGGCCATTGACGACTTAAGGACGGACGGTTCCATTCGGTTTGATAATTTTATTTAAAAAAGCGGTCAATTATTTCGTTAAATAAACTTGTTCATTTTGATTTGAACTATACATCCCCAAAACCACCCCCATTTTGTTTTGCTTTTATTTTGTTGGGGTAGTGTTCAATTTTCATGAATTATTGGTTTGGTCTTTGAGGTTTTTGTTTCACTATTTATAGCCAGATGATCCGTTTTGCAGTGTAAATTAATGCTTGTTTCCAGACTGAGTACATTTATATGCAGAAAATGCCTTTGAGTATTTGCATGGTGGCGATGTATAATCATTTATGTATGTAGCTTCGAAGTGTAAGCAATGAACTGTGAAATTGTTGAAAAATTAAAATGCTCTCCTGTCCTATTTTCGCTTTTACATTTCATCTACAATCTATATATACGAGTATATGTGTGTATGAATAGGAATTTTCACATGAACGTGTTTTTTGAAATTGAATTTAGATGTTTCGTGTTAAAATCTGGAACAAATCAATTTACTACAAATTACGGCAGAAGATTTACACAAAAAAAGAAAAACATTTCTTTTGAAAGACTATGGTTGACATGACAGGAAGTTTGATGGATAAAACAAAATAAAATGGAACACTTTATTCTATCACGGACTATTTTTTTTTTAGCCATTTGGTTGTAATGAATTGACAGATTTTTTGACCAATGTTAAAAATCTAAAAATGACACAAAAAGTCGAAATGAAATAACGATGTTGAATCGAATATATGGTCCGAATAATTGTATTGCTTTTTCTTTTCATTCTGCATTAAAAATACATTAATTTGGTTACAGAACATAACACTCTCAACTATTCATGAGGGCGTGTTGTGAGTTAGGTGAATTCTTAAAAAAAGAATGTGTTATAGGATTTGACGAAATACATCCTTTATTCATTAAAATGATTTTACCCTATATTCCCTCTGCTCTTACCAACATGTAAACATATCCACCATTTTTCCGCTTGTCTGAGAAAGATTTCATACCAATATCAACGTGTCGTTTTTGCTAACAAAGTGTTGAAAAAATTCGGACGCAATAAAATGTCAACTTTTTAAGACGTAAATATTCTGTTAAAGAAACAGTTTAAGTAGCAAATGAGTAAAATTTTGGATTTTGAGATTTAGTAATATGATCATTACTCTGCAGTAGGGTGTGTCACTTTTGTATGGTCGCAAAAAAGTACTCTAATTTTTAAATGTAATAGTGCTCAAAACTTGTATTAGGGTCTGAGGTTTAAGAACATGTAAACAAAAAATAAGATATCGTTCGTCTTTGGCTCGCTCAAATCGGTTGAAGTTGAAAAAAAAAAACTTAATTTTCAGTTAATTTTTTTTTATTTCTTACGTATACTAAAAAAAAACCAAACAAAATACAGAAAGAATTTTTGTCTTTACAAAAAGATATACCATGATATTGTAGGTTTTAAGAATTTATTTGTAAAAAAAAACGATTTTACATAAAAAAATGATTTTTCTTCCTTCTTTTATTATTTCATAGCTTCTTTATCAAGTGTTCAATTTAAACAAATATAAGCTTAAAAGTGTTTCCTTGGGATTATTTTTCACTTGAAAGCCTAAAAATATTTTATATAATTTTTTTGTATCCTCTCTCTCTCTCTCTCTCTCTCTCTCTCTCTCTCTCTCTCTCTCTCTCTCTCTCTATAAAAACATTTTACTCCTCAGCCAATTATTGTGCTAAACTTATCAAAACCGAATATGGAGGGGTCACAGCTGTACCGAACCAAGTCATTTTAAAAAAAATCCAAAACTAGCGCCAATTAGAGCTGTAATGAACTACATATGTAGCTCATTTAGAGCTACATAGAGGTCAATTTTGCGAAAATCTTGGAATAAGTTTTGGATTTTTTCAAAATGATTTGGTTCGGTACAGCTGTGAACTCTCCATATATAATATAAGATCGGAACTCAACTTGTCAACAGCGTCCATAAATGTAACGCATGATATAAATTTTGTATTTTAACACAAATGCCACCTTTAACTTTTTGTATGATCTTTACATGTCAAATCATCAGTCCAGGTTTCATGTTGAATTTCGAGAACGAACAACTATTGGAAATTATTAAAAACTTACATATACCGAACACCTCTTACACTTAAATTTTCGGTCAACTAATTTCACAGGAATTTTCCTAAAACAACTTGCTCTACACCCTTCAAAGGTAGAATAATTAAGTAAAGATTGTTAAAAACTCGCAAAACCTTAACAATAAGGCTCTGTAAAAGTTTGAAGAAAAATCTGAATTTCCGTTTGTTTTTACTATTTTTCTGGGATGCAAACTGCAACAAAACCCCGTCCACTTTTTCAGGAAACTATTATCTATGTTAATGGTGTTCCGCTATTGTAAGTTTTTATCTTCAACGTCTAATTTGGTAACAAATTTTTCAACATACATTTAAGTGATATAACGGAAATGAAGAAAATTAAAAAAAAAATACTTCTGTTAAAGTGGACCGATTGGACATAATTCACTTGAAAAATCTGATGATACAAAATTCATAAAGAAAATTAAAGATAATATTATGTTGTGTGGTTATATTTATTAATTAAATTTGTACATCTACGTGTCAATAAATCAATGTCATAATTTATAGGTTAGGTGAATATTTTTCATTTTTAAAGAAAAAATATTGCATTGCCAATGAAAATTTCATTAAAATCTACTCCAACATCCAATATCCGATTATCGCCCACCGCTTCAGGTGGACTAACCTCAATATCTGTATACTCAATGATTAAGGCTTCCAGTACGATAGAAATTATTGTTAATATATATGTAATTGTTTTCATTTCATCACAATACTGGCAGGTAATAATGAAAGGTGTCATTCATATATTAATTAAGCAAAATATTTATGGAAACCATAAAACCCCTTAATAAAAATGGAACCTGCAATTAAATTGCAATTCCCATTATTTTAGTATCCACGAACCAGATGTGGTCTTCTGTTAAATTTATCTGTCAATTATACTAACATTATGGTGGTATTAAGTATATGAAATCATGTGAAAATCTAAACAAATATTATTGGGAAATAATGTTTAAAATAAATAAATAAATGTACTTGTACCAATTGCTTTTTTTTTTTTTTTAAATAAAATATTATCAGATTAAAACAACCTTCGTTTGAATTGAAAAAAAAAAAACTAGGAAAACACATGGGTCTACATGATATGCTTATATCCGTATATGACTGTACAAAATGATTTAGTTAATATAATAACCTTCTAAAATGGAACGATTACGATTTAGTTTGCATCCAGATCATCTATTCACATTATTCTTTGACCAGACTGCACCTGCATCGCCGTATCCAGGACAAAACTTGTGGACGACTAAAACGTTCAATGGATATCCTTGTCTAGAAAAAATATAATTTTTAAGACTACAGGATGTTTTGGATAAGATGAAACAAAATGCTAGGAAAATTGGTACAATAAAAGTATCATAAATATTGGTATATTGCTCTAAATGGGACAATTACTAGTAATTGTAACAGATTATTACATAATTGGATTTTGAAACTTAAAATTTTGATAAAAATCAACCATTAACACATTCCGGGCGTGAATATAAAAATGAGAGAACAAAATAAAGCCGGGTAAAACATTCCACATTCGTGTAGTACCATTAAAGAAAGAATTTCTATACTAAACAGTGCGTAGAAACTAGCTTAAGAACGACTATTAGAGAGGAATGCAAATGGCTATTTTACTGGGACATATTGTCTATAAAAATGGCGTTAACATAATAAGAGACATGAAACATTTAGACGATGCTCGAGCAACTATCAGTTTTTAAGCTCTATTTTTAATTCTATCACAGAGCTTAAAGTGAGTTATAAGAAAACCCGCCCAGGCGTGAGAGTTTTACTCAATCTTTGGACGAATGATGTCTCTATATTACAACCAAACAAACATATTTTGCGGCTTCCAAGAAATCCTGGACACTTAGCAGAATTTTTAGAATTTTTAGCAGCATCGAATTTATTATCATCCCACAGAAGGTGATCTGGTCTCATATTCACAGAAATAATGATCTGGTTACATTGCAGAATCAAAAATTAAAAACTAAACAAAGTATACATTTTTTAAATCTTAAGCTTGACATCATTTATAATCAAAACAAAGATAAAAGGTCCTAAATGACCTCCTTGAGGTACTCCAGATATTGATTGAGTAAAGTTGAGGACACTCGCTTTGGAAGTGGGTTCTTGATACTACGGTCAACTTTATAAGGTAGAATCCAAGAACAAATAAAAACTAAGATGTTTTTGTTTAAAAAGAATAATATGGTGAGATCTGTAGCCAAAAGCTTCACTGAAATTGTTTGACTCACGAAGTTTTAAGGTGGAAGGATATTCATCGAATTTCTGGTAAGACTTTTGTGTAATGGAGGAGAGATCGACCTGCATTTGGCAGATATTATTTGAGTAAAGGGAGTCACATTAGGCATTATAAAGTAAGACATAATTGGAAGAGTCAGAGCTACTCCTCGATTGTAAGAAGCAAGTTGGGAGAACATGAGAAGTTTTTTTTTAGTAAAATGAGGCTGAAAAAACACTTTAAGGTTTGGGTATGCATAAATAAGGAGTTAATGTAAAAATATTCAAAAGAGATGAGGTATTCTGCCAATGAGATCATTGAGCTTATTAAAAAAATTAGATAGATAACAAGATAATATCAAACAAGATCAATAGATCCCTTTTTCGAGAAAACTTCAGAATACCAAAGTTGTTGTTAAAATCGATTTTTTCCTGGATTTTTTCCTACAGATCAAGACAGTGGCAGGATTCTGTGTCCTAAAAATCATTATGTCGAAATTCTGAAAATCTAAAATTTCATGACTGATAAAAGATTTTTTTTTATCATTTACCTTGAGTCATGCGTACCTACTTAAATTACTGTAGGAAGATGTAAAGCTGGAATTTAAAAACTTCTTGATAATCTTAAAAAAAGACCTATTTGATCAAAAACATAAGTATTTAAAGTTCAGAACTGGAAAAACCATTTGAGTTAAAAAATACCATTAAGTAAAACAGAATATTTAAAAAGGTTGACAAATAATCTTCATTTTATTTAAGTACAATTAGTTAATTGCCGACACGGGAGCTTGGCCACTCTTGATTTTTGTGTAATTCGCATTTAAATATTTTTTTTTTTGTTAAAAAGCATATTTTAATTTATTTAAACATGTTTTTAAATATGTACTTCAAAAGTTTACTGTTTTTGTTTCTTTTTTTTTGAAATTATTAATTTATTTTTCTTCACTTTTTTAATTTAAAGGATTTAAAAACTTTTGTTTATGAATAAAAACCATTTAACAAATACAGAATTACCCTTTTGAAAAAAATTATGCAGAATTTTAAAAAGCTGATTTATAAATTTATAGAGTTTTGGACTTGTATAATTGTGGATACATTGAATTTTAAAATACAGTATGATAGAATAACACAATAATCGAATAAAGAATTATTGTCAAACAGAATTTTTGAATAATTTACAGAATAACGAATCCTTTCGAAAAAAAAAAGATTCTTCCCAGGTCTTGGCAGTGAGTACTTCGTTTCTGCTTTCAATTAACTAATACAAAACTTTGTCCCAAAAGAACTTCCCTTACGATGTTACTTCGATACCAAGTATAACTATTCGAAGCTTACATAAGTAAGACTTAATTATATTTTTCTATCAAAGTTTTGAAGTGAAGTTAATAGATAATATGTGGGAAATAACTTAAATAACTTACATCTGTGATTTGAACAAAAATGCAACTCTGCTAACTGAAAAATGTATTGCAATAAAATACCAAAATTAAAGTTTTATACTTCATTTCATAAGACCTAATCGAGACCATTGCAGTGCAATTTCATTCTATGGTCGCAAATCTTTCTATAAAAAAAATCTCATCTTTTTTAAAATTAAATACTCGTAGATACATCCGTTGCTATAGTTCTTGGTCCTACATATGAAATGAATATTCATTTCAAACATCGTCTTCAAGAGTGGAGGTATAACTTCACTAGGAAACTGCAATCTTCAAACTCAAACTCCATGTCATTGTTGATTTTACTTGAATTTCAAAATTCTCGACCATAAATTATTAAAAACTTACATTTTTGTTGTGTATTGCATTCAGTTTGCCTATAAGATTTGCAACTGGATCAGAAAGGACAATTACACTGTCAACTACAACTTTGTGTTTCTATAAGTATCTAGAACATGAAGAAGTAAAAGAGCATTTTAAAATGACTCCCATTAGGACTAACATCATTCCGGCTATGTGTTTGTATTTCAGTTTCTAAATCTCTCTCTCAATGGCACGATGTAGGACATTTGGGCAAATATCATGTGAGTAAGCCAAATCCATTAAAGTTGTTGCATAATTGAAGCCACTTATCCTTAAGTAGGTACACACTTGACCCAACTATATGTTGGCTTTAGGATTTGATATCATCAGGCTCATTCGAATAAGGATATTTGTAAAAATGCATGAACAAAAAATAACCAAACATAAACCCAAGTAAAACCCCATAAGACTCTTCAAAATGTGCATTGCACATCCTGAAGTGTGCTAAGAATAAGTACATACATTCACAGTTACCATGAAGTTTGATGAAGAAAGTTCCACTTCTGGTTTTTTACTGCAATACAAAAAAAGGACGGAGAAAATTTAACAAAAGCAATTTCAGCAAATATTGCACTGCAAATATCCCCATTTAGCATCGAGTATATTATGCTTAACGAGTCCTTAAGCAGTTGCATGTGCATGGAAAATGTGAAATTGATTTCCGGAGAGTAGATTTTTGGATATTTGGTATTTTTTTTGTATTTTGGCAAGTTGTGTTCTCCAAAAACTCTACAAAAGAGACATTTTTACTTGCGATAAAAGTACTGAGGGCAAATTATGCATTTGGAGAAAAAATTGAACTCGAGATTTCGATCAAAGTCGACATTACGATGATGGAGAACACAGAACACGGACCGGCAATTTCGTCTGTCTGTCTGTATGTCTGTAGCTGGTCCTACAGTCTAAACCACTGAAGCGATTTTCTTCGAACTCGGTACTTAAGGGTCTTCGGTGATTTCTTCGAGGAGAAATTGATGTTTTATTTTTTAGCTCCAAGACTAACAATATTTGGGCAGGTGCTCCAATAACTCACTTGAGTCTCTTGGATAGAATCCCAAAAAGAGCCTTAAAAATGATAGGAGATAAAAGTATAACAGAAACATTTGAAACTCTTGAGCACCGTCGCAATGTTTCTTGTCTTTCACTAGTTTACCGTTATTTTTATAAACACTGTTCTAGTGAAGTAGCCAGCTGCATTCGTCCCCTTAAACTATTTAACCGTAATACCTGCGCTTCAAGGAATGTCTATCAGTTTACCCTTGAGCTCAATTTCGGACGTACTGTTAAATTCAGAGATTATTTCTTTAGCCGCACTACACGAATGCGGAATTCCTTACCGGACTGTTTGTTTCTCTCCCATTGCAATGTTCAGACATTCAAAACCAAAGTGCATCGGTATCTCCTCTTAAATCCTCTCCCTCTTTCCTAAAACGCTCGCACTGTGCAAAAACATTTTAAGGGTAGTCATAATTCCTTTAGTGCGTGTAAATTATAAGAAAAAAAAATTGCAGTACAGCCATACTTTTCTAGAAATGCTTTTATATTTTTTATAAACAATTTTCAAGTTCCAAAGTACTCTTACATAAGAGCAAGTACGTGCGATGCATTTTATTTTCTAGAAGATACAAGACGCTTTAGCAATAAGAAGCTCTTCAGACGTCTTGAGACGTACTTTTTCTTCATTTGTTTTCAATTTAAATATTTCATTTCATCCTTTCACTTTCTATTTAATATCTAAGCTTCTCGCAGCCCTCAGATATTACCAATCTATTTTCTGTTCAAGGAATTTTTCCACAATTTATAAAATGTGGTTCTTATTCTTCCGAATATACGTACATATATCATTTTTAATCACCGATCCAAATGGAGTCTCAACTAGCTATCAAACTTTTCCAAGAGTTAATAAAACCACCCCTAACCCCCACACGCCCCATAGCATCACCATACTCGTAGACACAAGGCGTACATATCTAAACACCACAAGCAAGTACTCGTATCTAGGTTGACATCAGAAGATTGCAAAGAATTGAAAAAAAAAAAAATTCAAAACATTCGCATTCTTACTTTATCGAGAAATTGCCTCAATAAATTCTGCCAATAAAACTGAAATTTACATTCTGCATATCCTTGTCTCGTTTATATAGGATTGAGGTTCCGTGGCTCTGGCTATGGCTCTATGGTGACTGCAGCAGTAGCCATCAGGCCAGGCACCACCAGACCAGCAACAGCATGAAATTGAACCGCAGTCTGCGTCTGGTCTTGAGATAATTCAGTTTTTGGGCCGACCACACCAGAGCAAACTATACCAATATGCTTGCCGGCAGATCTTCTCCGCCATATACGAAGATACACAGCAACATTATATTACATGAGTCTGAAATAAAAGTCCTATTTTGTTATGTGAAAATTATACAGCAAGTCCGTTTTAACTATGTGACGAGGAGGCCGAGGGATAATAATATGGAATGGCCAAGAAAAAAACAGGCAAGAGGACCTAAACATTGGGTGGTCATATTTCGAAAAATGTATTTATTACATCGACATGTGTTACGGAATGGATGTTTCTTGTGCGTGGAATCTATTATGTCCGCTTTGCTGTAGATACTCGTATAACGAAGGAAAACCGCATATACTTGCAGCAATTGCTATAAAATGTCTCACGAAGTGTGGCTCTGTGTGTATTTATGGCTGTAATAAGTCGTTTTCGAGGAAAATTATACCGAGAGAAGTGTCCTTTAGCGTACAAGCTTGGAATTAAGAGTAATCTTATTTATTTCTTAGTTTTCCAAAGGTTATAAATCTGTTATCTGGTGTTCATTTGTACATAATATTGGTCTAAATAATTGAGATTGAACCGGATTTGGAATAAAGAGACCAACCGTCATGTTCCACATAGTATCAGTTTTTTTCACTTGATCTGTAAATATATACATATGTACATAGATCGTGGAAATAGCACGTTTCGAGATTTTTTAAACAACCTACGTTATAAGGATTTGAACGAAGTGCACCAAAATTTATCATTTAATACATTCGTAAATGCGTAAAATTAAATAGGTATCTACAAATATGTATATCTACATGTTTCCTATGTGAGTAAGCGAATAGTTGTCTTTTAAGTCTGCTCCGGCAAAAGTTAATTAAACTCGTTAATTATATATAAAAGATATCGCTAAATTGCACAGTTCGAGATACGGGGCGCAGATACGGTTCTAAATAAACTTTATCTTCCTAAATAAATGTCAATTAAATTGATATGGAACCAAATATTCATCATCATCATCGGCTCGACAACCGGGTACCAGTCCTGGCCTCTTTCAAAAAGTATCTCCACCTATCCCGGTCAGTTGCGCACCCCAAGGCTTCGGGCGTCCTGGCCTACGCCATCTCTCCAGCGCAAGCATGGTCTACCATAGAATGTACCACAAAGAACTTTCCGAGCAGGTTCCTCTTCGCTCATGCGAGCTAGCTGCCCTGCCCACCGGAGTCTACCGAACTTAATTTTTGTCACAATATCTGCTTCTAGGTAGATTGCGTACAGTTCATGATTGTACCGTCTCCGGAATCGTCCTTCCTCACATATGGGGCCAACAATTCTCCTTAAGACTTTTCTCTCGAACGCAGCTAAGAGGTCGGAGTGCCTTTTGATAAGCACCCAAGTCTCGGATCCATATGTGAGTACTGGCAGGACCATGGTTCTGTACAGCAGCTTTTTTGAAGTTATGGTGAGATTTCTGGATTTGAAGAGCTTTGACAGACTATAGTAGGCTCTGTTGGATTTGAGAAGCCGCCCGCGTATTTCGTCTTCTATATTGTTATCGGCTGCTACTATTGACCCAAGGTATTTAAAGGATTGCACTACTTCAAATTCGTGCTCCGCTACCTTGATTGTTTGACCAACTGTTCCTCTCGCATTCAACGCCACCATGTATGTACTTTGTTTTACCTTCACTAATGTGCAGCCCCAGATTTTGTGCCGCCTGCTCGATCTGGATGAAGGAATCGTGTACAGCTTGTTCGGTTCTTCCGATGATGTCAATGTCGTCTGCGTAAGCCTGTTGACGATGGTCCCTCTTGTTGCCGTGCCAGAGTCACGGATTGCTTTCTCCAACGCCAGGTTGAAGAGGAGGCAGGCCAGACCGTCCCCTTGTCGGAGTCTATTAAAGATGTTGATTAGTCTGGATAGCAATCCGGCTATTTTTACTTGGCTTGTTACGTTGGTCATGGTCAACCTACATAGTCGTGTCAATTTGTTTGGGATGCCGAATTCTCTCATGGCTTTGTAAAGTTCTACCCTGGCTATGCTATCATAGGCGGCCTTAAAGTCTATAAACAGATGGTATGTTGGGATGTTAAATTCTAGACATTTTTCCATCGCCTGCCTAAGGGTAAAGATCTGATCAGTTGTTGATTTGCCTGGAATGAAACCACACTGATATTGTCCGATGACGGTTTTAGCGTATGGGGTTATCCGGTCTTGTAGGATAGAGGAGAGTATCTTATAGGCGGTACTCAACAACGTGATACCTCTATAATTGCTGCACGTTGTGACATCTCCCTTCTTATGTATGGGGCATATTAAACCTTTTCGCCAGTCTTCTGGCATTTCTTCCTGCTCCCATACCTGTACTATAATATCATGAATTTCTTGACGTAAGGCTGGCCCGCCGTGATGGAATAATTCGGCTGGTATGCCATCGGCTCCCGGGGCTTTGTTCTGTTTAAGCCGGCCTATAGCCTTCTCAACCTCTTCTATGCTTGGTGGCGGCAACATAGGGTATTCTTCTTGAAGTAGTGGAGCCTCCACTTCTGCAGTGAGCTGACCATTAAGCATTTCATTAAAGTGCACTTCCCATCGCTCCAGTATGCTTTCAGGATCGGTGATCAGATTTCCCTCTCCGTCCTTGCAGTATGTGCAGCGTAGTATGCGGACCTCGCTCTCGGCTGTTTTCTATTTCACAGATAAGGCTCTTCTCCCAGGCTGATTTTTTTTGTCTGTGAAGCCATTTTTCTGTTCTTCTGAGCTCTTTATATTCTTTATATTCGCGTGACCGCGTTCTATGAGATTGTTGCATTGCTCGGTACGCAATATTCTTACGTTCAGTCGCTAGCTTGAATTCATCATCAAACCAGTCGTTCCGATTTTTACGACTGCTGCCTAAGATGGAGTTGGCAGTACTAATGACATTATTTTTAAGACGTGTCCACTTCTCATTTACGCCCAGCATACTGGCTACAGGACTTACTCTCCCTAAACCAGGTGTTTCTAGGGCGAGTCCTAACGCATTACCAAAGGTGTTCCTGGTGTTTTCATTGCGCAGGGCAGCCGTGTTGATTCGAACCTGATCGGCGGATGCAATGCGTCTTCGCGTCTTCGAGGGCAATCCGCCCTCGGAAAACCATACCAACAAGATAGTGATCCGAGTCGATATTGGCCTATTTGGTTACGAGTGACTCCATCAGGTGATACCCAGGTGGCTTTGTAGATATCTTTACGCGGGAACATAGTACTCGCAACGACCATGTTTTTCGACTGTGCCAATTTTAAGACTCGAAGTCCATTGTCATTAGTGTTCTCATGCAAACTATAGGTGCCTGCGTAATGCCTGAATACCGGCTCCCGACCTATTTTTGCGTTGAAATCCCCAAGGATGATTTTAAAATCATACCTTGCACAGGCATTGAGGGCCCTCTCGACTTGTTTGAAGTAAGTCTCTTTTTCTTCGTCTGAGGACTCCTCCGTAGGTCCGTGAACGTTAATAAGGCTGATGTTGGTAAATTTGCCTCGCACGCGAAGGGTGCATAGCCTTTCGCTTATAGCGTTAAAGCCGATGATGGTAGACTTCATTTTTTCGCTGACTAGGAAGCCTACCCCGAGCACATGGTGTTTTGTATGACAGCTATAGTATATGTCATATTCCTTCTTCTGTAGAACACCATTCCCTGTCCATCTGATTTCTTGAAGAGCTGTTATGTCAGCTTTATATTTTGACAGGGCATCGGCTAGCTGCTGAGCAGCTCGAGCTCTATAGAGCGATCGTACGTTCCATAAGAAAATTCGTAAATCGTTTTTCCTTTTTCTTTGCGTGGGTTGTCGTCGTGTGATCAGTCCGTTTCCGAGGCTTGTTGTCATTCTCGAAATTCTTTTAGTTTTACGGGACAGGGAATTAACCTGTCGCCAACCTGAGGAACCAGCCTGATCATATTAGCCAAGGCTTGTTTTTAGCAGCTGCCGCGGAGAGGCTATGATCACACTTCCACCAGTCCCGAATAGTTACGGCACGTGCATGTTTTCGTATGCTACATGTTGTTCCCACTATTCGTCTGATGACTGACCGCATAGCTTGTTCTGTATTTATCATTATAAGGATTTCAATAAACCCTTGGGCACATTTGAATTTTAAGTTTTAAAATAAAATGCACAACTGGATCGCATGTAAAAGTCTAAGAATTTTAATAAATAATGTTACCAGAGAAAAATGTTCTTAACCATAAAATTCCTTTCCTAAATTACTTGAACAATACCTTTAGTAGTTGGAGCTTAAAACAAGATGCCATGTGATTTTTATTATTGTACGAGTAAAAATGATATTTAAATAAAAGAGATTGATTCGTTTTTAGGATATCGAGTTAAGAAAATGATTTAATTTTTCTAAATTCAAAAAGTTGAAAAGCCGATTATTTCAAGAAAATGAGGCATAAAAAAAAGAATCAAAATTCGTTGTAGCGTTTTGAGAAAATTGAAACCAAAATAAAATATTTTTGACTGCAAAGCACCATTTTTTCAACCCAGGTTTAACTAAAACAAATTTTTTTTATTGTTAACGGCCTAGGATTTGATGAAAGCATCGCTTCCCATCGATCAGCGAAATCAAGCATCATTGTGTGTGATTAGTATATACTTGGATGGGGGACCGTTCAAATACCAACCGAACCGTGTTCTGTTGACTTGTGTTTCTTCTGTTGTTCTTTCTTTCTGTGTGTGTCCCTCTGTTGTATTGTCTAAGCCGATGGCCTCAGTTGTCAGTGCTTTCAGTGTCTCCACTTCGTAGATTTATCTACGGAGTAGAGTATAATAATGTAATGTAATTTGTTTTTTAAATTTCTTAAATTTCGCGCGAAATCGAGTATGACTACCCTTAGAATGTTTGAACATTTAAAATGGAAACTGATGAACATTGATTTTGATTGTCTGAACATCACAATGGGTAGTGAATATTGAGCCGGATAAAGCATTCCACATTCGTGCAGTTCGGCTGAAGAAGAGTATCTGAACTTAACAGCACGTCAGATGTTGGGCTGAAGGTGCTAAGGCTGCAATTAAAAGAATGGTACCATTAATAACCACTTTTCGGAATTTTTTCCAATGTTAAGTTTTCGGTCATCCTGAATTGCTATTTAATTTTTTTTTAATTTTCTCGACTTTGTACCTTAAATGACTTATGTATTCAATTATACATATGTACATTATATGTGCTTGATGTTTTTTCCAGCAAAATTTCATAATATATAGATTATAATAATGCTTAGTCATTATTATAATCTATATAGATTGATTTATGATATTAATGAAATTTTAGCCTTTTTTCAATTAAAAACTAAAGTGAACAATATTTTGGTCAGATGCATGGGTCAGATTTTTTACATCCAATTCAAAATCTGAAGCACATTAAATAAGTTCACAATCAGCGAAAAGACATGCAACTACATTCCGATGTATTTTCCTATTATCAACCTGACTTTAATTTCATCCTTATCGAAAGAAATTTTTTTTCCTTCGAAAAAAAAGACAACAAAAAATCTTGCAAGATTGATTTGATGCTGTTGGCTAAGAGTCATTGATTTTTCGCATTCAATTCCATTAGGACTATCTTCATGAGCAATTAAAAACTTTTACCCCAGATCATGTTCTATGTTCAAGGAGCTTAGAAATTTGCACAAGACCCGACCACACTCTTTCGAAGTTCTTTTCGTGTCATTTTAACGCAATGAATCGTGATACCTGCATCATGAAACTTGCATGCAGTAAGGTATACCTATAGCTTAAAGTCTTCGACTAAATTTGAACCTATCTGTGAGGGGAGAAAGAAATGAGTGTAGGAAATAAAAAGAGAAATCGAAAGATTTATTACCTTGGGATGGAAAGTACTTTACGTTGTCACGTATTTGTTAGAAAGAAAAAAAAATCCTAGTAGATTTTGAGATAGAAACGGTATTCACTGTAATCAGGCAGACAGGCGGTAGGACTTCCATCGGCTAAGGCTATGGTGACCATAGTTTTATTTTCAATACATGTTAATAATATATGAGAAGTTTCAAATGTTAAAAAAAATCGAAGTACAGATTTTACGTCTTATACTACAAGAAGAGAAATAAATTAAAAAGATGATGTCGCTATTCTGTGCATATTATTAACCATTTGATGGAGAAATTATGTATTTAATAAACATTATATGAAAAGATAGGTTCATGTGGTAACTACATTGTCAATCGGAATTGTTTAAATTTCATGAAGCAAAAAATGTTAAGTCATATGAAAAACCAACAAAAAAAAACAAAAATTAGAACTTTTTCTTTAATTAAGATTAATGTTAAATTATAGATATTACTGTCTTTCTATAACTGTGAATTTACTGTTAAAAAACATCGGTAGAGACCTCGAAAAAGAAAAGCAAAGTTTGTAATATATAAACCTAGCCTTATGAGCCAGGATTTCTTAGCATTTTATTCAAAACTTAGGCAGCTTGATGATAAACAATAAGAGTACTTACAGACAACCTTGAGCTCAAAATATTACGTCTTTGTTTGAACGAAGAGCGATGGTACATATGCTACAAATCCAATTTGTGCCAATTTTGGTGCTTCGATATTATGAAATTTATGGATGGTGATGAAAACAGTTTTAATACAAATGTAGAAGAAACAACGTCTGCTCTACGGAGGTATACATACTTCCGCTCCAACTTTAAAAGGAAATCAACGCAGCTAAAAGAAGATCTTATGTATGTATGCTGTTAAAGTTCGGCTTGGGGAATAACCTACCTCAACTACTTAGCTATGGGGGATATTAAAAAGGCTTCCCCAAGCCGATATGTATGCTGGCTTAAGAGCCGATCTGATTATTTTTCCTGAAACTAAAAGAAAGATGGCTAAGTAGTTGATATTTTTCTTTTAGCTCTGGAATCGAAAGTTCCTATATTTAGTCAAACTTAGGCTATTTATACAAAATAATTTACTTCAGAAACACTAAGAATTTAAGAATATACACATTGTCACCTAAACATACAAACATACATGCAAGTGCTGGTAATACGAACAGTTGAGGCGCGATCGTTTTGGTAACATAACTGGGATGCCAACAGAACCAATGCATTGTGGAGAAAAAGCTATTGGGAGAGAAATAGATACGTTTTTATCAATTTTTGAATTTAGAAGACCAAATCGAGGGATAAAAGACTAAGTCTTACTTGTACACCGTTTTTTGAAAATAAATTGAATTGAATTGATTCCTCTTTTACCTTAGATTTGATTACTTTAAAGTTTGCGTATAGAGATTTGAAAAACGACTACTAATTGTGTTGCCATTTCATGGCACAAGGGATCCGAAAATAGAGAAAAAAGAATCTTCTTTGAATATTTCTTTGTTAGGAATTAAACTGTCCCCGTTCTAGCACATCTCAATATTTAAGGCACATTTTTAAAAATATTTTAAACGAAGTTGGTTCTAAGAAAAATATTTTCGGAGTTTTATTTAAAAATTTAGTAAAATAAAATCATACATACCTAAGTGTGTTTTTTCATAGGTTGCCTTTCCTGTTCTTAGACAAAACTGAACAGCACCCTATTTGGTCATTATTTAAATTACATTTTGAAAAACTGATTTGCCATGAGGGTGGTTCACAAAAAGTTTTCCGGAATTTTAAGGTAAAAACTGATTAAAAAATATAATTATTGCCATAAGCGATTGTCGCTAAAAAACACTATCTGTTATGTTTTTAGGAAAATTTAAACAAAATCAAGAATATTTGGCATGAGGGTGGTGAAAAAAAGTTTTTTTTTTGTTTTCAGAACTTCAAGGTAAATATTGATTAAATTAATCAAACTGTAAATACTTTGAGAAAGCATTTTTAGAAAAAAAAATAATCATAATAAGCTGTCTGTTAAAAATGATATTTTTCACGTTTTCAGATAAAATTGAATTGTCTAAGAACGTGCCAGAAAATAATCTTTACTCGTAGAGGACTGATGGTATTGCTTAATTAAATCATTTATTCTCAAAGCCATGCTTCAGATGCTTTGTGTATGGCATCAAACAATTTTTTACCTAAAAATTGCTCAAATACTCATATCAAACTTTATAAAAATTGACTGGTCCAAGAGTTATTCACTTTTGTCCGAGAACATGGATCATAGTGTGTCGTGTTGTCCTATTATCTTCTAGCTGAGCGGCTAAAGGCGTAGTATTTTACCAGTTGGTTTTGGAAGATCGGGATGTCTGGAATATCTGAGAAAACAATATCGGTGAATTATTCCGCAACAAATCGGAACGATTATTCTGCGTATAGCGATTTATTGTTTTGTTTACTTTTCAAAGGTCAAAATAGAATCGACATTTGCCGCCATTTGTAAAATGATAACATCTTCCACTAGGGTGACGGTTTTTGCGCCACCTTGTAGTAGAATTTCAGAAAGAATTCACAACCTTCAGCTTGGCTTATAGCAAAGTGCAGCTGGTCACCACAGCAAAGCTAACCCTCTCAGCCACATTTAACCACAAGCAAAAGTATCCAACCGATAACAAAAGGAATAGTCAATGGATTCGGTATGGATTTTTTTGGAAAATGCGATAGCTTAAGCGATATACCTACCTACACCCTAGTCCCAGTCCAATTGAAGGTTCAAATAGAAAATCTTCCTTCTACGAATGAATGCAAAGGATATAAATGTCCAGAGATTTTAAGTGATGGATTTATGTGGTTGTGAGACAGAGCATGCCATTTTCTTTTTTTGCCTTCAATAATTTATTTTATTCAGTCAAATTAAACGTGTCTATCTACTGTGTTTTTTTTTATTGCAGCGAAATTAGACGGCGTGAAGACGTATATGCGAATGCGTCGAGTACCAAACCATCTTCAGGTTAAAGTCATCAAATGGTTCGACTATTTGTGGCTAACCCAAAAGTGTTCCGACGAAGAACGAGCCGTATCCTGTCTTCCTGATAAACTAAAGGTTTGTACAGCTTTTGCCTCCATTAATCATTTGTATTGATTTGAGATTTGAAATTTTTAGGCTGAAATAGCAATTAACGTCCATTTAGATACACTTAAGCGAGTTGAAATATTTCAAAACACCGAAGCTGGTTTCCTGTGTGAGCTGGTGCTACGATTGCGACCGGTACTCTTTTCACCTGGCGACTACATTTGTCGTAAAGGTATACATGAGGTTTAAGCTAAATTAAGTCTTTCAAACTTTAACCGAAAATATTCAGGTGAAGTTGGCAAGGAGATGTATATTGTTAATCGAGGCCGACTTCAAGTGGTTGCCGATAATGGTAAAACTGTGATGGCATCATTAAAGGCAGGTTCCTATTTTGGCGAAATTAGTATACTTAACATGGGAACAGCAGGTAAAGAGCTTGGTAAATATCAATTCTGACGCCAGGTGGAACAATATGCTTTGATTTAACACAAAACAAATCGAATTCGGTGTATAAACGTAAAACGAAACAAAAAAAAAAAAAAAAAAACAGAGTAAATTACTAATATTTTTTTTATTCATTCTAATAATGATTGATTGATTGAATAGATAATAATTCCATGAATGGTGTGAATTTTATAAATGTCGTAATCTTCATTCTTAACATTTTTTTTAAATCCCCTTTTGATTTTTGTTTATTTTTGTGTTCATATTTTCTTTAATCTTATTTTTAATAAAAATAAATCACTTTCAAGTAGAAAAATAAGGCACTTTTTTGTACCCCCTATTCTGAGTGTATATATTAAACCTGTCTAAATCCTTGTATGCTTTTAACTTCACTGTTCTATTGAAAGGATCAAGGAAGATTAATTGAATTAAGAGTTGGTTATTTCTTAAATATTTTTTATATACATTTGGGAGGTGGAAACTAGTGATGGAATTTTTAGTTCAAAGTTTCTCCCACAGTTACTAAATATCTTTCTAGCTCGGACCTTTTTTTTTTTTAACGTTTAGTTTTATAAATCAGATGTATGGATTTCCAGAATTCAGACTATTCATAATCATATTCATAGAATCATAATAAATTAATTGATCTATTTTTTTTGCATCAATAAATTTCTTGTTTTATTTAAGTTTCGTAAGAATGAAATTTATAAAATTATAGAACATCTTAGTTTTCCGGTATGGAAATTATCGTATGAAAATAATAAAATAATGCAGCTAGTTTCATAGTATATAAATAGCTATATGTCTATACCTTCCACAAATTTATTTAACCAAATAGCGAATTAATTTAACTTAAAGGCAAATATATTTCACCCAAACACAAATGGATTTAACTCAAAAGCAAATCAATTTAAACTATTCAAAATTTAAATTGATTTAAAAGTAGTGAACATTTATTAAGTCTGTCTGCATTAAACTAGTGAATGGTAGATATGTGTATATTATCATTTTCTCCTCTTTAATCTGAGTGGACTTTAACCGTATTTCCCTGTATCCTTCGATACCTTCCCGTAAGAATGTATTAAGCGACAATTTTTTCGAAAATGACTTTTTGATGTGGAACTATACTAGAAGTTAAGCACCACATTTTAGCCTAGGTTTCACTGCCCTATCATGTATGCAAAAGAAGCTAGAGAGAAAATGAAATTGTAGTAACCGCCAAGTTTTCTCACTGGAATAATGTTGCCCCCTGAAATTTGTATTATCCGCCAGTAAAATTATGCTAAGCGACATTTTTGTCATTGTCATTGTCTTAAGCAACCAAACGTCCACGAAAAAAATTTGTTAGATGTCGCTTAGTTTAACCGAAATTTTCGCTTAGCACACTCATCCGAATAGAACTTGATCCATTTTTGTCGCTTATAATACTCCAGATATGGTTGTCTTTGCTTTTAAATATTTATCTATCAATTAGGTTACTACTTTTTTCCCATTTATTTTGTGTTTTTTGCTGTTGTCATCGTAAGCGCCATTTAACATTGTATCAAGCGCCAATGCTTTGACCACGAAAATGTACTAAGCGACAAAAACTTCTTATCTGATTAAAATTTCGATTTTGCAATGATGTCAAGTTTTGTATTGTAAAAATCCCTCTCCAAATCTGTTTCTTCCAATAAAATACACAAAAAAATAACTAAATGAGACGTTTTTTTCGTTTCCTGAACAATTTTAAAAATGTCGCTTAATACATTCTTACGGGAAGGTATCGCCTTCATATTAAAGGAGGTTTTTTAAAGGTATAGAACTATACCATTAAATAACACACAGATGATTTGTATTTATTGCCGTAAAATTGACTTTGTTTGAAAGATAATTCTTAGTTTCTGGCATATGGTCACCGCGGCTGGCTCCTGAGGTCCAATTTTGTATCGCTCTTTGCAGCATTTGAGGTCGTATAAGCAAAACCGCAACGAATGTTGTTTTCCATATCATCGTCTCTGGCTTATCGTTGTTCTGGTGTCAGTCGATTCATGGTGAACTGGCAAACCAAACTGAAGATAAATCACAAGACAAATAACAAAATGGCTGTTAATGAAAACAGTGCTGCCAACCTATAGTTTTATACCTCTAAAAAATACGTCTATTAAGTATTTGAATTTTCAAATTTTCCAATGAAATGATTCTTACTTGCGATAAGAGACTACTAATATGGCAAGTTATGCATTCGTAATTAAATCGAACTCGAGATTTTGATAAGGTAGACTAAAGAAATGGGTCCTGCAATTCTGCCTGTCTGTCGGTTACTACACCCTAAACGGCTTGGCCGATTTTCTTTAATCTTGGTAGAAATTATTTAAAATTTTTCTCACACGTTTTTTTTTTCTTTTAAAGACCAAAGATAGCGGTAGCTAAAATATTTTTTTTCTCAAAAACTCTTCAACAGATTTTCTTAAACGAAATGGTGAAAAATTTTAAACAGCTCAGTATTAAGGTATAAGTATGATACTACTTAACAGTTTGTTAACTTTTAAATACATTACTAACTCGTTCTTAATTTTAGACATTTTCTAACTAGTATCGTGATAAGGTGTTTTTTAATAAATTGCTTCTGAACACACCAAAAATAATGGCAGTTCATGCAAAAAACTAAGTAAACAGACCTGTTTTGATGTTTGTAAATGCCAAAGAGTCGTATGAAGTTAGCTCGATAAAATACGTCTTCGATGATTCTTACTTTAACCCTGGAAAGATAACCTTCGTCAATTTGAGTCACCCGAAAACGAAATATTGATCTATCTTTTTAAGTATCCCGAATAACAGGTTGTCCGTTTAATTTATCCTAGTCAGTGTTTGTATCAATCGGTGAGGGGACGGATTGTTGGGATAGGTGTCACCCTTTTTGAGGAATCCACACAGTGTGAGTCAAATTTACGCATGCTTATCTTTAGTCTGACTTTTCAGATTTCGATATTTTACATAAGTTTATTATGTATATTTATTTATTATGTTAAATATAGCTTGCATAAATTTCTTAGTCGTATACTCCCATAATATTTCAAAGAAAGGTGAAAGTGTTTTGAGCCTTAAAAATTTCATTAAAAGCTTAAGTACGAGTCTGACATCGCCATTTATGAAAAGACTGGATATCCCACCTTTGGTGACATACTGAAGTGATAATATTAGCAATTTCGTATCTGGAAGTGTCTCAAACTTAGAAAAAGAAAATCCCAGTTCAGCCCTTGCCAAAAAACGAACTTATTTTGCATATTGTTCATACAAGATATGACGGCAGGCAAATGGTTAAGAAATTAAAAAAAAAGTGTTTATTTGTACTCCAATTTTTTGGGTTTCGATTTTCTCAAAAACTGTTAAGCGGATTTTGTTCAACCTTTTTATTTTAAGATTCCTAAGAACTTTGAATAAAAGTATGTTTCCAAATGTTTCAAGGTCTATATTTTTCGATTTTTAAACAAATTTAAATTTGTTTAACTCTAAAGTATGAATATCAAATGCTTGATGCTTGATTTTTGTATACTCTATAATTTACAGTTTTTCAAAACTATCAACAAGAAAAAAAATGTGATTTTATCTAAAAATGACAGTACCCGCCGTGCAAATGTTAAAAAATTATCTTCTTAAAACGTATTTTCCTGGAAAACAGCACCTAGAATTTAGATTCAACATTTTGTAATTCGCTTAATTATTAAAATATGTATATAAATTATAGACGCCATGACGGCCCATATTGACTTGCAACTCTCAACCATTTCTGTGTCCGTGCCTGGAGAAATGGACGGGATCTACATTTTGTCAATTGTCAAGAGGGTGTACACCTCTGTGAGAACTCAACCTAAAGCACGCTGCATGACAGTTCATCAAATTGACCATTATGCCAAGGGGTATAATATAATTATAACGATCTATAATTCAGTGAAAGGAATAGAAATTATAGAGATATTTTTCCTGTTGGATATGTTATTAGCGGCTTCACGGATTAACATGAAAGTTTTTCTTCTTCTAGAAAAATTTAAGAAACATTGCATGTTAAAACTTTCAAAAATTGCTCTAAAATTTTTGAAAAAAATTGAAATTTGTTCTTTATCTGCACATACATAAATAAAACCTTAAAATTTAAATTAAATTTAGTGGTGCAACAGCTCGAAGGGAACCAGGTACCAGCACCTAGTGACTTTCAACTCTCAACAATTTCTGTGTGAGTGCTATCAGGAATAAGCGGAACCTACAATTTTCTGTCAGCACTTTTCATGACAAGAGATACTCTTGGAGGATTTGTCATTTGTCAATTCCTCGTAAGAAGCATTACGACCCTGAAAATTTTCTTGCAGCGGCTGATAGTCGTGTCTTCTATTTTTTAGTATTGAGTTCGTTTAGTGATATTTGGATTTATTGTATTCACTGTAATACTTAAAAAAAAAAAGATTAAGAAGATTCATTGTACCTTTATAGGCATCTTCACATAATAAAGCTTATTTATGGTTAAATGTCCAAATATCATTCTGGAATTTATTTCGTGTTGAAATGTTTTAATGAAACTGATCTCTTTTGCGTTAATTTAAATTTAACTCCACACCACGAATTAAGGGGATAATGATAATATATATGCAAATGGTCCTTTTTTCCAATTATTATATATCTAGGTATTTTTTTTTTAATTTATTCGTAAATAATCGAAATATTCTGCAACTTTATTTTTTAAAACTTTTCTGTTGCAAAATGTAATGCATTTCCAATGAAAAAATTCTCATATGCACCGTATATGGGTCTCCAATCGAAATCAACATCTGCATCACACTTTCGGTCTTACCGGCTTATTTTTTTAATTAAATGCGTTTCTCGGGTCATTTGAGTTTAATTGCATTAAATGATGACCTCAGTATTGAACCCTTTTAATGCAGAGTTGCTGATAAAAACAACATCGCTTTCACACACTATATGCATGAACAATCCTTCTTTTTTTCTGCAGTCAATGCGGAAGTATTCGTTATTTAAATCTATTTTGATGTGGAATTTTATAAAATAACGAAGGCAAATAAGGATACTCCGAAAAGCCTCTCCATTTACAATGAAAATACAAATTGAAAAGTAGTCCGTTTTTGTAGGAAATATTTTTAAATTCTTCTCGAACTGAGAGCAAAGTATTTTAATTGATTGTTAAATATAATTTGAGATAGTTGATACATTTGGATATATGCTGCACTTGGAGACTGGAGTCTCGCAACTTTATACTTTTACGCTAAAGATGTATTTTAATTACACTCTTAAAGTGATGGCCTTCCCAAATCATCCACTACCAAATGCAATTGCGAGACAACTTCTTCAAGGACGCTGTAGTGTTCACATTGGACTTACTCAACCGATTTATTTTGACGTAAGGCCACCCTGTCGTGTTCAGACACAAAAGCAGTGTGAACACTCCAGACTCACTTTGACGTCTTGTAGTTGTCATAATTGTTGGCGATTTGCTATATTCCACTACAAATATACAGTGAATTACAAAAGTAAGTAAGCACCTCTTAGTTTAAAGATCATTTCCTTCAAACAATCGATAGTAATGTTAACAAAAAAAACTTAATATTTTTGTCTATAATTGATATGTATTTCGAACTAAAAAGTAACATTTAAAATGAAACAACTGTTTTCTAAAATTCTGCTTGTTTAGATTCATGGGTTTTCGCAAAGAAGACCCGCTTTTGGCGATTTATTTTACTTATGTAAGGTTTTTTTCTAATACTTCGACCATGATAACCGGATTGGTAGAGCACTCGTCGAATAGTTTGAGAGTTATATGACTTACCTGTTTTATTTGGTTATTTCTGCTGATATTTTTGATGGGCTCACTTTGGGATTCCTCTTCACTTTCCTAACAATAATACGGCATTCCTGCTTGTCATTGTCATTGATCGATGGTCATTTTGCAAACTTCCAATGTTATTTTATTTGGTTATTATTTTGTGTATAGTAGATGGACTTTTGTTAACAATTTTACCATTCTCGCACTTCGATTTATTTTCCAAATAGTGTTTGAATATTTTTTTTTTTAATGAGTGCTTACCTACTTTTGTGATACACTGTATCTTCGTTTGTCATATTATGTCACCAAGAAAAATGTCAAAAAAAATCCATTAATTTTCAATTTGTTTTAAAAATCCTGCCTCACTTTTCTCGTGTCTTTCTTACCATTAAGTGCGAATGATAAAAAATACAGAGACGTCAAAATAATTCGGCGGAGTGAGTCCAATATGAACACCGTCAAAGAATGGTCACGTTAAGTCACATAATGCTCAGCTATTGGAAAGAGATTGAAGGACCTGGGAAACAAATTTGCAAATATTTGTAAGAGGAATAGAGCAGACAAAATTCGAGAACTGTACAGAGAGGGCTCAACGCAGTGAATCCCGAAATATGTGATCAATACTCTTTTAATGCCATCTCAACCATTTTTAAAACCAGAGGTAACATACAATACCAGTCCATATGGTCCCGAAGGACACACGGAGCATACTCTTTGCAACCACAGACCGACGGAAAACGTACTCCATTCAGTGTTGCCCCCCCAAATGATTGAAAGTGTAGTGTCTAGAAAAAACAAGTGTAGTAAAAACGTAGTAAAAAAAAAAAAAAACAAAAAAGTTTTACAAATTTTAAATGTACATATATACGTAGGTATAAGAAACTATATGTATACACAACTCATTAAAAATTCTTATATAATAATAAATAAACTATGTATTTACATCTTTACAAACCAAAAATATACATTTAAGGATTAATTTCATTATAAAGACTTGCATTTTGGTAATTGAATTTGTGTGCAAAATTTTATTAATTTTGCGGGGGCTCAAAAATTCTCTCTACGTCTTTCAAAAGTTCTTTTTATAGCATAATTGCATCAACAGTTGTTCTGGTGTAAAAAAAAAGTGTAGTGTTTGAAGGAGCGTGCGTAGTGTGTGCTTAAAAAGAAAATGTAGTAAAAACGCTACAATTGTAGTAAGGGGACAACGCTGACTCCATTTCGTAGCGATTTTCCCAATTTTATCATCAATCCGATGTGCGCATTGGAGAAAAAGCGTCCTCACCCTAAATATGTCCTTCTTTAACCCAAAGACGTGGACTCTATCTGGGAGATTTCTAGTACAATGATCCTAGTCATCTTTAAAATATAGCTTCATAAAGAGATCCATTTGGTTTAACGATTAGGGAGAAAGTCTCCAAGATTCAATGTGGAATCGCAATTATACAACTCATAGTCTAAGTGTGCCGGTTTACCTGCTGATAGCATCGTCAACCTAACCTTAGCTACAGGGAAATGGACAAGTTGCATTTTGACTCAATGAATACGAGTGTTAGGGATTGACAAGCAATTACATTCGTCAACAAATTATTTCAGTTTTTTGAGGTTATGCTAAAGCCCAAAGTTTTTCTGACTCGTATTAAAAACAATAATTCATAAGCTCAATATCAAGGTCCATTTTTGGACTTGGCCAAAATTCCAGTGCTAATTTATTACAATATTTTGTATTAGATGAAAAATTGTAGAAAAAATAGGTTTATAAAACATTTATTCGAATTAAGACTAGAAGGCTTACTACATAAAACTGATGTGCGTTAGTTATCAAGCTATTTAAAAATATTAGAAAACATTTAAAATTAAAATGCACGACTGGGTCACAGGAACTTGAGCCTAAAAATTAAAAAAATGGATCATTTCAGAGTAAAAAACAACTAATTTATTAGTTGGACCTACAAACAAAATTTTAGGTGCTAATTAAGAGAATGAAACGATTTTTCAAAACATATTGGTTTGATGGGTACAATATTTTTTTAGATGAAAGCACAATTTGTATCTCCTTCTTATAGATTGCATGAAAAACTGTCAATTGTAAAGTTTCATAAAAATTAAGTGTGTGCTTTTCGAAATATTGAGTTTGAAAACTAATTTTTTTTAAAATTCAAAAAATTGAAAAATTGAGTTCACAATACCATTTAGATTTTGACAACTTTACTTTTGCTCTCGTTTTGGGACTTTGTAAATGATATGTTTGTTCTATTGTAACTGGGGATTGTTTTTGGGTGAAGTATTCTGTATAACACAAGAATAATTCATTAGCTAAATTTTCATTATTTCTTAAGCTGCTTTTTTTTTCATTGAAGAAATGCAATAAAAGCTTGCATGAGTGTACAGTTTCCTATATAATTTCTCTATTACCTCCTTAAAACAACAGTAAATTTCCGAAGAGATAGTTTAATAGTTTCCCAAATGATTCTCGTTAATTTAGCAATTGTTATCATTTAACTTATTTTACTCATGCATCATCATTTTCATTTTAAAGCATTTGAAAACCATGATGATAGCTTTGTCATTAATACTTAATAGCAGCAGAAACCGTCCTCAGCACTCTAATCTACCAGTTATGTTCTTGGAGCTAACTTAATTTCAATGCATACTCCGTCTGTATGTGTGTTAGCGGTAACTGCTATTTCGCTTTCAAATTAGTGACAAGCTATTATGCATAGATATCCTTGCCCCATCATGCAATATATAGCATCAGAAGCAGGAGCCATCTGCAGTAGCAGCAGCATGTCAATGGAGGACATATTAAATCAAATACATTACCATATACTCGTAGCACTTACAGTCCCTAGTGACTGAAACAAAGGAGTTTTGCACTTTGCAATTGATGATAATTATCCTAAAGGGAACAAGACCCGACTCTATGAGAAGCACGTGGTGGCCGAGCATTATTATCAATTGCTCGTTCATTAGCAGAGTCCGTGTGGCCAAATTAGATTATCTTGCAGCAAAACAAAGGAGAAAAAGGAGTTTTAATAAAACATCACTTTTCGATGGCGGAATAAATTTAACGTTTCACTTTTTCTGTTCGCCACTTAATAACAATTGAGTTTTTTCAACTTGAATTCAATATAAATACATAAGAGCGGGAGATTTTAATCAAAAAATAATGTGAGTTCTTTTTTTCCTCTTTACTTTTCTCGAACGAGACGATAAAATTATGTATTTAGTTCTTGATTTTCGCTTTTCAATATAAGTTATTGTCGTTTAAAATAATCACTTTAAAAACATCAGATTTTGGGAAAAGACTTACTTTACTGAATTCCTATGTTTCATAGAAATGTATTGTAGGTTTCAAGCAATTGACCTCAGAAATCATCAGCAAGACTGTTGGCTGAACTTTAACTTTTAATAAATAACTACATTTGTTACGTCTATGTATTTAGTTATATGTAGCATATTGAAGCAGACATAGTTTCAAATGTCAAATGATCTGTACCCGGTTATAATGCTAATTCTTTCCATTAAAGTCGCTATTAAATTATTTCTTCCAAGAAATACAAAGCCCTTGACGAACTAGTGTCGAGTATTACTCAAGACTCGGTTTAAGCTAGAATATCTAAATCAACAACGTCGCAACGTTAATAACCCCCCACTACAGCTAAAAATCATAAAGCAATGGTTGAAAATTCAGTATCACTATGCTGAGGTTCTCTACGAGCCATTAAAGCCTGATTTTTTTTAACTTACAACTTGCCGAATTTTGAAAAGAAGGCAGGACTATGGAATAGCTGATAATTGTCCCTAATTGGACCCTAATTCTTTTTTTGTAACTTACAACTTATCAAATTTTTAAGAGTGGGTATAACTATAGATATGCTTAAAGTATATTTTTGAGTTTGGTATAGTTATCCATACCTTCACAAAGAGTTCACTATACCCATATAACCAAATAAAACCTCTTCCAACTATACAACTAATAATTAATAACGCTTTGTTAAGACTACTCTCAAGTATTTTACAAGAGAACCTCTTTGAGTAACTTAAGTACAAGGAAACTGAGTTAATTAAAGAAAACCCAAAATTCTGTTTGTATTAAACATTCTGATCCACTTCTCTGTTATTCGAACACATATTCTAAGATTCAACTCCATTTCGAATAACTTTATCATACACCAAAGCTGTAGCTTTCGCTAAGTTGTTACAACACACATTTTTGAGGGCATTTTTGACACTCAGAAGAAACTTTAATTCATCTGCAATATTTTTTCGATTACTTTGTAGAGGAGACCACAAAAATCATTTTTCTTGTAGAACCGTAAGCGAAACCGAAACTGAAACACCACGCATGCAGATGTTTTTGAATTGAAAAACTTTAAATGCAAATATACCACCAACGGAGAGATTAAGGATATTCCATTTTCCCATACAAGTCCTTACGACTTCGTCTTAGTTTTTATTTTCGTTTTCGTGAGGCGTCTCCATGATGAATTTAAAACTTGAAGTATCACATTCAGGATACGTAAGTTAAACAACAAGTACCTATATCTTTTGAATTTTATGCCCAGTCATTACGTACGCTGCTGTTAAACTCCCAAGTTCCAAGTATTATATTTTTTTTATGCTCATAAGAGGGGGGTATCGTTACATAAACAACTACAACTATGATCGGCAATTCAAAAGAATTTCAAATTTACAGGGTGCTAACAATATTGAATGAGTTCTTGGAAGATAAAACCATTAAAGAAGACTACTTATGCTTTCTTAGAACGTCTCACATTGATAGATATACTGTTATCACAGATACTTAGGCCTATTCGGCGAGATCTTTTATTCTTCTATTCTGTTATTCTGCTATGAATTTCCATACAAATGTTTGAGCTGTCAACAAATCTTTTATGAATTTTAATTTTAGTATTCAGCATGCCAAAATCTGTTATGAAATCTGTTAAAAATCATAAAAGAATAAAAGACAAACTTCTGTGACTTTTATCATAAAAGATTTCAATACATACACAGATACGAGTATATCAATGAAAAATTGATATATCATCGTCGTCCATTGTGCAATACAATATTTTGCAAATATGGCTGATCTGGAATGAATTAAATAAGAATTAAATTACATTTTTGTTAAGAATGGACGTTTCATAGAACGACGACGATATATTTTATATTTCGTCAACGAAATCTTTTTAAAATGAGACAAATGAAAGAAAATATATTTACACACATACGAGTATTATATAAACATATGCATATGTAAGTAGAGTAGAGGACACCAATAATGTGTAAGAGAAGAGATTACTTTTTTGTTCGTCATCCATTTTAATTTTGTCAGATGAATTATTTTATTTAATCACAGCTGATTATGATAGCAGATTTAGTTCAGTTTCATAACAGATTTCGTTTTCGAAGTTGCATAACATACTTTTATAAAAGTTCGAGCCCCCGAATACCAATTATAAAAGATCTTTTAAGATGGAAATCTTTTATGATTCATAACAGAAAATCTATAGCAGAATAACAGATGTGGCAGAATAGGCCTAACTATCGTTCCATAGATATTTCACGCAGAGGAAAACGAATTTTTGTCCCACTTTGATCAAATTTGTATGAGGTGCTAGTACATAACCAACAGCTGTCAGCCATCAGTAGTTGGAAAAAAAAGTTACCCTTATATCTGTGCTATAACTATACAGAAGGCCAAGGAGAATACATATGAAATTTTCTGAGCTATAAGAAGTAGCCTATTAGGTTGAGTGAAGCAATTTTCCGTTGGGATTAAGAAAATCCTGCTGAGAAAAACCATCACCAGCTTAAGAACTCCAGAAAGGCCCTTAACTGGCAAAGAAGCAATTAGTATAATATTTAGAAAAACATATACATAATTCCATTCGAATTTTGGGACAAAAATGTGACCATAACACTTCAAATTCTACTTCGTCTTCATTTTCATTTTTAAATTGGTCGGTTTACAAGAAATTGACAATTTGAACTTTGTTGATTGTTGAAAACTTGGGTTATTTTTTTTTATAATTCACATGCGCTCAAGGGGAAGTTAAGATACCCTAATAATGTTAAACACAGCACGGGTGATGACCGTTTAATACCAGATGTATTGGATGATACAGAAAGTAATTTCTTACCTAAAGAATAAAGATTTCACTGATACCAAAATTCACAGATTTATGATAAGAAAGTTTGATGCTAAACTCTACATAAACTCTAAATAATCGCAGCAATCTTACTTTCTTCAAAACAATCCAAAGATCTTTTCCAATCTGCGGTCAGTTATGCCTTCATATCACCGTGGAACGATGGCTATAAAGCCGTATTGCCGATCATTAAAAAGGATTTGGTCTTTAATGACCTTGGAAGAAAGGGGCGTTAGTTCAATTGGTCGGCAAGAGGAAAGGTCGGAGTAGACTCGATTATTCCATTTTACAAGAAAAACTAGGCCGTATCTTCTTCTCCAAGAATTTGTGGGCTTACTTTAGCGAGGTTCATACTTGGATTTATAAACTGTTTTGTAAAAGAATTTAACGACATTTTTCTTATAAAACTGATAAAGACATACGACCACAACCTGTACGCTCCACAAGTATGGATTCCCTTCTATAGTATTCACAAAAGCTGTATTCAATCGGTACAATATAAATTCATTCGATTTTCTCTGGAGGGTCTTAATTTCGCTGACCCACACAACCTTCCATCATATGAACATCAGATCCAGCTGCTGCAGGTTCAAACCTTATATCAAAGGCGTCTTAATAGAAATACAATATTTCCTTCACAACTTATTAATGGCCAAATTAACGCTCCTAATTCGTTTAACCTGTATTGGCATAATTTATCACAAAAAGTCTTACCGCCTCCGAAGTTTTGAAGTTCTTCATGCAGATTTTCAAAGAATTAAATTCGGCTTCTTAACCGTAGATATGTGTAACCTTTTCAAATTAAACACTTTTCTTTTGGCTGTGATGCTTTTTTGTATTCAAAGACTGAGGTAGCCATACTCATACACTAGTTTCAGATTCTTAACTAACTAACACGGTATTTCATATATATAGTTCACAATTTTTCATATATCTAAATAATTAACACGGTATTTCATATACAAGGGCGAGATGGTGGGATTAGATCCCTAGCCTTGACTGACGTTTAGCCAAAACGCAGGTGGGATTAAATCCCTAGCCTTAAACGCCGACAGGGCACGGACGGAAGCTTGGATTGAATGCCGGGCAAAACGGTTGGTGAAATTAAATCTCTAGCCCCAGCTCAAATCGTCGCAAAGTTTAAATTTCGGGATTAGATTTGATCACTAGCCTCAAAACAAACGTTCGGGGCAAAACAAGGGGGCGGTGATGACAGAAAGTGGGATAACTTCCCTAGCCTTGACTGAAGCTATTAGGCCGAACGCAAGTGGGATTAGATCCCTAGCCTAAGGCAGCGACAAGGCACGGTCAGACGGTAGGATTAATTGAATTGCCTGGCAAAAACGGTAGTGACGTTAGGTTTATCTCTAGCCTCGGATCAAATCGCAGCAGGGTACAAACGTGGGATTAAATCCTTAGCCTCAAACAAACGTTCGAGGCAAAAACAAGGGGCGGCGGTGAAAGAAAGTGGGATAACTTCCCTAGCCTTGACCGAAGCTATTAGGCGAACGCAAGTCGGATTAGAAATTAGATCCCTAGCCTAAGGCGATAGGATTAAATCCTTAGCTTTGATTGAATTGCCTGGCAAAATCGGTAGTGAGATTAATCTTTATAGCCAAACCACATCCTCGCGTTTGGTCGGTCGGGCTTTGACATTTTGAATAAAAACAATAGACTCTTATGAGGCAATCTGAAATGTTACCTCCGGCGTTGCGACCGCTTTATATCGTAATATCGTAAACGCCAGACCAACGCCAGGCCAAAGCAAAAGTAGATCTATTTTCTATTCGGTCGGGCGTTTGACAGTTCATTGTCGGCCGTATTTTGTATTTGTTTTGAAAGTTGAAAATTGAAGTGAAATAAGAAGTAGATAAGTAATTGAAGTTCTTTTTTTATAAATATGTAATTAAATCAAAAAAAGTGTGGTTCTGTTTTTATTTAAATAATTATATTGTTTCAGAAATCTTTAACCCGGCTGTATGAACCCTATTAACTTTGAACCACCAAACTATCAACAATCGGCGGCGCCGGCGTGGATAGCGGCACGGTGCACCATCATGAAAGCATTGGAAGCACATCTTGCGATTCTTTTGAATGTACGGTGCATATAAACATAAATGCAGTCTTCATTCTGTCTGCAATAAAGATGTGCTTCCAAGAGCAAAAAGTTTTTCTTTGTTGACAAAGCCCTGTTTTTTAGTGCATTTTTAGCTTTGCTTAAGAAAAAGTAGCATGTTAAATACAACAACAATTTGGTATAGCTCCGTATTATTGTTGTATTTAACATGCTACTTTTTCTTAAGCGAAGATAAAAATGCACTAAAAAACAGGACTAAATGTTGTTAAAATACGCAATATTATATACCTTGTAAATTAATAAAAAGTAACAAAATTCATTGGAATATAACAATTAAGTAGGTACTTATCAAAGATGTCATGGAAATGGCAGTCAACGCTCGAGGTTTGAAGCTAAATTTCGTTTTACAAATGCTAAGGTCGCGCTTTTTGAAACATAAAATCGTAAATACGACCAAACGCCCATTAACGCCGGACCGACTGAACGCGAGGTTGTGATTTAGCCATTAGCCTCGGCTCAAATCGCAGCAGGGTACAAACGGAGTAGGGCTAAATCCCTAGCCTCAAACGAAGTTCGAGTCAAAATAAAGGGGAGGTACCGAGAAGACAAAACAACACACACACAGTTTACGGCCAGAGCCAAAAAGCTTAGAAACTTCTCGACAGTACACTACGTACTCTATCAGCGTGTTTCAAAGGATAGTCTACTACCTTGGTACACTACCAACAATAGGCGAGAGAATCCGATTTGGTCTCGATCTTCCACCTTCCTATATCATATCCATGGCCATCAGCAAATGTGAATACATAAAATTAAACACAATGCATTCCTCGTATTTTGTTGTTGTACCACCGACGACTAAATTCCAATGTATGTTGTGTGTACCTACATCTCCGTGAGCGCCTTAAGATATGCAATAGTGTTGGTGTACTTTCAGCTGTACCTTCGGTGTATACGTTTAGATGTTGGGTGGTTGAGCGAGCAGAAAAGGCGGCTTTAGATAAGTAGCCGAGTAGTAGCGTCGGCGGCGTGCATGTCGCAGCAGGTGAGGTATGTAACTTCATTACGTGGCTTAAACACGAGCAAAATTTAATTACGAATTTTTGTCCAAACCAGTGACCTAAGGTCGTTATTGTTAATGACTCTTTATTAAAAAGGATTTTAAATGTTTTGAATATTGTATACCTTCGTTAATTGTTTATTTGTTGTACATACATATATTGAACAATTTTGTTTTCCAAATTTATTGTTGCATTACTTTTACTAACCACCAACTTATGCACTTATGACAAGCCTCTGACTGAAAGTTTGCAGCTTGCTCTAAGCTCACTGGAATAAAGAATGTGAAGTGTAAACAAAGACTATATCCCCTGCCTTTATCACTATCTATGAGAAACTCTTGCATAGAGATATATCTTCTGTGAAGTATCTAATCATCCGATAGCTCAAAGATTCTTTTAAAGAATTCAAAACACAGCTTACTTATGGGCTTTTGTCTTTTGCGAACCGTTAGAATAATTCAAATCCTTTTTTACATCGGTTCCATTTAAATATTCTACCTTTTAAAAATCCTCATTTTGGACGTTGGCACGTTTCGTCGCACTGCACGAATGTGAAAAGCTTTCCATTTCTTGTTATTTTTTAAGGATTATGAATAGCCTTATACTCGTAATTTTACGGTGTAACACAGTGCGAGCGTTTAGGTAAAGTGTAATAATTAAAGTTAGGTAAATGATTTAATAGGACACATTCACCTTGGAAGCATTTACATCACAGTATGGGGGAAGAATCGAGAAAGGCAAAGTATTCCACATTCTGGTAGTGTGGCTTAAGAAAGAACCTCTATATTTGACAGTACGTCGAAGTTATGCTCTTGTGGAATCCGATGAGTATTCCCAGCTAAACGAGTATTACGGCGGAACTGTTAAATCCTTCCATTTTTAGAAATCTTTTCTTTTTCTTTGACTAAACTGTTATACTGAATAGGCAAAATGAGTAATAAAGGTTTTTGTGTGTGTGTTCAAGGAAAATTTGAGATTTTGTCATAATTTGCTAGATTACGAAATCTGAAGTGTATAAAAAACTTAGCTGATTTTGGGAGTTGCTACGAACTTCTTCTGAAATTTTGAGAAATTTAGAAATTGTGTATTCTGACCTGAGACTGATTGAAGTGCATTTTATAGTCTTTTTGTCGGAATCCAAGAGTTTGTTTATTCGACCAAATCGCAAGGAAAAACAGGCAGTGTTAGAAGATGTCTAAATGTCAAACAAAAAAATACTTCTTAAAGTCCTCACATAACACCCTGTAGCAATAAATACATCACATTTCCCTTGAACCATTCATCGAATAAGACAGCAACTTTTTAGCCAATTTGAATTTCTCGCGCACCCAATTGTTATAATATCATGAGCTCCGTTATGGCTTGGAGTTCTTCAACGAGGTGAAAAGGATATAAATACGACTTTGTTGCCGCTGAGCTACCAAAATGTATTGTAGCATTGAGTTGAATTTTTGTCCTGCTGTCGTTGAGCTATGTATGTATCTATACAAAAAACAAAAATACTTTTCTTCAACTTGAAAGTAGTAAATTGTCGCACGAAGTACGTTCTACAAGGACTTTGTGGCATCAAGGGGTTTCTCGTTACACAAGAACCTCGAGGTACCCTCTATATAAATAAACAACTAATTGAGTTTCTAGCAATTTAAGGTACATATTTTATAGTTCCCAAGCCATGAGAAATTCGTGCGAGTTGCAAAAGCTTTGAGATTAAAACAGTAAGATATTTTTGTCACGAGAGTCGTTTAGTTTTATTTGTTTTGCTAATGTCTAGAAAAGTATGAGAAAGGTCTTTCAGAAATCCAATTCAGTTCAATTTGTTTTTTTTTTTTTTTTATTTCAATCCCCATTTTTATTGCCTATTGCATCTCTTCTTTTAAACGTGTCACCACATTATTTAGATACCTACCAAGTAATTAATTTTCTGGAATGTATGTCTCTTTAAAATTAAATAAAATAAAGTATAAAAATAAATAAATATAATACTAAATGTTAAATCTTTTTTTTTTAAATAAATAATAAAATAAAATTTAAAGATATTTGATTTTTTCCCCGAACGAGTATGAACAGATCACTATTCCTTTTCTTAACTATAAAAATACACGGTAACGTTTTTTTCTTTATTTTTTTTTTAATTCAACACAAAGTAATATTGAAAGAAAAAACAATTATTTATGATATTGCTTTGCCTGGCGGAATGTAACAGTTAAGTGTGTGTTTACTCTTTTAGTTTTTTGGTAATGAATTATTCTGTTGAAAATTTATTAAATTTAATGATTGTGAGTACTATTTTGTTGAAGATTAATTCAATGCACGAAAGTAGATACATTTGTTGGTGAAGATTGGTTTTTGATTTAAACAAATAATTATTTTCGAAATTATGAACATGGTTTCGTTTCTCAATATTTTTTTGAAACGTTTGTTATTTTAAATTTTTTGTTTATATTATAAAGATCCCAGATTCATATTTGATTGCTTGATATAAATTTAAGTAAAAATTATTATGCAATTTCGTCATTTTAATATAGATTTGCGAAATGCGATAGATTGAAAGTACTCCTAGTTTTATAAATAAAAATTGAAAATAAAAATGTTTTGAAAATATTTTTTATTTGAGAAATGTACAGTGTTTATGAAATGGAGACTAAACTAAATCTACGTATGAGTATCTCCCTTGTCCTATGTCTTTTCAAATAATATATGAGTTGCTTAATTAAGTGAAATCATTTTCGTGAGTATGCATTTTAATTAAAGTAAAGATTTATACAAACGGGCTATGTCTTTTGTGCTGGTAAGGTTTAGCATTGACACTCTACATATATTCAAAACAAGGATATTTTTAAGATGTTTGAGACGTTGATATCTAAGCTTAGAGACTAGATATAATCTCTATCTTGTACGACTTAATTTTGAAACATAAAAAAAAAAAAGTTTCAACTTAATGAGCACATAATTTGTGCATACACACACGGTTAAAATATTTTAGTTAAAAATCAATTTTATTTGAATGTTTTTGTTATTTTGTGTATACAAGTTCAAATATTAAATTTTTTTTTTGTTTAGGGTATAATCGAGTAAATTTAACTAAGGGTCAAACATATTTAAAAATAGGGTGCGATTTATGTTCCAGGTCGATTTTATTTGGTTCCCATGTGGTTCCAATAAGACGTTGCTACAATGTAAACACAGCACCTGCTACGATGCAATTTTAACGAAAGATTCGTCTCGGCCGAATAATGTCAAAAAGTGGTGACATCTATTGGAACATAAAACGCATCCTGTAGAAGAGCCATCGATGATGATTTTGTATTTTATTCTCCTTTAATTTTTCTTAAAGTAGGAATCCGCTAAGGAGTGTGTAACAACTCACCAGAGGGGTGCACATTCTTGGTTGATGGTTTCTACCTAGACTAACAGCTGGGTGTGTGTGTATCTGGGGTTGACAGGCCCTGAGTTTTACAGGAACTCATCTGTAAGTGACCTTCAAGGTTGTGAAGCTCGACAGGAAGCTATATTCTGGCACCACGGGAGATAGTGCCCAGAGGTTTGTGAGCTGTCATGTCTTCGAGCTCTCCTTTTCTATCTTCGGATAGAGAGGTGCATCTGTCGCATGCGTGCGAGCATTCTTCATACTATCTATCAGGTAGGCACCCTTGTGGGAGTATCGTGGTGGCGTGGTTTATTCCGAATGCAGAGAAACATGGTTTCCAGGCGTGCCTGGATTCAAGAGGTGTTAGATAGACCTCACCTCCAAGCAAGAGGTGTGTTCATGCCTGCAACATGTCACAGCTTTGCGACTGATATGGCTTCGGTTATGTCAGGGTTAATGGTCAGGACCCAATCTGACTCCGATGGAGATATGCCTCCCATGGGGTTAAGCCATCATCGGCAGGTACTCATGTAAAACCAAACATAGGTTCTCCTTTAATTTTCTGAGGCACTTGAAATGATTAGTCAAACTGATCTTGTCATATCTACTATAAGGTAGACAACAAAAGATTGAAGTCAACAAACTCTTGTCCGAATTTTAAATCCTCTTAAGTGGAGTTCCACAGAGATCAGTTTTTGGACCGCCTTTTTCGCTGTACATAAATGAAATTCAATCAGTTATCCAACACTTTTCAGTTCGTAAAGATACGATGATGTTCAGATTTATGTTAGTTGTTCATTAGGATTAATTGAACATTTCGCAACGTGCGTGAGAAAGGATTTGGGAATGATCCTATACTTGTAGTGAAAATTGAATTTAATACTTTATCCGAAGAAGTATTTCGTCACATTTTAATATATCCCTGAATTTTCTTACCTTTCCTAAATTACCTTAAGCATTTCTACTCCTTATGGGCTAGGTCGAACGGTCTCTATTCTATTCTATTTCTATGGTCATTTAAGTGAGTTCGTAGCTTCACAGCGGAAACTGCTATTTCATCTTCAACAGTTGGTAATCGTAAGTCTCTGTGTAAATCACAGTTTCTAATGTACCACGGAGCATTAACGATTTCTCTGAGAACTTTGCTCTGAAAAGATTGTAATATTTGTATATTGCTTGGTTTAGTACAACCCGAAGTTGTATACCGTACGTCCATACTGGTTTGTTTGGAGTATCGTCCAATAAGCCAATTCATTTCACATAATTTATTCTCAAGTTGATCTCCTTTCTTTTTAACGTAAGTTTTCCATTTAAGCTAAGCGTCTAGTGTCATTCCTAGGTATTTTGCTTCATTAGCATATGGTATTTGCACCGAACTAATGTAGGTGGGCAGATTGGTAATTTTTTTGTAAGTAAATTTAATATCTGTTGATTTGGACTCATTAAGAACAATTCTTTTTTATTCTTAGTCCATACCGAAATTTTATCTAGACCTCGTTGAAGCTTCTCGGTTGCAGATTCAACTGAACCGGATATTGCAAGTATAGCCGTATCGTCTGCAAGAGTACCTATCATGGTATCTTCTTATTGAGGAATATCGCTTGTGTATAGTGCGAACAGGATCGGACCGAGAACACTTCCCTGGGGAACACCAGTATTGATTTCCTTAAAATCCGATTATTCCCTCCCCTGCTTAACTCAAAATAGCTAATTTTCAAAGTAGGACTCAAAGCCTTGTCGAAGGCTTGAGAAACGTCTAGAAATGCGCTTGAATATACATTTTTTCCATCTAGTGATTTCTCAATTTCATTGGTTATTCTGTACACCTGATCAATAATAATTGTTGAGTGTCTTTTCTAAAAACCAAATCGATGGTCAGGAATAAGCCGCTTTTGTTCGATAATAGGAAGCAGTCGCTTTAATAAGATTTTCTCATCATAGAAATCTATGATAAAAGGACCAGATGAGCTTTGTGGTTAGCAAAACATGTGGGGTACTGCGTGCTTCATGAGCAAAGCAAAAAAATACACCACTTCTGTTAAGATACGTTTTTCTTGTCAAAACTAGGTTACAAGGAAAGCACCGACAGATATGTATAGGGATTACGTCACTACATTAGAGTATTTCATCTTTCTCCATTACGGCTTGGACAGATTCACACATTTTCGAACAATGGTTTTCTTTTTGGAAATTCTTTTAACCAATAAACCAACAGTTCTGTTTAATGAATTACAATTACTTACTTTACAAGAAGGAATTATCACTTAATTCCCCCTCTCTTTAATTAATTATCATGCACCCTATTTTTTAGCTCAGTAATTTCTCAATGAAATTCATTGTCTCAAAGTCATCAGAAGTGTGTAATTTTGCTTTTGTTAACTTCCCATAGGGAGTTATTGTAATCGGTCCGATTTGTCAAATTGGAAATTTTGACATTTCTCGACGTTTCAAGGTCCCTAGAGGCTATATCAATCATTTTTAGAGAGATGTCTGTGTGTGTATGTGTGTACGTACGTTCGTACGTTCGTACGTCCGTACGTTCTTGTACCATTTTTCGTCGTCGATATCTCAAGAACGAGTAAAGATATTGACTTCAAATAAATTTTGTTTAATAGGTAATAACTTCGAAAGAGGCTGAAAGGGCGTTTATTAAAATTCAGTGAGTAGTTTTTTCACTATAACGGTTTAAAAAAAAAGTAAAAATTTTGGTTAGTTTCAAATATCTCACGAAAAAATAATGCTATTGATTTCAAATAAAATTTAATGTACTCATTATAAGGTCATACAGATTTGGTATGAATTTGGAAAAAAATGAACATACCGTTATTTTTTTAAATAAAAAAAACTGAAAAAAAAATTTCATAACCCAGATATTCTAAGAACGGAAAACAATTTGAAACTCAAAATAATTTTATTTTACGAAAAATAATGTGTTTGACAACTGGTGAAAATTTCAGAAAAAACTAGTTTACAGTTTTTTTACAAAAAATAAAAAACTATATAAAATTCTATTGAAAATTGGTAAAAATTGTTTTTCGACTCAAAGTTCTCGAGAACTAAAAGCGATATTGACTTCTAATTTAGTTTATTTTATACATAGTATAATTTTGAACAATTGGTAAAATGTTGACAAATATTGAATTAATAGTTTTTTTTTTTTAATAAAAAAACTATTAAAAATTCTAGTGAAAACTAGTTAAAATTGTATTTCAAGTCGAATTAATTGGAAATGAACACCGATAGTGCCTTCTAAAGTATGTTGTTTTATACATCGATACCTTCCCCTAAGAATGTATGCTAAGCGACATTTCTAAAATTGTTCAGGAAACGAAAAAAACGAAGAAAGTTCTAATTGTATGATTCAACTGTGTGCTAAGAGAAAATTTTGGTTAAACTAAGTGACATCTAACAAAATTTTTTGTTGCTCACAATCAACATCAACAATCTCAATTTCAAATTTCTTTAAATAATTAAAATGCTTTTCAATCTTAAAATAATGTTTGTTTGAATTTTACAGCTAAAGTTTGTTTCGCTGAAAATTTGGTTGTTTGAAAAAAAAAACTAAATATAAAGTTTTCAAGACCACAAATGGGAAGTTATCAGTGTGGGTCGCACCCAGCCTCTTTTTTAATTTATTGAAACCAAATTTTTGGATTTAACTTGTAGATGAGTAAAACGCCCGCACGCTCCACCTGTTTCTTACTTCTTACCTTGCTTCTCACACTGATAAATATAGCATTATGTTAACCTCTCCATTCAATACCACAGACTTTAGTGTAATATCAGCTAATTTCTCGTATCCAATCCATCTAACTAGGACCGTTAACCAATTCGAGCAAGCCAACGTTCTTAATAACTTTTTTCAAATCTTTAATTGCTGACTATGTTTCTTCAATAGTGACGTTGATGCCAGTACCTAGAATTACGAGTATTAAGGCCAAGGAAAAGTCTTGGTTCAATGCAAGCTGTAAGGAAGTTATTCGGTGGAGAGAAGTAAGTTTCCGCTCTTATAAATCCAACCCAACTGAAAAAAAAATCGGAAAAGGCATGAACAAGTCAGAAAATATTGCAACGTTGTTATAAAAAGAACCAAATTCTTACAGGTTCAGAATTTGAGATAAAAAAAGAAACAAAAATGTCTGGTTATCTTCGGTTCCAAAATGCTTATTTTCACCGACAACCCGATAAACAGTTCTTCAGATAAGGCAAATGTACTCGCAGATCATGTTGCTGCTAGTTCTACGTTGCCAGACAGCAACTCTCCCTCCTGTACTTGAGAAAGTAAATCATTTGATGGGACATGTATATTTCCGCGCTCGTACAGTTTTAAAAGCCCTTCGAGATCTTCATATAAAAAAGCCTCCTGATCCTGAGGGTATTCTCCTGAAGAGATGTGCTTCATACTTGAGTAAACTATTGAGTTAGTTTTTCCATCGTTCCTAATGTTCTGGAACATGAAAAACAGCATTTTTCCTAAAAAAAAGCGATCTTTCCTGCCACTCCTCTTACCGCCCAAATGCACTTCCTTTCTTTCCAAGGAAATTGAATCGCTGATCACGTAGGCCTAAACCTTATTAATGATAGCTAATACGTCATTCGCAGCAATCTTTCCATTAGTAATCTGATGGCGTTTCTCACCGAAGAGTGCAAGAGATCTTTATATTGTTTTGGAGAAAGTAAGATTATTGCGCTTAATATTTCTAAGGCATTTGATAGAGGTTGGCATCCAGCTCTTTTATAGAAAATGCGTGCGTTTGGTATAAACGAAACCCTTATTCTTTGGATTAGTAACTACCTTCTGGATCGTTCAATACATAGTGTATTGGACGGTTTTAAGTCTGGTCTTCCCAAAACAAAGCTGCGTTTTAGCTTCAACTCTCCTTCTGATTTTATATAAATGAACTCTTGTCTTTAACTTCTAATCCATTTAATTGTTTTGCCGACGACTCTAACCCTAGCTTTTTGGTTCTTAAAATCATGTACATTTCCTTCGGAAGTCTTTACAGCATTGTTAAATGGGGTTTAAAGAATCGTGTGGAGCTTAATGCTTTGACAATTCAATGCTGTCTATTGTCGTTGAAGCAGAATGTATTCTTATGCCATTGTCATGAATACACATGCTCTCAATATTATGTATGTTTGTCAACGAATATATTCGTTAGAATAATCACATTCACCCAAACCCCCAAAAACGTTCCTAAATGCAAGGATTTTCAGCACAGCTCTTAGATCCAACCGAAAATTCTCCTCATGTTATGAATAGAATTCTGAATAAAGCGTTAAAACTGATACTAAACAGAACTATCATTTAATAATTCCCATCTGTCGAACACCATTGGAATCTTTCAGGCATTTCCATGTCTTATCGCTTTCACTTGAAGTATCAAGCATTACTCCCCTCAATCAGTTCACCCGTCATACCTATCTTGCTGGGAATGTTTATCAGTGCACCCTCGAGGAAAATTTCGGACGTACTTTCAAATACAGACATTCGTTCGCTTAACACGAATATGTAATGATTTATCCACCACGATTTTCCCTTGCCATTTCAATTTGCAGAAATTCAAAACTTATGTTCATGGACACCTTCTTTCCCTTCCGCCTTTATTTTCCCATCTCTTGGTCTTGCTGTCTTCAACATTATAAGGGTCTCAGTAAATCTTGTGAATTATAAAAAAAAATTAATGAAAGGTTCAATTCAGAAGTTGATGAACAATATTCAATTATTTCAAGAAATTAAATCATAAAATATGGTACGCCAAAAAATGCTTCTCCACAAATTTCAATAACTAGAAGCAATTTTAATACAAGAATGTTTTATGAGGATCTTTAAGCTTTAGATCCTAAAGGACGAATCTTCAAGGTTTAAATTCGGATCAAATAAAAAGCCAAAATTAGTGATTGAAAATGATTGCATCAAGTATTAATATCTACTTAATGAGGTTTGAGTTTTGAATTTGAGGAACCAGAACTTCAGAAAAAAAATCAAAAAATGTTTTGCGAATACAAAAAATATTATTTGGTCATAAATCAATTGTTAAACCAGCCAATAAAACTTCATGATCAAGATAATTTTTCAAAGTTCATATTTAAATTCCTATTATTAAAGTTTATTTATGTGCAGTTAAATAACCTGCAATCAAATACGAATCTGAAGTACACATAAAAAAGTTTAAATTTGTTTTAGTTATGGTTTTAATTTTCCAATATTTTGATTTAGTTTCATAAACTTTTAAAAAAGTTTTTTCTTTTTCAGAACTAACTTTTTCAATTTAAATTTTCCCTCCGATTAGGTAATCGACGAACAGCCAGTGTACGCTCTGTTGGATATAGTGATTTGTTTGTTCTCAGCAAAACAGACATGTGGGATGTCCTTAAGGAATATCCAGCGGCGAGAGTACGTCTAGAATCGATAGCAGTTAAACGTTTGGAGAAATACAAAAAAGCTCCATTAGAGAAAGGTATTTAATGAAGTTTCAATGTTGTGGTTCTTAAGAAATAATAAGTTGTGGTTCTAGAAACATCAAAACCTACCTACATTATAGTCCCACCCCACCCTCAATTTATTTGTTGATGTTTTTGTTTTTAATTTTGCTTTAAGAAATTTTCAAAACACAGAAAGATCCTCTCAAAAATACTAGAAACAAATTATGAAATTTTCTAATTAAGATACAGTAATATATTTTAATTCAGTTGCAATGGGACGATGCCAGTCAACGCCGGGACTTGTCGAAAGCGAGGGCCGGACGACACTAGAGGATATGTGGTTGCCACCAGGACCATCATCTGTAGCATACACTCAACCATTAGCTTATAGGTAAGTGGGATGGTGAAGAGAAAATCTGGCTTAAATAGTTAAGAGATTTTTGTATCTTTCTAGTCGTGCTCCTAGTCCTAGATTAACCCAAACAGTAACCGAACGTCTGGCAAGGACGTCAGATTCACCAGGCTCTATGAGTCCAAGTGTACATAGCTCAGATGATCGACCACGAAGTAGAGCGACATCCCATCAATCACGCCCTCAATCACAGCCTAGTAGGACTGGTAACTAAAAAGAAATATCTCATAAGAACTTTCAAAAAATGAATATTCATTCAGGCTTGATTATGCTAGTATTCAAGTAGTTAAGAATAACTAACGTCTAACGGTTTTATAATTGACAATTTTTGAACATAATTTCCAAGAAAATGCTTGGAAACGATCGTTTTCTGGAACTTATTCATTTTTTAGACCGACCATTAATTTCTATGGGATATATTCAAGTCGTATTTCTTTTTTGCACAGGTCATATTTGCGGATCAATATCACATATTGAATGTTATGGTGGAGCCGGTGGCGGTGCAACCCCTCTACTGGGCTCTCATGAAGCCTTAGAAGATGAAATCAAAAGACTTAGGGAACGTCTTCATACAGTCGAGTCTGAAAATCAGGCTTTAAATACTAAGCTCTCCCAACAGCAATGGGATCTGGAGAATCGACTGGCCGAAATTGAAATGCAAATTTGTGGTGCATCGTCGACATCGAGTCTAGATCCTGAAAACGAAACCGAGGAATTGGAGAGAAATCGCGAGTCTATCATATAACACGGGAGCGAGCTGCCCCAGCCGATTGGTGTGATGTATGTATCGTGCATATCATGACATAATCACAAATCCTATAAAGGTCATCCTGCGCAGGTCATCCTAATCGGCATCGAAATCGGGCAGCTGTTGAATAATTTTAGCACAATTTCCCCTTTAATCATTATGAGACTATCTATTATTTTCTAAAGTGTGTTGGCTGTCAGAATTTTGAGGTTTGTCAAAAGATATACGTTCAGGGAGGTAATTGTACCTACACTTGTTAAAACAATGGATTTAAACTTACTGATTTATTTGACTAAGAAAATGTAAAAGAAGTCGGAAGAGTGCTTTTTTTAATGAGTGAATTTACTTTATAGCTCATATAAAGGCAGCTTTTATTTTTGAAGTCCATAGAGATACATTTTAGTCGATTTAAAACTATTTTCGTATAAATCTAGACGAGTTTCCTTGTTTCAATCGAATTCAGCATATGTAGTTTATTTGACATTTTATTTAAGCTATTTAATCTTGAAACGTCATGACACTGACAATAACATTTAGTACAGGGTGCTTTCCATGATCCAGGTCGATTTTACTTGGTTGCCATTTTTGTGTGAATAAATTTCAAATTTGTGAGTTGGCATTTGACAGTCGTAAAGAGTGATCGATACCAATTTATTATGAAGCGCGGAAATGACCATCACCGTCGAAGAAATGGAGTGCCCGAGTTTTACGGATCACTGTAGACGATCGCCATTTTTGGCAAAGAGTCATTGTGAGCGACGAATCACACTGGCTTCGTTAATGAATAGAATAGCCGCTATTGGGACACTTATAACTCTCGATTGATACACTACAGTCCACAACACCTTCGTAGAGTAACGAAGAGTAATGGCGTCATGGGGACATGCTGTAACAGTTACTGGTTTGTTATACTTCAAGTGGTACTGGTGACCGGCATCAAGATATGTTGGAAAACATTCTTGAGCCCGAATTGGATCAATTAGACCTAGAGAAGATGTGGTTCCAACAAGACGATGCCATATACAACACAGGTCGTGCTACGATGTCAAGTTTTTGAAAAGTCTTCTCGGCCGAATAATATCAAAATGTTGTGATATCAACTGGCCTACATGATCTACTGATTTGACTCCACACGATTTCTTTACATGGGGGTACTTGAAGAAAAATGCGTAGATCAGCTAATTAACCATGATCTCGATGCTTCAGCATCAGAAACGAAATTGCTGAAATTATAACAGAAGTGTTTGTGGTGCCAACGGCTAGAAGTGCCCACTTAACCGGTATATTCCATGCATAATGGTATAGACTATAAATCAATCAACAAATTATAAATAAAAAAAATGTATTTCACTTAAGAGATTTTGAAAAAAACATGGGCCTTGAACATAAAACGTACCCTGTATTAAAAATGGCGTGCACGCTTTTGGGTTTTCATGCTGTTTAAAATTCGGGAAAAGTCAGAATTTTTTTTAAATTAGTAGGGTAGTTTCACGGTAATACGTTTACAATTGGCTGTTCAAATTTAACACAATTTTTAATAAGCAATTTACTGTAATTTGACGAAAGTAAAACATAATTTCGTAACTTTTTCTTTAAATGAGTCTTTACCTACCGTATATTCAAGTCCATTTTGGCACACAAGTTTGGCGCACTCAAGGGTTTATGGTTACCCGTAAAATGATTAACACATTACATTTTTTAAATAAATACGTCAGGGCCTAGAAGGTACCAGTAACCAGTGGTCGTTATTTTTTTATTTTTGAATATTATAAAGCGAACAAAAATTGAACTTTAGAAGCACAAGAAGATTTTGTATTATACGAGGAATGCAACTTATGGCAGTACAAAAGAAGTAGTAAAGTCAGGAGACCCATGAAATGTTTGGTCTATACGACATTAAAAACTTTTTTCTGAATTCTATCTAAAAAATTTTTGAACTTTGAGCTCAGATTCTGAAAACATTAGAGGATCTAAAAATTAAATTTATATGTTATTTGGAAATTTAAAAAAATACACAAATAAAAAACAAATCAATTCGATTTTAACATCCTGGTTCAAAAGCGGATAAAAAACGTTAAATCGAATTTGAAAAATGTGGGTTTTAGACATCACAGCTCATGAATATCAAAAATCTTCTTTTTTTTTTTTAAATCAATATAAGATTTCAGACACCGAAGTCCATAAAAAAAACTTGATTAATTTTTAAACGAAATAGAAAAAAAAAAGGAAATATATTTTAGAAAAAAATGCATACGGTTGAAAAATGTGTATAGGGACGATTTTTTAAATGGTTATATTTTTATAAATCAAATTTAAAGTTTAACTAGAAAAGAAGAAATTCCTTAGAATAATACTCTTTCTACTACTACTTTTGGGAATCCTACAAGAATTAACAGTCGCATTAATTCTTGTCACTGAAAAATTGTTTTCCTTGAAATGAATTTGATAAAAAAATGACTCGAAAAGTTGCTTGAGGCAAAAAATTATGAATAGAAGAATTGTTAGAAACACATTTATTTATTTATTTTTCTTGGAAATACAGCTGTCTTATGAAGATAAGATATCTCTTTTTCGAAAGGGGCGTGTCAGTAAGCTCACACTTAATATTATGATAACATATTATACAGGGTTCTAATCGGATATTTTTTTTAATAGCTTTTGAATAAAATAAGAAGAGAACCAGTACCTAGTGACACCCCCTGAATGGAAGATCACAAATTTTCTATTTTTTACTTTGTATGCAAAGAAATACCTTCCGTTGTGGGAAGTAACAAGGTTCTACGGTGTCGGGTAGTGCACCATAAGTTGTATGACCTGTCAGTCAGTCAGTTTTAGCGATTTTTGAAGTCTTATTTCTCAGGAAAGTAACTAGAAACCACTTATGCTTTAGAGTTGAAATTTGTTAAAGTGTTTGTGTTTAATTGGTTTAGCAAATACTAGACGTGTTTAATTTTTTATTGAATACGCTACATCGCAAAATTTAACATGAAAAACAACAACAAACGATTAGTGAATAAAAATAAGCTAGTAATTGAAAAGAATATTTTAGTGAAGATGGAGTTTCGGATGTTGAAATGTAGGAGGTGTTTAGGTAGTGTCCGAAAGAATATACATTATGTTGGCATGCTTGAGGGTGTGTTCGTCGATATTTATTTCGTTATACTTTGAATTTACTAGTCCAAAGTGAGACTACAGAATAAATATTTTTTTAAATGCAAAATTTTAATCCATACCATAATTCTGGTTTAACACTACTGCCAATTTTGTCACAATTTTGTCACAAAATATTGAATCAATTTATACGAAGGCGAATAGTTTCGTTTAGTATGTTTTATGCTGAATTTATATGACAACTGACAAAATTTGCACAAACATTTAGTTGAATTAATACGATGTTAAGGCTGTTTTAGGTTCGTATTCACCGAGCGCTCCTAAACGGCTCTTAACTTTACGAGGCTCTTAACTTGAAATTTCTGTGCGGTATTCACCAACCACTCGCAAGTGTTTTTCGAAGTTCGAAAATGAGAGCCACTCTCTCTTGTTCAGGCATACCCAAACTGTGAAATGTTGTGTAATGTTGGTCTTGCTCTTGACAGCAAATGGATACTCTTCTACTTGGCATTGCTCACATGGATTCGAGTCAAATGCGTGCGTGGCACACGCACAAGCGAATAAATTTTCGAAGAGAGCGCTCGTAAGTTAGGAGTGGTCGGGACCACTCCTAACTTTTAAGAGCGCTCGTAGATCTTCACTAATATTGCTTGGTGAATACGTTTATGAGCTTCTTAAGTTATGAGCGCTCGGTGAATACCGGCCTTAGTATAAAACTAGGTTGAGATAACGATTTTGCAAAATTTTAGTACTTTGTTTACCCTTTTATAAAAGTTAAACTCATCGAATACCTAGTTTATTTTTTTTAGTTTCGTACTAACATCATATGAGATATGACTCTTCGACATTTACAAACGTCACGATAGGTCTGTTTACTTAGTTTTTAGCATAAACTGTCATTGTTTTAGGTGTGCTCAGAACAAATTGTCTTAGTACGATATTAGTTGGAGAATATTAAAAGTTAAGAATAAGTTAGAAAACTACTTTAAAGTTAGTAAATGTATAAGAAGTATTTATACTATCCTACCTTAATAATGGGCTGTATAAAATCTCCAACACTCAAAAGAATTCAGTATAAAGTAAATAAAATAGTTTTTTTTTTACAAATGTAAAAATTAAGAAATACAATAGTACTCGTAACAATAGGGATACGAGAGAACATTTTGAGAAGATTGTAAAAAAAAAGGATATATTTTTGTACTTTTGTAAGGCTAGGCGCGCACATTCAATTTTGTTTGGTTGCTTATATAAAACAGATGAACTATTTGGTTGAATTGTCCGCGCAGGTGCATATAATTATATATTACACAAAATAGTGAACTCATTTTAGGCAATCGTTTATTTTTGGTCAAAACACAAACTTTTTAGTTGCTTGAACCAAGCAGTTGCGAAACTAAAAATTAAATGTGCGCGCCTAGCCTAAGTGTTAATGCAAAATTTAATAGTGAGGAAAATTATAAATCAACTCGATCTGCATTTTCATGAATATTTCAACTCCAGCTTAAAAACAAGATACAAATCTTTCAAACACATCCCTGTAAGTTAATTCAACAAGTGGGAATGGCACATACATAATACACTGATACCAACTTTGGGAGATTATTAAGAGTGAGTTAAAGAGTGAATAAAGTGTTTTTTTGTGCTTGTATTACTGCGCTAGGTATAGATTACCAATAAAACACGCCTACTGTCAATTTCAAGCTTATAACTTTATTGGTGCTGAAGTTAGAAGAGGGTCAAAAATAGCCTTAGTTTGCTCCTGCAATATGGGTGTAGTTTCGCGAACTTGGTTAGGCACTACCACGTGCCCTTTGATTAATACACTCGCTCATTATAAATTTTTATTGTTAAAAAAAAAAACAAACTATGCTTTTTAAATTTCTTTGGTGTGCTGAACTTGAATCCGATGTCAGATATTACTCTTTGAAAATCAAAAAAATACGTTTAGCTTTTATAACGTGACGTAATTTGTTTCAGTATAATTTGTAAGGGTTTTTGAAATTATAACAATATTCTCAGAAACAGTGAAAAACCGATTTCCTAAACTTTCAAACGGGAATATCTCAAAAATGTTACCGTGATACAATATTTCTGTCTTTGTATTCTAGTTCAGCACACCAAAGTCCTGTGGAAAAGCATTTCTGTAACAGAAATCTTGTAGACCAGTGAATTACATGATGTTAGAACCAAAATTTTCCAAGTCAATATTTTACGACAAATTCAAAATAAAAATAAAATATTTGAAGGTAGACTTTTCTTTTTCTGATTTATCTGGTTTTGAAGTAAATTGTCTAGATCGAAAAAGTTTAAATTCAATATGTTCGGTTTTATTCTCAAATTGCTAAAAATAGTTTTTAAGAATTTGGTTTAAAAAATGTTTCAATTAAGTAATTTAATTTTGCGAAAAGTGAAGACCTGACACATGAGGTTGATCTTTTCTTAATTGAAATAATTAAGAACTTTTTTTCATTTCATTGAATGAACTATTCGTTGACATTACGGAATTGTCAACGAATAACTAAATTCTTAATCCTTGTGAAACTTTCACGGGGACTAAGGATTTGTTGAGACAAATAAAAAATATAACAAGACCATCATCATCTGTGTGGTCCGTCTTGGGTTGAAGAAAATTTAAATTTATTCTCCAAAGCGTGTTATTATCTTCCACAAATCTATTATTTCTATAAAACAGGAACCTCTAAGCCAAATCGAGTCTTCTAAAGGGATTTAATTTTAATGCTGATGAGGCGCGAAGAACACTAACCCCCATTAGTGAAAGTTAAAATATTTACTCAGCATAAAATAGATTTTCTTCAAAATTTATTTAGAAGAAGCTTTAGTCGTGAACCGTTGTCGCAGTAGTAGTTTGCTGAATTATTTTTTTTTTCTCCAAAGAACAGGGACACCTTCATGATGGTTGCGAGTATTTCGGTATGGTAGAATACAATCTTGAAGTCCTCCTTTCATAAATTTATCGTTTAGCTTGAAACACATTTGAAGGAAAGTAACTGTGGCAAGTAAAATGATTTCGCGAGCTAATTAAACATTTACTACAATATTTTTTTTGGGGGAGGGGGGAGGGTCTTAGATTCCTTGGGTTTTCTCTCTTTTTTTGTGACCATGGTGTAATTAATTCGAATGAGCATCTCAGTTGAGAATGACAGGTAGTGGCAATGGCTAGGACGTGTTTTAAGTGAAAATAAAAATGTTGCGCACTTTTTGCTAAAGGGGTGGTTGGTGGAAGTTACCCAGGGATCGAAATACACCGCAGCATACGAAAACTTAATTGAATTTTTTATTATTCTTCCTTCCTGGTCGTTGATGGGTGGAGTTCACAAAATGGATATTAACAAAGGAATTCGTGGCATTACTGCATGGAATTTATTCAAAACTTGAAGTAGTTATTTTTATGTGGATACCTAGACATTTTTGTGATGTTGTTGCCGGAAAAGCTCGTTGCAGTTTTATTGTGAACTTAAAGGCTTAAAAGTGTTATCTTTTATTCGACCTCTCAGCCAATTTCTCGAAGCAAAAAGTCTTGGCTCTTGGATATGAAAAAAACAAATAGTTTTATAACTTTTTTAAGTGCATGGTAATATAAAATAAATAAATTTGGTGGTGCAACAGCTCGGAGTGAACCAGGACCTAGTGACTTACAACTCTCAACCATTCCTGTGTGCGTGTTACCAGGATATTTTTCGATATAATTTAAAAATTATTTACATATCGTGTTTCATTATTTCAGTCAAATTGAGTACTGCGTTCAATCGCAGTTCATCCAATGGCTAGTAGGATACAAAGTGAATCAGCAAAGTATTTCAGCTTAGTAATCCTTTCCCAGATTCCCTAGAGTTTTTTGAAATTTATTAATTTTAGTAAATATTGGCGCAAAATTTTAAACAGCCTATTATTAAGGTATTAGTATGATGCTACTTAACAATTTGTTAACTTTATAGTAGTTTACTAACTCATTCCTAATTTTAAACATTTTCAAACTAGTATCGTACTAAAAGAATTTTCTTAATAAATTGCTTCTGAACACACCTAAAACAATGACATTTCGTGTAAAAGAGTAAGTACACGAACCTTTTTTGATGTTTGCAAATATCAAAGAGTTATATGAAGCTAGCACGATACTAAAAAAATAAAGTAGGTATTCGATGATTTTAACTTTAATAAAAGGGTAGAGAAAGTATGATGCTATATTCGATTAAAATTTGCAAATTCGTTGTTTTAACCTAGTATCATACTAAAACAGCTTTAGCATCGTACTATATCAATTAAAATTTTGCGCCATTGATTTTTTGTGAAAAATTGTTGAAACAAAAATTTTTATAATATTTCCAAAAACCATTTTATACCAAAATTATGTAGCCCGCCGAATTCTTTTGAGATTTCAAGTTTTGGCTGTTTTGATAAGAGTTTAGGGGATACGAAACTTTATATACACAGAAACTAATTCTTTTTGCAATATCAAGATACCAAGTACCAATTAAGGTAGTGTTTGTAGCAATGTGTTTGGTATTACTGGCCCAATAGTATGCTTACCATCTTTGAACAAGCAGTTAAGCTTTGTGTACCTGGTGTACCCTAGCGCTCCGTTTTGTCTCCTTCTCACTTTCAAATATTCATCAATGATCTTTTGTCTGAAACTTCTAATCTATTAAATTATTTCGCTGGGAGAGTTATCTTAGCCTATCATATATATACATACATTTACAGTTTTGAGTCCTTGTTCTTTGGATATGGATTAAAAATAGAAGAATACGATAACCAAATTAAATTCTAATCTCGATAAAATTGGTAAATGGAGAAACATAAGCCGCTTAGAATTTAATGATTCAAAAACTCAATTCTGTCCTTTAAAGGTAAAGCGGAAACCATCCCTAATGCTACTGTAAGGGCACTTCCATTCAGGAAACCGAACAGATTTCCGTTCTCGGTATGGACAGACTGCCTTGTGTGGAATGTATGATGTATCCTTTTTTCTTCCAGCTCCTACGAGTACCTTCTACTACCAAAATCCACCTTATGCTTCATGTCGAATAACCCTTCTGATCTGACTGTAATCTATTAATCCTTTATTCTTCTGAAACTCGATTGTTTTTCCTTTGTTTATAAAGTTGCTACAATAACCCACTTGAGTCTCTTGGATCGAATCCAAAAAAGAGCTTTAAAAATGATAGGTCATAAAAGTATGATAGAAGTCTTTAAAAATATTTGAGCGATATTTGTATAAGCATTGTTATAGTGAAATAACCAATTGCATTACTTCCCTAAGAAAATTTAACAGTAATACTCGCGCTTCAGGGACTTCTCATCAGCTTACTATTGAGCCCAACTTCGAACGTGCAGTTAATTTTTAGAGATCCTCCGTTTATCCGCACTTCAAGAATTTGAAACACCTTAGACGGCTTACTATTTCCCTCCAATAACGTTTTTTAGACATATTCAAAACCAATGTGCACCGGGATTGACTTTGAAATCATCTCAAACTTTCCTAAACGCTCGGAAATTACTCAACCATTTTAAGGGTAGTCATTATCCCTTTGTGCGCGCAAAATTAAAGACTAAAATCCAGATCTCAATTTTTGGTCCAGTAAATCTGTAAAAAAGGATCAGGGAATCCCTGCTTTAAATTTCTCTCTCAGGTTCTATGAGTGGACTCCGCTACAAATTTAGACTTTTAGGAGTGGATTCAATTATCTTGGTAAATAAGGAAACCTTTAACGAAAACCATAACATACATTCATAGAAGCTACATTCAGAACATGTTTTTTTACATTCATTTCCCAAATTCTGAGTGATGTTTGAAAAAATCTAAATTTTTGAAGTGATGAGAATTTAGGGATAGAAGACTTTGGTGCTTGGGTTGTTAAGCAAAGCAATCTACAGAGGCAAAAATAAAGTTGTACCCAGTGGAACTCTTTATAACCCACATTTATGTACCTACATCATTTTGTACAGTTAGTTTTTCAGAAAAACAAGTCGTGAGCGTTTCGAGTTATCGTATGAAAAAACTTCTACCAATCAGTTAAGCATGCAAAATATTTCAATACGATTCGTACCAAAATCACAAAATACTATTCTCATAGATATTGAAGCATCACCAGGAGCTATTGGCTCGACAACATCATTTTTTGGTAGATCAACAATGCGGCGCTGAGAAAGTGGGCTTAATCTATTTTTTGTTTTATTAAGGCTCTTGAAAAAGTGGAACTAAGGAATATTAACAAGAAGACAACTCTTTCTAATCACCAAAGCTTGCTCACAGCATTAGTTAATTGTTGTCATATTTTTAAAGCTTGTTGACCTCCTAGACAAATTATAAAAATTATTTGTGCAAATTTATAATACCACCATAAATATCGAAAAGTTTCGGCTTCGTAACTGAAACTGTATTTGAAATCTTTTTGTGTCGTAAATGCGATGAAAAATGAAAAACACTTTTTCTTATGGTATATTATGATATTTTACCTGTCACAATTTTCAATAATCGCGAACCTCATTTCAAATTAGTAGTATTTCAGTATAAGTAGTAAAAAAAAAACATTTACTTTCTTGAATGAAAATACATAAAAAATAAATCCAAATAAACAAGAATAAAATCTTGCTAGAGGCTTAAAAAAAAGTATTTTGATCAATAACATTTTAAAACAATTTAAAGGAAATTCATTTCAGGTATTAAGAAAATTGAGGTATATTTTAAGAGTTATCATCTTTCGAAACATCAAATTTTCGTTTAATATTGTTTTTTAAATCCAAAATATTAGTTTTTTGTAAATATTGATATGTTATTTCCTTAATTTAATAGAAGATTGTATATACAAATTTTAATTAATTTTAATAAAACCATTAAGACCTCTGCCTCAGATTAATTCTCTCATATTCTTAATTCTATTAAATGTATCACTTCTACTCGTATCATGCGTTTTTTTTTTATTTTGTAAACATTTTTCTTCTTTTGTAATTATAAAATTTACTACGTCGATTAAATAGGAAATACCCTCAACTTACGTTCTGGCTTCTTCTCCTCTTAACATTGGGGCTAACATATACTTATTTTTGGATTAAAAATCGCACGTGCACCTCTATATTCTGATAAACGACCACTAATTTGTTTAATTTTTTTCTTGTCTTGAATACATTGTACTTCTTTTCATTATTATTCAACATCTTAACTCTAAAAACATCTTTCGAAAAAATCACACCACACATAGAAACTGATTTCGATAAAAAAAAAAAATTACAAAATAAAACCAAAAAGAATTCCATCTTAGAATTCATCTCAAAGCAAACGATTAAAATGATCGATAGGTTCAAAGGGACCACTGTACATAAACCAAAAAAATTTTTGACCCGACATACAAAATAAATTTAAATGTAAAAAGTATTACATACATTTCATTAAATGAAATTTACTTACTAATAAACTAGAGTAAACAAATTCGTATATTTTTAATTTCAACAAACCAAAAAAGTAGGTAACTAAATACAAATAAAATTTTGAAAAAGCATAACAACAAATTGTACATAAAAATGTCTAGTTTAATTGTTTTAAAAAAGCGAACAAATAGAAAACAAAAAAATCAAACAAAATTGGATTTGCCATATAAAGGAAAAAGAAAACATGTATGTAATTTAAAATTATAGCAAACAAAATTATTGAAATTAAAATTAAAAATAAAACAATTCTCAAAAAACTGCCAAATAATAAAATTACAATAGGAAATTACTTAAAATATTAAGTAGGTAATTAAATTATCTGTGTAAAAAATAATACATAAAGATGTGTATTAAATGTAATGATTGAAAAAAAATCATAACTAAAAAATAAAATTTTGTAATTAAACAACTTGGAAAGTTGAAAAATGTAAAAAATAAAAACAAAAAACCTATTTCAAAAAAAGCTCAAATAAATGTAATCTGAAATTAGATAAGCATTTTATGGATCAACATTTTAATTTAACATTAATAGTTAAATATTTGAAATTTTAAGAAATGCATTGCATTGAATAAGAAGAGAAATGAGAAAATGTTTGTAAAGCTTACTAAATAATATTTTTATTTTTTAAAGGAAATCTTTTTATTCGATTTTAGTATTTATAAAATAATATAATTAAATTCCAAAGTTATTAGATGTCCTTAAACCTTGTATGTTTTATGGAAGATTTTTATTTAAAACAATTTGGAATCAAAATGTATAATGGAAGTTTGCAAGAATATATTTAGCTAGGTATTTTAATTTCTCTGTATATTTTGTAAAATTCCCATTAAAAGAGTTAACTTTTAGTTTAACCAATTTTATTTTTTATTAAAGAAGAAGAATTTTATAAGAAAAAAAGAAAATGCTTTAATATTACGCAAACAAAATTAGCGCATATTCATGGGGTTTCAATAAAACATACAACAAGAACGAATAAAAAATAAACACAAGAAATAATTATAAATCACAAACAAATATATAAGGGCACATTTTGTACATACAAATCTCATTCATAAATTAGATATCGAGAACTTATATCTTCATCTCTGAATCTCCATGAATTCACATTTTTTTTCCAATAATTATTATATGCTTAAAATTTATAAACTTTAAATGCTTTAAGAATTTTAATCTTAATTAAAAAAAAAAAACACATATATATATATTTTATTTGCAAAATTGTTAAAGTATCTTATTCAGATTGTATTTTATAAATTTTGTTGCTCTTTTTAAATTGTTTTCAATGTGAACATCGATTTGGTTGTGTTGTTGTAAAAAAAAAAATTGCAAGTAAAACATATATAGAAGAGAAGTATTTAGAAAGTATGTTAGTGAAACATATTCATGAAAATATATTTACATTTGCTTTATTTATAATCGTGTAAAAGATATAAATGGATATTATATATTATATTATATATGTATACATGTCAGCCCGAAAAGATTTTTCATTAATTTTTTTTTTGTTTCTTTTACTCAATTTTCGTGTACATGTCCTGTTGATTTTACGTTAAAATAATAAAACAATAGTTTAGATTTATGAAAACCCAAACAAAATAAAAAAGAACATAGAAAGAAATACTTAAGACGTGAGAAAAGGTGTAATGTTTTATTATTACAAGATTAGTTATATACATTTATTATATAGTAAAATTAAAAAAAAAAAACAATTTTAAAAATCTCCCAAAATAAAAAAAATATATAAATATCTTATTTTCAAGAACCACGAAACAAAAATTAATAAAAAATTCATTGTAATTTCTATGAAATAAAATGAAAATTGACAAATTATTTAATCTGAGTTTTTCTAAAATATCTTTTGTCCTTTTTACCTTTAGTTTTCTTATTCAATAAGATATATATTAGTATGTAACGAACTCTACTATATTTAGTTTATTGGTGCTACTAGCTCTTTATCAGCACAACAAAAACAATAACCCACACAATAATGATAACAGAACCCTTAAATATTAGGACGTACGGATTTAATATGAATGAAACTATTGAGACCTATACTATCCGGATAATTTCAGATAACCGAATGCAAATTCAGACTCGGATCCAGCTTTATGAATTATCTGTTTAGGAAAGGTAACGAGGGGATATAGATAAATACAAAATCTTACCCTCATGAAACTTAGCAAAACAACTCTGAAACTATCTATGTCGGAAGGTAATTTTTTTGTTGTTGTAAAGGAGAAATGTAGGATTGTAATAGGTACTGAACTAAAACTGGAACGGCATCTGAATCTGGATCCTCTTAACTAACACTGTCCGGATATAATATCGGTTCTCAATTGTTTCATTTAACTTACCGTATATTTAACTATCCGGATATTCCAGATACCTAATCCTATTTTGTAACGGTTTTGGATATCAATGAAATTCTTTATTTCTGTGAAAGTACGTTTGATGCCCAATTTTCGACGGTTTTCAAGCATAAATCGGCCGATACTGCTGCAATTTCACGTTCGATATTCGTACGAAGTTCATCAATCGTCGCTGGCTTGTTGGCATAGACCATAGACTTGACGTAGCCCCACAGTAAATAGTCGAACGGCGTCAAATCGCACGACCGAGGCGGCCAAGCGACTGGAACATTTTCCTGGACCAATTGTTCATCTGCTAGGAGGATTATGACGACCATAAATTGGACGTAGCGCTTTTAACGTTGAGGCCACTGACTCCGAATTTCGGTAGTAAATTTTAATAATTTCGACTCGTTGTTGGCTCGTATATCTTTCCATCATGAAATGGCAAACCTTACTGAAGAGAAATGTCAAAAGAGCGGCAAGAAATATGGCGTCGTTTGCTGTCCCTGTCGCTCTACTTTTGTAGCGTCCCTGTTGAAAAACCCTTTACAAGTTTGCAGTAATTGCAACCACTGATCTTGTGGCTTTACTAAATCAATTAAATCCTTACAAATATCTGCAGAGTAAAATTAAAATCGTGTACTTAATGGATAAGTCTTAAAGAAGACTCAATGACCCTTCTAAAAACTATAGAACAGAAAATAATGATAATAGAAAAAAGATGTATCCCAAGCAGGACAAAACGAGTCGATATATTCAATAGGCTGTCCCGTCGTTTTTTGAAGAAATAAATTCACGAATTTTGTATCGAAAGGGGTATCAAAAGTTGCGTATTAACGAGCAGGTTCTGAAAATGTACTTACTTTTTGATTTGGACATGACTTTTAGGGCTCTACAGCGGCTTAAATATCTTAAAATAAAGTAAAAAACTATATTTTTGTATTCTTTTTTATTTTATTTTTATTTATTGACTTGATTTATTAATTGAAATATAAGATTAAGTGAAAAATATTGTAGTGTCCTTGAAAAAAATAAAAAAAAGTTCAGAAAAGGACTTGCAAAAAAAGTTTAAAAAAATTACATTGAAAATTGACCTTTGCAAAAATGAAAAGAGGGCATTTTGCTAAGTGATTCTATTTTATTTCTTATAAGTTCTTCTCACGAATTTGCTCCAATAACATATTGGCTTGCTTCGGTCAGAGTTTTGATGCATCTTTCGACACTTTTAGAGCGACAAGGAAATTCTGATATTTTCAGTTCTTTTCTTTGCACCAAAAATGAAAGTTCACCATCTGTCAATTCAGTAATTTGGCATTCATTCCAAAAAATTATGTCCATGTAGTCCACAGCGTTAAATTTAATGTTTGGCAGCTTAAAAATTCTGTTTGATATATGGGTTTCCCTGGCTTTTATAATTCGTTTTAAAGCAAGCTCTCTGACGTAGACCCTTCTGTCGAAGAGCACTGCCACTTAAACGTTTTCGGGATGTGCGAAGAAAGCATTTCTTTCAATAACAGGATCAACGATTTATTTTAGGTTGTCTGACAGTTATCTTGAAAAACAGAAGAGTTCAAAAACATTTTGCGGGCCATCTATCAATAAGGGTTTGTTTTTATCGAAAACCACACTGGTGCATACACTTTCATGATATACTCCATAAGATTTTTAAGATTTTCAAATGGGATACTTGAACTAATGTAAAGTCGAAGGATTCTGCTTGCAGTTGTGACCCATCTTGAATGTGCTATTTTCCCAGGCTGTCGATTTGCTAGTGCGGGAGAACAGTAACCTGTTTTTATATCTTCACACATTTCGAAAAAATATTTTTGTTCAGTACTCAATTGGTCTACGATTTCTTTGCGGTCACAGATGAAAATAGAGCAACATCAATAAGTTTGCAATCGATTAATGACTTACCGATAGGGCCAGAATATTCACGAGGGCCCGAAGTAGATCCATCTAACTTCTTGAAGAGATGTCGTAGTGGCAATTCATTGGCATAAAGTAAGCCTATTGCCCACTGTAATGGTCGACCTAATTCCATTTCTATAGAACGAATCATCACTCCTTTCCAGTGAGTATTGTTTGCAGTGCCGTTACATCCAATGCAAAGAATTTTTTTTAAATTGAATCCCTTTTCTTTGAGAAAATTGAGCATTGAGTTACTTATTTCCTTTCCTGAACCTGATTCAGGAGTTATATGGCCTAAGAAAATGGATTCTGGTTCTGTAAGAATGGAAATATGTTCTTCAAGAACATCCTTCCGATAGTATTGTCCATCTTTCCCTTCGGAAGTTAGAGTTTTATGGTATTAGCGTTTTTAATTATCCCTACATCCTGGGATACTGCTGGAAAGCCCATATAGATCACAGACTCTTGCTACGGATGTTTAAAATATTTTTCAGAGAATTAACACAACTTAATAACAAACCAAAATCAAACAGTTTTTCTTAGAGAGTTGCAACATTGGATCGTTTCGACCTATCTCGTATGCTGTTTTACTATGTTTTGAATGAACGACGTAATAATAATATCTAATAAAAATAAAACTCAATTGATATATATGTACCTGCCTATAAGTACAATACATTTACAATTGCATATATACTAAGTATTCAATAATATGTTAGTTTGTAAGTAGGTATAATCACTCAATAAACTAGCTTCAGTCTAAGCTCAACTCTCGTGTCGTTCGTTTCTCTTGGTACCTTGTTACATACATATCAGTGGCGACGAGGATAAAGTGTTAATACCGCGTGCTTAGATTTTTTTTATCAGAGATATTGATAATAGCTAACGAGTATCCAAAATTGTGTGGAGTTAAATAAATTAAAAAAAAAAAAGAAAGACTAAAACTGAGTTCATAATGGAAAAGTCGACTTTGTTCATGGGTTCAATTGAATCGTATACACTTGGTGAAGATTTTAATTTATACGCGCGACGGCTCAATCATCTCCTTTCTTTAAATAAAGTATCAAAAGATGAAGAAAGAGTGTCGTTTTTGGTGAGCCTGGGTGGCCCAGACTTGTATAAAGTGCTAATTTCGCTAATTGCGCCAAAACTGGAAACCGAGTTTACGTATGGAAAATTAATCGAAACCCTGAAAATTCATTTTGCGCCAAAAAAGAATATTTTTGCTGAAAGTTTTAAATTTTTTAAAAGACAACAAAGGCATAGTGAAAGTATCAGCGACTATGTAGTGGAATTAAAACAGTTAGCAAATGAATGTGAATTCGGTGATTTTTTAGAAAGAGCACTTTTAATCCAATTTGTGTGCGGCTTAAATAACAGTAAAATACAAAATAGACTCTTAAACGAAGCCGAGTTAAAGACATTAGACGATGCGTCACAAAAAGCATTATTCATGGAGATGAACAACAGTAATTTAGATATGATGAAGAGCGGTAATTTACATTATGTATCAAATTATCAGAGAGGAAGAAGAAATAAACAGCGATCGAATACTCCCCTTCGAGAGAAAAGCTTAGACCGGAGATATTCACCACAACCACATGGAACGAGGAATATGCAGCAGAAAGAAAAAGAATTGGCAGTTAATCGACAGCGAGAGAGGTCCCGCTACAGAAGACAACTAAAGTGTTTCAAATGCGGAAGAATGGGGCATTTTGCTAGAAATTGTTTTAGATCAATGTATAAAATTAATAATGTTGACAAAGAGGAATTAAATAATATTGATTTAGGTTACATAAATTGTTTAGTTAATGGTAAAAAGCCGCTATCTATTCAGTTAAGTATAGAAGGCGTAAATTATGTAATGGAAATCGATACTGGGGCGTGTGTGTCTGTGTGCCATATTTCGGAGTACGAAAAGTATTTTAGCCATTGCAAATTGTTGAAAGATGATACACACTCTTTAAAGCTTTTATCAGGGGAACATGTGATCGTTGCAGGTAAAATAAGTGTGCAAGTGGAATGTAATGAAGTTGTTCATATTCTCGAATTGGTCATATTAAAAAGCAAGCATGTGTTTAGGGCTCTATTCGGTAGGAATTGGTTAGAAGTGTTGTACCCTAGCTGGAGAGATTTTTTTTTGGAAACCAAAAAAGGAACAATATGTAAGATAGATGCCATGAATGAATTTTCCTCAGTTTTATCAAGTAAGTATGCTCAGATATTTTCTAAAACCAATGAGTCGGTTATTAAGCAGTTTGAGGCAGAGATAGATCTTGTTGAAGATGCCTATCCGATTTTTTGTAAGGCTTATACGGTGCCGTTTGGTTTGAGAGACAAGGTTAAAGATGAAATTGACAGGCTGTGCAAAGCAGGGGTTTGGATTCCGGTGAAGAGGAGTAAATGGGCAAGTCCAGTAGTTATTGTGAACAAATGAGATGGGTCGATTAGGTTGTGTGTGAATTGCAAAAGAACGGTGAACAAATTTGTTGAAATGGAACATACAGTGATTCCAAGAATAGATGATTTGCTGGCGGGTTTGGCTGGCTGGAAATGGTTTTGTAAATTAGACCTCACGGGGGCTTACTTGCAAGTGCCGTTATCGAAGAGGTCACAAGAGGTTATGACAATTAACACACATATTGGATTATTTCAATCAACAAGATTAGTTTTAGGGTTAAAAACAGCTCCACAAATCTTTGCGAAAATAATAGACGAAATCCTGAAGGGTGTTATAAAGGTTCGTATTTATTTTGACGATTTATTGATAGGGGGACAGGATAAAGACGAATGTATGAAGAATTTATTTGAAGTGTTAGATAGATTACTAGAATACAACGTTAAGGTAAATTTAGATAAGTGTCAATTTTTTAAACAAGAGATCGATTATTTAGGATATCATATTAGTTCGGCAGGAATAAAACCTAATCCTAAGAAAGTAGATGCTGTTTTAAATGCTCCGGAGCCTACAAACAAAATGCAGTTGAAATCATACTTAGGCATAATAAATTATTATAATAAATGCATTCCCAATTTGTCCTCAGAACTGTCGATTTTATATGATTTAACGTCGGTTAATAAATTGTGGGAATGGAATGAAATGCATAAAAAGGCGTTTGAAAAAAGTAAGAAATTAGTGCTGGATGTTGACGTGTTAACGCACTATGATCCAAGAAGGCCAATTATAATTTCAGCAGATGCAAGTCCGTATGGAGTTGGGGCGGTTTTGTCGCACGTAGTTGATGGAGAAGAGCGTCCGGTAATGTTCGTTTCAAGTACCTTAAGCCCCTCAGAAAAGAATTACTCGCAGCTACATCGCGAAGCCCTGGCAATTGTATTTGCAGTACAAAAGTTTCACAAGTATATTTATGGACTAAATTTTACAATATACAGTGACCATCAACCGTTGCAGGCAATTTTTGGGGACAAGAAAGATATACCATCAGTTGCGGCGAACAGGCTTCAGCGTTGGGCTATTTTCCTCTCAATGTATAATTACTCAATTAAATATAGAAAGGCATCGCAGATGGGTAATGCGGATGCGTTATCAAGGTTGCCTCTAACTGATGCGACGGATGTAGAAGTTGATAGCATTAATTCAATAGATTTGTCAAATTTCCCTTTAAAATTTGAAGACATAAAGAAGGAAATGCAAAAAGATGTTATTTTGGGAAAAGTTTATGAATTTGTGTTGAATGGTTGGCCAAAAGAAATTTTGAAAGAGTTTCGACCATATTTTTTGAAGAAAAATAGTTTGGCAACGGAATCAGAGTGTTTGTTTTATGGCGATAGAGTCGTCATACCTCAAAATTTAAGAAAACAAGTATTGAATTTAATACACGACGGTCACGTAGGAGTAGTTCGTGCAAAAGCCGTAGCTAGATCTTATGTTTGGTGGCCAAACATAGATGTTGAGATAGAGGTGTTTGTCACGCATTGCGATGTATGTCAAGTTGCTCAAAATACAAAGAAAAGTCAGTTATCATGTTGGCCAACACCTAGCTTTCCGTTTGAACGCATACACATTGATTTTTGTAGTGTAGATAAATATAATATTTTAGTAGTGTTCGATTCGTTCTCAAAGTGGATTGAAGCATTTATAATGAGGAGTACTACAGCAAAATCTGTTATTGAACAGCTGAGAAATACGTTTAGTACATTTGGTTTACCCAGGAGCATTGTGAGTGATAATGGTCCACCTTTTTGTTCTAAAGAGTTCTTATCTTTTTGTACCTCGAATGGAATTCAGGTTTTTAAGTCACCACCATATCATCCACAGTCCAACGGAAGTGCCGAACGAGCTGTACAAACATTGAAGAGTTCAATAAAGAAAATGCTATTAGATCCACAATCGCGTATGTTAGATATGAATTTAAAGCTAAATAATTTTTTAATGAAATACAGAAATACACCTTGCACAGTTACCAATGTGACCCCTTCATCTAAGGTATTCAGTTATTGTCCAAAAACACTGCTTGATTTAATAAGACCAGTTCAGAAACGAGAAAGTAATTGCGAGTTAAGCAAAGAAGTAGCGCGAGAACAATTAATAAGGAAACGGACAGACACACCCGAGAATCGGATTTTAAAAACAGTTTCGTTGAAAGTAGGTGATACTGTATTGTATCGTAATATTTTTTCAAATTGTATAAAATGGTTACCAGCTAAAATTATAAGGAAATTAAGCAATTTCAGATATTTAATATTTGTTAATGGAATAGAAAAGCAAGCACACATCGATCAAATTAAATTGAAGAAAATAAAACAAGTTCGATTTAGTGTTGCTCCTATTATAAGAAAAACTGATTGCGGTATATTGACTAGGGCTAAAAAGAAGATTCTAATGGAGCGCATGCTTAATGTAGATGAGATTGATTAAAACGAGAGTTATTTAATTACGTTACATACTTATATATATATATATATGTATATATATATATAAAAAAAAAAAAAAAAATAAAAAAAAAAATATTTCAATATGCATAATTATAATTTTGAGATGCATAATTAAAATTTCGTATTTTAGTTGTAAGATCTATTTATAAGCTTTTTAAAAGAGGGAGGAATGATATATATGTACCTACCTATAAGTACAATACATTTACAATTGCATATATACTAAGTATTCAATAATATGTTAGTTTGTAAGTAGGTATAATCACTCAATAAACTAGCTTCAGTCTAAGCTCAACTCTCGTGTCGTTCGTTTCTCTTGGTACCTTGTTACATACATATCAAGTTAGACAAGTTTGCGGAAAACCCCATAGATTTTATGATACTTGGGAAAATCTGAGACATGTTAAATTTAAAAAGAGCGTTTTTTGCTCTAAGCTCTATAAATAATAAAAATGATTTTGTGTGGGTTTTCTGCTTGTACTAAAACAATCAGTCAAGTAGGTACCTGCAGAAATTGTTGATAAAATGTCTATATTTTTATAAAAAAAAAAATATCTTCATAATAAATATTTAACCTACATAATTAATTCTCAAAAAAAAATGTTAAAAAAAGAAGAAAAAATGGCTTTTTTTTAATAATTTCAGAGGTCGGTAGAGGCCCAAAAGTATCATTCGATTATCCCGTTATATGCTATTCAATACGCAAATAATGTGAGGTCTTTCATTAAGATAGTCTTGAAAAAAAAATAAAAAAACAAATTACATAAAAATAGGGAAAATTTAGCTTTTTTTCAAGATTTCAACGGGCGGCGGTAGAGTCCCAAAAGTACCTTTGGATTTTTTTTGTTTTTTGTCCCGTTATATGCTATTCAATACGCAACTTTTGTGGGCTCTTACATTAAGATGCTCCAAAAAAAAATTTACGGGACAGCCTACTATACAAGCCTTCATAATTTGAGCACTTCAAAACCTAAATATTACTAGGGAAGACTGATTCTAGTAATAGTTTAAGACTATGTATCTCATTGGAGTACTAAATAGCCGGAGAGCTTAATGGATCAAAATTATTTAGAATTCCTCCAAAATGATCCTTCAAATTGAATATTGGGAGTCCCACTAGTTGCAAAAGTTTGTTCTATCTGAATACCAGGTATCTAGGCACGTGGAAATGACATTCTACCAGACTATTAAGGCCATCATTCATTCTGAGATGTACATCTCGCATGAGAGTCGGTGGAAGTTTTTTTGTTACTTTGTAGATACGTTAAAAATAATGCAATGGCGGAGTTGTTTTTTATTTGATAAAAAGTAAACATTCCTTTTATTCTCCTACAAATTATTTGTTTTTGAATAAAGTTTTTCTAAATTTGCCTCACAGTGATCTATATCAACATTTTTGGTTGCAAAAATCATAGTTCGTAAGTGAATTTTTCAGGCGTGTACAACCTCTTTTGAAGAGTTGGCAAAACCTCTTAGAATATCTCTTGTCATGAGAAGTGCTGCTCATTCGGAATCGGCAGATTGAAGGTCCCCCCATTCCTGGTAACACGCACACAGGGATGGTTAAGAGTTTTTTGTCACTAGGCTTAAGCTCTCTACGAGCCGTTATGGTCTCCAATTTTTTTTAAATATGTTAACCGCAACTGAAAGTATTAATTTTCTCAATTTCAATTATTTTTTAATCTTTCCATTTCTTTCATGTTCTTACCTTTTTAATAAATTGTTTTAGTTGTTAGTCTTTACATGATCCTTTTAGCTTCCAAGAAACCATACTCAATACAGGGTGTGTCAACATAACTTTCTTTTTGAAAGAAAGGCATTTAAACTGTAAGAGTGGTAGTAGGGTGCGACTGGTCTCATTCCAACAAGCGTAGAGCCAGTTTTGTTTGCTTCAAGCTCTTCTACAATTCTACATCCATTAAGCATTGGAACTGTGATGACTTTGCTTTTGCCTTCGGTGTCTTCCTTGACTTGAAAAAGGAGTTAACAGTTAAGGTTTGAAGAGCGATAAACTCTAACTAAACATTTCTCCGATAAGAGTATAAATATATTAAAATAAAAATAAGTTAATTTGAATCACAAAATAAGATCTCAAACCATATTTTTATTTTACCGAAAATATAGCAGTTAAAAGTTTATTGCACTCTTACATTGGAATTACTAGAAAACACACAAAATAGGAAATTTTGAAAGTAAATTCAAACTCTGTGCATAAGAAACCTTATGTAAAGTGAAGTCGGGTATCTATACCAAGAATTTAATTGAATTTCGAAAATCTACAAAAAAAATTCGAAAAAAAATATTACCTTATCATGATTAGGAATATTTTCTTCCTAAATGTGCCAAGAATTGTCACACTCAAGAAAATGAGTAATCAAAGTATCGTTAAACTCACTCCTGCTATCTGCATATAAGTTCAAATTCGTGTATAAATGTACTGCTAATTTCCTTGTAAGCAAACTCCGGAAATTCTGACAACACCTACATTAAAGTAAGAAAAACTCCAACTCGAGTTGAGTTAAAGTCGATATTCACCACTTACTCATGGTGAAAAACATAAACTACTCGTGTCTTACACCCATCCCATACGTACGATCGTTACGTCATTGGCTTTCCACTGGAATGAGAAAAAGCTTGTCACTCTTGAGTCGACCGATTGGTTGAGATTCAAGCACTTGTTAGTTTTAGTTGTATTTAATTTGAGCTACGACTCAGACGCGAAGTTAATAAACAGAAAACGAAATAACAATAACGAAGAGGTGTGGAAACCCAAGTGTAAAAGTACATACGAGTAATATATATAAATTAATCTTGATCGGAATAGCACTACCATAAAACGAGCAATGTATATTTTGATCATTAAGTTTTTCTTTGTTTATTTTGAGGCACAGTAAAACAAAAATTTATAAAAATTACAGTAATTATTTGCTCAGCAGTAATTTTCAGTTCATTATTACGTCAACAATGGTTACGCTTTAGTGAATTATAAAATTGAAGGCAATCTTTTCATCTTTTGCTTTATGTGCTTTTTTTTCTTAGTAAAAGTGTCCGTACTTAAAGAAGAACACTCATAATAACAGCTGACTGCAACAACGGTGATTTTATTTTTCATTCTCAAGGCAATGCCATTCTGTTTTGTACCTGATGCCTGCCTTGCATAGCTTAACTGTCGATGTCAAAGGTCTAACCTCATTTCCACGATTGTTTTCTGTTTCATGTTCTAGTTGTTTGCCTTCGCTGCATTTGCATTAATGCGCGATCATATATAGGTAAATAGTAATTGCTTAGAATGGCGCACGGAAATGACCGAACAGTGTGCTACCAGCATCCCCCACGTCGTGCATAATAGCAATCTATGCGAACATAATAGCTCTAAGGTAACAATGTGTGTTACGTAACGCCAAGTCGCGACAACAACACTCCATCAACTGTCCGGGCAGAAAAATACCGGTTTTGTTAACAACAACTCAAATCTCTATCATGTGCAAAAGTTTATTCAAAATCCCGTAGACACCGCAAAGAGTAGTGCAAAAACAATGTGAATTTAAATCCAAAACGAAAGAGCTGAAGTACAAACTTGTAAAAGCAATACATATTTCTGTATCCCCCTCCTTAATTCGATTGATTTTCGCACCTACAGTTTTTTTTCTTTGCGGATATTTGCGCGGGATAGGTAAGATAATTCAATAATAAAAAATAATCATAATAAAACAAATAAAATTCATAAATGGGCGAAGTCAAGAGTATAAACTTGTAGGTATGTGTACCTGAACTCCCACACAATTAGTGCAGATACTTCCACTTTTTGGCAGCATTTCCCACAGACTTATTTTCGAACACAAAGATACAGATACCTTGTGCTGACCAAATTTGAAGTGGTGGAATGTTTTTTTGTCCAAATTGTTGATTCAACTCCTTCGCCATACTTGGATTGCGTCACTAGATAGTTGAGTAGGTGGGTTGGGTATTGAGGTTGTAAATTGCTGTTCAAGTCAATGCTGTTCCGATAATCCATGTTTTGCGATATTTATCTCAGTGAATTGGTTGAAGTTTCTCAATAATACGAATCGCAGCTTGGTTAAAAACATGAATAGATTGTTTAAGAGATCAATGGAATGTTAAACTGTTTTGTGTGTGTCAATTATTATTTTCGGATATTAACTCAGTGGAAGTGTGGTTTAGTTTTATATATAAGCAACAACATTGGTATAAGATTTTGTGTTATTACTTTTAAATAATTTTTTCCTTATGTTCATTGTTGCTTAATTTGGATAAGGGTAAACAGTGTTTAGTATTTCAATGAGAAACGTTTGTTTAAGGGGTGTGAATATGTGTAGTATAGTTGATGTATTGTGTAGAACTCATCCTTATATATCACAAACAGTTGTTGATGTTCGAAAATTATTTGTTTTATAAATGAATTGCCAACAAGATTTTCGTATGTTGAATGATTTGAGATTTTAAACTTTAGTCAGCTTAAATTAACAGAAGAAAAATCATTTTCAACCACTAGGACTGGTTCATCATTTTTACCGCAATGCACTGTGGTTCCACTCTCGAACAAAGGCGGCCATAATTATCTACTAACTCACTTGATAAAATCTAAAAACGATTGGTGATAAAATGTTTTGAGCTCTCTGATTTCGAATCTGCAATCAGTTTTAAACTATCTCGTCAAATATAATTTTTTTCCTTTATATGTGTACTTGTTATAGGATGCATGAATTATATTGTATGTACATGAATTACAAAAGTATTCATTAAACTGTTAGTAAAACGCAGAAACAACTCTAGGTACCAGTATTCAAATTAAGTTTATTTTTTTTTTCTTAAATTAGTTTTAATTCAACAATTTTTTTATATACATAATAATACAAAAAGTAAATATTTTTAAAAAATTATTTATAAAATTAGGGCCATTTCAATATTTTAATTTTTAAGTTAGGAAGATTTCATAAACGGGATATAAGTCTTAAATTTTAAGCAGAGAAATCACTTGGTCTGAAAAAGTAAAATTTTTTTTTTTTTGGTAATTTCCGCAAACTTGTAATAAAAGGATCGGAATTCAAAAGAAGCTGATGAAATAGATCTGTATTGCAAACTTTTCTTGACATTTTTCTTGTATGATCTCGACGAAACAGTTTAAAGTTTTTATGTGTAGCCTCTGCAGCCTCTTCAGATAGTTCACCTATTGGTAAAAGAGCATGATTGATTATGTCTGATCCATGAATCAAGACTTTGTGGACTGAACTAGGGAGATTATACCATCCATATTCTTGAATAATGAGTCTGGCTGTTTCCAGTGTGAATATTTTAAATTGTTCGCATTCAATATCGAATTCAGAAGATAAGGTAATAAGTATTGTGTGACATCGCTCAAGAATGTTTTTATCGATTCCTGAAATTTCAGCAGAGATTGAAGCATTTGCGAAGAATTTACGCGCCGTATTTCCATCATTAGATGTTCCACTTCCTCCACTTCGCGGTCTATCGATAATAAGTCCCAGTTTCTGCCGAAATGTATCCTGAATGTATTTTTTTCTTTCTGCAAAACTGGCTTTGTCTTCATCGGATCTCATTTGCCATTTTTGTATATGTAATCTGTACGATACATGAATAAAAAATTCAAAGAAACAAATCCATGAGTGGAGTGGGGAAAGACCGAATTCATTTTTGCATTCATTAACCGGCTTCTCTAAACATTTTTCAATGTTATTCATTTCTTTTGGTGAAGCACCACATATATAGCATTTGCTTGATGCAGTTTCACTTAAAGCACAACACACTTTACCATCTACCATAGTGAGTTGTAAGGAATATGTTATTCTAACCTGAATGTTCTCTTCTTTAAAAATAAATGGATTCAAATTCGAAATTTGGTTTTTAATATAAGATTCTTCTTGCAAAGAAAGCTCTTTAGTTTCCTTTGCAAATTTGAAACGAATCGGCCTACAATATCGAGTGGATGAAGGGCGTGGATTTTTCCAGAAAACTTGATTAGATTTCTCACATATCAGCCGCAAGGGAACAAAGGATGTTACGAATAAGCTACTGTCATCATCGACATTTGATTCTAAAAAGCTCTGCTTATACTCACTTTGTCCAGTGCTGCCATCGAACCCCCATTTCCCGAATAAAATCATATCAGAAAAATCAGGTGAAAAATTTTGCAAAACAATTTCTTGCGATTTCAGTATACGCTTGGCTGTATGGTCAAGTAAACTTTGCACTTCGACTTCGGCAGACACTTCTGTAATTTTTTCATTTTCAGGATAATATAATTTTTTGGTTTGAATTATCTTTTGATACGAAGGCAAAAATTCAGATGACGTATACGAATTAACAAAATCCCTCAATAGCAAATACTGATTTTTTGTTAATTTGGTTTCAGTTATTAGAGAAAGAACTTCTTCGTTACTTGGTCGTTTTATAGGTGTATTTGAATTTTTTAATAAATAATCAACAGCAGAGGTATCTACTTCCGATAAGGTAGCCAATGTTCTTCGTTTTGATCTTTTACTGCTCTCGGCAAAATCTTTGAAAGGTCGCCCTGAAGTTGAAGGTTGCCCCGCAGAAGTTGAAAGTTGCCCCGCAGAAGTTGAAGGCCGCCCCGCAGAAGTTGAATATGGCAAATAATTGTTATTTTCAGAAATGATACATACTTCCTTTGTATTTAGCCATCCTGAATAATTTTTAACAAGAAGGCATCTCTTTCGGCAAGTTTTTTTCCAGAAATACGTAAGTTTTTTACAAACATATATGATTCTAGTTTCCAATACTCTATAATCTGCATTTGGAATGTTATCTAAGGACTTGGAAATGACGTCTAATATTGAACGGGACTTATTTTTGTCGGTTCCATCAGCATTTAACCAATGCTGAAGCAGAAACATTCTCGTAAATAAGGCTTTAGTTAAAAGCCCTGAAATACAAAAAATGAGACTTTATGTGGCTCAACAATTAATTAAAAGTGAATTCGCAAGTAATCGCAGCTAAGTCAACGTGCATTAAAAAGTACGTGAAATTACCTTTCTGGTAATATATAATTTTGTGGGGGCGTAATGGGGCGTAACAGTTAAAAGTTTAAAACAAATAACACTAAGCTATTTTATTTTTATTTTTATTTTATTTAGACCCAATTTATAAACTCATGTGCTTAGTCGAAATATGAATCATAAAAAATAAATAACAAATATCTTACCTTCCACTAATATATCCATTATAAAAAATATAACGCAAACAGATGAAAAAAAATTAATTAAACAAATGCAGTCGCACTTACTCTTAGAGCACTAAAACTCAAATGCCATGTGTTTGCAATGTTATTACTCTGAAGATAAAAATCTAACGGTTTTTCTTTTTCTATTTCTAATTAGTTTGGAATGTTCTCAGCTCATTTTAACCGTTTTATATAATAATCGCTACAGTAATTTTTTTAAAATTTTGGCCTACGGTGGAACCACAGTGCAATGGTGTCGATTAGCGAAGTTTCACTGAACCTGCATAAAGCACTCTCTTCTACTTTGAGTGGCTTTGAAGGTGGTGTAGAGACCATAAACAAGCTGGTAAATAATCACCAGGAAATAAGCTCCAAATATAAAAATTTATTCTAAAATTTTCTTATCAGACCTATAGCCAATTTTAACAGCTCAAATAAGACCAAAATAAAATTAAAAAGAACCTTTATTTCTTAATTAAATTGCGATATGTTATATATAACTGCAATGACGACAGTAAATTTTACATCACAGTTTTAAATTGCATTACGTATACTCAAACACAATCTGCTGCTCGCAATTTGAGTTAAAAAATTCTTATTTCACTATTAAGCTTATTTCCATGATGAAGTAATTTGGTAAAATCAGGGCTTAATCCAAAATATTTGTTTTGTTTTCCTTTATCAAATCTTTGGAGCTTTATTTTATTTATTTTGGAGTGATATTAAATAGGTTGCAAGCTCTGTGGCTGAAATGGTTGATTAAGGTACCACAAATCTGATTAGGGGTCCTCTTTTCAGTCGAAGAACATGGACGTTTTTGAAATGAAATGAAATGAACTGACACTCATTCTTTTATTTAATTTTGTGGTATTAGACTCTAAATATGTTTAAAGAACCAAAAGAATTTTTCCTCAGGCTAATCAAAGTAGCATCTTTGATTTTTATATGTATGTCGAAATATAAATTGTAAATCACCTTGTAACAATGAATCAAAAGCCTATTTAAAAAAGAAAATTCTAACAATTAAGAACATTTACAAGAGATTTTATATAATATGCATCCATTAAAAATAGCCTTTAGTCCACAAAAATTGGTGTTTCGTCCCGGAGATCTCACATAGACTGATCAGTTAACTATGAGGGCCTTGTCAATACACAATGTTTGTTAAATTCAATGTGAACTACATCCAACTAAGATTACAATTCATATCATAAACGCTGGAAGATTTGGCTTGTTGCCTGGAATTGTTTTTATATGTTTTAATTATTTATTTCAGTAGTACTCGTATATAGAGTTTGTATTATAAAAACCTTCATATATAATATGCACTGCTATACGGCAAAATGGTTATACTGATTAAACTTTTAGCAAATGTTTTTGTTGGTTATTGTAACAAGCAATCTTTTAAAAAGATATGGAACATTTTTTAATCAGGCTTCACGTGCCATTGGCCACCCAGCAAGTCTATTGTGGCTGACAAATTCTAGCTAACGACAATTCTTTATCATTTCCTTTAAGGTCCTAGCTAATGAATCCTTCATAAACTAGTTTATGATTTTTAAAACTAGCCATATTTTAAATAATTGATAAATTCCTTAAAGTAATGTTTTTCGTATACTAACTTGCTTACTTAAGGTGGCATTACAGTCCATGGTCGACTAGGGACTCAACTAACCAGCTTATGCAGCCAGCTCAGTCCCTTGGCTGCAGATGGAACTGTCTTCGCCTTCTTTGGAGCCGATTCTCCCCTTTCAGTCTATTGTTTTGACTGTTCCTTCATCTCAGGTATGAAGTGATGGACCCATGTTTCATCCATGGTTATAAATCGGCGACGCAAAAACTCTTCTTTATTGCTGTGAAACTTCACCAAACACTCGATTGAAACATCCTCAAGACGCTGTTTTTGTTCCATTGTGAGTAATCGCGGCACCCATCTTGCGCACAGCTTTCTCATGTCCAAATTTTCAGTCGATGGTCACCCAATATCATTTTGTGGATTTTCTTCACCATTTCTGGCGTGGTCACCTAATTTGGTCGACCACTACGATGTTCGTATTGGCAGCTCGTACGACCTCGTTTAAACTCTGCCACCCAATATTTTACTGTTGTAAACGAAGGAGCAGACTCCCCCAGAGTAGAATCTAGCTCCGCTTTGATATTGGTTGGACTGAGGCCTTTGAAATGAAAGTATTGTATCACATAACGATGACCAATTTTTTCCAAGTTTACAAATTCACTGAGAGCGTTCACTACTGATGGCTGCCAAACAAATACCGAACAACGTAGCGTCGTCAAACTTCAAACTTAAGCCTTATAAAGTTGGTACTCTCAACCATAGTCATTGTTTTCAAACAACAACCGCCATCTATACGTCAGGTCCGGTACTTCTGGGACTAGCCTCGTAACTGTTTCCAGTTTAGCATTTTTTGTTGATTGAGGTCCTCTCCCATCCGTGTTCGTCACTTGAGTCACCGCTATCCTCTACCTTAGCGTCCCTCGGTATTGGATTCGAAAAATTTCCGGACCGAGGTATTTGGGTCCATTTGCTCAACGTGACACAGCCATTTCAATCGATGAACTTTATAACCTTTGAATAGGTTGATTTTAGTGTACAGTTCACCTCTACTCACAATCTATGAAGACGGGATCAAAAATTACCCGGATAGCTAGTTTTCCTCTCGAAACATTGTGAAGTGTTCTCATCAACTTTTGAAAAGGTCTATGTCCTTGCACCAAATGTAGGTCAGAAAGTACAAACAGTTTTCTTTTGCCTTATGGTTACACAATGAACAAAATAGGTTAAAACTTTCGTTGTTAGGGCTTCCATTTATGTAAATAAGGTAGATCACATCTCGTTTTGAAAATTAGAGATATATCTTTCTAACTAAACATTATTGAAATAATTCCTTTCAACTAAATTAATAATTCTACAAATTATAATAATTCTACTCTCCAATTTTTGAGCTCTTAATATAAGCTCGTCATGAACAGCATTGATAAAGTTGGTCTTTAACCAAATTCAAATTGTTTGTGTTGACGACTTATCCGCAAACGATTCCTAGACGTTTACATGTTAACAACCACCAATCCTTGTTTCTGAGCCCGTACAGCAGTATTTTTTCGTCACACGGGTATCTGGATGAGAGAGCACTTTAGTAATCGGCCCGCATTTCTAGAGTATAATGCAATCATTTTTAAACTTTTAAGAAACTTCTGTATACGAAATTTCTTAAGAACCATTACTATCTACAAACCATGCTATCTACAAAGTTGCCAAAAAATCGGTCGAGCTGTTTAGGCTTTATCCGAACAGACAGATAGACAGAATTGCGTCATAATAACAAGTCTGATCAAAACTCTCGAGTTCGATTTTCTTACGAATCCATAACTTGCCATATAGTACCTACATAATGTATTATAGGTATATATCGCAAAGTAAAAATTAATTTTATGATTATAAATATCTATCCCTAATAACATTTATTTTTTAAAATTCTAAGTCTATTACATAAGATAAAGTTCGTGCGACACATTCAAGTGTTTTATTTTTATGTGAATACAATATTCCTCAATTGTTATATACATATTTCTATTAAAACTTTATAAAATTCAATTCGTATTTTGTTACAATATTTGAATAAAAGAGAAACATTTTAAGTGTGCTGTAATCGAGTTTTAGGCTCGAGTTAAAACTTTAATACCAGAACCAAACCAATCAAGACGTATAAAATCCCTTTTATCTAAATTACCTTATTTTGCAAAATTGTTGTGGAAATAATTTGATCTTCAGAGCTATTTTCAAATGAAAAGGCACATAAATTATATTCTATAAGCTAATTTATTAGTTAATCATACCTTCTAAAGGTATGCATGAATAATTCATAACATGATAGCCATACGAACTATCATAATTCTATTACATCACCTCAGAACTGATGAGGATGACTATAACCTACTAGCACACAACATGTGTCAATTAAATCACTTTGCTCTATAAATGATCTAATATTATTGTCAAAGCTACAGAAAAATTCATCACAAAAAAAAAAAAAAAAACTACAGCCACCAATGCATGAAATAAATCTTAACTGTTTACATATTCTAGTTACTATCAATGTGAATTAAGCATTTAATTGTGTTTCAGAGTTAGTTGAAGTAAACTCAACTAATTGTCACACAAAATTGGCTGGTTGTCCTCAACCGAGTGGAAATCACATTTTTTTTGTTTTGCTCAACAAACAGAGTTACACTTTTTTAATTAAATTTTTATCAGATTCTATAGGGGTATGTTAGATACAGTTTGAATTGGAAAAAAATTGTAAACTTATTTTAAGTGTTCATCACCTGAATTCTATCAACCGGATAAATGCCGGCCGGTTAAGAATGATAAAAATAGAAATTTTTATTTGTCTGACCACTTGCGGCGGGAAATGGTTTTTTTTTTTTAAATGAGTTGAAGGTGAACCAAACAATAAACACTTAACGAGTCTACCACTACAACTGGTCGATTGTCCAATGTCCATAGACCAAGTGATTTTCATGTGTCCTCATGCATGCAAATGACCTTCTCTTAACTTCTATCATGCAACGGACGACCGATTTGTTTGTTGTGATTTAATGCCCGTTTTTTTATAATTTGTTATTAAACGAAAAGAATTAAAAAGAACTTTTGAGTGCAAGCACTTAAATTATTTCAACATTTTTTTTAAGTCAACTTATTAAAAAAGCAACCAAAACGGTATCGAATGAAATAATAAGCTTAGAGCAGTTGTTTAAAATTTGCGTTTTTACGCTTAAGCTTTTGTATCTTGCGATATAAGAATGTTGGTTCTATAATACAACTTCTTAATTGGGGCTAAATAATTTTGGAATACGAAATTTTTTTAAGCCGACATTCCAGCAGCTGCTGAATGAACGTCAGAGCTTTTTATAGGGCCAGTATGGAATAGGTATATAGATGGAAGCCGTGCCATGAAAATAGCCAATGCAGAAATTTATCCTTATTTCACTTTCTATTGCCTTTAATTTTGCTTACCCCACAATATGGTTCCAATGAAAAATGTCAATTTTTTGTAAAAGAGCAAAAAAAAAAAATTTTTCCAAATAAAGCTAAGCAAGCAATTTATTGATCAACAGTACCTGCCTGACCCGCTACGCGCCTTCGAAGGATCTTAACACACCTTTTGGGTCATCTGTATAGCTCACGCAACTCCGTGGGTCCACTTAAGGTATGTTCAATCGCCAGGCCGGCACCAATATTATCATGTTTTTTTTGAATCTGGAGACTGAAAATGCTCTAAGCGTAACAACGGAGTTGCATGAGCGGTATAGATGACCCAAAAAGGTAGATAACTTCCTGAGAACCCTCGAATCAAGGCACTTTTGCCGAAGAAAACTTTTAATATTGCCTCGCTTCCGAATATACCTTAAGTGCAGTGATGGACTCGCGTGAGCAGAACGAGGGACGAAAAAATTAGTTGAAATCCCTAAAACCCGCCATGCTTGCCAGGCAAGTACTCTTGTCCTAGAAAAAATATTGATATAGGATCCTGCTTGAGGTCTTATCATACCCTAAGTGGAGTGATGGAGTCGCGTTATAAGGACAGAGGCCCCAAAAAGGGAATGTTAATTCTGAGAAATTTTAGTATTTCGCTTTATTTCACTTTGGGTTTGTGGATTCGTTTGGCTTTATATCACATTCACCAAGCTCCATATATCTCATCTACACAAAAGATACATATCTCTTTTAGACCCTGCGTAGAAGATCCTATCCAACGTGCTCTGCGAGCGTCTTAAGTCTTTCTATAACACTGTAGTCGGTAGCTTCTGTCTCGGCAGATTGTCTGTATAGAACAAATCTTAAAATTGGGGAAAATCCATGAAAAGGCCGACAAAAGTCAAGGTTTACCATTTTCTTATTGACATCAAAGCCAAAATGATTAATACCAGGAGCACTATATTTCAAAATATCGGTCTAACTATTGAGGCATGTGGACAATATCAACATCATCGCCCTTTGCCAACGGCGCGGCGTGTAAAAGAGTCTTTTATGGCGAATGGAGATAAGGTAAAACTTGTTGGTCTTGAAGTCAATGAGGTCAAAAACTTGTTGTCATATTAGTTTTGTGGTAATATTGAGTGCACGAACCGACGAGGAGTTACCCTAGGCAACCGTTGCTACTACAGATTATAGCAAGACAAAAGGGTTCATAGCTCCCCACATGAAAATCGAAATGAAAAAAAGGCTATTGTATTACCAGTCCTGCTTTAATGTGGCACAAAGTATTGGGCTCTAAGCAAAGAGATAGGCCTAATAATTTCCAAAGAAAAATTCTTCTTATCCTCACGTTGTAAGTCAATCCACCAACACTATCAAATCGTCACGTACAAATACACTAATAGTACGTATTTGATCTCCTCTTGGCATGCAACCCCTTCTGAGCTAGCTTTTGTCTAAAAAATTCGTTCGTCCAATGTGGAATTCAGAAATTCAATACCTCATTAGCAATGTTCATCGGTATCCCTTTCTTTAGAGCGCGCAAGATTATACAAAAAAGGGTATCCAATCCAAGTATATTTTGTTCTTATAATGAAATATTTTAATGTTTTGGCTCACATAAAATAATAATCATTGTTCCCAGATATACGTTGTCATTCAAACCACTGCTCCTGAAATTATTTAAGCCACTCGTAAGCTTTGTTACTCTTTGAACTTTTCAGCAAAAGGAATACAAATTTTAAAACCTTCAAACTGAAACATCTTATACTATATTTAATAAATGAATTTCATGCTCTTGAACATTTTTCTCTTGTAACAAATTCAAAATTCTAAGTCTCTGAGAGTACGTTTTTTGCGAACCACTCCTTCATTTTATTTATAAAAGGTGCGTTTAATGTTCTAGGTCCATGCTTTATTTAACAACTTTTATGAAGTACAATTTTATAACTTCTATTTTATTTATTGATTATAAGGTTTTTTATATTTCGTATATTTACGTACCAACATCACATCGGTGAAGTGGGCGGCTCTTGCCGTAGACCAAAAACGACCTCCTTAATAGACATTTCCAATTCTTGTGCACGGCATCATTAAGAGCTTTTCGCCCAGGCCAGTGTATGCAATTTTTTTTTTCATTGAAATAAGTAAAGAAAAAGTAAAGGCACGATCTGTTGTCTAACGACAAGGGTCGAAAGTACCAAAGAAATATATAACTCAATAAAACTTAAATATATATTTAATCAACAAGACAAACCTTGATAAGTCATAAACAAATCGTAAAAACAAGAGTGGACCCAAATGACTTCCCTGAGGAACTCCTGAGTAATTCCAGATTAGTTCAAATTTATTTTGATCAATATAACTAATTGGTCTCAATAAACCAGATAGATTTAAATTTTGGATCAAAAGAAGTTTATGGCCAACTCTATCAAATGCTTTTGGAAAGTCAGCTAACTTCATATGTTAACTTGGCTTCTTTTTTTAATTCTGTTGATACGAAAGTTAGTAAATAATGAGATGTTAGTGGCTGTGGATTTCCCAGTAACAAAATCATGTCGAAAGGGCAAATATATATGCCACTGTTATTTTGACCAAGGATTCGAAAATCTTATAGGAATCAATTGAAGTCTTACATTGATTGTTTTGATTTCTATAGATTAAAATTGTTATATATGACATTTTTCAATAATCCACAAAAACCTCATTTTCGAGAAACAAGTTCAAAATTATATTGCCCTACATTTTTTTAAGAAAATTTCAGACAAAATTTCTTGCTCTGATAGATATAAGATATTTATGGCCGTTATAGAATGAATACCTTATTAATATTGCTATTACTAATACCTTTGAAAGTCATGTAGCAAGAGATTTTCGCTTGGAATTTATACATTTGCCAAAAACGCATTGAATCAATTTTGATATTTGATTGATTCAAAAGACCAAACATATAGCCTGTACAAGAATTTATTAAGAAAATCGTATTCTCTACGTAATTCGCTTTGGAAACTTGTATCAACCCTACTCATTCTGTGCATTTTCATCATTTTATTCTTTAATCTGGGTAAACATTTCGCGGACCAAACGGATTCTCTTCATACATTTAACAGAAATATTGGGAAGAAAACACTTTATATAAAATGCTTAGAAAGGCCTTATAATATCTTTCCTGTCTCCTAGAAACACAATATCGACATCCAATCTACATTTAATAAAAGGTTATTTATTCCAATGTAATCGGGCTTGCTTAAGTCATATATGTTCATAATTTACTTTATTTTTTATGAAGCTGAAGATCGCTGCATCGAAATTTATGTTTTCATTTAGGATAGCAGATCTCGATAAGTATCAAAGATATTGGAATATTTTAAACGCCAAAATGTTGGGCGCAAATTTTCCTAGGGGAGATGTCCGTTATATTTTTTAAATTGTATCTCGTTATATTTTATTTTAGTGAGTTTTAAAACTTTTAAGACAAACAAATTTTTAGGAGAGGATATAGACCGCAATAATTTTTTTAGAAATAAAATAAATATGACCCAATGTAGAATATACGTTTCTCTAGGGGCGATGTTTCTCCTTTTTTTTAAATTTTTTTTTATTAAGCTTATTTAACCATGATTTAACCATGAAACTAACAAAAAAAAACAAAAAGTTTGGACCCTTATAACTTTGGATCACCTAATCGTAGGTATAAGAACGGTACATGAAAAAATTAGAATTTCCAAACTCTAAAGGCGATGTTTTTTCTTTTTGTTTTATTTCATGTTCTTGAGTCATTTGTTGTCTAGCAACAAATTACAACAAAAAGGAAAATAGATATCTACGTTTTGTGTTAGTTAGTTAAGATGTTGGTTATTTGTAATATTTTTATATTTTTTATTGCATTATATTAATAATTGTATATTATCAAAATTATAATTATTTACTTCATATGAATTTTTATTTTTTCGATTCAAGTTTTAATAATTCTGATAATAATTATACAAAATTGGAATTATATAAAGAAAAGATTAATTGTTATACAAACGAAAACAAAATTTAAGCAAAGACAAAGAAAAAGAAAATTCCAGATTGAATATACTTTATAGAATAACTATTATAATAATTAGATAGATATTATGAGATATGTTTAACAAATTTGAATTGAAAAATATTTATTGCTTTTAGTTTAGCTAAACCAAAAAAGGATGGTGTTGAGCTATTAAATTCTAATTTTTTCATGTACCGTTCTTATACCTACGATTAGGTGATCCAAAGTTATAAGGGTCTAAACTTTTTTTTTTTTTTTAACTTTCATTTTTTTAAAAAACTTTAATAGACAAAAAAATAAAAAAAAGAAAAAACATCGCCCCTAGAGTTTGGAAATTCTAATTTTTTCATGTACCGATTTTTTACCTACGATTAGTCTATCCAAAGTTATAAGGGTCCAAACTTTTTGTTTTTTTTTTGTTAGTTTCATGGTTAAATCATGGTTAAATAAGCTTAATAAAAAAAAATTAAAAAAAAGGAGAAACATCGCCCCTAGAGAAACGTATATTCTACATTGGGTTATATTTATTTTATTTCTAAAAAAATTATTGCGGTCAATATCCTATCCTAAAAATTTTTTTGTCTTAAAAGTTTTAAAACTCACTAAAATAAAATATAACGAGATACAATTTAAAAAATGTAACGGACATCGCCCCTAGGAAAATTTGCGCCCAACATTTTGGCGTTTAAAATATTCCAATATCTTTGATACTTATCGAGATCTGCTATCCTAAATGAAAACATAAATTTCGATGCAGCGATCTTCAGCTTCATTATTTTTTTAATAAATGTGAAAAATCTTAATTCTTCACGTAATGCTTTTTCATGAGTACCATTATTTAATAGAGGAAAATCTCTTCCGTAAAGTTTATTTCAAGGTCTCCTTGAATAAGGAATAAGCTATCAAGTTTCTTAGATTGATTTCCTAAAATAATATTTTTAAAAATTTCATCTTGTCTCTGCTTTTTGCAATAAATTGTTATTAAAAGTTTCTTTTTAAGCACGCTGAATTAAGTTTATTAACATCTACAACACTATCTACACGCAAAACCTTATTCACCTTTCGTTCCTCGCATTCACGCACTTGCGAAATATTTATACATAGTTTCTTCTGTTACAGTTAGATAGATTCCCATCCATAACGATAACATCCATCCATTCATTCAATGTAGGCGAGAAATAAATTTATTAAACTATAAATTAGATTTGGATGAACACGTCCATCTTTACATATCTCCAAAATGAGAAACAAAACTGGTCCGTCTGGGCAGCCTTGTGGACTATTTAATTATATCACGCAAACAATTTCTTCTATAATTTCTACTTCCATTTATGAATTCCATAAGCGCTCACTAATTAAATACCTAAAACAAAAGTTTAACTTTCTAAGCCTTGCTAAGTAAGGAATCCGTCTTCGCACTATTTACTAAAAGAAAGTCAATGAATAAAAAATGTGAACTGATTCAAGTTTTGCTCAGTTGTCATTTATGTTAACAGATGCACCAACTCACTTCAATCAAGATAAGTATTAATAAAAATTAATTATTAACCTGCTTGTGTCGGACTTCGGTCTTATATTTGGCTTGGGAAATCATCAAATACGAAAAACAGAGATCCAAAAATGGAAAAAAAAATCATTTGCTCTCTGCAAAACACGATTGGGTTGAATCTATGTGATACACCCGAACCAGATACAAACACCGATAGAGTCATTTGGACAGGTGTAGTGTATATTAGTCGCAGTTGTATGTGCTTTTAAAATAAGTTAACCTTCAAATTGTTGAGTCATATCTCACATGTACGTAGTGTTGATTTAGTTGCCTCGTTTGAATGACTTAAAATCTGGGAGTGCTGTCATTTGCTATTGAGACGTCTTCAAAGTCAACATCCGTCCACCATGCATTTCAAATAACCTAAGACCAAGTTACATATTTCCACGACTTGCTATGCGGGATGGGGCTTTGAGAATTCGTAGGCAAGATAATTTTATTTCTATATAGAGACAGAGGAAATTGGGTGGAGGCCTAGCCTTTCCACACAGGCAAACAAGCAGCTTCTCAACAAGCAAACGTTGGATCTCGTGGTAATTATCACAAACATCGAACAATTTTTAACGGCCATTTAACTTGAAAGTTAATCAGCCTTTATTCATTGTCATGCCGATTTTAACGGCCATTGCTACGTGGGGAAAGACGTGGACGCCGACGACTCTGTGGAAAATTGTTTGAAAGATAAAAGCGTATTTATGTTCATGATTCTAATGGCTCTTGAGGGTACCATACGGGATACCTCATTGGAATATTCGAAATGTTTGATTTTTTCGCGGGGGCATTAATTTTCTTGAGAATGATGTTTTCGTTAGTTTAAGATAAGAACAATCTGTTACCTGATATTATTAGTTGTAGAATAATTAGATCAAGTACTAACCTAAGACAAAAGAAAATATTGACCTTCAAGTACTTTTGATTTGTATCTGTGATATGGACAAAATAGATCTCCAGGTCGCAATGCAAGACCCGCAATACCTATACTCTGTCCAACAAAAATTGTCAGTACAGGGAAGATAGGACGTTTGTCTCTCATTCTAGTTGCATTGCCATGCATAAGTGTGTCGCCTTTTAAAGCTCTCACAGGGATTCCGTATCCGTAGTTTACATTATAAATCGCCGCAAATGAGAGTAAACAACGCGTAGGGCTACCGTCTGCCGATTCAAAACGACTGAAAACAATATTCAATTTACCTTTTCCCACAACACCAAGCGGTAAAATAATAGGTGCGTTTTTTTTTAAGTTGAAAAGCAATACGACAACACTCAACATACTCATCTTCTTAAAATGTGTTCTCAAAAGCTTCAAATCCCAAAAGCTCCTTAATAAAAACCACTGAAAAAGCTCCTTGCTTGCAATTGAGAATGATAATGGTAACTCTGTTTTGATGTAGAGTAGATAAAGAGCACACGATCGTATTGAGTGACACTTGACAGTGACACTCTTGGTCTTGACAGTATCTCATCAGCAGTGGGATACGACGGTCGTGTTGGGGTGTACAACTTTTTGCAAAGAATTACAACAACAATTCCTTAAGAAAAGTCAGTGGCTTGCTCTTTTTTTAGTGGAATTTTTCCTAACGCATTGTAGTGAGGGTGAGGCTTGGTCGAAGTGCCCCTCTAATGATACAGAGCAAAAGTCACGCCTCGAAGTGGAATATAGAAACTGCAAGAAAGAAGCGAAGAAGAAGTGCGCCCAAATTCAAGCAAAGAATACAGAAAACCTGTATCGGGAGCTAGATGAAATTTCTACCCCGACAGCTGGTGCTATTCAAGAGCTACGGCAAAACACGAATAAGGGCGCAACTATCTTCAAAATAGCCACTCAAAGAAGAAGAAATGCCCAGGAGATTTGTTCGCCAAAGTTCTTTAACAATGCTCAAGGCCAACTACTTGTGGAAGACAACGAAATTCTTCACAGGTGGCGACAGTATTGTGACGGACTTCTAAACGAACAATTTCCAAGGCTATACTTTCCAATAGCTTCACCTAACTTAAGCGAAGTATCCGACGTCACAGTCGAAGAAGTTAGTGAGGCGGTAAAATACTCCAAAAAGGGAAAAGCTGTTGGCCCAGACGAAATACCCTCAGAGTTTTGGAAAAAGATGGGAGACAACGGGTTTAGATGGCTCATGATTCTTGTCTCCAAACTTATACGAGGTGATCGCATGCCTAATCAATGGAGGGAAAGTTACCTTCTTCCAATTTATAAAGGAAAGGGTGATACTCGAAGCTGTAATAATTACCGTTCGATTAAGCTGATGTCACACACCATGAAGATCGTTGAGCGAGTCTTGGGTAGCCGACTGAGAAAAATAATTAGGCTATCTGATGACCAGTGCGGGTTTGTCGGGGGTAAGTCAACCACGGATGCAATCCAGAGTATAAGAATAATTATGGAAAAACATCGGGATTCTTTGGAGGATTTGCATGTCGTATTGGTTGATTTTGAAAAAGCATTCGATCGGCAACCACGAGATCTAATATGGGTGGCCCTCAGGCAACGAGGAGTTCCAGAAACCTATGTGCGGATAATTATGGACATGTATGATGGAGCAGTTACTAAAGTAAGATGCGCAGCTGGAGTCACCGAAGAATTCGAAATCACAGTAGGTGTACACCAGGGAAGTGTCTTGAGTCCCCTGCTCTTTATTACAGTTCTTGATTACCTGCTTGAAGGCAAAGTGACGGATCCAAAAGTACATCAGTTATTCTTTGCTGACTATGGAGCCATCATAAGTGAAGACCCGATATCCCTACAAGGAGCACTTGACGTATGGGTGGATGTTCTAGAAGGAAGTGGGTACCGCATAAGCGCGAAAAAGACAGAATACCTATGCTGCCCATTTTCTGATCCACACAGGCCTATTCCAGACATTTATTTGAATGGAGTAGTGCTCCCCAAGTGTGAAAAGTTTAAATATCTGGGGTCTATGATAAATAACGAAGCTACTTGTGATGACGATATCAATCATCGCGTAAGCGTAGGGTGGATGAAGTGGCGGGAAAATTCTGCTATCTTCTGTGACCGAAAAATGCCCCCTAAGCTGAAAGGAAAGCTCTACACTTCAGTTGTGCGTCCAGCACTCACATACGGTTCACAATGTTGGACAATGTACAAAAAGTATGAGAGTAAGCTAACGGCAGCTGAGATGAAGATGCTTCGTATGACAGCAGGAGTTACAAAGCTTGATCGAATTAGAAGTACGAAGATCCGAGGAAGCCTTCATGTTAAGAATACCATTTCCCAAAAAATTGAACACGACCGACTCAGTTGGTATTGCCATGTTCAAAGGAGAGATCCTGAGAACCCCGTCAAAAAGGCAATATCATACAACGTTCCAATTCGGAATAAAAAGAAAGGTAGGCCTAAACACTCCTGGTACAAACAAATGCAAAAACACCAGCATTCAGTTGGCCTCAGAAATGGAACAATACAAAACCGGGAGGCTTGCCGTCGATTTCTGAGGTCAACCCGGCGAACCCCACAGGCGGATCACTAGTGTGAAGCAGATACGTGGGAGAGTTATGATCCCCTCGACATCGAGATCATAACAGCGCCGAACAAAGGAAGAAGAAGAAGATTGTAGTGAGGGTGCATTAGGCGCCACTGCTTTAAAAAAAGCTTTCCCATAAGGCCTGTACTGACAATTTTTGTTGGACAGAGTATAATTCATTCATTCATTCATCTATGATTTATTCAGTGCCTCCGTTCATAATAGAGCGTTATTAGAAAGAATCTTAATTTCATTTGGTTTAATAGGAGATTAAGCATGGTTCAAGACTATTTTTCTGAAAACTAAAATATTTCTTATTTGTTTAAAGTCAAGAAGTAGAAGAAATTTCAAAGTCTTGGTTAAATTTTAAATAACGATGGTATAACTTCTCTGCCACCACTGTGTATCGAGCCTTTGCGGGTCCATTTGCTTTGATAAAGTAGTTAGTTAGATGAATGCAATATCAAACACATGTCGCTCTGTTCCTTAGCAGATTCGAATATTAGTGGGGCAGGTCCAAACCATTCATGTGGCTCACCCAGCTCGCCAGTTTTTTCACCAAGTTGATATTCGTTATAAGGTCTGAAGTCCAATAAGTCTGAAATCCATGAAAAAAATACTTGTGTGCCCAGGTCTCCGTTTTGTCTCCGACTATCACTTTAATATTCATAATCTTCTCGTGTCTGAAACTTATATTATTGTCTTGCAGATGACATTACCTTCAGCTTTTTTATTTGTTCTTAAAATCGCTCCCACGTTTTTACTTTTCGAATATGAAATTTCATCGGTATCGTGTAATTAACTCATTTAATTCAGACCTTCGCAGAACTGGTCGGTCAATGGGGAATCTAACGCCGTTAAGAATTTAATTCTTCAAAAATTTAATACTGCCTTCTGTCTTTAAACCGATCGAGGCGATTAAATAATATCACACATTTAATGACACCAAAAAGTCTGATAAGTATTTAAGTTTTATTGAAAATTGCAAGAAATTTGTTACCCCTTCCGAACTGGTTATTATCTAGTGAAATTGAAAATTGATCGAACTTATATATTAAACAATGCACATCAGTCTTCCTTTAAGCTCAGTTTCGGGCCAACTGTCAAGTATGAAGCTTCTTTCTTAACCTTCCTATACTCGCGCATTGGTCTCTCAGACCGACAAATCATTAATTCTTTGTTTTCTTGAAAAATATAATCCTTGCCCCCCTGAAGTTTTCAGTAGCTTCCTAAATATGTGTTCTCCATCGTTTAGCTGGACGCAAGCGCATATGCCGAGTAGACGTGTTACTTTTTTGTGAGTTTTCGGTCCCTCAGACCGACGCGAGAATAAGTCCAGATTGCTTCGATTTACGAAAATATGAAGATTGAATCTTTTTTTATACTTTTTTATAATAACTATTATATTTCTTTTCATAAAATTATTAAGTTTTTTTTTTTCTTAAAGAAAATATTTTTTTTTATTATTTTAGTTAAGGTCCAAAAAAAAATTTAACTTTTTGAGAGGTTAGTTTGAAAGGGTATTGCTTCCAAATAAAGTAATAATTCCTATATTTTTTATTTGTTTTATTCAATTATATTATTTTCTTAAAAATAAATGGCAGAACTACTTAAAGAGAATAGATATTCAAGAAAATACAGACGAAATAAAGTCTCGGTCTGAGAGACCGTGCGCGAGTATACGTGTGTTGTCAAAACGCGCGAGTATAGGAAGGTTAAGCTGCACTACTCGAATGTGAAATGTCTAACATGGCACCAGGGTTCGAACCTTGCTCCGTTCGGACCAAATTTGCTCCACTTTTGAAGGAAAACAAAATTTACTCCAACGCTCCCATTTTTCGACATTTACTCCACATTTTCCACACAGACAAATTGTCTAATTTATATGCAAATATGACATTGTTGAAATATACGATTAAACCTTTGTTAAAAATTCTTTCTGAATTTGTAACTTGTTTACTTTCACAAAACAATTTTTGAAAATAATACTAAATTTTCCAATGAAACCTGTGATTTATTTTTCTTTTTTGCTAATACTATTTTTTTATGTTCATGTGTATGTTTTAATTTTCCTGAAAAGGAAGGATTTTCTTTTTGTTTCAAATCTACTCCGGAAATCTTGCATTTGCTCCACTTTTTTTTTCAAATTTGCTCCGAAATTTCATGACTGAGGTTCGAACCCTGCATGGCACTATTTTTCCCTCTCATTTAGATATTTTATCTTCAGAACCACTGGTATCTTCTCACACTGTATTTAATCATTTTCAGAGTAGCCAAAACCTATTCAGTGCGCAATTTTTATAAAAAAAAAGGTAGTCAAACAATTTAGAACGTGATCTTAAAAAGTAGTTGCTAGTTCGGTATGGCTTTGGAAAAATTGAAGCACAAATAAGACGTCTTCAACGTCAGCATTTCCTTTTAGCATCGTATTTTATATTAATTCGTTGTAGTTTCCTATTTTAATTTGGTCATGAATGGAGAGATTGTAGGATTTCATATTAAATTATAAGCAAGTTGGTCTTGTATACATTGGTTATGCGCCCTAGCCATTGGGCTGCTTGTTAGTTTGAAATTTTGTTGAAATAAATAAACATGAGTTGATTTAAAATGTTGTTCTATCTCAAACGTTACCAATACTTCTGGCGTCAACAGAGTAGTCTTTGAATGGGTATTTAGATAGGAAATGAGGTATATAGCTATGATGATTGGAAAAGGTTTTCTTTGGCTGTTTTGGTCACAGTAATTTTAGCAATGAAAAAAAATTTGGCAAATATACTTTTCCCGATATATTGACAGGAATTGCTGTCTTCTTCAGAGGGAACTTTTTATTACATACAAAAGAATATAAATATTTTATCACGAATTTATACAACAAAATGAAACAATGAAAGTTAAACTTACGCTTTTAAAATATTAAAAATAATGTACATTATTTGCGAAATTAGTTAGTCTTAAACTAAAACTAAGAGAAAAATATTGCAAGTAAAACTTGAAGAAATACGAATAGGTAGCGGGAGGTAATTTTCTTTGTAACGAGCGAGCAATATACCACCGAGGTGTTTTATGTGTCCTGCATACAACTGAAGTTGTTTTTGTTATTCAATATATAAAGTGTTTCGAGGGTATAACGCTTCGAAGTATGTTTTTCACTTTAAAGAATTTTGTAACCTTCAAAATCTGGAGAATGGCCAAACTCGATAGCTTAATTAGGTAGTGGTGTTTTGACAGGGTTGTTGGTGTTGATGTCAAATCTATGATTTGACATTCGCTGACGCAGAAATTTTTTCGTCGTGCCAATATAGCATAAAGTGCGAGTTTCACCAGTCTGCAGTTGATCCTATATACTTATAACATCCGTGCATTTATCTTTGTCGGGCTTAACCTTTAATTTGGTAAAAAGTTGTGTCAATGTTTGGTTGGATTGAAACGCTAACCGAATATCTTTAACTTTTCTGTCAACAATTTCTGTAAAGACCTCAGTTAAGTTAGTAACATACATTATATGTACAACACTTTTGAAAAAGCCATCAGGATTATATACATATATCTAAATTGTTCAATAATTTAATTTCTTTATGATAAATAAGATGTTAAAAATTTTCTCAAGAATTTATTTATTTGAAATCCTTAACCTTGAAAATGAAACTATTAAAATCAAAGGTATACAGGATTTTTCAAATTTGCAATGCTTAAATAGACCAGATCTACAGTTCTTAAGAATTATATTATATTCTTATTCATGATTCATGATTTTTTTTTTTTTGTAAAAGCACCTTAAGACACCATTTTTCAAAAACGCCCAAAATATTACGCTAATCAAAAATTTCAGCTATTCCAATTGGCTGTGTTCTGTTTCAGTCAGATGGTCGTTTTATTTAAGGTATCATTTAGGTGTTCCTCAAGCAAGTGACGTTGGGCCTCATCTTTTCTTGATTTTTAGCTATGAAATTCGGAATATTTTCTTGAATTCACTTCTTTTCCTGCTATTTGCAGATAATCTTAAATTCTTTAGACGAATACCTTAATTTGCTAGATGAACTCCAAAGACTTATAGAATGTTGAACGATTAATGACTTTTTGTTCAATATCTCCTAATGTCATTGCTTATCTTTCAGCTGAAATTCCTTTTCTTTTTACTTTAATTAGTATCTTTCTCCCATTTACAGGAATTAGACGAACAAAATCTGACGCATACACACTCTAAACTTGTTTAAGATTAATATATTGGAAAAAAAAAGTTCTCAAAAGTATATAAATAAAATGTACGACTCGATCACTCTTATGAACAAGTACTTTGGGATTAATAAAAATATTAATTAAAGGAAAACGTTCAAATAAACAAAACTACTACGAAAATAGTTTGAGTTAAGAAATAATTAGCTAATACGAAAACAAAATTTAAAAAAAATCATAAGAGGAGTTTTACTATCTAATAAATCAATTTTTTATATTCGAAAATTGGTATAGCAATTTTTAGTGTTTAATGATATAAATTTACGGAAATACTTTTAAAAAACAATCCTTCATCCGTTTTCCATGAACGAGTAATATTACTTCAAATTTAGAAGAGTTTCTGTATAACAAATTTGATCGAAATTGGAAAATCCATAAATGAGAAAGAGCAAAATAAAAAAGGGGTGCTTTGACAGTTAGTTACATTGAATTTTGATATTACCAAAGTGTAGAGCTTACCTATGTATGTACGTTAGTGAGGAAACAGAGAAACATTTCTGAAAAGTTTCTGAAATGTTTACTTTGGTCTCGCGAAACATTTCTGAAATATTTATAATATGTTTCTCTGTTTCCCATTCCGAATGGAAAACTTTTGTTTTCCAGGCATTTACAAAGGTAAATAGTGCGTGAGTGGTTGTTCACATACATATAAAAATGTGACAAAATGTTTGGAGCAACGAGGATGTTATCAAATTGATCAAAATTTATGAAACGAAAAACGGTTTGTGGGATCCACTTGACGAACATTTGAAAAATAAAATCAAAAAAGCCCATGCTTTGTCTGACACTTTACGAAAATACTCATATATTTTTTTATTTTTTTCATGATGATAAAGCACGACGCGACGCTATCAGTGCTACTTCTTTCTGTTTTTTAAACAATGTTTCCTGAAATGTTTTTTTTTTTTTGTGTGGGCACAAAAAGATTGTTAATACAGCCATTTATCCAAATATGCGCTTCGTCGCTAAAAATGATTATAGTCCTCTTCTAAATGCTCCCAAGCCCAGTCAGTGAACAAATGGCGTTTTTTTTGGTCATGAACTTTGAGCTCCTGAGTCAGCTGGATCTTGTGCAGTTATAGGCTCAATGCAAATTTCACAAAATTGAAGTCTGATAAAGGCCGAGTTCTTGTTCACGACGAGGAATCGATTGTTTCTGTTTTATACTTCCACTGATTGAGTACCAAAGTGGTTGAAGAGCAGCATGTGAAGCGCCACAACGTCTACCGTAAAATGAGCAAAACGAGCGCAATGTTTGCGATAACATACTCTTTTTGAGAATAAAGTTGAATCATTTAAATAAATAAAATTTAATGGTATAATTTACCATGGTGACTTGTCATGAGAAACTGAATAATAAACAAAAGATTTGACAGAAGATGTCACCAAAACAAAATCTACCCGCATCAATTGAGAAACCCTTTATATATTTATTTCGATTGGAAAACGTGCGTGGAGAATGTGAAGGGACTGATAGTTGGACACTTTTCAAAATTTTTTGAGTCATGAAAAGATCTCAAAAATGTTGTCTTTACCTGATAAAAAAACAAAAATGGATTGAATGGTTTAAGTAACAACGGAACCGTCGTAAAAATTATAGTTTGAAGAATCGAACCTCAATAATTAAAAATACAAAAACTTTATACTCTAAAAGCAAGAACATGCCAGTAAGCTGTTTATTTATTTTCAATTAGAATAACTTTAAATCTTCCGCGATCTTGCAAGGTCGGTTTGCGATTGAATGAATGTTTTTCTATAAATCCTCCTAGTCTTACTTAATACGCTAATTAATGCAGTTTTAAAATTAAAAAAAAACTCAACACATGTAACTGTAATAGTTTCCTATAATTAACGCCTTTAAGCTTCTTAAATTATAAATCAATTTATAATTTGTATTCAATTTATCTCTGTTTACCTCGTCTATCGACACATACCGAATAGAAGCTTCAAGCTTGTCTTATTTCAAGGTTATATGAATCCCACAAATAAATACACAAATTATAATTCATATAAATACACAATTGACATGATCGACTGAATAATCATCTCTCTAAAAATAGACGAAATTAACTTAGAAAACATCCCCATTTTTAAGCTATCAAATAGGTTTAAAGATATTCTGGTTATAAGCTCTCTCTCGCCCTTTTAAATCAGACTCTCATAGAACTAACAACTAAGCTATAATGATATTGTGAATTGAATTCCTGGAAAGATATGACGAACTTTAGCCAAAATAAAGATAATGTAAAAAGATACAAAAAGCGAAAAAACCGGTCCCCATTTAGACCTCGGAACCGACCACATGATAGAGTTTTGTTACTTCCAGTACTGAGTCTCCATTTGAGTTATCGTGTTTTGTGTTTTATTTTCGGTTCCTATTTTCTTTCCCCACAAAGCGAAAAAAAAATAACACAGGTGGAGATACAATGGCGAAATAAGTATCTACCAGAGTGTTGTAGCTACAAAGCTTAAAAAGATACAAAAACCTGCTCAAAATTCCATTCCAATAGCGTGTTTTTTTTTTTTTTTTTTTTTTATTATTGTTATTGCTCGACAAAAACTGACGTCATCGAATGTAGGCAGCGAATCTTGCTATGGCTGCATGTAGGTACACCTGAATGAATGATTTTCAATCGAATCTCAGTTCGATTTAAACTTTGCAACCTGTTGCATGAAAAACAAGACGACAATTAATTTACTTGCTCCGATACTAAAGTTATTGCTCTAAAATTAATTCAATTAATTTAGATTTAAATCAAGGAATTCAGAAAAAAACGATAAAAATGAAATTCAAAAAGTCGAAGAAGAAAACTCTGTTCTGAGGGCGGCAGACAGTGCAAGTGAATTATAAACTTAGCGCGAATCCGAAACGAAAGTGAATGTGAATAATAAGAAAATTAAATTTTAAAAGAAGAAGAAAAATATAAATTTATAGATTTATTTAGTGGAATTTGAAAAATTAAGGAAGAAAATTGTGTGTGGTTGGGTCGCGAAGCATTCAAAATGGATTTAAAGGATATAAAAGGGGCGAAAGTTACCCATGCTGGTTTGCTGAAGCACAATCCAGACGGGACAACAGATACGCAGAAGATCACCCATGCAGGTCTGGTTGCTCGCAGTCCTGAGGGGACCGCAGCCAAGGGCATGAACATACGCGGCAATGAGGATCTTTGGGTCGAGATTCAAGCAAATACGTTCAGGAATTGGGTTAACGAGCATTTGAGAGGAACCGGAATGCAGGTGAGTTGATAATATTATTTTTTTTTTAAATTTATTCACAAATACCTATCTGCTTGATATATTTATGTAGTTTGCTAACGCGATAAACATGATATACCTACGAGTAAATATTTAAAATCGAAATGAAACTTTAAACTTATAAATTCAATTAGAAGTTCGAGTGATCTGAACTTTTGGTTGAAATATATGTCAATCCACTCAATCAGAAGTAATTTTTTCAACTATCTTCAAACTTATAATTCACTAGAGTTTTTGTATTAATTATGAGTCATCAAAAGAATTGATTTTCAATTTCCTGTTCTTTGAGTAACAGTAACAGTTGCTTAACGTTTCGGATGTTGTTGGTGTTATTGCCTGAAACACACCCGAAATGTTGCAGCTATACCTATATTGATTATTGAAATTCAATATTTAATATTGAACTGAAGCCCACTTAAGGACATACCATATTATTATTTGTCAAAAAAAACATAAAGTAGAGTCCAAAGTTCATTCCCATGGTAAATGAAACTTCTTCATAAAGGTAGAAAACTTTGTTGTTTTATATAAGAAATTCGTTAAAGGTTTGTTTTTTACTTGCGATATAATGTACATTAGGCTGCCCCGTCGTTTTATAAAGAAAAAAAAATTCTTTATCGAAAGGGGTATTAAAAGTTGCGTATTGCGTATATACGAGTAGATTCCGAATATCTACCTACTTACTTTTTGATTTGGACATAACTTTTGGGCTGAAAGACCTTAAAATATAGTTTTTTAGCTTATTTTAAGGTCTTTAAGCCGTGGTAGAGGCTCAACAGTTATGTCCAACTCAAAAAGTAAGTACATATTCAGATCTACTCGTTAATACGCAACTTTTGAAATTCGAAATTTTTTTTATACAACGACGGGACAGACCTAATGTACATTATATCGCAAGTAAAAAAACAGAACTTTAACGAACTTCTTACATAAAACTACAAAATGTAAATGTACATACATAAATGTACATACATACATATTATATGAGATTTTGTTCAGACTGCTTATTATAATGATAGAGATGATAGAGTAGACGAAAAAAGTGGGTCTCGATATTCTGTCCGTCTGTGTGTTCGACTACAGCCTAATATGCTCGGCCGATTTTCTTTAAACTTGGTAGATATGGGTTTTGATTTTTCCCCCCGGACGTTTTTTTCTGTTTTTTTTAAGAGCAAAAATAACGGTACCTGCCATACGATTTTTTTTTTTAAATATTTTTTTTTCTTAAAAACTGTCCCACAGAATTTTTTAAAAAAAATTTGAAAAATTTCATTTGGTTAAAACTAGCTAATGGTTGAAAAAAAATTGTTATTTTTGGTAGCCCCCCTGGGTCCATTTTTTTTGTTCTTGATTTTCTCAAAAACGGTACAGCCGATTTCAATCATTTTTTTTATGGCAAAGCTCCTCCAAAGTTTGAATATTATTACATATTAAAATTTTCAATTTTTAATTTTTTGGATTTTTAAAAAAAAATTAAAATTTTTTTTTTTGGAAACTCAATATTTCGAAAACCCCATTATCGATTTTTTTCAAACTTGACAAATAAAAGTTTCTCGACATAATCTACAAGATTTGAAAAAAAAAAATTTGTTTTATCTAAAACTAACGGTACTTTCCATGAAAATTTTAAAAAATGGTTTTCGAAAATCGTATTTTTCTCGAAAACGGGTCCGAGAATTTTGCTAAAATTTTTTTTCTTTTGATCAATCTTCACAATCTATAATTTAATAAGAAAAAATTTTAATCTAGATATTACTGACTGTACCTACCATAGAACAATTTTAATTTTGAATTACTCATTATCGGCATAACGGATTTTAACGAAATTTTTTATAAAGAAGCTCCTAAGAAGTTCAAAAAACATTGGATTTAAAAACTTAAGAAAAAATATTTTTCAATTTTTAGAAAAAAAGTATTTTTTTTTGAAAAATTCGATATCTCAAGAACGTCTTAGTATTTTTTTTTTGGAAATTAGACTTTTATTCGTACAATAATAAAAATTTAAGGTTGGCGTACCAAAATTTTTTCTTAAAAATGTTTTAAAAAATTTGTACATAAAAGCTTATTTTTTTAAGGAACCACTACAACGACTTTTAATTTTTGTTTCTGCATAAATTCATATTTGCATAGCATTCTGTTTTTATCTCTTACTACTAAAAGAATTTAAAAAATTCATTTTATCCTTATGAACAGTTTTCCTTAATAACATCCGTTTTTAAAATTCCTAGTCTATTACATAGGAGCAAGTTCGTGCGACCCAGTCGTGCATTTTATTTTTTTAAGACACAAAACAATTTTTTCTGTCACACGAATTTTTTTCGAAATGTTATGTACATATATTTTTTGTATGATAAAGCTGCCCATCAGTTTCGGAAGTATTGTGTATTCAAGTTTTCAAAGAAAAATGTTTAGATGCAAGATGTGAAAAACTAAATTTTATTTTATCCAAAATTAACGGTACGATTACCTACCTTACAAATGTTAGAAAATAGTTTTAGAAAATCTTATTTTACTCGAAAACGGAACCTAGAATTTAAATAAAAAACTTTTTCTTTCGATTAATTTTTAAGAAATATAATTCAATAAAAAAAATTAAATGAAGATATTACTGAATGTAGCTACCATAGAACCATTTTTTCGAAATTTGAATAGTCATTATCGACATAAGGGATTTTAATGAAATTTTTCGTAGAGAAGCTTCTAAAAAGTTTGAAAAGCATTGCATTTCAAAACTTTAAGAAAAATAATTTTCGAGTTTTTAAAAATAAAATCTATTTTTTCGGAAAATTCGATATCTTAGAAACGGCTCAATATTTTTGTTTGTAAATTAAATTTTTATTTGAAAAATAATTAAAACTTCAAATTGGCGTACCAAAATTTTTTCTTATAAACGTTTTAAAAATTTTCTATATAAAAGCTTATTTTTTCAAGAAACCAGTACAGACTTATAATTTTTATTCTTGCAAAAGCTTTGCTTTGCATTCTATTTTTAGCTCCAACTACTAAAGGAGTTGTTTTAGTCTATTAAAAAAATGAATTTTATGCTTATGAACGGTTTTTCTCTATTAACATTCATTTTTGAAATTCTTAGTCGTTTACATAAGAGCAAGTTCGTGCGACCCAGTCGTGCATTTTTGTGCATGTTTTTTCCATCCGACTCTACTGTCATGAAGGCTCATTATTTCTCAATTTTTTAAACTTGATAGCTAGCACTTTTTAAATATTTACATATAAAATTTAGAAAAAAAGAAGACCCACTGATTTAGTCTTCGCTATCATCGTAATGTCAACTTTGATCAAAATCTCGAGTTCGATTTTTTTACGAATACATAACTTACCTTATACAGAGTACCTATAAGTCGCAAGTAAAAAATTGAGAAATAATGAGCCTTCATAACAGTAGAGTCGGATGGAAAAAAACATTTTTACTCCACCCAGGTTCTATACAACGCAACGGAGCTAAAATATACACAATAAATAATTTCTTATTAAAGCTGATTCGGAGTCACAATGCACAAGTGATGTTCTCGATCATTAACCTAATTTCTTGGGCTTTCTACTCTAAAGGCGATCATTATGAGAGTTTGTATCTAATCGTCTATCCCGCTCGAAGCATTGCTCCTCTTAGACATACGAGGGCTGGTCGAAGAAGAATGGCGATTCTGCTTATCTACCACGTCGGCTATGGAGGTACCGATAGGCTACGCCTTTATAGTCGATAAGTTGTCTTTTAAGGCCGAGCAGATAACCTTCGGTACATTAGGACTCTGTGTGTTAGTGACCGGAGGGACGGGGAGACACAAGTCAACCAGCTCTGGTGAAAAGAATGTGATATTTGAAAGCCAACATAGATATTAACTGTTTTATCAAAGCGGTTCAAGACTATGATGTATTTTATGTAGATACAGTCAGAGTGGCACAAAAATAATATATATACTATAAACAAAACATAAATTATATGTAAGACTACAAGATATAAACAAAAATTTGAATGTATAATAATCCAAATATTTGTATAGTATTTGCATAAAATTAAACGAAATCAGTTCCACCATTTCTAAGAAAAGCTATGAGAAGTACAATTAATAACAATATTTACGAAAAATTTGTTCACCGTTCACCCATTAACTACAGGTTTTACTGCTCTACAGCAATGGTTAAGATCTTAGAGGACATTAGACTCCAATACGATAAAGATAACGTCACGTTACTGTGCCTACTGGATTTTTCTAACGCTTTTGACAAAATCGATCATCGAGTCCTTTGTCAAAAACTTAAGTACTATGTTGGCTTTTCGAATTCTGCTGTTTCCCTCATTAGTAGTTATTTGTGTAACAGAACTCAGCGTGTAGCTGTTGGAAACAAATTTTCAGTACATACGTATTTGAAGATGGGAGTGCCTCAAGGTTCTGTTCTGGGCCCAATTCTGTTTAGTGCTTATATCAACTATCTGCCTTATGTTTGTGAGCATGTTTCTTTTCCTTTATATGCGGATGATATACAAATCTATCTCTCGCGTAGAATTGGGTTAGTAGAAGATCTTGTTTTTCGTGTTAATGAAGATCTTCTAAGAATCTACAATTGTGCTAAGGAGAACGGTTTAATGCTCAATCCTGGGAAAAGTCAAACGCTATTAGTTTCTAAGAAGACATATAACTATGAAGATCTACCTCCGATTGTCTTAAATAATGCTAATGTTAATTTCGTAAACTCTGCGACCAGTCTTGGTTTTAAAATCTCTAGTAATCTTTCTTGCAGAGGCCATATACTTGTAAATTCCGTCATTGGCCGTGTTTATGGAACTTTAAGAAAACTCTGGATATCTAATGCTTTTACTTCTTAAGAAACAAAACTCCGTCTAATGAGAACATTACTAATACCAATAATTTCTTTTTCTGAAGTCGTTTATCCTAAGCTTGATTCTTTATCTGAACACAAACTACGTTTGGCGTTTAATGATATGACTCGCTTTGTATACGGTGTTCGAAGATATGATCATATTTCAGCTTTTAGTACTAAAGTTCTTAACTCCACTATTCCAGAATACGTTAATGTTCGTAATTGTATCTTTCTACAAAGAACTATTCACACAAAAACACCTGAGTACATTTATGAAAAAATTCAGTTATGTAAATCCTCAAGAACAAGTAATATAGTTGTTCCATGTAGATATCTAAACTCTTCACGGTTGTTCTTTGTACACAACATTCGCCTTTGGAATTCTTTGCCAGTAAGCATAAAGAGGATAAAAGATGCAGTAAGATTTAAGTCCGAAGTTTTCAAAGATTTTTCAAATAATTAGGATATAAAATAGGAAAATAGGAAGAAATCGCAAGAGAAGAAAAGTCAACAATAATAATAAAAAAAAAATATGTACATAGGTATACCTAATTATTAATTTTTATTTAAAATTAATTAACATACAATTGTTCAACCATAGATAATTGAATTGAATTAAATTGAAATTTTTGATTGATCAAGGACAAAGTCCAATTTTTTAATGCTTTTTAAATTTGGTCAGGCTTTCATATTAAAGAGCCCATTTTAACCTAGCATCTTCAAAGCTAATGCACATTAAAGCTAGAAGAGCAGGTTCCAATAACCTCCCACAACAACTTTTCAAGAAAATAAGATTTAAATGTATTTTATTTTAGTCCGAAAATTCGCATTTTACGAGTTTTAGCTTTATACCGATGTCTATGAGAGTATATTGAAAAGATCGACTCGTTGGAAAAGCATCATTCAAAACTCATTTGTATTTTGGTGGCCTTAAAAACAAATCATACAATCAATTCTTAAGTATCTGGCCCTTTGTCTCGAACAATAACACAATCAAACCGAATCAATTCTCAAAGTGTTAATACCTCACGACTCATTTTGGCTTCCATAGATATCTATAAGTACATATAGAAATTCTTCTTTAATTCAAATATTCCATGTTAATTGCTTCTGCCCACATGCAGGTACATCATATGTAATTATTTTTTTTTATTCCACATTCTACCTCACATTTTTTCGGATTTGTATTCCAAAGGAAAATTATAATTATTTCCTTGCATGAAGCCCACCAAAAGTATCTTCTCGTTTATTTTATACGTGTAGATACTCCTGAATAACGAAAATAACAGCTATTGCATTTTTTGGATTATTCAAAACGAGTTTTAACAGATTTACAACATAATTAATTTGGTAAAGTCGAAACAAGTATTCCTCATTTTACGAGTATTTACATTTTTTCTTAGCATCATTATAGTTTCGAATATGGTACGCGATGAAATCATATTTAATTCCGCACAACTGACGGCTTCCACAATCCTACCTATAACATTAAAAAAAAATATTTTTAGTCATAATCACGAAAATTCAATAATTTTAAATGAGCTAAATCGCCATAAAATCCAAATTGAGTTATGGATCGCCATTAAACTGCCTATCGATGTCACACTCATTTCAAAAATAACTTTGCCTCACCAAAGTGAAACTCGCTGCTCTCCTATCGATTTGAATTCAAATTTAGAAATCATAAATAAGCAATTTGAAGCATCTGGGTTTGAAGTTATCTCGCTTCTATCAGCCAACTTCCATGTCAACGATCCACGCAAAATCGAAACCAGTCATAATGGCCATACTTGAGGAATTATTTCCGTTTCCATAAAAGAAAAATAGAAAATAAAAACACCTCACAAACACTGCCAACGAGGGACCCCAATGATTTATCATACATCCCACGCGAAATTAGCTTAGATACGCATCATAAGATTTAGTTTAGTGCAAAACAAAAAACCGGCCAGGTATGAAAAATAGCATGCGAGGTGGAAACGTGAGTTTTGGAGTGCGTGCGTGGACTTGGACTCCAATTCCAAATCAGCAGTTCCATTCACCCGCGGCGCAAATGAAGCTAACGCTGCGCGTTCGATAGCCTCAATTAAAATTCATTTCACTCTCGTTTGGAGTGAAATATACGAATAAAGTTGCGAGGGTTTTTTGTTACATTGTTGGAGATAGATACGCCCATTTAGACGACGGGTTGTGCTGCAAAATATTCAAGCTAATGAACCGCTTAGCAGGCAATGATTTGCCATTTCTTACGCATACACCGAACGAAAATTAGCACAATAATACAAATTTATTTTTAAAATTTTAGATTAAGACTTCTTTAAAACTTTTTAAGTCTGGGCAAATTTTGAACTCTGGCATTTCTTCAAAATAATTTCATAATTTTTTAATGTTATAGTGAGGAAGTGAGGTACTTTAACTCTTAGGCCAGGGCCACGTTATGTGCGGCAAAATAATGAGCGGCAAAAAAGGGACAAGATTGATTTACTGTCTGGAGGAAGTCAAGCAAATAAAAGTATGTGGTATTATTGTTAAATTACGTGTTGATCGCGAAAAAGTTATGTTTTCATATGTTTTCATAACTTTTTCGCGATCAACACGTAATTTAACAATAATACCACATACTTTGACTTACTTGACTTCCTCCAGACAGTTTTTCGGTCATTCTATATCTCTGTGGAATAATATTCCACTTTGTATTAGACGAAAATTTGAACATAGAGATTTTCTAATGTCTTTCCTTTCTTACCAATAACGATCATTGAAAAATCCTCCTAAAGCCATTTAGTTTCAAAGTAATTTCTATTATATAATTTATTAACGCATTATAAATGCACCACCATAAACCTGTACTTAATATAAGAGTAATCTTCCATGTACAGTTGATAAATGAATTGAATAAATCTAAATCTAAATCTTATGAGTGGTAGATCGGCGCCACTGAATTGTCAAATTTGTTCTATAGGGTGGGACATCTAGTGGCTTCTTTTTAAATCATAGGTTATTTTGACACTGACAGCCGTTTACCACTCGAAATCTTGACAAAAAGTCAGTATCATACTTCCACGGAACGAAATGAGTCGCTTTAAGCTTGAACACATTGGGAAATATTGAAAACTTATTTCCAAATTGAGTGTTGTGTAGCCCAAGCAGTGCGTTTTTTGAAAAGAAGTTTTGGCCGAAATGAAGCAGCTACCGCGCCTGCTGGATGAAAGTTTGTGCAAAAAAAAAAAAATCGGAAGACTGGTATGCTTGTGGACAACACTCATGGTCCCTGTCATCGTACGGTGCGCACAGACGATAATGTGGTGGAATTCTCAATTCACGGACGTCAACGGCCTGAGGAGGATTTTGCACAAAGAAATAGGATTTCATAATTAATGGGAATGTTTGCTTTTACTAATAAGGCCATAATACATGGATAAAATTTAATTTTGTGGATTTTATTGCATTTTTAAAAAGAAACTTGTATTTGACCAACCCTTTATTATCATGATTCCATATCATTACCGCTCAAGAATTTCCACTCAATAAACGTCCAGGTTCCGTTAAAACTTAGAGCATTAGCCTTAAGATAGACCCGTAAGCGTATTCCTTATACGAAGGAAAATGTTTTCAAAATACTTTATCCCGGAACTGTTCTGAAAAAATGTTTCTATAGCCTCAAATTTTCAATAGATGACTTCGAGCACTTGAATGTTTGTCACTCACAAACCTGTCCCCCATTTCGCCGCAGTTCTAAAAGAGAGTGGATTATCTATTCACTTTTAAGTCCCGAAACTAACTATTGATGTGTCAGTTTGAGTTGAGGAATTAGAGGGAGAACTGATAGCTGACATTCTCTCTCTCAGTATGTTGACAGAAATATCTATAACCGAAACCGAAACAAAGCGAAACAGCTTTGTCAACAAACACAATATGAGTTATGGGAATGGTGAAAAACCTGGTATGCTTCACAAAATCCCACTTCATCCACAAACAATAAAAGTATGGTATGGTTCTCATGCCTGCAGTATCATTGGACCATTTTTTTGTCGATGAAACCTACCGCCACGTTACAGTCAATAAAGATCGCTACAGAGACTTTTTGCACTGTTATTTTCTTTGCCCAATTGCATGGAGTAGACATTAATGATGTACGTGGTTTGAAGGAAACGGTTTCGCAAGCCATACAGCGCGTAATAATCGACTTATTGAAATCATGATTTGATGAACCTGTTATGTCGTGAAATTGGCCTGTTAGCCGCTTCGATTGTGTGATGAGGAACCTCTAGACTTGTCTTTAAATCATTGGTCTATGTCAATAGGTCGGTAGATGAGCTCAGGGTCAATATTGAACGAGAAATGTGTTGTTGATTCATCGAAAATGAGGTTCCACAAATGGACCTCTGTAAACGTGCGTGGACAAATGAACGACTTTGAATTCCATACATCAATTTCTTGATAATGCTTCAACCTAAAAATAAAATTTTCGGTATATTTCAAAAGGTTTGCGTTCTATTTAAAAAAAAAATGCAAGTACTTATTGGGCTATGAGTCGTTGGACTAGACCTGTAGCAAGACTTTTGGTAAAAAGTGGGGTTTGCAATCAAAGATGATCTAGTGGATGCACACAGAGAAGGTGCAGGGAAATAGGTCCACGGGAACTAAGTCCACTGAGAGACTAAGTTCTCACTTGAGGTGGGAAATAAGTCCACGGGAACTAAGTCCACTGAGGGACTCAGTTCTCACTTAATGGGAACGAAATCCACTTTACTAACTGAGTCCCTCAGTGGACTTAGTTCCCGTGGACTTATTTCCCTGCACCCACAGAGAAGTGTTACTACCAATCATCACGTATGGTTCGATTCTGAGGTGACCCTTGACCACCAAAGCATATAACATCGATAAACTCAAGATGTGGCCCACCTACAATAAACCTCTAGCACTTGGTTCGATATGCAGACCAGGGAAAGCCATAGCCAGTTTCGTTGTTACCTATAGCGGGCACTGGCCAGTAGAAGAGCATGCAGCAAAGCTATCGGCTTTCTTATCAACACTCACTGTCGTATCTGTGGAGACCAGCGAGAAAAGAAAAAACTTATTTCCTCTGCAAATGTTCTGCTCTGGCCAAATTTAGAGCACAATCATTCGTAAGGGCATTTGTTGATGACATTGACGAAGTTTCGGAAATGAAGATTCAAGACATGATTTCTTATTTCAACGTGACAAAATGGCTCAAGAAAGAACCTTGGTTACTTCTGTGCCGTGCTCTCTGTTTGATTCCTTCAACTTTAAAGCAGGCGGACTGAGGGATTTAATAGATGTTTATGATACAAGGTCCGGGTGATCACTTTTTCGGATTAGTTACTACCTTAGCACCAGTAAATAAGCTTCACAAAACTTCCAATCCAAATTAGTATAATAAGGTTTCTACATCTGCAAGAAAACTGTCTCGGATGTGCATACAAATAATTCAACTCAAACGGAAGCCCAATATTTCATCAATCCCTTTCCACATAAATCATTAAAGATCTCCTTCCCAAACGAGATTTGGAATTTAGGTTCTGTAATGGTGTGTAAAAGTGTCGCATAATGTCCCTAAGTTCATAATCCTTTGACTTAAGGACAATGCTCTAGCACATGAACAATAAAAACTTTGTTATGCTTTTCAAAGTACACCAAATCTTAATAAACTATTCGTAAATGTATTTAACCAAAAAGAAAATCAATTTAACATAAACTCAAATGTATTTAATTCAAACACAAGGAGAGTTAACCCAAACGCAAACTATTAGTAATTTAAATTGATTTACTAATAGTTTAAACCGATTTTTGTTTCGGTTAAACCTTTTTGCTTTTGGATTAAATATTTTTGAGCTTAGGTTAAATTGATGTTTGTTTTGGTTAGTTAAATTCTCAAATTGCATTTACCAAAATGGAGCAAAGTCAGCGTTCTCCAAAAATGTACGAATACCTATAAGCTTGTTAATTTAGATTAACGTTAAAGCCATTTTTAATTCCAAGATTTTGTCAACAATAACCTTTCAGTAAAAAAGCTTTAAAAAATGTTTGTCACAAAATAGAGAGTATTTGCAACGATAAAAGTAATTGATATAAAACTACACCCGACCAAGAACAGCCGATAGTTAATTTTTCAAAATGGTGGACTTTATTTTAGAAAAAATCTTTAAAAAAAAATTTAGTTGAACTATTAAATTGCTTATCGGAGCGTGGTAGATATACAAATCCATAACTTAAAAGGAGCTCATAAATAATGAAAACCTAATAAGATCAAGTTTAAAATTTGTTATGGGTATGTATTTGTTCTTATAGGTACATACATATATAGCTTCATTATCTGTGTATATGAAGCTGCATACATTAAATGAGTACAAAAAACAAAAAGATTAACTCTCTTATATTTTCTTCTTACTTCTAAACTACGTCTCTTTCAGTGTGGAAGGAGCGAAAGGAAGTGACGAAAATGTTAACCACACTAACGTCATCGCCCACATAAGAACTAAATACCACTCCAAAGCTGTTGTTGTAGATCCATTTTAAGGATACAAAATACCTGATTTTGTGTTAAAAGAAACACACCGTCTCAGAATGATTGACAAGTTCATTTGTTTTAACGGTGGAGGGTTCACCTTCATTGGACTGGCAAGTGAGCCTTATATGGAATCTTGTTCAATGTAATTGAATGACAATGAACGTTTAATTACGCTCAAAGTTGTCAGTAGCAGTGCTTAAAATAAATTATAAAAAAATAAACTGACTAAGGTAATTGCTTATTTTATTAGATGAAACATTGCAATGTTATTAAAAAAAAGGTTACACGTGCCCTGCTATAATTTTACAAAAATTCGTTACGCAATGACTTTAACATAGAAAACTGATTCAGCTGAATTCTAATTTCACTATTTCTTATTTGATCATCTGACTGGAATGGTGCACTTTATATCGACAAAGTATCTGGGCATAATTAACCTTAAACGAAGGTGTAGGAGTTTGCCAATACGAGTAAATGTCAATTCATCTGGCGTCAGATGACGTAATTTCTGTGAATATTAATGTGAATGTGGGTTGAATAGTCAGGGCGACCAAGACAACGACTTACAATGGTGGCGTCATTACTTTAGAGGCGGTTGATTGACCTTGAAACTGAGTTGAGGAAGTCTATTCCTTTTTTGGAAGCCGATACAACTTTGGAAAGGGAAAGTGACACCGAACAGGGGTTCCCATTTGAAGGTTTCGCTTCTGACGTGTTCCAATGAGAGCAATGAATTTAAGCAGCTTTCGATTTAGAGTTTTACCATTTAAGTCTGTGTATACCTAGCCTACTTCAGAAATGGTTTGATCAAGTTTACAAAAAAAAAATAAAAGTGCTACGATTTTTCTGAGATTCCCAATCTAATTTTATGGTGTGGCAATGGGAAAGTATGAAGTGGCATACGCAAAGTCGCAAAGTAAGACAAGACATTATGGAAGGGACATACTAGATGATACGGAAATATTTAAGAAATCATTTTATTTTCTCAATGTCTAGCTACTGCGCCTAAAACGTTCCTCTTTTTGATAGGTATTTGGCAATATTTTCTAGGAACAGCCAAGAACTGCAAAATAAATATGCCACTGCTTTGGTCAAAGTAATCAAATCTTTTGAATTTCGTTCATCGAGAGCAAAAAAATTAATGAAAATAGGTTTGTGCAAGAAAAACAATTAAAAGTTTTTTGTACAAAATTTTAGAAACATTTTTAAGAAAAATTTTGGTACGCCAACTTGAAAAAATAATTTTTCAAGACAGACGTTTTTGAAATATCGAATTTTCCAAAAAAAAAATATTTTTTTTTCGAAAATTCAAAAAAACTTTTTTTAAGAGAAAAATCTGATTTCGAAATCCAATTGTAGATTTTAACAAAAAAAATTTGAATTAAGTATTAAGTTTGAAAGAAATCAAACATGAAGTTTTCGAAATATTGAGTTTGAAAATAAAAACTTTGAAATTTTTTTTAAAAATCCAAAAATTTTTTTTTTGAAAATTTCAATACACACTTCAGAAGAGCGCTAGCATACAAAAAATTATCAAAATCAGTTTTACAGTTTTTGAGGAAATCAAAAACAAATTTGTCCAGCCTGTTAGGTTAGGTAAGGTTAGGAAGGGAGTGCACAGCAAAGAGGCTGTTGCGCATGCGCACACGGGGGCCTATTGGCCCACCGTGATCCCCTATTAATAAAAGCAGAGCCTGTGCTCACTATGAATTTTCTCATATTTGCCATTGAGACCTGCGTTAGAACTTCCAGTTCTCCAACAAAACTGTTTCCACAGTAACGGAAGCGATTTGTTTGGAATTTCGGACAGTCGCAGAGCAGATGTTTATTGGTTTCAATCTCCTTGATATCCTGACAGCTAATACAGAAATCGGGTGCGAATGCATCCATTCTAGTGGCCTTTGTGCCAATGGCGCAGTGACCCGTTGATACACCTATAAGGATTCTATGTTACTCAGCGATAAAATATATCGAGTTTCCTTTTCATTAATTTTAGGCCATACATTTCTAGAGATGACGCAGTCGTCCCTGGAGGACCATGAGTTATTGATTTGCTGTTTCGTTATTAGGTCTATTTTCCTTTTAATCACGCCAATCGGGACTTTTGGTCCCATATTTAAATGGCTACCACTGTTTTTATTTGATACTGACCCTTTCCTTGCCAGTTCATCTGCTTTATTCTATATTACTATGTCCAGGAACTCAGCAGAGCTTGACTTGGTTAGTGCTACAAATATTTCTCAGCACGTCTCGGCATTTTGTTACTGCCTTGGATCTTATAGTCTCCCTGGCTAAAGCTTTAATGGCAGCTTGGCTGTCCACAAGGAATGTGATCTCCGACGAGTTCAGTTTTTTCATGCGTACCAATTCTGCCGCCTTTGCAATAGGCGTAAATCTCAGCCTGAAAGACACTACACTCATCGGGGAATTTCAATGATTATCTAATATTGAGAGATTCACAGAACACCCCAGCTCCTGTTCCTTCTTACATTATTGACCCATCGGTATAGAAAGAGATACCTTGTTCATTAATTAGTGCGTTGGGTTCCCATCCAGCCTGTTCCTTAAAAAGGAAATCCTTCTTCCCTCCTCCTATCAACCAAAATAGCACTCAAGTCTCTTCTTTCCGAGGTCATGAAATCGCATCAGTTATCTCCTCTAGACATATCTCGAAGATTAAAAACTTCTGCATTATCATTATCATTATTTTGGAGAAAGTAAGATTATTTCCCTTGATATTTCTAAAGCATTTGATAGAGTTTGGCATCAGGCTCTCTTATCGAAAATACATGCGTTTAGTATCAATGGAAACCCTTATTCTTAGGATTAGAAATTACCTTCCGGATCATGTCGTATTGGACTGTTTCAAGTCTGATATTTACAAAATAAATGCTGGTGTTTTGAAAGGCTCCATTTTGTCCCCAACTCTATTCCTCAATTTTATAAATGATGTCTTGTCTGAAACTTCAAATTCTCTTCATTGTTTTGCCGACGACTCTACTCACAGCTTCTGACACTCGTTCTTAAGTTCACGTCCATTTCAATGCTGCCTATTGTCGTTTAAGCAAAATGTACCCCTTATGCCATTATCCTTGAATGGCACTTATGTACATAGAATAAGCCGAAAAGCTTGTTATGTGCGTTGAAATGACCACATTCTCGAGTATGCCAAAAGCACTGCCGAATGATTAGGATTTCTATATGGGTGTAAGGAATTTATCACTCCTGCTGATCTGGCTAAAAAAACTTCAAAACTCGAGCACAACTTAAATCTTTAGACAGGTGCCTTCCATCCTTCTCTTCATTCATAGGGTAGAATTCAGAACAGAGCGTTTGAAGTGATAGGAAAATTTTTTTGCCTTGGTTCACCCATTATACCCATAATACCTATCATACCCGTTTACACAATTCAATTTGCAAACATTTAGGACCAATGGTCATCGAAATGTCCTTTCTCTCTCTTTCCTATTTCCCTATCACTCGTTCTATATTTTCATCATCATCATCGGCTTGACAACCGGGTTCCGGTCCTGGCCTCTTTCAACAAGTCTCTCCACCTATCCCGGTCTCTAGCCCCAAGGCTTCGGGCGTCCTGGTCTACACCATCTCTCCAGCGCAAGCATGGTCTACGACGCTGTCGTCTACCATAGAATGTACCACAAAGAACTTTCCGAGCAGGTTCCTCTTCCCTCATGCGAGCTAGGTGCCCTGCCCACCGGAGTCTACCTACCTTAATTTGTGTCACGATTTCTGCTTCAAGGTAGAATGCGTACAATTCATGATTGTACCGTCTCCGGAATCTTCCTTCCTCACATATGGGACCAACAATTCTCCTTAAGACTTTTCTCTCGAACGCAGCTAAAAGGTCGGCTAAGCCCTTAGCTAAGCACCCAAGTCTCAGACCCATATGTTAAATGTGAGTACTGGCAGGACCATGGTCCTGTACACCAGCAGTTTTGAAGTGATGGTGAGATTTCTGGATTTGAAGAGCTTTGACAGACTATAGTAGGCTCTGTCGGATTTGAGAAGCCGCCCGCTTATTTTTTCTTCTATATTGTTATCGGCTGCTACTATTGACCCAAGTCATTTAAAGGATTGCACCACTTCAAATTCGTGCTCCGCTACCTTGATTGTTTGACCAACTGTTCCTCTCGCATTCGACGCCACCATGTACTTTGTTTTACCTTCACTAATGTGCAGCCCCAGATTTTGTGCCGCCTGCTCGATCTGGATGAAGGAGTCGTGTACAGCTTGTTCGGTTCTTCCGATTATGTCGATGTCGTCTGCGTAAGCCAGTAACTGGCTGGACCTGTTGACGATGGTCCCTCTTGTTGCCGTGCCAGAGTCACGGATTGCTTTCTCCAACGCCAGGTTGAAGAGGAGGCAGGCCAAACCGTCCCCTTCTCGGAGTCCATTATAGATGTTGATTGGTCTGGATAGCAATCGGGCTATTTTTACTTGGCTTGTTGCGTTGGTCATTGTCAACCTACATAGTCGTGTCAATTTATTTGGGATGCCGAATTCTCTCATGGCTTTGTAAAGTTCTACCCTGGCTATGCTATCATAGGTGGCCTTAAAGTCTATAAACAGATGGTATGTTGGGATGTTAAATTCTAGACATTTTTCCATCGCCTGCCTAAGGGTAAAGATCGGATCAGTTGTTGATTTACCGTTCTATTTTATAAGGCTCTAAATAAACCCATGAGCGCTTGTAAATTAAAATCTAAATTTCAATTCAATTACTATGGGCTGAAACTAGCCCTTTATTACCTCTATCGCTAGTTAATGCATTACCAGTAAAATTAGGGGGTGGAATTCAATTTTTTTGAAATTTGTTTCGAAAACTATCGGTTTTATATAATTTTCACCAAAATAGAACTTCGTCGAATTTTTTTTCGAAGTTTGGTGATTTACTAGTCTAACTTTACTTGACTAGTGGAATTCACAATTAAAAAATGTATCTAGTGTTATAATTTGTTTTATTGATTCAAATTAGCTTTTTTGGCCTTTAGTCCACAAAAATTGGCGTTTCGTCCGGGTGATCTCACATGGACTCATCAGTTGACTTGTGAGGACCTTGTCAATATGCAATTTTTATGGAATTCAGTTCATCTTACGAGTACATCGATTTTTTGACAAAAATCCAATGTGAACTATATCCAACCAAGATTAAATTTATAATCATTAACGTTGGAATATTTTGCCCGTGGCCGAGCATTGATTCTATATGAAGGTTTTATAATACAAATTCTATATACTACTGAAATAAATCAGCCTAGTACAAGACTTAGCACTATTAATGGATTGAGTTGTTTGTAACAGTTTTGTTTTATTTAATACCATAAACTTGATAAGTGCCTAACCTAAAACAGTCTAAGGGCCCCTTGATAGAATTTGCTACAGGCCCCGCGCTGGCTTAATCCGGCACTGCATGTCGGCATACTACATCGATTCCCAAAGCTCGCACGCCGTGTCGACACTTATTCATTTCACACGACCCAAAAACCTTATCGACAATATGCTTCGATGAAGTAGTTCGTGGCATGTGTTAGGAGTAAGTGGACTCCGCTACGTAACGTAAAGTTTGTTTGACTTATGTTTAACCAGGGATGTTGCTTGTGACAGCATTATATTTTTACACTTATATTCAAACAGAGATGTTATCTGATAAAAAATAGACTGTTTTTACACGAATCTGATTTTAATATCTGTTTCTCTTTTGGCTTCCTTTCGAGTGCATCTGTGCTTTTAAACAAACACAGCGATTTTTAATATGCATAAGTTAACTTTGTTCATGCGAAAAAAAGTCATCTCTTCGCACTCCTTACTCTACTCAGTTAAGCGAATTGCACTGAGCGAACGCTAATTATAAAAAAGAAAACCACAAAGAAGAATGAACGATAACTCCGCATTTTTCTCAGCAATTGTAAGTGTATTAATGAAAAAGTCACACGAATAGATTGGATGTAGGCTTGAAGAAAAATCAAAATTTGTTGAAAATAGCAAAATATTTCAACGTTAATGATTACAATTTTAATCTTGGTTGGATATAGTTCACATTGGATTTTTGTCAAAAAATTCATGTAAGATGAACTGAACTTAACAAAAATTGCGTATTGACAAGGTCCTCACAAGTCAACTGATGAGTCCATGTGAGATCACCCGGACGAATCGCCAATTTTTGTGGACTAAAGGCCAAAAAAGCTAATTTGAATCAATAATTTAACAAGTCCAATAATAGTGCTAAGTCTTCTATACTTGGCTGATTTATTTCAGTAGTATATAGAGTTTGTATTATAAAAACCTTCATATATATAATTTGTTTTAGTTTAGACCACAAATGTAGAACTCTACACGTCTCAATAAATTCTGTTCTCCCATTAAACACATTAAAGGAATCGACTGTGAGGAGAGCTTACGTTTTCATCATCTTCAACGTGGATCCGCCACTTCGTCAAGCCGATTTTGAATTTCAAATGGAAACTATATTGCAGTTTACCTAAACACGTACCCACTCACAAACATACCCTTCCTTACACATTACCCACACACCTATGTTCATGGATTTGCCGCTTCTCAACTTAAGTTCCGGTTCCGCTGTTGGCGTAATGCAATTGTACAATGTACATCAACAAATCACATATCCAGTGAATAAAACATTAGCGTGTAAGGAAGCTTATTGAACCTTCCCACAATCATTTAAATCAAATTCGAAAAAAGCCATTACAACACCTATGGCGGTAACTTACCCAAAGTATTTTGTTTTCTTATTTGTTTGATTCAAAGACGCTTGCACGCCTCCATGATGTGTCTTTTGCCTTTAAATGTTTAGCTGTTCACACTACGAGTTCACACAAAAGGCGGATACAAATTTAAACAATTGAATTTTACTCCACACGCGTCCGTGAAATAATGTTAAGTTGACGCATTTTTTGCGGAGTTCCCATATTTAAATTGAAATGTTGTTTTTTAATTTTGTATTCATGAGGATTTTCTAAATTTGCAGGTACACGACTGGGCGACAGATTTTTGCGATGGCACCCACTTATGTGCTCTGATTGAAAAACTACAAACGCGGCCTTTGAAACCCTCGTGGAATCGAAGACCAGCTAATCAGCATCATTACCTCGAAAATGCCTCGACCGCCTTGAATGCCGTCGAAGCTGATCACATTAAGCTGGTGAATATTGGAAATGTGGATATTGTCAATGGGAATGTCAAACTTATCCTGGGTCTCATTTGGTCACTGATTGTGAGATATCAAATTGGCCGCAGCAAGTTTCCGCCAAGGAAGCTCATGCTGGCATGGCTGCAAGCAGCTCTGCCGGAATGCAAGATTTCAAATCTCACCACAGACTGGAATAGTGGTGTGAATTTGTCAGCCCTGTTGGATTATTGCGAGCCAGGGCTGTTTCCACATTGGCGTGGTATTGATCCTAGTCAGAGTGTTCGTAATTGTACGACCGCCATGAATATTGCCCAAAGAGAGTTTGGAATTCCGAAGGTTCTCGAGCCCGAATATCTGGCTTCCCCTTGGTTGGATGAGTTGTCAGGAATGACCTATCTTTCGTACTTCATGAAGCCAGGTGCACCGGGCTATAATGCCACATTGCGATGGGTGAATACGCAAACAAAGGAGAAAGTTAACAACTTTACGGTAAATTTTCAATATGTTTCTTAAGTTGTCCAATATTTAATGAAGTTTTTATTCTTCACAGACCGATTGGAACGATGGTCGAGTTTTCTGTCAAATCATCAAAAACCTCGGTGGTCCAGCACCAGCACCAGAGAAACTCAGCACCGATCCGTTCCACTACGAGAATAACATCCGGAAGGCCGTGGAAGCTGGAAGTAAATTGGGGGTCAAGCCTTTTCTCTCACCCAAGGACATGGCAAGTCCAGATGTTGAACATTTGGGCATAATGGCTTATGCTGCAAACTTGCAGTGGGTTACTCCAAGAGCCCCTCTGTCGGACATGATCAATGTCTATTTGGAAAGTACTTCCGGGAGGGTTGGAGAGCAGGTACGCATCACTTTTGAAAATTCCTTGATTATAGCTAAAATACACTTCATCTTTTCAGACCCACTTCCGAGTAGATGTTATGTCCCGTGAAATCGATATAAGCTCCGTTCGAGCAGTAATTGTCCCACCAACAGGCAGCGCTTATGTCGTGCGTCTCAATAATCATGGCGAGGGTACGTTTATTCCCGAAAAGTACGGAATGCATGAGATCGTAGTTGAAGTGGGTGACGACAGCATTGGAGGTCATTTCTTCCGAGTTCTACCACGCTTTATACAAGTAGCTCCCCCAGGCATGGCACCGTGTGCTCTTGGAAGTCTGGTTGAGGTCCTGGTCAATGCAACTGGAGCTCCAAAGACCGAAGATATTTTAGTGACGGCTGTCAGCCCATCCGGTATTTCTCACAAGTGTCCATTGAAAAAGGTTGAAGAAGGGCACAGTGCCATATTTAAGCCCAATGAAGCTGGAATCTGGGAGATTGCCATCACCTATCAAGGTAGACACATTCAAGGTGGCCCGTTCACATGCGCAGTGTTTGATCCCACTGGTGTGTCCGTCCATGGACTGGATGGTGCCATGCCGTTACGAGCTCACTCGTTTGAAGTAGATGCCCGTGGGGTGGGTGTCTCGGGTGAACTCCATGTTGATATTGTACATGATAAGCGCTCGTTGGTTTGCTCCGTGGAAAAAATTGTCGACAATAAATACAGGGTGACCTTTATGCCAAGGCAAAATGGCAAATACCGGGTGTATGTGTACTTTAATGGCTACGATGTCAAAGGATCGCCATTTATTATGAGAGTCGGAACTAAAGGACGATCGGGAAAGACCCGCAACAGTCCTCAGCATGAGAGTAAGCACCGCTCAGAGAGTCCCTCATTACACTATACCACTTCCACTGCGACCAGGCATAAGGACTACCGAAGTGCTAAGAACGACCTCTTGAATCAGGAACGTCAGCGATCATATTCACCGCAATACTCACCAAAGAACGAACCTGACTATCGATCAAGCAGCTATTACAAACGCGAAAGTGAGGTGAGTTTCTGAAAACATAAACTTCCTTTATCTTTTTTGTGTAACTCTGTCACTAAAATCCTTGCATAAACCAAAAATTCCTTCAAACACAAACCATACAAAAAATTTAACTAACACACAGGGTTCTTCACCACAATTGGTTTCACCATCTCGTGACACAGTCGATGCCTCTCTAGTCCATGGCAAGTACAACGTAAGCACAACAAACGACGATCACTCATATTTGGCAACTCGCAAGGATTCGAAGTTCGTGAATTCATCTTCCTCGAAGACCGATTATTACTACGACAAAGAGAACGAGTTATATGCGCGAAAGAAGGAAAGTGATCGGAATTTAACGCTAAGTCTACCTCGAGAAGATCGCTATGTGTCGAAATCGAGAATCTCTGAGAGCCCCATCGCAAGTCCCTCACACGTAAATCACACTTTTATACACTTTCCTTAAACCTTTTTATGTGATAAATTTATGTGACAAGTTGATAAAATTGTTTTCTGATATTCAGATTCGGTCCAGTGAAGTAACCAGAAACAGCCCTCTTACCATCAAAACTTCAAACCATTTCGAGCAAACTACTAGAAATTCTTCTTCAAGTCCCAGAACTTTGTCGGCTTCACCAGTACCCCAAAGGCAGTTTAGCAACTCTCCAAGTCACTATGTTACAACAGCTTCGCATAGGATTGGAAGTCCAGTTACCGTTAGCAAGGTACCTACTGAAGTTGAGGATATTCTAGATTATACCTCTAACTTTCTTGAATTTATTTGCACAGGGTCCTGGGTATGAAAGTGTTCGGCACGTTGAAAAATCATCAACTTACAAGTCGAGCTCAAATTACGTCACTGACTCAAATGTCCGGGCGAGCCCCCTTTTTACAGCCGGACTTACACGCCGCACGATAACTCCCGAACCAGCAATCGATCACTCATCAAACGTTCGAGTATCGTCGATCAAGCCAGCTGCAGCACGCCGCGATAGCTGGGATGTCATCAACAAAACGAAACATATGCTCTCGCATAACTCTCTGGAATCGTTGGCAAATATGACCGAGAAGCAGTTGAATACGGATTTATCTTACCATCGACCTGATATTGACCATGAGACCCATAGAAACACGCAGTACAACAAGTTCGCCTTGGCCGAACAGAAGCTCCACTCAGATCGTCATGGATCCGATGAGTCCGATCTGTACAGGTTGTTTTTTTTAAGTTTTAATAACTTCCCACAATATTTTCAAACCCGTTTTTTCCATTGCAGACCAAGTTCAATCACTGTCAAACAAAACGACAATACGTACAACTCCAAATCGTCCGGTTATACCACGACGATCAAAGAAACTTCAGAACGTCATGTTACGGAGAGATCTAGTGATTCTGGAAATTATGGATATTCCTCTTTGTCGAGGTTTCGACCAATCGATAGCAATGCCACCGGATCGCAAGCAATAAGGGTTCAAGACATTCCCAATGGAGCAATCGGAAGACCAGTGGAATTTGAAATCGATGGATCCAAAGCAGGTTCAGGCAATTTGGAGATACTTGTCAATGGGGGCAGAGTAACTTCGTCCGTAAGATCATTGGGAGGTCAAAGATTTATTGCTTCCTTCACACCACACGAACCGGGAACACATACTGTTCAGATAACATTCAATGGAGAAACAGTACCAGGTATGTTATGAAATTTCAGTTTTATAGTAATCTTTCAAAATGTAAGAAGGTAGACACGAAGGTATTTCCAATCTGTTTGGGAAGCATCTTAGATATACAGTTTTAACTTGATTCTTTTCTAAAAATTGTAATAACACCGCTTGACACTGTGAATTATGTGGTCCAAATCAAAATCAAATGCAAACAATGGAAGGCAAAACGATTGCCAAAAATTATTCATTATTTATTTATGAAATATGAATCGAAATATTTACGATAAATTTTACGATTTGTTTTCCTGAAAGGGAATTCCTGTTTTCCAAAGTCTCTTTCAATCTGTTCAATTTCTCTTCAAGGAAAATGGTGCAAAATTATATGCAGCCTGGATATTAGTATCATACTACGTAAAAATTTGCGTTTTATAATTTTAGACATTTTCTAACCACAGGGTGGCGCATAAGTAACATTTATTTTATGAATAAGATTTGCCTTTCTGATTTTTATTCAAATTTGGCTCTTATTAAAGTTTAGATTATGGTTTGGAAATATGTTCACATAATGTCTTAAAGACAATGGGGCAAAATTTTAGACAATCTATTATTAAGGATTTAGCAATTTACTAGTTAGCAATTTGTTTTAGTAATTAACTAACTCTTCGAAAATTTTAAACCTTTTCTTTTGTTTTACTAACTAGTAAATTACTAATTTCCTTTTATTAAAAATGGTGCTTCTGAACACGTCCAAACAATGACAGTTCGTAAAAAAATACAAAGTAAACAAGACTAAATCTGAGGAACGGACCTAACAATTTAATTTGTCAGAAGTCAGAGTGACAACCTACACTTTATTTCTCCCAAAGAAGTGTAATGAAACGAGTACTTGTAATTCTAGTGAAGTTAGAATCCCACGGCATTTAATTCGGTCTTGAATTTTCAGGTTTTCAACCAAGAATCGAACTGTTATCTTTTCAGACTTATACCTTTAGTAAAATTCTCCATTGTCCGGCTCTTCAAAAGGATTTGCTGGGGACTTAAAACATCGCACTTTTCTGCACACAGCTGAGTCTTCAAACATATCAAAATCTTCGTATTCCGAAAACATTTTATATTATTTTATTTCCTTTTAAAACAATTGGGGGTGGCCGTGGCGCGATGGATGTGTGCTCGCCTGTGAACCTCATGATCACAGGTGTCGTTTTAATTTCATTAAAAACCTTCTAAAAATTGTCATCAATGGGGTTGCTGGTTTACTCCTTACATGTTGTTCAGGCATAACACTAACTACATGTAATTGAGTTAAACTAGTATGCCCAACAAGGATGAACACGAATAAAATAATGTGAATTATAAGCGACATAGAAATAAGACACGGCATTCTTCGCTTTAGTTCAGCCGCCATCCCTGGAGATAAAATATCTGAGACAACAACCTTCAGTCTCAGAACATCGTGCCACACATCTTTCCTATCCTTCTTTCTCTTCCGTAACTACACGCCCGCGCTGTGTTGAAACATTTAAAGGGTAATCATAATCCCTTGAGCGCGGGTAGATTATAAAAAAAAAAAAAAAAAAAAAAAAAAAAAAATAGCTCACTAATCATAAAAAAAACCGCAATTTAAATCTTTCAAATAAAATTGCCAAGAAATTTTGTACGAGCAAAATGACAGAAGTCATATGGATTTAGCAAATTACTAAAAGCTAAAGCAGTCAGTTTGTGATTTTAACATATTACTAAATCGTTTAAAATTTTGCGCCATTATCTCTCAAATGGTGGCCATTGTTTGTTTCGACCTTAAATGCTCTTTCCAGAGCATTTCAGCCCTTCAGCTATTGCATGGTTCTTATTTTACTGGCATATTCCTAACTTTTTAGGGTATCCCCAAAGAAAAAAATCTGGTGAACGCGGTGGCATGCTAGAATCAGAAAAACGTGATATTATCCGATTGCCAAAATTTCCCCCAGGACAATCATAGTGGGAAGATATGTGGCTCCACCTTGTTGGAACCACAACTCTGAATTATCGTGCTCTACCCCTGGCCTTAAAAGAATTTTAATCATTGCCCGGTATTAAAAGTCATCCACATTAACAGTAACATGTTCACCAGTTTTGAAAAAATATGATCCAATGATTCTTTCTGAGGCTATTACACACCATACTGTGCATCTAAGCGGGTACATTTGACGTTCAACAATTATTTTTGGATTTTCGATACACCATATTCGGCAATTTCGTTTATTCACCTTATCGTTGAGGTGAAAATGGGTATTAGCGCTGATTTTGAGTTTGTGAATAAACTCGATGTTCTCCCCGGACATTTCTTGAAAACTTCAAGTATATACCGAATGCGTACTTATGGATAATTTGCTTTCAACCAGGGTTACAAAAGCTTAAGTCACTTTTTAGCTTAAGCTTGGCTTTAATTCACAAGCTAGTGAGTGACTTATAAATTAAAAAAAATGTAATTCAGCAGCTAGTTACTGACTTATGAATTAAAAAAATTCAATTCACAAGTCAGTTGGTGACTTGTGAATTAAAAAAATTTAAATCATAAGCTTCTTAGTGACTTATGAATTAAAAAAAATTAATTCAGAACCTACTAAGCGACTTATGAACTAAAAAATTTAAGTCATGAGCAAGTAAGTGACTTAAGAATTAAAAAAAAATTGATTCAAAAGTTACCTAGTGACTTATGAATTAAAAAAATTTAATTCATAAGCTAATGGATTAAAAATTATTATTTGGAAAATTTATAAGCTAGCATGATAATTTTATGACACACAAAAGCTTGAAATCTACCTTCGTTAGTAATTAAATAATTATGTAGTCAAAACAAGCTTAAGCATTTAAAATTTACTAACTAGCTTATGAATTAATTTTTTTTAATTCATAAGTCACTTAGTAGCTTCTGAATTAATTTTTTTTTAATTCATAAGTCACTTACTGGCTTATGCCTTAAATTCTTTTTAATTCATAAGTCAGTTATAGGTAGTGAATTAAATTTTTTTTAATTCATAAGTCACTTAGTAGCTTATAAATTAAATTTTTTTTAAATCATAAGTCACTAACTAACTTATGACTTAAATTTTTTTAATTCACAAATCATCTACAGACTTATGACTTATGATTTTTTTAATTCAAAAATTCGCAAACCTGCTTTCAACTCGTGAAGCAATTAAATCTAATGTGGGAGAAGGTCTAACATTACAAAGACTAACTTCAATTCACCAACTTGTGAGAACGTCTATTGGGGGAATTTTCGGGTTTTCCTCAATACTTGCTTGCATTCTAGCAATGTTCATATCATTTCGAACTTCAAGAGGTTTTTCAGCACGCGAAAGATCACAGATAACCCCTTGTTACTAAAAACGCTTGACCAATCTGTATATTGTTGGACCACAGGGCGCATTTCAAACATGAAAGAAATTTCGATGATCTTTGTTTATGAATTATTGAAAGTCAACTTTAAAAATAAAATTGAACAACTTTAGTTCCTCCTCTCTACTGAGTCTTTCCAGTGTAAGTTTCCCAAGTTTTATCTAAGTTAATTCTGAAAAAATACGTAATCAAAAAATGCATTCAATAATTAAACTATAATGTTACTAACGCGCCGCCTTGTAGTATCAAGCTTAAATAATTTTTTAATTAATTACTTCTATGCAAAAAACTGAGTAAGCACAACTTTTTTGCCATTTGAAATCCCGAAGATTTATATGAAGTTAGCCCGACACTAAAAAGATCAATGATTTAAAAATAAATTGAGTAAAATGCTAGATAGTATGAAACTCAATTCTATCGACCTTTGCAAAGTCGTTGTTTCCAATATTTTTAATATAACACTATTTCGACTAAAATTTTGCGCCAATATTTCTATTTTTTTTTTCTTAAAAACTATTCCACGGGATTTAAAAAAAAAATCTTTTCCCAAAATCGTATTTTAAGTTCAGAACCTTACAGTTTTTTAACATATGTAACTTACCACACAAATATTGAATAATTATGGAAAATCTTACTTTTCTCCAAAATGACGAAAATTTAGTACAAAAATGTTTGTATCGCATAATTTGGACAATTAAGAAATAGGTTATATAGGTTATATTTCCTACAGTTTTTGTCACACATAAAATTTAAATATACCAAAATGTAGGAAATAAAGTGATCTATAAAAAACAACTTAAGTATTTTTTTGATCAGATGAGCATGAGGCGAGATAAACGTTAAAAACCATTTTTTACTTCAAAATCTCGACAGTTTTTCGTCGATAACTTTTTTTTGGAAAGAGGTTTCAAATTTTTGTCTCAACAAAAGTCAAAGAAGATATTTTAACGTACAAACCTAAAAAAAAATACAGCTCTATATATGATAGGAGCCGAGAAAATCGAGTTCAAGCTTTCCAAAGCCTTTTTCAAAATGGCGGACAACGCACGGGCGTTTTTTGTTCGAACTTTTTGGATTTACACTCTCCAATAGGTACTCTTTAAGAAACAAAAAAAAAAATTCGACGCAGTATTTTTTGTAGATATTTCGAATTAATTAATTTAATTTGACTGGACTAATACCATAGAACCATTTTTTGACTTTTGACTTTCTCATTAATTAAATTAAATTTTTATAGCTAAAATTTAGAAAAAATAAAATGCACGACTGGATCGCACGAACTTGCTCTTATGTAAAAGTACTTTGGAATTTAAGATACATTTTATAAATATAAAACATGGATTTAATGAGATAATAATGTTCAAATGCATAAAATTGCCGTCTGGTTTCCGGAAAAGTATGAATTTATGCAAATAAACCTTAAAAAATCGTTTTATTATTAAATAAATTTTTTATATAAGAAATTTCTCTAAAATTTTTCAAGAAAAAAATGTGGGATGCGAATTTTAAGTATTTAATAATATTGGTTTTAGGAAATAATTTCAAAAAATAATCGTTCATAGGTTTTGAAGATATTGATTTAAAATTTTTTTTTTTTTTTTTTAAAAACCCAATAAATATTTTTTCGATATTTTATATACAATACTATTTTAAACTTAAGGGGACTCCTGCTAAAAATTTTGGGTTAAAATCCTTAGAGCCGTTAATGAGAAAGTCGAAAATCAAAAAAACGGGTCTATGGCAGGTACCCCTAATAACATTTTGCCCCCAAATTTTTTTGACCAAAATGTAGTCCATGTCCATAATATCACACTTAATTTTTTTTATCAAAATCGTTAGAGCCGTTTTCGAGATAAATAAGATTTTGCATTACGAGTGTATGGGGGGTACCCTTAGTTTTGGAGCTAAAAAAAAATTTCAATTTCTCCTCTAGGGAATCACCGAAGACCCTTAACTACCGAGTTTGAAAGAAATAGGTCCAAGGGTTTAGGCTGTAGTTCGAGGTACAGACATACAGACACACTGAAACATGTTTTTTGTGTACTAAATTTTCCTTAAAATTTTTATAAAAAAAATTTTTACGCAAATTGTTAGTATTTAATAAAATACATTTTAAAACGTAATTTAAAAATTTAATCGTGTATTGGTTTTCAAGATATTGAATTTTCAAAAAAAAAATTGTATTATTTTTTTAAAAATCCAAAAATTATTTTTTCGAAAAAATTTTTAGTTTATATTTTTTAAAATGTAAAGCAGCTTCTGCGTAAAAATTTTGGTTAAAATCCTTAGAGCCGTTGGTGAGAAATTCGAAAATCAAAAAAACCGTTCTATGACAGGTACCCCTAATAACATTTCCCCCCAAATTTTTTTTCACCAAAATATAGTCCATGTCCATAATATCAGATTTAATTTTTTTTATCAAAATCGTTAGAGCCGTTTTCGATATAAATAAGATTTTGCATTACGGGTGTATGGGGGGTACCGTTAGTTTTGGAGCTAAAAAAAAAATTTCAATTTTTCCTCTAGGGAATCACCGAAGACCCTTAACTACCGAGATTGAAAGAAATAGGTCCAAGGGTTTAGGCTGTAGTTCGAGGTACAGACATACAGACACACTGAAACATGTTTTTTGTGTACTAAATTTTCCTTAAAATTTTTAATAAAAAAAATTGATATGCAAATTGTTAGTATTTAATAAAATGCATTTTAAAACGTAATTTAAAAATTTAATCTTGTATCGGTTTTCAAGATATTGAATTTTCAAAAAAAAAATTGTATTATTTTTTTAAAAATCCAAAAACTATTTTTTCGAAAAAATTTTTAGTTTATATTTTTTAAAATGGAAAGCAGCTCCTGCATACAAATTTTGGTTAAAATCGTTAGAGCCGTTGGTGAGAAATTCGAAAATCAAAAAAACCGTTCTATGACAGGTACCCCTAATAACATTTCCCCCCAAATTATTTTTTCACCAAAATATAGTCTATGTCCATAATATCACACATAATTTTTTTTTATCAAAATCGTTAGAGCCGTTTTCGAGATAAATAAGATTTTGCATTACGGGTGTATGGGGGGTACCCTTAGTTTTGGAGCTAAAAAAACAATTTCAATTTTTCCTCTAGGGAATCACCGAAGACCCTTAACTACCGAGTTTGAAGAAAATACGTCCGGTAGCTTAGGCTGTAGTTCGAGGTACAGACATACAGACATACAGACATACAGACATACAGACATACAGACAGACAGACGGAATTGTCAGACCCACTTTTTTCGTCTTCGCTATCATCGTAATGTCAACTTTGATCAAAATCTCGAGTTCGATTTTTTTTCCAAATGCAGAACTTGCCCTATAGTACCTATATCGCAAGTAAAAATTGGAAACATTATTTTAAATAAAAGAGATTAAGTTTTTGTTTTGGAAAACTCGAAATGTCAATAATGGGTTGATTATTTTTTTTAATATTTAATTTTTATTTGCACAAATATAAAACAAAATTTTGTATGAGAAATATTATTAAAATTAAATCAATCGCAACAACGATTCAAATTTTTTGTTCTTGCATAAATGTCATTATTATTTTAGTACCAACTCAACAAAGGATTTGCTTAAGCCATTTAAAATTGGATTTCAAGATTCTGAAAAATGTTCTCTTATCCATTTTTAAATTCGTTGACCCATAAGCATAAGGGCTAGTTCAGTCGCGAATTTTACTTATTCAGTTATATAATATTTCAATTGACTGATATAACTGCTTCAAAAAAGTCTGATTTTTTGTTATGTATTAAATATTCAGTTTTAACGTTATTATGACGAAAAGCTTTTGCTGTTCGTAACTCACTTGATTTTCGGGTATGAAATTCGAATGTGAGGTTAGATAATTAATTTCGAACTACATATTTATATATTCGCAAGCATATATGCACTTTCAACTACTTCTACTACTGAATAGAATTGTGTATTCAAATTTTCAAAAAAAAAATTGGATTTTTAAAAATAATTTCAATTTTTTTTAAACTCAATATTTCGTAAACACCATTCTAGATTTTTTTTTTTAAATTGACAAATAAAAGTTTCTGAATATAATCTATAAGATGTGAGAAAAAAAAATTATTTTACCTACAACTTAAGGTACCCACCATACAAATGTTAAAAAATGATTTTCAAATATCGTATTTTTCTCGAAAACGGCGTCTAAAATTTTGATAAAATTTTTTTCTTCAAAATTAATTATTACGACCCTTAATTTAATAAAGAGAATGAAATTAAGATATTACAGCTTGTACCTACCATAGAATCGTTTTTTTTTTTCAAATTTTGAATTACTCATTATCGACATAACGGATTTTAATGAAATGTTTTAATAGAGATGCTTCTAAAAATTTGAAGAAACATTGCATTTCAAAACTTAAAAAAATATTTTTTAAATTTTTGAAAAAAAAAATCATTTTTGTTTTTGGAAAATTCGATATTTCAAACACGGCTCAGTATTTTTCTTGGAAATTTAATTTTCATTCGTACAATAATAAAAACTTAAAGTTGGCGTACCATTTTTTTTATCTTTTAAAAATTGTATATAAAAGCTATTTTTTTAAGAAACAACTAAAACGACTTATAATTTTCGTTCTTGCATAAATTCATATTTGCATAGTATTCTGTTTTTATCTCTTACTACGAGTACTTAATGAATTTTAAAAAATAATATTATCCTTATGAACAGTTTTCTCTAATTCAATAATGTTTATCCTTAAGTGGGCTTTAGGTCAATTTTTATTTTGTTTTTTATGTTGTGACGTTTCGGATGTGGTTACACCCTTCTTCAGACCTATTTATTAATTGAAATATAATTTAAAACATATATACATATATACCAAATATATCAAAATTCTAAAATAGTATACTTACAACTTTAAAAATACAAATATTTTATACAATGTACTCTAATTCATTTCCAAAAGAAATAACTAAATCACTTATTAACAACTATTTCAATGGTGTCAGACGATCAACTCAAAATATAAATGAACCACAAAGAATATATAAAAGTGCTTTATACGTTCCAAATTTTTCAAACCGTTTGTTGAAAGCACCAATTAGAGATAAAGAAAAAACTAGAATAGCCTTTAAATCAACAAATACTCTTAGAAATTCAGTTTTCTCAAAATTAAAAGATAAATTAGAAAAAGAAGAAAAATCAAATATAGTATACAAGATTAAATGTATAGGTGATGGCTCAACATCATGCCCATCAATCTATGTAGGAACCTCAATGCAAAAACTTCGAAATCGTATATCAGGTCATAAATCTGATATAAATAGTGGTAGTACACAAAAGACTGCACTAACTCTCCATTGCATAGACGAAAATCATCGTCCTGACTTCAAAAATATAACAATTTTACAATCAGAACAGAATTACAATAAAAGAATGTTACTAGAAATGTTACATATTAGAAACACCGAAAATAGTATTAATAGACGTTCAGATTGTGATAGACTTAGTAATATTTACGGTCAGTTTATTAATTATCAAACCATATCTACATAAACAAAACTCAACGATTAAATATATTATACATATATACATAAAAATATTTGAATTTATTTTCAAAATTAATTATTTGAATTTAAAAAATTCAGATAATTAAACATCAATTTGTTTGAAATAAATTTTCAAACAAACTAAAAAATAAAAAAACAAAAGAGATAACAGATACAACAAAAAAGAAAAAGATTTGAAACGTCTCTAAAACTTTTTTGAGAAAACACGGAAACCAAAAGCTAACAAACAAATAAAAAATATTTGTATTTTTAAAGTTGTAAGTATACTATTTTAGAATTTTGATATATTTGGTATATATGTATATATGTTTTAAATTATATTTCAATTAATAAATAGGTCTGAAGAAGAGTGTAACCACATCCGAAACGTCACAACATAAAAAACAAAATAAAAATTGACCTAAAGCCCACTTAAGGATAAACATTATTGAATTAAATAAAAGGTCACGAAGAAAGAAAGTATTTAGTTTTCTCTAATAAAATTCGTTTTTAAAATTCCTAGCCTATAACATAGGAGCAAGTTCGTGCGACCCAGTCGTGCATTTTACTTTTCTTATGGCCCTAAAAAGTTTGAATAGTATTTTGTTCTCAAAATTTTTTCAGATGTTTTTTTGTAATTAAAAAAAAATCCAAAAAATTTTACCGAAAACCCAATATTTCGAAAACCACACGCTCTATTTTTTTAAGTTGATGCTTGACGGTTTTTTTTAACACTTAATACAATAGGACAAAAGTCAAAAACTGGTTTTCTAAAATCGTAGCTATCTCGAAAATGGACCCTAGGATCTATAATTCAATAAAAAAAAACTCGAAATTAAGATATTACTAATAGTAGAACCATTTTCTTCTGGCTTTTCAAGAATCTTCTAAGATATTTTAAAAATATTATAAATTAAAACTAAGAAACAAAATATTTCTTTGAATTTTTGACAAAAAATATTTTTTTTTTAATTCAATATCTCAAAAGCGTGTAAATAATTATATATTGAAATATATTATTTTTTCTTACACAATAATTAAAACTTAAAATTGCCGTATTAATTGTATATATAAAAATATTTTTAACGATTTAAAATTGTTATTCTAGCATAAATTCATATTTGCTTATGGCATTCTGTTATTAACTCCAACTATAGAACAAAAATAGTTTTATCGTCAATCACTCTTATACCTAATAGTAATGTTACATTTTCTGTAAATTATACACAAAATCCAGTAACACTTATTAAAAATCTAACTTTTCCAGAAACATATCTTCCGAACACAGAAATAATGTAATTTTAATAAGAAATAACACTTTTCAGGAAATGTAAGTTATTCCCAGCACAAAAACCATTTACCCACTGTACATTTACAACCATCTTAATTCATGAATGATGCTTCTCAGCCTCAGCTAAAGCAACACACCTTTGTAGCTATCTCTTTGTGTAGGTGTTAGGAGGTAAAACAACAGGTTCTCTGAGAAATGAATGGAGTTTGACTCAAGACACATAGCAGTTCATTTTCTCTGAGCCCTGAGAGTGGCTCAGTCGATTTTCTGTTGTTATTTGTAACCACACCGGTAGGTAGATTATGAGTTGAGTATCTTACGAGTCAAACGAAACCTACAAGAGAGTGATGGTGAAGAACAGGTATCTCATAGATACAAACAAATAAAACGATCGTTGATGGTTCATTGGAATATCTGCAAGAAACTTTTCAACAGTATCTGCTTTACTCTCGCTTCGTTTAAGTCTGGCCTACGCATTAAGCCACACGGGGAATAAATATAAATTAAAAAAAAAAAAAACAAAACTGCTTTGGTCATTATAAAAAACCCAGACTGAAATTTAATGATATATTCTGAACAGCCAACCAAAACGACAACAATTTACATAAGTTTACATCGGACTCTGTATGAAAAAGGGTTCAAAGTGAAAGATTTTCTCCCAATTAAGACTGAAAACTGTTCAGACTTTTGATGCAACGTCGCCATTTTGTATGTCGGGGTGTTACTTGTTTTTACTTTTTTCTTCAATTCAATGACTGATGAAAACTTGTACTCCAACTATGAACGGCACAACCAAAATCACTAAAATTCATATAATTCGTTTGAATTGCTGATTCTGCCTCATCAGCAAAATTAACAATTTAAATAAAAAAGTATCTACAGTGTATCTCAAATTCTCGTGCAAAGTCGAACGCAACTCATAGGTTTTAATTCCACATTCCGATACATTTTTGCGGGATGACGTGACGACTTTTTTTTTATCGCTGTTTTGTCGTCAGATTACCTTACCTGTGTTAACGAAAAATTTCTTTTATTTTGAATATTCTTTCCGTCGCTGAATCGGTGACAATAGATATATTTTCTTAGATTTTTCGTATATTATACCTAGATTGGTTAGTGTTCAGTGAAATTGAGATACATACTCGTACCTGCCTTAAAGTGGGAGGAGTGGCTGAGGAATTTCAAAACAAGTTTCTTGTGTGTTCGGTTCGGTTTTTGCTTATAAGTGATTTTTTTTTGCTGTCGAAAAAAAAGGAAATTACTCAGAAAATTATCAGAAATAAAAGTGAAAAGTGCTCAGTTCATTTCCGCAGATTTAATATTGTTTTGTTTTTGTTTATTATTTGCAGTTTTTTTTTTTGTTGTGTATGAGTTTGAGTATCTTCTACTTGTTACCGCTAGTGTGTGATTGATTTCAAAGATTTCTGCGATTTCTTACCATCATCATCATCGAGTTCGTCCATCAGTGTTAATAAAAAATAAATTATTGCCAACCCGTTATCAGCCACCTGTGTGCATTTGGAATACCTGCCAATCCGGAAGTTCCTTGTGTATGCTAAGCACACTTCTCTACGCACCTAGACAGCTAGCTCCCTCCAGATACAAGAACCCGGAGTTTTCCTTGATATCTTAAGACACAAACAGGTAAAATTTATGAAATGCTTTTTGGAAAGAGAATCTAAGAGAAAAAGGTGTTTCGAAAGACACCAAGAAGCTAATGGAAATACCATTTCATTTTTTTTTTTTGCTTTGTACCTGTTTCACTTGGCAATGCACTTTATTATATAATTTGCTTCTTGAAATATTTGCTTTTTTTTATTTATTTTTATTATTACTGGGACCGTTTTGGATGGCTTGAATAACGGGTCTAGCCGCTGCGATACGTGAAGTATTTTATAATATTTTGTATTTCGAGGTATATGTACATACATATTTTTATTGTTCATGAATATTGATAGAAATAGTTATTTATTAACTTTGAGGTGAGTTCGTGACTTGTTTAGATCGATGACCGGGGTTATTAGATAATAGGCTTTTTATTGGGCTTGTTTTATTTTTGGCATTTATGGTTGCCTATTTTAATTATAATGGCGTGCCAAGGTGAATTAATTTGGGCATGAAACATTCGAATTAAGAATTGAATTTTTAATTTGAAATCAGAGAGGCTCGATTAGGAAAAATTTTATCAGTATATCAATAGATTTTCATATAATAATAAAATAAAATAATTTATTAGTTGATATAAATCGGTCGATCCGAGTGAAAAGCGCCATATGCCATGACTCTGTCTTTCAAGTTAGCATAGCAATGTCAGCAGGACAAAGGTTTTGTGATGTAATTTTTACGTACTTATACTAAGTAATAACTAATTTTTGGATCTTTGAAATATGTAGATTCAAGTAGAGAACAGGATTCCATATTGTTTAAAAATAATACAGATCCGTAGATAATAAAACACGCCTTCTGTAGAAAACTATCTAATGATCAGACGCCCGCCGCTGTCGCCAAAAGCGCCATTTAGTAACCCCACAAGTCGTGAGAAAAATAAGTCAAAATAGTTTTAATTTCATGCTTTTCAGTTGACAACTTTAAGAGCGGTTTTTTAAATTTAGTTCAGTAGTCCATAGAGTATGCATAAAAAAAACCTTGGTAGGCAAACAATACCACAAGAACAATAAAGTATTGGTTTTCTATTTTCCTAGTTATTATGAACCTTTAAGGCACAAACGTACTCTATACCGCTCTTTTCTATGAGTCTGTCAGGAGCAGATTGGAACAGTTTAAAACGAAATAACTTACACTTGCTTTTTAGTCAAAGAAGTTCTACACTGTTCAAACTTATTGTCGTTACGTCCACTGGCGGTGGACGCTGGAATCTGAAGGAATCTGAATAAAAACAGCTTCTTTGGTTCTTTGCGCTTTGCGCTTTGCGCTTTGTGTTTGCGGCTTTGCGGTTTTATTCTCTAAGAATATATATAAATTACAATGATGTATTAAATACAATATTAGCTACTCACTCTTTAGCAATTCCTCCTAGCTCGTCCAGATTCCAAAGACAAATGAGACGATTATCAGTTTTGGCGCATAATTGAGATTTTTAGGCGGGATATTTGTCTGTCAATTTTATGGGTGCGCTCAGATAATTTTAGCTGTCAAATTGACAATTAGCTCCGTTTGTCTTTGGAATCAGGATCTGAGGGAAGGTTACACTTTACTATATAAATTTCTACGACACTTATTTTGAAATTTATCATGAAACTTTTCGGTTCTGTCCTGTTCTATTCCAATTTTTTTCTAATTGAACGAAACCGTAAACAAAGCTTCTAGAGCGACACTTCTTCAACGATTTGGAGGAACTCTCTGACATTCCAAGCAAAAACCTGTTTAAATTTATTAACGCTACCAAATGGCTTGAAAACCCTAAGCTTTCCAGCTCAACCAGCCAGAAGCAGCAACAAAGTAAGAAAAGGCACCTCGCGATTACCACTCCTGCGCTGAACTCGAGCGTCAGTGAGTTGATGGGGCCACCTCTCCCAAAGTTAGTAAAATCCTGTTGAGGATAGGGAAAGCTACTTCGACTAATTCAGCAATCCTGACCAAACAAACAGATATATTCATAAGCTACTAACCTATCAAACTCATCTACCAGATATTGCAAGGAGCCACATGCTCCTACGGGTCTGGTGGAGGGATGATTTCTCAAGTGGAGGTTAAGGAAAGGATCACGCCCTCAAAAGGCCTCAAGAAGGTGATTATGTAGCTACACATTATTTGTTCAATGATTCAGAAGTACCCTCCAACAATTCAGACCATAGCTTGGTGCAACTCATTAACACCCTTAACGTGCTTGAATGACATAGGATTATATCATAACGGATCAGAACGGATCTACATTGATCTAAGTATGACGGCAAAAAGATCAACTGTCAACCCATTAACTTAACCTTACCTCACCTGTCCTAAGCCTTAAATAAAAATGTTAATGTAAATGTTAAGGTATAAAGGCTACTTACTAAGGATAACTATTTACTTCAAGGGTTTCTAGAAGAGGCTCTATCTAAGAGCCTGTGAATTTCCATACTCTACGATGTTTCTGATTTTAGTTTTCCATCAGACCTTGTCGCATAGAACCTTCAGACTATGACAAATCTTGGTAGAAGTTATAGAGTTCATGGTCTTCTTCTCCATTCGCTCTTCTAGCACACAGGACCAAATATCAGTCGAAGAAATTTCCTTTCAAAAGAGATCAGCATCAGAACAGCTCAGCCTACCAGTGACACACTAACGTATAACAGAACTGTGGTTGCATTGAGAATTTTCAACCACACTTCGTCAAATTTCCTTAAAGGTGGTGTACTAAAGCTATTGTGACTACCCTGTTAAAGCACAGTGCGATTTTTAAGAAAAGTTGGAGAGGATTTAAAAGGAGATACCGATGTGCATTGGTTTTGAATGTCTTAATATCACAATGGGAGAAAAATACTGAGCCGGGTGTAAGGCATTCCACATTCGGAAAGTGCGACTTAAAAGAAAAATCTCTGAACTGAACTTTAAGCCAAAGTTGGCCCTAAGGGTTTACTGATGGACATTCCATAAAGCACGAGTATAACAGTTGAATTGTTTAATGGTACGAATGCAACTGGCTATTTCACTAAAACACTGTTTATAGAAATATCGGTAAAATAATGAGAGACATGCAAAATTTCAACGGTGCTCGAAGAACCATATTTTTTCGTTTTAGTTCAACAACAATAATTTTAAAGCTCTATTTTTGCATTATATCCAAGAGTCTGAAGTGAGGTACTGGAACACCAATTCCAATCCAATTTAATGAATAAGAAGTCTTAGACAAAAGATCATTCATGAATATGTTAAAAAGAGTCGAAGACATATCTAATAAAGCCCTGGGGTACACCAGCTATTTATGTTATGAATAACCGACTTCCTCTTACTCGGAAAGAAACTAGTCAAATAGGACAGCTTATGCAATGCTTTTTCCAGCCGTGAAGAACACCTCTTCAGTACACAGGTTGTCCCAACCCAAATAAATATATGTATATAGAAACTACCAAGTTTCCTATGGATTATGATTTATGACTACCGTTAAAATGTTTTAGCACAGTGCGGGAGTTTTAGGAAAGTAGGAGAGGATTTAAAAGGAAATACCGATGCACATTGGTTTTGAATGTCAAAATATTATAATGGGAGGGAAATATAGAGTGGGGTCTAGCATTCCACATTTGTGTAGTGCGAAAAAATCTCTGAATTTAACTGTACTTCCGAAGTTAGGTTCAAGGGTAAACTTGTTGCGGTAAAATTTATTCCTTGAAGTGCAAGTATTAAGGTAAAATTATTTAAGGCTATTTCACTAGAACAGTATTTGCAAATATAACGGTAAGATAATGAAAGTAGTGTTGGGCATAATCGAATGATTTAAAGAATCGAGATATTAGTATTCGAATGATTTAAAGAATCGAATGATCATTCGAATGATTTTCGAAGGAATATCATAGTAAAAAAAGTAGCAAAAAAACACTCCATTTCAAGGAAAAAAAAGCAAAAACAAAACAAGAAAATCATTACATAATGGTTCTCGCTTCTCGTCTTTCCTTTACAATTCCATATTCAACCCTCAACGATGCATCGAGTGCAAAAATGAATATAAATATAAACTCAGTCATTGAATACATACACACGAGATATACAAATAACCAACTTCTCGAGTTCTCGATTTTGTGTGTTTTCTTTTCTGTCTTTTCGTTCAATATTCGCTTCTCGGTCTCGAATAGGCACTCGAGTCCTCATTTCGCTTAGAGAAAGTAGATAAGAAAAAATCATTCGAATGATTTGAGTATTCGAATGATTTGTGTGAAGAATCGAGATATCTCGAGATGTTGCCTGAATCGATTATAATCGATTATTTCATTCGAATGCGCCCACCACTAAATGAAAGACAAGACAGATTGCGACGGTGCTTGAGAGATTCAAATGTTTCTGATATACTTTGATCACTTTTATCATTTTTAAAGCCCTTTTAGAATCCAATTCTATATAAGAGACTCAAGTGAGTTATTGGATCACCTGCCCAGATAATATGGGAATCGTACTAGAGCTTTGGACGAATATAGGCCTTATAGATTACAGCCAGATCAGATACAAAATTTCTTGCAACGTCGAAAGAAACCTAAGCACCTAGCAGCATCTTTGGCGACGTCGAATATTATGATCATTCTATACAAGGTGGTCAGTGATGCACATACCGAGAACTGAGAGCCTTTGCGTTGGCAAAATGTAATAAAATTTTGGCGTAATATCGTGTTTAGAATTTTTGTTATTTAATGATTTAGTAAAGTGCACCTTTAGAAATTTTTGAAAAAATTGTATCCTCTAAATCAGCCGTCGGCAACCTTTACAATTAGTCGGGCACAATTTTGAAATCCCAAAATTCAGCGGGCACCACCCAATGAAAAATCAATTTTTTAATATGGCAATAATATCAATTCAAATAAAATTTATTTCATTTATTTTTTGAATTCAATGTAAAATTTGCCATTGCAAGTTGTTGTCAGCTAATTCATTATAATTTGGCACATAATTCGAATTGGCAGTTCTTAGGCATTGGTCCAAATGAGCATCTATAAGGTCGTTCAGTACTTCGATTTTATGAACTTCATATTTGATAACACACATTCGTAAAAATATGTGGATGCGGAAAGAGAGCTCAATTTTATAGCACAATTTCTTAATATTGGATAGTTACATTTGCTAACCAAACTTCAGAATTTTTCATCGTGATGATATGACTTTAATTCGATTTCATTTGTCATTTATAATTTATACAATTTATTTATAATTTATATATTTATAATATTTATAACTTCCAATTCTAGGTTTTCTTTATTAGAAATATCGAAATAGCTTGCAATTTTAATAGCATTATCGTCATCCAGTTGGTTAAAAGGGTTAATGAAGAATATTACAATTTTTTCTAAATCATTGAAATCTTCACATCGGTTATTAAATCATTTAAAATGTCATTTTGCATAAATTATAAAGTATTAAAAAATTAGTCTTTTGGAATGATAATAATGTGTTTTAATGCGGGCATCTCAAGATTATCTCGCGGGTGGTGCCCGCGGGTACTTCGTTGCCGACTCCTGCTCTAAATGCTTTTTAAAGGGAGACAGAAAAAAATCTACGATTTCGGAAATTGATAAGCATTTTAAAAATTGATATCGATTGTCAATTAATAGTCAAACATTATCCTACAGTAAAAATGTTCCGTGATAAAATTCCATTCCGGCTATTAGAACTTAATTTATTATAAAGCTCTAATAGCCGGATCCTTATTGTTAATGCCTTAAAAATAAATCTCAAATGCATAATATCATAATTGTTGGGGAAGAGTGGGTAAATCCACTCTCCATTTGACTTTTTCTTTTTAAAAATTGATGAAAAAATTCAAATTTTTAAAAATGATGTAAATTTATAAGCAATTAGCACCACAACTCTCTTAGGCCGATGCTGATTTACGGCGTAGAAAAAAACGAAAAGATATTAAAGTGAAAAGAAAAGGTGCATCAGAAGTAATTTTTTTTTTAATTGAATTTCTGAGGATAACTACTTTAAATCCATTGCAACTTGACGTCTGATAACAAATATGCTCACGATAAACGCTTAAATGGCCTAAAACTATCGACAAACGATCCTGAAAAATCGTTATTTTTTGTTTGGCTTGTTACACTTTTGGATAATGTTTTGAGATCAATCTCAAACGAATGTTCTAACTTCCAAATATACAAATATATCAGAAAGACACTTAAGAGGTCTCAAAACCACCGATAGATTTATATAATTATTGTTTTTATAAAAAAAAAAATCAAATAATTATATCAACGATGATCACGAGTTTTATTAATTTATAATAAATATTAAACTCGACTTCTATGAGCTGATAGAAACTGTGATAAAAATCAAAGAACTTTCAATGACATTTTCTTTAACAAAATTACGAAGGTAATCATTAAGAATTTGAAATGTTTCAAACTCATGATCACCGTGATATAAGTCGCCTTTTGTGTTACCTACACATAAATGTTGAAAATCGCCATTTAAGGCTTTTTTTAATATTACTCGTATGTTCACAGTTAGAAGCAAACTTTTGAAATGCATTTAAATTCTAAGGTTTATAGTCCGTAAGAAAAATTTCATGATAAGCGTTGTTGGAGATTTTACGCACCATGTAGTTTTTACGCAAGCAATAAATCGGTCTATAAACATATTTTTCAAGAGAGAATATTTCTTCCACTATTTGATTTGTCGGGCTTAATATAGCTATTTTATTTATTATTAAAATCGACTTGTATCAATCACAAATACTGTTGGTACTAGGCCCTGTCCCGTTCGCCGTCCTAAAGCTAAATAATTTTTTGTGTCAGAAAAATATTCTTAAAAAAAGTTTTTCATAATGAATTACTTCAAAAAATGGTTGAAAACATTTTCAAAAACCATTCTTGAATTAAAAAGACCCTTTAATAATTATAAGATCAGCGTAAGTTGCTTATTTATTCGTCTAATACTAACTTCTCCAATTAATTTCATGTTTGCACTGGCTCTCTTTTTAACTTGTGTGCCAGATAAGTAAAGTATATCCAAACTCGTTCAAGTTAAATTACTTATTTGGTATCCTTTCGCCGATCATCACATTACAAAATGATTGACGGCTGGTAAGCGCGAATAGGTCACGTGTAAATTGCAAAAAAATATATAAATAATTGTCCTCAGTCTAGGCATAAAGTGAATGGCTATTTTAATTGACTGATAATAATTTACTCCCTAAATGGCTGTCATCAATGGCGTCCAAACTTTAATGGCGATGATCGCCGTGCGGTGCGATGGTGGTGGATGATCGTTATGATCATCATTCACGATCACAATGTGAAAGTCAAAGTCAAGGTGTTTTCGTGATGAAAGCCTCTCGTGTGAGGAAACGCCATTGACTATAAAAATAAATCCAAAAAAAAACGTGAACAGGAAATGGCTAACTATCTGCACTCTACTTGGCAATAACGATTGACAATTTAACAGCAAAAAAAAGAAGAAACTAAAACAATGAACCAGAAATCGCAGAGAGAAAACTCCACCGACTACGACACAACGGCAAAACTGCAAATAGTAATAATTCGTATATTTGATGAATCAATTAACATAGTTGACTCCGACTGGTATTCCGTAAATTGACTTAAAGTCAAATGATGAACACAGTCTTGGTAGTTGAGAGGAAATTTCACTTTGAGTTTTTCAACAATCACTGTCGTGAGAAATTTATAACAATCGGCAAACAATATTAATAAAAAGTTGCACACTGTACCTACTGTTGATTGGAGAGTGTGGTTTAATGGAGGAAAAACGTGATTTATTGATCGATGACAAGTGGATATAGTACTTGTTGGTCGAAGATTTCATGTACTTTATATTTCATTGCAAATAATCAAGAATATTTAATTGTCAAAAGACTGATGGGTATAAGGTAGAAAGTAGAAATTGTAAATTGAAGTAAAAAGCTTTCTCTGTCGCGATGATAGATAAATCATTTATTTGAGTTCAATTGACCATGTTCAATAAAATTCTTTGATCCATTCGCTTTTAGGGAAATTAAATGTGAAGCTTATCAATAGAACTCATATTAAAAAATTTATATCTACACACAGGACGTCCAGTATAACGAAAGAGATAATGTTCAGCGAGTTGGTTATATGGAAGTTATATCGAAACCAGTTTTTTTCAACCTTAAAAAATAAAAAATCTTACTATTTAAAAAGTGTTTATTGTATTAACTTTTAAAATTGCACAAATAAAATCAAGTTTGAGACGAAAAAAAAGTCATAATATTTGAGTTTGTCTGACCGTTTTTGTTTGTTCTAAGGTGGTATTAGAAGAGCTTTCTCCTGTAACTGTCTTAGAACCAATATTTTGGAGCAATCTTGCTGATTTTCTTGCGCCCTTTCGATACAAGTTTTGAGGCAATCGATTGCGTATTGGTGTTTGTTTATTTGAACTGTTCCATCACCACCTCTGTCTTCAGCATCGTCTTCATTGATGTTGATTGGCTCCTTATCTTCTTGAACTCTTGGGCCTTCATTGTCCTCCTGCAACTGTCGTCAAATTAATCACTACTAGAAAAATTTCATTTATTAGTATGACTGTTTGGGCGAATAACATAGTATATTGTTGTTTAAATTCTCCTGTTTTTTGAGTAGTTATTTTTCTCCAACACATTTGAGAGAAACTGGCGTAACTTTTTCCCATAAAAGTGCGATACGTGATTCAGCTCGGAATAAGTTGAGGCTCTTCAATGATTGTATAACATTTGTAATCCTCGAGCTAACAATCTAAGTCAGCAAACTGTTCCTCTAAAATAATTTTGGATCGCATTCTGATCCATTGATTGAATCAGGGTGGTTACGTTTGGTGGCATGTTGAGAACCCACATTTAGGCATCATCTGATTCTTTAATCAAGTCTTCTGTTGATGAATGGCTTGGCGCTTTATCAAGAAAAAGAATAGCTCTTCTAGGTAAGTTCATTGCATTCCAAAATGTCTCGACTTATCAAAAGAATGCAAATGTATCTTAATGGTGAATTGTCTTTCTTTAACATACTGTTGGAACAAAACGCATAAGAAACCAATCAGTAAAAAGGGTGGCCGTCATCGAACAGATTTAGTATGAATAAATTGACTGGCAACTGTTTGTTTTAAATGAGCGAAGAATCTTGGATTTACCAATGATGAATGGCTCTTTTTATTTTGGACCCTGATGCATTAGAACATGTTAAATAAAATGCACGACTGGGTCGCACGAACGACTAAGAATTTCAAAAATGAATGTTATTAGAGAAAACTGTTCTTAAGTATAAAATTCATTTTTTAAATAAATAAAACAACTCCTTTAGCAGCATGAGCTAAACACAGGGTGTCATGTGTTTTAAGCAAAAATTAGTTTATGCAAGAAAAAATTATAATTCGTTGTAGTGGATTCTTAAAAAATAAGCTTATGCTAAATTTTTAAAACATTTTTAAGAAAAAATTTTGGAACGCCAATTTAAAGTGTTTATTAATGTACGTATAAAAATTAAATTTACAACAAAAAATATTGATCCCATTTTGAGACATCGAATTTTCCAAAAAAAAAAAAAAAAATAGATTTTTTTTGTTTAAATTCAAAAAAATATTTTTTTTAAAGCTTTGAAATGCAATGTTTTTAGACTTTTTAAAAGCTTGTCTATAAAAAATTTCATTAAAATCCGTTATGCCGATAATGAGAAATTAAAAATTCGAAAAAATCGTTTTATAGATACAGTAATACCTCGATTTCAAATGTTTGTTTTATTAAATTATCGTAGAAATTAATCAAAAGAAAATAATTTTTAGCAAAATTCTGGGAACCGTTTTCGAGAAAAATTCGATTTTCGTACCGTTATTTTTAGGTAAAATAATTTTTTTTTTCATTTGTTGTAAACTATATTAAGAAACTTTTATTTATCAAGTTTCAAAAAAAATCTAGTACGAGGTTTTCGAAATATTGAGTTTTCAAAAAAAAATAAATATTTTTTAAGAATCCAAAAATTTTTTTTTTGAAAACTTGAATCCACAATAATATTCAAATTATTGGGGACCTTTAGCAGAAAAAAAATTATTATCAAAAACCGTCGTACCGTTTTTGAGCAAATCAAAAATCAAAAAAATGGTTCCAAGAGGGGTACCAAAAATAACATTTTTTTAGAAAATTTTTTTTCAACCATTAGCTAGCTTTAACTAAATAAAATTTTTTGAATTTTTTTAAAAAATCTGTGGGGCAGTTTTTGAGAAAAAAAAAATATATATAAAATTTCGAAACAAAATCGTATGGCAGGTACCGTTATTTTTTGTCTTAAAATAAAGAAAAAAAACGTGTCGGGGGGGAAAATTCAAGACGACATCCACCAAGTTTAACGAAAATCGCCCGAGCCGTTTAGGCTGTAGTCGAACAGACAGACAGACAGACAGAATTGCGAGACCCACTTTTTTAGTCTTCGCTATCATCGTGATGTCGACTTTGATCAAAATCTCGAGTTCGATTTATTTTCCGAATGCATAACTTACCTTATAGTATCTACCTATAAGTCGCAAGTAAAAAGTTATCCATAACTTGAAAATTGTTCTTAAGACTGTGACTAGATGTAATCCGGAAGCATTTTCCACTATAAAGCTGTTTCTTCAGCATTGAAAATTGTGTCCAAATAAAATTCATATCGCCCAATTATTTCTGACAATGGATTTTTAAAGAGTTTCACAAACTAAGCTTGTGATAATAACTTTCCTTCCGTTGTCTTGAGCAAACGAAATCCAATGCTAAATTAATTAAGCCAGCTATGGGTTGCAAAGAAATTTCCAGTCGAATACTTCTAATGTATATAGTTTCTGATCTAGTCTTTATTATGGAGCCACTTATAGGAACATGATTTTTGCGTTACTGTCGGTCCTTACCTCTTCTTAGTGACAGCCTTTTTTAGGTTCCACTTTTGGTTGCTTTGAGACTTCTCTAAAGGAAACGTTTTTGGGTCTTTATTGTACAGGTGCTGGACACGGAATTTTATATTTCTATTTAGTTTAAGTGTTTTATTAAATAATGGGGATATTCTGGTTTCTAGCATAATTATGTAATTAGGGATATTTGTAGGAAGTCGAAATACGCGTTTGATGTAAAATCGGAGAAGTGTTTTAACACTTTCATATTTTTTGCCTGCCCAAACCTGAACTGCATACTACAAGGTTGACTCTGCCACCGACTCAAACACTTTCTATGTGCCTTATGGCTGGCAACTGCTGAAAACTTGCAATATTCATTGCGGTTTTAGATATCACTCGTTTTTCGGTTTGATGTCTTCCAATACTGAAATTTTTGATGAAATAAACTCCTAGATAGTTAAAACCCTGACGGGCGTCTATGCATTTATTACTGTACGTCCATTGTTCCCTCGAGTTTGCACGTAAGTGCATCGTTTGAGGTATTGATTGGTTTAAAGTTTTTTTACTGGGACTGTTGCGGAATGAATGGACTGTAAGTTCTTTAATTTGCCAGGTTATTTGCCGATAAAAAAAATAAATAAGAGAATAGATCTTATAAAAAAAATTAAATATGTATTTATCAATATAAATAAATGATACACTTTTGTTACCCAGGTCTGCTGCGCTTGACGATCGAATTAAAAGAGATCGATGCTTACAAAAATTCTTATTAGCAAGCCAAAGAAAATAGACACAAAAGAAATTCAACAATTGAGTGAAAACTGAGAGTTTAGTAGATAACAAAAAATTATTAACTGCAATTTTATGTATTAAAAAACATAGTGAATGATTTGAATGTTTGGCAAGTTAGAACAATAATAATTAATGATATAATGTTTGATTGAGATTATGAATGATTGTAAATCCAAAAATAAATTAAACTTGAATGAGGTTAAATATTTCAATGAGTTGAATGAATGTTTAGTTTTTTTTTTGTATGACAGTTATGTTGATTGATTCCTGAACATTCCGGCCCCCCTGGAACGAGTTTCAGGATATGGGAACCGGTGCCAGCTTGGTGATTGGACGGACAAAGGTTCCAGCAGTCGTCTTTACTGTTGCGACTCGTACTCGACCATCAGTACCTTGGTTTGTAGCTTCAATTTTACCGAGCAGCCACTTTGTTGGCGGAAGATTTGGCTCCTTTATTATAACAAGATCTCCTGGTTTTAGGTTTGGGGTGGGCTTCTTCCACTTGGGACGTTCTTGAAGTGTGGTTAAGTACTCGATATGCCATCGTTTCCAAAACCCTTGTACCATATTCTGTAGGTGATTCCAGTGGGATAGTCGGTTAACTGGTGTATTTAAAGTGGTTGGTTCCGGAACAGCAGTAAACGGTTCACCTATAATGAAATGAGCTGGGGTTAGAGGGTTTAAATCATGATCTGATATAGCGCAAAGGGGACGAGAGTTGAGAACAGCTTCGATTTGAGTAAGAACCGTGTAAAGTTCTTCGAACGTAAGAATAGTTGCACCAATTACTCGTCGTAAGTGATACTTGACGGACTTGACACCAGCCTCCCACAGACCACCAAAGTGAGGAGACGATGGAGGGATAAAGTGCCATGCGACGTTGTCCTTGGCAAGAGATGTAGCAACAGCTTCATTGTGCGCTTCTGATATTACCAACTTATGCATCTCATTAAGACCTCGACGCGCACCTTGAAAGTTGGTTCCATTATCCGAATAGACGTTAGAACATAGTCCACGTCTTGAAACAAATCGACGAAAGGCGGCGAGAAATGCTTCTGATGTGAGGTCAGTTACAAGCTCTAAGTGTATAGCTTTTGTCACCATGCACACAAAAAGACATATGTAAGCCTTTGATGTTTTTGGGTTACGGCCTCGTGAAAACTTGATATTAAAAGGGCCCGCATAATCACAGCCAGTATGCGAAAAGGGGCGACTTTGCAAGATCCTTTGCGAGGGTAAATCACCCATTAATTGTGAGGTGGTATCCTTTCGCAGCTTGAAGCATTTGTTGCATCGGAAAACAACATTGCGGATACGATTACGACATCCCAAAATCCAAAACTGCTGTCTTACAATGGCAAATGTGGCGGAAACTCCTGGATGTAGATAATTTTTGTGAATCTCTTCTATAAGGAGAGAAGAAAAACTATTATTTTCGAGAATATAAGGATGTTTTATATCAAAAGATATGTTAGCATTACTAATTCGTCCTCCTACTCTGAGAAGACCTTGACTATCAAGAAATGGAGAGTATTTAAGAAGTTTTGATTTAGGGGGTAATTGGTGTTTGTTAATTAGCGCGCGAATATCTTCACTGAATGATTTTTGTTGCACAGATTTTAATATGGTTGTTTTCGCGACTTGAATTTCTTTTAGGGTTAGGTATGAGGTACGACGATTAGATTTTTTACTTAGGGAATTGAATATAAATCGAATAACGTAAGCGAGTATCCTTTGCATACGAAACCACGACGAAGTTTTGCTGATTATATGATCGATGACATCGAAACTGTTAGATGAAGTAAGAAGCACCTGCGGCCGACACTGTCGTTTTTCGAGTAAAGGTTCGTTATCTTCCAATTTCATGGTCGCAAACTTCGGTTTTGGCCATTCGCTTTCGTCCATCGATAACCAGAGTGGACCAGTCCACCATAGATGATGGTTTGGAAGATTTGAAGGAAGAATACCGCGTGACGCGCAATCAGCTGGATTTGACTCTGATGAAATGTGATTCCAGCAATTCCTTGAAGTGGTTTCCAGTATAGCAGCTGTTCTGTTGGCGACGAAAGTAGTCCAGCGACGAGGGGGCGAGGAAAGCCAGTGTAAAACAATCTCAGAGTCACACCATGCCACGGTTCTTGAAAATGTATACGAAAACGACGATTTTATTAGATTGAATAGGCGAGTCAATAGTAATGCCCCACAAAGCTCCAAGCGAGGGATTGAAACCGGTTTTAACGGAGCAACTTTTGTCTTGGCTGCTATTATGGTTACCTTATACTTTCCTTCAGCTATCTTACAACGAGTGTAGAGAACAGCACCATATGCGAGTGAGGAGGCGTCGCAGAATCCATGAAGCTCAACGTCGTCAAATGAAGATTCAAACAACTTTCTTGGGATTCGAACTTGTTCAAAAAATGGGATTTCTTCTCGATATTTTGCCCATCGATCAGCTAGCTGCGAAGGCAGCGGATCGTCCCAGCCTAGTTTCAAGTTGGATGACCAGAGTTCCTGAAAGAGGATTTTAAAAAGTATGACCGATGGTGCAAGTAGTCCTAATGGATCAAATATCCGGGAAACTTCTGACAATAGTGAACGCCTTGTCAACGAAATAGTTGGAAGACATTTTGCCATGCGAAAAGAATACTCGTCGCTTGAAGGATTCCAATGCATCCCCAGCACTTTTACGAATGACTTTGAGCGTTCTGTATCATAGAACGAGTATTCACATTCTTCTTTTGGAAGAGAGGCTATAAGGGGCCAACAATTGGAGCTCCATTTTCGAAGCTGTAGTTTGGCCATGGAAAGAAGAGCAACTAATTCCATCTGCAATTCGATGAGTTCCTTGGTTGATTTTGCCCCTGTCATCACGTCATCGACGTAAACATCTTCCAAAAGAACACGGGCTGCACGAGGATATTCTGGTTTATAGTCTTCCGCTAGCTGTTTTAAGATTCGAACGGACAAAAATGGAGCCGGTGCTGTACCGTAAGTCACAGTACGTAAGCGATAGTGTTCGATTTCCTTTGAAGGAGAGTCGCGCCAAACAATACGCTGATAGTCAGTATCTGAATCATCTATCCAAATCTGGCGAAACATCTTAACAACATCCGCAGTGAATACAAAAGGATGTTGTCGAAAACGTAGACAAACACCAATCAAATCGCGTTGAATCGGAGGGCCTATCAATAAAGTACTATTCAAAGACTTTCCAGTTTTGTCCTTGGCTGAGCCATCAAACACGACACGCAATTTTGTGGAAGAGTTGTCCGGCTTCAACACTGCGTGGTGGGGAAGATAAAAACACCGGCCATCAGGCGTGTCAATTTCTTCACGAGGAATTCGCTTCATGTGGCCTAAGTTAATATATTCTTGCATGAAATTATAATATAATTCTCGCAGTTTTGAGTTTTGAGAAAATCGACGTTCCATTGCAAAAAGACGAGAAACAGCTAGGGAAAGAGTGTTTTCGAACGAAGGATTTTGTGTTTTAAACGGAAGTTTTACTACATACTTCCAATCTGGTGACCGAGAAAATGTCTTGCAGAAGTGCTCTTCTGCCTTATCGACTAAAACTGAATGATTAGCTGGAAGAACCTCTTCGAGTTCCCAAAACCGTTGTAACGATGAGTCTATGTCGACAATAGAGTGAAAAGAGGTGAAGTGATTCGATTCTTCTGGTTCAAGGAATTGTCCCGTAATAACCCAACCAAATGAAGTATTTTGAGCGATTGGGCATCCATCAGAACCACGAATTTGACCCTCCTTTAGAATGCTCCAAAGCTTATCACCACCAAGAAGAACATCAATGGGAGCAGCGATATTAAAGTAGGGATCAGCGAGTTCAAGATTCAAAATATGAGACCAGGAAGAAACGTCGATAGATTTCGATGGTAAATTTGAAGTCAATTTATTAAGTATATAGGCATCAACAAACAAATGTGAACAATTGATGCGCGAATGAAGATTTAACGATATGCGACCCTTCGTATATCCTATTTCCGTAGACGATAAACCGAGGATAGGAATTCTTGAATGGTTTCGATGATAACCGAGTCTTTGAGCGAAAGATTCAACAACGAATGTAGATTGTGACCCGGAATCAAGAAGCACACGACAGTCTATAAGATTTCCTTGAATGTCTTGAATTTTAGCCAAGAGTGTTGGTAGAAGTGTTTTCTTCCGACAACCAAATTCAAGCGAATGATTACTTATAAGTGGAGTGGGAGCTGAAGCAGTAGCGGTATTTGAGAACGGAGGTTGAGATTTATTCGAAGAGTCCGAAGGAGAAGATTGAGGCTTGGTGGTTGCATCCTCGGGATGTACCAGCGAATGATGGCGTGATTTGCACACCCGACAACGAAACGAGGAATGGCACTTATGCGACGAATGCCCTGCACGAAGACAGTTGAAGCATAAAGAATTGTTTTTTGCAAAGCCTCGACGAGAATTAATGTCTAACGCGACGAATTTTGCACACTGAGGAAGGATATGACTACCCTGACACATTGGGCATTTGGATGACGAAACTGAATCTGAAGGCCCAGCTAAATGAGCACGAATATTGCTTGGTTGTTTTGTCCGCGACGTGACCGAACGACTGCTAACGGATTGACATGCCTCAAGAGCATCACAACGCTGTTCTAGGAATTCTAAAAGTTGTATTATAGTACAGTCGTCTCGAGAACCGATATGTTCTGCCCATGATTGTTTTGTGTTGGGATCAAGTTTGTTCAATAACAAATAAATAAGCCACGGGTCACGACTCGATTTGTTCAACGCACTAAGCCCACGCACGACTTCATCGGCACCGTCCGAAATTTTACGTAAAGTTTGCGCATTGGACACACTGGCCGTAGGAAGCGACAAAAATGTTTCAATAAATGATTGAACGATAAGTTGGCTACGGTCGTAGCGCCTTTCTAGGCGATCCCATGCTTCGGAATAATTAGCATCGCTTATACTTATGTGCTTAATTAAATTAGCTGCATCATCCCGTAGATAGGATTTCAAATAATGAAACTTATGGGTTGGACTAAGATTTTTCTTAGTATCAACCGACCCCAGAAAAAGATCTCGAAAGGAAGGCCAATCTTTGTAGCTTCCGCTGAATGGTGGCACAATAATAGATGGAAGCTGAGTAGTATTCGAATTACTAGACGGCGACGACGCAGACGAGTTTAATTTTTCTAAAAAAACTGATTGCTGATCAGCTAACCGGTCGATAGCTGATGTTTTAACGGAAAGTTCATTGGCGTTTACCCTGTCGCGGATAGCTTTGATTATTTGGGCATTAGTAACAAAATACTTTGTTTCGTATGCCGAAAATTCATTTTCGATTTCATCGACCTCTTCTTCTTGAGAATGTTCTAGAATCTCGTTATGAAGAGCGGAAAATTCTGACCACGCGGTCTCTAACTTATTCAACCGAACTTCTAACATTTCGAGAGTTGTAGAATCGTCAATTGCTTCCATAAATGCTGCCGCCCGAGTTAAACGCCCTTTCGCGTTACCACATTTGATTTTCAATGCACCAGACATCGCACAATTAATTGTATTTAATGATAATATCAAAAACTTTATGTTTAAAAAGTGTATGTATATATGTGTATATTCGTTGCCGAAATTGACCCAGTATATCTTATAATTTGTAAGTTATTTTGATCAAACTGTACCGATTTCAAATTATGAAATGAATAGTTATTAACAAAAAAAAAATCTTCCGAGCTTTATAACAGTTCACTTATATCACATGATGAGCTCCGAATGTATACATATAGATATCATACAATCAATATACGTAACTTCGAACTCTTTAATAAAATAAAACACTTCCAATAAAATTCGTTCTTCAATTTTCGTGTCTAAACTATTCGGCTTCGAAAGGACCAAATTATGTTGCGGAATGAATGGACTGTAAGTTCTTTAATTTGCCAGGTTATTTGCCGATAAAAAAAATAAATAAGAGAATAGATCTTATAAAAAAAATTAAATATGTATTTATCAATATAAATAAATGATACACTTTTGTTACCCAGGTCTGCTGCGCTTGACGATCGAATTAAAAGAGATCGATGCTTACAAAAATTCTTATTAGCAAGCCAAAGAAAATAGACACAAAAGAAATTCAACAATTGAGTGAAAACTGAGAGTTTAGTAGATAACAAAAAATTATTAACTGCAATTTTATGTATTAAAAAACATAGTGAATGATTTGAATGTTTGGCAAGTTAGAACAATAATAATTAATGATATAATGTTTGATTGAGATTATGAATGATTGTAAATCCAAAAATAAATTAAACTTGAATGAGGTTAAATATTTCAATGAGTTGAATGAATGTTTAGTTTTTTTTTTGTATGACAGTTATGTTGATTGATTCCTGAACAGGGACCAAAATGCAAATTTTTAATCTGAGTAAAGCATTATCAAAAATCTCAATAGCTTATTCGCAAAGTTCGGATTAGAGATAATTAATTCAAACTCTTTATTATGAAATATCTGAGGTCTTCTTTTAAGTAAATTCTGATGCTGCCACCCAATATATAGCTTAGACAAGGTGAACCAATCTAAGCAGACAAATAAAAATAAAAGTGAGATTGTTTATTCACTCACTTCTAATTTGCATTATTTTGAGATTATGTTTAATTTATTAATTAGTTTGATGAATGCAATTTCACTTTCTTCTGTTGTCCGAGTGTTTTTATTTCTTTTTGTATTTTTTCTCCAAACCACAAGCATAACAGACACAAAAATTTGCATTGCATGATAAATGCTTTTGAAAATTCAAAAGAAGCAAAAAACACTTTCGCATGAGAACGAATTATTGTGTGAATGTATCTTTAAGATGAATCAATCATGAAATTACGAAATGGTAGATTAAACAGCGGCTATAGCTTTTTGCTATCGAAAGTATCTGCCACAGGAAAGAGTGCTTTATTCAAGTTTGAATATACTAAGTACCGAGAGGAATAAATTATTGTAATGATGTCAGATTCAATTTGCTTGTTCTATCTTTTTTAACAAATAGCTTTACGAGTTTACCAGTTCTATCCAAGCTATTTATTAGTTCGTAACGCGTTACACTCCAGCAGAGCCAAAAGCCAACCCAGTGCCATGGAGTTGACAGTGGCAACTCATATTACATAACCAACGTTACAACTGAAATAATTGCGTTATTTTGCTTTTGTCAGCAGTTTAATAAAACAAATGCACATTTCCCCATCCAGGTCATTAAGTGAGCAATTAGATTATTTTGTAGATTTAAAAAAAACACATGTAGTTATGTGTGTGATTGTTTAAGTTGATTTCTCTTTTTATATTTATCACATGCACTGTAATTTAATATATTTTTCTGAACTAAACGTTTTTATAAGAAATAATTGCTTGATCTCAGTAATTTTATAAGGTTAGAGCAGGGTTCAAAAACAAAAAAGTTAAATATAGCAACCCTAGAATTGGAGAGAAATTAAGTTTTTTTTTTCATTTGAGACCGTTATTTTTGATTTGATGTTGAACATTTGAACTATTATATGAGTATTTCAATTTGGAGTTAGTTAAATAATATGTTTTGCGCGAAACAGATTAAACCAGCAACAGCACCAGCATCGTCAACAGCAAACAGCACGCTGAGCAGCAAACATTTCTCAAACACATTGCCACCAGCAACGTCATTTCATCTGCTTGACATTTCATATAGAAAAAAAGCTTTTCATTGTGGTGCCACTGAATATTGCAGTGGGAACGTTGACAACACTGCACCAGCAACAGCAATCTTAGGAATTCGGCCTAACGACGCTGTTGGCGTTGCTGTTGCTGTTCTAATTGTGTTGAACAATTGAAATACATTCAGCCTTATTTACTAACTCATTTTAGCGACGGAGTAAAGTTACTTCGACTTTACAATGGCTCTAATCCTGAAAAACCTATTTATAATGAAAATGCACGAGGAATAGCGGTGGAATAAACTAACACTGGTTCATAGGAGGTTTTTGTCATTTTGAGATGACATCTTGTGAAATTTACAAAAAGAAGTGTAAGCAATTTTTTTTTTCGTTTCTTACTAAGACAAAAAGGATAGATGATATTTTGCAATAATAAATTATTTAAATTTTCCAAACGCTCTAACATTTGTACGGTATTGGGAACGCAACGTGGTTGGTACATTAATTTATTGGATTTGAACTTTATACCATACAATCCAATTTTAAATGTATCCAATTTCCAATATGCATACAATGATAATAAAATGAATAATAATGCAAATCAGCTGGGGTTTGATTTAGGTGTATAATAACCAGTGTTGTTCCTCTACGTGTCGACTTTGATTGTCTACATTAATGCGTAGACAATTGTGTCGACAATGTAGACAATGTAGACAATGTCGACTATGGTGTCGACAATGTAGACGAAGCATGCCAGCCAATCTGTCATTCTTGATTTCTCTGTCACATTGTTTACTTCATTTAAGAAAATTTCAGGTGTTAATTTGAGTTTTTATTCAAATATTGGTCGACGAAAAAATAAAGGTTTCGATCACCTAGGTTTTCTTTTAATGGAAAACAATAACAAATTTGTAGCATATTGTACAGTGTGCAACAAAAACTACAAAATACTGCACAGGTAAATAAAAATTTGTTAAAAAAAGCATATTCATATCCTAATAATAATGCCTTCACATTCATTTATGAAAGGAATGCCTGTAAGCAATCCCAATCACCTGCGACATCTTAATCCGGCGATGTCTCTATGATATTTTTGATTGATGACAATGATTTTGGCTCGAGCTCTGATTTATTAGACGAAACATAATAAGAAAAATTGAATGTCTACGTTGTCTACATTGTTGACATTGGCATGTAGACAATCAGGAATTGTATACGTTGAATTGTCTACACGTAGACAATCGTGTAGTCTACATTTTTTGTCTACATGGAAAAACACTGATAATAACCAAAGTTTTAGATTTGTCACTTTTCTTCCCAGTATATTCCCAGTATATTTGACATAAGGAAGGCGTAGCTAATACGGCTAAGAAAATTTATATTAAATAAGGATTTGTTTGACGTGGCGTAAACCCGAAGTAAGTGCTTCGGCTCGGTTTAACTATTCCGAGGTTGAACCCAGTATTAGTGAAAAATAATAAATAAGGCTGATTGGCTGTACAAATTAATGGCGGCCGCTGTTGCTGTTGGCGGTGCTGTTGCTGGTTCAATCTGTTCCGCACTTTATGTTTTACTTTAATTTCATCTTTTAGAACAGCCTTAAGTCCGTAGGAGAAACTTTTAAATTAAATAAGTTATAACAATAGTTATTAAAAACTAAACTCAATTTTAAGATTTATATACATTATCAATTGAGAGCTTTTTTTGGCGACGTCTGTTCAAAATGTGTTTGGCCGCGTAACGACTATTGGGCTCATCACATAAATGCTGTCATACCCTTCTAAGATGCAATGTATTAGTCGATGGTTATCAACATAAATAAAATTTACAGCATGAATGTAATGATTTAAATATATGTTTATCTGTAGCATTATTTAAAATATATATATTATGTATAAAGAAAAATTATTATTTCCATTAAAAATTTATATTATTATAAAAATATGTAAGAATAAATCTATTAATTATAGATGTATTCACTTTGAAAATTGAAGATTTTAAAATATTAATAAAAATAAGGCAGTTTTAGACTCTAAACATAAGCGAATCTTGGTTGAAAGAATACAAAAGACCGAATTGAACTATAAAACGCGATTTTGTGATAATTGAACATTTTTTCAATTGGCGCTGTGAAATTTTATCAGTCTTGGCGGTCATATTGGTAACATCTGTCAAATGTGTTACTTATCAGTCAGTTACTGATGTCAAATCACCATGGCAAGTAAGACGATTGAACAGAACGTCCAAATAATAAAACTTTATTATTACAAAGGGTTTTCGTTAGTGCAAATGTCATAGTCGACTCTTCAACGGTTGTTGGCCAAATTTGAGATGATAGACTTAGTAACCAATCAGTAAACATTCGTACGTCAAAGGAACGCAAGATCGACCGATAACATAAGAAGAGGACCCTAACTCTGGCCAACACATATTTAGCGACGAGGCGCATTATTGGATGAATGGCTGTGTGAACAAGCAAAATTGTCACCAATGCAAACAAGGTTCCGCAGATGACAATTCATCCTTAAAAAGTTACCGTTTGGTGTAAATTTTGGCTCGGCAAAGTCATTGCTCCGTACTTTTTCGAAACTAAAGTTGCTGAGGTGGTCACCGTCAATGGTGAGCGCTGCAGAACGATGGCAACCAATTTATTTATGCCCAAAATGAACCATATGTATCTAGACGAGATTGATTCCAGCAGGGTGGTGCTACGTACAACTCAGCGGACGCCATGATTAACATTCTGCATGAACGATTTGAGGTTAAGGTTATCAAAGATGTAATGTAAATCGAACCCTAAGGTCCGGCGATTTGCCCCGCTGGAATTTTTCTTCTAAGTTTTCCTGAAGTTGCAGGTGTATGCGAATAAACCACAACTGACCGATGCATTTAAGGTGAACATAACATAGGCTATCGCTCTTATTCTGCGGTATCTGTGGACCACTCGGATCTGTGGCATGGAAGAATTCCGAGCCAGACATTTGAACGATGTTAAATTTCATTCAAGATTTCATAAAAAATTTCAAATAAAAAAAAATTGTTGATACCTTACACACAGCTACCCGCCCTTATTGAAAAACACTTACAATATCTCCTTCTTTTAAACAATGTTATTTAAAGTCTTAGGCTAGGCGCGCACATTCAATTTTTAGTTTCGAAACTGCTTGGTTCGAGCAACTAAAAAGTTTGAGTTTTGACACAAACTAAACTATTGCCCGCACATTCAATTTTTAGTTGCACAACTGTTTGGTTGCTTATAGAAAACAGATGAGCTATTTGGTTGAATGTCCGCGCAGGTGCATATAATTATATGTTACACAAAATAGCGAACTCATTTAAGGCAATCGTTTAGTTTGTGTCAAAACACAAACTTTTTAGTTGCTCGAACCAAGCTGTTGCGAAACTAAAAATTTAATGTGCGCGCCTAACCTTAAACGTACAATAATGTACTCGTATGTATGCGTTTAAGTTTTTTGATAAAAACGATAAAGGCTTAGCACGCAACGAATTATGCTGTTAAAGGCACGTTTAATGTTTCTTATCTCTGTCCGCAAAATATCTGATATCCGTACGAAATTATTATTAAGGTTTTTGTATTTTTTTTTAAATTCACACACATCAAAAATAGGAAAATATGTTTGCTTAACTTTTGATACTCTTTTTAAACTTTTTAAAATCTTCAGTAAAAATTTCATTAAAATCCGTTGTACCCATTATTCAAGGAAAAATGCTCAGTAATATCTTAATTTAAATTTTTTTGTATCGAATTATAGATCGTAAGAACTAAGCGAAAGAAAAAAATTTTATCAAAATTTTAAGTGCCGTTTTCAAGAAAAATACGATATTCGAAAACATTTTTTGTACTGTGCGACCTCTATTTTCAGATAAAATACATTTTTTTCATACATCTTGCATAATAGTGTTAAGAACTGTTAATTGTCGAGATATACAAAAATCAATAATGGGGCTATCGAAATGTTGACTTTTCAACAAAAAATTTAAATTGTTTTTCAAAAACCAAAAAACAATCAATATTTGAATACACAATATTATTAAGAAGCTTTAGCATAATGTCTCGACATTAATTGTACCGTTTTTGAGAAAATCGAAAACAAAAATTAGATGATTCTAGGGGGGTATCATTAATAACCATTTTGCAGATTTTGTTTGTCAACCATTAGGTTTTAATTAATGAAATTTGTGCACACTTTTATAGCCTTATTCATTATTTTTCACTAAGGTTCATGCTCGGAGTAGTTAAACCGAGCCGGAGCACTTACTTTGGGTTTAAGCCACGATAAAGAAATCCCTATATTATTTTCTTAGCCGTTTTAGCTTCGCCATCCTTATGTCAAATATACTACCAAAAAAAGTCACCAATCTAAAACTCTGGTTTTTATACACGTAAGCAAACCCCAGCTCATTTCCGAAATTATTCATTTTATTATAATTGCATGCATATTAATAATTGAATACATTTGAAATTGGATTGTAATGATCAAATACAATAAATGAATGTACCAACCAGATTGCGTCCCCAATACCGTACAGCTGTTAGAGCGTTTGAAAAATATAAATAATTTATTAATGCAAAATATCTATCCGCTTTGTCTTAGTAACAAACGAAAAAAAATTGCTTACACTCCTTTTTGTAAGTTTCACAAGATGTCATGTCAAAATGGCATTTAGATACTAAAACGGCCTTAAACCTCCTATGAACCAGTTTTAGCTTATTCCGTCGCTATTTCTCGTGCATTTTCATTATAAATAAGCTTTTTAGGATTAGAGTGGTTGTAAAGTCGAAGTAACTTCACTCCGTCGCTAAAACGAGTTAGTAAATAAGGCTGTTAGTGTGGAACAGTTTTTGAAAAAAAAATAATTATTTTCTAAAATTTATAAAAATAAAATGCACGACTGGGTCGCACGAACTTGCTCCTATGTAATCGACTGGGAATTTTAAAAACGAATGTTATTAGAGAAAATTGTTCATAAGGATAAAATTAATTTTTAAATTCTTTTAGTAGTAACAGAATGCTATGCAAATATGAATTTATGCAAGAACAAAAATTATAAGTCCTTGAAGTGGTTTCTTTAAAAGAAGCTTGTATATACAAACTTTTTGAAAGCTTTTTAAGAAAAAATGTTGGTACGCTAATTTAAAGTTTTTATTATTGTTCGAATAAAAATTAAATTTACGAAAAGAAATATTGACCCGTTTCGGAGATATCGAATTTTCAAAAAAAGAAAAAAATAGATTTTTTTTTCAAAAATTCAAAAAATATTTATTTTAAAGTTTTGAAATGCAATGTGTTTTAGACTTTTTAGAAGCTTCTCTATAAAAATGTTCATTAAGATCCGTTATGTGGATAATGAGAAATTCAAAATTCGAAAAAATGGTTCTATGGTAGGTACAAGCTGTAATATCTTAATTTCAAAATTTTTTTTATTAAATTAAAGATCGTAAAAATTAATTGAAAGAAAAAAAATTTTATCAAAATTCTAGGTGCCGTTTTCGAGAAAAATACGATTTTTGAAAACCATTTTTTTTAATTTTTTAGCATTTGTATGGTAGGTACCTTTATTTTTAGGTAAAATAAAAAATTTTGTTTCACATTTTGTAGATCATATTGAGAAACTTTTATTTATCAAGTTTAAAAAAAATCTAGCATGGGGTTTTCAAAATATTGAGTTTTGAAAAAAAATTTTTGAAGTTTTTTTTAAAAATCCAAAAAAAAATTTTTTGAAAATTTGAGTAAACAATTCTATTTATGTTTTTGAGGAGCTTTAGCAAAAAAAAAATTATCAAAATCGGTTGAACCGTTTTTGAGAAAATCAAAAACAAAAAAAATGGTTCCATGGGGGGTACCCTCAATAATCATTTTTCGGAAAATTTTTTTCAACCAATACCTAGATTTAATTAAATAAAATTTTTCTGTATCTTTATTTTTAAAATCTGTCGAACAGTTTTTGAGAAAAAAAAATGTTTATAAAATTTCGAAAAAAATGCGTATGGGGGGTACCGTTATTTTTGGTCTTAAAAAAAAAAAGAAAAAAACGTGTGGGGGGAAAAAATTAAAAATAATATGTACCAAGTTTAAAGAAAATCGGCCGAGTCGTTTAGCCTGTAGTCGAACAGACAGACAGACAGACAGACAGACAGACAGACAGACAGACAGACAGAATTGCGAGACCCACTTTTTTAGTCTTCGCTATCATCGTAATGTCAACTTTGATCAAAATCTCGAGTTCGATTTTTTTTACGAATGCATAACTTGCCTTATAGTACCTATAAGTCGCAAGTAAAAATTGTTAACCAACCTGGTACCGTTATTTTTGGTTTAAAAAAAAAATGTCACAGTGAAAATATTTGAAAATGGTATCAACCTGATTGTAATGCCGTCTGATCAAAATCTCCAGTTAGATTATTTTTTTTTCGAATCAATAACATGCCATTTTTAGCACAAAATTATTATAAGCGACGAAGTACATTTCGACTAGGCTGGCCGGCCGGCGGCCGTCGGGCGGCGCACAGTGGGGCCATTTCTATGGGAGAGCGGAAAAAAGTCCATAAAAACTGAACCACTTAACCAATTTGGATGAAATTTTCAGAGATGAAAGAAGTTTTGGAAAGAAAGCTCCACAAAAACTTTCCACCCACTGCCACGCCCACTAACAAAAAAAAACTCAAAATTGTTAAAAATCCAGGTTTTGTTCCAAGTAAAGGTTAAAGATGGTGCTTTTTTCGAAGTAAGTTGGCCATTCAAATTTTCCACACCCTCTTTTTGGCGTTTTTTACTGTTTTTTTTTTTACTTTTTTGTAGTAGGTACTTGTTTTGTGTTAAATCGGTCTTTTTAGTGCCGTAAAATCGGAATCACCTAACTGATTTAAATAAAGTTTTCAAATTTTATAAAGGTTAGTTTAAGAAATGAAAACAAAATGTTTCCATCCATTGACACGCCCACACAAAATTTTATCGAAATTCCAAAGTTATAACGTTAAATTTTGATTAATTTGAAAAATATATTTTCGCGAAAAAAAAATCAAATAAAATGCTTGAATCATGGAATTATTATGTATGTATGTGTCGGCTTAGACGTCAATTTTTGTTTAAGAAAGATAATGGAAAGAAGCAATGTTATTCTTATTTTCAGTTAAAAATTATGAAAATTCAGGTTTTCATAGTTATTATAGCGAAATTGTGTGTATCCAAAGAAGTAACTTTTAACGTAGTGGTAAATCATAAAAATAGTATAACCATTAAAAGACAAGTGTCAATTTACAAACGCATAGTCAAACATTCATGAATGCATTAAACCAGCAACCCGTTATATGTTTTGTGTTTACTACTGAAACTTGCACCAAATAATGGGCAAACTTCAAAGCATAACCAAAAATGTTTAAGACATTTTTTTCAATAATGAAAAAGAGTTTTTTGGTAAGAAGTAGTACGTTACGAAATAGAACCACATGTATATAAAAAAAAACAAAGAGTTTAATTTATATTAATATTAATTCTAAGTCATTAAAAAATGTGTATTAGTTCACCCATTTTAAACCTAATTCTTACTGATGTACCATTTAACTATGTTTTTTTTTAATAAAAAAATCACTAATCACTGTGCGGATTTGCAGGTATTTGCAGCTAAATTTTGTTTGAATGTAAGCAGTGACATAACTACATCGAGAAAATAGCTATTTCAGACCAGAGGAAAGTGGAGCTTTTTTTAAATGACTACAACTTTCCATTAATGTGGACTGAGTCTTATATTGTGCTACCGTAATTCACTAAAAATGTTTTTGTCGAATTTTACCGCCGTTTTGTATTATTAGGCATCCTAAATAAGCAAACAAAACAATCCCATTTTTAGTTCATCCCAAATAGTCGTAACACCCTATGAAAGTTAAATCAAACTCCCACACTACTTCAAATATTTTGACTTTGACCGTCTATTTAGGTGTAAAGAATTCAGTTTTGGCCCAAGTCCTTAGTGTACCCAGATTCTCTGGCTAATTTACTGTGAGAAACATGAATCAACTAATCGAAATCAGCACTTTTGGAAAATCGAGTTTTTTCCGCATTGGCCCACTGTGCCACGTTTATGTGAGTCATTGTTGTGCTGCTTAAAACCAACTGATGTTTGAAGCCATATTTGATTTAAATTCTTAAATCGAGTTTCATTGCGGTCAGATTGTGCCCATTTTTCTTTGAACCTCGACGAAAATTGTAAGATTGCATGGTTTAGCTCACATTTCTTTTTTGCGGGACAGTGGGTGCGTTCCTGAAGTTGTAATTTTAAGTTAGACAATTTTTCCTCCAACAATGCCTTTCCAGACTCTTTCATGATTCGAAATAGCTCCATCCGTGTTAAAAACAAGTCATTCGAATATGAACCTACGCCAAAAAGTAAACCTTTTGAAATTGCCCAAAGTGGTAGTTAAAAAATAAAAAAAAATAAAAAAAAATAAAAAAAAATGGAGCACATATGAGCACCCGTTCTTTTTAGAACTTTACAGACAATAGGTTAAACTACATGAAAATACTTAAATCTGGATGTAGAAGAGTGTAGAAGTTAACTTTAAGCTTAAGCTTTTAAAAAAGAACTAAAAAACTCTTATTATTAATACACACTTGACTTCCGATACAAAATAGAAAAAAAAATTTCCACAATTTTTAATTTTTTATTAAAATATTAAAAAACACACCTGACGCTGTCGATTCCATGTTCAAACTTAATTTTACCTTTATTTTTAAGAAAGTGACAGCTATTTAAAAGCCAACACTTTTTGCGAACCTTGCAAGTGCTCGCTTTGGAGTAGGAAATCTTGTAACAGTATAAAATGAGCGCGGTTTAGATGCATTGTAATATTTTATAACTGAATAGTAACAGATAAAACTCATATCTTTCGTTTCATTTTTTGAATTAATTCCGACTTTGCCATATAGGTCGCCCCACTGTGCGGCGGTGTCATTGGGCTTTATTTCTTTGGGTATGCCATATAGGCAATGCCGTAACAGTTACTGGTGACCGCTATCGGGACATGTTTAAAAACTTTCTTGTGCTCGAATCGGAACTTGTAACCCAACCTGTATTGATATCTTATTTCACCCGCTGTCTCATTTCTAAGAAAATTCCAAATTGAAGCATCTCGTGGTGTAAGTTATTCAGATGAGTATGCACAGACCTTACGCACTATGTTTTTATTGTAGAGTTTTCATAGCTGGGCACCGTTAATCAAACAGTTAACTTCGTTAATCGTTAATCCGCTACTAAAAAAGTTAGCTTCGTTAAACGTTAAAGCGTTAAATTTCGGAAGAATTAACGCAAGTTAACGTTAATCGTTAATCCGTTAACATGTGATAAAAATTGCATTTTTTATATTTTTTTTTCTAAGCACCGGCGCTAAGTAATGCCGGTCGTCCACTAGGCGATCAACGCACAAATTTCGAATTCAACGCATTCAACTCTAATGTACGGTGACTTCAATTCTGTTCAACCAACGGGTTGGATCTAGTTGTTGGCCGTTGCTCAAGGAATTTCGCAACAAGTGTACGGGTGGTGTACGAGCTCGTGTCGCTCCTTGAAAATGTTCCATTAGTTCCTCAACGTGAATTACGTAAGTTGCTGCACAAGTGTAACAGTTCGCGTATACACTAAAACCGAATCATCGGCCGATATCAGGTCGGAGCTATTCGGACGACTGTCCCGGACGTTCGTCTGCATACACTCCTTCCGATCTCGGATGGTGCCGGTATGACTGTGAACTTTGGATATGAAAGTAAATTTTTTTTTTAATTTAAGATTTTTTCTTTATGTCTGCAACAGTCAGTTCCATCTCCGATGAAATTTCGGCCCATTGTCATTTAGCAATGTCTCAAAGAGGTGCCCTATTATAAATGGGATTAATTAATTTTCCAGTATCCATATTTTATTTTTACTTGCGATATACATAGGTATTATAGGGCACATTCTGCATTTGGAAAAAAAAATCGAACTCGAGATTTTGATCAAAGTTGACATTACGATGATAGCGAAGACAAATAAAGTGGGTTGGACAATTCCGTTTGTCTGTCTGTTTTTCTGTATGTCTGTACGATTAGCGATTAGTTTTTGAAATTATTTCCTAAAATTTATACTACTAAATACTTAAAATTGGCATGCCAAATTTTATTTTCGAAAAATTTTAAAGAAATTTGTTATATAAAAAATTATTTTAATAATAAAAGGATTTTTAAACTTTGTTTGCATAAATTCATACTTTTCTGGAAATCAGACGGCAATTTCATGCATTTGAAGATTTTTACCTCATTAAATCCATGTTTTATACTTATAAAATGTATCTTAAATTCCAAAGTAATTTTAAATAAGAGCAAGTTCGTGCGATCCAGTCGTGCATTTTATTTTTGCATGAATTTCATCGCAAGAATCAACCGGACAGCTGCCGAAAAATCCAAACATGTTGGGATATGCCGGTTGATCGCTTATTATCGGGCGTCATCGGACGATGTCGCTTTCAGTGGTGTACGCGCTCTCTTTCCTTTCTATACGTTTGGTTCGATCGGCCGATTTTGGCTGACAACGCCCGAGTATACTTCGGCCGATGACGGATAAGGTGTACGCGAGCCGTAAAAGGTTATAAATTCGTTTATCCAACGAAAGAGTTGAATAAAAAGTTGAACGAAGTTGGTTGAACTTATCGCGCACATAGTGGACGACTGGCATAATGAAATGATCAAACGAAACGAATCTCTTCGCAGTTTTCTCACTCGCATGCACCATCAAAATATAATACGTACCTAGCTGTTTTTGTTTCACCCGCGGCACGCGCCGCACGGCACTTGTCAAATACTTGTCTCATACTTTTCTGAACCTGTTTTTCGCGCCGCGTGATAAATAGTAGGCATTGGATTAACGATTAACGGACTTAACGTGGATTAACGGATTAAACGTGTCCGTTAACATTTTTAAAAGTTAACTTAAAAGTTAATCCGTTAATCAAAATGTTAACTTCGTTAATTAACGATTAACGGATTAACGAGTTAATGCCCAGCTATGAGAGTTTTTTTAGTTGACTGGTACACTGAAAAGTTACGCACTTTGGTTTGAGGAAATAATTGACCATTTTAAACAACAGAATCATTTAACTTTTCTAACTTTACCACTTAATCCTAAAACGTCACAAATGTAAATGTTAAAAAAAAAAATTCTTCCGCTTGCAAAAGCCTTGAATCATATCCAAGTTTATAATCCTAACGTGCTTTTAATTAACTTACCTTCAACAATGTACATAGTTAAAAAAAATTAAAAATTAAATTTGGTGGTGCAAACAGCTCGGAGTGAACCAGGACCTAGTGACTTACAGGTCTCAACCATTCCTGTGTACACCCCTGAAAACTTTCTTGCAGCGACTGAGAATCGAACTCGAGACCTTTACAAATAAACAACGTAGTTACACTGCACTAACTATTTCAGACTTGCAATTTTCTTATCTCACCTTTCCTGTTTTTGTTCTAAAAAGATGTCGCAGTTATTTTAAGATCATTCTTAAAAGTATATACTTTTTGTTTTCGAAAGTTTAAATGATAGATCGAGAAAGAAAAATTATTTTTATCTAAAATCGTAGTGATCATAATATTCACTGCTCTAAACGAAACCAAACTGCATTTAAAATTCCACATGCATAAAGAATAAAAAAAAAACAAAAAAAATAGAACTATCAAGTAAGGAGCCGTAATCACTGTTAGAAAATGAATTTGTATTCAGCACAGGATGACATTCATGCCTAGCCCATAAATGAAAAACATATAAGCACTCCCACCAAATCAAGTCGTCGTCATCCCCTCAATTTGTCTAGATTATTATGTATCTGCAACTCAATGCAAAACCTAGATACCTTTACTATGAAAAAAAAATTCTCATCCTTGTATCAAATTTTTCACTGAAACTTAAGAAAATTCAATGTAAACGATTCAAGATCCAACCAAGCGAATCCCAAGACCTAATGTTGAAAGAAATACAAGACGAAGTGAAAATTCTGCACAGTTCCATGACGAAAGATAACTTTTCTCTTGTTGCCATTCTGCCTATGGCTCCAGCTCTAGCTCCATGTCATGTCTTGAACAATTTACGAGTATCTGATTATAATATTTGCAATGCGTTTTTATCAACCTGTTCCGCTTCTTGGGGTATCTTCGTATTCAATATCTGCATCCGTCTAGTATATTTAACCAGTGCTGTCGAAAGTACTTCAATCAAAGCTTTGTGTTACGATAAGACTTTATTCGAAGAGAGTTTAATACATGCTACAACTAGCGACTAATATCAAGTAATAAGAAAGTAATAGAAATAAAGAAAAATAATCAATACAACACTTACATCACAAATGAATTCTTCTACTAGTTCTATAAGTTTACCACTACTGTCATATAATTTTTCACTTCTAAGTATCAAAAACGGATTAAAATAAATGAAATCGCTTGGATATGAATGTGTAAAATATTTCCTGACTTGACGTTATTACGTACTACGTTTGTACATATATAAAACTTATAGTACTATCAAGAAGACGAAAGATTGTGGCGACATCTTAAATATAGGGACAACAATACTTGCTAGATTTGTCTCTGCTAAATTTAATAATAAAATATTCCTTTTTTTACTACTTGTTTTGTATCTTATCCTACTCTCCACTGTAAAATCTAGCACTAATTTCAGCGCTAATTTCAGTGTCACCACCAGGCTAGAGTTCGCAGTAAAAAAAAGTACTATGTACTTTCAGAATTCAAAAGTCGACGGCACTGTTTTCAAACAAAATATTCGCATCATGCTTGACTTACTAGGCTTGTTGGACCGAAGAATAATAAATTTTATTTATGAGTGATTGATTATGTGTAGCTTATTTCATTACATTTACGTGACTTTATTTAAACTTTTTTTCTAATCTTATTTCTTTTTTAATTTCAGGATCACCGTGGCACGTTGAAATAATGTCTTCACCGGGATTAACAGCACTAGGCGAGTCGACACGCCTCGTACCAGCAAATACGCCGGCGGTTTTTGAGATTCTGCCGCCTCCTGGAGCAAGCCTTTCCAAAGGCGAATGCGTGGCCACAGTTTTAACGCCTAACAAATCCAAACTGAATGCCCGCGTTACCCATGAGGCGGCAAACGGTGCAGTGCGCATCGAATTTGTCCCCACCGAAGTTGGAACGCATATCATCGAAGCTGCAATTAGCGGAACGAAAATATCTGGCGGACCTTTGGTAGCAAAGGTCTATGATGCCAGTTTGATACAAGTGACCGATGTCAATGGAGGAGTTGTCGGACAGCCATGTCAGTTCCGTGTAGACGCCAGTGCTGCTGGGGAAGGTCAATTAGAAATATCGATTAACGAGGGAGAAGTCCCGAATCATGTGCAAGTTGTAGGTGGTGGACGTTGCTTAGTCTCGTTTACGCCCGAGCAAGCCAAGCCACATCTTATAGATATTAAATTCAATGGAGAAACCGTCCGAGGGTGTCCGTTTGTATGCTCGGTGGCGGACACAAGTCGTGTCATGCTGAATCTCACAAATCTCGAATTGATCCCCGTCAATAGACCGGCTTCGTTTCACATCACAGTTAGTGGAGGAGGAGCAGCCGAGTTAGCGGTCAGTGTTCGAGGACCACATGGTGAGCTACCAGTCCGCGTGACTGGAGACATTCATGCTGGCTTCACTGCCGAATTCACTCCAAACACTGTTGGCGGACACTCAATAAATGTGGAGTATAATGGCTTCCCTGTGCAAGGAACACCGTTCCTCGCCAAGGCCTATGACGCAACTAAAGTTGTCGTTGGAAGTGTGTCGAGAGGAACGGTAGGTCGCTCCGTCCAGTTCACAGTTGATGCTGGAGATGCGGGCGAGGGAAATCTAGAAATAACGATTTCTGCTAAAGGCCTTAACATACCCACACAAGTTCATCCGCAGGGTAATGCAAGGTAGGTTACCCTCAAGATCTTCAATTTTAGAAAGCGTTGCAATGTTGAACTCTTTGTTTTCAGATTCTCCGTATCTTTCGTCCCGGCTGAAGCATGCGAGCACACAATCAACGTATCGTTTAACAAAATGCCCGTTCCCGGGTGTCCCATTACCGTTAATATAAGCGGTGGGATGTCAGGGCCGCAAGTTTCATTAGGTGGGCCCGGCCCAGTACATCAGCCAAATTCTTTTGTAATCAATCACACCGGCGGTCGCTTAGAAGATATTGAAGTAAATGTCGAAGGTGAGTTTGGCATTTGATCTTAAGTTAAGGATTCAAATGGTGGATACGAACTTTTGATTGATTTTTTTTTTTGGCAAACTTAAACCTTAAAAGGACTGGTTGCATATACAATCGCACACATCATTATTCTGTATAGCAAAAACTAAATTCAAAGGATTCTTATATTTTTCTTTCGGAATGTGTGCATTTGTATTCCTACATTTTTATCCTGTCAATTCCTTTTTCTATTATTTTCCATTTTTCCAAATCAGTTTTGCACACATACTAGTACCTACTTTGGCAAAATGTTTTTATTTAAAAATATGTTTCCTTAAATTCACTTGTGAAAAATTGCACGACTCTTGAGAAATGTATGTTATTGGTTGATAGAGTTTATAGATTGAAATAATGAAATTCCAATCGAAAAGATAGTCTGGGAATAAGGGGAATAGATTGAATATATTTTTTTAAATGACATATTGAATTGGCCCCACAAATTACCCATTTTTTTCTGAACAATAGGACCATTAAATTGTCATTTGACTGACCTTCTGAATACGTTTACGCCTGTATCGGGTTAAGGCTATATTTTTCAAACTACTTCTTAATGCACTTAAGATAATGATAGTCGCTAAAAACTAGCCTAAAACACCTCTTCTGATATTGACATTGTAAAAGTTTCGCATGAATTCAGTTGGATACTAAAAACTAAGCTTGTCATTATTTTAACATGATTTAAATGTTAAGGAATGTCAGTCAAACCTACTAGTTATAAGCATACAATTTTAAAACCGTACTAATTTGTCTAAATTTTTTTGTTTGTTTTTTTTTTAATCATTTTTTTCCTATTTATAAGTTTTCAAATTTTAAAAGATGATTTTTGTAAAAAACCAGAATATCTAATATGATTCCACTTTAAAATTGTCTAACTTATAAAAATAAAAAAAAGGCGAATATTCTCCCCGCTGTAACTACATCTAATTGCAGTTACGACCCTTCTTTCCAAGGTCTTGGAAACGGTGATAAATTATCAGCTCAAGAAATATCTCAATTAATGCCCGGCAATAGGTCCACTGGTGATCTGATGATATATCTCACCGAACGGTGGCACAAATCTCTACATCGTTATGCAAAAAATAAGATCATATTGCACTTAATATTTCAAAGCATTTGAAAGAGTTCGACTCTTTTATCGAAAATGCGCATTTGGTATTGATGAATCTTCGTTGGATTAGAAACTAAATTCCAAATGATCTATATAAGTTGTATTAGATGGTTTCAAGTCTGTTATTCATAAAATAAATGCTGGTGTACCCCAGGGCTCCGTCTTATCTCCGACTATCTTTCTTATATTCATCAATGATCTTTTGCTTGAAATTTCTTACTCTCGGATATGGACGGTATATATGATAAGCGCAATAATGATCTCGATAGTATTGGTCAAATGGGGAACCAGAAGAGGCGTGTAGAATTTAATGATTCAAAAACTTTAAACTGTCTTCTGTCGTTAAAGCACAACCCACCTTCCATTAGCAGCACTTGCATTGAGGAAACCAAATTGCTCTCAGTTCTCGGTATGTGTATCACACACCATCACCTAATGTAGAATGACCACATATTTGACATCTACCCAAACGCTGCTAAGTGATTAGGTTTCCTTTGTCGATGCAAGAAATTTATCACCCGTTCTAATCTGGCTGTAATCTTTGTAGAATCCTATATCCATTCAAAGCTCTACTACATCTCTCGAGCACTGATCGCAATGTCTCTTGTCTTTCATTATGTTACCGTTATTTTTGTAAAAAGTTGAATTCCTCACCTTAAACAATTTATACGTAATACTAGCGATTCGAAGAATACCATCAGTTTACCCTTGAGCTCAACTTTGGACGTATTGCAAAATTCAGAGATTCTTTCTTTAGACGCACTTACAACTTTAACGCTAGCACTGTTTTTAAAAGCGGTAATTTCGAATTGTCATGCTTACTGTCATAAGCAACAGTTGTCAATCATAAATGACAAATGTCAATCTATTATTTTTATTATAATAAAGAGAAATTTCAGTCAGTCAATAGCCGCCTTTCAATTAGCATCATATATATTAATTGGCGACGAGTAAAGTTATTCCACGTGTGCCAGAATAGAGCATTTTTATTATTCGTGTGCCAGGAGTTTAATTTAGCTTTTTACAGTACAAGTTACATTAAAAAAAAAAAAAAAAATATGGCAACAAATCCAATTACAGCTGTACAAACGACGGTTTTTAATTTTGACTCATTCAATCAAAAATGTACATCTTGGGCTCGTTAGGTAAAACGTTTGGAGACTGCAATTGACCTATACAACAGTGACGCAGGTAAACGATGTCAAATAATCCTACATTACATGGGAGCAGAGACCTATGATATTCTGTGTGATAAATTGCTTCCAAGGACACCCGAAGAAATTGGGTATAAAGCAATCGTTGAGACGCTAGAAGCCCATTTCGATCCAAAGCCTAATGAGATTCTTGAGAACTATAGATTCTATATGCGCAAGCAAAAATGTGACGAAAATTGTGCAGAATTTTTAATTGCCCTTCGCAGATTGTCCGTGTGCTGCAATTTCGGACCATATTTAGACACCGCTATGAGAAACCAATTTGTATTTGGTCTACGAAATCAAAAAATTCAAAGCAGGTTGTTGGAAAAAAAAATTTTAACGTTAGAAGATGCGGTAAATACAGCAACTGCATATGAGAGTGCTGAGAGAGGTGGAGTAGAGCTACATCAATACGGAGGAGAAAGCGAGAAAGCCACTGTTAACAAACTTCAAGACAAACACAAGTTTAAACGGAACAACAAAAAGTACGGTAAAAACAATAAAATTAACACTAAGGCTAATGAGACAAAAAAATGTTTTCGCTGTGGCATGACATCGCATACGGCTAATCAATGCTCTCATAAGGAAACCGTTTGTTATTTTTGCAAGAAAAAAGGCCATTTACGAAAAGTTTGTTTTAAAGCAAACAAACAATCATTAAATAAAATTGAAGAAGAAGAACGAAATACTGGTACTTTGATGGTGGAGGAACTTTTCCATATCGGAGACGATGGCAGAGGATTAAACGATAGAGCGAAGATATGTTGTAAGTTGGAAGTTTGTAAGACGCTTATTAATTTCGAAATTGACACAGGTGCTCCGGTGACTCTTATCAGTTTAATGGATGCAAAAAAGTTTTTTCCAAAACTCAAAGTTAATGCAAGTGATACCGAACTGTAGAGTTACTGTAAAACGCCACTGGACTGCATGGGTTATATCTGGGTTAACGTGAAAACCGAAATTCCTTGTGCTCCTGTGAAGATATATATTGTTCGTTCGGATCGTAAGCCGCTGCTTGGAAGGGAATGGCTGCGCAAAATAAAGTTGGATTGGACGAAAATCTTGACTAATCAAATACATGCAACAGGTGAAGTCAATGTAATTCATGGCGGCAAAGCGACTAGTTATGACCGAAAGTTGATGGTAAGTAAGTTCCCAAATTTATTTGCACCATCCACCGGAAAAATTACGGGGTTTCAAGCTCGTTTATATTTGAAACCTAATTCGACTCCAAGATTTATCAAGGCGAGACGAATAGCATTTCCATTATGGGACGCAGTTGAACGTGAGCTTGAAGGTCAAGTGGCCGAAGGGTTGTTGGTCAAGGTTGACCAGAGTGAATGGGGCACCCCAATTGTCGTGGACCTCTGCAATTTGCTTCTCAGACATTAAACAAAACTCAACAACGTTACAGTCAGGTAGATAAAGAAGCGTATGCAATAATATTCGGTGTAAAAAAATTTTACCAATATCTGTATGGAAATAAATTTACCTTGGTGACAGATAATAAAGCTATTTCACAAATTTTTTCTCCTCAGAAAGGTTTGCCTACGTTATCAGCCACAAGGATGCAGCACTACGCTATATACCTGGAGCATTTTAATTATGAAATTAAATTAAAAGCATCAAAAGATAATGCCAATGCCGATGCGATGTCACGCCTGCCAGGTACGGATACATACAATCACATTGAAGAGGTGGATGTCTTGGAAGTCGAAGCAATCGAGAATTTGCCAGTGACAGTTGCTGAACTCAGTCAAAAAACTAAGGTGGACAAAGAAGTAAACTTTCTTATAGAATGTCTTAGATATGGACGCGAGTGTGAACCAATTCATCGATTTGGTATATCTCAGACGGAGTTTTCCCTCCAGATGGGGTGTTTATTACGTGGTATACGTGTGTATATACCAAAGGAATTGAGAGAGCGAGTCCTCCTCGAATTGCATACGGGACACTTTGGAATATCACGGATGAAAAGCTTAGCAAGAGCTTATTGTTGGTGGAACCAGATGGATAAGGACATAGAAAAATTGGTTTCGAATTGTCAATTATGCCAAGCTACGCGTCCGGATCCAAAAAAAGAAGTTCCAGTTCATTGTTGGGTGGCACCAAGAAAGGTTTTTGAAAGGGTACATGCAGACTTCGCAGGCCCGTTTATGGGGAAGTACTTATTCGTACTTGTGGATGCATTCAGCAAATGGCCGGAAGTGCACATCATACCTAACTTAACAACACGTACAACTATTCAAATATGCGAACAAATTTTCGTTACTTTTGGGATTCCGAACGTTTTCGTGAGCGATCATGGAACTCAATTCAACTCAAACGAATTTCAGTTATTTTTAAAGCAAAATGGTATTGTTCACAAACAGGGGGCTCCATATCATCCAGCTACGAACGGACTTGCTGAACGCTTTATTCAAACAGTCAAAAACAAAATTCGAACAGCAAATTGTAGTCCAAATTCTATGAACACTTTTTTAAATACTATTTTGTTTGCTTACAGGCGAATAATCCATCCAACCACAGGTAAATCACCGTCGATGCTGATGTTGGGTAGACAAATACAATCAAAACTGGACTTACTCCTACCAACCGATGTCACAACAGATCGCAAAATTCCTACCAAAAAGTTCTCTGTGGGAGAAAGGGTTGCAGCAAGGGATTATTTGTCGAACAAGAAGTGGCGATTCGGAACTATAGAAGCAAGCTTAGGCGATTTGCATTATAGTATCAAGTTGGATGACAATCGGTTATGGAAAAGACATGTGGATCAGCTGAGGAAGATAGGGGAGGAGATTGGCGGATCATCTAGAGATAATGTGCTTGCTGGCCGAGAAAGGGGTTTCGATGACGAAAGATTTTCCTTATTTGATGAAACATCATCAACATCTATTTGTAACCGTTCTTCACAAAATACTGAAAAGTCAATTAGAAATCCATCACAGAATACTAATCCAACACAAATGCAGAAAGATGAGAAGTCTTCGAGTAAAACGGAACATACATCAACACAAATACAGAACAATGAGAGGTCTTCGAGTACAACTGAACAACATGCATCAACTCATATAACTGATGTTAACCTGCGTCGATCTAACCGAGTTAAAAAAGTTCCCGAACGATTGGGATATGCTCCATAATAGATGATTTGCAATTTTGCAGAAGATTTGAATTAATATTTTTACCTAATTTTGAATTACTTTTAACCAAACTAATTACAAGATTTTGACTTTTATTTTTTTCTATTAAATAATAATAATTATGTTAAATAATAATCATTATGTATAATAACTTTAAATTTACAAATAAATATTATTTTACATAGTCAGGGAGAACTGTCATAAGCAACAGTTGTCAATCATAAATGACAAATGTCAATCTATTATTTTTATTATAATAAAGAGAAATTTCAGTCAGTCAATAGCCGCCTTTCAATTAGCATCATATATATTAATATTAATATTTTTCTGGCAAAGCATCACAGCGCTGTTTAAGTCGTTAATTTAAGGAATTTCGAATGATGTTTCAGAATCTAAGAGGGAACATTCCAGAAATAGCCTCAGTCAATGTTTTAGAATGGCTATGGTCTAGTTCACCACGGATCCCGGTCTATTCAATAAAAGGTCGTTGATTAATTAACGAGTTCCGTCTCTTCTGTCAAATTCCAATAGACTTAAGTCGATTAAAACGATTTTTCTTTCTACAGAATAGGCATTAAAAACTATTTCGATAAAGGGAAATTCCCGTTTCATCATCATCATCGGCTCGACAAACGGGTTCCGGTCGTGGCCTCTTTCAACAAGTCTCTTTCTGCTTTCTACAACGCCAGGTTGAAGAGGAGGCAGGCCAAACCGTCCCCTTGTCGGAGTCCATTAAAGATGTTGATTGGTCTGGATAGCAATCCGGCTATTTTTACTTGGCTTGTTACGTTGGTCATGGTCAACCTACATAGCCGTGTCAATTTATTTGGGATGCCGAATTCTCTCATGGCTTTGTAAAGTTCTACCCTGGTTATGGTATCATAGGCGGCCTTAAAGTCTATAAACAGATGGTATGTTGGGATGTTAAATTCTAGACATTTTTCCATCGCCTGCCGAAGGGTAAAGATCTGATCAGTTGTTGATTTGCCTGGAATGAAACTACTCTGATATTGTTCGATGATGGTTTTAGCGTATGGGGTTATCCGGTCTTGTAGGATAGAGGAGAGTATCTTATAGGCGGTACTCAACAACGTGATACCTCTATAATTGCTGCACGTTGTGACATATCCCTTCTTCCCGTTTACGTACATACTTATCAAACGGTATAATTTTTGTTCTTGTCAGTGTGGACAACATATAAGTATAGAACGAACATTAGAGCTGGTTAAATTTTCAAAAAAAAAAATTGACAAACAGACCTCTGAATAATGTGTAGGTTTCCACTGCACTCTCGTATCATTTTGAAACCGTTTGGAATAGGAATTTTAATCATAGGATAAATATGGCCCAAAAAGGTTCTATGAAACTTATTAAGGCAAAACAAACAACATTAGATGAAATACTCCTGGTTTCTAGTTGAATAAAAATAGATAGATATACATATAAATTTTAAATAAGTTTTTACATAAAATTTAAAAAAAAAATCATCTTTGGATAATTGAGTTTTGATTTATTAAAAAGCTCTTTTAATATATTTTTGCTAGAAGAAAACTTATATACTAATCAGTATCTAAATGAATTTGGTATAACAATACCAAAATCTCATTTTGTCCTTGTAGAAAGGTATGTTTGCAAGCCCCAAAATACACTAAAAAATTAAATTAAAATTTTTAGATACACTAAAACAGGATTACCAACGACTTATTTTGAGAAAACAAGCATCATAGCTTTTATTAATTATAAATTTAGTCCTTGTAACGATTCGTTGAAACAAATTCATTGCATTCTAATCACGTATGTGTAGTATAAAAACCATCTAAAAATCACAAATAAACTACGATTTGCGTAAGTTAAGGAATGAATACGACAGAACTAAAAACACACCCTTGAGGTACACACATAACATAAACATAACCATTATTCAATTTCGTATGTTCTTCAGAACAGTCTACTTTTAAGGTAGGATTACAAAAATATCCTAAGTTAACTTCACCCTGTTACGCATTGAATGGTTAGAAAAATTTTGTTCTCCGCAACAATGAAATGGTTTAAATATGTGGGCTAGTACTAAATAAGTCTAAGAAAAATATAAGAATGTCACATTGTTAACATAATGTAAAAGTTACTTAAAGCGTATTTTTACTAACTGTATTGGGCAAGCATTGGTTATTTGGTATTAAGCCAAATATGTACAGAGGTTTTAATCAAACTTAACACCACGAGGATTGAAAACTCCAACGAAGTGATTTCCATCAAAATGCCGTGCAAAATGTTGTTTGTTCAAAATTTTCTCTGAAATAGCTCTGACGATTTTGATTAAACTTTTCACCTGCAATATACTTATTGAGTAATACCAAACCGTGTTTTTCGTTTTTGGCGAAATATCCGTTTTATTATCTCATTATTCTATATATTCTATTTGGCGCATTTAAGAAGACAAATTTAAATAATATATTGCACAAGTTACATTAAACAACGGTGAATAATTTCTGAAATGTGTAACTCTAGAAGAAGGCGTGATGAGTGATGACATAGCTAATTGTTTAAATTGCTGCCAGAATTTGCCAGTGTCAGAATTTGGACTCTGCATAAAACCGGATAAAAAAAGTTGGGCGTTAGGCTAGGACCGAACTTGCGATTTCAATCGCACGATTTTTTAGTCGCAAAAATAGAACACATGAATTTAAATGAGAATGAACGCACGTGCTACTAACAAATTATGACGATTTAAAAGTTGTAATTTGTTTCATTTTTCTTGCGATGCGATTGTCGTAAACTTGAATGAAACACATGTACTCAAATGGATATGCCCACACTTGCGATTTAAATTACTACGACTACGATCGTAGTCGCAAAGAGAAATTGGCATATACGCACTTGCGATTTTTGATCCACGATTTTTTAGTCGCAGAAAGTAAGACACATGGCCTTAAATGTGAATGCACGCACATGCGACTTAAAAATCGTAGCGATTATAAAAATGAAACAAGTTCTATTTTTTCAAGCGATTTTTCTGTCGCTACTTATTTGTAGCAAATGCGTGCACTCACATAAAAAGTAGTGTGTTTTATTTTTCGCGATTAAATAATCGCGCGGCAAAAAATCGCAAGTGCGTGCATGACAATAATTTGTAGCGACTACGACTTTTTAATCGCCTCGACGAAAAATCGCAGGTGCGGTCCTAGCCTTATATTTTTTCAAGCGATTTTTTTGTCGCTACTTATTTGCAGCAAATGCGTGCACTCACATAAAAAGTAGTGTGTTTTATTTTTCGCGATTAAATAATCGCACAGGAAAAAATCGCAAGTGCGTGCATGACAATAATTTGTAGCGACTACGACTTTTTAATCGCCTCGACAAAAAATCGCAAGTGCGGTCCTAGCTTTAGAGTACATTAAAATGGTGCTCATCGATCCAGGGCATTAGTAAACTTTTTATTCCAAATAAAAATCGTTGCAGATTTAGATTTTGTCCGCAGCACAAGTGGAGTGTGCTTGGTCTATACCTACTTCTTTTTCTTGCAGTCACTCACGACGAACAGAAATCGATGAACTTTGGTCTCTTGTGGGAAATTTATTTCTTTGTCAGACCTTGCAATGGGTCCTTCGTTGCTGATAATCTCTAGTTTACAGCACTACGTTAACTATTTGAATCCTCTACAAAAAAGGGCCTTAAAATTGTTCAACTTTGTGAAAACTGAATTACAACCAATAACATATATTTTCTCACCTCTTTTTTCCCATCTCTTCCCGTCTGTCACTCTGTTTTTTGTTAAATGTTTATCTTGTAAAATTTTCAAACAATAAATGTTTTGTGTTTTCAATAGCATTTATACTCGTAAGATTTATTTAAAAAAATTAATTTATTTCCTGTTTTTTATTTTTTTTTATTTCTCACTTTTATATCTGTATATTATTTCAGGGCGACGAAGACTTTTGTACTAGACTTTTATAAATATTTTAATTTTTAACTTTTGATTTTTATAAAAAAGAGGAAGAAAAATCTCACAATTATTACTTTTGCAATAACCTTAGACTTAAAAAAAATTATATATGAAACACACAAAGTTTTATGAATTTGTTGTATTTTACTTTTTACCACACAACTCTTTAACATTGAATGAAAAACATTGAATAAAAATGTATTTACTAATTTTGTGCATTTTGTTTTTAGAAAGTTTTAGGAATGAGAAAATTGTATTTCTTTAAAATTTGCATATAATAATTCATTATTTGTATCAACTAACAAAATCTAAAGCTTTACCTTTCTTTGGTGTGGATTTCCGTAGATAATATTGGAGTCTTGAAATTTTTTGGGTATACACATTTGAGTTTTGAGCATGAACTGCCCTTTCTATCTGAGGCTTTTGTTATTTAATTATTCCTTTTCCACCCGAAATCCCCGCACACGCATCCAAATCATATTTGTATTTGCTGACATAAAAATGTTGACTTCATTGTCTTCTTCCTTATTGCTACCACAAAACTACTACCAACAAAACAAAAAACAAAAACAACAAAAATATTTATTAAAAAAAAAAAATGGTAAAAAAAAACAAAAATATAAAAAACGCAAATAAAAATTTGCGACCCAAATCTACGAAAATTTTGGGCAATATTCGTCCAAAAATCAGGACCTGCTGGGCAATCTGTGCCAGCCCAAGTCCACCAGACCGCTGAGGGTGTTTTTAAGGCTGATTTCGTGCCACGCTCCGTGGGCGAGCACCGTGTCAATGTAACGGTAAATGGGTTGCCGACCGCTGGAAGTCCATACGCCGCAAAGGTGAGTCCCAGAATGTGCCCTTATAATTCCAAAAATTTAAAGTCGTTCTCTTTTTTTTTTGTTGAAGGTCTATGATGTCAATGCAATCAAAGTCAAAAATGTCAGCACTGGAACCGTTGGAAAACCAGTCACATTCCTCGTTGAGACTTCACAAGCTGGACCGGGAAATCTCGAAGTTACCGTGAATGGTGGTCGAGTTCCGACCTCGGCTCAGGGCCAAGGCCAGCACACCTATGCCATCAGTTTCACTCCACGCGACGCTCAGAATCACACTGTGGAGCTTCGATTCAATGGACAGGATGTTCCAGGAAGTCCATTTACTTGCAGAGTATCAGCAGCTGCGCGCATAGTTTCGCCGGAAACAATGGACAAGGTCAGCGTTGGCCGAATGTTTGACTTCGTCGTCGAATCCGACACCATGCCTTTGGTTGAGGTTCTCGGTCCTGCCCGTCGAAGTGTTGCAACAAAAATCGAGCGTGCAGACGTGGGCTACAGTGTCAAGTTCGAACCGATTGATGTTGGAGACCACTCTGTAGAAGTTCGTCTGCCCGGAGGAGGACATGTTGAAGGAAGCCCATTCCTGCTGAAGGCTTACTCTGCTGAGAAAGTCGTCGTTACTGACATTCGTCCAGGAGTTGTTGGAAAGAGTGTCAGTTTTGGCATCAATGCAAGTCAGGCTGGTGCTGGAAATCTTGAAATCATTGTTGCAGTAAATGGAAAAAATGTACCGAATTTCGTACAATCCGAGGGAAATGCTCGTTTCAAGGTGAACTTTAAGCCAACGGAAGCAGCAGCTCACTCGTTGTCTGTGCGGTTCAATGGACATCCAGTTCCTGGATCCCCATTCACGTGTCATATTGCTGCAGCTCCAGTGTCTCTTCCTCGAGCTGTGGCTTCAGGAGAAGGTCTTAAGCAAGCTGCTGTGAAAATGGAGAATATATTTGAGCTAGACGGATTCGACGGTGTGGAACCACAAATATTTGTTACCTCTCCATCGGGAGATAATGTGGCCTGCCAGATCAGCCATCGAGGAGATACTTATAAGGCTTCATTTCGCCCAGTGGCAGTTGGACGTCATTTGATCAGTGTTACTGCCAACGACCAACATATTAACGGTTCCCCCTTCTCATGCAATGTTTTCGACGTATCTCGGGTGACAATCAGTGGTCTGGAACAACACGAGGGACCTTCACCACTGGGCATTCCAGTAACTTTCAGCGTTGATGCAGCGGGTGCCGGAGAAGGTACTTTGGAACTTGTTGTTTCAACAGACACCAGCACTGTTAAGGCTGAGGTAGTTGCCTGTGCTCGTGGGCTCTATGATGTAACTTTTATACCACAAAGCAGTGAGCCCCATTATGTCAACATAACTTTCAATGACGTCCCGGTAGATGGCAGCCCCTTCCATGTTGAAATTCAACAAACCACACAGCAAATTCAAATTGGGAGCTTAGCCACCATCGACTTCCCTACCGATGACCAGATTGCAGAAATCTCGGGGCCCGACCACAAACCAGTAGCATACACAATCACAAGACACAGCGCCGAGTTCCGTACGAATATGATCGGGAACTATATGATCCGATTTATTGATCGGGATACCAGGCAACATGTTGCAACCCGGACCCTGACCGTCTTCGATCCATCTTTGGTGAAGATTACCGAGGTTGGAGAAGCACTCTGCCACAGACCAGCTACTATATCGGTTTCGTTGAATGAGGCCGGACAGGGAACACTCACGGCTTTGGTGCGTTGTGGTGCCACGGAAGTTCCTCACTCAATCCGGGGTCCTTCAAAGAGTGGTATCTGGGAGATTGTGTATCATCCTACCAGAGTCGCACCGCACAAGATAACTATTTTATTTAACGGAGTCCCGGTATCTCTGAAACCTCTTGAGATCAGTGTGCTGCCACCTGGAGCTGGTAAGGAAATCAGTGTCAGTGGCTTGGGTCTCTATCAGGCTCGTATGGGAAAAACAACATCGTTTGCTATTGATACAGTTGGAAGACCTGCAAGAGAGTTTGATGTTGTGGTTTCCGGACCAGGGGGCATGGCTTTACCAGTTCGCTGCTATCAAACAAAAGGTGGCCAGCTTCAGGCTGAATTTACGATCAATAAGGTTGGACAATGTGTGCTTGGTAAGGTCTCACTTGAACTTCAAGAACCTCTTAACTTAGTTTGTTTCTATTTCGCAGAGGTGCTTCATCAATCAAAACCTTTGCCGGGAAGTCCGTTCACTTGTGAGTCATTTGACTCATCTAAAGTGGCCATTCAAGGTGTTCCCAAGGGGCAGATGGCTCTTCATAGTCCCATTTGCTTCACATGTAAGTTGAACAAATTTCTTCTATGAACTCCACTGACAGTAACTGAAATTAATTTTAGTGAGAACTGATCAGGCCGGAGTTGCAGAAGTTGAGGCCTATGCAGTTTCACCAAGCAATCAGAATCTTCCTGTTCGAGTGACAGAACAAAGTGATGGTGTCTATTCCGTGGACTTTCTTCCATCAGTTCCAGGAAATCATAGATTGACGGTGCTCTATGGTGGAGAAACTGTTCAAGGGTCGCCTTTCAATTTTACGGTCTCTGCAACTGGCAACAAAAGTGACACAAGAGCAGCGGGAACTGGTCTTGAAGTATGCCACAGAAATAAAGAAGCCTCATTTGTTGTTTACTGCCCGATTGCCCCGAACGTTCAAATCGAACGGATTGATGAGTTTGGGGAGAGGATTGAACCGAAAATTAAGGTTTGGAGATTTTTTATCTTATAACTTTTTTCTAGAGAGACATTTTATTTCAGGCCCTTGGCAACAATGAGTGGAGAATTTCTTATACAATATTATCCGTGGGCAGATATGAAATCCGAGCAAGCTGCCCGAACAGAGGTTCCTTGCCCGGGTCTCCATGGAATGTCTCTTGTGTGGAAGCATCGAAGGTAACACCGGTTGGAGGATGGGGAACACTTCTTGATCATGAAGGTCGTCTGATTTTACCAGCTCGGATAGTTTTCGATGTTGACCAAGCTGGTCCAGGTGAGCTGGTCTGTACAATCGATGGCATTGAAATTCCAGTGGACAAACTGAGTGATGGCAAGACAAGACTTTTTGTTTCCGCCGATAATCTTGCGCCTGGTGAGCATGATCTCGATTTGACCTGGAGCGGCATGTCCATTGTCCAATGCCCTAGAAGTGCTTATGTGACAGCTCAACAGGCAGCCGATAAGGTTGTTCTTACTGGACGCGGTCTCGCAGCATCCCAAGCTGGTGAAGCTGCACACTTTACCATCGATGCAACAAATGCTCCAGCTGGAAGGCCAGAAGTCATCCTTGTGCACCAAGACAACACATCTGTTCCGGTAAGCCTGGCTCAACCAAGACCTAATGAAAACATCTGGCTGGCATCGTACACTCCACAAAAGTCGTCTTCCGGTTCATTGACTCTATCAGTCAAGTGGAATGGAAGACTTGTTAAGGGATGCCCTCTTACCGTAGCAGTCGGCTCTTCCATGGATGCTTCAAAGGTCATTGCCTCTGGCGAAGGTCTTCGTCATGGAGTTGTGGGAAAAGAGATTAAATCATGGATAGATACTAGACGAGCTGGTCCTGGGGAACTGACTGCTCATTGCGCTGGTCCACGAAAAGTTGCCTACTGTGAGCTATATGATCATGGTGACGCAACATTTACATTGAACATCAAGCCTCAGGAGCCTGGAAGACACTTACTAACCATCAAGTATGGTGGGCAACATGTTCCTGGATCGCCCTTTGGCTTGAAGGTTGCTGGAGCTCCTGATGCTAGCAAGGTACGATATAAACTTGTTATATTTCAGAATTTTGTTTAGAAATAAATGTGTTGTAGGTTCGTGTTTATGGTCCCGGTATTGAACATGGGGTGCTTGCCACTTTCCAGTCACGTTTTATTTGTGACACAAGAGGAGCTGGAGCTGGCCAACTGACTGTAAGAGTGCGAGGTCCAAAAGGTGCGTTCCGTGTTGAAATGCAACGTGAGAGTCAGAAGGACAGGACGATACTTTGCAAGGTAAGATTATTTGTATTTTTGTATTCAAGATTGAAAAATAAAATATGAATTGCTTTTGTATAGTATGACCCAACGGAACCTGGAGACTATCGAGTAGAAGTTAAATGGGCTGGAGAATTTGTTCCAGGTTCCCCATTCCCGGTTATGATATATGACACGGAGGAAGAATTGCGACGCTATATACAAGGAATATAATTTCTTTATTTTTTACAATTCAAAAACTGAACAAAAATTTGTTGACTCTTTTTTATTTATTGTTTTACTTTGCGAAATTGTTTTTATTATTTTATTTCTATAAATTATATAAATAACAATAATTTATAAGACTTTTAACTATACACAAGTAAATAATATAGTTTATAAATAAGTGCAAAATATGAAAAAAAAACAACGAACAAATTTAGTTAGTTAACTAATATTTGCAGACATAATTATAAATCGATGTTTTGTATAAACAAAAATGTCACTAACATAAAACACTGGAATTTTTTTTGGCCTGAAAACATTCTAGGTGTAAAATTATTGAAGTAAAAAAATATTCTTCTTATGTTATACAATTATTGAAAATAAATCTACATTTTATTTTACATTAAATACACAAATACTATATAAAAGATTTTTTTATGAATATAAGTTAACGATGACGACGCCGAAACTGCAGGCGAAACATATTGCACGAGCCGAATACGTGAAAGAGGAATGCAGGTGTCAGCGTCTAGCGCTTCGATGAGAAAATCTATGAAACCTGAATACCTGGATATCTGTGGGAATGAGTTGGCTTGGTGATGTGCAAAAATTAGTATTTAAGCTTGAGTATTTTTTGTCATTTGTTCATTCTTGTGTTTTTAGGCAGAAACGCTGCCCGTTTGGAAATTAATAAATCTTTTTTAAAAAGTGAAAAAAACTTAATAAACTTTAATTGGCGCCCAACTCGTGGGGCTCAGGAAAAAACTATCAGTCGCGAATAAAATAGTATACTGTCTTAAGCCGACCTTAAGAAGCTCGCCGCGGTATATTAAATAAACACGTAAAAGTGAAATAAGAAAAATCCCGATCTAAGTCGACCTAAAGAAGCTCGCCGCGGGTAAATAAATCGCGATTAGTGTAGTGAATCCTGGGTCCGTCAACCGTCGACCTAAATAGCCGCGGTAAAGACAGACAAGAACAAAGTGTGAAAAGGAAACTTTTTTGGCTTTCATCTGTAGATATAAAGCCACAACGAGGGAGTGCGAAGAAAGGCCCCGAAGTAACTTCAAGAAGACGAACCGGAACTAGCCCCTTTGCCAGCGTTGGAAATGTGGTTCCTTACCACTTTTTTGTAAGATATCTAGCTTAAGAATTATAATAAAATAAAGGAAAACAAAAAAATCATATTAAAAGTAAGAAAAATTTGCATTGGAAGAAAATTATTAAGTGAAAAATATTAAAACTTAAAACTTAGTTACTTTTACAAAATTAAATAAAAAAAAAGAAAGTCTGAAATTATTGAAGTGAAAAATAAAACAGAAAATTAATTAAAACTTATTTACTTTTACAAAATATATAAAAAAAAAAAGAGCCCGAAATTATTAAGTGGAAATTTTTAAAAACTTAAAACTAAGTTACTTTAACAAAATTACATAAAAAAAAAGAGCTGAAATTATTAGGTGAAAAATTTAACAAAAAAAATTAAAACTTATTTACTTTTACAAAGTTACATAAAAGACAGGCAAAGTGCTAACATAAGGTTCAAGGAACCGCGAGAAAAATCTAGGATTAAAATAAAAATAAATAATAGAAGCGAGTCAATAGAATAATTGCCCTTATTTGAAATCCTTTTCCTTCTTTTTCCCTCTTTACGAGTATTGGAAAAAATACGTAAAATGGTATCAACTAGAGGTCAACAAACCGAAGGTAGAATAGGTCAAAATGTTGATCCGGCGAATCAACCAGTTATTATCGATAATTTAAACATATTCGATCCTAATATTAATTTAGGTGCTTCAAGAAGGGATCAAGATTCCACATCCCAATCAACTAGTACATCTCATGTCGAGGTAGAGTTACCTCAAGCTACTCCTGCTTTAGAAGCATTAATAACATCAATAGTAACACGAGTCGTGGAGACTCAAACTCAAAAAATCATGCAAACCATAGCTAGGCAGAATATTTCTAGCCCTCGTTCCGATCTTAATACCGAGAACGAACGGATTGTAAGCCCAGATTTTCGGAACAGACTTTCTGATTTCGAAACAATCCCCGGCATAGTTAGGAGTATAAGAGACTTTTCTGGTGATCCAGGCGAGTTTAGCTCCTGGAAGAAAAGTGTCGATAGAATTTTGGGGATCTATGATCACTTGAAAGATACACCAAAATATTTCGGTATACTGAACGTAATAAGAAATAAGGTGGTTGGAAATGCGGACATCGCATTAGAGTCTTTCAATACTCCCCTAAATTGGGCCAGCATCTCGCAGTGCCTATCCATGCATTACGCTGACAAGCGCGACTTGGGAACATTAGAATACCAGATGATGCGATTGGTCCAAGGCGGAAAGACGATTCACGAGTTTTACAATACTGTATACTCACACCTGTCTTTAATCTTGAATAATATAGCTTCCATGGATATCGGACCAGAGCCCCTTCAATTGCTAACGCAAACCTATAGAAACAAAGCCTTAGATACGTTCATCAGAGGTTTAAAAGGAGACTTGCCAAGACTCCTTGGTATTCGAGAGCCTACTGATTTGCCACATGCATTAAGCTTGTGCATGAAGCTCGAGAACCAGAACTTTCGCACAAATCAAACGTATAACTCGCAAGTTTTAGTGAAGAAACCTGGTCATGAACAACAGCATTCAACGTTTAAAAAACCAAATGCTTTCCAATCTAACCAATCACGGTCCTATCCCCAGCAAAACCCTATCCAGCCTAACACGTCACGTTCCTATCCCGGGCAAGACCCAAAAGCCTACGTTCCCAACAACCCTTTACAAAATACTCCCAGACCCATGAATAATAATTATAATCCGGTCCACAATAATCCCCAAATAAAAAAAGAGCCAATGACACAGGGTCCGTCAGCACAAATAAAACGTATCCATCAGCAGAACCAGCAAAGGTATAATAATTACCAAGCTCGTCCATTTAATTCATACCCACAGTACAGGCCAAGCGCCAATTATGTTAGTCCGCAACAAAATTTTCATATATCGGAAATTCCGGGAAACCCTGAACCATCCAATGCAGAAATTCCAGAAAACTCTGAAGTAACCCAGGAAGAATATGAACAAGCAATATCAGATGCCAACAATCTCTATGAACAATCTTTGGAGGAATACGCTCAAAATTTCCCTGATCCGTGCATTAACTCAGAATCTAACGACTATACCGATCTTCATTTTTTAGGCTAAGTGATTCCTCACTTCCATATTTCGAATGTCGAACGGGAAGTGGGGAAATGCTAAAATTTCTTATCGACACAGGCTCTAGTAAAAATTACATAAGTCCTGACATTGTTCCTAACCCCATCAGTAACCAACAAGTGTTTTATGCAAAATCGATAGCTGGTGACGTCAAAGTAAGCCAACACACTCTTATAAGCTTATTCGGTTTAAAAAACATGCCAATTAAGTTTTATTTGTTACCATCTTTACGAACGTTCCATGGGATATTAGGCAATGATAGCTTAAAACAGCTATCGGCAGTTATCTACACCAAAGACAGTTATATGTCAATTTTAAATCAATTCCAGATTAAGATTAAACAACTTAAATCATATTCAGTAAACTCTCTCGATATAGATTCCCTTGCAGAAAAAATCAATTATATGACAACTCCACAGAAAAACTTATTAAGTCCTATCATGCAAAAGAATTTAGATTTATTTGCTGATCCGGACGAGAAACTGACTTATACAACTAAAATTGTTGCTGAGATTAGAACATCTACTGAGGAACCCGTTCACAGCAGACATTATCCATTTCCTATGTCCCTAAAGGACGAAGTGGAAAATCAGGTGCAAAAATTGCTCGATGATGGTATAATAAGGCCTTCACGGTCGCCGTATAATTCTCCAGTATGGATAGTACCAAAAAAACCTGATTCCACTGGTACCAAGCAATACCGTATGGTTATAGATTACCGGAAGCTCAATACTTTAACGATTGCAGACAGATATCCGATACCGGATATCAATGAAGTAATCGCGCAATTGGGAAAAAATACCTTATTCACGGTACTTGACTTGAAGAGCGGATTTCACCAAATACCGTTAAAGAAATCCGATATTGAGAAAACTTCTTTCTCCATAAACAATGGGAAATATGAATTCGTGAGGTTGCCCTTCGGGTTGAAAAATGCCCCAGCAATATTTCAGCGAACGCTTGATGACATACTTCATGAGCACATTGGCAAGTTTTGTCAAGTTTACATTGACGATATTATAATTTTCAGCAAAAATGAAGCTGAACATGCCAAACACATCGAAATAATTTTCGACACCTTACGGAGAGCTAATATGAAAGTCCAATTGGATAAATGTAAATTCTTCCAAAAGGAGGTAGAATTCTTGGGATTTATCATCTCAGCCGACGGCATAAAAACAAATCCAGCAAAAGTACAAGCAATTCTTGACTTTCCGATGCCGGAAACTCTCAAACAATTGCGTTCTTTCCTCGGTCTCTCAGGGTATTATAGGCGCTTTGTTAATGATTATGCAAAGCTAGCCAAACCCTTGACAGCCCTCTTAAGGGGGGAGGAGGGACGAGTGTCAAAGACAAAATCGTCCAAATTACCTGTGCAACTCAATCAGGAAGCTATAGAAGCCTTCCAGAAATTAAAAAATTCTCTTGTTTCTCACGACATTATTCTTTCATATCCCGATTATTCAAAACCCTTTGATTTAACAACAGACGCTTCAAATTTTGCGCTTGGAGCTGTACTTGAACAAGGAGGAAAGCCTATTACCTTTATTTCTAGAACCTTGACAGTAGCGGAGGAAAACTTTGCTACCAGTGAAAAGGAACTCCTAGCCATAATATGGGCGTTAAGTTCCCTTAGAGCTTACCTATATGGCACTGCAAGAGTACGTATTTATACGGATCATCAACCTCTCACGTTTGCTCTCAGCAATAAAAACAGCAACACCAAAATGAAGAGGTGGAAGGCCAGGCTGGAGGAATACAATTATGAAATTAAATACAAACCCGGGAAAACAAATGTGGTGGCAGATGCGTTATCTAGAGCACCTACTCACCCTAATGTTAACCCTTTAACCATATCCCAGCACAGTGATGAGAGCTCGGGCCAAGACCTCGTCCAAATCATTGATGCACCTATAAATGGATTTAAAAACCAAATTTTACTTTCCTTAGGCGACACCCCTTCATACGAATTCCAAATAGTTTTCCCCACATACCACCGTCACATCATAATTGAAACAGATTACACTCGAGATAAATTAACGAACATTCTTAAGAAACACCTAAATCCGTCAGTCACCAATGTTATTAAAACTGAAGAAAGAATATTAGGAATAATACAGGAAATATACCCTGCACATTTTAAACAATATAGAACCCGATTTTCTAGAAAATTAGTAACCGATCTTATAGATGAGAATAGGCAAGAAGAAGAAATAATAAAAGAACATAATCGTGCCCATAGAAACGGTCGTGAGAACAGAATCCAAATTCCTCAGAATTTCTTTTTTCCCAATATGAAAGTAAAAGTAGATAGAATTGCCAGATCCTGTCAGATTTGCAAGGAAAATAAATATGAAAGACACCCAAATAAACCCGAACTACAACCGACCCCAATTCCAGAATATCCAGGGCAAATAATACATATCGATATCTATTTTACCGATAAAAAGGTAATTTTAACTGCAATTGATAAATTCTCAAAATACGCCCTTGCGAAAATACTTAAATCAAGATCTGCGGAAGATATTAAGGAGCCTCTTAGAGGATTGGTACTAGCATTCGGAGTTCCGCAATCAATAGTTATGGATAATGAGAAATCCCTTTGTTCAAGCTCCATTACATTTATGTTAGAAAATATGTTCGGTATAAATGTTTTTAAAGCACCCCCTTATACCAGCTGTGTAAATGGACAAGTTGAGAGATTTCACTCAACACTGTCAGAATTAATTCGTTGCCTCAAAACAGATAACGTCCATTCCTCGTTCTCCGAATTATTGGACAGATGTATCTATGAATATAACCGATCCCTACATTCAACAACTAATAAGAAACCCATTGATATATTTTTCGGTAGGCGACTTCTAAATAATCCCGAAGAGCTTGAGAATGCAAGACGACAAAACATGGAGCAATTACAGGTTAAACAGCGAACAGATCTAGAGTATCATAATAAGAGAAAAAAACCTTTAAAAAATTATAGTATAGGACAAATCATTTATGTTAAGACCAATAAAAGGGTAGGAAACAAATTAGATCCAAGGTATAAGAAGGAGATAGTAGCTTTGAACCATAATTCCACAGTAAAAACGAAATCAGGCAGAGTTGTTCACAAAAGTCTGATCAAAAATTAACTTTTATTCCAACAGGGCATTACTCACCATATGCGGTGCGGAGGTTCAGATACTAGATTACTCCAGCTCTCAGCTGATAAAAATAAACACGGGAACCGCAAAGGTACAGAATGGTACTTTCAAAATTGTTCATATAATAGAATTGGAAGAATATGGCGACTTAATTATAAGATTGGAAGAAATGCTAAAAACAAATCCTAATCACTCCTTTTATCCAATTTTACAATTCGAAATTCAAAGAATAAAGAGTCATTTGCAAAGACTACAATTAAAAACAAAAGACAAACGGTCCTTGAATTTTATTGGTAGTGCTTGGAAATGGATAGCGGGAAATCCCGATCACCATGACCATGAAATTATTAAGAATAAAATTAATAATGTACTAAAGAACAATAACAAACAAGCTGTCATCAATAGAATCACAATAAGTAGAATTAATGAAATAACTAATATGACAAATAGAATTTTTAAAATTGTAAATGAAAAAAATCAAGACAAAGAAATTTGGGAAATAAAGTATAAACTAGAAATTATTAAAGAGGAAATTGTGAATGTCGCTTATGCTATTCATTGGGCTAAAGCAAATATTATTAATTCTTACATTTTAACCAGTTCTGAAATTAAACTAGCTGAACAAGTCCTTAAAAACATTCCTTTTTTGAACATAGATTTGAATTTGCTAACGTAAGAATTGCGTCCGATAGAAAAAATATTATTTACATAATTAGTTTACCAACCACAAGCCCAATCATATGTAACTCTTTTTTACTTAAGCCGGTGAAAATTGGAAATAAAATCAATAAAATCCCGTATATCAATGTTTTAGAATGTAATGATAAACTGTATGGAATTATAAACGAATGTAAATCTTTCAATAAACATACTATTTGTAGTTCTAATAATATAATAGATATAAGTAACACAACATGCACCCCCAAGCTACTCAAGAGTCAAATGTCATCATGCCCATTAATTAATAACCAACACATCCCATCAGTCGAGGAAATATCACCAGATGTCCTGTTCCTGAACCAGTTTAATGGTCCTCTCAAAGTCAACAATGAATCGATCACGTTAAATGGTACCTACCTGATAAAGCATGTCAACTCCCCAATCGAAGTAAATAATAAGGTGTATGAAACCATGGAGATCACGAAGCATCAACCGTTGCCTGCTATTTTACAACCTAAATCAGAAAACGCAACCCTGGAAGAGAAACTATCTCTCGAGATGATGAAAGAACTGAGCATAAACGGTACTTCGCAGATAAGCTTATTAACCACAAAAAACAACATCAATTTCGCTACCAACATCGGACTTACCATAATAATATTCATCTTGTTCGGTGCTTACCTCATATCCAGATTCATACAAAGGAAAGAGCTAAGAAATAGTGAACCGCATCAAGTTCCTAAAAACGTAGCATCCACTGTCACCTTAGGCCTGGAAGATATTTCTCATCTTTTGAGACCAGCTACGTCGAACGCGGACGTTCGATCTTAAGGCGGGAGGAGTTAACGATGACGACGCCGAAACTGCAGGCGAAACATATTGCACGAGCCGAATACGTGAAAGAGGAATGCAGGTGTCAGCGTCTAGCGCTTCGATGAGAAAATCTATGAAACCTGAATACCTGGATATCTGTGGGAATGAGTTGGCTTGGTGATGTGCAAAAATTAGTATTTAAGCTTGAGTATTTTTTGTCATTTGTTCATTCTTGTGTTTTTAGGCAGAAACGCTGCCCGTTTGGAAATTAATAAATCTTTTTTAAAAAGTGAAAAAAACTTAATAAACTTTAATTTATAATTTGTTCAATTTCTTTTTTTTTCTCCATACTCCATTTGACATTTGACAAAGGATTAGTTGAAAGACTTAATTTCTACTGACTGAAAGATTTTTTTTATGTGACGAAAAGGAGAAAATGAAAATGATGGTTACTATGCGCCATTTTATTAAAAAGTTATTCATCACTGTCACGAGAGTTGCCTAAGCGGTTAAAGCTACTTAAAGATCCTCGATAATTCGGTAGAGGCAAAGCAATTAGCAATTATAATACAAAAAATTAGGTGTTTCGTTGTACCCACGGTCTACATTTTGGTCAGAAAATTCCATACAAATGTTATAAAAGGTACCTGTTATACAGGGTTATTTTTGGTTATACCGATTACTGGATATACCGATTTCGATAAAAATATTTAGCACGGCAGCGCTTTCAAAGTTAAGTTAATATTTCATATACAAATTTTCAAACTTTTTTTTTTTAAGGTGTGTCCACACCAAAGAAACATTTCAGGAAACATTGTTTAAAAACGTTTCTGAAATGTTTCCCATTTGTTTAAAAAACATTTCAGAAACATGGCAGAAACATTTCAGAAATGTTTCTGATTTGTTTTTTTGGTGTGGACGCTTTGCGAAACATTTCTGAAATGTTTCTTTGTTTCCCATTGTTTCCAGATTGAGTTCTCTGTAATTTTTTTTCTCGCCTATGTTGCACTTTAAGCGCATGCATTTTCTTTTTCTACTTTATCTTTATCACAATTTATATTTTAGCAAATTTCATATATTTCACCGGCTTTTTTTGATTTTATTTTTAAAATTTTCGACAAGTTGGTCCCACAAAACTTTTTTTATTTCATAAATTTTTATGAATTGGATAACATTCTCGTTGCTTCACACTTTTCACGACGTTTCATATTTATATTAATAACCACTCACGCATTTCTACCTATGTAGATGCTTGGGAAACAAATAAAGTTTCCCATTCGGAATGGGAAACAGAAAAAACATTTCATAAACATTTCAGAAATGTTTCGCGAGCGTCCAGACCAAAGAAACATTTTTGAAACATTTCAGAAACATTTAAGAAACATTTCAGAAATGTTTCTCTGTTTCTGAAATGTTTTTTAAATGTTTCTGAAATGTTTCTTAAATGTTTCAAAAATGTTTTTTGGTCTGGACACACCTTTAAATTCAATATCTTGAAAACTGGTGAATCATTGTTTTTGAAATACATAATTTCGCTTAATGAATATTATTTTTAAACTAAAATTTTTTTAATAAATTTCGTATATACAAATTGTTTCTACTTAAAACACTGCTAGGTACACCGATTTGTTCTCATAAGGTGTGTCCAGACCAAAGAAACATTTTTGAAACATTTCAGAAACATTTAAGAAACATTTCAGAAACATTTAAAAAACATTTCAGAAACAGAGAAACATTTCTGAAATGTTTCTTAAATGTTTCTGAAATGTTTCAAAAATGTTTCTTTGGTCTGGACGCTCCCAAAACATTTCTGAAATGTTTATGAAATGTTTTTCTGTTTCCCATTCCGAATGGGAAACTTTATTTGTTTCCCAAGCATTTACATAGGTAGAAATGCGTGAGTGGTTATTAATATAAATATAAAACGTCGCGAAAAGTGTGGAGCAACGAGAATGTTATCCAATTCATAAAAAATTATGAAATAAAAAAAGTTTTGTGGGATCAACTTGTCGAAAATTTTAAAAATAAAATAAAAAAAAACCGATGAAATATATGAAATTTGCGAAAATATAAATTGTGATAAAGATAAAGTAGAAAAAGAAAATTCATGCGCTTAAAGTGCAACACAGGCGATAAAAAAAATTACAGAGAACTCAATCTGGAAACAATGGGAAACAAAGAAACATTTCATAAATGTTTCTCAAAGCGTCCACACCAAAAGAACAAATCAGAAACATTTCTGAAATGTTTCTGCCATGTTTCTGAAATGTTTTTTAAACAAATGGGAAACATTTCAGAAACGTTTTTAAACAATGTTTCCTGAAATGTTTCTTTGGTGTGGACACACCTATAGATTCAAATTTTCTCTGAAAATCATACGGCATTCTATTTTAAATGACTTAATTAGTAATTAGAGTTAAACTCAGAATGAATGCCAATATGCAAATATGTTCGAACAAAAATTATAAATCGTTTTAAGCTTTTATAAACTTTTAAGAAGCTTTTGCATACAAATTTCAATAAAATTCGTTTTGCCCATACAATTAGAAAATCAAAATTCGAAAAAATGGTCGTATGTTATGGTAGATGTCTTAGTTTCATTTTTACTTGCGACTTATAGGTACTATAAGGCAAGTTATGCATTCGTAAAAAAAATCGAACTCGAGATTTTGATCAAAGTTGACATTACGATGATAGCGAAGACTAAAAAAGTGGGTCTCGCAATTCTGTCTGTCTGTCTGTCTGTCTGTCTGTTCGACTACAGGCTAAACGACTCGGCCGATTTTCTTTAAACTTGGTACATATCATTTTTAATTTTTTCCCCCCACACGTTTTTTTCTTTTTTTTTTTAAGACCAAAAATAACGGTACCCCCCATACGAATTTTTTTCGAAATTTTATAAACATTTTTTTTTCTCAAAAACTGTTCAACAAATTTAAAAAATAAAGATACAGAAAAATTTCATTTAATTAAATCCAGGTATTGGTTGAAAAAAATTTCCCGAAAAATGGTTATTGAGGGTACCCCCCATGGAACCATTTTTTTAGTTTTTGATTTTCTCAAAAACGGTACAACCGATTTTGATAATTTTTTTGGATTTTTAAAAAAAACTTCAAAATTTTTTTTTCAAAACTCAATATTTCGAAAACCCCATGCTAGAATTTTTTTAAACTTGATAAATAAAAGTTACTCAATATGATCTACAAAATGTGAAACAAAATTTTTTATTTTACCTAAAAATAAAGCTACCTACCATACAAATGCTAAAAAAGTAAAAAAAATGGTTTTCAAAAATCGTATTTTTCTCGAAAACGGCACCTAGAATTTTGATAAAATTTTTTTTCTTTCAATTAATTTTTACGATCTTTAATTTAATAAAAAAAATTTTGAAATTGAGATATTACAGCTTGTACCTACCATAGAACCATTTTTTCGAATTTTGAATTTCTCATTATCCACATAACGGATCTTAATGAAATTTTTTATAGAGAAGCTTCTTAAAAGTCTTAAACACATTGCATTTCAAAACTTTAAAATAAATACTTTTTGAATTTTTGAAAAAAAGCTATTTTTTTCTTTTTTTTGAAAATGAAAATTTAATTTTTATTCGAACAATAATAAAAACTTTAAATTAGCGTACCAAAATTTTTTCTTAAAAAGCTTTTAAAAAGTTTGTATATACAAGCTTCTTTTAAAGAAACCACTTCAAGGACTTATAATTTTTGTTCTTGCATAAATTCATATTTGCATAGCATTCTGTTATTACTAAAATAATTTAAAAATTAATTTTATCCTTATGAACAATTTTCTCTAATAAAATTCGTTTTTAAAATTCCCAGTCGATTACATAGGAGCAAGTTCGTGCGACCCAGTCGTGCATTTTATTTGTATTGAATTAAAGTTCGTAAAAATTAAGCAAAACATAGAAAAATTACCAAAATTCTTTTCTTTCGAAAAGTTTTTATAGTATTTTATTCATTTTTGGATAAAATAATAACTTCTTTCGACACCTTGTAGATAGTATTAAATGACTTTTAATTGAGCATGTGGTGTTTCAAAATGTTGAGTTTTCAAAAAAAAAAAAAAATATTTTTAAAAATCCGGATAAACATTTTTGAAAATTTTAATACTCAATATACTATTTAAACAGTTGTACCAGTTTTGAGAAAAATGATTCTATGGGAGTTACCATTAATAACCATTTCTTGGAAATGTTTTTCATCCTTTAAATATAAATTTAACAAAAATAAAATGCACGACTGGGTCGCACAAACTTGCTCCTATGTAATAGACTAGGAATTTTAAAAACGAATGTTATTAGAAAAAACTGTTCATAAGAATAACATTAATTTTTTTAAATTCTTTTAGTAGTAAGAGACAAAAACAGAATGTTATGCAAATTAAATTTATGCAAGAACAAAAATTATAAGTCGTTGTTAGTGGTTTCTTAAAAAAAAGTTTTTATATACAAACTTTTTTAAAGGTTTTCAAGAAAAAATTTTGGTACGCCAATTTAAAGGTTTTATTATTGTTCGAACAAAAAATAAATTTAAGAAAAAAATATTGACCCGTTTCGGAGATGTCAAATTTTCAAAAAAAAAAGAAATAATAGAATTTAACAGCCCTATTTTGAGTATCAATTTGATAGTCGATAATTTCTATCAATCAGTTGATAATTTGGTATTATGGCTATCAACTGGAAATTTTAGACCGATTTTGAATATCTACTTATAAAAAGTTAATTGTGAATGAGTTTTGTTTATTTTGTTTGACGTTCCACGTTTGAAGTATTTATTTGTTTTTTGTCGGCCATGAAAAGGAAAATTTTTTGTGCGAAAATGTAAATGGTTCCTATAAAATCTCATCATAACTCCCTTAAAAAAACAATTCTATCGAAGTCATTATTCTTTTAACTTTTTTCGCGTTTAAAAATCCCGAATAAATTTGTATGTTTACGTTTCAATCAAGAATTCGTGGTTGATAAGAAAATTGATGTGTATCCATTTTATTGATATCCATGTTTATCAAAAAATTCATTCACAGTAATATAATAAAATCTAATAAAATTCACAGTCAATAAAAAATGTTGATAGTTGATAAATATAATACCAACTCATTCAATTTGTTGATATGTATCAAGTATCTAGTTGATAGTTGAAAGCTATAATAGGGCTGAAAAATCGTAAAAATTAATTGAAAGAAAAAAAAATTTATCAAAATTCTAGGTGCCGTTTTCGAGAAAAATACGATTTTAGAAAACCATTTTTTTTTTAATTTTTTAGCATTTGTAAGGTAAGTACCTTTATTTTTAGGTAAAATAAATTTTTTTGTCTCACATTTTGTAGATTGTATTGAGAAACTTTTATTTATCAATTTAAAAAAAAATCTAGTATGGGGTTTTCAAAATATTAAATTTTGAAAAAAAAAATTGAAGTTTTTTTTTAAATCCAAAAAATTTTTTGAAAATTTGAGTACATAATTCTATTTATGTTTTTGGGGAGTTTTAGCAGAAAAAATGATCAAAATCGCTTGTACCGTTTTTGAGAAAATCAAAAACCAAAAAAATGGTAAACATTTTTCGGATTTTTTTTTTAACCATTACCTTGCTTTAACTAAATGAAATTTGTTTGCATTTTTATTTTTTAAATCTGTCGAACAGTTTTTGAGAAAAAAAATATTTATAAAATTTCGAAAAAAATTCGTATAGCAGGTACCGTTATTTTTGGTCTTAAAAAAAAATAAAAAAACGTGTGGGGAAAAAAATTAAAAGTGATATCTACCAAGTTTAACGAAAATCGGCCTAGCCGCTTAGGCTGTAGTTGAACCGACAGACAGACAGAATTGCGAGACCCACTTTTTTAGTCTTCACTATCATCGTAATGTCAACTTTGATCAAAATCTCGAGTTCGATTTTTTTTACGAATGCATAACTTGCCTTATAGTACCTATAAGTCGCAAGTAAAAAACTTCAAGTCTTTGGAACAGTTTTGAGCAAAAAAAAACAAAGATTTCCAAAAAAACAGGTACCGTTTTAGCAAAAATCTGTCGGCGAAATTTTTGAAAATCGTAACTACCAAGTTTGTAATTTCAAACCCCCTCACCGTGTTTTTTTTTTTTTTAAATATTTTTTGGCGTCTGTCCAACAAAACAGCAGCTGAAATACATTGAGGAATATTATCATCGTTTTTCAAAAATTCGTAAGTCGAAAATACAAAATGAAAAAACCACAAAACGGCAATTTAAGAAATATTCAAGTGAGCTTCTAAGAACTCAGAGTGTTTTAAAATTGTTTGATAGAGTCAAAAGGAATCATTATGCAATTATTGTCTTTATATTGTGAAATACAATTAAATGTCCTTATAAATAATTAAATGTCTACTGATGGTATTTGAATAAAAAATCTGCATAATATATTTTTATATTACTGCAATTGCCAGCTAAAGCTATTCCGCGAAAATGGCATAAGGTGCTTAAAAGAGCTCGCTGAGCCACGGCCAGAGGCGTCTACATGGCCGACATCATATTCTATGTCAAATATATAATCAGTGGTACAACTTTACCTACTTCAATTGAAGTAGATCTACTTCTTTTTTTTTTTTAAATATTTTAAAATCGACTTCCTACTTCGCACCAGTAAAATACTGAAATCCACTTCATTTTAAAAATCTCTGTTTCAACCTAAAGGGTTTTCCAATAAGAGGTGTTATTTTGAATAGCCCGCTATTTCGGTAGCTGTCACTTTTGAAGCTGTCATTTTTTGACATTTGACAAGTACGCTATTAATAAAAATGGAACGATACACGCTTCAACAACGCATTGAAATTATTAAAATTCACTATAAAAATGGTGAAAATTTGGCAGAGACGGTTCGTAAAACTAAAACATTTTTGGGTCGTCGTGAAGCACCTTGTCGGACCGCAATACAGAAATTGGTGGACAAACTCGAGCTGTTGGGACAAGTTAGTGATGTGAAGAATAAAACCCGTGCACGTCGCTCAAGAACAACTGAGAATATTGCTGTTGTAGCCCAAAGTGTTGAAGAAAACCCAGGTTTGTCCATTCCTCGTCGTTCTTTGGAATTAGGCATTCCACAAACGTCATTACACCGTATTTTGCATAAAGACTTGGGTCTTAAGGCTTATAAAGTTCAGTTAACACAAGAACTCAAGCCGGCTGATCATCAACAACGTCGTGTCTTTGCTGATTGGGTCCTTGAAATGCATGAAAATGAACCGGAATTTCATCGAAAAATCATCTTGACTGATGAGGCCCATTTCCACCTCGGAGGCTACGTCAACAAGCAAAACTGTCGCATCTGGGGCTCGGAAAACCCAAGAGTTATTGTTGAAAAGCCTCTCCATCCTCAACGCGTGACTGTTTGGTGCGGTTTATGGTCCCGCGGGGTCATTGGACCTTACTTTTTCGAAAATGAGGCTGGAGCAACAGTTACGGTCAATGGATTGCGCTATCGAGAGATGATTAATGATTTTTTATGGCCTGAATTGGATGGTATTGATCTGGACAACGTTTACTTTCAACAAGACGGCGCTACGTGCCACACAAGCAATGAAACCATCGATCTTTTACGGGAAAAGTTTCCGGACCGTGTTATCTCTCGAAGAGGTGATCACAATTGGCCACCGAGATCTTGTGATTTAACACCTTGCGACTTCTTCCTTTGGGGCCACGTGAAAGATAAGGTCTACGCCAACAGCCCAGCGTCGATTCAAGACCTCAAAGATGAAATTCGTGAGGCTATCGAGGACATAGGGCAGCCACTTTGCGATTTGGTTATGGAAAATTTCATGAAAAGGATATGGTCCTGTAAGCGTGGTCTTGGCGGTCATTTGGCAGATGTTGTGTTCCATTATTAACGGCATACCTTCTTCTTTATAATGAAATAAACATCCGATCATTTATCTCCAAAAAATGCCATTTTTCTTTGAATATCAAAATAACACCTCTTATTGGAAAACCCTTTATTACAGCTTGTACCTACCATAGAACCATTTTTTTCGAATTCGAAATTCTAAAAAGTCTAAAACGCATTGCATTTCAAAACTTTAAAATAAATATTTTTTGAATTTTTGAAAAAAAAATCTATTTTTTTTTTTTGAAAATTCGATATCTCAGAAACGGCTTGATATTTTTTTTTTTTTGTAAATTTAATTTTTATTCGAACAATAATAAAAACATTAAATTGGCGTACCAATATTTTTTTTAACAAATGTAATGTGCTATTTTGTATATCCCTGCATACCCATCTCTACTTTTTCTACATGCATATTGCATATAGAGCATATAAGTAGCTTAGTCTTAAAAGACATAAAAACGAAAATTTCTACCAAGAAGAAAAAATAACCGTACAGGTTAAAGTACATAAGAACGTGCACAAAAGGAAATGGAAAAAAAAAAAACGGTTCGAACTACTGCTGTTCTGAGTGAGACCGGGGAGTTGGTAAACAGAAGCGAATCGAACACATCACGGTGTTCTGGTGTGTATTTAAAAAAAAAGAAAAAAAAAAAATCTTGAGTTCTAGCAAGAAAAAAAAATTTGTTTTAATCCAGAGTTTAAAGTTTATAACCTGTGTTAAATTGTAAAGTATTACAAAAATTTAAAACCTAACTACTTTTAGTTAGTTAACTGAAATTTAAAACAAATATATAAGTGAAGTTTATAATAATAAGCGGAGACGTTCTTTTCCCCCCGCTTCTAAGTCCAGGCCGGCTCCTGAGTCGCGTTAGAAAACAGCAACGCAAGCTTATAGCACCTGCGCTCATGCTGAAGAAAACCGGACTTTAACGGAATCGAAACCTACACAACGAACAACCAACTCGCTAGTCACCAGAGTATATCTAATAATGAGTAGGGACACTCTCTACACATATGCAAGTCCTACTATCACAAATAAAAACAAGAACAAAAACAAACAATAAGCGTGAGAAGTTCCAAAGTATTAATTTTAATCCTTACGACAATTCACTAATGTAAGAAAAACCCACAATATGTTTTTCAAGCACCACCACAAACAATCTCATTCATAAGATATATAAATGCAATATTTTTTCATAAGGTTTTTTTAAAGGCGCGATAGGTTGGTTGCTTGTGAGCGTATTTTTTCTCTGTGCTTTTCTATTCTTTTGAGTGACCATATTCTTTTTTTTTTCGTGATACTGGATTTATTTCTGTCGATTAATTTTTAACTTCCCATAGGGAGTTATTGTAATCGGTCCGATTTGTCCAATTGGAATTTTTGACATTTCTCGGCGTTTCAAGGTCCCTAGAGGCTATATCAATCATTTTTAGAGAGATGTCTGTGTGTGTGTGTACGTACGTTCGTACGTTCGTACGTGCGTAGGTTCGTACGTCCGTACGTTCTGGTACCATTTTTCGTCGTCGATATCTCAAGAACGAGTAAAGATATCGACTTCAAATAAATTTTATTTAATAGATAATAACTTCGAAAGAGGCTGAAAGGGCGTTTATTAAAATTCAGTGAGTAGTTTTTTCACTATAACGGTTTAAAAAAAAAGTAAAAATTTTGGTTAGTTTCAAATATCTCATGAAAAAATAATGCTATTGATTTCAAATATCGAGGACATAGGGCAGCCACTTTGCGATTTGGTTATGGAAAATTTCATGAAAAGGATATGGTCCTGTAAGCGTGGTCTTGGCGGCCATTTGGCTGATGTTGTGTTCCATTATTAACGGCATACCTTCCTCTTTATAATGAAATAAACATCCGATCATTTATCTCCAAAAATGCCATTTTGCTTTGAATATCAAAATAACACCTCTTATTGAAAAACCTTTTACTTCAATTTTACAAAATAAAGCCCAAATCTACTTCCTTTTCTCTATTTCACTCTAAGTAGTCGTATCCTTGTATAATATTATAACAGAACCAGCCTTATTTATTATTTTTCACTAATACTGGGTTCAACCTCGGAATAGTTCAACCGAGCCGAAGCACTTACTTCGGGTTTACACCACGTCAAACATATCTTTATTTAATATATATTTTCTTAGCCGTATTAGCTACGCCTTCCTTATGTCAAATATATTGGGAAAAAAAGTCACCAATCTAAAACTCTGGTTAATATACACAAACAAAACTCCCAGCAAACCCCTGCTGATTTCCATTTTTATTCATTGTATATTACTATCATTGTATGCATATTGGAATCCAATAAATGAATGTACCAACCAAACCACATTGCGTTCCCAATACCGTACAACTGTTAGAGCGTTTGGAAAATATAAATAATTTATTAATGCGAAATATCTATCCTTTTTGTCTTAGTATGTCATCTCAAAATGACATTTCGATACTAAAACGGCATTAAACCTCCTATGAACCACTTTTAGCTTATTCCACCGCTATTCCTCGTGCATTTTCATTATAAATAAGGTTTTCAGGTTTAGAGCCGTTGTAAAGTCGAAGTAACATTACTCCGTCGCAAAAACGAGTTAGTAAATAAGGCTGAACAAGTTTTATATAAAAAGATATTATTATTCACGAAAAATATTATGCAAATGACCTCTATGGCAGCCCTGTAGAAAGAGCTATTCTTTCTCACCTGGTGTATTCTAGGTGAACTGGACCTCGGTTTAAAAATAAACTAAGTCGTGACAACTCCAGCCATTAACATTAACTAAAAGTTTTCTACTTCGCGTTCAGATGGCTATAATGAGCAATTCAAATACACAAACCATTTTAGTTCATGGTTCATGCATTCAGTCACCAAAGTATTTTCGAAAAATTAGAGATGACTTTAAGAACTATAGTGTAGTTTTTTCAAAGCAATCGAATTTTTCAACAAAATAAAAAAATAATCAATAAATGGAAATATGTAATAAGGGTATATGTTTAAACTCGAAAAACCCGGATAAACCTCAGAAACGAGATAATTTGATCTCCGTCATAACAAGCTGTCATGGGAAGAAACTTTTTGCAAAGCTGATAAAATTATCTCACGAATTTGATGCGGAAAGGGAACAAATAAACCTGAGAATCTAAGAAATTCTCCAAATTTTAAGAGGTTTACAATTATTTTTTTTTTTTAATTACTTGCTTTGTTTTTTTTTTTAAGTAAGAAAAGAGAATCACTTTTTAAGTTCATGATGTGCATTTTTTATATAAATTTGTATATAAAACATTCCTTACTTAGCTGAAGTGGGTTAGAAAAAGGCGCGCAAGTTATAAAAAATTTTGTAAGCTCTTTTAGAAACCTTTGCAAGAAACGTTGATGTCTGTGTTTATCTTGATTTTTATTTTATTTATTTATTAAATATTTTTTGTAAAACAAAACAACAATTTTTTTTTTGAGTAAAATTATAAAAATTGTGTTTGTTATTAAATTGTTGGAAAACTATTATTTGCGCAGGAAAAAGTTGTGTGTTAAAAGTTATTTTCAGAAAAAAATATTTCTATAATCTCAAACTTAAAAGCCTTCCAAAACACCGAAACGAGTCAGCATCATTTTAAGTTTTTTGACCTAAGACTACCTTATGAACTTATACCTACATCTTTTCCACTAACAAATACCTAAACTGATTTAAATAAGGCTTATTATAAATCTTGTAAAAACTTCAAAGATTTACCACCTATGCAATATAAAATGGTGAATCAAGTAGACTATAAATTGATTTTGATAAATCCGCATAGGTGTAATAGTTTTAGTAGTAATCGAACTAACCCACATATTGAACGCATTCACTGCACAATCGAAGTTTTTTTTTGCTTCGTTTGTCATAAGTTATACTTTTTTATTCCCTTCAACAAGAAACATTTTGAAAGGTAGTGTCAAAGTTAATCTGCTTAATAATCTTTTTGTGCGGTGGAAACAAAACATGTATACATTTATTTAGGGCCAGGATGTTCACACATCACACTTGATCATCTTTAATCAAGGATTATCCCAGTCGATAGTCAAAGAATGCGTTTGTTCACTAAAATATTAATTAAGGGATCCAGGATTTGAGCAGATAATTGGGGAAATCACTAATCAGCCAATTTTACTTGGTAAGCGAGATTAATTGAGTGATTTACTGGAATTCAGTTTATTCATGCTCATTTAACGCACTGTGAATTGTCGCCGAATATAAAAAGAGAAAGTGACAGTTCCTTATTCGAGTTCTCCTTCAGCATAGTCTGTGGCATGATAAACAGAAATAAAATATATACATATATTTAAATATATTGTATATACGAGTATCATATGTATAGCCTTTGTTATAACCTGTATAGTATTATCATGGAGCGTGATTTTGGGGTACCTACGTTATCCTGGTGGTGGCGCTAAAATTAGCGCACTATTTTACAGTGGAGAGTAGGATTAAATACAAAACAAGTAATAAAAAAGAGAATATTTTATTATTAAATTTAGCAGACAGATCTAGCAAGTACTGTCGCTATGCTTAAGATGTCGCCCCAATCGTTCGTCTTCATGAGAGTACAATCAATTTTATATAAAAAGTTTATATATGCATCAAAAAATCTTTTTTCCAGCCCACAAAACAAAAACTTATTAACCTAGAAAAATAAAATAAGTTTTTTGGGTTCTATAAATTTATCATAGTTTATTTAACCGGTCTCATAAAAAAAATAGGTAGGTATCGCTTCCAAAAATTCATCCTCAGCTTTTGATATAACGAAAAATGTTTCCCGAATCATATAATATGTATATGTAGTCTGTATTTATACATAATCAGCCATATTTATAAACTCATTATAGTGAGTACATAAGGCTATGCAACCCTTATAATGCCTCTAAACGCAAAATCGTGATTTATAAAACTTATGTGACGTTGAATAGAGGCATTATAAGCTAAACGCGTTTGGAGGTTGAATAGTGCCTACATAGGGACATTTTAGTACTGAACTGTCACATTCAATGTGACATCACATTGAATTATAAAGATTATCAACAAAATAAAACGCCTTTGACTTGATATTGAAACTAAAACTTTGTGTTATTTTTATTTATTGAAACAGAAATGTTATACTAATATATTAAAGACAAATTGAATTGAAAATTGTTTAGAATTAAATAGATAAATATACTTGTTGGTGATCTCTCTCCACGCATCCTTCTTCATCCGGTGTGTTAGTGTTGTAATTTTTATTTTGCATTATTAAATTTTATCTTTAAGAACTTGTCTTGGAGTATTCCAGCTAGGATGAAACGAATAACAATTTGATTTCTAGTATTGTGCTAGAGATAATAACATACTTTATCTGATGAATCAAAGTTAATTGTTTGAATTCTTTTAGCTTTTGGTAGATTCGTTTTTGTTTATTAAATTCGATAGACAGACAAGATGGTTTTTTTTTTGTTTTTTGACAAACAGCTGAGTGTTATGAAGGCTAAATGTAATAGATTCTTACTTTTTGGTACTTTATTTGACACAAGCTCATTATAACTATGCAGGGTAGGCAAATGTTTTATAAATATGAATTTGCATAGTGGATGAATAAGTCCTTATGCATTGCATAACTATTCACGCGTTTAGCGAATTCTAATAAATACGGCTGAATGTATATACTCTGTACTCCTCTGTTGAAAACATCTTTTAACTTTTAACTTTTGTAGAATCCAAAAACTTATCCTTCCTATACCACACCTATACTATACAAGCCCAGAAAGTTCAATGAAAAACAATAAATAATTATAACCAACGCCAAGAAAAACATAAATTCATTGCCATGTATAGAATAGGATACCTTCCGAGTTGGGGTTGATGTTTGCACCCCACCTAGCATGAGAATGCATTCCATGTTTCTAAATTACCAGAACGTGACAAAGCACAAATATTACGGATAAGCCTTGGCACTAAATAACACCATATTCGACTTAATTTACGGCGCCAAATCGAGTGTAACTGACGCTACACTATAATAGGTAGCGTTTCTAAACAAAGAGAGGACCAAACATACCAAATTTGACTTTAAAGAATTCACCTAAAACAGCAAAAGAAGCCAAGAAAATATTTTAATTAAGATTCATTGACTTCAAAGTCGGTGGTCGGTGGTGTTTAAAGTGGTTATAAATAATTCCAATCAATATTCAAATCATTCAAGCGGCAAAGATCCTTTTTCTATTTTAAAAGAATTCTGTGTCCCTTTTTGTTTTGAAAAAGAAAACGCTTCAATTAAGGGCTGCCGTTCCTTCCCCTTGACATTTTTTTTGTAGAAAATAGTTTTATTTCTCCATCTCCGTCTTCGGAGCACTAAACACTCCATCGATGTACGTACGTGTGCTGTACCAGACATGTTGATGGAGGTAGCGAGGACGATAGTGGAATTTCAAAACACCAGATGGACGCCATTAACACACTTAGAATGCACTAGCAGCACTATTCCACTCCGTATCAATCCTACAGCACTTATCAAAACATTTCCCGCAGCGTGATAGATAAAATGACTTGTATTGGAAAAAAGAGAAAAAAAAACGAAGCACTAGAGTTTTTCTGCATTAGTGAGTGCAGCACCCTATAAGAAGGTTCTTTTTTTTAGTTTAAATTGTATGAAAAATGTGTTTCGACGGAAAAAACAAGTATAGATCGTTCGATATTCAAAACACGTATAATTTTCTTCTTTAATTCCTTTGCAGTCATTATAACACATAATATCACCGTAATTTATGATAAAATATTTTTACTTGCTACGAGTATAAGTAGGTATAATTGTAGTTAAGAATAAAAATATCAGATTTTTGAGAAATAAATAAAACGAATTTCGCAAATATTTTGGAAGAAATTTACGCCCAGGTCAAATGTTGATTTTACTTTTATAAGTACCGATTCATGTACATAAATATATATTAGGACTTAAGAACAACTACACTTTAAGCCAAGATTTGGAACATGAAAACCACTAACTAAAGCAAATTAGGGAAACTGATTTTATATTTAATCAACTCACTTACAAACATGACAATAATATATGTACGGCGTGTTTCGAGGGATTGAATGCATAATAACAAATTCCTTGTATTATATTGCGGCATATCAACTTTCCATCGAAAGATCCGAATTGCAGTTCTATTGAGCGTTTATGTATTCTCTGAATTACGAAATTGTATATAACAAAAATATAAAGGTTTCAAAGTAAAAGGATCTTTAACATTTCGAGAATTAAATCCAAAGATTGAACTGGTCTTCATAATGATATGGTCGATGTACCAGAAGAGATATTTTTAGGTCATACATTCAACAAAGACTAATAATCAATCAAAACAGTAGGAATATCATTGATAAAAAAAAAGAAAAAGAAGAGGTCCTCAATGACTTTCTTGTGGAACCCCAGAATTTAACGTCCTACCATTAAGATAGGATTCAAACAATTTTAATAAGTTAGCAAAGTTTGGCAAATAATATATTGTGAAGAAGAATTGATTCCTCTAATAGTAATTGTCCTTCTCTTCAAATAGGATTTAATCCATATAAACGAAAGTTGAAGAAAAACCAACAAATGAAAGTTTGAATAAAATAAGACTGTCAGCTTGTCGATAGTAGAGAGCACAAAAAGTGGATTCAATCCGTATGTATGTAACCTAAGGTATATCTACACCAATACAAGATTTTCTTCAAACTTGAGACTTAACGTTTTTATTGGTGTCTACCTTTTGCAAGAGAAAAATGTTAACAGAAAACCGTGGAAGTACAAGCCATAGACACTTTTATTTTTGTTTTCGATTTTCTCATAAACGTTGTAAGCGATTTCAATCAATTTGATTATATCGAAGTGTTAATAGTTTTGTAAAACAAAATTTAAGAAAATAAAATAAAAATACAATTGTGATTAAAATAAAATGCCTAAATTGGAATACTCTTTGAAATTTAAAAATTATGTATAAATAAATATAAAACATGGACTTAATGAGATCAAAATTTTCAGATTCATTAAATTGACGTCTGATTTCTAGAAAAGTATGAATTTTCAAATCTATGAATTTATTCAAACAAAGCATTAAAATCGTTTTATTATTAAATTTATTTTTTATTTAAGAAAAAATGTTAAAGAAAAAAAACTTGGGATGTCATTGGTATGTATTTCGCAGTATAGATTTTAAGAAATAATTTCAAAAAATAATAGTTTACACGTTTTGAAGATATTGATTTTTCAAAAAAAAATTTGAAATAAAATATTATTTTAAATTTAATAGGGCTCCTGCACAGTGGCGTAGCGTAGGGGGGGCGGGGGGTGCGGTCCGCCCCGGGCGGCAGGCCTAGGGGGGGCGGCAAAATGTCGCCGGTGATGCGGGTAGAGTAGAAATCATATGTTTCATGACTGTTCGTTTGACAAGTCAACAAACAACAATGATGTAAATTTGAAATCTGTGGTTCGTCGTTGACCGCTTTCGTGAATTCGTAGACGGTGAGTAGGGCCGTAAGAGTGCATTCCGTATTGTCGCGCTGATCGCGAAACTAAAACAAAACGTTCCGAAACTCTCGCGAAACTGAAAGGGAGTGTTCCGAAACATATGATATGCATATGCGAGATATGATAAGATAACTAGGATTCGACGGAAACGTTATTCTAGTCGCAGCCAGCTCAATGTTTTTGCTTCCTCCCGCATCACAGAAAGTTATTTCGATTGTGTTGTTTATAGTTTAAATACTAGCTGTATTTTATTTTCCCCCTGATCTGATCCGGATTGGATTTTGTTTTCAAATTAACATGTAAAACAACAAATACAAACAAAACTGGGCCTTGTGTTGTTTTTGTTATACATGTAATTTTGAATGAAGATCCAATCCGGATCAGATCTGGGGGAAAATAAAACACAGCTACTGTTGAATCTTCTAAAACTAAGCACTTAGTACTTCACTCAACCTTTGAACTAGTTTTTGAAAATGAAAAGAGTTAAAGGAAGCGGCGCGGAATACCGCAAGAAAAAGGCTAAGAAAGAAGCAGACGCGAAGACGCGAAATATTTCAGTGGCCTAGAATTGTCCTCCGGCCAATATTCATGGGAATGCATAACTTATTTTACGGGCAGAAGAAGAAGACGTGCCTGCCGTCGAAGTTGGAAATCGTTCTGGTCCCACCACAGAGCAAGGTCAAGACGAAGTCGACTCACCAGAAGTATCTCAAGGATCTAGTCACAAGCCTGCAGAAAAAGTGAACCTCGTGATGCTGTAAAGACGCTTAAAAATAAGTTTGTGGAAGTTCTTGAGGTACTGGAAGATTTGACGGATCAGTAGCCAGTCTTCTTCTGACAGTCATGCAGTCATTCAACTTCCTCACTTTTCTTAGCTTTTGAGCTGCAGAGCTACCTGAAGAAGATGACGCACAGATTTACCTGCAGCAATGTGGACTGAGTGTGGATAAGTGTGCTCAGAAACTCTGCGTTTTAAAAGCTCTCCTGGTGGAGAGCAGAGACCGTTTCGTCCAAGCCGCAATCGACATTTCTAAGACTTTTTGGAAAAAACTCGGAATCGATCTCAAAACGAGTACAATTCGCAGGAAATAAAATGCACGACTGGGTCGCACGAACTTGCTCCTATGTAATCGACTAGGAATTTTAAAAAACGAATGTTATTAGAGAAAACTGTTCATAAGGATAAAATTAATTTTTAAATTATTTTAGTAGTAAGAGAAAAAAACAGAATGCTATCATACTATGAATTTATGCAAGAACAAAAATTATAAGTCGTTGTAGTGGTTTCTTAAAAAAAAAACTTTTATAACATATACAAACTTTTTAAAAGCTTTTTAAGAAAAAATTAAGGTACGCCAATTTAAAGTTTTTATTATTGTTCGAACAAAAATTAAATTTACGAAAAGAAATATTGACCCGTTTCGGAGATATCGAATTTTCAAAAAAAGAAAAAAATAGATTTTGTTTTTTCAAAAATTCAAAAAATATTTATTCTAAAGTTTTGAAATGCAATGTGTTTTAGACTTTTTAGAAGCTTCTCTATAAAAATTTTCATTAAGATTAAGATGGATAATGAGAAATTCAAAATTCGAAAAAATGGTTCTATGGTAGGTACAAGCTGTAATATCTTAATTTCAGAATTTTTTTTATTAAATTAAAGATCGTAAAAATTAATTGAAAGAAAAAAATTTATCAAAATTCTAGGCGCCGTTTTCGAGAAAAATACGATTTTTGAAAACCATTTTTTTAATTTTTTTAGCATTTATATGGTAGGTACCTTTATTTTTAGGTAAAATAAAAAAAATTTTCTCACATTTTGTAGATTATATTGAGAAACTTTTATTTATCAAGTTTAAAAAATATCTAGCGAGGGGTTTTCGAAATATTGAGTTTTGAAAAAAAAAATTGAAGTTTTTTTTAAAAATCCAAAAATTTTTTTTTTTGAAAATTTGAGTACACAATTCTATTTATAATTTTGGGGAGCTTAATCAAAAAAAAATTATCAAAATCGGTTAAACCGTTTTTGAGAAAATCAAAAATTTTTTTCAACCAATACCTAGATTTAATTAAATGAAATTTTTCTGTATTTTTATTTTTAAAATCTGTCGAACAGTTTTTGAGAAAAAAAATGTTTATAAAATTTCGAAAAAAATTCGTATGGGGGTTGCCGTTATTTTTGGTCTTAAAAAAAAAAAGAAAAAAACGTGTGGGGGGCAAAAATTAAAAATGATATCTACCAAGTTTAAAGAAAATCGGCCGAGCCGTTTAGCCTGTAGTCGAACAGACAGACAGACAGACAGACAGAATTGCGAGACCCACTTTTTTAGTCTTCGCTATCATCGTAATGTCAACTTTGATCAAAATCTCGAGTTCGATTTTTTTTACGAATGCATAACATGCCTTATAGTACCTATAAGTCGCAAGTAAAAACGCATGCATGGAGATGAATCCGCAGATGCAGCTTTGTCTCACGAGCCTCATTCGTAAGGCTCGTAAAATCCGTTTATGAAACCGCTAATTCTATTTTACTTTCAATAAAAGATATTTCATTGCCTGTGAAATGATGTCTCGAAATTTAATTTTTATTTAGTATTGAATGGGGGCGGCAAAATGGGTCTCCCGCCCCGGGCGCCGAGATGGTACGCTACGCTACTGCTCCTACATACACATTTTGGTTTAAATAGTTAGAGCTGTTAATGAGAAAGTCAAAAATCAAAACAACATAACATTTTTTCCTAAAACTTTTTTGACCAAAATGTAATCAATGCCTATAATAATTTTTTTTATCAAAATCGTTAGAGCTGTTTTTGAGACAAATAAAATTTTACATTACGGGTGTATGGGGGTGCCGTTAGTATCAAATCAATTTGCCTCTAGGGAATCATCGAAGACCCTTAAGTTCCGAGTCGGAAGAAAATGAATCCAGTAGTTTAGGCTGTAGATCAAAGTACAGACAGACGGAATTGGCGGACCCACTTTTTTCGTCTTAACTATCATCGTAATGTCAACTTTTATCAAAATCTCTCTAGTAGATTTTTATCCAAATGCAGAACTTGCGCTGTAGTACATTTATCGCAAGTAAAAAAAAAAAATATTTTTCTTAAACATTCAATATCTATTGTGAATGAATTTTCATTAAATACACTTCTGTTCAGATACATACACATTACACAGCTATACAAATTTGTTAATATGTTGTTTTGGACGTATGATATCTAACTATAGGGCTGTACATAGAAAAAAAAATGCTGAACTCATTCAAAAATTCTAAAATATAGTCAGAAATATAATACATGCCTCCTAAAACATAAGCACATTCGATCTACATCAAGACCTTCAAATAAAAATGGTTTTTGAAGTTGTGAAAAAATACCAGCAACTGCAAAATCTTACCAAATCCGAAATGGAAACCGTCTTAAATGTACGAGGAAATATTCGGAGACTGACAATTGATAAGAGTCGCCTAATATTCCCCACAAAATATTATCAAGCAAACTTCTTTTAAAGATTTCTACCGAAAAAAGTCAATAATATGAATTCAAATAATCTGGCCATCGAAAAGTGTCTTTAAAAAAATCTTGATACAAATTTCAAAATTTCGAAGAAACGGTTTCGTCAAAAGTTTTTGCGACAATTCTGCTCTTTAAAAAAAAAATGTTTGTTGTTTTTTGGGATATAATCCAAAAGAATTGTATAGAGTTTTGATAAAGGGCAATTTAGATTTAAAAATGAGAAAAGGTCAACATGTTTCCAGTTAGAAGCTTAAAACTTGAGTTCTAAAGGTCTCGGACAGCCCAAATAACTAGCTAAATATAAGAGTACAAATTGTCATAAGTACTAAATGAGGTTTAAGGAAAAAATCAACTTGATCTAATTTCTATTATAAATATTATTTTTATTAAGAGCAATAATAATGTTTTTAATCAAAAATGATTGTCTTGAAAAATGTCTATAGCAAAAAGTGATTATTATTTATTATTTTACCGCAGACTAACAAATTACACTATGCCCTATGAAATAGGTTAAATAAAATCGAAAATAATTCTTGTTCTGTTACACCCTCTATTCGATAAAATTCAACCTTAGAGAGCAAAAGTGGATATAATATTCAAGCGTTAATCGTGAAATCTGAAACATTTTTCCCTCTGGCAAACCTTTCTTCAGTTCTAGAGGCGGCTAGCCGCCATTAAACCATCATCATGATCTTTTTGTGTCCTCATGGTCTATGGAAAAGAAATTAAAAGCAAGAGAAAATGTTTTTTTTTTTTTTAATTTCCAAGTGGACGAGAGGGCGTCACTCAGAACTGATTATAGCGAACACCGTTTGATCTTAAAGATGGAGGTTCTTCTGTTATATTCTTATAGGTACTGTTTATTGTTTTGGTCGCAGGATCGATGCTATGAATTCTAATCTCGTAAACTCTAGCAGATGTTTTTCAAATTTAATTTGAGTCTTTCTTAATGTTATAGAGGTACTGCTTGTGCGTTGATGGTGGCCTGGATTGAGAACGAGTGTAGTGTAGAGGTATTATGTGAATAGAAGGAGGTCCTGGATTTTGGTTTGTTCATATGTACAGGATATTCTTATGATATGAGTTAGGTTCAGGGTTTTTGACTTAATGTTTTTTTTTATGCCAGCCAATTAGCTCGAGTTTAAACAACTGTTGTACCTATTTTTTTTTCAATGTTATTCAAAAGGAATCATCAGTCACTTAAATGTGGAAGTAATTTGAATTTGTTTCAGTTCTGGCCTTAAATGAACTTCATTAGGTTGTTACTTCATTAGGAGCAGTGAACACATATATTAAGTATTGAAACATTTTCCTCGAAAACGTGAAAATTTAGTTTAATTTTTCTTCTTATATAATTTTTATTTATTCTAAGGTTTACATACATATAGGTACAAGCCAACAAATGAAGAACTCCAATAAAAAGGGAACAAAAGCGAGATAACAGCTATAGATACTCGTACGTTTATTAACTTGTAGATAATTCTTGTTAAAAAATTTGTAATGGTGAGTTTTGATACCGAGCCAATAACTTAAGCTTAACTTATTTTAACACACACACACGCATTAATTTAATAGAACCGTTTACCACTTCACATATAGATTTTTAAAATGAGTGAGTGTGCATAAAATATTTGACACATATTATTACGAGTAGAATCTGTAAATAATTTGATGGAGTGTCGTCGTCTTTTCAATGATAGAGACTGAAAGAAAGATATTTTAAAGGAAAAATATAATTATTAATAAGAAAAGTTGTACAACGGACAAGTTATATCTCCGTGTTCACAAGTGGGAATTTGTTTTAAAATAAAGTAAATGTTAAGCCAGCAGAATAATATTCATGGCAGTCTTGTGGTCACAAGCCAAGGACTAACCTTACTGCAATGAATAAATTTCAAAAGTTTAATACATATATCTACGTACGATTAGCAGCATTACAGGGTGCAAGTATACATAGTTTCAAATCAACCTTGACCTTTATTTATAATCCGCCTAAAAAAGAAAGTCCTAACTGTATGAATCTTAGCTCTAACTTTTTATCAATTTGTTAAAATAGAATAGCATGAACTAGCTAAGCTGATATCAAAGGGCACGGTAGTGCCCAGCCAAGTTCTTGCACTACACCCTTTTTACAGGAACAAACTCAGGCGATTTTTGACCCCTCCCTATCTTCAGTACCAATGAAGTCAGAAACTTAAAATTCTGAAAATTTGCTAAGCTAGTCAGGCACAGGCGCCCCACCGAATTTCAACTTTCTATCTTAAGCGGTTCCTGAGATATAAGGCCTCAAATATTACAAAAACCGTAACTGACTGACTGACAGATCATCAAAATTATGGAGCACTTCCCGACATCGTAGAACCTTGTAATTTTGCACAACGGTAGGTCTTGTCATGCAAGCAGAGGAAAAAATCGAAAATTTGAGGTTTTTCATTCAGGGGGCGTGGTATCCGCCCACTTTCTCCGAATTGGTGTTGGTTAAATGGAGCACTTCCGACTGCTGTAAAACAATGAAATTTGGTAAAACGGTAAGGCTCAAATCGCATATAAAGGACCAAAAATAAAATTTGAGGTTTTCCATTCAGGTGGCGTGGTATCCGCCCACTTTCTAAGAAAATGTTTATTTTATATGAAGCACTTCCGATTGCTGTAGAATGATGAAATTTGGTAGAGCGGTATAGCTTAATGTACATTTGAAGCGAAAAATAGAAAATCTAAGATTTTTCATTCGAAGTGTCTTTTTATTGTCATTTTGAAACTATACATGCATCTTGAAAATTCATGACTTTTCTTAGAACTACATGAATGAAAAAAGAAAACATTTGCATATCTGAAAAAATTATGAGTTTACATAAAAAAAACTCTTAACTGTAAGGTGAACTATAATCAAACCACTAATTAGGCTATTAATTGGTGTGCTACCTTCATTTAAAAAAGGACTTAAAATTGCAACAAAAACATCATCGCATCCTCAACAATTACTGCTTTTTTATGACTTTGAGCGGATATAGGTACTAGTATTTATAATTAAGGTAGGTATGTTAGTGTAAGGCATCTTTCCAGGACAAGAAGAAACAATTGAAGGGCAAATCAAAACAACCAAGAACAAAAAGAAAATATACCAAAAGAAATACGAAGCTATAAACTAAGTTGATTTTAGTAGGTAGAGTCCACCCTTCTATATCATTCCGTGTCTTTCAAGATTTTGACATGGCAAAATATTAAATTCTTTGCAAAAAGGAGTAAGATCAGACCAAAAACATAAATGTTAAAAAAAGAGCCAAGTTCTTCTATACAAAAACCTTTGTCTAACAAGTCAGCCGTGAAAAGTACTGAGATCTAAAAGTACGCCAAGTTCTTACTTCATGAAGGTTCAATACCGAATATTTAAAGTAGAATAATATTGAAAGAGCTACAATGTAATAGTGAAATTTTATTATTTAATGATTACTGACTAAAATTTGATGGGTTCACTTGTCAAGTTTTTAAAACCTTTCGAATTGGGCATAAAAAAAACTTGCCAAGTAAGCCCATCAAATTTTAGTCAGTAATCATTAAATAATAAATTTTCACTATTACATTGTAGCTCTTTCAATATCATTCTACTTTAAATATTCGGTATTGAACCTTCATATAGTAAGAACTTGGCGTACTTTTAGAAGTTGAATTTATACTAAGTTTAAATAATGATTTTATTATTAAAATATTTTTTTTATATAAGAAATTTCTTTAAAATTCTTCAAAAAAAAAAAATATGGATGTCAATTTAAAGGGTAGGACAAATACAAATTTGTTTTTAAAAATGCAATAAAATTAATAAAATTAAATTTTTTCCGTATATTATGATAAGAGTCTTTGTGCATGGTACGACGGCAGCGGGGACCATAAATGTTGAGTTCACTAGCATACCAGTCTCACGAACTTTTTGCAAGACTTGCGTACAGCATCAGGAGGTTGATTCATTTGGGCCAAAACTTCTTTTCAAAAACTCACTGCTTAGGCTACAGAGCACTCACACGTAAAACGACACATTTAGTTCCGCGGGAGTACGAGTATGATACTGATTTTCTGTCAAAATTTCGAACGGAAAACAGCTATCAGCTTCAAAATAACCTATGAAAACACTAGATGGCTCACCATGTATGGTAATATACATTTTAGGAAACAATTTCAAAAACTAGTCCTTCACTCGCTTTCACGATATTGATTTTTCAAAAAAAAAAAATAGATTCTTTTTTCAAAAACCTAAAAAAAAACTTTTTTCGAAAACTCTTCTTCTGTATACAAATTTCGGTTATAGCCGTCGTCGAGAAAGTCAAAAATCAAGAAATAAGTTTTATGAAAGGTACCGTTAATAATATTTTTTCTTAAATTTTTCATTTATCAATTATTCTTTATCAAAATTGTTAGAGCCGTTTTCGAGATTTTGTATGTCGGCTGTATTTCAGGTTCTGTTAGTTTTGGAGCTACAACAATTTTTAATTTATTCTCTAGGGAATCACACAAGAACCTTAAATACCAAGTTTGAAGAAAATCACTTCAGCGGTTAAGGTTGTATGTCGAGGCACAGATATACGGACATAAAGCCATGCAGATATACAGATAAACAGACATACAAACGCAAGTAAACACTACACATTAGTTTTTACTTAAAACACAAAAAGAAGGACGTTGAAAAATATTTCTCCAGGGGCCCACGAATGATTAAGCGCGTCTTATGCCTGCGTAGCTTCACATACAGACTACATAAATGGCTGAGCTATTTATTTCAAACTACGGAAGGAAATATTGTAAGTTTTTTACAACTTTAGAAAAAGCTTGCTTATTATAAAACGATTCCAAAAATTATATTAAGTTTTTAAATAAATATTTCTTTAGATTTTTGAAAAAAGAATCAAACTTTTCTATGGAATTTTCAATATCTCAAAATTGAGTTATGTTTTGAATGTACATGTTTTAATATTTTAAGCATAAATTAAAATTTAACTAATCTAAAAATCTTAATCTAAAGTTTAACGTTTAGAAAATGGGATAATGATTATTTTTTAAAAGTATGTTGTAAAATACAAATCAATTGTTACTTTAACTAAGCATCCTAAAACCTTCATTTTATCATTTTAACTATCTCGACGTACTCGTGTTCAATTGAGCTAAGATACTCTAATATAAAACAATTTTGTTAAACAGAAAATGTTCTCCAGCCTGAAAAAGAACTAATATTTGCTTAAATAGATATTAACATATCCCTTGTTTGTTGAAGGAAACATTTCGCCTCAAGAACTCCATACTGATGATTGGATTGAAATGCATCTCTATTCTATTATTTCCACAACACCGACTAAGAAAGACTCTCAACGTCTTTCTCTTCATCTTAGGTAAAGCTGATTTATTATATTTTCCATTTGATATAATTGTTTCTTATTTCCGGGATTGCAAACAAATTCATAAGAAAGATAGCCTTTTCTGTAGATAAAATAATAACAAACAATTGTACCCAAAATAACGATACTGCATTCACTTAGCTAAGTAAACGCAACGGTACAATGAAATGTTACTTCCCTAAAAGCAAAATACCCAAATAGAAATTCAATCAGGTAAACCAACCAAACAAAAACTGTGTCCCTTCTCCTTCAGATTAGATATCTGATTCAATTGACAATTGATCCAAAGGAGTTTTCAATACCTATCCATAAGACTGAAGTATGGAACAGCTCAACTTATACCCGGTTGAGGATTATTGTTTCCTTTTAGTTTCTACCTGAACTGATCCTGGTGAGGACGAATAGGTTTATTTATACATTTATAGGTAAATCATAATAAGGATGATGATTATTGAGATTTAAATCCTCTGGTCTACTCCTTCGCCTGCCTCATTTCCATTTGAAAAGCAATACACACTCCTAAAGATTATCCTTATAAAGCCTTTTTCTATACCAGCATGAATACATGCCTGATGTAAGAGGTTCAATACATCAATAATCCAGCGATTGGAACAATGGTTTTGGGATTTAGCAGAAGCTTGTTTCTTATTTCAGATATGAAATAATCATTTCTATATCTAATATCCCTTTTGTAAGGATTTTGGGATACTTTCTCCAGTTTTCTAGGTGTTTTATTTTTGTAAGTGTAAGTATAGAATAGATAGCATAAAACCATTGGCTCCTGAGGGAAATCGATGTCACACAATTACAGAGATAATTTTCTCGTTTTCGCCTCGTTATGGATTTATGACGATTTTTGTGATTTTTGATCCAGTTAATATTGAATTAGCTTTATTTTTTTCTAAACTAAGACCGATTGACTTTTTTTTTCAAACAAAAATGTAAACTTCCAATTCTGAAAATGTTATATGATATTAAAGAAAAATGTTAAGAAGAATAAAAATAATTTTTTGTGTTGGGGTCATAATTGTGTGAGTTGCAAAACTGCGATTTTCAAAATTCTATATTCCAAAATTGTGTCTTTCCAAATTCTCAAATCTAAAATAACAAATACAAATAATTACAAACAACGACAGTCGGCGGAATACAGGTACATATAATATAAGCCTATTAATGATCTTAGCAAGGAACTTTTTTAAAAGATGCAAAAATCTAGCCTTCAGAATGGAGAGTATATTCCTAAAAGACATAAGGAAATTAAAAATAAAATTAATTATTTTCTTTACTTTTTTTTAAATTAAAGTTTTTTTGCAAATGTAAGTTTGAGTTTTAACATAATATTTTTGCCTTTACAGAATTTTGAAAAGCAGAATCTTAGATTAACAGAATTTTTGGATTTACAGAATTTTGAATTTTTAGAGAATAATAGAATATAGAATTACAGCCGTACAGAATTTTTGATTCATTTACCGAAACTTAGAATACTGAATAACGACGCGTTTCCAATTTTTACTTGCGATAAATAGGTATGTATGCACTATAGCAAGTTTTGCATTTGGAAAAAAAACGAACTCGAGATTTTGATAAAATTTGACCATATGATGATAGCGAACAAGAAAAAAGTGGGTCCCCGAATTTCTTCTGTCTATTTCCATGTCTGTACCTCGACCTACAGCCTAAGCCGCTGAAGCGATTTTCTTTAAACTTGTTACTTAAAGATTTTCGGTGATTTCTAAAAGGAAAAACTATTCCTATCATGGAACCGTTTATTTGATTTTCAACTATCTCAGTAACGCCTCTACTATTTTTTTCACAAATCCACAATCTGATTGACAGGAACTGTTTTTCCTCTTAGAAATAATCACCGAGAACCTTTAAGTAACAAGTTTAAGGAAAATCGCTTCAGCGGATTAGACTGTAGGTCGATTTATTCCATTTGAACGTTTTTCAAATGTGTCTTCTACCATTTTTGAATTTTATAAAACAAGTACGTTACATGTATGTATTTTATTTATTGCTAAAATAACTATTTTCATATTTGATCTATAAATGAAAATCATTGCATCGGATTTTTTAAGAAAATATAAAAATCAATGAAATTTCTAATTTTCAAAAAATATAAAAAAATTCAAAAAGTGTTTTTTAAGCATTTGATATGGAGTTTTTTTTAAATTTATTAGAAAAAATAGTTTTAATCAATTGTTAATAATGAAAAAGAGGTTTTCGAGATAAATACAAAAATTCAATTCGAGTTTATGATGAAATTTGACATTACGATAAAAGGGAAGATGAAAAAACGGGTCCCAGAATTGTATCATCTTGTCTGTCAACAGCATCAACCCTAAAATTTAGAAAAAATGGTTATTGATGGTACCTCTCATATCACTTTGTTGGCATTAATTTTTCTAAAACGGTTACTACAATGATTTTGATGAATTTTTGTATGTAAGCCTTAAAAAGTATTACTTACTTACTTAGGTCCTCGGACCTATTACGTCCGTGTGGTTCCCCTTGCGGGGCATAGGGTCTCCACTACTCCTACGCGCCATCGTGTACGGTTTCTGGAGATGTATCTCAGCTCTCTTTAACTCTTCCCCATTTGTGCTAATTCCTCTTCGAGCGTTCTTCGCCAAGTACTTCTGGGTCGGCCCACTCCTCTGCCTCGCTGCATGAGGAGTTCCATTGCATCGCTTGACTCCCAATACACTCGTGGCCTTAAGCGTATGTCCAATCCACTGCCACTTACGTTTTCGTATTATAGAGTCGATGGATTCCTGACCTGTCCTCGCATGAAGTTCATCATTGGAGATACGGTTATGCCAGAAAATCCGCAAGATGTTTCGCAGACATCTATTTACGAACGTTTGCAGCTTTCTTGTGACAGTGGGTGTTACTTTCCATGTACTGCATCCATAAAGAAGCACGGATTCTACATTGGAGCGGAACAGCTTGGTCTTTAGGCTTATAGAGTTGCTTTTCCATATTTTGGACAGCATTCCGAACGCAGCCTTTGCTTTCCCGATTCGGCTGGTTATACGAGTATCTAGTTCGGTCCCGCCATCAGTAGAGACAATACTCCGAAGGTATTGAAAACTCTCTACCGTCTCTAGTGGTTGTCCAGAAATATCTATTTGAGTAGATGAGGAAGTTATGCATTCGAAAAAAAAATCGAACTCGAGATTTTGATCAAAGTTGACACTACGATGATAGCGAAGACCAAAAAAGTGGGTCCCGCAATTCTGTCTGTCTGTCTGTATGTATGTCGGGTCAACTACAGCCTAAACGGCTCGGACGATTTTCTTCAAACTTGGTAGATATGGGTTTTGATTTTTCCTCCCATACGTTTTTTTTTTTTAAGACCAAAAATAACGGTACCTACCATACGGTTTTTTCGAAATTTTATAAATATTTTTTTTTTTCAAAAACTGTCCCACAGAATTTAAAACTACATAGTTAAAACTAGGTATCTAATGGTTGAAAAAAAAAATTCCAAAAAATTGTTATTTTTGGTAGCCCCCTGGGTCCATTTTTTTGTTTTTGATTTTCTCGAAAACGGTACAGCCGATTCAAATCATTTTTTTATGCTAAAGCTCTTCCAAAGCTTAACTATTATTACATATGTACATATTCAAATTTTAATTTAAAAAAAATTTTTTTTTTGAAACTCAATATTTCGAAAACCCCAAGATCGATATTTTTCAAACTTGATAAATAAAAGTTTCTTAACATAATCTACAAGATTTGAGAAAAAAAATTTTGTTTTATCTAAAACTAACGGTACCTTTCATACAAATGTTAAAAAATAGCTTTCGAAAATCGTATTTTTCTCGAAAATGGTTCCGAGAATTTTGCTAAAATTTTTGTTTTTTTGATTAATTTTTACGATCTATAACTTAAGAAAAAAAATTTAAATCTAGATATTACTGACTGTACCTACCATAGAATGACTTTTTCGAATTTTGAATTTCTCATTATCGGCCAAACGGATTTTAATGAAATTTTTTATAAAGAAGCTCCTAAAAATTTTAAAAAATTTTGCATTTCAAAACTTAAAAAAAATATTTTTTCAATTTAAAAAAAGTCTTTTTTTTTTTTGGAAAATTCCATATCTCAAGAACGGCTTAATATTTTTCTTGGAAATTTAACTCTTATTCGTACAATAATAAAAACCTAAAGTTGGCGTATCAAAATTTTTTCTTAAGAATGTTTTAAAAATTTTGTACATAAAAGCTTATTTTTTTAAGGAACCACTACAACGAATTATAATTTTTGTTCTTGCATAAATTTATGTTTGCATAGCGTTCTGTTTTTATCTCTTACAACTAAAAGAATTTAAAAATTTCATATTATCCTTATGAACAGTTTTCTTTAAAAACTTTCGTTTTTAAAATTCCTAGTCTATTACATAGGAGCAAATTCGTGCGACTCAGTCGTGCATTTTATTTTTTTTTTGAAACTTAACAACCTTTAGCTTTTTTATACTATCAAATGTTGACAGATAAAACGGCTCTTAAAATTTTGATTGAATTTTAAATTAAGACATTATTCACAATAATTTATTTTTCTTTGTTTGACTTTCTTGCTATCCTCACAACAGATTTATATTGAATTTTCTATTCGGGAGCTTAAAACCTTAAAAAAATTGCATAATAAGACTTAAAAAAATTATTGTTTTTATTTAAAAAAAAAATTGTTTGATCATTATTTCAAAAATGAGTCAATAATTTTTTTTATTTAAATTTTATTTGCATAAAAATATAAATATATAAAATATAAAATTGGCGTACCAAAATTTTCTTTCAAATCTCTTAAAAATTGTGTGCATACAGTACGCCCTCAGTAAAACCAACCGATACAAATTCAAGCAGTTGCGGTAAGAACCGAGTATAAAAAAATCGATATGTGAATGTTGAAAATTCTGCAAAATAGCTGCCCAGATACAATAACAGTAAAAAAGTGAAAATAAAAAGAAAGATTAAATGAAATATGAGATCATAGATGGAGCTTTGGGATAGGTCCACATTTTTTAAAAAGCTGCAATTACTGAGTCACCAATTATAAAAATTTAGGCTTAACCGATAGTATTATGGAGAGTTGTTTTTACCGAGGGCTGACGTAGACGTATTTGTTAATTTCCTTAAAAAATAAATATAAATAATATATATGTATATATTTATAATAGTATTGAGCCTTTTGACACAACAAAAATTAAAATAAATCAATCTACTAATCTTAAAGAAATAAATAGCCATCTGATTTTCAAATGAATGTTTTTTTTATGCTTTTAATTTCAGAAAAAAATCATTTTAAAATTCAATAAATTAGCTGGTAGTTTCAAATCTATCAAATTCATATAGAAAAACAGCGGTCAAAAAATACCTTTAAATACCATAAGTGATAGTCGAGTGTTTGAACCTTAAAATAATATTTAATTGCATGTCCCTTGTTGGAAATAACAGCAGCACAGCGACGAATTAATAAGATTTTCACATCTTTCTACAGGTTTGAATCTCCAAGACTGCTGTATAGCTTTCCAAAGGGTTGTGATAGTAGTTGGCTTACAACTAGCAACATACTTCTTGACATCGTACCAAAGATTTTCTATAGGATTAAGGCCTGGTGACGGCGCAGGTCACGCCATGACATAAACCCTCTTTTCTTGGAACTACTGCTTCGCAAGTTTACTTGTATGCTTTGGGTCGTTGTGGCCTTTCATCTTCAGCATATGGGAACATAACTTCCTCCATGAACTTCACATAAAGATACTGATCCATAATGCCTTCATTACTCTATATGGAACCAACACCATAGAAGGAAAAACTTGTGCAAACCATCATGCTGAATCCTCCATGTTTTATTGTCTTGGCTGTGAAGCATGAATTATATTCTATGTTTGGAGGACTTCTTACATATTGACGAAATTCCACAAGTAGCACGAAATGGTATAATTTCGGTATCACATTTCTTAATTCATACTTTATTCCTTCTTTATTAGGTATGTCAATTTATGCCTACTTAATTTCATCTTAATATGATCTTTATAAGGTATTGTTTTAAAGAACTTAACTTGGTGTGTTTACTCTACTTAAAGCATTCTTAAATACTTCTTAAATTCGCATTTCTTAAATCGGTTTTTTTTGTTACTTAATTCCTTCTTTAATCCTTCTAAAAACATAACTTTTTTATTTTGGTATTAAATCGGTATTTTTCCGATTCTTTAATACGTATTTAAGTCTTCTTAAAGAGTATAATATTAAAAACACGAGAGAGTTATTTGAGTAGCACTTTGAGACAAGATATTTTAAGTGTCACAGTGGCACAATAGGTAGAGCACAAGCACGGCAAGCGAGAGGACTCGGGTTCGAATCTCAGTGGAAGCACAGAGGTAAATTAAAAAAACTAACTTTTAAAATTCTTTCATTCCAGCAAAAATTCACATAAAGACTAGAATATAATAAACAATAATAAAAAAAACAAACAGATAATAAAAAAAATTTATTTTTATTGTTTCTAATTATTTTTTTAAGACTCTTTAAGAAGGAGTTAAGAAGTATTTAAGAAGATGTAAGGAACTATTTAAGAAGGAGTAATGAAGTATTTAAGAAGAATAATATCCCGATTTAAGATCATTTTAAGACTCAATTTATCTTCTTATTTCCTTCTATCGGACCGCCCACTTGCGCCTTTTCTCTACTTAATAGGAACTTAAATCCGTCTTATAGAAGATGTCAGATACCGATTTAGAATTCTTAGGACTTCGTTAAGTAATTCTGTGCTACTTGTGTCCTTTCCACCATATAGTACAATCTTGGACTCATTTGACCGCAGAATATTCATTTAAAAAACCTGAAAATTGAGAGACTTATCAATGATTTTATTTACACTATTTTTATTTTGACCACAAAAGTATATAAAATATAGCTAGATATTAAAAAAACCAAACCAATTATAGGCCAACAGCTTTAATCCTAGTGACTTACCTTACCTCACTGGTAGAAGTCAACAAGTGCAGATAAATAGTGTATGCTCTAAAGACATCTTATGCACGTCAGCTGTTCCCCAAGGAAGCCATCTTGGTCCACTCCTTTTCATTATTTTTAATGATGATATTCTTTCAGTTATTAATTACTGCAATTGTCTGATCTATGCAGATGATCTGAAACTGTTTTTAAAAGTCAAATGCTTAGAAGATTGTCAGATGATTCAATCTGATCTCAATAATTTGTCTTATTGGTGTTATGCTAATTGTCTTAAACTTAATATTAAAAATGTAATGCGATTTCCTTCTCAAGAAAAAATAGTTGTTTATTATTTGAATATACAATTGAATCTAAACCTATCAATCGAGTCTCAAGGATTAAAGATTTAGGTGTTATACTTGATTCTACGCTTTCCTTCAAATACCATTTTGACTATTTGATCCCTAAAGCCAGTTCGTTAATTGGCTTCATGAAGCGAAATGGTATAAAGATTTTAGAGATCCTTACTTTCTATTAACATTATACACATCTTCTGTCAGATCTATTCTTGAATATGGTGATGTTATTTGGAGCCCTGCATATAAAATTCAATCTGACCGACTTGAAAAGGTTCAAAGACGGTTTACTGAATATATATTGCGACAAATGCGTTGGAGCTTTAGTCCAGAATATAAGGCTAGATGTCAACTGCTTGGTATAAAATCTCTTGAATCTCGTCGAAAAGTTCATAGTGTAGTGTTCATTAGAGATTTACTCTGTTATAAAATAAAGTATCCATCATTTCTTGCACTGGTTTCAATCTACGTTCCAGCTAGAACACTGAGAGCTATGATTTTTTTGTTTCAAAGAGCACATACATATATACTAGATATGGCTGTAATGAGCCTCTATCCAGATCCATCGTTTATTTCAATGAAGTGTCGTTAAGCACTGATTTTTTATGTCTTACTCGTGAAAAATTTAAATCTGAAATTATGTACACATTTATTTAAATTTTAATTTTTTTATTGGAGTGCCATATATCTGTTAGCTGTAAAACTGCTTGTAGATGAAATAAATGAATAAATAAATAAAAAATAAATAAGTCCAGCACAGTGTTTCCGTCTCGTAAACGTGATTCAAAAGTTTATCTGGTATTTTGAAATACTGTATGTTTACTTCTTAGAATTATTATTATTTTTTTGCCTAAATATCTACACCTTTAGCCCTTTGGTCCATATTGCAAATGAGGTGGGGCGCACTCTTCAAGTCCTCATCACCTTTATATTTTTTTTACAACCAACAACCTGGCCTGAACAAATAGAACAGAACCTACTGTTCTCTCCTTCAATGACCCCCAACTGCTTTGCCTTTACTTTCCATTAACTAGAGTGAATCATCAGTTTGAAAAATTATTCCAAATAAGCATGATCCTTCAGTTTTCCAACCTCCACTCGACATTGCCGTTTTTTTTTTATTATACAACAATATAATCCATTTGTGGTAATTTTGTTTGCTTCTTTCTATTTCCGCTTAAATAAAATTAATCAACTAAGCTCGTCCAAGCGAAACATTTAGAGATGAAGAAGTGGAGAGAATTTAGCAAAACCGAAGCCACATGATATTCGGGAGAAAATCAATCGAGTGGCTATGTGTAATCTCCATTAAAGCAATCAGTTTATTTTGTCTACTTCGTAGAAGAGGGAGATACATTTTGTGAGTCCTGAGTCCTGAATGAGAATTATATGAAGAGATATAGGGTGGTAATAAAGTGGTTCCGAAAGTGTCTATTATATTATTTGGGATTTTATGCACAGACAGAGATATGCTGCAGGATATATTATGTCCTTATTCTGTGATCCTTTCTAATACTCGTCGTGTTTGTATTTCTACTTTTTGAAGGACCCTAAGCCCATGCCCAGCTGCACTAGATTGTAATTTATTGAAAAAGGATATAGTTTATAAAATTGCAGTCTCGTAGAGTGGATGGTTGATATTTTAAGCCACAATCATGATACATTGATTATACTAAATCAATTAAGACTGAATCAACAGACCATTAGAGAGCAGGCGATTTCAGTCGTTCCGAATCTGTTTGATAATAGCGAATGTACACAGTAGCACTTTAAAAGGATAACACTATCCGAAAAGAGGGTCTCTCTTGAAATTTGGAATCTAAAATGTATTAAGAGTTTTTATAATGTTGAAGGATATTCTTCAAAGAATAGTGCCGATCTGAAAAAAAATGAGAAGTAAATATTGACCGATCCTAATGCATCTTTTAATTTGCCGATTTCCCAAAGATTCTTTGAATGCCTAGTTAGTCATATCTGAAAAAGGATCTTGGGAGAATTTGTGTATCCTCCTGGTAGATATGAGAAAGGTTCCTCTGTTTTTTTTTTGTTCTTCAATTTTCTTAGCCCGCATTGTGTTTTAAATATTTGCGATAAGAATCAAACCGAATAAAAAGATAAATGTAGCAGAATGCAGAGAAAAAAACCCAAGAAATACAAATTCTACACACAAGACAAAACCAGTGAAATGGATTTCTATTATCCATCCATAGTTGATACAAAATGTGAAGTAAAAAAATTGCACCTGGCATCGCAGCATACAATTCATATGCTTACCTGGACGAAAAATGTACATGGTGACTTATCCACTTTGTTCCTTAGAAATGAGATGTGCAGATGTTTTGTGTCAGTGCACTATTATCAGGATCAAAATTGATGAAACACATTCCAATTGTAATCGGCAAAAGGTGTGACAAAAGGACATTCATGTTGATACACCCAAATGTGTTTATTTTTTCCAGGACGATGACAATTAAATCTAAAAAAAAAAACTGCAGTGACCATGTGGGAACTATTTTTTATGATTCATTTACATTATTTATCCTTAAAATGTGTTTGTTTTATTGTTATACACACATTGATATCCTTAAAAGCAACAGCACCTATGGACTTCGTTAAATCCTCTTCAATTTGAAGTGAATTTTTGAGCGGAAGATACTGTATTGTATCTGTTTTATGGTTTTATACAATACAAAAACAGTGTGTCCTATTGCTTGGGAATTTGTCCTGATATGGGGTAGAGAAGTAAATAAATATACTACATTTCGAACATCCCAATTTTACACACAACAAAGGATGTGGTCATAATTTACACTGCTCGCAGGATATTGAGGGTATATTTTACGATTTTCTTTGATGCTATTAAATTTTGAAATTAAATCTTTTGTTGTTAAGCGAATCGAATCGGATGACGGCGCGGTGGCGGGGTTGGATTTTTATATCAAGTCGAATGTTAGGAAATGCAATTTTTCGTAAGATCAATTATTTCACCAACGAAAGGAATTTTTGTCTGTTGGATTTTGAAAGCGGGTTACATTGAAAACAATTAGAGAAACAAGTCGACGTTTTAAGATTTATGGGCTAAGATTATTGGTTTGTGAGAAGATTGATTTCGGGCGGGTTTCGTTTAATTTATAGAAATTCAATTTAGTTTTTTCGATGGTGTGAACCTAAAAAGCAATTTTATAATCTTCTAGCAGAACCCAGCGAACGTTTCATGGCTTTCAAAATGCAGTTGTTGGAAGATTGCTGTACCCATTATGATCTGAAGGACCAATATTAAGTTAAAAAAGTTTAAACTTTCCTTTAATTTTTTTTAATTTTAAATAATTTTAAAATATGTATACATAGAGAGTTTTCCATTAAAAATTTCTTATCTTTAAAGTTGATTAAAACGAACAGTGGCCGAGATATCATTGAAATGAAGACAGTCGAGAAGACCCAAGTATGCCATTATTTACGAAATATAACCTATTTCAAAGCATCAGAAATTTTCCAAAACTCTGGCGCAATCTGATCCATGGCATTGATTGTGTTGGCTCCCAAAGCAATTGGGGTCTGTGTTTTATTGACATCGACCTGTGGCTTAAATCCAAGAAGATTTCTAACGGGGTCGATCGCACGATGTCGGAGACGTGAGATATCCATGTTCGTAAGTTACTCGTGCAAAATGTCTTGCAGGTGCTCTGTTGCACGAATCGCCCGCGACGTCTTGTTAGTACCACATGTCGTCGGTATCTATATTATTCAACTCGGGTAAAAAGCATTTGGTTGGCATCAACCTATTACCCTCGTCGTTGACGGTAATGGCTGGCTAGCGTCCTTCAATAAGAAATATGTGACTTTCTGTGGATACATTTGGATGAATCTCTGATTTTTCGAACGAAAATCGGGTCAACTTCAAACTGCTCGATGGACCCGATGGATAGCGAAAAAACGTCGTTGTGTATGCTTGTTAATTTTCAGCGTGACTTAGACAGAACTGAAATAGGATTTATAGTGGATACCTGCCTGTTATGGCTTTACCCCACTACTTGGCCTACCAAGCACTGACGGCCCAGGACAGGGTCTCCAGCAAGCCGGAGAAAAGACGTAAGCCACCCCACCGCGACAAGGTGAAACTCATCGGGGTGGAGCGTGATTTGGACAATAAAATCAACTTTCAGAAATTTGAAACTATTCTGCTTAGGACTCAATTGCATGGAGCCTCAAGCAATAAGAGAAAGAACTGGCGCTGGCTAGTGATCGTAGATTCACATGGACAGCCACTGGCGAGTAACAGTATAGTAAAGTAGCTTGGCATCTGGTTGGTCAGTATTTGTATTTCGACAAATATATAAATTTTATCTACTCTTGCCAGGCCTTTGACCTGAAGAAACGGTTGTTCTACAGCAGCCGGCTTGGTAGCAGGGTGAACTAGATTTGTTATCCAGCCGACAACGTTCACTCATGTTAAATGAAAAAGATTCGGGTGTCCGAGAGGCGGTGTCTTAGATGTTACCTTGAATTACACCAGATTCGGAGTACAAACAAAGGTTCCATACAATTAAGCAAATATCAACAGAATCTATAATTTTTTGAAAGTGATTTGGGGACCTTCAACAAAAAATTATTAATTCTCTTGATGTTGGCTCAATCGTTAAGAAGGTATAAATAACAAACATTGCCAAATGATGTCGTCGACCAAGAGCATAATTTTTGGGGCTTACAATCCAAACGCCGAATACTACGAAAGTGTGCATCTAAGCTGCTTCATCTCGCACGATTCCTCTACTAAGACTGCGCCGAGGGCTGGTTCATGAAAGAATGGCGTCAAGCGTAGAACTGTGGATGGATGGCTCCTTTATAGTCAAGACGTTCTCGTACAAGGCGGAGCAGGGCGCCTTCGATTCAGTAGAAAGAGACCGGAAGGACAGGGTGACAGGGTGTTTTTGCCGACTTACATAGATTTAAGTTTAAAATCAGGCTAGGACGGTCAAAGTGGCACAAAAAAAAATAGTAGTTGTTAACTCTTAGTTGAAGTTTGTACGGGTGAAGGTCCAAGTTGTGATTTTGCAGGCCGAGTTCTTATGCGCGACGCAAAAGTAAAATGGACTACATCAGATTATCCTACATCCTCTCACGGTTCGGTGCGATATTTTCGACCGATTCTGTGTTGCGTTGAATAACGGGTTTTGGCGTATTGTTCACTCCCTCTTTGAATATCGGCGAAAAGCAGAACAACTGTGTAATGACGCGCGATGACGATGACAGTCTGAAAGTATAGTATTCGGTCACAGAAAAGTAAAAAACAAATCATTTGTTTTAATAAGTTTAATAAAGATATTTAATAAGATATTTTGTAAATTGTTTCTTTTGTAGTATCCTACATACGCATATGACGACCGTAAAATGAGCCGAGCGTACGAAATGTTGCTCAAAAAACTATTTAATCATTTTTCCATGATGATTTGACTTAATAAATTACAGCCAATTTGACAGACATAGCTTCAACAATGTGGCCGCATTCACCTGTCAAAGACTGTAAAATCCTATTAAACATACTCGTATATGTATACATGCATTTAGTAGATATTTAATAATGATGTAAGAGATCAAAGGCAACTTCTTTTTGGCAATCTTCCTGTTAAGGTTTTCGCAAGATAAATTACAAATCGATTCTCTTTAAACTATCACAAAAGGTAATTCTAACGTTGTATGAACAATAGTAGTTAAGAAGTTACCGTAACGTTGTCTTCTATTGTTTAGTTTGTGTAATAATTTTTCTTTTCTTGTTCCTTTTTCGAATTAGTAATATTATTGTTATTTTCATCTTATTCGATAAATATCTGTAATTTCGTGAGCGTTAAAGTCGAACTATATATCTACATATAGATATGTATATGTTCATTACATAAGGTTTGTCATCTAAATTTGTGTTTATAATTTTGCACTCACTAAAGGGATTATGATTACCCTTAAAGTGTTTGAGGAAAGTACGAGCGTTTTAGGGAAGTTGGAGAGTATTAAAAAGTAGATGCACATTTTGAATGTCTAAATATTATATTAGGAGGGAAATGTACGGTCTTATAAAGCATTCCACATTCGTGTAGTGTGGCTAAAGAAATATTCTCTGATTTTACCAAATTCCGAAGTTGGTCTCAAGGATAAACTGATGTGCACTTCCTGAAGTGCGAGTATTACTTTTAAATTGTTAAAGGGGAGGAATACAACTGGCTATGTCACTAGAACACTATTTAGAAATATACGGGAAATAATGAAAGACAAGAAACATTGCGAGCCTTGGTCGAATACCTTATATATTAGGGCCAGATCAGAAGGGGTACAACATTTCTTACGACATCACGCCTGCATTTATTTTATGAATTTCAGACTTAAAACAGTTCAACAAAACTTGTGTGTTGAGCGGTTCGAAAAGTAGTTTCTAACCCAAAGAACAATACCAAACTATCAAATATCAAACTTCTCCAAAACGATATGTGAAGATTTTTGCCACTGTTCGGTGAGATATACCACCAACGAAGGTCAAACTGACGGTCATTGAGACATTTTTGTTATTCAAGATAATTCTTCAGCTCATAATTTATCCGCGTTTCCATGACCTTAGAAAGAATTTGCGAATTTTAGGAATAGGCTGGATAAATGCTGTTTTCCATTCACTCGAAAGAAAACTAGTAAGACAGGACGGATGGAAAAGCTTAAGCAATGGTTTTTGGGAGGGAACAATGAGATGGATTCTATCCAGGCCAGCGCATTTGTGTGTATCGTGATCTTTCAATACTCTTGCAATTAAACACGTGTGAAAGAAGATTTGTCCCATAAAATCGTTTACAGTGTCAAATAGAGAACGAGTTACTTCATATTTTGGGAGCGTCGAGTCAAAATCAAGCTGTGCTTCAAGCTAATCGGTGTTTTCTTCTGAGCTGAAAAAAGATTGTCATGAAAGACGAGCGTAGGAACGGAAAACGAAGTATTGTTTCGTATTTTCTTAGAAATGAGCAAAAAAATGTAATATACCTTTGCGAAATTGATTTAATTTTTGTTAATGCACTGGTGTTTCCCAGGGCTCCGTTTTGTCTCCGAATCTCTTCCTCATTTTTATAAATGATATCTTGTCTGAAACTTCTAATCCACTTCATTGTTTTACCGACGACTCTACTCTCAGCTTTTCATACTCGTTCCCAAATTCACGTCCATCTTCTTTGGAAGTGGAATTTCCACGGTATCGTATGATAAGCTCATTAAACTCCAATCTTTACAGCATTGTTAAATGGGGTATAAAAAACCGTGTGGATTTTAATGCTTTTCGAAAACTCAATGCTGTCTATTGTCTTTAAAGCAAAATATACCCCATATGCCATTGTCCTTAAATGGCACTTGCATCGTTGAAACCGAAAAGCTCTCAGTACTCGGTATGTGTGTTAACGACGATCTTCGTTGGAATGATCACATACTCGAGACCGCCAAGAATGCTGCTAAATGCTTAGGATTTCTATATCGATGTAAGAAATTTTTCACCTCTTCTGATCTGGCTACCATTTATAAGGCGTTTATACGCCCAAGGCTCGAGTATAACTCACATCTTTGGGTAGGCACAGCACAATCTTCTCTCCACTTATTGGATAGCATTTGGAACGGAGCGTTAAAACTGAAACACAGCTATCATGGATTCATTCCCATCTCTTGAACACCGTCGGAATGTTTCATGTATTTCCTTGTTTTATCGCTTATTGCACAAGCAATGCTTAGTTGTATTCCTCCCCTTTATCAGTTTACCCACGATACCCGTTTCGGTAGGAATGCTCATCAGTTCACCTTCGGGGCTAACTTTGGTCGTACCGTCAAATATAGAGATTCGATTGTTAGTCGCACAACACGATTATGGAACGACTTATCCGGCACGGTTTTCCCTTACCATTTTAATTTACAATCATTCAAAACCAATATTCATAAACACCTCCTTTCTCCCCCCCTTCCTAATTTCCCCATCGCCCGTGTTATGTTTGACATTGTAAGGGTCATCATTTGTTAAAAAAATGAGATAGTAGGTTTTCAAGAAAAAATGTCAAAGTAGCACATTTGAGCGTGCCTTCTATGCTTCTTCACTATTCCTGGTACCCGAAGTGTATAAGTTTGAGCTATCCAGCTTGCATATTTCTTTTATTAAGCAAGAATACCACAGATATCTATTAACCCTTGCATTTTAATGAGATTGAGCTAAATAAAACGATTTGTTTTCATACATTTAAAGTTAAACTTGTCTTGTTTTGAAAGTTATTATTAAATTCACCTTACCAGGATCTACCTTCATAAAATGTTTCATTATTTGAACTAAATTCTCATATAAATAACCGCAAATCAGTGTCGTCTCAACAAAAGAGCATAGCTTAACCATAATAAGGGCTCTTTTCTCCCAAGGCAGATTTTTTCTTTTTTTTTTAAATCTATTTTTACTGTTATACTTGGGATCATATACGAGTCGAAGTATCTTTGTACAAGATTGATTATTTTTCTTTTTTGGAAAAACACTTAAACGTACATCTACAATCTAATAACTTAAACGATTTAATAACTGCTCTGGTTTTGAATGAAATACCTTAAAAAATTCATAATAAACGTGTGCCTTAAACTTATATATTATCTCATTTGAAAATTGCAGCAGTCATGGTTATACTTATACCTAAGCAAGGTAAGCTAGATGCACGGGGATCATCCAGACGAATGGACGCACATTCCACCGGACTGTATGACAACATCTTTTTTTAACTTCTCCATAAGTTTGATTACAACCTCGAAATTTACATGCGGAACCAATAGAGCAAGTCAAAAGGAACTGATGAAGCACGTTGCTTTAAACGTTAGCATTTATGTAAACAAATTCTTATACGAAATTCGCTACTGATTGCATATGGATGCGTCCTTGTGTCGAAAATTTGCTTAAATCATAAACTTTAACTGACAGAAAGTGGTTCATATCCATTTCTACTTTAAGACTTCTGGTTCTAACAGAAACGGTAGAGTTCTACTTCGGAGCTAACTTTCTATTATATGATAGGTCACCACATGACATAAAACTTTTCTCATTATGATAAAAGCCTTGCATGAACTTATATCTAACTGCATTCCAACATAACATACCTATAAATATAGGTATAGGTTATGCTTCTGTGTTCCTTTCTCATCTTCTGGCCACACACGGAGACGCAGCAAAGTCAGTCAGTTTCAGTTCTTTGATTCTTCTTCATGAGGGAATTCAATCTGCGTGCTTGTCCTTATTATTCAATATTTCACAAAATTCTACCTGGAAACAAAATTCTTAGGTCCCCTCTCTTCTTCTAAATCCTCTGTTTGACAAAATAATCCTTTGAAACTTGGCTGGTTGGTAGGTATATATATTGCAAGCCTTGACGTGCGGTCTCGAAGGGAACACAAAAGTATCAATACACAAAAACCACAAAAGAATATTTCTCTACTTAGTCCGATAAAGCAAATTGTCGTAGGACTTTTGCCATAATTCTGGTTGTTTGGAACCTAGATGTGCATGTTCCCTGGACGTTTTTCAATTATATACACTATAGATATTGTATGGAAGCAAATGAATACACAATTCGTCATATGTGGTGTAGTGTAGATTTTTGTATTTAAATTGCTGTCAAGAACACGTGAGTCGCAAGTTCCAGCGCAAAATACAAATATTTTACCAATATGTCACTCCACCATCATATTAAATATTTGTATTGGGAAATTTAAGGCCAAAACACTGTCTAAGTCAGGTTTTTTTTTTGTCAAATTTAAGTCGTTAATGTCCAATGTCCGTTCATTATTAAAATTTAGTAAAGCAAATCCAAAATGTTGCTGAATATTCCACAAGGAAAAGAAATTGTGTTTGAGCTATTATAACTTGATGTATAGAGAAAGTTTTGGGGTGGTGCCATTTTAATCAAGCTTAATACTACGATAATGGAGAAGTCTAACAAAGTGGATCTTGTGTATCTGAGCTTTTGAATGTCAACTTTTCAACGAGCTAGAGCTTAGTTTTGTATGAGTAGACTTTTATGTGGGAGCCGAAATGTAATTTTTTGTTTAAAATGTTTCCATTGAGCGTTTGTTATCTTTGAATTTGAATTACACAAACTGTGAGAGAAATATCATTAAAGCCATTAACAATACAACATGATTCAAATGTCCGCCGCGATTTTGCAATTGTCCAATTTTCCATTACTCTGGTTTATAAATCAGGCTGAATTTGACCAATGGCTTTCAGAGCAGCGTTGATATAATGCTTTACTGGGATAGACCTTTTAAGTAAAAAAAAACCACTACCAAATTTTTTTCTTAAAAAGTTTTAAAAATGTTGTATATAAAAGCTTATTTTTTTAAGAAACCACTACAACGACTTATAATTTTTGTTCTTGCATAAATTCACGTTTGCAAAGCATTCTGTTTTTGTTTCTTACTAATAAGAGAATTTAAAAAATTAATTTTATCCTTATGAACAGTTTTCTCTAATGACATTCGTTTTTAAAATTCCTAGTCTATTACATAGGAGCACGTTCGTGCGACTGAGTCGTGCATTTTATTTTTTTTTATTTTCGACTTTCTCATTAAACGCTCTGTATATTTTGACCAAAATTTGTTTACAAGACTTGCGTAGAATTTAAAATAATATTGTAAGTAATTACAAATTTTCCAAAACATATTTTTTAGGATTTTCGAAAAGAAATTTAAAATCATTTTTTGAAAATTCAATATCTTGAATATTAAATATGTATTTTTTTAATTTTTAAAGAAATTTTACGAAATTTATTTAAAAATTTTCTAAAAAAAAAATTCTTCTACCTATTAAAGTTTTAAATATTGCAACAACAACTTGAATTAATGAGTTATAGCTATTTCATAATACTAGTTTTTAGTGATGCTTAGCCTTTATACTTCCAAGTTCAATCGAAAATTTTTTTAGCCTTGACTGAGATTTGCCTCATAAGCCAGTGCTATACGCATTGCGCTACTCAAACCACATGATCAGTGCCATCCCAATTGTAGGTTTTATTGTTTATTAATTTTTACCTGAGGACTAGCATTCTTACTATTCACCCAAGTTTGTTGTTGTATATTTGGTTTCTTTCTTTATCGCCGAACTCTGTTTATAAGCCAAAAATTCGTTGAACATAAGGAGGGATGTTTGATGAAAGATTTGAATATTCATATGAAGCCTTACACCCAGGGGCGTATTTACCCTAGGGCTAAAAGGGCTACAGCCCGGGGCGGCAAGGCTGCTAGGGGCGGCTTGCGCTTGGCCAATTTATAATATTTTTTGAAGTGATTGAACTTTCAAAACATATAAGCAAAAGGGCGCAAGCCGCCCCTAGCAATTGGCCAATTTATAATATTTTTTTAAAGCGATTGAACTTTCAAAACATACAAGCAAAAGGGCGCATGCAGCCCCTAACAGTTGTTTAATTAACAATATTATTGAAGGATAAACAAAAAATACAAAAGATTTTAAGAAATGCGATTTTTTGAGTTTTTCATGCATGACTATTTTTTCAGTGCCGTGAGTGTCCGGCTGTGAGAGAGTTCACTATAACATGTCACTCACTTTTTTCACCATTTACTATTCTTATTTTTTGTAAGCGATTTTTATAATAAAAAATCATAGTAAAAATATTTACAGACATGTACCTATTCTTTGGAACAAATTCCAATGAAACATTATCTAAAAAAAAAAACACTTGTTGCTATGTAGCTCTAAAAAAATGGGATAGAAAAACTTTGGCTGGACGGATCTTAATTTTTTCTTTCTAAGCCATTTACAAAAAGTCCCATTTTATTAAAAAAAATTATAAAAATCCATCAAGGGGGATTCTAGATATAAGGTCACACACAAATTTTTATTCCTCATATATACGAGTACCTAGCAAATCATGCCTCAATCTTTCTTAGTTTTGGCTGACTCGTGTCCCTATATACAAATACCCTTCCCTTCGTTAATAGTTTTGAACGACTTAAGAAACATTGTAATGATTGTTTTTTGTACAATAGTTTATAATGATGGATAAATAAAAGGATAGGTATTATTTTAAAAACTATTGGCGCAAAATTTTAGTCGAATTAGTACGATGTTAAAACTATTTTAGTATAATACTAGGTTAAAAAGACGATTTTGCTAAATTTAACCAAATTTAGCACCATGCTATCTATAACATTTTCCTTAAGTTAAAATCGTCGAATACCTATTTTATCTTTTTAGTATCGTGCTAACTTCATATGCCTTGCATACTTCAAGATCTCAAAAAAGGTCGGTTTACTTAGTTTTTTGCACGAACTGTCATTGTTTTAGGTGTGTTTAAAAGCAATTTAAACAAACTGTAAATGTGCACAGTGCACACATCGACGAACCGGCCGACACCAAAATCAAAACATTTTAATTTTGTTCGCACCGAGCCTCACACGAGAATTCGGTTCACACATCAACCCACACACCAGCCCACACACACAGCACATATTTCAAATTTCAATACACCGTCACCACCGGTGCGTGCGCATCTGTTCCTTCTGTGGTGCTAATGGGCGGCTTAAGGAATGTTGCTTTTGAAACAAAGGGTGATACGTTGACAAAGCGATTAATTGAAAACACAGGATGTAGATATTAGTGTCATTTTCCATTGGAGCATATGTTATGTTCTAGATCAAAAAACGTTCCATTGGCTGTCTGAAATTGGTTCGGTACACACATTTGGCTTAGACAAGTTTTTCTGTTCCAAAATTTATCCGAATAATATCCAAGTTATTGTCATATCGCTCCTAAAAAAGTTGTCTCAATTTTGGAGTTCTATACACAAGCAATTCAATATTGTATCAAAAAAAATTCAAAGTGTTGATACAGACGTTCAAACTGTGTCCAGGCTCTACGAGGCACTCATATCATTTGTGCGAGAAAAACGAGAATGCTTTATACCCCAGTCAAATTAGCCTTCAACCTCGGAATGAAAGCGAATAAGCTGAAAATTTGCATCAACCTTTATTTTGATGTTCTAATGACTGACAAAAAAGTCTCATATCATATCGTGTCCGCGTCACAAGTTATTCGAGGTCAAAGGTCAGGTAAATCGGTTTTTTGCAATTATTTCGTTTTCTATGCGAAATACCGCGTTCGAGGTTATTATGAATTTTGTAGATCATACACTTATCTACAATTTTTATTTCAATCATTTTTTTATAGCTCCAACCATTCTCGAGATATAGCGCAGAGAGTGGGGAGCGCGCATCCGTATATGTAAAGTCTATACTAAACGGCGTCGACAAGTAAATTGTAGATCACTTTACTTGGAGGCGGATAAGATTTAGTCTCGACGATAGAAGATCGAATATCTTCTCTAATAATTGTAGCTGTAGTTTCTACTACACGCATTCGTTCTTCTACTCAGTGCCTTTTTTATTATTATACCAAGCATTAGATAAAATATTAGCTTGCGTATCACGAAAACAAATAATAGTAAATGATCCTATTTTCGTCTTATTATTACTTCAGTTAAATATCTTTCCCTTAATTTTGAAATGATTGTTTTATCATCAGGAATATAGTCTGTAATGACATCTCTCAGCTTTTTTAATGTAAATTCTTTTTCCTTCAGAGAGCGGTTTATCATATATAAAACACAAATCAGTCATACTCATTATGCATAAAATGCTAAGTATCTACGTTTTAAATTTTCAACAATAAACAGAACATCTGCCTCGACTCACAGTATATCTAAGGATGCGCGCTCCCCACTCTCTGCGCTATATCTCGAGAATGGTTGGAGTTATAAAAAAATTATTGAAATGAAAATTGTAGATAAGTGTATGGTCTACAAAATTCATAATAACCTCGAACGCGGTATTTCGCATAGAAAACGAAATAAATGCAAAAAAACGATTTACCTGACCTTTGACCTCGAATAACTTGTGACGCGGACACGATATGATATGAGACTTTTTTGTCAGTCATTAGAACATCAAAATAAAGGTTGATGCAAATTTTCAGCTTATTCGCTTCCATTCCGAGGTTTTCCCCTTTTTCTGGCTTATTTGACTGGGCTATTAATGTTATTGAAGAGATGGGAAAAAGCAAAACCTCTGAAAATTACAAAATGGACCAAAAAAGAATCGTCAAAAGGAAAAAACGAGATGATGAGTGTTGCGAAGGGGAGGTTCTTTTTTGTGGTTGTGAAAATATCAAAATAAATACATTCATTCCTATTTGCGACCAATTATTGAGTGCGCTGAACAGAAGAAATTCATCCTATGAAGCAAACACAAATGGTTTTATTTTTTAATCTAAGCTTGATCACATGAGTGAAGAAGCAATCCGAAAAAATGCAACCACTCTTCAGAGATTATACCCGGTTGATCTTGGGGAAAATTTTCAAGAAGAGTGTGTCTTACTTAAACATTTTCTGGAGCAAAACAACTCTGAAAATATGAGTTTAAGGCAGCTTAACCTTCATATAAGAGGAAAAGAATTGAAGGAAGCATTTTGATATGCTGAGGTTGTTTTAAAAATATACTTGTGCACTGCAGTGTAGAGCTGTGTAAATCGTTCATTTCAAATGATCAATCGTTCAACAATCGATCATTTGAATCAACCGATCATTCGATCATTTTCAATTTCACTCAAATGATTCAATACTGTTCCGATTCGATTTTCATTTCGATTTCGATGATAAGATTGAGTTGAGGCTTTCACAAAATACTCTAGCCATAAATTGTCAAATGATATCGAATGATGCTACTCTGTCCATTGATTAAAAAGCGTCAAAAAATTCCACATAAAGAGATTTTATTTGTTGCTCCTGAAAAGATCAATTTTAGGACTAATAGCTACTGAATGACTTGGTACTATCGAATAATTTAACTTTTAGATACTATCGTATATGTAAGTCAAAAGTTTTTATTCGATAAGTCCCATTACTAGTTCAATTCCCACAGTAAACACACCAGATCCTGACTGATTGAGATTGAAATAGAAAATCGAAAAACAAGAATCATCTAAATGATTGGGATTGGGATCGATTAAAATGAAAATTTGTGATTTCGATCATCAATACTTTTCGATGATCGGATCGAAAAAATCAAATCGATCCTGATTGACACAGCTTTACTGCAGTAACGAATTGTATTGCAGAAAGATCGTTTTCCGTATTGAAACGAATAATTTAAGGTCTCGCATTAGCGCCTTAATAGTTTAACATTATTTAATAAAGAAGCTGAATTGACAAAAAATGTAGATAACGAATCTATTGTTAATGAATTTTTTAATGAGTATACAACCAAATAAAATTTTAAAACATAAATATTATGCATTTTGTGTTTTTTTATTATTACTTTATTTTCATTGTTCTAAAGGGCGACAAAATTTATCAGCCCGGGGCGCCAAATCCTTAAATACGCCTCTGCTTACACCCTTACTACATACGTATGTAATCAATACAAAAACCTCCTTCAATATATGTACATTAATACTTGACCAGTGTCAAATCTTTCATCAAATCCCCTCCTATATGTTCAACTTCGACAGGTAAAAATCTTTTTTAAAAACTAAAATTTAAAAAGAAAGAAAACTTTATTTAATAAAAATAACACAAGCAAATTATGTTTAGTCGTGCATTTAATTATTATGACTTGACCATACCCACTGTCACTAAATTTCTTTTACTTTGACCCTCACTTAGCTACACTTACCCTTCACTAAGTTTACGACGATGTTTCACTTCACGTTCCGGAAAATAATTAGGGCTACCCATAACTGGACACGAACAGCCATTAACGTCACTTCCTTTTTTTTGTTAAATTTGTAGCTTTTATAATTTAAAAGCTGTAACTTCTACCAAAAAAAGTTTTATAATTACATCCATCGTAGGTACTCTCGCCTTGAAGGGCATTAAAACATCGTAAATCATCATAACGAGTAGGCCAGACGCCAGAGTGTAAGGATTACAAAAATATAAAAGTAAAAATACCTTTAGCTCTTAAGAAGGTACGCCGACTATTTCAAAGGAAAGTATTTTGCTTTATGAGTTTCCTTTCTTCGGTTTTTTGAGTCAAAGTTTATCGAAACCATAACCTATAATTATTTTTTTTTGGCCTAAAAATAAAAATAAATCACTGGCGACAGCCACATCCGTCAATTTGCCAATGGAGTCGAAAGTGTATATCGCGGAGGTACCATCGATAAATCTTTAAACCTTTTTTAACCTTAGATTTGTTTGGTTGCTAGAATTGGTTCTTTACAAGTTCATATTGGTCTTTGAGTTCATTGCAAACGAAATAACAAAGAAAAATCCTTAGGATATTCGAGATTTAATATAAAATAAATACCTGAGTCACAGGTTTCTTGTTCCATAAAAGAAACAATTAAAATAACTTTTTACTTGTTAGGTATATATGTACATCTGTATGTAAATTGTACATGCATAATGGATATAATGCAGGTAGGTGCTATATAAAATGACAAGTTATGCATTCGTACAAAAATCTAATTCAAGATTTTCATCATCTGAAGACCAGAAACGTGAATCTCGACAATCGACCTTTCTGTTTAAATGGCTTGATATACGAGTATTTTCTTCAAGCTAGATAGCTAGCATTACTTCCATTTTGCCGTGATAAGTTTTTTCATATTTTCATATTTATTTTTTCATATTAATTTTTCTATTTTTACTGTATGTAATGCAGAAGCTTATCGAAAGATTGTTGAGCTCCAAAACGTTCAAACAATATTATTTTTTGACTTTCTAAATAAATTTCAAAATTTTTCTTAAAATTCAATATTTCGAAAACCATTTGTTTGGTATTTTTCTGAACCTTGGCAGAACTGTTTTTTAAAAGATACTATCAAAAATATTGGGAAAAAATTGTTGTTTTATTCAAATTCCATATACATTTATATGTATAACAAACAGTAAATAATGAAAATCGTTTTCGAAAATCTTATTTTTCCTCAAAAACGGCTCAAAAAGTTTTGATATTTTGTAGCTATATTGCTAAATTTGTTGATCTATCATTCAATATAAGACAATTTCAAACGTTATTTTTCGTTGATTTTCGACTTTCTCATTATCGTACGGCGGCGGTTCAGTACGCCGGAAAGCACGACTGTGTTGCACAAAGTTGGTCTTATGTAAAAGACTTTTAAAAATGTATGTTATTGGATAAAAATGTTCATAGGCACAGCTCAAAACAGAATGCAATGTGACTTCTTATGCAAATTTTGCAAGAACAAAAATTATTAAATAACTATTACTACTATAACTATTACTTAAAAAAATAAGTTTTTATGTATAAAATTCTTAAAACATATAACTTTAAAATTGTAGCACGCCAACTTTATTAATGTGCAAATAAAATTTAAATTAAAAAAAATTGTAAACAATTTTTGAGATATTGATTGAAAATTAAATTTTTTTCAAAATTCCACAAAAATACTGTTTTTAAGTTCTGTTTCAAAAGTTCTATGAAATTCTGTATAAAAAAAAAACATTAGAATCTGTTATGCACAAAATGAGAAACACAAAATTCGGAAAAATGGTTATATGGAAGGTAAAGTCAGTAATATCTTATGGTGGATTTACAGGTATCTGCATTTGATTTCTAAAAAAAAAGGGATGCCAAATACATACATTCATATTTGTTAGATAGAGAGAAAAAGAGCAAAATGCAGAAGAACTTCATTTCTGCTTTATAGGAAATTCGAGAAATGCAGAAGTCAAGATTATAGTAAAGACGAACATGTTCATCTTTATTATAGCATCTTCGTCTACATTTTGTAAATTTGCGATATTTTAACATTTTTCTATAAATTTTGTTGATTGAGGCATTATATGGAAAAAAAAAACAACAAATCGAAATGGAAGAAAATGGAAGTAAGTTAAATTTTGATTGCATAGTTTCGTATTAACAGGCAAACAAGTTATAGCAGTTTATAGGAAGTAAAAAAGAGTTACCATTTGTGTATTCTCTCCCACTTTCGGGTTTCGACATACATCTGCCGCTCTCTACTTTTCTACATTTTGCAGATGCAGAAACATGTACCTAAGTCCACTTTCAGTTTAAAAATTTGTATACAAATTCTAGGTGTCATTTTCGAGAAAAATACGATTTTCGAAAAATATTTTTTTTTTATTCCTTGGTAGGTACCGTATTTTTCAGATAAAACATAAATTTGTTTCAAACAAAGAGTCAATTAAATTATATTGAGTTTTCAAAAAAAGTTTAATTTTTTTTGAAATTAAAAAAAAAAATAAGTTTTAAGAATTTTGAAACACAATATTATTTTAACTTTTAAGCATTCAAAATTTAGAAAATCCGGCTTATCATATTTGAGAAAATCGAAAACCTACCATTAAAAACCATTTTTCGATAATTCTTTTCAACTTTTAGCTACATAGATTGTGTTAGATTAAATTTTTTGATTTTTTTAAATCTTTTGAAGAACTTTAGAAAAAAATATAATTTCGCAAACCAACTTCTATGGCAGTTACCGTTGAAATTCGCTGAACTGTTTAGTCTATAGTCGAATACACAGACAGCATTATGGCACCCATTTTTATTTCGGAAGCTTAAAAAATGTGTTTTAGCTTTCGAACATTTTTCAATAATAAGATACCTACATGTTTTAGAATATTAAATTCTTAAAATTCTAAGTGACTTGAACAAAAGAGCAAGTACGTGCGATTTATTTGTCATAAATATTTGAACTCCGATATTGTATTTTGTGTGTCAACTTTTGCTGTTCGCCTGAACTGCAAATTGTCCCAAATTCAAAATTACATACCCACTTTCATTTGCTTTGAACAGGCCCAAAGTCTTACTTACCTGCATGGAACCTTGTCATCATTTTGCTCCTTCCGTTCAATTTCACACCATTTAATTTCAACACTTTTCTTCCTGCATTTCGAAGTGAAATCCTGCTCCAGTCAACTTTTTCGTAAAATGAATACGAATTCCATGCAGGCATCAAGCATTCCATCCGTCCATGCATCCATACGTTCAAGGCTTTGATTGCATACGTACGTAACGTATGTCCAAGTTGATATTCAATGCGCGCATATAGTGAACATTCGCATATTACGTGACGAGGATGGAACGTGTTGAATGCACTCATTTGTTTACGCAATTCAATTTGCTTCTCCCGAAGAAGAGGAAGTCAGAATCCATTTGGAAATATGAAATACCATCAACATAGTGTACGTCCTCCGAGTATCTGAATATGCAAAGTCTACAGGTAGTAGTGGTTTCATTTCAGCGCTTTAAGGTTCGTATTCACCGAGTGCTCCTAAACGGCTCTTAACTTTACGAGGCTCTTAACTTGAAATTTCTGTGCGGTATTCACCAACCACTCGCAAGTGTTTTTCGAAGTTCGAAAATGAGAGCCACTCTCTCTTGTTCAGGCATACCCAAACTGTGAAATGTTGTGTAATGTTGGTCTTGACAGCAAATGGATACTCTTCTACTTGGCATTGCTCACATGGATTCGAGTCAAATGCGTGCGTGGCACACGCACAAGCGAACAAATTTTCGAAGAGAGCGCTCGTAAGTTAGGAGTGGTCGGGACCACTCCTAACTTTTAAGAGCGCTCGTAGATCTTCACTAATATTGCTTGGTGAATACGTTTATGAGCTTCTTAAGTTATGAGCGCTCGGTGAATACCGGCCTAAGTTTACTTTGTTCGTAAGGTGATCCATCAGTGTATGTTTTTCATGTTATTCACGGTGGGTCTTACAAATATAATTTCAATAGATTTTTCTCTCTTTGACTTTTTCAATTAAGATTTTGTTAAATGTACGAGTATGAAATTAATAGTAGTTGGTGTGATTGATACTTGTATGTATCTCGATGACTGTGTTCATTGAGTATAGTTATGCATTTTCACGGTGCAAGAAAATCGGTCTTTATTTTTCCTTCCCTTTTACAGAAAAATCAAGCTTTATTGTACATATATGTTTCTTAGTTTATTAGTAAATCATGGGCGGTCTTCACGGGGCGATGTAACTGGTCTAGTGTGATTGTGAAAGTGCAAAATGTATCATTTTTTTAAGAGTCCAGCAACAAAATATACTGATTAAAATTGTATAAGACTTTTACTATATATATAACCTAACCCCACTGAAAAATATGTACAATTGTGTAAAATTTGTAATTTTGTTTGACAGCTCATTAGCACTGTCAGCAGTTATCATTGTCTAAAATTATGTGAATAAATAGTTCAGTTTTTTGGTTGACGTGACTGTCAACAGGAGAGCCAACATACTTAGATAAGGAGTTGTTGATGTCTTTTTCCATGTAATTATTATGAAATGGAAATAACAATTACCAAATTTTGACAGTTTTACTTTTTGACATTTGATTCTGTGGCACAGAATCTTTTTATTGATTCAAGAAAAATTACAGCCATTGATGCCATCTACTATTTACATGCGAATGCGACACAAACGACGAGGTATTAATTTGTTTTACTAAAATCAACTAACTCACTCCATTTGTGTTTATTTCACATTATACTGATAGCTGTTCGATAGTAGCAAGTGTGAAATTAAAAAAAAAACAGTCTACTGCGGAAAGGAGGGGATGATATGTACATATATATAATCTCAAAACAACATTCATTAAGTCAAAAGGTAGAACAAAGCTTACCAACAATTGTAGGTACTTACATTGAGTTTTTTTTAAATTGAAGTCCATCTAACCTTTTTGATAAATTTAAGCTTTCTAAGCAGTCTTATGGTATTTACAGTTTTATTCAGAGCTTAGCAGATATTTAGATTACCTCTCTAGACATTAACTTAAGACCCTAAGCACTTAGTTTTAACCAAATGACTTCACAGGTTCAAGATGATAGGCAGGCAAAATTTCGACAACGCTTATATTTTAATCATATAATCTAGAGTAATTTTCACAAGATGTGACAGAAAGGTAGCGCATAAAGGTTAAATTTTTTGAGGGGGCCACAATTTTTTTCGGATTCTGAACAGCTAAGATGAAAAGCATTTCTCATGACAAGAGATACTCTTGGAGGATTTTTTACGTCCTCGCAAGAGACAGTGTATCCCTGTAAAATATTTTACAGCGCCTGGGAATCGAACCAATACACTTACTATTATTATGTATAAGGTATAGGGTCCTCCCAAAATAAATTTGAATACCAACACAAATTATTGAAAAACAAAGTGGCCACCATCGTGTGTTAAGAACCAGTGGAAACATGGCTAAGAAGTCTTCAGAAATGCAGTGCTGGGACTTATATTTACTACGACTACCATTGGCAAGCATACGCAGTAAAACAAATTGTCGCTTCACAGAAGGGCCAATGCATCTTAGGAGCTCTTAGAAGAGAAGAAAGGAACAGTCCTGGCTTCCAGTATAATGAACTTCTAAAAATAAATTTAAACCTGCAAGGACGACCATGGAAACATTCTAGTAGTATCGCAGTCTGTGCTGACGATATGGAAAAATTATTTCTTGAAACTGTATAACTGATTATGAATTGAATACCACTGATAGGCCATTAAAACTAGATTACGACTTAGATTAAAAAATACAACAGTCAGAATAGAGTGTATCCTAACTGAAGTCAAATAAGGATTCCAAAGCTGAAATGTTCAAAGGGATGGGATTAGGGCTATGCACAAGCTCATCTAAAATGCATGACTGGATTGCACATACTTGATCTTAGGTAAAAGTACTTTGAAATTTAAAAATTGCGTATGACTATTAAGACATGGATTTTATTGGTCAAAAACAAAACAAAAACCGTTGTGTTGACATTTAATAACATTTTTTCTTAAATTTGTTTAATAGCATACCTAATTTTTTTTATCAAAAATGTTAGGACCGTTTTCGAGCTAAATAGGATTTTGCTGAATGGCTGCATGGTATAGGCACCGTTATTTTTGGAAAAATCTTAAATACTAAGTTTGAAAAAAATCATACTTTAGCGACTTAGGCTGTTGATCGAGGTACAGGCATACAGACATAGAGATATATAGAACATATAGAAATACAGACAAACAGAATTGGGGGCCCACTTTTCTCGTGTTCTCTATATCATCGCAAGGTCAACTTTGATAAAAATCGTGAATTCGATTTTTTTCCAAATGAAAAACTTGCCCTATATGAAATACTTATATCGCAGGTAAAAATATGACCAGAAGGAAAAATTTTTTGGTTAATAAAGCTTAAACATTCTTTGCACTTCTTTGAGGAAGTAAAAAACTTGTATGCCTAGGCTGAGCTTCAAACTCAGAAAACAATAGCAAATTTTTTTTTTTTCAAGCTACTATAGTTCTAATAATGAGACCGGTGCAGAGTAATCAACCCTGTCAAAAACGATTTAGGAGGAATTCTCCGCATGGTTTTTGGCCCCGTTAGTATAGACGCAGAGTAGATGGGGAGATACACTAAAGAACTGTACGCGGTTCGTACAAAGACACTGACTTGGAAAGTACAAAGCCATGACAAACCAAGATTTTTCTGATTGATCCTCGACAATATAGACCAAAAATTTCAAACAGCACAGCGTGGACGCAATCATGTTACGCAATAGTTTTTTATTGATTTGCTTGATTGAAATAGTCAAACCACGGCCAATTTTTTTTAACATGTACTTTTAATTACAACCGACTTTCTAATAGCAAACTTTAGCCACAATCGTAATTCGCATCCTCAAATGATCTCTGACTCACATTCATTTACATACAAGTATGTACATATTTTACAAAGTAAAATCTTTTTTACAGTATCTAGATGTTCAACTGAAATCATTTTATTGAATGCACTCAGTAGGTTCTCCTGTGGAGGAAGCTCTTCACATCCATTATTCAAGTCCTAAATCACCACAAACCGCAGCCCTTCATCATTACAACCAACACTGTGTGTCAACGTCAGTCAAACCAGTCGATACACCCAACTTACCCCTGTACCCTGAATGACTGAAATAATATCCTTTTGCGTCGGAAAAGCAGCTCACATTGTACGACACTACAGCAGATAATTACTAAAATGTTGCAGTAAACCGCAATATCGCGAATCGTGTGTGGGCTTAAATACTCCAAGCCCAATCCTCCCCAATACTGTTTGAATAACTCTTTCAACGTACACAATCGGGTCCCCACAATGCAACTGATGAATTATTTCAACGTAAAATCCTTGAAGTATTACGTATGTACCTATACATATATGTGGGCCTACACCAACGCAGATGTGTATAAAAACTTTCAAACGTAATTCATCAATTGATGGCCATGATTGTAAAAGCTTGCTTCTGCAAATGAAAATTAAAACAAAATTTAAAAATCCAAAAGCAGGGTCGTGCAGTTTTACTCAACAATTTGTTCAAAAATGTAGACGCTTGCAAAATACGGGCAGCGGCGGACTTTTTCGACACGATTTAGTTCATCATTATATTGAACTGTCTGAGTTGAGAAAAATTGCATTAAGCTCTGTTATATGTATATCGTTCTTTGAAATAGCTCGGAAAGGAGTCAAGTAAATTTTAAACTGAGATCACTCTAAAGACAGGATGATCTTTTTCCGAGTGCAATAGTTGACCTTTTGCAAGGACAAACAGAAAGAAACCCCCAGGTCTAACTTGCACTGCATAATATTAATGCTCAAAGCAACAATATCCACGAACAGACTTTGCGGAGGACCAACAGAATACTTTTGCCGCCCACCCCCTTTTCATGCCAACTGTGGATTTGTTTTTGGACGCCTCAAAGGGTTGTTCAAATTAGTATGATATTGCCAATTATGCGTGACCGCGGCGTACTATAAACAAAGCTTCGTGCTCCGATGCTGGCTGTGTGTTTATTTACCCTAGTTACAAGGGTTTGAGTATTGGTTGGACTGATGTGCGATGGAATAGTAAGTCCTTGCCTGTTGTACGAAGTATAATGTGAGGTTTACATTATACCTTTAGCGATGGCTTCCGGTATATTGAAATTAATGTGTTGCCCTGGCGCAAAGCTATGTACATACATACTCGTATCTTGCATGAATGTGGGGCCTTAATAATGAAACACGAAACGGTAGACTTTCACCCATTAACAGGTTGTTCGTCGCACAGCATGTAATAATGGGATCAATAATAAGAGATGTTGGAACGGGTCGATAGACAGAAATATGTTATTATTAGTTAAAAACAATTTCGGTTGATTCTTTGATACATGCAATGAGTTCCGAGTGAGCTTGTACCTTTACGATTAACTTTTTAGATTTAAATGAAGGCCCATCAAAATTGATGAGGATACATTAATTAGGATGAGCGATTCTTTAAGAAAAATTCGATTAGCTTTAGCAGATAGGTTTCCTCTCTGAGCTGTCAAAAAAACCACTTTGCAAGCTTTCATAAGCTGCAATACGTTTTGCAAGAGCTTATAAAGGTTCGTTTTGTTTCAAATAAATTAAATCCTCAACTAGAGTGTAACATTAAAATAGTTTCACAAAGTATGTAAGTAGTTAAGAAAAAGGAAGGGTACGTTCATTCCTCCTTCTCTATAATGAAATAAAATGCACAACTGAGTCGCACGAACTTGCTCCCATGTAATAGGCTATAGAAATTTTAAAAACGAATGTTATAAGAGAAAACTGCTCACAAGAATAAAATAATTTTTTTAAATTCATTTAGTAAGAGATAAAAACAGAATGCTATACAAAATTATAAGTCGTTGTAGTGGTTTCCTAAAAAAATAGCTTTTTAACACGCCAACTTTAAGTTTTTATTATTGTACAAATGAAAATTAAATTTCCAAAAAAAAAACTAAGTCGTTTTTGAAATATCGAAATTCCCAAAAAAAAGATTTTTTTTTTCAAAAATTTAAAAAATATTTTTTTTTTTTGAAGTTTTGAAATGCAATGTTTCTTAAACTTTATAGAAGCATCTCTATAAAAAAAATTTCATTAAGATCTGTTATGTCGATAATGAGTAATTCAAAATTTGGAAAAATTATTCTATGGTTGGTACAAATTGTAATATCTTAATTTCAATTTTTTTTTAATAAAAAAATTGTTATCAAAATTCTAAGTGCCGTTTTCGAGAAAAATACGATTTTTGAAAACCATTTTTTAACATTTGTAGGTGGGTAAAATAAATTTTTTTTCTCACGTCTTGTAGATTTGAGAAACTTTCATTTATCAAGTTTAAAAAAAATCTAGAATGGGATTTTCGAAATATTGAGTTTTGAAAAAAAAATTGATTTTTTTTTCAAAAATCCAAAAAAATTTTTTTGAAAGTTTGAATACACATTTTTTGGGGATCTTTAGGAAAAAAATATGATCAAAATCGAATGTATCGTTTTTGAGAAAATCAAAAACAAAAAAATGGTTCTTTGGGGGGTACCCTCAATAAACATTTTTCGGAAAATTGTTTTCAACCATTATCTAGCTTTAACTAAAAGAAGTTTTTTGTTTTTTTTTTGTATTTTTTAAATCTGTCGAACAATTTTTGAGAAAAAAAATATTTATAAAATTTCGAAAAAAAATCGTATGGGAGGTACCGTTATTTGTGGTCTTAAAAAAAAAGAAAAAAACGTGTGGGGGGAAAAAATTAAAAATGATATCCACCAAGTTCAAAGAAAATTGGCCGAGCCGTTTAGCCTGTAGTCGAACAGACATACAGACAGAGAGACAGACAGACAGACAGACAGACAGACAGACAGACGGACAGACAGAATTGCGAGACCCACTTTTTTAGTCTTCGCTGTCGTCGTAATGTCAACTTTGATCAAAATCTAGAGTTCGATTTTTTTTACGAATGCATAACTTGTCTTATAGTACCTGTAAGTCGCAAGTAAAAATTAAATGTAAGTTTGAATGGTTTTCGGAAGAAAAGTAGATTTGAAAGACTTTGGAGGAAAAAGAATTTCTGCTTTGAAGTCTAAGCGCGCTCGTCATGCTTCAGCTTATTAACTTCCCTACAAAGGTGATAGGTTCTTGACGACACATGCGTGGATATAGGCCGTCATCAACTTGTGCTGACTCGTACCGTATACATTAAACAAAAAATTCAAATTTACTAGTTTTAACAGCAAACCATATTTATACCATATTTATTTGTTTTAAAAAACCCAAGTAATGATGCATTATGCTGCTATCTGCCGGAGAGATAAAAAATAATATATTTTTCGAATCTCGAATTCAACCGTAGATATAATATATTTAAGAAAAAATAATTTTTAAGTAAAAAAAAATGAAAAGTAAAAGTTTAAGGTACTGTCCAACTTTTGGGCTACCATGTACCGAAGATATAAGAAATATTGTATGGTTGTACGAATTTTGCTATTTTCGATAAAAAAAAGGACTTTCTGATGACTTTTTTTGGCTGAAGTAAGCTCGTCGTAATTCAGGGTAATCCCGAAGAAAGCTTAAGAAGGAAATCATTGTGTTCATTTACCAGTTTTATTTAAATCTCTTTATTTAAATAAGATGAATGGATTACAGTTCTCTAAGCGTTTTTTTTTAGTTCAGAATAGTGCTCTGAAGAGAGTCCAAACATGTCGAGCATGTTCTGAACATCCTCTGAACCAAGCGTTTTCTGTACGCTCTGAGTTATTTTTGAAACACACCTGAACACTTAGCTGTCACCATTTGTTTTCTCAAATGTCCTCCTGTCGAATGTTTATGTAAAGCATTCAACCCTGTCTGCTCAGTAATTTTGTTCCAAGCTCAAAGAGCGCACTCTGAACAAACTCAGAACAAGAAACACATATTAGAGGGTCTGAACACTCTGAACTAAAAAGAAAGACTATTTATATTTTGACATCTCAAGTTTTGTTCTAAACTTAAAAAGAAAAACTCCTTATAACCAAACGATACTGCGTATAAATCAAAGCATTTGAAGTTCGGCCTCTGCCAGACCACAACTTGGAAAATTTTGCGTCATGACTTGGGACAAAGTCCGTACAAACTTCAACTGACACATACCGTAGACAACGACACGTATTCGCGTACTGGGCTCTAGAGTAGTTGGAAGTTGACCCCAATTTGAGTCGAAAAATAATATTCAGTGACGAGGCCCATTTCTGGATTAATGATTCATCAACACGAAAAATTAGTCGAACTTGGGACAATCACCATGCACACGAAATACACCAAATTGCAATGCAATGGAACTTGGCATCACTGATACGAAACGTCAAACACCTAATTAATTTTTGTCCGCCAATTTTATTTTCTTTATATTTATCTAATGTAATTTATTGGCTTTAAATCTATAATTTTGTTTGAATTATTAAAATTAAATTTCGTTTTTCACATTTTACATAAGTTTCATAACATAAAGACCATAAAATTATCAAAAAAATTAAAAAGTGACTGAAATACATATACCTTTGCAACATAACCTACAAATATATGGGACCAAACAAAAAAAGAGCTCTGCATTTAACTTCTCCTGAACAAAGTGAAACGAGTAACGCCAAAAAACACTCAGAAGGAACAATGTTCAACAAAAGTATGAATAACAACAAAACCTACGTCTCATACTCAACACCACCACCACCTGCTGCTGCTGCTGCTGCTGCTCCAGCTGTTGTACCTGTTGTTGTTGCACCCGCTGCTAATACTGCTGAAACTCCCGATGTCTTTTCGTGGTATCTTTTTGATCAAAAATTGGGAAATATGCTGGATAAGAAGCTAGAAGATGTCGCGAAAAAAGATGACCTAATACCTCTTCGCCAGGAGATCGAAAATCTTCGTATCGAGAACGAGATGCTTAAGGAAGACTTAAATAAAATGAAAAAAAGACTCGAACTTATTGATAGAACATCTCGGCGCCCGAAGGTTATCGTTAGTGGGCTGAAAAACACAAATACAAAACTAGCTGTGGATGAATTCTGTGAGATCTGTTCCCGAGTACTAAAACAAAATGTACTTGTTATAGAATCTCGTCAATTAAAAACAAAAAATGGATTGTCCTATGCATTCACGATGGAATCCCCACTGCAAGTAAATAATATTATGTCTGTGAAAAAGAAGCTTGATGGTTCTGCAATTTACATCCAAAAGGACTATACTGCGGATGAAAGGGAAAAGCGATTTAACCTTCGTCAACTGGGAAAAAATATTTCGAAACTTGATAAAAAAGTTAAAGTTCGCTTTGGTGAGACCTCCATTTACATCAATGATAAACTTTACAAATGGAACAATGGTAGCTTTGTAGCCAAACAACATAAAGATGCTGAACTTTTAAGAGCCCTGGCGCAAAAAGCTAATTTTCCGTGCAATGTGATGGTAACAGATATGCATCGCCCACCTTTAAAAGACTCTGATGCTGCTTCTACGTCCTGGAATGCAAGTCAACATTAGCAACAAGATGTCTGTCAGTTGGTAGCATATAACGTAGCGAATTTAAAAAGTAAGCTAAGTTTTTGTAATTTCTTTACGTATATAAATAAGTTTGATATTTTCTTTTTGTTTGAAACGAATGTATTAAATGATAAAAAGAATGAATTTTTACATTTTTTTAATGATTATATGTTGTATTAGGAAGATGCTGAAACGTTACATAGTGCTGGTCGCGCATGCGGCGGTTGTTTGTTTGGGTTTAAAAAGGCTATCCAAAATAAATATAATTTTAAATTCAATAACTTTTCAGGGAATTTTGCTTTATCTGCTAAATTTGGTGATAAAAATTTCTACTTTATACCTCGATATTTGAATTGCACAAGGTGGACGAGTGATTTCAAAAAGTTTGAAGAGTTTTTAGGCAGCATGAGATTTGAATCCTTTTGCATTATTGGTGATTTGAATGCTCGAACGGCTGATGGTCAATTTATCGATGGACATTTACTGAAAGGTTTTTCTTTTATTTCTCAATATAGAAAATCAAAAGATAAAGTAGCAGATGGGAAAGGTAAAAAATGTTTGGAACTTTTTGAAAATATCGGTGGCGTTATTTTGAATGGTAGAGTACCTGGGGATGCAGATGGTGAATTAACGTTTAGTGGTGTAATGGGTAATTCAGTTATCGATTACTGTATATGCTCGTTTGATTCTTTAGGGCTGATTAACAACTTTTCCATTCAGAGTAAACCATATTCGGATCATATGCCTTTAAAATTGAGTTTCTCCCCGCCGTTGTCAATAACAACTAAAGTTGGTAACATGGCACTTGAAAAAAAGTTAAATTGGTTTCCCAAAATGGCTTCTAAGTACAATGAAGTATTAGTACGTCTACATAGTTGTGAATACATTCAAACAAATAAACCTATTGAAGAGAAAGTAAGTACATTAATAAATAAAATAAAGACAGCTGCTGGTGCGTTTAATAATAGGAAAAAATTTGTATCTAAACAGATCTGGTTTGATTTTCAGTGTTTGCGTGCAAGGAAGAAAATGTTGAAATTACTTCGACTCTTTCGTATGCATAATCTAAGCATTTTTAAAAAACAATATGTTCGATACAGATTTCAATATCTTAAATTATGCAAAATTAAAAAGTTGCATCACAAGCATGAAAACATTAATAAATTGAACAGTGTTAGAAATTCCAGTGACTGGTGGAAATTGGTGAACAATTTGAAACAGGCCTTGCCAAAAAAAAGAAGTTCTCTCCAGATTTTTGATTTTTATAATCATTTTAAGACTTTATTCTCACCCCCCGAATGTGAGCAAATTTCTTGGGTTATGCCTGAGATAACAGATGTCTTCCTTGACTCACCTTTTGAAATGTGGGAACTTTCACATGTACTGCAAAAAGCTAAAGTTAAAAAAGCACCAGGAAAGGACAGAATCAGCTATGAGTTTTATAAAAACGCACCATCTTGTTTCTTAGATGAAGTTCTTATATTGCTTAACAAAATATTTTTGACCGGTGAGATCCCAGTTTCTTTTCGCAGTTCGATAATTATTCCTTTATTTAAGAAAGGTGATCCTAATAACTGTGGTAACTATAGAGGACTTTCGCTTTTGGATACATTATATAAAGTATTCACGGGGCTAATCTTAAATAGGATAAATGGATTGATTAATGATAATGACATTCTTTGTGAGTACCAAGCTGGTTTCCGATCAGGTTACTCCACAATCGATAACATATTTAATTTAACAAGCATAGTCCACTTAAACCAAAAAAGAAAGAAAAACACATATGCTTTTTTTGTTGATTTTTCATGTGCTTTTGATATGATTCCACGTAACTCTCTTTTTGTTAAACTGTCTTCTTTGGGTTTGTCAACAAAAATAATAACAATTTTGCAACTGCTTTATAAAGAAACAACTTGTCAGGTTTGGGATGGAATCTCTCTTTCAGACTCTTTTGAAGTTAAAGTGGGTGTTAAGCAGGGATGTTTACTTAGTCCACTGTTATTTAGCCTCTACCTGAATGACTTACATTCACATTTACCAGGAGGTATTTGTGTGGCCGATGTGATTGTGAAAGTGCTCCTATACGCCGATGACCTCGTCATCATCTCTGATTCCCCAAGCGAGCTTCAAAATATGATAGACTGTTTATTCAGCTACTGCATGTTATGGGGTCTGAAAATAAATTTGTCCAAGTCCAAAATCGTGGTGTTCAGAAGGGGTACTAGAATTTCTAGCAATCTCAAATGGAATTATGGTTCTGACCAGATTGAAATCGTAAATGATTACAAGTATTTGGGGGTAACACTCAATTATAACTTATCATTCAATAAACACTTGGACTTAAAGCTCACAATATCTAAAAGTACGATCATCACAACGTGGTCGAAATATATTGATCACCCAAATATCAGTTTCTTGAATAAGCTTAAAATTTTTGACGCCGCAGCCAGATCCATTATGATATACGGTGCACAAATTTGGGGATCAACAAAATTTGATCAAGTAGAAAAACTGTTCAGATTCTTCATGAAACGTATGTTAAACCTTCCCAGCAACACCCCTAACTACATGTTACACTTGGAAACTGGCTTAAGAACTCAGTTTCTACGAACGCTTTCTATTCACTTCGACTACATTAATAAGATACTTGAATACCCCAGAAGTAGATTACCGCGAATACTAGCGGAAGAATCAATCGCTCATAAAACGTTTTGGGTCTTAGACTGGCTTAATTTAGGGCAAATGCTTAATATTGAAACTGACCTGTCTAACACATCTTTCAGGAGTGTTCATAAAATTATGTTAATGGCACTAGAAGTTAAAGAATATGATAATCACATTGCAGATGCTAAAGCCTCTCAGTTCCATGATGTTTATCCTCATTTGAACTATAATATTGCACCTTACTTCATTGATGAAAACTCTCCTCACCTGGTGAGCTTAATTTTTAAAGCTAGAGGTGGTTTATTAAATATTAATGCTAGAGCATTCAAAAAAGATACAGTTGGTATCTGTTCAATATGCAATCTGGATGAAGTAGAGAATACTTATCACCTAATAGGTAGATGCCCAATTTTTAATAAATCAAGACTCGCTTGTTTTGGTAAAGAGACACTGTGCATTGATGAATTTTATAATGAATTAAATGGTAATAATTTCTCTTCCCTATACAACTTTTTAACTACCTGTCTTAGATATAGATCTTTATTAATGAATGAATTTGCTTAAAACTATGAAAAATTATCATTGAAACCATATTTTAGAACTGATGTAAAATGTGTGATATTAAATTTAACTAAATTATTAAAGCATCTTATAAATAAATTGAAATATAAAGTAAAAATATCTACAAATATATGTATATATATCTTAAAATAAGTATTTGCTGATGTTAGTTTTAGTTTAATTAATTAAGAATTTAAAACGCCAATCTGACAGACAACAAAAATACGTTATGTCAAAATTATTAAGATTTTATTATCCTTTGTTATTAGATAAAATTGTTATATGGAATTCAAATAAATCTTTACTAATCTAATCAATCTAATTGCAATGCATCTAGAGAAAGTCACTGTTTGGTGTATAGATATTGGGCTAGCGCCATCATCGGTCCATTCTTCTTTGAGATCATGCGTCGTAGACCAGGCCATCACTGTCACTAACGATCGCTAATGGTCGATGATGACAAATTTCTATTGACCCTATCTATGCCAAGAAACCACTGCCCTGAAAGCCAAAATAATCAATGCCATTGATTTATGAGCCAGAATTATGGACGTGTCGGATGCGGGCCTCCAGTCAAATCATGGTGGACCTTAGAATGATATTATATTTCATATACATATAAAATGGCAAACATGGGCCTTTTAAATAAATACAAAAATTCAAAGATACAAAAAATTAATTCCTTTTCATACGAAAACGTATATGCCACACCAGATTCGGCATTTATTGTGAGTGTAATTGCTGCTTTGGAATATGTAGTTTATACAGCATTCCTCTTCCACTTATCGTGAAATCATTCATCATTAATTTGTATCATAATGACCGGTTCTCCCGAACTTGATCTTGTGGTTGAAGCCTATAGTTACAATATTTTTTTTTTTCACTATGCTTCAGTCAAAAATCCCTTTTATGCAAAACTGTATGGATTGCTTTTGGGGAAATCTGCACAAAAATATATGGTTAGAAATATTTACTTTTATAATATAATTGTGTAATTACTAATTATAGTCGATTTGAACCGATTTTACCTCTGCTATTATTTGGCTCGAAAATTCCCTTTGGAGCTGGGCTCGGATTTTATTCTTAAAATTAAACCCTCTCGGATTACCAATAATAAAATAAAAACTCCATATAGTTTTTCATAATAATATTGGCTGCTAACTTGAATAAAAATTGTTAAGGGGAGAAAAATTATTTCTTACTTACAATTCCAAAACAAGATTAAATACCTAAATTGACGAACTAAAAATTTTTCAGGACTCTTTTAGAATATTTTCTTTATAAATCATCAATTCAACTCATATGAAAATTAAATGTAGGTAAAAGAGTATGTTTAGAGGCTTATAACTCAAATTAACTTTTAATTTAATAACGTGTAGAATGTTTACTTCTACAAGCTCAACAGTTTCTAGTTTATCGGCGTAGAAATGCGACTTTATAATATCGCCAAAGAATATAATCTAATAACTTAAAATTTCGCGGACGCGTTATCCAATAAATAGGACCATTATGTGAAATTAATCGTCATCCAAATGTGTCCTTCAGTAAATTTATTGCATCGTAAGCTGTGAGGCATGTCCTGCCGTACACAGTGAACAGTGATAATTTCTGGATGTAACAATGGCTTTTCATCATTGCCTCAAATGCTGACATTCTGTTTATGAACATAGCCGTTTCACCTAAAGTGCTCTTTATCCCTCAACAAAAATATGCGAGCTGAGTTTTTCGAATTGAGCCATGCTTTTTCGAAATAGTAATTAAAACTTTCAAATCCGCTGTCACAGAAAACAGTGATGCCAATTTAAATATACGCGCCTGCAAAAAAAAAAAACATAAGTGAGAGGGGAAAATATATGGAATTTAGCTATTGTAAATTTTATATATCTCGAGAATTGAATTTACAGATTTGGCTGAAAATAAATTCATAAGATTTGATAAAAACATTTCTTCATACTAGAATATTTATTAATTCAATTTTTTGTAGACGCCGTTATTAAATTAAGTCAACTCTCGTCGTTTAGATTAATCCCTTTGAAAAAAAAAAACAAAGACATAGAAGGCGTGTTAAAAAAATATCTTCGTTCAAAAACGCACAACAAGCTTAGAATATTCACTAAATACTCGTACCAACACAATGTTGATTTAATTTTATCAATTTTCAATTTTATCAAGAACTTCGAGCAATAAGTGTATTTGGTTCATATTTTTGTATACTGAAGATTAATAAAAACATAGGCATAACATAACATTGAAATATGTTATGACGATTACCATTAAAATGTGGTTCTATGGTAGATACGGTGGGTAATGTCTTATTTTCAATTTTATGCATTCGTAAAAAAAAATCGAACTCGAGATTTTGATCAAAGTTGACATTACGATGATAGCGAAGACGGAAAAAGTGGTCTCGCAATTCTGTCTGTCTGTTCGACTACAGTCTAAACGGTTCGGGCCATTTTCGTTAAACTTGGTAGATATCCACATATTTTTTTTTTTTTAAGAATTTTTTTTTGAAATCTTATAAATATTTTTTTTTCGCAAAAACTGTCCGACAGATTGTTTGAAAAAAATTCAAAAAAAAAATTCTAAAAAATTATTATTTTTGGTCCCCCCTTGGAACCATTTTTTTTTTGTTTTTGATTTTCTCAAAAACGGCCCCACCGATTTTGATAATTTTTCTTATGTTAAGGTTCCCCAGCAGTTTCAATATTACTAGTCGACCCAGCTCTCGAAATTCGAGTGCCAATTTATTTATTTAATTCATTATCATTCAATAAAAGACAGAGAATTCATGATTTGTTTTAAATTGTTGAATGCAATGAGAAGTACCTACTAAGAACTCACTCCTGGAGTCCAAAGGAAAACTGTTAATGGTAAACAACCTTTCAAACCTACATATATGTACAAATTTTTGACACATTAACAATTTTCGTTTCGATTCTTTCATGAAAAAATGATGAGAGTGAAATTTAAAAAAAAATTCACATGTATGTAACACAAAATTCACAGGTTGACTTCACTGCAACGACGTGGGTTCGAGTCCAATATTATGGCCATAACAACAGCTAAAGGACAATGACATGAAAGAATCGAAACGAAAATTGTTAATGTGTCAAAAATGTGTACATATAGGTTTGAAAGTTTTCTTACCATTAACAGTTTTCCTTTGGACTCCAGGAGTGAGTTCTTAGTAGGTGCTTCTCATTGCATTCAACAATTTAAAACAAATCATGAATTCTCTGTCTTTTATTGAATGAAAATGAATTAAATAAATAAAGTGGCACTCGAGAACTGGGTCGGCTAGTTTTATGTAATATGCAAAGTGTTCGACAGTGCAAAAACAAAAATGACCCACAGTGTGTAAATGCGTGTCTCAAGTATATTCTGCACATCTCCGTAAATGTGGCTTTCCAACCATATAAAATTTATCGAAATAGGTTAAATACTTTTGGAGAAAAGTGTACCACAAAAAACATGTTTGCCGTTTTATTATATGATTGTGTAGTCAAATTTTTAAAAAACTTTCCAAAATTTTTTTTTGAAAGCTCGATTTTAATTTTTAAGATCTATAATTTAATAAAAAAATTTTGAAAACAAGATATTACTGACTGTACCTATCATAGAACGATTTTTTAAAATTTTGAATATCTCATTATCGGCATAACGGATTTTAATGAAATTTTTTAGAGAGAAGCTTCTAACAAGCTTAAAAAATATTGCATTTCAAAACTGAAAAATATTTTTTTTGAATTTCGAATAAAAAAAATCAATTTTTTGTTTTGGAAAATTCAATATCTCGGAAACGGCTAAACATTTTTTTTTGTAAATTTAATTCTTATTCGAACAATAATAAAAACTTTAAATTGAAAAAAAAAAAATATGTATGTATATATAGGTACATATGTATGTATGTACTGTACTACAATATGTATATGGTGGAAGCATAAAAATAATATCTTGTATTAGACTAAGAGCCCACAGCAATTTTTGGGTGTGATTGATAACAAAAAATAATTAGCTTAATTAGATAGGCCTTTAATAGTTATTTACAAATGTGAAAGCCTTGCATACTCTAGTGGGCGCAATAGTGCATTATAGTGCATTAAGTATGCAGTTCTTTCCAAATCCAAATAATTGTGATAACAACTTTGCCAAAATGTAGAGTTAAGCCCCCTGATTGAAAATATCGAGGTCCAAGACGTTTTACAGCTAGCCTTCTGCCTGCCAGACGCGATAAGAATAGGCAACTTCTTGCACTAAGAAGGCCACCTTCAAAACGTCATTGACCTAAATATTTGCAATCAGGGCACTTAGCTGTTCATTTTGAAGTTATGGCAAATTTTGTTTCCCAATTTTTTAAAATAAGGAAAGAACTGCATACTTGATGCACTATAATGCACTATTGCGCCCACTAGAGTATGCAAGACGTTCACATTTGTAAATAACTACTAAAGGCCTAACTAATTATGCTAATTATTTTTTGTTATCAATCACACCCAAAAATTGCTGTGGGCTCTCGGTCTATATGAACCGTTCCAACGATTTAAAAAGTGTTGTTTTGCATCAATTCAAATTTGTTGAAGAAATCAAGCGGGCATGCGGCTTTTGAACTTTAACTACCGAGGAAGTATGAATCAAGTACGTGCCACTGCAATCCTTTATTTGAATATTTTTAAACAACAAATTCAAATTACGAAAACTCGAAATGATCCGATCCCTGTTCAAAATCTTCAAAAGAAAAAATAAAAACTTTAAATCGGAACGCAATCTTCCGACGGATTTTAAGCTCATCCGTACCTTTACATGGGTTTCCGTCCTTGACTTATCTCCTTCAATATTTTTCAAGGTGCTCCAGCAGGACTTGTGTTACGTGTTTACTACTGCTGAAGGCTTTAAGTACCTGGCCCTTAATTACGAGCATACTTCTCCTCTTTGTAGGAATTTAAAGTGCATACGAAACCAACCAACCCTTACAGTCCACTAGAGAAAGAGTTTTACTCAAAAAAAAAAAAAAAAAAAAACAAAACAAAAATACACAAGTACATTATTTTAAGACACTAACGCCCCATTACACCCCCTTTATTGATCCACTTCCGTTGCGGATGCTTTTCTTCTCTCCCATTAATGTAGTGAAGTTCGAAACACGCACGAATACACTCACTCGGTAGTCCTGTGGGTTTAATTAAATCCTGTGATTGTTTACTGGCGGGTTCGGTCTCTGGTATTAGCAGTAAAAGTACAACTCTTCCACCCGATGTGAGTGTTTGCCTCTTTACAAGCACCTGCATCATCAAGGTGCTCTTGTTGCTGGTGTTTAGTTGGAAGAAGGCAGTGGTTCGTACGTAGGTATTCTTAGAAATAATTTAAAAACAAAAACAACCCCCACCCCCCTTACACCACTCATTCCATTAGCAAGACATGAGTCCTTACAAGTCGCGCGTAAAGTGTGCTGACAAGACAAAAGTGTGAGCAGGGGTGGCAATATTGACGTTTAATTCTGCTCCAGCAGCGAACAAGGTTAATTCAGTATGATTTACCATGTTCCACATTTCCGGAGATTAAGCTATCATCCGGTTGGTAACTGGATTTATCATTGCTTTCCTGCATGCTCCGTGTATCCACAAAGGTGTGATGTTGGTGAAAGTGGAGCATTTCTATATTTTTGTGTTCTTTTTTTTTTTAAGGAAGGGAAATTCCTTAGGGTTCATTAGAGTGTACTTTCGTGTGATTGTTTTGGTAGGAAGTGGTGATGATGACGATATAGACGAGATGAAGTGTAATGTAAACCAAGACGAAGATTTTTTGACAACATTTTTTTGGATTGCTAGAATTTTTGAGGTAATTGGTGAGGTTTCTCATCCAATTAGAAGAATGTGAAATTGGGCGGGATTAGCAAAGCTTAAATGATCAGCTCCGGAAATTGAATTTAAGGAAATTAACTTTTTTTATTTTACAACCGACAGTTTAGGAAGTGATAGAATATCACGTCTTGCGCGGTTTGTGGCGTTTGCATTTTTTAACAGGGAAAGGAATGATTACATAAAATGTTACAAGCTAAATTTCATATTGGTTCTTATTATGAACAATATGAGGAAAAAAGTTGGTCTAAGCAGTAATGATTTGGATAAGCCGTAGTTGTGGTATTTGTTCGAATTTATAGTTCAAGCGGATAGTGCGGAAACTTGTCCTTGTTACAACATATTTTGGAATACTAAAAAGAAGTATCTCTAGCTTGAACTGGTGAGGCCTCGAGGCCTGTGGAGCCAGGAATGTTGCTTTAACGAATTTCTCATTATATGTGTATACATTTCTATTTAAAATTATTTTCTGTATTATTAAAAATTATATTTTAAATATTATATGGATTAGAGAGAAGCGTGTCCTTCAAATTTCTATTGATGTTTATTATTAATTGCTAAGCCGTTCTTGCTTCGCATATAACAAAAACTTGTGCTGAAAAGGTGAAATAAATAAATCAGAAACTAACAGCTCTTAAAGAGCCTAAGGCGGGAACCACACTTATCTCGTGTGGTGTGTTGTTGTTGAGTTGAATAAGTTGTTTCAATTTTCGAAAGCACTATATTTTGTTTATCATATGTACACAGAAAAAGAAATGAACGACTGGGTCGCACGAATTTGCTTTTATGTAAAAGACTAAGAATTTTAAAAATAATGTTATTAGAAAAAACTGTTCATAAGCATAAAATTCATTTTTTAAATGACTAAAACAACACCTTTAGTATGTAGTTGGAGCTTAAAATAGGATGCCATGTGATTCAAGCAAATATTATTTATTTATTTATCAAAAACAAAAATTATAAGTCGTTGCAGTGGTTTCTTAAGAAAATAAGCTTTTATATTTTTAAAACATTTTTAAGAAAAAATTTGGTACGCGAATTTAAAGCTTTCATTATTGTACCAATAAAAATTTAAATTCCAAATAAAATACTGACCTGTTTTTGAGATATCGAATTTTCGAAAATTCAAAAAATAGTTTTTTTGGTTTAAGTTTTGTAGTGAAATGTTTTTCAAACTTATAAGAAGCTTCTCTATAAAAAAATTTCATTAAAATCCGTAATGCCAATATTGATAAATTCAAAATTTGAAAAAAAAAAAATAAAATGCACGACTGGGTCGCACGAACTTGCTCCTATGTAATAGACTAGGAATTTTAAAAACGGATGTTATTAAAGAAAACTGTTTATAAGGATAAAATGATTTTTTTAAATTCTTTTAGTAGTAAGAGATAAAAACAGAATGCTATGCAAATATGAATTTATGCAGGAACAAAAATTATAAGTCGTTGTAGTGGTTCCTTAAAAAAATGAGCTTTTATGTACAAAATTTTTAAAACATTTTTAAGAAAAAATTTTGGTACGCCAACTTTATTATTGTACGAATAAAAATCTAATTTCCAAAAAAAAAATACTAAGCCGTTCTTGAGATATCGAATTTTTCAAAAAAAAAATTACTTTTTTTTCTAAAAATTGAAAAAATATTTTTTCTTAAGTTTTTAAATGCAATGTTTTTGAACTTTTTAGGACCTTCTTTATAAAAAATTTCGTTAAAATCCGTTGTGCCGATAATGAGTAGGTAATTCAAAATTCTAAAAAAATCGTTCTATGGTAGGTACAGTCAGTAATATCTAGATTTCATTTTTTTTTATTAAATTATAGATCGTAAAGATTAATCAAAAGAAAAAAAATTTAGCAAAATTCTCGGAACCGTTTTCGAGAAAAATACGATTTTCGAAAACCATTTTTTAAAATTTGTATGGAAGGTACCGTTAGTTTTAGATAAAACAATTTTTTTTTTTTCTCAAATCTTGTAGTATGTTAAGAAACTTTTATTTGTCAAGTTTGAAAAAAATCGAAATATTGAGTTTCCAAAAAATAAAAAAATGAAAATTTGAATATGTAATAATATTCAAACTTTGGAGGAGCATTGGCATAAAAAAAAATGATTTAAATCGGCTGTACCGTTTTCGAGAAAATCAAAAACAAAAAAATGGACCCAGGGGGCCTACCAAAAATAACAATGTTTTTGTAAATTTTTTTTCAACCATTAGCTAGTTTTAACCAAATGAAATTTTTCAATTTTTTTTTTAAATTATGTGGGACAGTTTTTGAGAAAAAAAAAATATTTATAAAATTTCGAAAAAAAATCGTATGGCAGGTACCGTTATTTTTAGTCTTAAAAAAAATCAGAAAAAAATGCCCAGGGGGAAAAAATTAAAACCCATGTCTACCAAGTTTGAAGAAAATCGGCCGAGCCGTTTAGGCTGTAGTCGAACCGACAGATAGACAGACAGAATTACGAGACCCAATTTTTTCGTCTTCGCTATCATTGTAATGTCAACTTTGATCAAAATTTCGAATTCGAGTTTTTTTTTACGAATGCATAACTTGCCTTATAGTATCTACCTATAAGTCGCAAGTTAAAAGGACTGTGACTAAGCTTACTATGGTGCATTGGGAACACGAAGGATTTCAACACATCACTTCACAACACACACCATCGCAAAAATATGGTTGTACGAATACATAATATACATGGAGTGATAGCGATTTACCACTCCACAATACACCACACGAGAAAGGCTTAAGCCTAGTGACTTACAACTCTCAGCCATTGCCGTGTGCGGATCATCAAAATTATGAAACACTTTGAATTTTCCATTCAGGGGGCGTGGCATCAACCCACAGTTTCAAATATTTTTATAAATTATTATATCCATGGCACCTAGGCTCGGGATGTCCTTCATAGGTAGTTGGTAGTATTTATACGAGTAATAAGTTTCTTTGCTGATTGCACAACAAACTGGTCCAGTGGCTTTATTTTGGCTTCTTTGTTGACTCTCTTGTAACTGTAGGGTATGCGTTGCTATCGATCGAAGTCCGATGCATATCGTCAGTGATTTCGTTTCAAAGAGTTGGAGCTTCTACTTAGCTGTCTTCGAGATAGTGTGCCAAACAGGAAAACTTTAGCTAATGACTGATCTGAATAGCTGATTATATATTAGGAGTTTCGTTGGCTGTCTTAATCCGGTACTTTTCTTGAGTAAAAGGTACAAACGCACTCTTTATTGCACCGCCCATGAGTGTGTTTTTAATTTAAATAGCTCTTTGAAGTTGATTCCGATATACATACTTGAAGTTATTTTTGGCTGCTATCTTCGATTCATCAGGAAGCTTCAGGACCATATTTCTACAGGTTGCTGACGAACAAACGGATGCCGTTAGTCAAGGGCCTTTTGAAGCACACATGTTCCGGTTCTAATAATGCGAATTCCCTGGAAAAGTCTTATGATGTGGACTTATACTTTCCGAGCTGCTATTGTTAGCGCTATCGATGAGGCGTAGGTTAGCGAATCGTCCACAAAAATCCGAACTCGGTTGCCACAGGTTGATCAGATGTCATCAGTATATAGAAGAGGAACGGTACTACAGCTTTTATGGAATTGTTTGATGACATAAAGTTACCCAGTTGAACAATGATTCTTCTCAAGGAAAGGAGAAGAACTTATGATTTTCGTTAGTGACGAAGGTATTCCAAGTAAAGTTTATAGATAAAGGCTTCTATCCATACATTGTCAAATGATTTTTCAACATACGCAAAGCATCGAACGGTGCACGTTAGCTGTTGGAGGCTATGGAGACCACAGATTGGAACTACAGTAACTCTTGATCCTGAGGATGACTTCTTCCAGAATTTTGCTGATGTTGTTGAGGAGGGTTATCGGCCTGCAATGGAATATCCCGTTTTTAGCGCATCTCTTCGGGATTTGTACGATCTTTGTTATTTTTCACTTGTAAGTAAAATAGCAGTTGTTTATGATTATTTCAAGCAGTGTCATGACTGCTTGTGGAAGTCTTTTGAAGAGGAAGTTGGAGACTCATACGAAACTTGGAATTGGCGTAGATCTCTGCTATTTCCTGTGGATTGCGCAATTGATTATTGTGCATTGAAACAATTTTTTTTTTGTTTATAATTAACGCGCACTCAAGGGATTTTGACTACCCTTTAAATGTTGGTTGAACACAGTGCGAGCATTTAGGAAACAGTGGGAGGATTGAGTAGGAGAAACATTGACTTGTAGGATGAGTGTCATCAAATTGCTTTGCATCTAAATTTGGCTGCAAAGTTCGTTGTAAGTATATGCCTTGACTGACTCCGTCTAAAACACCTGTGGTCTATTTCACCAACTTACAAATTGTAGATTACAAGCACTTTTTTAACAAATTTGTGCAAAAATCGTTTTTTTATGTTTCACAAAATGGTTGTATTACAAAAATGTGTTTGTTGTTTACAAAGGGTATTTGTAGAAATTTCATTATTTCAGTTTCACCAAAACTAAGTTTTGTTGTTGCTTACAAGTACAAATTTGTTAAAATTCATATTTTTTTGTAAGTTTCTGTTTCACGGCATCACGAAATTTTACAAATTTGTTCAGTTACTGAAAATTTTTTGCAGTAGAAAGATCGTCTGCCGATTTGATAACAATTTGTAATTTTCGGAAAAAATCGCATTTCAAACCCAAAAATGTCCTTACGTCGAAGGCATAGTAGCACCGATAGTGATATAAGTGTAGATTTTGTGTTTAATAGACGAAGAAAAATATATCGACCGCTTTTGTTTTCAACGAAAAGTTTCGGTTAAAACGTTCTAAAGCTGAGGAAATATTAAGTCAAATAGGACCAAAAAACTTTTCACTGACACCGACACAACAATTTCTGACAGCCTTACATTGGCTTGGAAATGGTGGACAGTACCACGGGATTGCAGCCATGCACCGCATATCTAAATCTACGGTATGCAGAACTGTCTATCGTGTTTGTTCTGCCATTGTTGAGACTTTCTTTGAAAATACTGTACGTTGGCCAGAAGAACACGAAAGCATTCGTGAACGGTTTTTTGATATTGCCGGTAAATATAATCTACCTAACAAATCCATGTATTTAAAACTATGATCACTACTTTCTAAAGGTATGCCATTTGTTTATGGATGTATCGATGGAACGCTAGTTAAAATTGATTCACCTAACGATTTCGAATCGGCGTATGTCGATAGACACGGCAACCACTCAATTAATTGTATGATGGTTTGCGGCCCCGACTATATACATTTTATAATACTTACATTAATTGGCCCGGTAGTGTTCATGATGCGCGAGTACTTCGAAGAAGCCCGTTATTTTCAACATTTGAAAATGGATTCCGGCCTTTTCCTCATTGCATTTTACTTGGTGACACGGGATATCCGTTAAAAGATTGGCTGATGACACCGGTCACAAGAACAACATCTCCAGCCATCGACCGATATAATAGAGCGCACAAAGCAACAAGAAGGATAATAGAGAATGCGATTGGTATTCTAAAACAAAAATTTCCTTGCCTTAACCATTTGAGACTGCAACCAAGAAGGGCAAATCAAATTATAAAGTGTTGCATAATTTTGACAAACATTTCCCGAGAAGATGAAACCAATGACATCATTGAATTGGCAACAGGGGATGAAGAAGAAGAAAACCTACATGAAAACTTTGACAACTTAGACGGGGAAAATACATTGTGTTATATTTTAAATTTTTTTTCTTGAAATAAAAAAGAATACAACTACTCGTAGCTTCAAAAACAAAAATAATACATTTATTTCATTTAATAAATTAACAAAAAATAAACTACATAACTTCTAAAACATAAATCTCTTTTATAATAGGATAATCAATAATCATCAAATCCAATTATGATTTCACTTGCATGTTTTCTGCACTCGTTACTCTCTAAAAAAAATTTTATTTTGTTTATTCATTTTTGTTATGATGTGTCGAATGCTAACAAACTTGTACAGAAACAGTTGTTATTTACAACTTTGCAAATTAAACGGTGAAACGGCTTTTTCTTCTATTTGTAAATAACAAACACAATTTCCCTTAATCTTTTCTCTTTCCAACAAATTTGTTGGAATTATGTTTGTAGTTTGTGAAACAGAAAATCAGTTTACAAATTTGTTATTGTAGGTAACAATTACAAATTTGTGATTGTAATTGTAATTTGGTGAAATAGACCACTGGTCCGCTGATGCGCTAGGTGTAAAGACTTGTTCGAAGTAGCTCGCAAAAACTTCCACTTCGTCAGCAGTTGGTTTCACCTTAATGTTATTGCTGATGATGACGTCATGTATATACTGGGGGGTCATTCCGTAAAACGATTATCGTCGGACGATATCGTTTTGACGATAGTCTCACTTCACGTAAGACGATATAATCGTCAAAGTGATATCGTTTTGACGATAGTCTCACTTCACGTAAGACGATAATCGCCAAAGTGATATCGTCAAAACGATTTCGTTTGCACGATAGCTAAATAGGTATCGTCTGTGGTTAATTTCCATTACTATTTAATCAAACTGAAGTCAAAATGTTTCGTCGCAATTTAGTTTTGTTATGTACATAGTGAAAATGAAAATTCAAAAATAAAACAATTAATACGGTTACGAAGACAATTAAGAGATGAATCAGACCCTCTACCTCTTTCAACCCATATGTAAGTATATTTTTTCACATACAATACATAAATATGTACATAAGTAATCTTTCTTACTTATTGTTGTAAAATAATTTAAACCATTATAGTTTTGTTCAACGTTTTCGAATTTCAAAAGAAGCCTTTTTAATGATACTTCAAACTTGCCGGATGGTTGCCGTTCTACATAATGTACATATGTATATACCATCAATATTATGATTTGCTGTAACTATTGAGACTTTGGGTGGCGGAGGGTACCAATGGTTGACAGGCAACGATTTTGGACTCGCTCTTGCACAAAGCACATTATCCAAAATAGTTTCGGAAACGCAAAATATCTTGGAAGCCAAGTTATGTCCCCTGTGGATTAAATGGAATCTTTCTAGCGAAAATGAAAAGCCCGAAATAAAGCAATGGTTTTATATTTTCAAGTTATCGAACAAGCATTGTCTTTCATGAAATTCATTTTGACATTTCAGTCACAGTATAAGAGTATCTGAAATTAACTGAACGATCTTATACAAAAAACGATTGACGAGACGATAGTGATAAAGTTACGTGAAGCAAATTATTGACGATAACGTTAATGATAATCGTTTTGACGATTATCGTTTTGAAAGTTACGGAATGACCCACCTGGATTTTTTGTATGAAGCAGTTTTCTTGAATGCGTTTGGTATACTGGTTTGATGTCTTGTAACCTCTTCAGGAAATTGACGTTGTTACTTTAGAGTTCATTTCTGGCTACCTGTGGTCTATTTCACCAAATTACAATTACAATCACAAATTTGTAATTGTAAACTACAATTATAAATTTTTTTCACAAATTTGTAAGTCGGCCGATAGAGAACATCAACAGCTATGAATAAGCAAAATAAAATTGGTGCAGCGGTGTCAATGAAAAGTTTTTTTCAGTCTCATTTTCAATCCGTGGTCAAATTTATCCTTTTATTTCCTCTGCCTTAAACCGTTTCAAGCGAAACTTTTCGGTGAATGTAAAAGTATCAGAAATTTCGTAATTTATACGCGGTCGATAAATTTGTCTTCGTCTATTTAGCACGAAATGGTCACTTATATCACTATCGGTGCTACTATACCTATGACGTAACGACATTCTTAAACTGGAAACGAGATTCTTATTGAAAATTACAAATTGTAATCAAATCTACACATCATCTTTTTATTGTAAGAAATTTACATAAACTGAATAAAATTGTAAAGTTATTTCATTTGGTGAAACACAAACTTACAAAAAAAAAAATTATATTTTACAAATTTGTATTTGTAAACTACAAAAAAGAAATAGTTTTGGTGAAACAAAAATAATGAAATTTCTACAAATTTCCCTTTGTAATCTACAACTACAATTTTGTTAAACAATTATCTCGTGAAACAGAATCAATCAATTTTTCTACAAATTTGTTAAAAAAGCACTTGTAATTTAAAATTTGTAAGTTGGTGAAATAGACCACTGGTAGTTGTTGTTGTTGTATTGGGATCTCTATGCTGTATTTATTTTGATAGCCTTTGTAGTTACTTACACGAATTCAAAATTCTTTAACTTTATCTTTTATCATACTCACAATATCAGGAAGATGTGAATTGTAAGTGGGAAAAATAGGCATGACGATGATGTCGATATCTGGCGGGTTGGTGGATTTAATTTTTTTTTTAGTTTAAAATTCAAAAATATCTGAGGCTAGGTCTTCATTGCGATGTTTTTTGTCGAAATTGGATTGACAGTTAGGTTATGCTCGCAAGGAAAAAGATTTGTAACTTCGTTTCAATGAGGTATAGGAGCAATGGAGGTGAATGCTCCTCGTATGTAGATCAACAACATCAACTTAACCTCTGTAAGCTTAATTGATAAACTTTTCGGGGGGTTTCTTTGTACTCTAAATAAAAAAGAAAAAATTAGAATTCTGTAAATAGCCTTAATAATTCTTACAGCTTTCTTGACTTAACTCAGAAATAGAACCCACACCATTCAGCCAATATGATAAATTCAAAAATGTTTGCTTTTTGAGGACGCTTAAGTCTTGAGTCCATTATATTCCATTATATTATTCATTATTTGGAATTTAACTTTCATTTGAAAAGGTTACTTATAAACTCTTTTTTAATAAAAGACAAACCACTACACAAAACACATTTTTAGAAAACTCTCCTTTTTATTAGAAGAACATAGATAAAAGTCGGGCACTCCCCTGGCGTCTTTGTGTTTTTAATTAAGTCAAATTTAATATATTCATCTCAAAAAAGTTTATCCCTGAAACTGATTGGTATTTCAAAAATAATGCCAATTTTAAATTAGCTGCAGTTTTTCATTCAACGAAATTCCAATAAGAATATGTAGGTACATCCCAGGTTAAGCTTCTATAATAATTAAATTGAAAGGGTACAAGAGGTAAAAGGCTGTCGAACTTCCAAGCGAAGGTAAATTATTGGCTCTTTTTTTCAGTTGAATGCATTTGATTGGAAACGAATGGTCTTACGTACCCACTCTAACCCCTTGAGGTTTAATATAAGCAATTAAATATTAAAAAAAAATTGTATTGAAGATGACGTACTTGAGTATAAAAAAATAATTCCTGTTGAATGAAACGCAACAAAAAAATCTAATCCATTGCTTAAATAATACTAAAAAAGGAATAACATACAAATCAATTCAACCCCAGGACATTCATTCATGCGGACAACAGCCACTTTCAGGGTAACTCCCTCCGCCTCTTAATTACAAACGAGAAAGGACCTTTATGTATTTAACTGCAACTGACAGACTGAAATCAAAAATCTCAGCCGAATTAGGGGTTGGGGTTTTAGTTGTATTCCTCTAATTCAGCCACCCCAATTTCGGGCAAGGATTATGAGTGTATCCTGGTTATTATTTGAGGATGACCAATCACTTTTATATTCTTTATTTTTTTTGTTAGTTTCAGTCATCCAGAGGCATCCTGCTGTGCAGTGAATTTTTACTCGTTTTCCAAATTAGACAGGATGAGAGTCCACCCTGTTTGAAGTGACAGTCAAATAAAAAGCAAAGAACATCAGAAAATAAAAATGTTCGTCATTGAAGGATGTGCACTGCACTTTGATGGGGCATTTCGATCCCTTGTTTGATTTTTTTTTTTTTGCCTTCCTTTTGCACAATTTAGAGAAGAAGCAGGAGACCATTTTCTTTACAGGATATAGGGACAAGGTACATATACTTATACTGTCATTGCACAATGGTTAAATACACTACATGTGTTTTGCACAGGTCCTGTGTGTGTCGAACACATATCTACACATCTGTCACCTCGGAGGGTGACGGAAGGACCACAAAGCAAGTGTCATATGGTTGACAGTCATACTCTTTCTTTTTTTGTTTGCATTCGTCCTTTATGATCAAGGGTGGTTGTCTTCTGGCATATCTGTATTGATTAAGGAATTACCCAGATTAGGGACATTTACTTGGTCACGCCGTAGTGGGACCAATTCGTATTTATTCAGCCTTCGTACCTACTCCTTTATCCGGTGTCAGGTTGCAATTTTTACTTATTACCAGCAGGACACACATATGACATCAGATCAGGAAAAAATCTTCTTTGAGTTTGCATCTTTTGTTTTCCTGTTTGGTTTTTTCCTTATTTGCTAAAAACGGTGAAATATCCCTCCATAAAGACCTGGTGTTGCCAAAAAGGTTTTTTTTTTTTATTTCAGATAACGTCATCTATGAGGAATATGAGTATTAAGTTATGACATATGGTTCCTGTGCGGAAAAGGAACCAGACCCGCATAAATATTCTGCTTCCCATTTCCCACTTAGTTTCAATGTGTACTATGGTTCCTGTGAAAAGTCAAAAAACCTACAAGGGTGCATTTAAAAATGAAAAAAAAAAAAAATAAAAACTTACGATCATCTTGATTTGATTTAATTAACATGAACGAAACCTGATGCCTTTTATGGGGTGAACCGAAGGTAAACATGGAAAACTCGGTAAACAGCTGAGACATTAAGTTAATTACCACCCTCAGCTTGTGAATATTATAAAATGCAGATGCATCTCTTTCCCGTTTTGTAAAATATGATTTGGGGTTGAGCATTAAGATTCGTATAGGTATCTAAGGTAGGTATTGTCGGAAATGTTCTGTTTGTTGTGATGGGAGTTGGATTTGTTTAGCGTGAAAGAGCATGTGCCAATGAGACAGATGATACTCTATGACGCGTGGATAGTGGATGCCGCAAAAAATCTGTAAAAGGTACGAAAATCTATCCTACCGAAATCAGATTTCAGATTCATAAAAATGGCAGCTGATTGTGGAGTTCTTTTATTTTAAATCAAATCAATCAGCTAGCAGCTATTGTGCGGTGTCTTTATCCTTAGTTTGGAGTTTTCCCAAGTGAGTATTTCTTCAGATTTTTGTTTGGAAAACTTCGAATGGGAAATATTTCCAATTAAACTTGTTATACCTACCTACTGTTTTGTCATCAAAAATTAACACGGTAATAGGTAATCAGGAGATGTCAGTTTTAATAAAAAAAAAGTATTTAATTTACTAAAACCTAGATAATAGTTAAAAAATGTTTTTTTTTGACTAAGAAACGCTAAAATTTAAATAGTGTATTAAATTTTAAAACAATTTTGTTTGTATTTTAAAAAAAAAGTTGAATGAATGAATTATATATTGGAAAGCATTGTACTGTGACCTGGAAATCTATTGTACCCCCTCTTAAGAAAAAATGAATGAGCTCGCTCATCGTACAGTTCCTCCTCCAAACCTATTGCTCTTAGGAATTTTAGTGCTTGGGGCACCTTCAGAGAGGATAGATTCTTCTCTTTTACCTGGTATTGTCGAACATGGTTTTTCCTTTGGTGCATGAGTGAACACCAACTCCATAGTATGTGGTCCGGTGTTTCCTCATGCATGTTGCAGAATCTATATGTGGCACCGCTTACCATATCAAGTAAACTTAGTTTGCAGTGTCCAGTTAGGATACCTGTTATTATTATTAGGTTATTTCTACTTAAGTAGTTTCTCGAAACGCTGCTGGTTGTAATTGCCCAGTACTTATAGTCCGGGAGGCAGCGACAGAAATGTCCGTCTCATTTTCGCAAGCCTTATATTTTGTGTATGAGTCATTCAAGTGGTAAGTTATAGTTACATAGACGTCTTCCACCGCACCTTTACAACGGGGGGTTACAGGAGTGTTTCAAACCCCGCAAAAAAATCATGAAAAAAATTCATAGCCGCAAACGTGAAACTTTTTTGACGCATTATCTGACACATAAGAAGTTTGAAAAATATAGTCTTCCACCTGTATCCCACAACAAATTACGTCTTCCACCCACGCAAAAACCGCAAAACTTTATTGAAAAAAATTCATTCCCGCGAAGATGAAATTTCTATATATGCTAGCTCTTAATGTAATAAACATAAAATAAATAGTCTTCCACCTATAACATACAACAAAATTCGTCTTCCAAGGCTTTAAAGTTGCACACCGCACTTTGGTCTTTTTTTCTTATTTTTAAATGCAACCCTCGGGGAGAGTACGATAACTTGGCCGCCAAGATTTGTTAACGGGTTTTTGTAGAGGGGTCAAAAACCAGCACTTTTTACTATGGGAGGGGGGGTCTATCTCCCCCCGTTTTGGAGGTAGGGGCACTTTTAGAAAAAATAATTTAAATTGAAAAAAAATATTAAAAAACAACGGCAACACTTACAATAAAGTGCTATACTGTATTTGAAGGCCGGAAATTTGTTCTATAATCGTGCACTTAAATTAAATTACTTATGCCAATGGTTTTTGAAAAATTCGCATTTAAAGTCCAAATTTTGATAAAAAAAAAACGTGAAAAAAAAAACTTTAGACCGATTGTTTTCAAAATTTTGAAATCAAATTGTAAATTATCTTATATGTGATCCATGTAAATATCAGTTCTTAATCGAACACAAAACACCGCATGGTTCTATGTCTTCTAGTTTTTGAGAAAATCGAAAATTACCAAAACTACTTTTTTTGATTTTGGTGGTGACGGTTATTTCATTTTAAAGATTAATGTTAATAAACATAATGGCGCAAAATTTTAAACAGTTCTCGTTTAAGGAATAAAACCGGCTCTACTTAACGCAGTCGTTTAGGTTGGAGACTTGGTCTAACTTTTGCATAATTTTAAACACGTTAGCCAACTCTTCTAACTGATGTGGGTTTTACAACAGAACCTAAGCGAATTTGCGTTGAACAACCCTTAATTTGACAGATACATAACTCACACAACTACACTCAAAAAATTTCGTGTGGAAATATTACTAATTCATGCGTGCATTCTACGAATTTTATTCGTGGTTTTCAGCCACGAATAGTATTCGTAAAATGGACGTTTATTAGTACATTTTACTAATATTTTATTAGTATTCGTAGAAAAATAAACGTATATTGTACGAATATCATTGTAAAATTTACTAATGCACTTGTAATTCATTCGTAAATTATACAGCTCCATTCGTATATTGTACGAATATTATTGTAGAACTTACTACCATAAATATGTTCTCTGAAATTTCCTTAAATATGCATTGTAAGAAATAATAACAAAAGGTAATGTATTTTTTAAGTTAAAAATAGTTTTTTTAATTCATTTTATTGTCATATATATGAATAAAGTTAAAAACAAAATAAAAAGTATCTTAAAATTAATTAATTTATTATAAATATATTTAAAAATGAAAGTAATATTTCCAAACTCCTTTTTTTTTTAAGGGCAACTGAAAATAAATTTAACATTTGATATTGAAAATCTTTCGAAAAAAATTTGTACTTACATTAAAATTCCATTAGTAAAAAATTCCCACATATGTATGTTCTGCTGCTTCTGGATGCTGTATGTTAAATATAAAATAAGCTTTAAGGCATATGTATGTATGTCTAACTACTCACCTCGTCTTTTCGATTTTGATGTGGTCCTCAAGATTTGTATCTTATACATACACCGTATGAATTTACAAAATTATTAATGAATTCACTTACTGCAGTAAGAAACACGTTTCAACGTGTTGACGAATGGAATACATTTAATTTTTAGAGCTGAACACATATTATTTTTTACTCATGATTAGTAAATAATGCTAATGTACTTGATAAAAATACGAAGTTATTAGTACATTCTACGCATAATGCGTACGGTCAACCTACGAATGAATTCTGTCTACTAATATTAGTTTTACTTAGTAAATAGTACGAATTTATTAGTAAATACTACGAATGCGAAAGATTAAAGTACGAAGTCATTCGTACGAGAAATTAACGAATTTTATTAGTTATATGTACACAATAATTCGTACAATGTACTCCACAAAATTGTTAACTTGTTGTTTACGAATAAAATTAGTACATTAAACGAATAGATTCGTGGATACTACCACAGTTATTAGTAAAACTTTACAAATGCATTCGTAGATGTAGCACTGTACAAATACTTCGTACATGTTACGAATATTCGTACAATGCACGAATATTTTCTTTACGAATATCATTCGTAGCCATTTTACTAATAAATTTTTTGAGTGTACAAAAACACAAAAGAAAAGTAAAAAGAACAGACAACTTTAAACCAATAATTTTTCGCCGAAAAAAGTACATTGTATATACTAGCTCGTTACAGATTTAGATTGTTTATAAGTTATTTACATTATTTTAGATGGAAATATAGTATAAATCGCAAATTCACAGAGCTATACTCGTCTCGGCCGGTGGCGGCGGCGGCGCGCGTGCATGCATAAGATATGTATATGTACCTACATACATTTGTATTTACAGATTAGTTCATCGTAGAGCACTTTCGTACGATTGTTTCGAATTTATAATATTCAGTTATTCAGTCTATTTACAAAAAAACATCTTTAAAAAATCGAATAAAACATCAGTAAACATTTGTTCTTCCATTTGCTATTGTATAAAATGACCACTGTCAATATGGATAAAGTATACTTTTAAAAGATAAACTAGCTTTGCTGCTGTTAAAGTAAGACGAGCTCTTTAACGTTAAAGTATAGTTTATGTCCTTTAAAATTAACAAAAAGTCGGTTCTCGTTTTATACTCGATTTTAGAGTCGACTCCCATTCTAAAATTGATTTAGAGTAGGTTTTAAAGGTTTAAAATTTTGCGCCAATGAATTTTTGTTATTTCAGTACCGCAATTCATTAGCGTTACCCAGAATGCACCATGAGGAGGTAGAATTGCATCTGGGTCAGTTATTTTGTCAGTTAGTCAGGAGTTAGTCAGTCATAGTTAGTTAAAAATGGTCAAAATGTATAAAAAAGGTGTGTAAGTCTCGTCGGTAAAGCCATCGTCCGTACTATAACCGTCGAGTTCATTGAGTTACTCTTTTATGGTGGGAAGCCGAGGATGTTTTGGCGGTAAAACACTTTCTAAATTTTCGCTCTGAAGGGTGGGAGGATCGATGTCTTTTAACTGTAAACCCTCACATACATATATCACCATCGGTATAACAAGGGTAAACTTTTTTTACATCAGACAAAAACTCTATTATTTGCGAACCCCAGTCGTCCTTATATTTCCTTTCTAGGCAGTATTTTCGATAGAAAAATAGTGCCATGTATTGGTGAACATGGTCGGATGTTTGTTTTGGTTTTCAAGATCGTTTATTGTATTTTATATGTATTTAGTGGACATTGGATAAATAGAATAAATTTGATTTTTTTTAAATACAGATTCTGTGAATGCAAAAGAAACTTTGCATACACCCAACCTCGCACCTACCCCAAATCCTATGGTGTGCCCAAGCAGGGTGGTTGCAGGGGGCAGCATGCCACCCCATAGATACTTTACTGTTTATATATTGTAATGTTGGAAGCTAGCACTGATTTATTTATGTAAGCAAGCAAAAAATAACAAACATTTTATAGAAAAGTAGTTTTAGTTAATTTCAATTTTTTCAAAAACTAGAAGCCATAGAACCATGCGTTTTTTTGTGTTCGATTAAGAACTGATAGGTACATGGAACGCATATAAGCTTATTTACAATTTCATTTCACAATTTTGAAAACAATCGGTCTAAACTTTTTTTTCACGTTTTTTATCAAAATTTGGACTTTAAATGCGAATTTTTCAAAAACCATTGGCATAAGTAATTTAATTTGAATGCACGATTATAGAACAAATTTCCGGCCTTCAAATACAGTATAGCACTTTATTGTAAGTGTTGCCGTTGTTTTTTAATATTTTTTTTTTTCAATTTAAATTATTTTTTCTAAAAGTGCCCCTACCTCCTAAACGGGGGGAGATAGACCCCCCCTCCCATAGTAAAAAGTGCTGGTTTTTGACCCCTCTACAAAAACCCGTTATCAAATCTTGGCGGCCAAGTTATCGTACTCTCCCCGAGGGTTGCATTTAAAAATAAGAAAAAAAGACCAAAGTGCGGTGTGCAACTTTAAAGCCTTGGAAGACGAATTTTGTTGTATGTTATAGGTGGAAGACTATTTATTTTATGTTTATTACATTAAGAGCTAGCATATATAGAAATTTCATCTTCGCGGGAATGAATTTTTTTCAATAAAGTTTTGCGGTTTTTGCGTGGGTGGAAGACGTATTTTGTTGTGGGATACAGGTGGAAGACTATATTTTTCAAACTTCTTATGTGTCAGATAATGCGTCAAAAAAGTTTCACGTTTGCGACTATGAATTTTTTTCATGATTTTTTTGCGGGGTTTGAAACCCTCCTGTAACCCCCCGTTGTACTCTTGAGATGGAAGACCATGAAATTATTGTTAGTTATAACACGAATAACTCATATACGAAAAATTAAGCTTGCGAAAATGGTGTAATGAAATCTGTCGCTGCCTCCCGGACTATTAGTAGTTTTGCCTGCCTCAGCTTTGGGAGTTCTTTCCATTTTCTATAACTGTTTGCCTCCTCTTCTTGTTTAATTTTGTTTTTGATGACATTTTCTCCTATTTCGCAATAGGGCTCAGGTCCTGTTAAAGGGGTTAATGCTCCTATTTTTGCTAAGCAGTGCGGCTATTCTTCTCCAGGTACCCAGGGAGGTATGACCCTGTTCTGTTTGCCAAGTTCATTTAGCCTGCTTATGCACTCCCACACCAACTTAGAGAGAGATGGTACAAAAACTAAGTGCTTTGAGTGCCGCTTGACTATCTGACATGATGGAAATGTTCTTGTTACGATAGTTCTTTTCGAGATTTTGATCCACGCATTTCCCTTAGGCGTTTACCTCCGCTTGGAAAATGCTGGTGGACTGCCCCATCGGTATGGAAAGTTTGGTTCTTGGCCCAAAGATTACTGCACTAGTCTTTTCGCTTGTTCACGATCCCATCATACCACCTGATGGTATTTTTTTCGAGGGTATAGTTTGTTTCTTCTCCTCTTACTCTTTTTTGTTACTTAGCTCTGTAAAAAAGTTTTTCTCGAAATTATGTTTTTTGATGATACGAGTACCATCTCTTTGGGATGTCAAGTAGGTTTTTTACTGCGGACCTACTGATTAAGTCCCTTTCTCTGAGACCAACGATTTTGTCTGTCCCAGTTCCTTCCTTTGAGAATCTTATGGTACCTCCCGTTGACGCACTTCTGATGACCTAGTGTAGAGGGGGTAGACTTCGGACCTTTGCTAGGGTATTCCTAGTTTTTGATAATTCGGTATGCCAAGACAACAGGTCCTTTCTTGGTGGAAAACTTAGACATCCAATACTGAGTTACAAGCCGTGAATGTCCGATTTCACCAGAATTACAAGTATTAGTTATATTACACTTCTTTGGAAGAAATATCCATCAGGCTGATGTTGGTAAGTTAACTTCCTAATGGAAAACAAAGAATATACCTATGGACAGCAATTAATCCTATCAAAGCATTACATGGAATGGACCATTCCACAATGCAGAAAATATTACAAAATAAATTTTGAAAAAAGTTGTCACAAATAAACATTTAACAAAATAAATTTGTTAGGTTGTCACTTTGACTTCTGAGCTCTGACATTTCTATAGTTACTAGGCCCGTTCCCCAGATTCAGTTTTGTTTGTTTTTTTTTTATAAACTGTCATTGCTCAGACGAGTTCAGATGCACCGTTTTTAATAAAAGGGAATTAGTACTTTACTACGAGTAGTTAGTAAAACGAAAGAAAAGGATACAAAATTTCGAAGATCTAGTAAATTACTAAATGTTTAGCAGATTGCTAACTACACATAGTAACTTGCTAATCCCTTAACAATGGGTTGTTTAAAATTTTGTCCCAATATTTTTAAAATCGAAATTAACAGTATTATTCAATACTATCTGAAAGATGTGGGAAAAAATGTATTATACAAATGTTAAAAATTGTTCTCGAAAATCGTTTGTCTCTCGAAAACGAAACTCAGAATTTTAATAATGATTTTGTTCTTTTGCTTAATTTGTATATTACTTGTTCTATAAGAAAAGAAATTGAAATTAAGATATTGTTTATGTAGCTACCATTTTTCGAATTTTGACTTTCTCATTATTGTCATGACAGATCTTAACGAAATTTTGAATTTTTTATACCGAAGCTTCTAAAAAGTTTTAAAATTATGGGATTTCTAAATTTAAAAGAAAAAGTATTTAAAAATTCGATAGCATATCAAAAACGGGTCAAAATTTTTTCTTAAGAATGGTTTAAAAATTTTATATGCACGAACTTATTATTTTTAAGAAACCGCTACAACGATTTATATTTTTTGTTCTTGCATAAATTCATATTTGGTTTAAAAATCACATTGCATTCCGTTTTTAACTGCAACTAATAAAGGAGTTGTTTTAGCCATTTCAAAATTAATTTTATGGTTATGAATATTTTTCTATAACAACATTAATTTTCAAAATTTTAAATCTATTACATGAGAGCAAGTTCGTGTGACCCAGTCACTCACTTCATTCATATACGTTACGAAACATTGCGACTTAAAATATCGTAAAATTTTGAAAATGTAGGTTTTATGAATGTTATGTAGCTCGCTTATGCATACATAAATAAGAGACATAAAAAGTCTTTATTCAGTTCTCGAGAAATACTCGTAGATAAATATTACAAACTGGATATTTTCTGACATGGTTTCCCCTATGTTCATAATTCATGATTTGTGGAAATGTTTTTTTTTTTAAGAAAAATTATTTTCTTCTTCCTCCTCTTCTTCTTCGTTTTCATCCTCTTCTCATACTTCTACTTTATTATTTTCGTCTCAAAGGAATTCAGACAATTTTGTTATGAATTTGAACGTAAAAGGAATTAAACTATTGGTCGTCAGTCTTCTTGAGGATCTTATTTTCGCAATTAAAAAACAAACATCATTGCGATATTTTTGTTTTTATAACCAGGGATAATATTTTTATAACTTTCTTCATCGTAATATTTGCGAATGTTTAAATTCTTTTGAACTTACAGAAATAACTGTTTCTTTTCTTGGCTTAAAATATTCAATATCTCTAAATAATCATCGGTGTAACGTGTGATGTACAAGGTGCAACATTTTACGACTTCGGCACGATCTAAAAAAATATCTCCCTCAACCAGCATCTTCAATTTTCTTCCGACAAACCAAACCAAAAAAACCTTTCACCTGCGCTACTGTGCTCAGAGATAATAAAATCGAAAATACATAAGCAGCATCCTTGCAACTGTGCTTATTTTTGAAACACGCATCCAGATGACGCCCTGATGCAATTGCTTTTCAATGCGTTATCTTTTTGCATTGTTAACTAAAAGTTGAATGAATATTGAGAGGCACACGATGACGACGACATACTGGCCCTATGCCCTGCTGCTGTCATCGATTCCCTTATTACTCGTATTATTCTTCTTGTTCAAAATTGGCTGAAAGGACTTACTCACAGGACTCAGGAGCGCGTAATTCGTCATGGTCATGTTCGATGTTATGTTCCCTGTGTTTGTTAAATTGACTTCAAAAATTCAATTTGCCGACAAAAAAAATGAAAAGAAAATCAGCGGCAGACTGAACAGTCGGTCGGGTCGCCGGGACGGCGGGGAGAGTTTGAGGAATTTGTTCAAAGTCAGACGGCGTAATTGTAATTTCACGGGTGGCGGAATGTGTTCCGAAAAGAACAAAACAAAAAAAAAAATAAAAATACTTTATAATTAGACATGGAGGTTTGCTCGAAACAATCATTCTAAAGTTCCAACAATATTTGGCGCGGCTTCAAAGTGAGGGTAATTAAATAAATAGATAACTGGGCTTCAGTGGATGTTGGACGGAAATGAATTGGAAATCTAATCATAGGCTTGTAGCGGTTTCGGAAAATGGTTATGGTCGTTCGACGGGTGGATCTTATCTGACAGACTATTTAATTATAGTCTTGTCTCAGCTTTCTCTGTTTTCTTGGGATGTTTAATAATAATAAGAAATCTTGAAGCATCTCAGTCTCTATATCTAGATATTTCTAAATCAATCTCTGTCATTTTGTTTATACCTAGAGAGCGTGTATGGAATGGAGTGTCTTTGCCAAATTGACACCATTTAAGTCCACTTTTAATCAAGCACTTTAATAAAGACATGTTTAGGTTTGGGCTGAAAATATAGAAGGATGAAATCAAATTCAACTGTAAATCGTAGGAGCTTATATATCTACTCGGGAAAAAGTGACGTTGAAGGAATGAATAGAAAATATAAAGTTTTTTTAATAACATTTGAAGGAAATACTTGGCATGTAATATTAATTTAACAAGAAATCAATAGCGAATAATGGTAAAAAAAAATATGTCAATTAAAAAAAACTGGAGACCACACTTTCGGTAGATATAGGTACGAGTATATGTCATGATTAATACATCTTTCACAAAACCTGAGAAGTAGGTTCGCAATTGTTTTTAAAATTAAACCCTTATTTAATCAAGCTTAAGTAATTTATGCGAACTATCGTTTAAAAAACTATCGACTTATTCGATAGTAGGTACCTATCTAAAAAAAATGATCCTTCAACGTTTGGAGAGCGAATTTGTTCGACTGCCTCAGTAGTCCATCAGCCAACACGTACCTACGTCATAATAACGCCAAATCGACCGAGAAAATCACAGCGGTCTGTGAAAGAGGACAGTGAAGCCTGTCCTCGGCCTTTCGCAGACCTCAATTTTTCATCGGGATTTGGGCCTCCAACCAAACAAGATCCTACTGATTTAAGAGCTCAAAGCTCATGACCATATACAAACCCGTTTGTTCGCTGACTGTGCTTCGGAGCGCTTGGAACGGGACCCCCATTTTGGCCGAAAAATCATCTTTAGCGATATGGCGATAAGTGGTTGTGTTAACAAGCGAAATTGCGACGTATGGGCCGTATTCGGTGTGAATTATGGGCCGGCGGAGTTTTTGGTTGGTAGTTTTTCGAAAATGACGTTGGTGAGGCAGTCACTGACGATTGGGAGCGGTACAGAACGATGATTACCAATTGTTAATGGACAAAATTTAAATAGACCAGCTAGACGACATGTGGTTCTGGCAGAAAGGGATTTCCTGCAGCGGATATCACGATTAACACTCTGCATAAAGGATTTGAGGGTAAGGTTATCTCTTGCCATATTGACGTGAGTTGGCTACCAAGGTTATTCGATTTAACCCAGCTCCCCTTTTTCTTAGGAGGTTTCCTGAAGTCGCAGGTGAACATTGCACAAGATCAACGCTCAAATTCACCCGGATCTATGTGAAAGAATCACGGAAAATTGGGCCACTCGGAAACGTTTCACCGTAAGAAGCCGAGGTGAACGATATCATAGATATTATACAAATAATGGCAAACATATTTTTGAAATTTGTGAATACCGCCTTATTTTGCCCAGAACCATTGGTTTCATGAAAAATAAGCTTTTAAATCCAAATTCCACTTTAAGGCCCCAGTTATAGCTTTCATTGAAATGTATCATTGGAACAAATCAGTGGAATGCTGACATTATGCTTTTGACAAGCCAGTTATAGCAATCATTGAAAAATTCGTTTCAGTAAAAAATCCTGTCAGTGACTGATTACAACCGATTCTATGCATTTGAGGTTAGAGTTGATCATTGAAAGGAAAACTGACACATTCAGTGGAACGATTGTGTTCCATATTAAAGAAACGAAAATCAGCTGTTCATTGAAATTGATTTTTAAAAGTGAAATAATAAAAGAGGTTTTAAAAGAGAGTTTAAATCAGAATTTTGTATTTTATAGAGTAAAAAATTCTACTACTCATTAGCTTCATTTTGGTACCAATTAAAGTCATTGCAGGTTGTTTATTCTTCTTAAAAATGGGAATGAAAATTTTCAATGATGCATTTCAATGATAGCTATTCTATAACTGGCCCTAAGTGAATGAATGAATAAATTCGCTTGATAGTTCAAATCAGTTAGTAACTAACTTTTGACTTTATTCGATAGTGCTCATTTGTTAAAAAAATTGATTTTTTAAGTCTGCGTTCTTTATTCTTTGAATACCAAAACCATACCTGTTTGGTATTCTATACAGTGGTTCATGAGGTTAGATGTAATAACAAATCCATATTCTTATGTTTTTCACAAATTAGAACTATGAACATATTCCTCATTAGCGTAGTATGTTGCACAATGTCAGTGGCCTGGATTCATTTACAAGCGACTGCCAACTTTAAATTCAAATTTTTTTCAGAGAAACTTCCTCTTGAATGGATGTGGAATCTCCTTCGAGATTAGCTCTTATCATGAAGCCGTTCTCATTTTAGCCATTCGGAATCGGCAGAAAATTTTCCATTCCTGAACTGCGATAATGTCTTATATAAACAATTTTTCAACAAAGATTTTTGTATTCATTTCTATTAATGTAAATGTAAATGTAATTTTAATGCATTCCAAAAAATCATCGATACGGTTTTGAAATATCGATTTTTCAAAAAATGGGTTTTTAAGTAGATATTCTTAAAAAAATCGAAAATATAATGAAATTTTTACAAGTTGCTTGTGAAAAGTTGAATTTTAATTCTCTTGTCGACATGGCGAAAGTTCAAAATAAAAAAAGTTATATCGGAAGTATTGTGAATAAGGGTTTAAAGTAAAACCCTGCCTTAATAACAAGTAGATCGTATTAATAGAATCACATAGATAAAAATTTATGAAAATCGTAAAAGCCAATTTTGAAACAAATTGTTTTTATTTCAAAAAATATTTGTTTGTTAATTTTAAAACACAATACTCTTAAAACTTTTAAGAAGCCCCTGCATAAAAAATTTATCAAAAACAGTTTAATCATTTTCGAGACACTAATAACCATTTTTTGTATGGAAAGATTTTTTTCTACCACATACCTTATGTAGTTTCAACGTAACATCAAGTGTATCTAAAGGAGCTCTTGTTGTTCAGATTTCTCGCAAAAGTGCAATATCAACTGTTTTATCACAAACAGCTCGACCACTTAAGTCGTTCCTTTCTTATGTAGGTAAATACAGGAGATATCTATTAGCTAATTAAGGGCGTGTTTCAGAGAAAGAAGATATATTCGGAAGAAATGATATTTCCTTAAAAATAGAAAATAAAACGGAGATTTTCGAGGTCATTAGCGAATGGACCTATATGTATTTAAACGTACATAACTCTAAATCACAAAAGTTTGCCTGCCTCATTTAAGATTCATAAGACTGAAAGAGCGAACGAAATTTGGGTCCACGTCTGCTCCACCATCCGACCAAGAAATAGCTTGAGGCTTCAGCGTCAGAGGCTATTGTTTAGTATTTGTATCCATTATTGAATAATCGAAGAATCAGGATGATGAAGATGATGGCGTGTGGCAGAGGTCGAAATCGTTAACTTCTTTTTGACCAGTTTTTTGTGTTAATGGAGTTTTCGTTTTGATTGAGGTTGCGTGGTTTTTTGATTGCATATTGAATCTGCCGTTTTGACTTGAATATCATAGAAAATTAAAAAAAAAAAAGTACACAAAAAACAATGATTTGCCATGCTTTGCTGTCAGCACATCAAGCACCATGTCCATCCATCCATAGTCTATGGACCATTCTTGCATAATATCATGAACACGATGATAATGACGTGGATGATGCTAGTGATTATACCAATCAATTGAACAGCAGACAAAATGAAAGGAAACAGAAGATGGAAGATCAGACATCTCAGCCCAAAAGGAATATTTTTTTGTATAGCCTATACCTACCTTCATGTGTGAGTGCTTAAGAGATATATGTAGGATATGAAAAGGTGATACGGCAGCTAAGAAACACAAAAAGAAAGATACACCCCGAAAGAAAAGCATATCTATCTATTTGTTGACGCAGTAAACAGAGCCACACAAGAAATATCAGTTCATGATTAGAACTGCCAGGTAGTTAGACATTTTTAACCAAACAGGTTTTGGAATGTTTTTTGGTCAACTGATATTCTGTTAAATATCTATAAATCCAGGCATTTGTTTTTAGCTCAAATGTTGTGAAATACAAAATTTAGTTCCAATCGATGTTGATGAAAAAAAATAATATGTTTTGCTTTAAGAAAACCTTTAAAAGATTCCCGCCATCGCAAGAGTCTAGTACACGCTTAATTGTATCTCGCAAACTACTTTCTAATAATCAGCTTAAATAAGAGCTTAATTTTGACATAATGTTTTTGCGGAGAATAAACAAATAAACCAGCAAGAATTTCACATCTTTAGTATTTTATTTTTATTTTCAACTGAATTTAACCAAATAAAACTGAAAAAATACGAATGTTAGGAAGAATGTAAATACCAATATTAATATACATTCGGTACATTAAGTGTGACAAAACACCGAAAAAAAAAATCAATTTTGTGATATACCTACTTACTCGTATATAACATATGTAAGTATTTTAATAGTTTTTAATGATTTTTCAATATTTTTAGCTGCTTGAGTTGGGTAAATTTATTTATAAATGAGCAATACGATGTAACATAACCTAATATCTCTTTTAACAAAATTTTGTTTTTTTTTTCTTTAATAAATTCCGCATAACGAAATTTCGGTTTTTCAAAATCTCAGACTATTAAAATATCGCACTATCGAAATTTATACTCTCACTATAGCTCCCGCTAACGAGTTGATAAAGAATATTTTATTTTAATTAAATTCTCTAATTTTCTAGATTTCAGTTGGCAAAATTTTGATATGTGTGGCTTGGTTACTGCGACAAATTTGTATATGCTTATGTTAACGAAAAATAAATTAAATTTATTCTAGCTGGCAGTGCTATTATCGATGCCTTACATTTTCTAAGAAATCTAATGAAAAAATAAATGGTATATGACACAGTCGTATTAAGTTGCTCATAAAAAATATGAAATATTTTAAGATACTTCATATAAAATCCTACTGTACTACGGATAACTTTTCCAAAACAACACGGCTAGTTTTTGATATAGAAATATAATTATTATAATATCCCGTATAAGATTTGCGAAACCCCGGGTAGAAAATTATCTAGGAAACACTATCGAATAGCGTGGCCCTAGCTAGATTGGCCATTATATAGTAAATCCTATGCTGGGCCTAGACAGATGCAAGCCTGGCGCTTATCCTGGCTTTATATTGAACCTGGCTAGAACTGCCTATTTATTGGCTTTTCCAGGAGTATCTTAGACTGGGCCTAGATATTTTTAACTTGATGTAGCCTAGATATGAAACTTTTTCTTGGCGATATCTTGGCTATAGATAGTATCGCCTCTTTATTGGCATTGTAACCTATAAGCTGCAAGGGACCTGGATAGTTTTTACTTGGTGTAGCCTGGATAAGGAATTGTATCTGGGCGTTATATTGGCCTTAGCTAGTGTCGCCTCTTTATAGGCATTCTCAGATGTTACTTATAATGGGGCTATATAGTTTTTACTTGATGTATTCTAGATGTGCCTACATATGTCTCTATAAAAGGCTATCCATTATCCTTCCAAAAACATAACTTTTTTGTTTTGGTCCTAAATCGGTATTTTTCAGATTCTTTAATACGTATTTAAGTCTTTTAAACAGTATAATTAAAAGAGAGTTATTTGAGTAGCACTTTGAGACACGATATTTTATATATCACAGTGGCGCAATAGGTAGCGCACAAGCACGGTAAGCGAGAGGACTCGGGTTCGAATCTCAGTGGAGATAAATTAAAAAAAAAAAAAATTCTTTCATTCCAGCAAAAAATCACTTAAAGAGTCGAATATAGGGAGGCAAAGAAAAAATGAAAATAATCAACAATAATAAAAAAAAAAATTTTTTTTTTTTGTTTCTAATAATTTTTTAAGAATTTCCGTAGCTCTTGTGCTACTTGTGAAGACCCATCTAGGGCCCATATAGGAACATCTAGCAAGGCCCATTATATACAGAGCATTAACAAATTAGCGAGGGACAAGCTAGATACTGCTCGGTAGGGCCATGATTGAAACTAAGAAAAACTAGCTGGGGCCTTGGCATTATCGAGTCGAAAATTCTACCCGGGACGTTTTATTAATTAATTTTAATAATTTAAGTAAAGTGTTTTTTTTTTTGTATTTATTTAAAAGAATATAGATTAGCGTAAAGATTAACAATTTTTTTTTGTGATTTAATAGAAAAACCAATTAAAATCGAAAACAGTCATTGAGTCCTGAGAGGGATTACATCTGATTAATTTCATGGAATGTTGTTCTAATGTTATTTTGATTGTTAAACAATTTGCATTTGTGAAGTGAATATGTAGAATGCACGTCAATAAGCCATAAGTCGGTGAATACCTATGCATGACTCATCTCCTTGGGTAAAACGTACGAAAGTTTTAATTTTAGGGCTTTCCGCTAACATTTGGTACGAAATATTCTTTGTACGTCAAAACTGAATTCGTCTTCTATTCGTCAAGTCATAAACTGCCAAATTTCATGGCTACGATGGCGATGGATTAAGAAACGTCCAAAAATCCACATTAAACATACCGGATCCTGACACATCAAATAACATCAGTTCAACCCAACAATTGTTTTTGCGGCCTACAACCTCAACAACTAACCCGATCAATCATGTTCTTCAATGCCGAGTTCAACCAGAAATTACAGTCCACCGTCCGTTTGGAGTTTATAATCCACATTGACTGAATCGGAACAAATGGAATCGAGTAAATCATGGTTAATCGAGTCAACTGATATCGAAAATCGAGACTCATTGAAATGATTGAGATTGAAATAGAAAATCGAGAATCATCTAAATGATTGAGATCGGATAAAATGATTGATTTGTATTATCAATACTTTTCGATGATCAGATCAAAAAAATCGAATCGATCCTGATTGACACAGCTCTACTCATGAATGACATGACCGGGATTGATTTGCAAAATAGCAATTCCTTAAATAATCTATTGCAACCATACCATAAAACGTACGAAATACAATTAAATTTAAGGTGTATCTTATGTACCAACTGAAATCCACACAGATAAGTTGTAATGAAGAAATTTACTTAGTTTTTGAATTCGAAAAGAAAAGAGTAGATGACAAATCTCAAAATTATTAAAAAAGACTTTCATATTTTAAAAATTTCCCTAAAAAGATTGAAATTATCCGTATGTGCATCAGTAACATTATTCACAGACCGATCAAGTCGGCTTCCCAGAACAAGCCAGGAGTTTAAATTACATGCAAAAGTCAAACGAAGCACGTTATAGAAAAGGCACACTCTAACATAGTTTTGTCAGTAAGCTTTTTTTACCCGCGACCAGAATGCATGCCAATTATACATGACACAGACTATACCTACCTGATTTTTAAGATTTCCTATTTTCTATTTGTAATTTAACCTACATGATCAATAGAAAGAGATCACTTCATTACAAATTTGATTTCACTACAATAAATCTCATCTACTCGTATAAGCGCTTACCAAATCATATAACATCAATTACCTCAAGGAAATACAAAGGACTGTTAGCTTTGGAACACCACTGGGATTTTAAGATCTTGCCCACTGGATTTACAAATTTAGTATCTATAGAATCTTACAGCGCATTAAGACTTAAGGAGACTTAATAAGTTGTCAAACCTTATGGTCACACTGAGTTCATTCCAATATAGATTTGGAAATATCCACGGACTACTGGACGGGGATAATGGAGTTGAAACGAAAGACTTCAACACAACTAAACTTACTGATGGCTGAAAGATGAAGAGTGGTGTTGGTTCAAAAACCTTTTCTGAGTCTCTGAATATATCTAGGTCCCTTCGGCTACTCAACTTTGTTAGTATTTTTCGAGCTGAACTACTGGAAATCAAGGAATGATGCAAGGTACCTACTTAAGCAAAATCCAAATCAGAACCGGAATACTGCTATAATTACAGATAGAACGGCGGCCATTAATTCTTGTACCTCATCCTCCAAATTGGTCCAGAAATGCCTGTATGATCTTGCTAGACTGAATATTAAGCTCAGTGTCACACTTATCTGAACGGCCAGATGAGCTGGCCAGGCAAGAATCAGTTCTTTATGACCCACTTTCGGACAGATTCTACACTATGCTCCGAGTTATAAGTGCAGTTTTTTTACCGAATCAAAACGCAGGGGGAGCCACCTTAACAGTAATTTTTAACATTAAAAATAAAATTGCTCACAATTGAAACCAATACATAGCCCTTAAACTGTGTCATGTTAAAATCCAAACCCATTATCATAAGGGCACCTCCTAAATCTATAAAAAAAAACGATGCGTCTGCCATTGATTTATTTCCATCCCAATTGCATTTGAGTGTGTTTCTGTGTATTTGTATCCCACATCCCTAGGCATCACTCGCACTCACACCCCTTCAGACGAGGATGGAAAAACAATAAAAACAAACGCACATTTTGACCCATTAGAACATCGTGGATAATAAAATAGAAAAAAAAATCCGAAGCCATAGAATATAGAAAACACGAGACTGAGGGTGAAAAATTGTAAAAAAAAGAAGGCGAACAAGCAGCACAAGGAAGACAGAGAAGCACCAATCGATTGCATCTACAATCTACTTTAACAACAACACCAAAACAGAGACACACGGAACGTCCGTCCGATCCGACGACGACGACGAAACCAAAGATTCCAAACATAAATTTTGGATTCGGAGTTCAGTTTTTGGCGGTCCTTCATGTTGTAAAGAATACAACTTACGAAAGTGCGTGTGTCGTTAGTTTATTCGTTCGCTCGTTCGTAATTTAGTGTTCGGATTCGTTGGAAATAATTTGAATTTTTAGATTTAATTTCGAGGACAGATCTGTTGATAGCAGTTTGCTCTTTTTTTAAATCTTGCAATGTTAACAACTCCAAAAAAGAAACTCGGTGCAGTTGCAAATTCCAAATGCAACTCAAAGGATACGACTGATGGTTCAAAGGATAGTGCTAAACGTGATTCGATGAAAGTGTTTGAAAATGGCACCCTTGAGGGTGCAATTCAGAGTAGTACCCCCTTAGGGGCAGCACGCGAAAGTGTGACATCCTTGCTGCGTCCCTTGTCATGCGTATCAGTGGCAATGGCTGAAATAGTGGTTACCCCAAATAATGACGACACCAAATGTGATAATTCGATTGAAGAAGAAGAAGTGTTGAATGAAAGCACAGCTCTGCTCGACGAAGAGTCTGTGATTACCGATTCCGTCCTCAATTATTCCGGGAGTGATAGTAACATCCTAGAAAGTAGCATTTACAGTGAAGTGCAACTGCCTGTAGCTCCACATCAGACACAAACCGTCGATGTCCTCAATACCAGTACATGTTCGAGGGAATCTCGCCAGAGCAAAAAGTCCCGCAGAAGGTCGAAGAAGTGCAATTCGCTGCGAACGGCTGAAGCCTTCGCTAATGCATTTCCACCACAGTACACGGCAATCTTCATAGACCCGAGTGCCAATCCAGGAACACTCCACCTCTCCAGCAGTCCAATTGAACAAATTGCTGCTGCAGCAGCGGCGAGCCCCTTCGTCGATAGACAGCATCATCAAATGATGTCGGCAGTTCCTGTAAGCGGTCACAGGTAATGATACCAATAATCATAATCGCTCTTCTCCCGCAACCCATGTTTCCCCAAATTACCTATCTGGCTCGATTTTCCTTTGGGCCATAAATCGGTGTATACCTAGAATTTTGTGAGCATTTTAGTTTTATGGTTTTTGGTTTCCATTCCTTTATTCGTTTTGCTGTATATTCCTGATGTTTGTTACTTTTTTGTTGGATTCTTTGACGAAAATGGGGAAGGGCAAAATAATTATAAATAACGAGGAATTTGGCCCTTTGAGGAGGAAATGATATTCTTCTTTTATTGTTAGAATAATGGAATCTTTAAGGGGACAGGACTTTTGTTAAGCGATGACAACGGTATCCATTACTATTTCTGTTATATATTTATGTACATTTCGGAATTCACTAATTGGGATTCTTTATGTTTACTTTTTGGCCATTTATAAGGGGCCTAATGAAAATGCTGTCAAATAACATTAATCATAGCTACCTAGTATGAAAAGCCATTATGGCTTAACTAAACCTTCATACCTAAGAATAATACAAAAATGGTCTTCGTGAACCCAGATGACTTAGGCGTTGTTGGGTGACTTTGGCTTTTGAATGGACTGTTTTTCAAAATATTGTTTGAATATGAAGAAGTCTTCTAATCTTTTTGATGCTTCTTTCTAAATTATGAATTTAAAATGTAGGTACCTATCAGAAAATTTATTAGAAGAAAAATAATGTCACCGTAAATTGTTGGAAGGTTTCAAAATGTTTCAAAAATATTAAAAATGGAATGTACTATCTCATGCGATGAAGTACAAATTCTGCAATGGTAGGTATCTTTTGTCATTAAAAGTGTTTCTCATCGTTTGGAATCAGCAGGTAACTGTAGGCCCTATCCATCCATTACTTCTAAGATGCTCAACGAATGGTTGGGAGTTGTAAGTTACTAGGGTTAGGCTCTCTACTAGCCGTTGTCTTCTTATTTATTTGTTTTTTGCCCGGACTAAATCTTCACTATCACTCACACAAGTTCATTAAGCAGTAAATACTATCCCTTTTCGTTCTTCCCATTTTTAAAGAAGACTTCGTTTTCCCTTCTGTTTATAATACCATATTCACCATATATGACCCCATGAAATCTGATCCCTCACCTTCACCTCTCCTCACAATCAACTTCATTCATCTATCATCAATTTTATGAATGATCCGGTGAATTTATTAAAACAATGATTTCACGTTTTGGGAACGTTGAACTCTTTTGGTCGTTTTTGTTGAAGATGTCAAAGTATGTATACCTATCCGAAGAACATTTAGCTGAGTGAACTTCCTTTGGGGTTTCAAATAACAATACTTGAGGTTATGGACAAAACGACAAAAAACCTCCCCTTTGTTTGTATTTTTTTTTCTATCTTGTGCCTACAAAAGGTATAGTTTGACCAGTTTGTTTGACTTTTTGACAAGATTGGACTCACATGATGGTCACATGTTGATGATGATGAAGAAGATGGAATATGGATAACATGTGTCATGTCTCGTATGTTTGTGAGACCATTTATTTTTTTATGAGTTTGATGGTTTTTTTAAGTGTTTTTTTTTTTTTGCTTGTATGCTTTTGGCTTCCGAAATGGTCTAGAAACGAAAAAGAAATTAAAAGAGTCTGGAAATGAATAAGAAACGGCGTAATTTTAATGTTGACATAGTAAGAATATAAACACAGTACCGATGTAAATATATAAACATTGTTGATATTTTGTCTTCATAAATATTTTGATAATAGTTTAAATTTCGGAAAGAACTCTTTTAAAGTTATTTCTGAAGGATATAACTTAATTATCTATACAATGTCGTAAGAACTTCTGAGACTTTAATGAAGAACTTTAATATGCCGAACGGAGGATTTATAAAATTTTGATTCAAACACTACATTAATTTTCTATTTCAGTACCTAGTCTTAATATTTCTCATTAACTTCACCATGACGTTAGTCGCGTCTGTCAGAGAAAGGAAAGTCACATTATTTATTCATATTCAATGAGTAAAAGACTCGTTTGAAATTAAATTTAAGTTCCATAAAACTAAACACACTGCGTTGTCCGTAATGAATTCAGAGTCATTTCAAACATATTTCATGCACAATATAAATAGACATTAACGGCTGCCGTATTTCAGCCCAAAATTACCAAATTCTGAAAAAAAAATCGAAAATTCAATTATTTTTAAGAGTTAAGAGTTAAGAATTAAAAAAAAATCCTGAAATATTTGTATATATCTCTCAGAAGTTATAAAGGAGAACGATAAAAGAATTTTTTCAAAAAAATACGTGTTTTACAAGCTGACATTTTGTTTTTATAAGCAATTTTGACATTCTTTTGTTTGAGTTATTGTGCCTTACTAATAATCAACTGATTAACACGTCCCATGTTTAACATTAAGTTATGTACTTACCAATAACAAAGTTTAACACACCTATTACTAAACAACGCTCTATTACTAAATCTACTACATTCGCTGTCAAAATGGCAGCAGTTGCAATGACATTTGCGTTATTTTAATTTTGCTTTAATTATGTTCTGATTAAATAATAATAATAATGATATAACAATGAGTTCTGACCATCAGGAGAAAATTGACGATATGAACATTTTGGACGATATTTCACAATCGATCTCAGAATGTTCTTTAGATTATAATGTCGATTACGGAATTCGCAGAATTTTACTGCTGAATTTTACATCTAGTCAACGGCCTAGGCTTTGATAATAGCATCGCTTCCCATCGATCAGCGAAATCAAGCATCATTGTTCGTCTTTAGTACTAGGATGGAGGACCGTTCAATACCTTATTCTTATTTGTTAAACTTCTTGCTATGTCCGGTTACGTCTTCATCATTTCCACCATTTTTTTTAAATGTTTCCGATTAGTTGTCCGTTTTCTATTAAAATTTGTTAAACATATACTTAAACATTAATTTTGATAAGCTTTCGACTTACATTTTTTTGTTTGTTTATTGTTTATTTTCTTTTTTTTTTAGTTTAATTAAAAATTCACTTCAGATCAGCGTTAACACTTTCGGAAAAAAAAGTCGAAGTAGATTTGAAGAAAAAAGTGAAGTAAATTGAGAAAAATCGAAGTATATTTTAAAATAACTTTTTACTTGCTTTTAGAAACATTTTAACTCGAAATTTTCATCAATTGACATTACGGTCGTGACAGGTCTGTGCCTTAACCTACAGCGTAGAAGAGAAATTGAAATGTTTTTTTTTCTTAAACAGCCATTATGAAATATCATATTTATGATAATACGAGTATGATGTTACTAACCGTACCTGTCATATATCCTTTTTCGGATTTTCTACATTCTCATTTCTGACTCTATCGATTTCGATCAAAATTTTTAAATCGGAGCTTCTTTGATTTTGAAATAATAATGTATAGAAGATACATAACATTTTGTCTTTAAACGTATGTACATACATATGTACATATATTATTAAATACTTAAATTTGTCAATACATTCCTTTTAATTTTAAAGAAATTTTTATATAAATAATTGATTTATTAATAAAACTTTCTTTTACAAAGAATAACATTAAAATTACTATAATTCAATATAATTTAATTTTAAAATAAAAACACATAGGCAAGCGAAATTTTCACAAGATTTGTGATTCTATGCTGTTAAAATTACTCATTTGTGTATTTTTATTGTGTTGACAATTAATTTTTTTTTAAATTGAAGTATTTTCAAACAGAGTTTTTGAAAATGAAGTAGATTTCAGTAGTTTACTGATGGTGCGAAGTAGAAAGTTGTTTTTAAAATGTTTTGAAAAAAAGAAGAGTATATCTACTTCAATTCCAGTAAAGTGGTTCCACTGCTTCCGATTCGTCTTGAAATTGGGGCGAATGTAAAATGATAGAAATTGTATGGAGTGCGAATTCAGTAATACTATAAAAGTTAAATAAAATATCGGTGGTGCAGGGATTGTTACCGACATTCGTTCAACTTTCTTTCGTCGGATTCAGTAATAGCATACGTTTGTAAATTAATAGAAACTGTCACTTTAGCTCATTCGCTGAATTCTGTTATAGGTGTGCATGTTTCATCACCAGTTTCCTTCTCATATTTATTAAAGGCAATCAAATTTGTCCTTACGTCAGTTTTAACTTATTTTTTTTTAGCTGTTTGTTCATATTCACTGGCTTTGATTTAAAAGTGTTTCCAGCGTTCAGTTTTGGAAATTAATTATATCTAAAAGTGGTTTACTTGCCTCTGCAAGCAGCTCCCTTCATTACTGACTTTCACTTTCCAGATTTTTCAGCCATTTTAATTTATTCAATAATTGTTCCTAAAATTGTAATTTATGAATAATTTAACAAAAAGAAAGATCATTTACTTATTCTAGTTGCAACCGCAAACAACTTAAAACAAGTCATCAGCTGTCACAATGACAGAACAAATCTAAAGTCTACATCTACACTCACGCTTACAAAAAAAAGAGTATCTTAACTTTAAAATTTAATTTAAAGCTTAGCGTTAAACTGACTACTAAACTGATTATTTTTATAGTTAATTACTTAGCTCCATATAAATATTTAAATCATCTTTTAATAAAGGGTTTTCAATAATGGTGTGTAAATGAAGTGAGACCACCTTTGCACAAATTTTGAAAGACCCATGGGCCATTATGAATGGAATATGACATAGTTCAAATCCCAACCTAGGCTTCTTACGGTGGCACGGATCCAAGTGCTCCAATTTTCAATGACTTCTGCATAGAGATCTGATAGTTTCGGTTATGTTCATCTTAAGGGTATCGGTCGGTTAGGATTTATTCGAATAGACTTGCAGGAAACTCCACAAAACAAAGCCTAGCGGGGTCAAATTGCAAGACCTTGGTGACAAATTCACGTCACATCTACGAGAGATAAGCTTACCCTCAAATAGTATACGTTCGTTGTATGGCACGTAGTGTCACTGGTTTCTGCTGAAATCACATGCGGTCCAGATCTACATGGTTCAATTAGGACCATAAAAACTTGTTTATCAACGTTCTGTAAAGCTCACCATTGACGGTGACCGCCACACGCCAATCCTCACACAGATGCTGCGTTTCTTTGACGAACGAAAGTTGGCTGATTGATTACCGTACCGGTCATTTCAAATTTTGCCATCAGAAGAGTGTATTGTTAAGGTACGCCACGTCTACCGTAAAAATTTTGCAACGTTTGCACTAACGAACACGCATTTTGATTTGATGTTTAATCGTGTAGCTTTTCATGATGATTTGACAATCAATAACTGAGTGATAAACAACAGATTCGACAAATGTCATCAAAACACAATGACAGAAATTCTTTCGAACTTTCCTAAACGCTCGCGTTGTGCTTTAGTGCGCGCAGAATTATATGAATTATTGAATTCAATCTTTCGATCCGGCCTGGTCATGTATAGGTATACCTGGATCGAAATTTCTTAATTCGGATTTAATCCGATACATCAATCCACTCATGTAAACGGAGTTAATGGGCTTCACACATAATTTTTGAATTCAAAGTGTTTTGTGTAGTCATCTTATAACAATTTATCACTGTGATTTGTTTTTTTAATATCTGCAAAATTCAACATTTTATCTTCGAGCTCACGCCCACAATATATTAGTGGATACTAATTAGAACTTATACATACATGTTGTTAGGGTAAACGAATTCTAAAGAATGTTGGAATTTTTCAGTTTAGCACTACCAAATTTCTTTTAAGAATTTTGGTAATACTCGTATCAACAGAACTGGTTACAAGAAAAAACAAAGAAGATTTATGACTATTGAGTTTAAAAAAAAAACAGGTATGAGAGATATTAACTGCCTTTTAAATGCTAAAAGAATTGATTAAGACCAAAAGCGAACAACAAAAAATAAGCAGACTTATTTTCGAATAGAAAATCTATTAGCCAACTTGAGATTGCTTAACCCATTTTCACACCTAGAAGCTATTTAAGGTCTGATTATGGTTTATAGATACAACAACAAATTACAGCCAATCTTCGATGATTAATAACGAGTCTTCTTCATGAATAATTTATTGAAGTTTTTCTATAACAAGGTTGGCAAGGTGTTCTTCGACAAAGACTCGGCCCGACGGCGACACGGCGGAACGCACAGTTATAAAAATTATAATAAAACAACAGGTAGGTAAGTAGGGGCACCGATATATTGAAAAGAAGAAATATTTTCGAGCTATAAATGTCGCTTTGGTTATGCTGGATTTAACGAAAACGGTATAAGTTATCTTCAACCCAGAAATACATAAATGAAATGTATCATAAAACCTACAAAATATATCTGCCTATCTATGTACCCTCATACCTCCTACAATAATGGAAATGCTCGTTAAAGTGCCGAATAAAATTTACTTGATTTTTTCTCTCCTGATACGTAATCTTGTCGGCGACGGCGGTGGCGGCGGCGGCGTCTAATGGCGAAAGTAAGATCGTAAAAATTTACACAAGGTGTACGAGAAAAAAAGGAATTGAATGAACCACGACAAAGGGACATAAAGCTGAAATAGAAAAAAAATGTTAACACACGATTTCTCGTAAAAGTACCTGCTCAAATGTAAATCGCATTAGCAGGCACGCAATTCTAAAATCGTCCCACTACCTACTTTCTTATAATATGTACCTAGCTAAGGATTCGTTTTGTGGGCTACTGGGGCATGTCACGGAACATCGCATATCCTGTGAAATGGATCGAATTTTCAGGCTGTCGCGGTCTATTGCTTGCTCCATAGGTACACGTTCCCTTATACCTACAGATATCTACCTTTTTCACTTAAATTTTTTTTTTTATTTCAATTTTATTTTTTGAGGGAAATTGAAATTTTCAATTCGACAAATTTATCACTTTGAATCCGGATGGAAGACAGATTTCAATCGGTTAAAATGTGCTTCGCACAATGGGATAGACACATACATATACATGCGTGGACCATAAATTTAAATGGGCAATCAGGATAATGCTGTGGAGGTGTTGAGTGCTATTGACTCTCTCCCTCTCTCGTTTTATTTGCGGTTTCAGGTTGATATTGAATTTCTGAAATTGTTTTGTTATATAACCGTAAGCACATTCATGGGTTATAATGTTTTTCTTTGGTATCATAAAAGGACAATAAAAGTTAATAGAAAAATTTATTAAAGCTTTACATATGAACTGCAGTAGATGACCCTATAGGACTCCCGCGATTAATATAAATCATTTGTTCAACTCAATGAGTAATAGGAAAACATAGGTCAGCAATAGCAAGTCTTACGTGCCTGCGACCAAGTCCCGCATTTTATTTGAAAATTGCATGCGACACATTTTCTAAGAATTCTGTTTAATCAAACTGCTTATCAGTCTTCAAACGGAATTCAGACCTTTACATAATTTTAACTTAATTCATTTAATTTGATAACAACTTTCAGGTAGGTAACCATCCCGTCTAGAGAAATCTGGGAGGGCCTTGCATTCCAAATGACTAAAAATTTATTTGGAAGGATAAATTTAAATTTGTTTGGTACAGTAAAATCCACCTAAGTGCCCCTCCGAGTAAAAAAATATTAATAATCAAAAAATGCACGTACAATACTGTGCTATAAATTTTTTTAAAGCTAATATTTTATTCTTTGTTTTACTTTTTGAAGTTGTTTCATTTAATAGTTTTTGAAAAATTAAGTTTTAACGTTGAAATAAAAAAAAAAAATTTTACATCCCCGCTTTTTGGGGGGTAACAATCCCTTTTATCTTAATGCTCACACTGTGTCTCTGGCATATTAAGGGCATAAAAAAACCTTAGAGTGTGCGCTAATTATAAAAAAAAAGGTGTGTGTATCTTGATTTTAAGGGTCTTAAGGACTATTCACATGAGAGCGACCAACGAATAAAAAAACAAATGGGATTTAAAACATAAGCCTTAATTCTTCACAAAAAACTTTATAAAAGGGTAGAAATCTAGTTAAATTTAATATTTATATATTAAAATTTGCGTTGTAATTGCTAAAATGAGAGAAATTTGAGAAAATAAATTGGTGGTCGCGAATTGCAATATGATTGCTACGAACTGTCAAACTCTATTCGCGTTCCACATACCATCCACACTGCAACGAATGAATTGTTCGGACGTGGCTAACCTCAAAATAAAAAACGAATGAAGATAGTTGTCTAAGTAAACGCCATTCACGACGAATAAAAAAATGCATGTTAACGAACTGTCAAAATGGGCGAATGTTCGTTTATTCGTCGGTCGTTGGTCGCTCTCATGTGAATAGTCCTTTAAGTGATTTGCACATGAGACACGAACTGCGAACTGCAAATTGCGAATGGTCGTGAATTTTGACATTTTGTTCATATGAGAATTTTTTTGGTCGCCGAGAGAATTGTCAAAAAAAAAAAAAAAAAACAAAAGTAAAATGAGTGCTAAGCAAAATTATTTTAAGAAAAGGTGGCTTTTATGGAGTTTCATTTGTTACCAAAATTTAAAAAAAGAGAAAAAACTTACATGTGCATCTTCTAAATATGAATCGTTATAGATTTGAAAAATATTTCACCTCAACTAGAAAGATTTCCTTGTCGGTTCCATCAGTATTTCCGAATGTCTAGGAAATATTTTATTCAATTTTTCATATAATTGAAGAGGATCTGAATCCGAAACCATTAAGAAAAGAAACGAGCAACACAACACAATTGCGATGTTTGACATTTGAGGTTAGATTCGAACGAATTTTTTAGTCGCCGGTTTGTGGAATGCTTTCACTAGTTGTGGATTGCAAATTTACATTTGACAGTTTGCAGAAGATACGTTGTTGGTCGCATAAAAAATATTAAAATAGAAAATATTTCAATTTATAATTATTTTATGCAGTGTTTTCCTTTTTGCTGCGATCATTAATTCCCTTCGTCATAAAGTTAAAACAAAACAAAAATTGATATTAGTTGTGAAAATTGCTTAAAAAGATTTATTCGCATTCGCAGGTCGCAGCTCATGTGGAAAGCACTTTACTGTCAATAGCAGCTGCTTTCCAGAACTTCATAGTCCTGGTTGGAGTTTTGGTTACAACCAGCATCACTTTTGGTATAGTAATATTTCCCGCCGCTCTTTGACTCCTCTGTGCCGCTTATGTCAGTTCATCAATGGACACACTCTTTTGAAGTTCCACTGTTTTTCGACGTTTTGTTCGGTCACTTAATGTCTCGAATTCTTGGCTAGGGCGACCTTTAGACCTTCCAGGAAGTATGCCAACAGGTAGTATTTTTTCTTCGCTAAGCCACTCTTCATTATTATCCAAGAAACACCTTTCTGTGCTATTGCAGAGTTGCCATTTTAGTTTATAAATCAGTTTGAACGCCCTGATAATTTTGTGAAGTTCATCTTTTTTCTTTGGGTGACACTTTGTTATATCCATAAATTTTGTATCTAAATCTTCAAGTTTTCCATCAAGGACTCCTTGTGAGCTTCCTCTTACCAAATCATGGAGCTATTTTCTGGTCATAGACAAGGTGTAATTAAAGTCATCTGGAATAATATAATACCATATACTAGTGTTACTTGATACTGATGGTGTCGCGAACGGGGGTGACCAATTAATAGATCGACTTCACTAAAGAGTAGCCTGGTCAGGCGCGGATACAGGGGGAGGGCAATGGGTGCAATTGCCCCCCCCTGGGCAGTTCTTCGTTTCACAATTATAAAAACCATAACACTTTTTTCTTTTTACTTGCGACTTATAGGTACTATAAGGCAGGTTATACATTCGGAAAAAAAATTGAACTCGAGATTTTCATCAAAGTTAACATTACGATAATAGCGAAGACCAAAAAAGTGGGTCTCGCAATTCTGTCTGTCTGTCGGTTCGACTACAGCTCAAACGGCTAGGCCGATTTTCCTTAAACTTGGTAGATATGGGTTTTATTTGTTTTCTCCCGGATGTTTCTTGATTTGATTTTTTAAGACCAAAAATAACGGTACCTGCCATACAATTTTTCGAAATTTTATAAATATTTTTTTATCAAAAACTGTCCTACAGATTTAAAAAAAAAAATTCATAAGATTTCATTTAGTTAAACCTAGGTAATGAATGAAAAAAAAATTATTATTTTTGGTACCTTGTTTTTGATTTTCTCAAAAACGGTATGACCGATTTTGATCATTTTACTTGCGACTTATAGGTACTATAAGGCAAGTTATGCATTCGTAAAAAAAATCGAACTCGAGATTTTGATCAAAGTTAACATTACGATGATAGCGAAGACCAAAAAAATGGATCTCGCAATTCTGTCTGCCTGTCTGTCTGTCGGTTCGACTACAGCCTAAACGGCTAGGCCGATTTTCTTCAAACTTGGTGGATATGGGTTTTAATTTTACCCCCCGGAAGTTTTTTTCTGTTTTTTTTTAAGACCAAAAATAACGGTACCTGCCAAACGATTTTTTTCGCAATTTTATAAATATTTTTTTCTCAAAAACTGTCCCACAGAATTAAAAAAAAATTGAAAAATTTCATTTGGTTAAAACTAGCTAATGGTTGAAAAAAATTTTGCAAAAAATTGTTATTTTTGGTAGCCCCCCTGGGTCCATTTTTTTTGTTTTTGATTTTTTTGAAAACGGTACAGCCGATTTAAATAATTTGTTTTATGCCAAAGCTCCTCCAAAGTTTGAATATTATTACATATTCAAATTCAAAATTTTTTTCTAGAAACTCAATATTTCGAAAACCCCATGCTCGATTTTTTTCAAACTTGACAAATAAAAGTTTCTTAACAATCTACAAGATTTCAGAAAAAAAAATTTGTTTTATCTAAAACTAACGGTAACTTCCATACAAATTTAAAAAATGGTTTTCGAAAATCGTATTTTTCTCGAAAACGGTTCCGATAATTTTGCTAAAATATTTTTTTCTTTTGATCAATCTTTACGATCTATAGTTTAATAAAAAAAATTGAAATCTAGATATTACTGAGTGTATCTACCAAAGAACGATTTTTTCGAATTTTGAATTACTCATTATCGGCATAACGGATTTTAACGAAATGTTTTATAAAGAAGCTCCTAAAAAGTTTAAAAAACATTGCATTTAAAAACTTAAGAAAAAATATTTTTTCAATTTTTAGAAAAAAAAATATTTTTTTTTTTGAAAAATTCGATATTTTAAGAACGGCTTAGTATTTTTGTTTGGAAATTAGACTTTTATTCGTACAATAATAAAAACTTAAGATTGACGTACCAAAATTTTTTCTTAAAAATGTCTTATAAAAATGACTTATAATTTTTGTTCTTTGCATAGCATTCTGTTTTTATCTTTTACTACTAAAAGAATTTAAAAAATTCATTTTATCCTTATGAACAGTTTTCTTTAATAACATCCGTTTTTAAAATTCCTAGTCTATTACATAGGAGCAAGTTCGTACGACCCAGTCGTGCATTTTATTTTGTTTGCTTAAGCTCCCAAAAAGCTTAAATAGAATTGTGTATTCAAATTTAAAAAAAAAAATTTGGATTTTTAAAAAAATTTCAATTTTTTTTTCAAAACTCAATATTTCGAGAACCTTATGCTAGATTTTTCTTAAGCTTAAAAAATAAAAGTTTCTCAACATAATCTACAAGATGTATGAAAAAAAGTTTTATTTATTTATTATTATTTTACCTAAAAATAAAGGTACCTACCATACAAATGTTAAAAAACCGTTTTCAAAAACCGGCCACACAAAAATATTAGAATTAAGTATTTAAGAACTATGTATATCCTAAACAACACTATAATTCATTTAAATTAATTAATTCATTTTTTTTAATACGTACGAGTTCCTATTTAATACTTTAAGACATGCATACAGAGCATTATTGAAAGAGGCTAAAGTAATGTAAACGAAGATGTTTGATTTACTATTTAATAGTTATTTACATACGACCTACATACGAGTATGTTATGTACCTGCACATGCTTTCCTTAATTTAATTTAATAATTTGTTATTTTTATATTCGATTATGTTTATACCTTTTTAATATTTTAAGACAGAAATGCAGAGAAATGGATAATTTTTTTTAAGGTAAGCAAAATATCACGAAAATTGCCCCCCCCCTGAACGAAATCCTGGATCCGCGCCTGAGCCTGGTTATCTACCTGTTATGGGACACAGGCTTAATCCTGGGAGAGAAAGTTAACAATATTGATTATTGGCCACGTTTCAGGTCAAAATACCGCACCGTGCGATGGTTCAGGGGTTGGTGGAGGTGTGTACTCAGACAGACTAAATTTAAGTCTCTCTTTTCGTCTTTTTAATCAATGTAGCGTGTTTCAGACGGAACTTTTGGAGATTAAAGTCTTGTCTTGGAAGAATACCGATATCAAATAAAGATATGCGCATCTTCTCAGACAGCCAAGCAGCCATTAAATCTCTTGATTCTGTTTCTAGGAGCTCAATAAACGCCTTTTTTGTCGATCGTCTCTGAAGAAGATGGCTCAGCAGTTTAAAATTCACCTCTGCTTAGTGATGAGCCACAAGGACATTTCAGAAAATTGTAAAGCTGACGAACTCAACAAAAGTGGAACAATAATGATACCTCTATTGCCAGATAAGGCAAACATATGTATTCCCATCGCTACGTGTGAAATTATGCCAAAGCTTGATGCTATACAGAGAACAAACCTTAGGTGGAACAATACCACCACCTGCTAGGTTGCAAAACAGATTTGGCCAATGCTGGATCTAAAGCACTCCATATGTACATGCACATAGGCTCCGTAATTTGTACTATAACAGGATAGTGTTTGATAGGCAAGCCATCAACGAACGACATTTAAAAATGTTCCTTAATTTGTATACACCCGGAAGTTTTTATTATAATTTACGTCTGAAGAGAAAACATCGAATTTCTTTTCGACTAGACGAATCCAAAATTTGTGTCAACTGACTCCTAAAAATAAACTAATCTTTATAATTAGTAAAAGTGCCCTACTTCACTTTGACACTTCTTGTATGCATTAGAGAGTTCATCAGAAACAAACAAAACCATCTAGAATCTTACCTTACTCGTATCATAAACAAAAGTGTCAAACAGCACCATCAGATATTTCAACACCTTGTGAGCCTAATCATCTGTCAAACCATAGAAATAGAAATCACGACACGTTTTGGAAGAGAGCTGAGTGAGAAGTGATATGTCGGTCTCATTAAATTTGCCATTAGTGCCTACGAGACAAGTTCCAATCCACATTCATCCGTCCATTGTGCTCTAAAAATAGTGATTTAAAATTAAGTCCATCGTCTAATGACAGAATCATATTCACTTTGAAGCTTAAAAGTTTCATGAATAAGCAGCTTACGAGCAGATTTTGAAAGCTACACAATGGACGAACCAGCTATATTAGGCGGCAATTAATATTTAAAATTGGAACCCTTTGAAGGTGTTTTTTTTTTCGTTGGATAAAGAGGTTCTTAATGTGGAAATTAGCTTGAATGTTTTTTTTTTTCTAGACTTAATAGTTCTTCCATCATTAGTGGGGTCTTATAAGTCTCTCATTGACGTTTCTTTTTCAGTTCTCAGTTCGTTAATTTGAGACTTTGTATCAACCGCTCTCTGCGATGGGATTGGACATTAGAAAGGTAATTAACAGACGCACTTCCTGCCTCCATAATGATGGTGGTTAGTTGTTGTTGTTGTTCAAATTGTCCCCATATTCCCTCAAGTACTATGGGACTGTTCCTCTCGTTCCTCTGTTAAATGAAATTGAAGTCTAATGAGCACATTTTTGACGATGACGACGAACTTCTTCAAATGGAAATGTATCTGAGCACTTACGATTCGGGTATCCAAGTGGAGACCGAAACGTCATTTCAATGCCATTGGAGCACGATAATGTAAAATAACACAGACAATTATGTTTGTTCGTGTCCATTTGTTTGTTCGTCTGCCCTTCGACTGCCGTGAGTTTGTTATTTCAGAAACTACTTATCGTCAAGTTTTGGTTGAGGCAAACGTGGAAGTCATACAGAGCAGGGAAACTCAGGTGGCATCGATGATTGTTTTTTTTTCTTTTATTTGTTTGATTGTCAGAGTGGATAGGTGCTTATTCTAAATATTGATAATAATTGAATTGAATTATGCAAGTTTCTCATAGGGGTTGTAAGTTATGGGAAGCATAAAAACAATTTAAAGTCTGTGCTGTACTGTTGGTTTCTTAGAGAATCGTTTGTGTCTTATTCATAGGCACCCGCAGAAATTATATTCATAAAGCTTAAGGGACCCTTTGAATTTTAGATACAATCTTTATTTGTGGTTTAGGAATTATCAAAACTAGAATTTCACTTTGCCTATCACAAATGCACATTTAATTAGAAAAAAAAACTCCAAGAAACCTCTAAATATGAGTATTAGATTTTTCTAAATCAAATTCAGACGTTAAATTTACGTTAAAAAATGTCGATAGAAATAAATTTTGTTAGTAAAAGTATATTAAAAGTATATGCAAACAGCAAATATGGACCATCATTTTTTCACATTTATTCTAGTGATCGATACTAACATAGGGTCTCAAAATGCAGTATCTGTAATTTTCTGCAATTTTTGAAGTTCCTTGAAGATGTGTACTAAGGACTAAAATGTATTATGATCCATATGTTTTTTGGGTCCATTTATTCATTTGAGAATTCGAATAAATCAACAGGGGGAGATAGTTTTCCGTACTAATTGTTCTTATAAAAAAACGTGAAAGTTTTTTTCCTTAACGAACTCACAAATTTCATTTTCAATACTGGCGAATTACCTAAAAGCTTCCTGAAAAATATCAAATATTATACCAAGATGAATTTCAAAAACAACATTTTCTGTTGATAACGTCTTTTCCGCAACGACATCGCCCGATAATGAAAAAAAAAAAATGCACGACTGGGTCGCACGAACTTGCTCCTATGTAATAGACTAGGAATTTTAAAAACGAATGTTATTAGAGAAAACTGTTCATAAGGATCAAATTAATTTTTTAAATTCTTTTAGTAGTAAGAACTAAGTAAGAATGCTTTGCAAAAATAAATTTATGTAAGAACAAAAATTATAAGTCCTTGTAGTGGTTTCCTTAAAAAAAAAGCTTTTATATACAAACTTTTTAAAAGATTTTTAAGAAAAAATTTTGGTACGCCAATTTAAAGTTTTTATTATTTTTCGAATAAAAATTAAATTTACAAAAAAAAAATAGTGAGCCGTTTCTGAGATATCAAATTTTCAAAAAAAGAAAAAATAATTTTTTTTCAAAAATTAAAAAAAAAATTATTTTAAAGTTTTGAAAATCAATGTGTTTTTGTAGACTTTTTAGAAGCTTCTCTATACAAAATTTCATTAAGATCCGTTATGTGGATAGTGGGAATTTCAAAATTCGAAAAAATGGTTCTATGGTAGGTACAAGCGGTAATATCTTAATTTCAAAAATTTTTTTATTAAATTAAAGATCGTAAAAATTAATTGAAAGAAAAAAAATGTTATCAAAATTCTAGGCGCCGTTTTCGAGAAAAATACGAATTTTGAAAGCCATTTTTTTTATTTTTTCTTGCATTTGTGTGGTAGGTACCTTTATTTTTAGGTAAAATATTTTTTTTTCTCACATCTTGTAGACTATATTGAAAAACTTTTATTTATTAAGTTTAAAAAAAATCTTGCATAGTGTTTTCGAAATATTAAGTTTTGAAAAAAAAATTTGAATTTTTTTTAAGAATCCAAAAAATTTTTTTTGAAAATTCGAGTACACAATTCTATTTATGTTCTTAGGTAGCTTAAGGAGAAAAAAGTGATCAAAATCGGTTGTACCGTTTTGATAAAATCAAAAACAAAAAAAATGGTTCCATGGGGGGTACCCTCAATAACCATTTTTCGGAAAATTTTTTTCGACCATTACCTAGCTTTAACTAAATGAAATTTTTTCGTACATATTTATATTTTTAAAATCTATCGAACAGTTTTTGAGAAAAAAAAATATTTATAAAATTTCGAAAAAAATTCGTATGGCAGGTACCGTTATTTTTGGTGTTAAAAAAAAAGAAAAAAATGTGTGTGGGAAAAGAAACAAAACCCATATCTACCAAGTTTAAAGAAAATCGGCCGAGCCGTTTAGGTTGTAGTCGAACCGACAGACAGCCAGACAGACAGAATTGCGAGACCCGCTTTTTTAGTCATCGCTATCATCGTAATGTCGACTTTGATCAAAATCTCGAGTTCGATTTTTTTTACGAATGCGCATAACTTACCTTATAGTACCTATAAGTCGCAAGTAAAAACTGTACGCATTCTTTACAGATCTTAAGTGGAGTGTTTTACTCCAATGACATAAAAACCTTAATATTATAAACTTACCAATCGGGGGTGGAAAATACTTTGAGCACTGAAAACATTAAATGTTGGAAACCTTTCTGCTGTTTGCTAGGGCAATTTCTTATGCGAATGATTCTTAAACCGAAAGAGGAATGTAAAGCCGTTCTCTCTTCTTAGCTCCCTCTTGTTTTTGGATAAGATTGAAGAAGGAATATGATTTATAGGACCGAAGATAAGACTTCTGCTATTCGCAGATGATATATTAAAAAAATAAAAAAAAATATGATTCCGAATTATTCCAACTAGACACTGGATAATCAAAAATTAAGATTTTTTCTAAACGAAATGGGACTGATACGCTAAAAATAAGAAATGGACTTCGCACAATTAAGAACCGGAAAAAGACAAGCACTAGAAGCATACCTTGGTGGAAAAAAATTTAAAAGAAGCGAAACGTACGATAAGCTGCAGCTAGGGGGAATCTTCAGTTAAAACGAGTTTGCACAGGGTTTTCAAAGCAGTGATGAGATCAAGCATGTGCTAGAAGACACACGTTAAGGGTATCTACCAATTTGAAGAAGCGAGGAAGTTGATCAAATACGTTCTCAAAAGAATATTTAAGCTCCGTAAAACACTCCAAATTACATGTTGCTCCTGGAGACTGGTCTGTCACAATTACATGTATACAATTAGTTTGCACTTTGCAAAAATGCGCTATGTAAGTCTTGATACAACCTACTCCTCGCCCTTCATTTAAACACCTAAAGCCAGAAGTACACATTTCTTTCGCGTATGTACGAGGCTTGCGAAGGTTCAAAAATGTTATGATAACGGTTAAAAACGATTACACCTAAAAAAAATCTCTAACAGAATTGCTTGACAGAATGGAAGAGTCCCCATGAGAAAAGTTTCGGCTTCAAAACCAAAGAGCCAAATAAAGAACACTTACAAGCTGCCTTGCCTTCAATTCTATTATAACTTTTAGTTTGGAAATGAACAAATATTGTTATGGCTTTAATTTCGAGCTATTTTTCGTTCAGAATTTTTAGGGTCTTCCAGTTTTTTTTCTATTTTATTTTATTTTCAAAATAGTAAAAAGCCTTACACTGTAATTAAACAACTTTAATGCAATTTTGATTTGATCTTTGTAAAAGTTTATCTGAAAAAGTTCATAACTGATTTCAAGGAAAAATCATCCCATAAAGCTTTCAGCCGTATAGCCTAAAACTCTATGGGGAAATCTGTTTCTAAATAAATTATTATCATATAGCTGATATACTACGAAACCATCATTCGGTTAACCATTAGAATAGGTATATAACGTTGAACTACACAATCAGATCATAACCCAAGCTACAGAGTGATATTTATTGCTCCCAAGGGTGTACCCAACAGATATGTAGGAAACCCAATCTCAGCTGAATAAATCATTTCTGAAAGTGTGAGAGAAAAATCCTTTTCTCATTCTCATTTGGTTAAAGCTTCCGGTTTTCCGTATTTCTCATTTCCCCTAAAAAGACTAAAAGAGTTACCCTTATTTATTGTTCTTTCCTCAAATTGCTGTGGTGATAATAATTTATGTTTCCTATGCCCGTAATTACTACCGGTATAGCCGCAACATAGATGAAGACTATTGCATATAAGGGCATATTATTTCAATTCTGTAATACCTTTACGGTGCGTTAGACGAATGACGATGACGTCGACAACGGACGTGGCCAGCATCAAATCTCATCTCATCATCTGCATCACCGACCACCAACCAAGCCCTCTCGAATTAAGGGAAATCATTAAAATAAAATGCATCTCTGACCCATGCTCGTTGATGATGACCATCATCAGTGAAGGTAGTATCAAGCGTATATGATTGTGCAGTGTACATCCCTTCTTGCAGTGGTTATCTTTAATAGAACTCTTGAGAACAGGGTGTTTCGAAAAATACTAATAAATAAAATGCATACAGACCTACTTGAAATTTCTACTTTCTACTTCGAATAAATACTTTTAATGATGTTATACGTTAGTACTAAATACCATAAGGCGAGTTTTGAAATAGTAAAATAATTTAACTCGAGATTTAAAAAAAACTTGGCATTTCGATGATAAAGAACACAGAAAAGCGAGATTCACTAATCTGTATGTCTATCTGTACTTTTCCGTACAGCATTATATAATTCATTGATTGCAAAAAATTTATAGAAACAAAATGTAAAAGTATTAAAAAATGTTTATATAAAGCAAATGAATGGTCAGCCAAACATGTATACTATCAAATTCAACGGTAAAAGACTTTAGTTCTACATAGATTGTCGAATATCTAGAAAGAGTTCCGTATAAGAACCGGGATTATTTACAAACTACAATCTAAAAGTTGTAGTAGAAAAAATTATGTTACAGCAAACAAATAATATAAAACTATTCCAATCAAAATGGCTAATACGTTTGCAACTTTCTCAGAAAATTTTATCTTTTAATTCGGCAAAAGAATGGTTGATAATTGCAAAGGAAACTCGTGGAGATTCCATAAAAGCGGAAATTCAAAGCACTGGTAACGAGTGGCCTTCAAGACTCAAGAGCCAATAAATTCATTCTGATCACGAATCTCGTTGACCATAAAATTTCTGGAAACCGTTTAACTTCCAATACTTGGCAATTAAATTTAACTGAATGAAGTGATTTCTTGAATCACATCAGGAAAGGAGCATATGGCACCAGGTATTGACGGTATTCCAAATTCGATCACAACGTTAGCATTTTATAAATTAAGGAAATACGATCTCTGCTCAGCAATATATTCGACACAGAAACTGTACCTTCTCCGTTCAAGAAATCAATTATCGGGTTTTTTAATAAAAGCGCTACAAAAGTTTTTTTTAAATAAAACAAAAACGGTTTTGGATATCAATGAAATTCTTTATTCCTGTGAAAGTACGTTCGATGCCATTATGCATGGAACTCGATTTCTTTTGCATGGCCACCACTGGCACGCTTGCAGAAGTCCAGACGCTGAACCCAATTTTCTACGGTTTTCAAGCATAAATGGGCCGGTACTGCTGCAATTTCACGTTCGATCAATCGATCAATTCTCCACAATAGAATCACCAGATGGATTGAAGAGAAATATATAAACTCGACGAATACCAGGCTCCATACAGACCTTTCCTGTATCGTCAAACTTCAACTGAACCAGAAAAAAAGCCTTCTTTGTTCGTTTATAAGGAGAATCTGACAACATTAATAGAGAATAAATATTTTGAAAATTGTCAAAGTTGGATGGATCAACAAAAATGGTTTCCATCATAAGATATTTGTACCGTTACAGACGTACAACAGTTTGGAAAGGAACAACTAAGAGTAAGAAGTACAACCTTTGCATATATATAACCTTTAGTATTATCATGGATCCTGATTTTGTGGTACCAACGATATCCTGGTGGTGGCGCTGAAATTAGCGCATGATTTTACATTGGAGGGAAGGATAAGATACCAAACTAGTAGTAAAAAAGAGAATATTTTATTATTAAATTTAGCAGAGACAAATCTAACAATTACTATCACTTCGTTTTCATGAGAGTACTATAAGTTTTATATACAAAGGTACAATAAACAACTTTCATATCTTCCTTCTACTTACAGTTTTGGAAGCCGCGGAACATCTTGCATTATATGAGGGAGTAAACACAAATATTGATATCTTCAAATGCACCCAAGCGGCAATCACTATTAAGTCGAAACTAATAGACCCTTGCCTTGATGAGCTAAGCTTCCTCAAAGCAACGAAATTGGTTACTCTCAGAACTCAGATGGGTTCTGGGACATACGGGAACGAAATGGTAGATAAAATTGTCAAAAATGGGTCCTTTCTTGATCCAAGCCAAACCGATACCTTGGTGCTTTGCTTATACTACTGGAGCAAGATTCCTCAGAATTTCTATAAGGCTGCAGACGTGGTCAACAATGGACACTTTTCGGGTTTCAACCTGTGGCCGAATATTTCAATGCACAAAACAGAATATTCACTCAAAGATAAGCAAACCTCAACTATCCATCCTAATTGGAGTCCTATCGGGCCACAATACAATTGAAACCTACACAAGCAGAATGTGCATTGGTTCGTTGGATTTGTTTAGAGGCTGTCAAGATGAAAAGGTGGAGAATGGTTAACCTCATTTCCTTTGTGAATGCCCCAACCAAGCCAGAATAAAAAAAGCAGCGATTGGAGAATGTTTTTCTTAAAGAATTACACAACACCCCTACCCTGCCACAAAAAAACATCCTAAAATACATTCAGAATGGTTCAGGGAGGGACCTAGACACCTTCCAGAAATGGTCAGAACCAGAAGACTGAAATGGATTTGAGTCTTAAAACTCCAAATTCAAAATGGAATCACATCCATAATACGCTGCTTAAAAAGCTATCGTAAGAGAATTGATTCCATATCACCAGCAAGGCAATCCAGTCACAGTACGAATATTGCAACTTTTTATGTGCTGAAATCCTGAAATATTTCCAAGATTGTAATTCCAGAGACATGATCAATTTAATTTTTAAATCAAGGTGTGAAGTTTTGAACTTCAGTGCTAGAAGTTTTTGTAATGATACTTTCCAGCTATGCACTTCATTAAATCAAAAATACATCTTTAAAGCATATGGAAAAAAATATCTCGGAAGCGATACTCTTAATTGGACTATGTTACCTAAAAACCTTAAAGTTTTTAAAAAACGAAGATATTTTTATATTACAAACTCTATATACTACTGAAATAAATCAGCCAAGAAGAAGACTTTATCACTATTTAATTGGACTTGTTGAATTATTGATTCAAAATATTTTTTTTGCCTTAGGTTCAAAAAAATCTCGCTTGGACATATTAGTGAGTTCGTCATCTTTCATCAATTTTTTGACAAAATTCCAATGTGATCTATATCCAAGCAAGGCTCCCGGCTCTCATTAGTCAACTGAAGAGTCCAAGTCAGATCGGCGGGACGAAACGCCAATTTTTGTGGACTAAAGGCCAAAAAACTAATTTGAATTGTTATTAAAAATATCACTCAAGTATCGTAGCTAAAATTCGCTTTGCTTACTCAAATAAAGGAAATATATTTTTTGAACCTTACAGACGACTTACATATAAGTTATTGTGAAATCTTGTTTTGAAAACCAGCATAAACATTTTTTTTGTAAAATTATTAATTGAAAATAAAATTATTGTGTCTACACATCTATCTACATATCTTTTACCCAGAATTCCAATATTCTGCTGAGTAAATTTTTGTGAATTTGGAAACTAAATTAAAAAAAAGAGACACCCTGTACATAATGATATTACATGTACTAAAGTAGACTTACGGACTTCCAGAGAATTGTTTTAATTTTCTTTGTATTTTATGACACGTGTCGTTAAAACTATTTTAAAGATCAAATACATATGTATGAACTCGCAGAAGAGATATAAAGATTTAATTTTTCTTCTGTTCACAAGCTTAACACACAAAAAGAGTGTTTATTGCTCTGGAACTCGTAAAAAATCACACAAATCTACCAGCCCTCCTAGCTTCCCTCTAAAAATTAAAAACAAAAAATCGTCTGCCTTTATCAACATCCGACATTATAAAATACGAGTATTGTAAGTCAGCTTAAGCATTGAGCAGACACAACACAGAAAATATCACTCTAAATCCAAAAGCAGACATTTTGTCTCAATTTTAAAATTCAATTAAGTTGATCTGACAATCATCGATAGCACCCTGGGGTGTTGATATGAAGTACGACCTTTTTCTGAATATGGCCTGCATCTTATTTGATTTCATGTGGGAGTGTATGCATATTATAGCTGGACTGTAGTAATGGGATTCCTCTACAATATTCTGACTGAAATGCCTTTGAACATCAATTTGTTCGCTCCTTTTGCCTTCGGGAAAGAAAACAGAATTTATTGGCTTTTGGATTTTAAGGGAAAACACTTAATCATCACTTAGGGAGAAAGAATGAATCTTATTGAGTTACAAAGGCGAAGAATTTTTTTTTTTTTTCAAAAATAAATGTACAAAGAAGAAGAAAGAACGGCATGTTCTATGTTTGGTTTGCCTCATTTTCTTGCCTCTAATGAATATTCACAGCTGCTTTTTGGATTTGAGGATGAGAAGAAAAGTCTTTCATAAAGTATAGAAATGTGCTTGGTTTTTAGGAGAAAATCGAATGACGTGATTTATTACGACAATTTAAAAGAATCATCTTTAGAACTTTTCTAAATCATAAGATATGTACGGTATTGACTAAAGCTTTAAAAATGGAAATTACAGTCTATGCACCTGATTTCCTTATCAAGGCTTTAGACAGGCAATGTATTTAATACTTCGCTGTCGTATTTTATGAAATTAAATGAAATGAAAATGTTTTTTTTACGACTTACTCGTGAGACTACTGCTCCATACGATTTAAAGTATTCTTGATGTTGTAAACTAAGGATCACTGTAGAATCTTAATCTTAAAAACCAGATAAGCCATATAGCAGCTTTGGTCAATAGGCCTTGAATCTGGCAAGCTCATGAAAATGAAGTTACTTCAAAATTTCAGCTCAATGTTCGACGTTGGTTCCGCAATTAACAAAATGAGATGTGTTTGATTTTTCTTCATTAAGGCTTGTACACTTTGGATCTGTTTGATAATTTTATAGACCGGCTATTAAATCGACTTTCGGATTCTTCCACTTGTGATTATCAAGCATTTATAAGGTCGTTTTTTTTTTTAAACTTTGCCTACTGCTTCTTTGGAGGATATCCTTCACCTAATCCCATTACGTGCGGTAGTAGAAAGTGCATCTAATGAAGATATCCTTAGATTCGCCAGTGAAGGTACTGCAAGGGCTAAATGTTAGAAACTGGAGAAAGAGACTCCCATATCAAAGTCCTCAGTATCGAGTTCACTAGACATTCTACGGGATAGTATGATTAAAAAGTATTTCGTCGAAAAAAAAATAACAACGGATTTAAGTAGCAAGAAAGTATGAATAGGCAAAACAATGAACAACTCTATCAACGCAAATGCCATTTTTTTTTTTATAATTTACACGCATTAAAGGGATGATGACTACCCTTTAAATGTTTTAGCACAGTGCGAGCGTCTTAGGAAAGTGGGAAAGGATTTAAAAGGAGATACCGATGCACATTGCACATTGGTTTTGAATGTTTGAACATTACAATGGGAGGGAAACATAGAGTCGGGTAAAGCATTCCACATTCGTGTGGTGCGGCTAAAAAAAGAATCTCTGAATTTAATTGTACGTCCGAAATTGGGCTCAAGGGTAAACTGATGGGCATTCTTTGAAGCGCGTGTATTACGGTTAAATAGTTTAGGGGAAGGAATTAAGCTGGCTATTTCACTAGAACAGTGTTTATAAAAATAACGGTAAAATAGCGAAAGACAAGAAACATTGCGACGGTGCTCGAAAGTTTCAAATGTTTCTGCTATATTTTTATCACCTATCGTTTTTAAAGCTCTTTTTTGAATTCTATCCAAGAGACTCAATTGAGTTATTGGAGCACCTGCCCAAATATGGGAATTATACTCGATATTTGGACGAATATAGGTCTTATAGATGACAGCCAGATCAGAAGGGGTACAAAATTTCTTGCAACGTCGAAGGAAACCTAAGCGGCGTTTTTGGCGACTTCGAATATATGGTCATTCCACACAAGGTGGTCTGTGATACACATACCGAGAACTGAGAGCTGTTTGGTTTCCTCAATGCAAGTGCCACTCATGGATAGCGGGATAGGGGGTGGGTTCTGCTTTAACGACAGGAGACAGTATTGAGTTTTTGAAGCATTAAATTCTACACGGTTTTTCATTCCCCATTTGACAATGCTATCAAGATCAGAATTTGATGAACTTACCATATGCCGCCGTTCTAGATTCACATCCGAAGAACAAGGACATGTATCCGGAAACGAATATGAGTAGCTGAGGGTACTGTCATCAGCAAAACAATTTAATGGATTAGAGGTTACAGCCAAAAGATCGTTGATAATTATCAGAAAGAGAGTCGGAGACAAAACGGAGCCCTGTGGCACACCAGCATTTATTTTATGGACTTCAGATCTAAAACCGTCCAATACAACTTGTATTGAGCCATGAAATGGTATAGTGATGGATCGCGAACGTGTCAAGGTGCAGGAATTTTTGGCCCAGATCAAAATTTTCTCTGTCGATGGAGCAGTCCAAAAGCCTTTTCCAGGCAGAAGTGAATGTCATAGGAAACTGCGCCAAACGTAATCTCGAAAGGAACTATCGTAACTAAAAGATTGGCATTATGTCAGACAGCCAAGCGGAACTTAAATAATTAAACTTCTATTACATTTATTTTAAACTGGTATGGAATTTGTGTGCCGGCTAAACGAAAATAATGTCACATTGGGTATCCGGAAACGTAGGGGTCCTGTGATATGAAGTGGCATACTATTTGGCAAAAATAGGATCAACGGAACCAGAGGAAGTGGAATAAAATCAAAACAGAAGACGAGGTCATAAGGAGAAAGATATGGAAAGAACTCCCAAAATTGTAGCCTCTTTGGAGCTACAACCAAGACCGCTTTATATCCTGAATCGGTTAAAACAGGAACAAACTCCGAATAATCACGGGCTTTCTTACTTGCCACTGTTAACTGAGAAGACACGTCAGTACTTTTGGCCTATTCAGCAGTGTCATATACAGATTCTTCAATACTCATGAGAAAAAAACGGCTTAATCGGTAGATCTGATGCACTCATCCATTAAGAGAACAAACTACAATCTTACAATCTCTGAACGGGAACGCACTCCATTTCCTTGACGTTCTCAAAGAAAAAAATTTGGAAGCAGAGCTGTAAAAATGAACGATCTCATTTAGGAGGTCAGTTTGATCAGTTTTCACATCCCACTTTTGGGCCGTGGCCGTGGCGCGATGGTTTTGTGCTCACCTGTCGACCTCAATATCACAGGTTCGATTCCTGCCGTCGTCTATGTCGTCTTTAATTCCATTGAAACCTTCTATTAATTGTTGCTGGTTTACTCATTACATGTTGCTTAGGCATAACACTAACAATATGTGATTGAGTTAATCTAGTATGCCCAACAAGGATGAAAAACGAATAAAATAATGCGAATTATAAAAGACATAGAAATAAGACACGGCAATTCTCCGCTTTAGTTCAGCCGCCATCCCTGGAGATAAACAATCTGAGACAACCACCTTCAGTCTCAGAACATCGTGCCACACATCTTTCCTATCCTTCTTTCTCTTCTGTAACTTCACGCCAACGCTGTGTTGAAACATTTGAAGGGTAATCATATTCCCTTGAGCGTGTGTAGATTATAAAAAAAAAAAAATCTTCTAGCTAGAGATTTACCTAAAATTAAATGTCGTAGATCTGGTGCTCTGCTTCTCCAAGCATTGCTTCCATTTATTATCATTCCTATGAACTTCTAGCTCCTAATGATCTTACGGAAAAGTAGTAGCTATAGCTACCATTAAATGGTATATTGGTATATTTTCATGTTACGCTTTATTCTCTTCAGGACGTCCTGGAAACTACCTCAAGAGCATCGTCCGAAAGCGAACTCATAAATTTGATCAGATGTTTCTGAAACTTGAATAAATTTGTTGCATGTTTTTCACTCGAACTTGATGTCTGGTGCAGAAGTCTATAAATTCTAATACTATTATCCTAGAATCATGTAACTCTTGTGGCATAGTGGTTAATGTGTTGGCTTGTCATGCTGAATATCTGTGTTCTATTTCCATCCGCTGCAAAAATGTTCTCAGACTCTAATGAAGAAGTCACAATTCCGCCAAGAGTATTCCTTTGTCATGAAAAGGGGTTTCTCATCTTAGCTATTTGAATATTTGAACTCGGCAGAAAATTGTAATTCCTTCATATCCTGACGGCAACAGGAAGTTTTCCGAGTTGTAAGTTACTAGGTTTAGGCTCTCTACGAGCTGTTGGCTTCTTATTTCTTTATTTTAGAACAACGTTTTCTCTGGACCATTTGTTGTCAAGGTCTTCGATTCCGTTGTTTAAAAGAATTGTTTTATATCGGTTAAAATATCTATCATCCTGTTCCTCATTGTCACACGAGAGATCTGTAATACGTAGTTAGTGTATCATGATTTATCGGTTTCGTGAATTATTCTATTCCAGAGCCTAGGTTAAAAAATTTCGCATTTAACAAATTCTTAAATGAGTGAGCTTTTATCGGGTTTTGATTTCATAGCACCAGTCCAACGGAATACTCCCTGGAATAGAGAAGTGAAGTTAAATGTGTGTGAGTAATTAGTCTCCGTTATTCATAAATATTTAGTAGTTCGGAATGAGATGTTAGTAGGAAATCGGACACGGACGCCATGACCGCTATAATGCCACACACTATATTGTGCATATATGTATCTCAGTTGATGATAAATGCCAATCTCCGTCAACTCTATGAGTCTATTTGAATTTTAACTAGAAATTTTGGCTTATTAACTTATAGTGGCACAAACATGTATGGTCAACATTTCAAGAAGGTACATGACGAGAATGCTGTATAATGCGACAAATCTCAGAAATATATCAGTCAATTTTGGGATATCTTCAACACCAATAGGTTCATTTTATGAAATACGGATTTCAACTTGGTAAAGATGATTTATTAGTGGTTTTCGAATCCATGAGTTAATTGGAAATTATTAAAAATCTCTCCGTCGGCTTTTTCGGTCAAACTTGATGATTTAGCTTTCCCTATATTTTAACCTTGTTTTTTCATTGCCACAACTAGTAACTACCATGACCAAAAAAGCCAGCGGTAATTTTTCAAATCACTTCCATTCATCTAATTATTTCAACTTGCTTCTGGGAGACATGTAAAGCCTAAGGACCGAATTTCAAAACTTAATAACAATGCAAGAGAAGCTGTTTAATATCAAATTAACACCATAATTATCATTGTTACAGCTAAATAATTGATTTGACTGTGAATAACAGCGCTAACAATAACACCCTAGTGTTAATGGGAATTTCCATTTGGTTAAATCAAAAGTAATTAACTTCTCGATTGTGTGTTAGGGCATGGTGGTTGTCTTGAGTTAGTGAATATACCAACGAGTAATGCAATTATATTTTGAGTATCATCTGTTGAATATCAAGAAAGGATGAATTGTGTGAAGGATGATTCTGGTGCGTGAATTTCTATACAACATATATACAAGTGTAACAAATCCTGCATAGTTGTATTCATCTAATGTTTATTTAACGCTTATTTTTCTACTGGGTGCCACAATTGTGTCTGTCTACTGTATGTCTTTTGAACTACACCCTAAATGGCTCGGAAGTTTATTTTCGACAGAAGCGATTTAAATTATTTATTTTTATACAGAAGAAAAGTCTCAAAAATATTACATATATGAAGACTGATTTTTAAAAAATTCCAAAGGGTATTCTACGAAACAAAAATGGGGACAGGATTGTTTTTTTTTCTATTACAAAACTCTGTAGACCCAAATTCTTTAAATGGGTCTATGACTATACTTCTGTATTCCATTATTTCGTAATTATATTATTCTGTAAATCAGCAGGTTATTCTATATCTACTATCTAAGTATTGATCTATCAGGTGATCGCAGGCATTTAGTTCAACCTGCATCTGTCAAATTCGCTGTCATTTGTTAAGTCTGTCTGACCAAGCCAACATGGATAGCTATAGCTTTCAAGAACATGTGCAAATGATTAAGTTATTTGATGAATGTGGATCTTCTGTTCGATCAACATTTTGGTCGTAAATCATATTCAGCAACGAGGCTCATTTCTTGATGAATGTTCATTCATTTAATCGTTGAATGAACCATTCAATCAGAAATTGAAAGAAGATTATTGTTTATTTAAACGTTAAACTTTGAGATTTTGCAATATAAGGTGTAAGGAGTTAATCAAACACCAATTCCATAATCTCTCAAGACCTTCTTGTAATAAAATGCAATCCTGTATATTTTCCGACGGCAAAAGGCTTTCGAATCGTCCGCATACATATGTAAGGCAATTCGAATTCAAAAATTACATTGAGAGTATCATTGATAAATTACAAAAAGAAAATGGGACCGAGATGGTTTCCTTGCGGCACACTCGAGAATGTATTGGCGGGGAATTTTATTAATACCTAGATACTGAATAAGATCCTTTTAATATGAATCTATCCAGTTCAAGAAGTTAGAGTTTTAACCTATTTTATTTAACTAACAAATCATGATCGACTCGATCTTTGGAGAAATTTGTACATACAACATTAAATTGATATCCTTTTTCAAGACCATTTAATACAAAATTTAAACAAATTGTAAGGTTTGTGCTTGTAGATTTACAAGCAACAAGGCCATGTTGACTTGGAGAAAAAATACTTTTACGGATTAGAGTTAATCTTTTGTAAATCAGTTTTTTGAACATTTTTGAAATTGTAGCTATCTTTCAAATAGGGTGATAGTAATAAACTTCATGTCTAATTTCTGATTTATAAATTGGTGTAATTATAGAACGCTGCCGCGTATTTAAAAAGTCAGAACTATCAAGTGAGCGATTAAAAGTTATTTTTAAAGGTTATTTTATTTATTTATTATTATATTTTTAAAGGTACCACTTTTATATACTAAAATAATAATAGTTATGTCTTGTCGAGTGGCAACATTCTAAAATTCACGGATTAGTATCGGATTAGAAGCATGCAGTAAGTGTTGTGGAAGCAGTATTTCTTTAAAGTGTGCAGACTCCGGTAGGTACATTAGGTATTAATTTTCAAGATTTGCAAATTAAAAAAACATGTTTTCGATCGAAAGGGTAAATTCGTTCTTGTCATACTTTACTGCTCAAATGTTTGCTGTACATATTCGCCGGAAGTGCATAATTTGTAAATTAGATTCCACTTTTACATAAAATCTTAAGTCTCTAAGGATATGTTTCTACCTTACCTAAGTATGGATTGCTGTATGTATGGATCATTGAACACTGCCTTATTTAAATTAGTTAGATCATATTTCTAAAATTGTCGTTTATTTTTCCATTGAAGTTTCCTCGTAAGGCAATGTCCCTTTGTTTGAATTGATTTATAGATGCAATCATGCATTTCAACCTTTATTTCTACCCTTAATAAATATAAAATTCCATTGCACTAACTGCTTTTACCTGTTACACAATAAAACAACCGAACAAAAAATGATCAGCAACCGAAAGATTTGTTTAGAAACCAACAAAAACCAAACGAACAACTGAAGAAATACGAACCCTCACACAAATCGAAGTGCATTCAAGCAGAAAAAAAAAAATACAAAAAAAAAAAAAACAAGTAATGGGAATCCTTAAAACGTCCTATTATTCCACTCAAATAGTGTTCATGTTCGTTTTGTATCTATAGACACCCTCAGATAATTCAAGGAAAATGGGTCCTCTGAAAAGACTTTACACAAAGGACCAAACCCATACATACCTACACAAATATATTCCGCCACAGTCGAATTTCCTATAATTTATCCGAGACAATAATAGATTTGGCATCCCAATAAATTTCAAAAAGTGCCCCATAAGAATTTCAGCACCTGCTCTCTCACACAAACACCAATTTCTTTTTTCCTTTCCACTGTAGAGTAGATGATATTTGTTATGGAACCCACACACATGTCATTCTTATCCCTATTTTCCTTCTATCTCTGATTTAAAAATTATTTTTCTTTTGAAAATCTGAAGGACAACATATGTGTTACATAGGTTCCGACAGGACAAAAGACTTTGCAACATTCGTGTGAGTTGTGTTTTTCTAACAAAGCAAAAACATTCTGTTTTTTTTTCTCTTCAAATTAGATCAACACCCGAGGCAAGTCCTGTGCAACGTGGGTGCTTTAGAAAATGGTTTTCCAGGCCATCCCTACCATTTGTAATTGGAATTCTAGCACTGGGTGGCGTTGCCTGTACTCTAGGTGGCATTGTTTTGGGCTCTACTGGACTAATCGAACATTCAACACAATATTTAAGTGCGGCTCTCCTCATGATTGGAATTGGAGTGTCCCTGTTGGTGATATCGGGTGCAATCTGGAGACTCAGCATACCGGACGAGGCCGATGAGTGTCCCTGCTTCAGGCACTTGGAAACATGTCGCAATTGCAACAGTCCCTATTGCAATAATCGAATTCTTCCCGGGGGCTACCACATGTATCCGGAATTCCAGCATCGTCCTCCGCCACCATCGTATTTGACCAGTTTGAATGAGTGTGCCGTTGGGTAAGGAACATACACAAAAGAAACTCATTAAAAACATTTTCTAAAAATAATAAATTCTATTTCCAGATTACTTTTCCATCGGGACATGACCAACACCCTGGCTCAACATCCCCAGTTTCGAATCAATACTCCTCCACCCTTGTACAGATCTACAAACTCGTTAAGGTAAGACTAACTGCATTTGTATCCCTAATAACATATCGAATTAACCTTTATTGTTCTGTGCTCTCTCCCTCCCTTCAGTGTCTTTGTGCCAGTCAATGGTCAAATGGGAACAGCAACGTCTGGAAATTCTCAATCGACCACACAAAATACTGTGGCTCCAGCTAGCAATACGACTTTGAATGTATTTGAAAGTCCAGTGCCGAAGGAGATGACATACCTAGAGTTGGACTGAACCTAACGAACTTCCATTGTGCTCAAGGAGAGAGGCTTTCAATTGACTCACCACATTATACCTACATATGTACAATAATTATAATTAGAGTATTATTTGTGTACCAATATACATGACTGATATTCCACAATATAGTATACCTTAATTCTGGTATTTATAAATATAAACAAAATAACTAGAAAAATATTTTTATATCTAAAAAAGCTTTAAATTCTGTTTAAAGAAAGGATTTTGCAAATTAATGTTGTCTCAGAATGAAGAGTTGTTGTAAATATCTATGAAGTATTACAAGTATTTTTTTATATATTAAAGTTAAGTTTTTATATTTTTGCAAATATTTCCTACTAATAATATTACTAACCAAACATATTGTACAAAATTTGCTCTTTAGAGTTCTAAAATCGAATGAAATAATCAGGAATTTTAAGATAAGTTAATAAAATAAAATCGAAGTACTCCATGTTCTATGGTATTTTTTAGGGATTTTTTGTATCATATGTGGAAGCCCTTAGTAACAAGAAAGATAAGTGAAGGTTTTGCATGTTCGAAATGTATTCAAGGTCCAATATGGCAAATATAGGATTTCCGCATAAAAGTTCTTAACAAAATCAAAATTTTATCCTCTACAAAAAAAAAATAGATTTAAGAAATCGTACACTTACGAACGAATTTGTATGTTGGAGGATTTCCTCAATTACAGTTTTAATCGACTTCTTCAATTGAGTCAAATTCCCTGGTTAAGTTTTGAACTCCACCTTGCTGGGACCAAATCATGCTGAAATGGATGCGCAGTTCTGGATAAAAGAAAATTTCTTCAATATACATATTTATATAAAGGACGCCACTGACAGTTAAGGACTATTCACACGAGAGAGGCCAACGACGGACGAATGAGCGAACATTCGCCCATTTTGACATATCCTTTACATGCATTTTTACTTGCGATTTATAGGTACCATAAGGCAAGTTATGCATTCGTAAAAAAAATCGAACTCGGCATTTTGACCAAAGTTGACATTACGATGATAGCGAAGACTAAAAAAGTGGGTCTCGCAATTCTGTCTGTCTGTCTTTCTGTTCGACTATAGCCTAAACGGCTCGGCCGATTTTCGTCAAATTTGGTAAATATCACTTTTAATTTTTTCCCCTCACACATTTTTTTCTTTTTTTTTAAGACCAAAAATAACGGTACCTGCCATACGAATTTTTTTCAAAATTTTATAAATATTTTTTTTCTCAAAAACTGTTCGACAGATTTTAAAAATAAAAATACAAAAAAAAAATTCATTTATTTAGTTAAAGCTAGGTAATGGTTAAAAAAAATTTCCGATAAATGGTTATTGAGGGTACAGTACAACCGATTTCGATAATTTTTTTTTGCTAAAGCTCCCCTAAAACATAAATAGAATTGTGTACTCAAATTTTCAAAAATTTTTTTTTGGATTTTTAAAAAAACTTCAAAATTTTATTTTCAAAACTCAATATTTCGAAAACCACATGCTAGATTTTTTTGAAACTTGATAAATAAAAGTTTCTTAATATAATCTACAAGATGTAATAAAAAAAAAATTGTTTTACCTAAAAATAAAGGTACCTACCATACAAATGCTAAAAAATTCAAAAAAATGGTTTTTCGAAAACGGCGCCTAGAATTTTGATAAAATTTTGTTTCTTCCAATTAATTTTTATGATCTTTAAATTAATAAAAAAAAATTTGAAATTAAGATATTACAGCTTGTACCTACCATAGAACCATTTTTTCGAATTTTGAATTATCATTACCCACGTAATGGATCCTAATGAAATTTCTTATAGAGAAGATTCTAAAAAGTCATAAGGAAATTGCATTTAAAAACTTTAAAATAAACATTTTTTGAATTTTTGAAAAAAAAATCTATCTTTTCTTTTTTTGAAAATTCGATACCTCCGAAACGGCTCAATATTTTTTTTTGTAAATTTAATTTTTATTCGAACAATAATAAAAACTTTAAATTGGCGTACCAAAATTTTTTCTTAAAAACCTTTTAAAAAGTTTGTATAACATTCGTTTTTAAAATTCCCAGTCTATTACATAGGAGCAAGTTCGTGCGACCCAGTCGTGCATTTTATTTTTTTTATTCGTCGCGAATGGCGTTTACTTAGACAACTTAGAATGATTTTGAGGTTAGTCGCGCACGAACAATTCATTCGTTGCAGTGTGGATTGTTTGTGGAACGCAAATAGTGTTTGACAGTTCGTAGCAATTATATTGCAATTCGCGACGACCAATTTATTTTCTCAAATTTCTCTCATATTAACTTATATGCTTTAAATCCCATTTGTTTGTTTATTCGTTGGTCGTTGGTCGCTCTCATGTGAGAATAGTCCTTTACTGGCCACTTTACTTGAAGGCCACTTAACTCAAACTTAAATCACTTAAAGTCACTTAAATCCAGTTTAAATTTTTTTTTGACACGTATTCGACCATGGATAAAAATTGAGGTTTCATCACTTGAAGGCAAATTCTCATTGTTCACCAAATCTTAGTTGAACGTAGTCAGAGCGGTGACAATGTCGTTGCATACAACGATGACATCATTCTAATGGTTTTGCGAAAATGTGTCCTTAAATTATGCGAGCTCTTCGAGTGACCCTTGGTAAACTCAGTAATTGGGCGACAAGCTGTGGACTTAACGTTAACCATCTGAAGCCAGAACTTGTGTTGTTTACATGAAAACGCAATATTCCCAAGATGTACCCGGCAACGAATAACGAAACTCCGCCTCAGGTTGCGGATAATAATAAATATGTAATCGTTGCACTTGATCGTAAACTAAACTGGAAAATATTAAGTAAAGAGGAAAAAAATGTTTAATTGCTTTCTACATTGGCAGTCGAATTTTGGTTAAGAAATGGAGTGTCAGCTCCAGTACCATTCACAGCCATATTAACCCCAGTTCTAACGTACGTATGCTTGGTCTGGTAGCCAGGCTTAAGATAACGAAATCAATCGAAAACCCATGATAAAAATTCAGAGACCTACACGAACCAAATTTGGTAGTCATATTGAAGAAAAAGTAGGTAGAATTGAAGAAAGGGTGATCAATATACGGTCAATGAAACCTATCCGTTGTTTTGAAGAAAATTTTGTTATATTCAAGAATTATTGTCATTTTGAAGAAATGCATAAAATTTTTCGTTATGGTGTTAAATCCACAAAATTTTGTGAAATTGATTAAATTTCATAATTCTTTCTTGAAGTAGTAGGTATCCTTTATGAAAATTTCCTCAAAAAATGATTTTTTTTTAAACTGGTTTTATTTTTTTTCTTGCTTTAAGTTAAAATACATATTATATACATAGTAAAAAAAAACTTTTAATACAAATTTGTCTTTTCGAATAATTGCTTCATCAAAAATTAACAAACTGTTTTCGTAGATATGACAGAATTTCATTGGTTTGAATAAAATACTTAATCATTCATCATTTGAAGAAACCTCATTCATTTTGAATATTCAGTCTTCAATATGAAGACAAATACTATGAAAAATTGTTGATTTGAATAATTGATTCTTCAAAAATTAACAAAATATTTTCTTCAATATCACCTACGCGATTTGGTTCAGTGTACGTATATTGACACAACCAGTGCTTTTAGAATGACACTAGCTTCGCTCGATTTGGTTACGAAAGAGGTGGTGGCAAAAAGGGCTTTAAGACTTAAACAGTTTAATAATTAGAAGAGGGCACTACGGCCATAGAACTATAATGCATTTCACAAACATATACATTCAATCAGACTACGTTACACGACACATAGGTTTTAACCCATCAGTGGCAATAACAGATATTCAAACAAGACGAGTTTGGAATGAAAACTGGATCATTAATATTAATCATGTTTCGGTTTTTACAGACGCTTCCGAGACATACGGGGGAGGAGGATCATGCATCTACTCAGATAACCCACCTATAAACAGATCAATAAAGATTCCAAATTTCTCCAGCGTATTGCAAGCAGAATATCTTACCTCATGGAAATTAGTAAATAGCAATATCGATATCAACGTAAACAGCGAGTTGGGTATTAGAGCTATTTCCTCAATCACTATAAAGTCAAAATTAATAGATTGTTGTAATGATATTTCGGAGTGGAATGAACATAGTAAAAACGGGTTGACCTTTTGATCCAAAAAAAATTATCGAAAATGCGATATATTTAATTTTTTATAAAATATCGGTTAATTTGCACATCTCTGCCTAAAATTTATATCCATCACAATGTGTCGTCGCATTCCTGTAAAATTTCTTCCGATGAAAGCTACTTCGAACCGAAATTGAATTTCCGACGCAGGATGCGTTGCGGAGAAAGTTCCGTTCCGACGGTTACTTCGATAGGGCCGAGAAAAGCAGCACTCGGAGAATATTTTTTCTTTGAATTGGATAACATCTCTACCATGCCACTAAAGAATTCCGGTAGGACTTTTGCTTCATTTGACTTAAATAAAAGTCCCGATTTTATTTCGGGCTTTAGATCCCATTCTAATAGAACACAAATCCAATCGCCTGCACCATCGTCTAAAAAGGCTAAAAGTTTTTCAAAAGGCAAAAGGTCAATCGGTGACTTGCTTTTAATGCATAAAGATCATAGATCGCCTCATATGGAATGACCATATTTTCGACATCGCGAAATATTTAGGTTTGGTTTTCTTCAAAGATGTCCCTACTTGTCTGGCTGTAGATAATATATAAGTCCAAAGCTTAACTCGATTGATTTACTTTGATTATATGACAGGTTAGACTCTGGGTCTGGGGTACCATTATGTTTTGTTTTCTACTATTTTATGGGTATTTGTATACAAAATCAAAAAGGCTATTTAGTTGCTCTCCAAGAGAAATTTAATACTCTTTAGAATGCGCATCCGTAATCTCTTGCATCTAACATCGGAATTTGATCAAGTAATTTTATAATGTTTAATGAGATGCGGGCTAAATTTTAATATTTCGTCTGGTAATTTATTGTCAATTAATACAAAACTGTTCTATAGAACACCAAAACCTATGCACATCGGTATATATTTTTAACTGGTTCTCCATGTCCCTAATGCCCACATTGTTTTAATTATTGTTTAAAGGGAAGTCAAAACTCTTTAAAAACATCATTATAGTGCATTTGAAAGTCATTTATATATGTTGCAGTCCCGTAAACTCAATCTTTCGATTTAACTGATGTTTTTATATTTCTTATGCTTCATTAATTTTTTAAAACAATGAAAGCAAGTATGTACCAAACACAAGTTTTTTGAATAGTTACCAAAAATGAAATCCATCGAAAATTAAATTCTCTAAATTTACTGGAAATCTTCAAAACATTGATAAATATTTCAAAATATTGGAGAGCTGCAATGGATAGATATCTTCACTTCGAAACCCACCTATACAGTACATCATAACAGAAAACCACTATTTAAATCAATACCCTTTGGGACTACTTATGAGAAATGGAAGTATGAATATCCTCATGACAGTAATTTATGAACAAACATATACATTATGAAGGTAGGTTCAAATTTATATTGAAACATTCGAAATTCCAAAAGAAATTGGCATCGTTCAATACCCGAGTTTAATGAACACATAAATGTATGTTTGTATAGGTTTACCCACTGTGGGTCGACTTCGGCACTGACATAAAGAGCTTTACTACCATGTATCATGTATGCGCATTATGACATGGAAGTCAATTTGTTTTCAGGGGACAAAAGTCGATCGATATCATGTTTCAGGAATAAACCAACTCTCCACCATCCCACCGATTTGTGAACCCAAAAATTATCCTCAGTCTTTTGTAGAAAGCCCGAATTCGTCGAGAATTCGATTTCAGAATTTTCAACCTCATTCACAATTCTGCCTCGACAGTGCTTCAAGGGAGCAGCAATCTCACTATAAAATAAAGGACAACCGATTCCGGGCAAATATACACACATGCACATACGAATATGTATATTCATATATATGGGGCAATAGAAAACAGAACTTCTCTTAGTCAAGTCTATGTGTGTTGACAGTTAAACTTTTTGTGCCTTTTTGCAGGATAGTTTGGTTATAATGGTTGCACACTTTGGAACATCAGAGTGAATTTTAAACAATAGGGCCGCAGTAATGGCGATGAAGGATAGGATGGGAATAGAATACACGGTCCCAAAAATGCCCCTGAGGAAATGTTCGAACCAATGGAAAACATCAAACGTGTGTTGAATTTTCGAAGTTTTAATTGACAGACGATGCTTTTGTTTCAATAAGGAGACAATGGATTGCCTTCAATGGCAGATAGCGAATGAAATTGATTTTAGCAGCAAGTTCGAAAAGATATACATAAACATCGTTTCTGTTTTTGGTAGTCATTGAAACAGAGTAGCTAGGTTTGATAATAAAATAGGCTTTATCTTTTTGAAATGGGAAAGTGTGGAGTGGACTAGAAAAACTCACTGATGATGGATTATTAGTTGTATTTTGTATTATTCAACTTAGTGTTATTATAAAGCTGGCATATCCATCCATAATCAAAAAGCCTAATGTAAGGCTTCCGTTCATGAATTTCAAACTTCAGATACATTGAGTCGTACCTATGCAAAAATATGAGTTTCAGTTGTTTATTGGCTTGAGAACTTTTTTAATTTGGTATGAAAACTTAAACGGAATGCGAATGATCTCATATAATGAGCTTGAAAACAAAGTTTTGAGATTGATCTTGTATAAAGAGCATGATATGTGGCAGTACTTGCTTCGAAATGCAAAAATATTAGACATATCAGCAAACGGATACAAAACTGGATTTATAGACAAATTGATATTAAGCTATTTTACAATCCTTGGCCTATAGACATACACGCTACTTTTTAGGTATATCCAAGGAAATAAATCTGAAGCCGTTCAATCGAGAGGGCACGATGGCCAATCAAAATAAAAAAAGCGATATTATCCGATCAAAAAAAATATCACTCAGGAAAGCTTTCTGAGTTGTGGCTCCATCTTGTGGGAACCACAACTCTCAATTATTTTCTATCTCTGGGGTGCCAGCACGTAACTTGGTACAATCGAGCTTAATCGATACAATCGAGCCTCGGCAGTACCTATTTTGGTTCAATCGAGTGTCCTCGATTGTATCGTCAGATTTGGCAGCACACAAACTTGAAAACGAGGTTTGAAACAAAATTTTTTACTCGACAGAAAAAAGTTATCGTTGGCAGTGATTTTTTTAAGAAATAGCATGAAAAAACAAAAAAATGTCAATAAATAAGAAACAGACCCAAGTTTCGAACACTTTTATGAGTTTTCACCATGATTTAGCCATAGGAATGCTTAAAAATACCCAAGGCAGGAAAAACAGAAATTTTCTTACAAGTTACATACCTAATATAAAATATACTAAAAAGTAAAAAACTTCACTTAAAAAGCACGGGCCGAGGTACATGCATGATTTTAGCATTAAGTACTTCCTCATCTTCACTTTCCAAATCAAAAAATATAAGAAGAATACCAATTTGACATTTCACTTCATAGTTCACAATGATATTTTTAAATGGAAAAAACTCGTCTCAAATTACGTGCTGCCAAAAATAATTTGTTTCGAGTTGACCTACGATCGACATTGCTCGATTGTATCAAGTTACGTGCTGGCACCCCTGGTCTTAAAAATATTTCATCGCTTCCCGGTATTGAAAGCTATTCACTATAACATTTGACGTTCAATAATTATTTTTGAATTTTCGAAGCTCAATATTCTCTAATTTTGTGTATACACGTCGTTGTTCTCTCCGAACAATTCTTGAAAACTTCAAGCATACTAAATGCGCACTTGTGAATTATTTGTTTTCAACTAACGAGTGATTTTTTAAGAGCTATTGGAAATTTAAAAAAAGGCACATAAAATTCAGAAAAATTCATGAAATCTTTATTTGAATCGACAGTACGGTTTATATTTCATGTTTTAAGATTATTTCATGCAAATGTTGGCCGCGCCTGTGCCTCAAATGGTCCATCCGCTTGGTCCAATTTTGGCATACTGTTTTATACCGGTATCTCACGAATAAATGGTTCAATGTTGGCTTCCAGTGTGTCAACCGAAGCGGGCTTGTCTCTATAGACATGAGCCTTAACAAAGCCCCACAAAAATTAGTCTAGAGGCGTTAAATCGCACGATTAAGGCGGTCAATTGGCCGGCCCCAAACGTGAAATAAACTGTTCACCGAACTCGCCTCTCAATTGGTTCATAGTTACGCGTGCTGTGTGGCATGTGGCACCGTTTTGTTAAAACCACATGTCATGCAAGTCAAGTTCTTCCGTTTTGCTCAAAAAAAAGTTTGTTATCATCACACAGCAGCGCTCACCATTTACAGTAACGTTGCGATTCGCATCGTTTTTGAAGAAATACGGCCCAATGATTCCTCCAGCCCATAATCCGCACCAAACAGTGACTTTTTCTGGATGCATTGGTAGCTCTTGCAATGCTCCTTCCTGCTCTTTACTCAAAATACGGCAGTTTTGCTTGTTCACGTATCCATTCAACCAGAAATGAGCTTTGTCGCTGAACACAGTTTTTCGATAAAAATGTGGATCTTCGGCCAACTTTTCAAGAGCCCATTTAACGAAAATTCGGTGTTGTAGTAGGTCGTTAGGCTTCAATTCTTGCACCAGCTGTATTTTGAAAAGCTTCATACCTAAATTCTTCCGCAAAATTTTCCACATAGTGGAGTAACAGAGGCCCAATTGCTGCGAACGGCACCGAATCCATAATTCACGGTCATCACTAACACTAGCCGATACAGCTGCGATATTTTACTCAGTTCGCACTCTACGTAGTACGTAAGCGTGTTGGTGGTTTATTGTCCAAAAATGTAAATTTGGTGCAAAATTTAGTCACAATAGCCCGAATAGCCGCCTCAGTAGGTCGTTTAAACTGACCATAAAATTGAAAAAGAGGCGCGATTAACTTTCTTAACAGAGCATGCATTTTAATAGATAGGTAGGTTAAAGTGGCCGTCATTAAAGCATCTGAGATCTGACACACTCAGACCAGTAGAGGTCCATTGTGATGCCACGATCTAATAGGGAATAAAAAGGTTCTCTATTAGTTAAAACCATTTGGAGCTTCTGATGAAGCGAAGGAGACTTTTGATGTCTATGTTTATGAGATCGCTTGGTTTATTAAAGAAATATTCTCATAGATGAAGTTTGCGTCTGTAAGAGAGAGCAGGGCATGTACAAAGAAGGTGTGAATTGTTTCCTCTTCCTCCTCGTCCAAGCAACTCCTGCAAAAATCGTTTGATAGTACACCGAGTCGTGCGGCGTGTCTAACAATAAGACAGTGTTAAGTTATGACACCTACTACGGAGCTGATCTGAGATCTACCGAGGGACAATAAACACTATGACCGCTTCACGTCTAAGTTGGACCAGATTTGTTTGGTCGCCAAGCAAGTGGTAGTATTAGGCCATCTTGTGTTTGATTGTTCCAGAGCAATTCGCTTCAGCGTAAGTTTACTTGTAGCTATAGGCATACCTATATTTACTCGTCGGGCAAGATAGGCATTTCCGTTCTAATTCTGGCGAGTTCGTCAGCCCTGCAATTCCCCGGAATGTCCCTGTGACCCGGCACCCAGAATAGGTCCATCAGAGATGAACGACAGTCTTGGGCTGTAATGGAGTTTGAAGAGACTGATGCGAGGGATTTCGAAGCAGCCTGACTATCTGAGAAGATACGGATACCCGTGCTAGATACCACGTTTTCTTTAAGCTAAGACAATACTTCCTTTATCGATAGAATTTCCGCTTGGAATACGCTACAATGGTTTGGTAGGCGGAGTAGGCGGAAGGAGAGACTACGGTTTAGTCCATCTGAGTATACTCCACAATCCATTCCGGTTTCAGTTTTCGATCCATCTGTATAAAAATGTACAGATTTTTCTGGCTGGATTGAATGCTTTAAACTTGGAATAAAAATTTTGACAGCTTGTCAGTTTATGTGAATGATATCAACCAAAAGCAAAGGATTATAACTAATATCGTAAAACATTCCTTTTTTTATGGATGTCTTACTCACCAATTCCTCTTTGCAACAATCATTTTCCCAGACATGAAGTAACTATTGGAAATTTTGATTATTGTTTCACAAAAATGAAACAAAATATCGAACTATAGAAAATTGTCAAAGCAATCACAATAATTTTGCTTAATAGAACTAGAGCCAGAAATGGATTTAATGATTTGGTAACTTTTTTGTTAAGAAAGTTTAATCATGCCACGTAAGTTAATCCTTAGCTTCAAGTTGTCCGACAGGTGCGACTTTAAGGGACCTTCACGAACAAAAATTATATTGGTTTTCGTATTCTTGTCATTAAAGGTTAATTTCTTAAAACAGTAAGATAGTCTCCACATAGCTGGACTTAACTGGTGAGAAAACTAATACGCCTTGAAACATTCAACACTATCTAGGCAATAAGACGCCTATATATTAAGTCCATAAGTTACATGAAATGGTGTAGAATATATAGATTATAACTTCCGTTGGAAAATTGACAGTTCTGATCAATAATCAAGAATAATAAACATCTATGTGTACTATCGTTTAACGAATTTCTTAGAACTCTGTTGTTCAATAATTATTGTTACCGAAGGCCTTCAATCAATTTAAATAAACAAACAACGAATGTTTTCATTATACGCTAATTATAATGCAAGTCCATCCGCTCAAAGTTGGGTCGAAACCCATAACTAAGGCATGTGTCTCACAGACTAACACCTTCTTCATGAAACCCTCCGATTTCCGAGATGTGCTTTATGCAAACCAATTTTCAAGGAAAACAAATTAAAATCCTCCAATCCGTGACACCAACTTGCTCATCCTTCTGCTTCACACAATATCCCAAACATCAAATCACAATTTTCTTCCACACGGATACCCCTTTACCCCAAGGCTTTCCTCAGCCATGGAAATAAATGGAGGGTGGCGGGCTTGATTATTTAAATAAACTTTACTTCTATTGTCCGTGCGTGCGTCGTCGCGTCACGTCGCGTCGCTTCGTTCGGTTTGGAATTTTACTCTCCTCTGAATCTGGAACGGAACAATATTCTTCATCTTCATACAAATCGTTCTTATCTCTCGCCATCGCCATCTCAACGCCCAGGTCTTTCAGTGGGTTTTCCGCTTATAGTTCTGTGTTAACTTTTCGCTTCTCGCTGACTTTAATGCGCTGCTGTGTTGGAAATGGAATTATATTGTCTCAGAAGTGGAATAAAATCTTTTCTTACTCTTGTTCCTGTTCTTTCTACATTCTTCATTGTCGTCGTTATCAACGTACAACGTCCCAAAGGCAGGATACGACTTAACGGAGTGGAACGTGCAGGGTGAATATAATTGAATTTATCAACACGTTTCTTTGTCTTCGCAATGAATTACTCATCTTTTCTCTTATCTAGCTGCCCGAGCCCGAGCCCGGCCCGACCTATCACAATTATTTTTGTTCCTTTTTCTGGATGAAGAGAAGAAGTCTGATATTTTTGCTTCCTAGGCGCCCCACTCGCTATTTGCTTTCCAGAATAAGAACAAGGATAAAGACTTAAGTTTGAATTTGAGTCTATTTGTATTTGTGCGCTTGAATTGAATTTTCACAAATTTCAATATTTACACACGAAGTAGGTGATGGGCAGATTTTCCACAGAATGATAAGATTTAATGGAGAATTATCTTGTCGTGTATGGGAATATAAGGAATTTAATGGAGGACCAAGACAGAGGGGAATGGCAGGAAAATACAATTGAAGGAGAAAATTAAAAGCAATTTAGTGGCAAGTCTTTGACTATGGAGCTCTGAGGAATAGGGGTGTCTACCTAGTCACTCGAATTCGGAATCCTATTGCGGAGATCCAATTAGTTGTTTGCTGGTTGTATGATTTTGCATATAAATCGGCTATAGGATATACTTAAGCGCTATAACGAAGGAATGAAAGTCAATTTAATCTCTCACTGCCTAAAATAATAACATATTTTTAATAAAATAAAAAACGCCCAATTCAATTGAGCTTAGAACATAAGTTGTGGACTAAAGCTCATTAACAGAAAATGTCTATGTTTTAGAAAAATAAAATGCACGACTGGATCGCACGAACTTGCGCTCTTATGTAAAAGTACTTTGGAATTTAAAATACATTTTATTAATATAAAACTTGGATTTCATGAGATAAAAATGTTCAAATGCATTAAATTGCCTTCTGATTTTTAGAAAACCATGAATTTATGCAAGCAAAGGTCAAAAATCGTTTTATTATTAAATTAATTTTTGTATATAAGAAATTTCTTTAAGATTTTTCAAGAATAAAATTTGGGATGCCAAATTGAAGTATATAATAGTATAGATTTTAGGAAAGAATTCCAAAAAATAATCGTTCACACGTTTTAAAAATATTGGTTTTTCAAAAAAAAAAAAAAAAAATTTCCAATATTTTTATATACAATATTATTGTAAGCTTAAGGGGACTCCTGCTTAAAAAAAATTGGTTAAAATCGTTAGAGCCCTTATTGAGAAAATCGAAAATCACAAAAACCGTTCTATGACAGTTGCTGTAAAATTTTTTTTTTCGACCAAAATGTAGTTCATGCTCATAATAGTACACCAATTTTTTTTTTATCAAAATCGTTAGAGCCGTTTTCGAGATAAACTAGATTTTGAATAACGGTCGTATGGTGGGTACTTTTAGTTTCGGAGCTAAGAAAAAATCAATTTCGCCTCTAGGGAATCACCCAAGACCCTTAAGTACCGAGTTTGAAGAAAATAACTCCAGCTAAGGCCTTAGATCGAGGTACAGTCATATAGTTACACAGGCATACAGACATACAGATAGACGGACGGAATTGCCGGACCAACTTTATTCGTCCTGGCTATCATCGTAATGTCAGCTTTGATCAAAATCTCGAGTTCGGTTCTTTTTTCCAAATGCAGAACTTGCCCCCTAGTACATTTATCGCAAGTAAAACTGTTGGTACGCCAATCTTAAGTTTGTATTCTTATGCTAATACAAATAAAATTTCAAAAAGTAATTTATTATCCCGAATTTCGATATCGAATTTTCAAAAAAATCGACGAAATGGTTATCGAAATATTGAAATCAAAAAATACAAAAATTGAAAAATAATACTATTCAAACTTTTAAGGTGCTTCAGAATAAAAAAATATCAAAATCCGTTTAACAGTTTCCGCGAAAATCGAAAATCTAAACAAATGTTTCGGTGGGAGTTACAATTAATACTTCTTTTTCGGAAAACATTTGTCAACCATACCTCTGTTCGACTAAATGAAGTTTTTAGAAAATTTTGTGTAAAAACTGTTTGAAAAGTTTTTGAGAAACAAAATATTTTATATAAATTCGAAAAAAAAATTTATGGCAGGTATTGTTATATTTATTTAAAATAGATATCCACAAAGAACAGACAGAATTTTGCGAGATTCACTTGATTAGTATTCACTATCATAGTAATGTTAAGTCGGATCAAAATGTCAAATCAAAAAAAATCAAAAGAAAACACCTTCATAGAAAAATCCCATAAAAATAAAACTTTCAACAAACCAATCTTTTTCACTAAAGGCTCTAATGATTTTGAGCAATATTTGTTTACAGGAGCTTCAAATTTTAACTAATATTTATCATCATCATCGACTCGAAAACCGGGTTCCGGTCCTGGCCTCTTTCAATAAGTCTCTCCACCTATCCCGGTCTCCAACCGACGCCATCCAGTTGCGCACCCCAAGGCTTCGGGCGTCCTGGTCTACGCCATCTCTTCAGCGCAAGCATGGTCTACCACGCTGTCGTCTACCATAGAATGTACCACAAAGAACTTTTCGAGCAGGTTCCTCTTCGCTCATGCGAGCTAGGGGCCCTGCCCACCGGAGTCTACCGAGCTTAATTTTTGTCACGATATCTGCCTCTAGGTAGATTGCGTACAGTTCATGATTGTACCGTCTCCGGAATCGTCCTTCCTCACATATGGGGCCAACAATTATTCTCCTTCAGACTTTTCTCTCGAACGCAGCTAAGAGGTCGGAGTGCCTTTTGCTAAGCACCCAAGTCTCGGATCCATATGTGAGTACTGGCAGGACCATGGTCCTGTACAGCAGCAGTTTTGAAGTTATGGTGAGATTTCTGGATTTGAAGAGCTTTGACAGACTATAGTATATAGGATCTGTTGGATTTGAGAAGCCGCCCGCGTATTTCTTCTTCTATATTGTTATCGGCTGCTACTATTGACCCAAGGTATTTAAAGGATTGCACCACTTCAAATTCGTGCTCCGCAACCTTGATTGTTTGACCAACTGTTCCGCTCGCATTAGACGGCACCATGTACTTTGTTTTACCTTCACTAATGTGCAGCCCCAGATTTTGTGCCGCCTGCTCGATCTGGATGAAGGAATCGTGTACAGCTTGTTTGGTTCTTCCGATGATGTCGATGTCGTCTGCGTAAGCCAGTAACTGGCTGGACCTGTTGACGATGGTCCGTCTTGCTGCCGTGCCAGAGTCACGGATTGCTTTCTTCAAAACCAGGTTGAAGAGGAGGTAGACCAAACTGTCCCCTTGTCGGAGTCCATTAAAGATGTTGATTGGTCTGGATAGCAATCCGGCTATTTTTACTTGGCTTGTTACGTTGGTCATGGTCAACCTACATAGTCGTGTCAATTTATTTGGGATGCCGAATTCTCTCATGGCTTTGTAAAGTTCTACCCTGGCTATGCTATCATAGGCGGTCTTAAAGTCTATAAACAGATGGTATGTTGGGATGTTAAATTCTAGACATTTTTCCATCGCCTGCCTAAGGGTAAATATCTGATCAGTTGTTGATTTGCCTGGAATGAAACCACACTGATATTGTCCGATAACGGTTTTAGCGTATGGAGTTATCCGGTCTTGTATGATAGAGGAGAGTATCTTATAGGCGGTACTCAACAACGTGATACCTCTATAATTGCTGCACGTTGTGACATCTCCCCTCTTATGTATGGGGCATATTATACCTTTTCGCCAGTGTTCGGGCATTTCTTCCTGCTCCCATACGTGCACTATAATATCATGAATTGCGGGTTGTCGTCGTGAGATCAGTCTGTTTCCGAGGCTTGTTGTCGGTCTCGTTATTTTTTTAGTTTTAAGGGACAGGGAGTTAACCTGTCGCCAACCTGAGGAAACAGCCTGATCATATTAGCTAAACCTTTTTAAAATACTTGTTTCTAGCGGCCGCCGCGGAGAGGCTATGATCACACTTCCACCAGTCCCGAATAGTTACGGCACGTGCATGTTTTCGTATGCTACATGTTATTCCCCCTATTCGTCTGATAGCTGACCGCCATATATAATTATATTCGAAACAATATTTTTTTTTTGATTTTTGAAGATAATACTAAAATTTTCGTTCTGAAAAATCAATGTATTCAAAATGAGTAAACGATTAGTTTTTTTTTAATTACATATTTCCTAAAATGTTTATTATTAAATACTTAAAATTGACATCCCAATTTTTTTTAGAAAGGTCTTGAAGAAATATATGAATTAAGAAATTAATTTAATATCAAAATGATTTTTTAGACTTTGTTTGCATAAGTACATAAGTACTTTTTAGAAATCAGATGGCAATTTAAAAATTTCAAAGTACTTTTACATAGCAGCATCCAGTACGTGCAATCTAGTCGTACATTTAATTTTTGTGTCCACTAAAGCTTGTAATTTCGTTTCTGTTTGCTAGGGAAAATTCTCTTTTCCAATTCCATGATTAATATGTAATAATAAACGTAATGTACTTTCCTGATTCCTCTCCACGTCCAAACTTCAGGAAGTTAGTTTAAAAAATGTATCCTCACGAATAATGTTAGTTGAGATAAAAATTCTCTATAGCTTGTCGAAAGTATATTCTTTGTTTTTTGTTTCAGTACCTAGGCAACTCTAAGTTAACTGGAGAAAAACTATGAAAATGCGATTAAAAAACAAGAAAAATTATATCACTTAGAATTACAAAAATGTTTACTTAAGCTAATGCAAACTTTCACTCCAACAAATGGATTTTAAAGCAGAGAAAAGAAAGTTGGCAATGATAAAATTGATAACTCACTTATTTAGACAAAAAATAAAACGCACTACTGGGTCCCTGGGAGTACATTCTCTCAAGATAAGTGAGATTCGTTTTTTAAATTGCTTTAACAATACTTATAGTATGGTCACTGAAAAATACATCGTAAACAGAAACGTAAATTTTTCAGGAGACACAAAAAACTTATTTAAGTGATGATTAGGCTTAGGAATTGACCAGATTTAAGTTGAAGCTTCGTTTATTGGTATATCTCGATGTCTAATAATAAGCTACTATTAAAAGTGCAATTTTAAATAAATCGCCTCGGTTACGGGAGACAAGACGTCTGTTTTTGTTTAGTTATGGCTTCAGAGGTATTTTATTATATCGGTTTACTAGGTGTTATCTCTTTGCTACCGGGTATATTTCTTGGTTACGAGGTGTCTTTTTGGCACGATTTACAACAACAGCACCATAAATGTTCATTTCGGTTTGTTATGATTTAAGAGATATTTTAATTTACTGGCTTGTGAGGTATTTTTCGTGGTAAGGAGGTATTTTGCATAATAAACATTGCAAAGACAAACAAATAGTCTTGGAATATGAGTTATTATACGTATTGTCTGTTCTAGCTATACAAATATTTAAATGGAACTGACGAGACTTTGTTCGTCACATCTAGAACATTCTTTACTTATGTCTGCATCGAAATCAAAAATTTGTTTTTTTTTTTTCATGTTAAGAGGTATTAGAACTATAGCGACGATATTTTCTTTACGTTCAAAATGGTAGCAGTTCAAGTAAAATAATTGTTATGTTCCATATTTTTCCTGCCCAGTAAAATCTCCAAACCACCTCAAACTTATAGGAAACTTTTGGTGTTATATAAAAACTAACTTGCTAGTATCAATCCAACGAACATAAATGGCCTTTGGGAAGCTTAAAGCAATCAAGGAAGTCAATACACGTAGATAAGGGTATGAAAACCTGATAAATTCGATGCAACACCGTTGTATAGTTGTTATTTTCTTCAAGGCAATGCAACTAAATATTAGATTAGTTTTCAAAGTAATTCTCATGATAAAATATTAAATTAACGTTGCTTCTTAATTCAAGGGTGTATCTTTATTGCGTTACCTTTTATTTTGAATTCATTTGAATAAATTGGAAAATATCAACTCAATTCAAATATTAAATTTGAAAATTTTATTTTTTTGGAAATTAAAGCGTTTTAGGAAATCCTTTTCCTAAAATATATAAAATTCCAAGTTTGAATTCAATTTTCTTAAATTGACTTACATATACCAATATTAGAATAAAATCGCTTTTCTGAATCTTATTTAATTTTTATTTGAACAGCTTCCACTTTCATGCTTCCCTACACTAATTTGTGCTCGAAAACCTTTTATTATTAGGTACATACTCAATATTTTACATCAGCAAAGTTACATGGTCTGCACTAACGATTTTATTATTGAACTAATACCATTAGGAACTTCCATTTTCATTAAGCAATTTTAGCTCGAAAAATGGCAATGGTAACCTCATACATACTTGTGTGTACTATACACTTATCAATTTCCTTTAATTCGATGAAAAAGCACTATTCGAACTATTCAATTTCATGGGATCAGAGAAACACTGAGAACTTACTCCAGGTCTTTAGTTTATAAAATGTAAAAGGTGGGAATTAATTTAACTTATGGTTTAGTTGTGCTCCATGGTTAATTTGTATGTCATGATAGTTCATTACTTTGATATTTGTTGTATATGCCAAATATTGAATTCGAAAGAATTATTTTTAAGTTAAATAAATCGAAGTAAAAATTTGAATACTTCCGCTATTAGTTATTATTACAGACAGAATAAACAAATTCATGACAACAACAACCCAGTGAAATAACCCAAATACCCGTGCTTCCTGACTTTCAGGGAAGAGTGTATATGGGGAGAATTTAGTTTATTAAATAAAAGATAAAAATGATTAAAAAATGAAAGATTTATTAAAGTTTAAATGTTTTTTATTGTTGTTCTCGCAAGGCCCGCTGTCTCAATGCGTAGGCTGCAACCTTCGAGTTTAATGTGTGGCTAAATTCTAGTTTTTCCTAATCATCCTTTGCTTATTTATACTGATTTTAAAGAACCAATTTCCATCCCCACCATTCAACCACTTGATATTGAAATTCGGCATTTCCATATGAAAATGCATTCTTACGCAACCTCATATGAAAAGAGCGTTTTCATCATAATTCCCAACATCCGTTGCCAACACGCATTGACACCAAATCAATATTGCATTATTATTATTGCCTAAGAGTTCAATGGATCATATTTCATTTATACTGGCCCAATACAAAACATATCCAATAGATACACGTATCCATTGTAGTTCCAGATACACACAGTCAATATAGTGACCTAGTGTATTGAAGTGCCATATGATGTCCATAGAACCCAAAAACAATGCATGTGCATAATTGTCATTCTTACTTTGCCTTACTTTTGGAACCTTCGTTCGTACCGGCTCATGTTATAGTCGTAGCTATAGTTATGACACAGAGCTGGCGACAATTAATTAATTGCCGTGGTGTTAGGTTTCACCAAGTGGGCTCTCGAAGATGACACATTAATGTGCCGCAGTGTTGTGGATCGGTTGCGCGAATTACAAAGAAAGATGATACCGTACAAGATCGTGTGTGGTATCTTGGGAATGGAAACGAATATTTATATGATATAAGGCTGTCAGAGTGGTCGCATGTAGTGGATCACTACATCCCGCTCCCCTTGAAGAAAGAAAATTATACCTTGAAGAGGTTAATTTTCTGTAAGGTTGCGAAAGGATGATAAGGTTACATTTTTGGTATAATTTTGATATGGTTTAAATAATATTTTTATAGTTTTTTTTTTTTTTTTTAAATTTCTTTTTGTTTGACATTTAAATTTTAAAATATTTATGTCTTATAATTAATAACATAAAGTTTTATATTTGAAGTTTAAGCATTTTTTTTTTTTATATCATTTTTTTTTATAGATTCTTAAGATTTTATAAAAGTTTTTTGTTATTATTTTTTTTTTTTTTTTTTTTTTTTTTTTAAGGTTTACTTACATAAAAATTTTTTTTTTTTATTAAAAAATTTTCATTTGTTTCTTAAATTTTTAGATATGATTTTGAGTATGTTTAAATATATGGAGAAATATATAAGTTTTTGTTCTTAAAGGTAGCTAAATTATAATTTGTAAATATTTGTTTCTTCAATTTTTAGAAATAATTTTATAATGCTTATACACATTTTTTTTTTTTTTTTTTTTTTAAATTAAATATATATATATTTCTTTGTTTTTAATTGGGTTTAATTGGACAGAGGACAAATTTTGGTGGAAGTTCAGGGTTTGAATTAAATTGTGTTTCCACTGCATTTTCTTTAGAGGGAGTTTCATTAGGAAAATTGTCATGGGTCTGTAAGTCTGTTTGAATTTTGTCATTTCTGATTGTTTCTGTTTTTGTTTCTGTTTCCGACGGAATTGGTTTCAGTTTAATTTTATATTTGAGGATATAGATAAGAATGATGAGTAAGGCAGTTGCCATGCTGTAGATAAGAGTGTAATGATGTATGTCGTGTTTGTTTAGTGGTTGTAATTTTTTGTTTTCTTCCCTTTTTAGGTAATCAATTTGTTGTGATAACTCTGTAAGAGTATTATCGTCTTCATACTTAAGTAATTTTAATTGTTTCTTATTTGATAACTTTGGTGGGGGAGAGGAATTTAACAGACTTATATTGATTGGGGGAATAAATGAATTTTTCAGTATAGTATTTTCTGAATTTTGACCAAAAATTGTTAACTCTTTACTACGTAGGTAGCATTTTCCAGTGAATTCTATTAATCCTGTTCCCTTGAATTTATGGGATAGGGGATAGTTATTTAGTCGGTAAAAAGTTTGAGGTCGTTGTTATGGATAACTTTTGTTTGATTTCGTACTTTTATTTCAGTCGTTTCGTCGGAAATTATTCTACATACCTCATGGGGACCTTCCCAAAGTGAGGAGAATTTGTTTTTTCTCGTATGGTTTTTTATGAGAACTTTGTCTCCTACATTAAATTTCTTTTGTTTCGAATGTTCATCATAATATTTTTTTGACTTTTCTTTATTACCTATTAGAGTCTCCTTAGCGATATGAAATCCATGCTGTAGTCGGGACTTTAGTTCATTCACGTAATTTTCGTAGTTGTAAGTTACTTGCGGATTTTTTCCCAAAATGGTAGGAATCCTAGCCGGATAACCATACAATAACTCATGAGGCGTATAGCCAGTGCTGCTATGGGGAGTTGTGTTGAACACGAAAATAGCGTACGGAATCCATGTGTTCCATGAAAGAGGATCACGGTTAACGTAATGCCTCAGGTATTCAGCTAATGTTCGATGGCTACGTTCGAGAGCTCCATTAGTTTGAGGGTGGTATGGGGTAGTTTGAATTTTTTTGATTTTGAGAAGCTTGTCGAGTTCTGTTGAAAATGTTAATAGTTGTTCCCAAAATGTATGTTTGATTTTGTATGAGAGTCAATAAATGATTCTCGTTTGTCTTAAGTGTTTCTATTTGTTGGTCGTAGTATGTCGCGTCTTCTTCCGATAAGGTGCCAAAAAGTGATTTGCTTACTATGCCAATGGCGTTCAGCAATGCTCTTTTTGGTCTTCGTTTTTTTACTTGTAAGTTGAGCAGGCTACATTTTTGTATTATGTCTGTCATTAAGTCGTTTAGTTCTAGTATTGTGCTGGTGCACAGATAAGTTATTTGTGTGTCTATTTTGAGCGCAGAGCACAAGTTGCTTATTTCAGCTATGTATTCGTACATGAGTCTTGTTGTCGTGAGTATTCCTTCTAAGTCATAGTATGTTATAATTTTCCATTCTGTGCTGTAGAGGTTTACTTTTTCTAGTTCCTCGAAGTATATGCCCGAGTTTTGTTGTATTGGCCTAAAGATGAGGGTACTGTCTACTATTGCCGTTAGAATTGTGATTAAAAACGGAATATTCATTCTACGAGAGGAAGAGAGAAAAATAATAAAAAAAATCCTTAATAAATGGTCGCGGTGAAGTCTACTAATGGTATATATGTTCTGAGAGAAAATAAAGTATGTAGGTGTGTGGGTGTTGAAAAGGTGAAAACGGAGAGTATTTTGTGAGATATGCTTATTTATTTTCAGGGAGTATAATTTTTGAGTAAGGTGGGGGTCGCCTAATCCATGGATTCGGGATATGTGAGTACGCCCGTCTTCGCCTCGCTACATATGCTGGACTAATAGAGAGTTCAAAATCTTCCTTCTGGATTCCAAAACAAATTTCGTCTCCGAACTTGATTTCAATGGCATCATGATTGGTGACTTTACTTCCATTGACATAAATTCCACTAGAGTTCTCACAATCGGTGATTGTAATTTTTTCATCATCTTTGTCTATGTCAATAATTGCATGGCTATTTGAAACGAGTTCAGTTGGAATTCTTAGGGCATTATCGTTGTTGCTACCAATTTTAGTTTTCCCTTTTCGCAGTGGGATTTCCACATCGGATACTATATTGTACAAAGACCAATATGAAGTAGGTTCATAGTCTATTGATTCCATCTAGAGGTGAGTGAAAAAAATGAAAAAAAATTTTTTTTTTTTTTTTTTTTTTTTTTTTATTATTATTATTATTATATTTTTACTGTTGGTTCTCTGTAATTGATCTGTAGTGGACCAACAATATCCAAGGCTATTCTCTCAAACGGAGTTGAACTTGTCGTGGTGATTTTCATGGGAATTCGTGGATTTTGTATAAGCTTGTTTGTTTGACAGGATTTACATTGGAGTATGTAGTTTTTTATGTCTGAGTTCATGGTTGGCCAAAAATATTTTTTTTTTATTTTTTTCGTAGTTCTTGTTATACCTTGATGACCTCCGAGTGGGGAGTCGTGGAAATCATATAATACCGTTTTAATAGACTCGATATCATCCAAAAATATCTTTTCATTGGTAAAAATGTGAATGATTTTATTTTGTTTTTGAAAAATACCTGTAAGAAGTGTTTTAATTTTAATTTTTGATTCATTATCCATGCAGGGCAATGAGAATGCAATCGACTGTTCATTGATATTTAAGTTGCTAACCGAAGTGAGACATTTTTTTATTAGTTCCATATCTTTGTATGTTCTAATTGGGATAGGTAAAGTGATTATAAAAAATGTTTCTTTATTATGTGGGAATGTTGTGAGTTCTCCTATATCAGGTTTAATATAGTTTGGACATTTATTTTGTAGGTATTCCTCATCTGTTGATTCGATAATTGGAACTATTAATACTTTTATTTTAACTATTTTGTTTTCAAAGATTGATCCCTTATCTTCCAAAAGAGTGAATGTTGATAGGTGTTCTATACTATCTTCTCCGTTATCTTGCACAGTTTTGTGGTTATTCTGGTTTCTTGCTTGATTACGAGTTGTCACTAGGACTTTACTTTCATTGTCAAGCTTTACTCTACTGAGGGCGTCTGCAATAACATTGCATTTGCCTTGCTTGTGGATGATATTGAAGTCGTATTCTTCCATCAATATACGCCAACGTAATAATCTAGATGTGGGGTTCTTTTGCCCAATCAACCATAAGAGATTGTTGTGATCAGTATAAATGGTGAACTTTCGCCCATAAATATACGGTCGAAATTGTTTGAGAGCGTACACTATTGCTAGTAGCTCTTTTTCTGATGTGGTGTATCTGGTTTCTTGGTCATTTAGCGTGCGGCTTATAAAAGATATTGGCCTGTCTTGTCCAATTTGACCTTGGGAAAGAACTGCGCCTAATGCTAGATCGCTGGCGTCGGTAGTGACAATAAATTCTGCTGTGAAATCAGGGTAAGAGAGTATTGGAGGTTCTATAATTTTTTGTTTAAGATTTCTAAAAGATTCATCACAAAATGCATCCCATTTGAAAATAACATCTTTCCTTAAAAGTTTTGTCAATGGCTTGGCTAGATGAGCAAAGTTAGGAATAAATTTCCGATAATATCCTACGAAGCCTAGAAATGACTTAACATCTTTTGGTTTCTTAGGAATGGGAAAGGTTCTTACTGCCTTGATTTTTTCGGGATCGGGTTTGATTCCATCTTCCGAAATAATATGTCCTAAGTAAATTAATTCCTTTTTTAGAAAATTGCATTTATCTGGCTGGAGTTTTAGGTTATGTTCCCGTAGACGTTTTAATACAGTGATGAGTTTTCCATTGTGATTGTCAAGATCATACCCATAGATAACTATGTCATCTACGTAAACAAAACATTCTAGGCCTTGTAGACCCATAAGGACGTTATTCATAAGTCGTTGGAACGTAGCAGGGGCGTTTTTCAACCCAAAAGGCATACGATTATACTCGTAGTGGCCAAATGGTGTACTAAAAGCAGTTTTTTCTTTGTCGGAGTCTGCCACCAATATTTGGTGAAACCCTTTAGCTAAATCCAAGGTACTAAAATATTTTGCTTTACCTAATTGGTCGAAAATGTCTGTGATATTCGGCAGAGGATATGCATCTCCGATTGTTTGTTCGTTAAGTTTTCTAAAGTCTACAACAACTCTCCATCTCTTTTCACCAGAAGTGCCAGACTTTTTCGGAACTAAAAGAAGAGGTGAATTCCAAGGACTAAAACTAGGTCTGATTATTGAATCATTCAACATTTCTTTCACTTGCTTGTGAATTTCATTTTTCTGACTCTCGGGGAGTCTATAAGGTTTCAGAAATAATGGGGGATTAGTGTTATTTGTTATTATTTTGTGTTGTATTGTATTCGTGTGGGTGAGGTGGTCGCCCTTTAAAAAGAACAGATCATTGAATTCTCTACAGATTTTTAGTATGGACTTTTGTTCTTCTCGATTACAGTGGTCTAATTCTATTACGGCTTCCAAGTCTGAAAGTCTTTCCTGTAAACGATCTTGGTGACCATTAGGTGAAATAATATTATAATCGTTAAGGGTATCCCATTCTATATTTAAGTCATTATAGTTTAAAGTTTTCTCTTCATCCAAAATGTTCATTAAGAGTATTTTTATTCTGTTATTTTTAGGTGTTACTATTGATTCGCCCAGATATATTCCAGGGGTAATTTCCTTCTTTCTTATTATTATATCTTGTGAGTTTAAAAGTTTGTTCTCAAAAGGGATTTCTACCAATTTTTGACTACGTTGCTCAAGAGTAATGTTTATAATTTTCTTATTTTTTTCTTGCCCAGTCTTATTTTTTGCTGAGATGTCTTTTATCTCAGTCTTACTTTCTGCTGGTTTAAATGTATTTTCTGCTATGGTTTCTTTTACCATAGGCTTATTGTAAATTATTTTGCCTTTGACCTTCTTCGAATGAAGTTTTTTGCTAGCAACTTTATCGAAGTCTTTTTGTGGCGAATCTCCTGACCCGACCCGAAGGCAAGCGGTATCATTCAACGATTCCCATACCTTTTCTGTACTTCCTGCGTTGATGTCTGTAAGACACTGAGGGGAGTCAGAGTCAGTATTTTTAGACCCTTCCGTCGTGCAATCTTCTTGAAGGTTTGTTTTGGCTTTATTTTTGTATTTTTTCTTGAGCATTGTAGTTTGAGCTAAAATTTCAGATTTAGGTATGAAATGGATTTCTTGATTTGCTTCTGACACATAAGTTTTGTGATCAGGAATAGTACTCAGTACTTTCCCAAAACTATGCACCATAGCAGTAGAGTGGTTATCAATAAAAGGGAATATCTTTATAAAATTTTCATCGTAGTTAACTATACATGAATATTTCTTCAAAAAATCGTTACCGATGATGCCGTCAAAATCCATGTCAGTGCTTGTGTCTAGAATATGAAAGGGGTGAGTAATTTTTATTTTATCTTCATCAGAACCGATCAATAGACTCTCATGGGCAATTCCAGTACTTATTACCTTATGGCCGCCCATGGTTGAAATTGTCATATTTGTTTTTTCGTTTTTCATGGGTTGGGTGGTAGGTTTTTTTATGATACTGATTTCTGCGCCAGTGTCGATAACGAGATTTCTATTTTGACCGTCTGTGAAGGGAATTCGGATGATTGTTAGGTCGTTATAGGGAAGCAGTTCGATGACTACGCTTGCCACTATTCTTGTGTTTGGTGGATTTCGGCTTGAATGTGTTGTCGGGATGGATAGCCGGTCTGATCGTCCCGACAGTTTTCGTTTCCCGTACCGTTGACAGAAAAATGGCTTTCGGGTAATACGTGGTGGAAATTCACCTGTCGCTTTTCGCCATTTTTATTCCTGTCATTATTTTGGGTACCTGTAAAGAGGTTCTGCCTGAAAGGATTTTGGGGGTTTATTTGGTTTGATTGTGAGTGTATTTTTCGCAGTCTACACTCACTTTCCGTGTGATAATTTTTTTTGCAATAGTTGCATTTAACTATTTCTGTTTTAGGAGTAATATTAGGTAGGGTCTTATTGCGGTAACAGGTTTGGGCAGAATGTCCCAAGATCCCGCAAATTTGACAGGTGGGTCGGGAAGAAAAGTTTGAGGGTGAGTTTTGCTGGGTTTGTGTTTTATTTCTAAACGACGACATTTGTCTTTCCACTCTTGCAGCATGGTTTTCTGCAAACTCGATTGCTTTTTTTAGATTGGTTTCCCCATGGGCTTGAACCATTAACCTTAAATTATGGCTACTGAGGCCATCCTCAAAAGTTTGAAGAGCCAATTTTTCATTTTCTTCCACCAAATAGCTTCTGACGGATTCGTCGTTAGTATTAGCGAACGTCGCTGAGTTGAGGGAGGTTAAGAGTTGACAAACTTTGTCCCCGAATTCTTTGACCGACTCTCTAGCAGTTTGCCTAGCTAAGAGCAACTCATTTTGCGCGACGGTACGAGTTTTAGTTACTTTAAACTCATCCTCTAGTTTTGTAACCAGATCGCTCCATTTAGTGAATGAGTTGAACTGTATGAGTTCGAAAGCCGGACCTTGTAGCCTCGTTTTTACTATTTCGAGGAACGTACTATGTTCCTCTTTTTTACATGACGAGAACAGTATGTTCCCGCATGCGATAAATTTATTTAGGTCAGTGGGGTTACCGTTAAAAGTGGGAATGATATTGAAAATATCACTTATATTAATACGGAACTCCATTATATCGGATTCGGATTCAGAAAAAAAAGGTAGTTGAAAAAAAGATCTAGTCTTTGTCGGTCTTGTCGTGTGGAGACAATTTTGGAAAAATTTTTTTATATATTTTTTCTTAAGGGAGGGATAAGGCAGAAATATATATATATATACAAATTTCAAAAAAATAATTTCTTACTTTTAGGTTGTTGTTATTATTGCTGTTGTTTTGTGGTTGATGCCGCTGATGTTGTTATTATTGCTGTTATTGTTGTAGTCGATGCCGTTATTGTTGTTATTATTGCTCCAGATGCTGTGGTTGTTGTTGTTGTTGCTGCTGCTTATGTTGCCGTTGCAGTTGTTGTTCTTTGTTGCCAGGCAGGCTTCACGCCCTAAAGTTGAGGATTACGGCCTGGTCTTTTATCACTACCTACAGTCTGCCAAATGCTTAAGCTCTAAAGCTAGCAAGGTCTTACGCTCGTAGGATTTCTAACACTTTAATCACAAAAAAAAAAAATTTTCACTTCACTTTTTAACGTTTTTTTCTGGTGTGTAGCCCCAGAACGCATCAAGAGAGAGGTCTCTTGTATTGGCAAGGCTAAATAACTATGGTAGGGGATTTTAAAAGAATCCCACCGCTGCCACCATGAAATAACCCAAATACCCGTGCTTCCTGACTTTCAGGGAAGAGTGTATATGGGGAGAATTTAGTTTATTAAATAAAAGATAAAAATGATTAAAAAATGAAAGATTTATTAAAGTTTAAATGTTTTTTATTGTTGTTCTCGCAAGGCCCGCTGTCTCAATGCGTAGGCTGCAACCTTCGAGTTTAATGTGTGGCTAAATTCTAGTTTTTCCTAATCATCCTTTGCTTATTTATACTGATTTTAAAGAACCAATTTCCATCCCCACCATTCAACCACTTGATATTGAAATTCGGCATTTCCATATGAAAATGCATTCTTACGCAACCTCATATGAAAAGAGCGTTTTCATCATAATTCCCAACATCCGTTGCCAACACGCATTGACACCAAATCAATATTGCATTATTATTATTGCCTAAGAGTTCAATGGATCATATTTCATTTATACTGGCCCAATACAAAACATATCCAATAGATACACGTATCCATTGTAGTTCCAGATACACACAGTCAATATAGTGACCTAGTGTATTGAAGTGCCATATGATGTCCATAGAACCCAAAAACAATGCATGTGCATAATTGTCATTCTTACTTTGCCTTACTTTTGGAACCTTCGTTCGTACCGGCTCATGTTATAGTCGTAGCTATAGTTATGACACAGAGCTGGCGACAATTAATTAATTGCCGTGGTGTTAGGTTTCACCAAGTGGGCTCTCGAAGATGACACATTAATGTGCCGCAGTGTTGTGGATCGGTTGCGCGAATTACAAAGAAAGATGATACCGTACAAGATCGTGTGTGGTATCTTGGGAATGGAAACGAATATTTATATGATATAAGGCTGTCAGAGTGGTCGCATGTAGTGGATCACTACACCAGAAAGAGCATCGATGACGTATTTCCCACCGATTACAAACAAAATGCACACAAAATTAAAACAACAAAATATAGAATGTGTTTATTCCAGTAATGGTAAAATAAAAAATATGCTAGGTTCAACCAAAGACAAATCCACAATCATAAACAAATCTGGAATATATGAGATTAAATGTGGAGACTGCAACGCTATTTACATTGGCCAGACAAAACGGAGCATTGGTGTCCGTTTCAACGAGCACTCGAATCACATCAAGTTCAACCGACCCGAAAAATCCTCCGTCGCTGCACACGTCCTCACCAACAAACATTTCAATGTTAGTTTAGAAGATGTAAAACTTAAAAAACACGTCACAAATCATCGACGACTTGATGCATATGAAAGCCTTTACATCCATAAAAACAACAACATTATGAACACTGATAATGGAAATATTATGTCACCTTTGTTTAATCTTATTTAATGTTCTCTTTTACTCTAATTGTTAAATGTAAAGCTTTTCCCATTCTTTTGATTGTTATATTTTGTATTTTTCTTTTCTTTCTCTTTGACAAATTAGTGTATTGCTGAAGATGAACCACAATTGGTTCGAAATGCATTCAATTTTAAATTTAAATAAAATCAAAAAGCTAATACTTACAAAAAGTTGTTTTGTTTTTATTTGAATTGTAATCGTTTGTGGTCAATAAGGTGTTTTTATTTCAATTTGTTTTTTACAATCTTCAGTTTGGTCTATAATTTAACAATGTATCGTCTTACAAACGAACAACGGTTGCAAATTTAATGAATTTTATTATTAAAATGCGTGCTCTGTTAAGAAAGTTTATCGCGCGCTTCTTCCACTTTATGGTCAGTTTAATCGACCTACTGAGGCGGCTATTCGGGCTATTGTGACTAAATTTCGCACCAAATTTACATTGTTAGACATTAAACCACCAACACGCTTACGTAGAGTGCGAGCTGAGGAAAATATCGCGGCTGTATCGGCCACTGTTAGTGATGACCGTAAATTATCGATTCGGCGTCGTTCGCAGCAACTGCGGAAGGATTTAAGTGTGAAGCCTTTCAAAATACAGCTAGTATAAGAATTGAAGCCGAGCGACCTACTACAACGCCGAATTTTTGGTAAATGGGCTCTTCAAAAGTTGGCCGAAGATGCACTTTTTATCGAAAAATTGCGTTCAGACGAAACTGATTTTTGGTTGAATGTATACGTGAACAAGCAAAACTGCTGTATTTGAAGTGAAGAACAGCCAGAAACAATGCATCCAAAAAAGTCACTGTTTGGTGCGGATTAGGGGCTGGCAGAATCATTGGGCCGTATTTCTTCAAAGATGATGCAAATCGCAACGTTACTTTGAATGGTGAGCGCTACCGTGCGATCATAACAAACTTTTTTTTGCGCAAAATTTAAGAGCTTGCATTACATGTGGTTTCAACAAGATGGTGCCACATGCCACACAGCACGCGTAACAATGTACCAATTGAGAGGCGATTTCGGTGAACAGTTTATTTCACGTTTGGGGCCGGTCAATTGGCCGCCTAGATAGTGCGATTTAACGCCTCTAGATCTAGACTATTTTTTATGGGGCTATGTTAAGGCTCACGTTTTTTTTTTTTTTTTTTTTTTATAATCTACCCGCGCTCAAGGGATTATGATTACCCTTTAACTGTTTCAACACAGCGCGGGCGTGAAGTTAATGAAGAGAAAGAAGGATAGGAAAGATGTGTGGCACGATGTTCTGAGACTGAAGATGGTTGTCTCAGATATTTTTATCTCCAGGGATGGCGGCTGAGCTAAAGCGGAGAAATGCCGTGTCTTATTTCTATGTCGCTTATAATTCACATTATTTTATTCGTGGTCATCCTTGTTGGGCATACTAGTTTAACTCAATTACATGTTGTTAGTGTTATGCCTGAACAACATGTAATAAGTAAACCAGCAACCTTAGATGACAATTTTTAGAAGGTTTTTAATGGAATTAAAGCGATATAGACAACGGCAGGGATCGAACCTGTGATCATGAGGTTGACAGGCGAGCACACAACCATCGTACCACGGCCACCCCCAATGTCTATAGCGATATATAGATATAGATTTCTGAAAGTTGATTGACAACTTCCAGTCATTGCTATTTCGCTGAATCTTGTCGAAGTTCCGCTGGAAAAAAATTTCTGATGACCTCGACTTTTGGAACTATTCTCTACTCTATTATATCGTCCGCATACATAGCTGCTTGAGTTAGACTATCTATCAGATCGCTTATGTAAACGCTGAATAGAATCGGCGAGTTGACCGCTTCCTTCTGAAGATTTTTTTTAATATCGAAGATTGTGGTAAAAGTTACATTATTGTATTCAAACTAAAAGCTCTCAGTTTTTTTCACCTCTTTTATAGCAATCGTATCTTGGTTCAACCAGGTAAAATTCCAAAATTGTCTTTCAACTCGTTATAAGTGTACCTCTGGGAAATTACATGGACCCTTTTGTATTCAATGGACTATGTTGTATCACGTGTGCGCTGCAGTGATTCTTTTATTTGCTGATGAAATGAAGAATGTTTCGAACATGATCACATTCTTCTACAGGCTGATCTTGAGACTTGAGACTACACTGTTTGGTGCAGTGAAAACGGTATTTCCTTTATTAATCCTGTTAAATGTCAAACAATTCCCTTGTCAGGAAAATTAATTGAAAATGCTTTTGATTATTCCATTTTACAGCAAAACCTTGGTCATGTCTTCAGCTTCAAGGGCTTGATGACGGAACAAATAAATTAAATTGTTAATAAATCGAGCTCCATGCTAACTGTTATATACAACCACGAGTTCGCTTATGAAGTATAGACCCCCTTCTATGAAAGTTATAAAAGTCGCATTTTGTGAACCAGTGTTCTACGGTCGTGATTGTCGTTGTTTTTCTCAATTGATTGATTGTGTACGGATCGAAAAGTGATTAAAAGTTTTACTAAACCTCTATTAAACCAACAACAGAAGTGTATGCGAATAGTATTTTCAAAAATCCATATGACTTGGAAAGAACCATGACACTACGTGATGTTTTCCGATGAAAAGAAATTAAATTTAAACGGTCCAGATGAGAAATTTCAACAAGCATTGGATTAACCTTACCTTATTGTTATTTTTCTTTAATTGGTAGTAAACACTACATAAATAAAATAATTCTTTTATGAAAAAGTTTCTTAAATTCTTTTGACCAACGTATTTTGTACCTATTTACTTGAACAAACATATTATTTTTTTTCTATGTCGAACACTTTATAAGGCGATCATTTGGAAAGCCCCAAGGTTTTTGAATTAATTTTTCTTAATCCGCAAGCTTCTATTCGAACCAATGTATTATTATTATTTAAAAAACATAAGCGTTTGGTTAGAGGCTGTAAGGCAGGTAGATACCATTAGTTTTACTGTTAAACAAAAAATTCAATTATCTAAAGGTATTTATCGAAGACTTTTACCAAGTTTGAAGAAAATCACTTCAGTGATGTGCGACATAGTATATAGTATATAGTAACTTAAAATAATAATGTGGTTAGAGTATAGTATCACAGGGGTCTCATGATTTTTTATTATCTAATCCTTTTATAGATCTTCCATACAAATATGAAGTACTCCGTGGCGCAATAGGGGGCCTACAATTTTATGCCGATTCCCAACGGCTAAGGAGCAGCTCTTTGCATGCCTAGAGATACTCTCGGAGGATTTTCCAGTTATCGCCATAGATTGTACACCTCTGATAAGCTTTTTTGCAGCGGCTGAGAATCGAACCCAAGACCCTCTGTAACGTATGATGCCATGACGTACCACCTTACTGTAGCTTTTTTTTTATAGAGGGATGAATAAAGTAGCAAAATTTCCAGTTACAGTTCCAAGTTTATAACTACTTGAACTCATATATTAAAAATAGAAAAAAATGGTTTGTTATTTTCCTTAGTGCAAAGAACTCAAAATTGACAATTCAATTAAAAGGTGCCTTTTAAGATACCTTATCGGTATTCCTGCATATTTTTCCCAAATTCAAAAGTCCAACAAAATCTTTAAAAAAAGCTTAAAAATCTTAGGTAGCTAGGTTTCCTATCCTGTATTAGTAGTTTTTTAAATACAATTTTCCTTCTCATTATATTTGTTTTATATTTTTAAGACGGTCTTTATAAACTGGGTCATATAATTGAATAAACCCTAAATTGACTTTTTAAGCATTCATAGCCTGCACATGCCCAAATTGTTTGATAAGACCTTAACAACTGTTTACCTTCATTGATAAAAACTACTATATATTGAGTTGATGAACCTAGAACTAATCCTTAAATATTATAAAAAGTAACAACTTAAAACAACAACATTTTAAGCTTAAGACTACAACCATATAATTTTCATTGGCAGATAACGTTCCATAACTCAAAATCCCTTTATTTTGTTTCACCCTTATAAATGCTACACCGGTTTATATTTACAATACAAATTGGCACTATTTCTACAGAATCATAGCATGATAAAGTTAATGATATACTTAAATCCATGTTAATTAATTTTACGATTCCATTTACAATCGAATTAAATAAATATCCTTTATTCCTGGAATCAAAATGTTTATCAAGTTTAAAACTAAATCTATCTAATAGAACGACAGAACCTTATGATATACTCTTCTCATCGTTAAATCCCTTTAAACTAAAATTGTGGTTGCAATAAAAGTACATAAATGAGGACTACACCTGCACAGCAGAGAACACACATATAACTGCTTGGCTCCTTTCTGCCAGTGCCCATAAAGACCCCCTTTATCATAGACACTGCAGAGATTCATCAAATTGAACATGTTGATGTCCATGGGGGATATAACCAAGTACCTGTTAAAACTAGTTCGTCTATTCCGTTCTCTTGGACTTGCTATGCTCATCTCGAATTAATTTATTTAATTAAAATTGTGCATACTCGTTGTCCTGGGCAGTTGTTGGAAGTCCTTGCGAGAGAGAAGCAACATGGTCTGGTCAGTTATCATATATGTATAAATTTTCACATCTCTTGGGCAATGATGAATCGTCCTTATGGTCGTACCTATCATCTGAAAACCTACAGAGGATATCTAGAACACACATTCAGATGATGTCACGAAAAGTTTTAATGTTGGTCCACTGTTAGTTGAGTGTGAAGTTGAATAATTTTCATCATGATGGACGGCTGAAACAGTAATGAGTTTAGACGAGCATAAGGTAGATCACATATAGCATATCAGACCCATTATGATGGTATGCTATATTTTCTTTGATGAGCGGAATTTTATTTCGGTGTTATCTTGTATACTTATTTTTGTTCCATCTCCATTAAATAAAGGTATAAAGATATATAAAGTTATAAGGCTTTTTGATAGAATGTGAACATTACTTTTCGGAATCATAAATTCTGAATGCACATACATTATTCATATTTGAACTTTTTTAGTAGTGTAAGTACAAGTTAAAATTCACCAATAAACTGTCCATTGCCATGAACGGTCAGTTAGAGATGGTGAAATGAAGTTTAAGATGTCAGAGTAAAAATTGTAGCTCACGTTATGAGATTCTACACAAAAATTAAAATTAGAACAATCATATTTGTCAATATGTGGGCTCAAGGTCAACTGTTATTATATTTTAGTTTTTATGTTCTTTCTTAGCCGAAAGAACCAGAGACTGGCAAGACTTATTCTCAATGATATCATTCTCTGAGTAAGAGACAAGCTAGATTAAGTCTCTAAAATACTTCAAAGTTCAAGTTATCTATTGTAACGTTCTGTCCACAATGTAGCATTGGTGTTAGGCGCCCTTACCTGATGATGTCAACCGAACCCAGCTCGATTCAAGTACTTAGAATTCGAAAGAAAGAAAAGTGTCATCGACATGTTTATGTACACAATTATTAGATTTTTTCTGTTTGCAGAGAAATTTTCCTTAGTTAATAGTCGATCAATATTTGAACGGACTGACTACACCTTCAACTAGAAATACTTTGCAATACTTTAGGGGAAATCCACTTGGGCCAGATGATTACACCCTTCAAAAAAAAAACCTTAACAAAACAATTAATCACACCCGTCACAAAATAAAAAATAATAACAATTAACCTTGAGTCCACATAACGACAAACATCAGTTCTATAAGGAAAAAGGCACGAAGAAAGCATACATTTATACTTTTTTTGATACAATCAATAAATTTTGAGAAAAATCAGTTCAACAAATCTTTATATAGTTTTGGTGAAATAAAGATTTTTGTGATTGGTATTTCAAAAACATTTTATAAAGTCTCTCATAAAGCTCTCTTATCGAAAATGTGTGCCTTGGGTTTCTATGAGTTTCTTCTTTGATTCATAAGGTACTTACTTTCTTTTAATCCGTTCAATGCAAGTAACGGGTGATTTTTTTGAGGTTAGGATTTTCATGCATTAGTATTTGACAGATCACGCGGGATTTCAGACATGGTGTCAAAGAGAAAGATGCTCAGTATGCTTTGACATTTCATCATGAATAGACTTACTAACGAGCAACGCTTGCAAATCATTGAATTTTATTACCAAAATCAGTGTTCGGTTCGAAAAGTGTTTCGCGCTTTACGTCCGATTTATGGTCTACATAATCGACCAAGTGAGCAAACAATTAATGCGATTGTGACCAAGTTTCGCACTCAGTTTACTTTATTGGACATTAAACCAACCACACGAATGCGTACAGTGCGTACAGAAGAGAATATTGCGTCTGTTTCTGAGAGTGTTGCTGAAGACCGTGAAATGTCGATTCGTCGCCGTTCGCAGCAATTGGGTTTGTGTTATTCGACCACATGGAAGATTTTACGCAAAGATCTTGGTGTAAAACCGTATAAAATACAGCTCGTGCAAGAACTGAAGCCGAACGATCTGCCACAACGTCGAATTTTCAGTGAATGGGCCCTAGAAAAGTTGGCAGAAAATCCGCTTTTTTATCGACAAATTTTGTTCAGCGATGAGGCTCATTTCTGGTTGAATGGCTACGTAAATAAGCAAAATTGCCGCATTTGGAGTGAAGAGCAACCAGAAGCCGTTCAAGAACTGCCCATGCATCCCGAAAAATGCACTGTTTGGTGTGGTTTGTACGCTGGTGGAATCATTGGACCGTATTTTTTCAAAGATGCTGTTGGACGCAACGTTACGGTGAATGGCGATCGCTATCGTTCAATGCTAACAAACTTTTTGTTGCCAAAAATAGAAGAACTGAACTTGGTTGACATGTGGTTTCAACAAGATGGCGCTACATGCCACACAGCTCGCGATTCTATGGCCATTTTGAGGGAAAACTTCGGAGAACAATTCATCTCAAGGAATGGACCGGTAAGTTGGCCACCAAGATCATGCGATTTGACGCCTTTAGACTATTTTTTGTGGGGCTACGTCAAGTCTAAAGTCTACACAAATAAGCCAGCAACTATTCCAGCTTTGGAAGACAACATTTCCGAAGAAATTCGGGCTATTCCGGCCGAAATGCTCGAAAAAGTTACCCAAAATTGGACTTTCCGAATGGACCACCTAAGACGCAGCCGCGGTCAACATTTAAATGAAATTATCTTCAAAAAGTAAATGTCATGGACCAATCTAACGTTTCAAATAAAGAATCGATGAGATTTTGCAAATTTTATGCGTTTTTTTTTAAAAAAAAGTTTTCAAGCTCTTAAAAAATCACCCTTTAGAACTGGACGACTTTAAGTCTGATACCAATAAAATAAAGGTTGGTGTGCCCCAGGGCTCCGCGTTTTCTACGAACCTTTTTTTTATGTTCATTGACGATCATCTGTCTGAAACTTTTAATCCATTTAATTTTTTTATTGGCGATAGTACTTGCCCTTGCTGCTGTTCATGAGTGGGACTTACATTCAGAAAACCGAAAAACTATCAATATGCCATGTCACTGAAAATGAAACAAGGTGTTTGGTGGGTTTCCTTTGACGTTTCCTATATCTGGGCTGGTATTTCTTCGACACACTTGTGTTTATTTTGGATTCTATTCAGAGAAGAGCCTTTAAATTTTTTTGAGTATTAGCATTATTAACATATTAACGTCTTTTGAATACCGTGTCATACAAAACACCATGTGCTCGGGGTAGGCTTCCTAGTCAGCGAAAAAATGAAGTCTACCATCATCGGCTTTAACGCTATAAGCGATAGGCTATGCACCCTTCGCGTGCGAGGCAAATTTACGAACATCAGCCTCATTAACGTTCACGGACCTACGGAGGAGTCCTCAGACGAAGAAAAAGAGACTTACTACGAACAAGTCGAGAGGGCCCTCAATGCCTGTCCAAGGTATGATGTTAAAATCATCCTTGGGGATTTGAACGCAAAAATAGGTCGGGAGCCGGTATTCAGGCATTACGCAGGCACCCATAGTTTGCATGAGAACACTAATGACAATGGACTTCGAGTCTTAGAATTGGCAGCATCGAAAAACATGGTCGTTGCGAGTACCAGGTTCCCGCGTAAAGATATCTACAAAGCCACCTGGGTATCACCTGATGGAGTCACTCGTAACCAAATAGACCACGTGTTGATAGACCGTCGCCACTACTCGAACTTGATGACGGTACGAACGTACCGAGGTGCCAATATCGACTCGGATCACTATCTTGTTGGTATGGTTTTCCGAGGGCGGATTGCTTTGCGAAGACGCATTGCATCCGCCGATCAGGTTCGAATCAACACGGCTGCCCTGCGCAATGAAAACACCAGTAACACCTTTGGTAATGCGTTAGGACTCGCCCTAGAAACACCTGTCTTAGGGAGAGTAAGTCCTGGAGCCAGTATGCTGGACGTAAATGAAAAGTGGACACGTCTTAAAAATACTGTCATTAGTACTGCCAACTCCATCTTAGGCAGCAGTCGTAAAAATCGGAACGACTGGTTTGATGATGAATGCAAGCTAGCGACTGACATAAGAATGTTGCGTACCGAGCAATGCAACAATCTCATAGAACGCGGGCACGCGAAGAGGAATATAAAGAGCTCAGAAGAAGAGAAAAACGGCTTCACAGACAAAAGAAATCAGCCTGGGAGAAGAACCTAATCTGTGAAATAGAAAACAGCCGAGAGCGAGGTCCGCACCAGGCGCGGAAGTTCTACCAATCCGTCCGAAACATGACGCAGTACACACCACGCTGCACATACTGCAAGGACGGAGAGGGAAATCTGATCACCGATCCTGAAAGCATACTGGAGCGATGGGAAGTGTACTTCAATGAATTGCTAAATGGTCAGCTCACTGCAGAAGTGGAGGCTCCACTACTTCAAGAAGAATACCCTATGTTGCCGCCACCAAGCATAGAAGAGGTTGAGAAGGCTATAGGCCGGCTTAAACAGAACAAATCCCCGGGAGCCGATGGCATACCAGCCGAATTATTTCATCACGGCGGGCCAGCCTTACGTCAAGCAATTCATGATATTATAGTGCACGTATGGGAGCAAGAAGAAATGCCAGAAGACTGGCGAAAAGGCATAATATGCCCCATACATAAGAAGGGAGATGTCACAACGTGCAGCAATTATAGAGGTATCACGTTGTTGAGTACCGCCTATAAGATACTCTCCTCTATCCTACAAGACCGGATAACCCCATACGCTAAAACCGTCATCGGACAATATCAGTGTGGTTTCATTCCAGGCAAATCAACAACTGATCAGATCTTTACCCTTAGGCAGGCGATGGAAAAATGTCTAGAATTTAACATCCCAACATACCATCTGTTTATAGACTTTAAGGCCGCCTATGATAGCATAGCCAGGGTAGAACTTTACAAAGCCATGAGAGAATTCGGCATCCCAAATAAATTGACCCGACTATGTAGGTTGACCATGACCAACGTAACAAGCCAAGTAAAAATAGCCGGATTGCTATCCAGACCAATCAAAATCTTTAATGGACTCCGACAAGGGGACGGTTTGGCCTGCCTCCTCTTCAACCTGGCGTTGGAGAAAGCAATCCGTGACTCTGGCACGGCAACGAGAGGGACCATCGTCAACAGGTCCAGCCAGTTACTAGCTTACGCAGACGACATTGACATCATCGGAAGATCCGAACAAGCTGTACACGATTCCTTCATCCAGATCGAGCAGGCGGCACAAAATCTGGGGCTGCACATTAGTGAAGGTAAAACAAAGTACATGGTGGCGTCGAATGCGAGAGGAACAGTTGGTCAAACAATCAAGGTAGCGGAGCACGAATTTGAAGTGGTGCAATCCTTTAAATACCTTGGGTCAATAGTAGCAGCCGATAACAATATAGAAGAAGAAATACGCGGGCGGCTTCTCAAATCCAACAGAGCCTACTATAGTCTGTCAAAGCTCTTCAAATCCAGAAATCTCACCATAACTTCAAAACTACTGCTGTACAGGACCATGGTCCTGCCAGTACTCACATATGGATCCGAGACTTGGGTGCTTAGCAAAAGGCACTCCGACCTCTTAGCTGCGTTCGAGAGAAAAGTCTTAAGGAGAATTGTTGGCCCCATATGTGAGGAAGGACGATTCCGGAGACGGTACAATCATGAATTGTACGCAATCTACCTAGAAGCAGATATCGTGACAAAAATTAAGCTCGGTAGACTCCGGTGGGCAGGGCACCTAGCTCGCATGAGCGAAGAGGAACCTGCTCGGAAAGTTCTTTGTGGTACATTCTATGGTAGACGGCAGCGTGGTAGACCATGCTTGCGCTGGAGAGATGGCGTAGACCAGGACGCCCGAAGCCTTGGGGTGCGCAACTGGATGGCGTCGGCTAGAGACCGGGATAGGTGGAGAGACTTGTTGAAAGAGGCCAGGACCGGAACCCGGTTGTCGAGCCGATGATGATGATGATGAATACCGTGGTAATGTTTCTTGTCTCTTTTTATTTTATGGTTTCTTTAATAGTCAGTAGCAGTGGTACAACTTTACTTCAATTGAAGTAGATCTACTTCTTTTTTCAAAATATTTCAATATCTACTTCCTACTTCGCACTATCAGCAAAATTATGAAATCTACTTCATTTTAAAAATCTCTGTTTCAATTTACTTCAATTTTACGAAAAAAACCGAAATCTATCTCTTTTTCTCTATTTCTCTATTGGTAGAATTACCATTAAAAAAAAAAAAAGAAAAAAATTAACGTCAGCACAATACAAATACAGAAATAAGTATTTTTAAGTATTTAATAATATGTACATACATATGTACATTTAAGGAAAAAATTTTTTGTGTAGAATATTACATATTTCAAAATCAAAGAACTTTGATCGAAATCAGTAAAGTCGGAAATGAGAAAGTTGAAAATCACAAAAAGGTTCTATGACCGTCAATGACATTTTTTTACCAAAATGTAGACCGCGTCGTTATGGTCTACACATAATTTTTTTTTATGAAAATGATTAGAGCCGTTTTCGAAACATCCTATGTATGATATTTCATAATGGCTGTATGGAAGCAACCGAGCTAAAAAAAAAACAAACCATTTCAATTTTTCCTCTAGGCTGCTGGTTGAGGAACAGACCTACAGAGAGACGGAATCAATACTTTTTCGTGTTGTAATTTCAACTCATAAAAATTTCGAGTTAATTTTTTTCTAAAAGCAAGTAAAAAGTTATTTCAAAATCTACTTTGATTTTTCTCAATTTACTTCACTTTTTTCTTCAAATCTACTTCGACTTTTTTTCCGGAAGTGGTAACGCTGGTCAGTAGTAGTAGTGAAACAGCCTAGTGAAATTACCCTCCAGCCCTATTTTGGACGTATTTTTAAGTACAGAGATGTTTTCTTAAGACACATTGCACGAATGTTGAATACTCCCTCTTATTGTGATAATAGAAATACAAAAATACATTGGTATCCCTTTATCCCTCTCCACTTGGCCCAATTTTCGCAATGTGTTGCCTAAACTGTATTCTTACTTTACTTTAGTTGGTGCTACAGCTTGGGGTGCTCCTGAGACTCAAATAATAGACATCGCTAGCTTTTTTGATCTCTAGCTTGCTGTCTCCAATTTTAAATACCAAGTCGTCATGTATCTCCCTCAACTTGGTCACGCCCACCAAAAATGAGGTCTGCGTCTGTTTCTCATTCCGTCTGGCTTAGCTCTGAATACTTTACCGGCTGGAGCTTCGATGCTTATACGCTCTATATGCCCCAGCCATTTTAACCATTGAACTCGTTGTTTTTTGATTTTTGAACGGAGGCACGTACAACTCGTAAAGTTCCCGGTTGTATCGTCTTCGCAAGGTGTTAAATATGTATCTCGTGCTTAATACCTTCTCTCGAAGACACCAATTCAGCTTTCATCCGCCCTTGGCAGAAGTTCCATGCTTCTGCACCATGGAGCAAGACCGGGATGATTAGAGTTTTGTACAGCGTCTACTTGGTACTTTTCACTGGGGCTTTATTCCTCCATTGCTTACTAAATCGACTGAAACAGCGATTAGCAAGAAATATTCTACACTTGATTTCAGTGCTGATGTCATTTGCAGAACTTACAGCTGTGCCCAGGAAGACAAATTCACTGACCTCGAAGTTTTATCTATCAATAGTTACCTAACCAAGTCTGCTTTGGGAATCGACTCTATTTGATGACAGCATATACTTCGTGAACCGAAAGATCAAACAAGTTGTATTTGGTATAAGTGTTCTTGTATGTAATAAATTTTGTTGCCTACTTCAAAAATTCGAGTAACAAGATTGTGTTGCATACTTATTAGAATTCTACTAAAAATTTTTTATAATAGTGGTATGTACATCAGTTGTAAGAAAAATGTGCTAATAAATTAATTTAGAGATTAAAATAATCGGATCAGAATCAAATTACATTTTATTTCGAAGTAAGACGGGAGAATCAATAAGAGAGTATGGTGCTTTCGAGTGTGGAAAGATGAATAACCGATTCGTCATGGTTTCATGCTTCCCTTTTCTGGAGACGAAGTCAGGAAATTAAGTACTGATATAATTTTGCATTGATGGCCAATTTCTATTCTACTGTCTGTTTTTCAACTGTTTCATTTTACAGTTTCAGACATTTCTAAAACTTTTGGCCTGGCTTCACCCGTTTTTGTCTGAGTTTGCAATCTTCTAACATGTGGTTATCCCCAAATTAATTCTACAGTTACAGTTAAGCTCGCTTTGAAATTTCCAAGTGATATTCTTTATCCGCTTATGTTTTATTGAAACAAAATCTCCTTCCTGAATTCAATTCTTAGTCTACATGATAGAAAAAACAACAGACGTCATCTTTTATTTAGTTCAGGAAAGAAATTACATTCACCCCTGTTCTGATTTTCGTTCCGAATTGAATTCGTTACCGAAATTGAGTTTCGTACCGATTTGAAAACGACGTTCTTAATTTGGTACGAATTTGCCTTGCAGTGGTACCAACATTCAGACAGGACTTCTGTTACATAAAAGACAAAAAAATAGTTTTTAAAGATATATTTTTAAAAATACTTACATACATTTTTAGATTTACGAACTCAAATTCTCCAGACTAAATCGAAACGAAATGAAAACGAAAGTACATATTACTTTCGTAAACGAAAATCAGAACAGGGGTGATTGTTTTTTTTTTTTTTTTTATTAAACTTGTCTTCTAAAACCCCTGAAATGACAAATTTCACTTCTTCTAAATTATTTCACCGGAACATATCTACATCTGTTTCAACATATAGATTTGACACTCTCAACATTTTTTCCTACTAAAGCTCACATTTTAGAATTCACTTAACAAATCATTGAAATTCAAACGAAACGATATCATTTGCACCATAGCTTCTTCCTACCTTCCAATATCATTTGAATCGCATTTCACCCAACCACAACGTAAAGCAGCAGCAGAAACAATTTTTTCACATCCGGAATTGATCAATATTCGCAAGATGCTCCAGCATCACGTGCACATCCCTTTTAAATCATTTCCCTCACCAACTGTGTCAGTTATCATTACAATTGTTGTTTCCAGGATGGTACGTGAGGGAATACCTCGAACCGTAGTGCTTCGGAAGAGAGCATAGCTGGAAGCACACGAAAAAAATATGGAACACCAGACACTGCTTAGAGTTCTGCTGCTGGCGTTCGGATTCGAAAAGCTGCTGGAACTCATCCTTTGGACCTGTCGTAAACGGTTCTGGGTAGAATCACATTTGGAGAAGAAAAAATCCTATATACCGGTATACGGACGTGGGAACATGTGAAATAGTTAGGAACATGAACGAACAGCAGGATATGCTGCACTACTTACGTACAATGCTGCCAGAAAAGAGTTCATTCTGCATTCAGTGTTCCGTGCCTGGCAAAACACAATTCAGTGCAATGATGGAGTGGTTTAGTGAGTGACTGCCATCCAGAGACGTGGAAGAGAAAAAGAAAAAAAAATCAATCCCAAGAATAGATGAATATTTGCATACGTATTCGTAGATAGAAAAGGATGTTGATTCGATAACTGCAGATATTTTTGAAAACCTGGATGTGAATCTAATAGACCTTTCGTGCCTTCATATTTTGAAGATCCAAGTCGCAAACACTTTTCTCCCTCCAAGTCTTGGCTGCGTGATTATTTTTTGAAACTACTGTTTATAAAACTGGATGGAGCTTATGAATTTAAATACAGGGTGCGTGTCAGTAGGTATTCGACAGTTGTGCACTAGTGCAGTGGTCGATAGCATTTCATGATGGGGCATCTAATGCAACAACAATGTGATGAAACTATTAAAACATGTTTTCATAATGAGCTAGGAAGCACATGTCAACTAGGTTGACCCTGTTAATGAACAAAACAGCTGCTATAAGGGCAGTGAAAATTCTCGATTGATAGATACACCAAGGACCACCACACCCTCGATGTATGGTGCACCATTTGAGCCGGGGTCATATTTCTTTGAGGATGCCACAGGCAATGCTGTAACAGTTACTGCTGACCGCTACAGGGACAAGTTGGAGAACTTTCTTGTGCTGGAATTGGATCAATAAGGCTGACGTGAGAATGATGACACGTCACACACACTGAATTTTGCGAGAAATTTTTCTCGACTTAAATATGTCCAAAAGTGATGACATCGACTGCCCCTACTATCCCCTGATTTGACATCTTATGCTTTCTTTTTATGGGGAAAAGATGTACATTATCAAACCAATGACAACAAGAACAACAATAGACGCGAAATTGCAGAAATTGCAAAAGAAGTCTGCGAAATTTTTACCCAAAATGTGCTTAAAAGGGCTTGCCTTGCGCCATGGCCACAGGCGCATGTAATCAATCATAAAAATATAAATTATAATATTGTATTTTATTTAAAAGATATTGAAGAAAAACATCAACGTGGAACATAAAACGCACCCTGTGAAAAGGTATCAAAAGTTGTTCTTAAATATTTAATAAAACGTTATGACGACGTCTTAATATGATAACTCGAATTTGGGAGCGTAACGGAATCCCGCTTTTTATAATCCTGTTTTTCAAAAATCCCGCAAAAAAAGTTTTAAAATACCGTCCTCTATAATACCGTTTTTTTTTAAATATCTCTTTTTTAAATCCCGTTTATTCAAAATCCCGTTCTATTATAATGACGCTTTTTAAAATCCCGTCTTATACCGCTTATCCCGTTTTTTAGAATACGTAGCTAAAACTTATTGATTTTTTGTTGGTTATTTTCCAGATTCTTTAAATGCTAAAGAAGCTTTGCATACAGCCACCCTCACACCTACTCCAAATCCTATAGTGAAAACAGGAATTATAAAAAACGGGATTTTAAAAAACCGGATTATAAAAAGCGGGAAATCGTACACAACCCCTCGAATTTATGTCGATAGCCACTCGAAAAAAGTAGTGGTATCTGGAGAAAAAGGTTATTATATTTCACTTAATTCTGGTAATTGAATGATTCACGGCATCAACTCGTCCGGGTTCTGGTCTTGCTGCTGTCAGTTGTACTGGTTGCTGATGATTTGGATCTGGCACTTGGTAACGGGAATTCTGGTTTCTGATAATTCGGCTTCAAGCTAACCCCACTATTCGGCCAGAGGGCTTATGACTATATCTAAAGGTACAACGCCCCTGGTGGCACTAATCGGCAGGTACAAAACACCCCTGGTGGCACTAATCAGCACGTACCGAAGCCCTTGGTGGCAATTAGGACATTAAACTTCAAACTAAGAAGCCTTAATAAGAAATAGCTGGACAATCTCACCTACCTAACTTGTCTTTCTACGAAACCCCTTACCACTGGTGGGGGGAAGCCACGCAAAAGCACGAACAGCTAACGTGACCAATTCGTCTGTACTACTTGTCTACGACTGCATTTCGAAAGATTTATGCAATTTATACTGTGCCCGCCTGACTGTGTGTATGATCGAAAGGGTGCCTTTTGTTTACCAAAGTAGGTCCTCATGATGGTTTTTCAGTAAAAACTGAATGTGAACTATGTAGGTGGCGAATGAAAAATATTAATGTTGTTAATTTTCCTGTGACGTCATGTGTCTACGGTATGTGAATTGCATTTGGGCGAAGTATAATTCTTGGTATAAATACTAACGTACTATATTGTGGAGTATCATGGAACCCTTCGTTACAGTACATAGACATGCTGAGTTTCAAAAGTCAAAATTCTCTTCATGGTTTGAGTGAGGTTCGTAATAAAAAGCTTTCCAAGAGAGAGAATTGAATAAAGATTTTTTTATTTGAAAAGCTCATCAATAATATCATTTGTGGAAAATGACATCGTTCAAAAGGTCCGTCGTTTTTCTGAGTGGTATGCATCGTGCATCGGAGGGATCGATCCAGTAGTCCTTTTCGTTGATTGTGATCGATACAATACAAAATTAATTTTAAGATTTGAATGGGTATTAACTTCATGCTATTTAGATATATTAACATCAAAAAAATGGCTTCAAGTTTATCTTAGAACACAGGTGCAAAGAAAAAGCAGGAAATTGCGTATGCAATCAAAAAATTCTGCATATGGAACTGTTTTCTAGGCCAAGAATACTCAAGTTCTAAGTTCTAAGGATATTTCTTCTTAAGCTGATACAGTTTATGAAACGGTTTTAGTTTTAGTTCTTAAGTATAAATAGTTTAGCCTCGTCTATATTGGGGAGTACTTTCCAGCTTCTTCATATTTTAGAGCTTATCAATAGAGACATTGAAATGCATAAAAATCAAGTGAAACCCCAATATCATATAAGAATAATAATATCCTGTAATATCCTGTAAGAATAGAATATTGAATTTATGGAAGTACGAGTATTTTTTAAATTTCTGAATTACGAGAGCAAATCTGCAACTATTTAAAGACAACATTCTGAAGCAACATTTTTAAAATCGATGAATCGAAAAATACGGCTAGACTCAAGTGTTGGTTGTATAAATCATAACCTTTTAAAGGATTTTCTCTAGAATAACAGCTCTCCAATTATGCAAATATTACTCTTAATGAGAGATAAAATAAATGGCTTTTTTGCAAATTCGTTTTCCACATATTTGTCAATCCATCGCAGATCCTTTACTATTCTCTAATTGAAATACAAATCCAGAAATGTTTCGCCAAACTCGGTACAGGATTATTTGCTTTATTTCCGGCATAAAGTGTGGGGGTAATTTTGGGCATCTATTTTGAAATCATCCTGCAAGGATATGGCAAATAACTACAATCTAAACACCACCATGAATATAAGGATATAGAGAGATACCCTTTCATGACTAAACAGTGTTGTTTACCTCTTTGGGGATTAGTGCAGTGGAAAATCAGATTCGAATCGAACTCCTCTAAAAAAACTACGACATGGCGGGCGACGGGTACTCGTATGTTGTGATGTCTGAACACGCGGGAGCACAAGCAGAAAATCGAAAATTGGGTTTGAAGGAGTGATGTTGCTGTTGCTGGTAGGGTGTCATGGATTTGAGGTGGATTAAGCGGTAAATTGGCTCGTCGGCGCGCGGAATAAAGGCAGACAATTCGGTCGCATTTACATGTGCAGAAAGTCCAACGTACGAACCTAAGCCATAGCAACGTGTATTTAGTCGCTGGGATCCATTAGAGTGCTGCATTTGCATTGGGAAATGATTTTTTGCTAGGATGCGTTCGAATGAAATCATCCGCGTGTTACTGGCACGCGCGTTGCCTGACAGTTCCGGCGATGTGCATTTTGCACAAATTTGCGTGAGGATGACACGTTGCTATTTGAATTGATGTGGACACAGCGTTTTCCAATTCATTTCGTCAGACGAGAATTTTAATGGCTTTACTGTTGGCGTGCGAGCCCCATAACTCTTTGCCATCAATTACTTCCGGTAAAGGGGAAATTTTAAAGCAGAACTGCGAATATGAATTAAAAAAAATCAATCTATACCGAAATTCAGTCATAACAAGCCCCTCAATTTATGTCTTACTATATTTGCATAAGACAGGCTACATCCACAGCCCCTGGGCTCGAACTCGAACTATACAATCTAATCACAAAGATTGCGACATGAAAACTCCATTTCTTTGCTTCCCTGCGTTTTGTCCCCGGAGCAACAAATGAAAGTGTCAAATACGAACCTGTAAAAGCCAAAAGCACAAGAGAACATTTATTATGCCAAGAGGCACGGAAAAAAGGATATCATTGAAGTGGGAGTTGGGAGTCTGTGGGTCGTTTCTTTTGTTTGGCACGGAGAATCTTAGAATAAGGAAATCATACCCGGTCACAATTCAATGGAGATTCTTTAGTAAAAGTTTGTAGCTCTTCCATAAGTTGTGTCGGAACAAGCCGAAAAGTTAAAGCTGAACGGGGAATCTTGAAAATATTTATGTAAAATACGTCCTTCCCGAAATCCCTTCCAGAAACCCTTTTAGCCACGACAGTAAATAATAAAAGTGAAAAGTTTTATTCGACTAAAAACGAACACAAGACCATGGAGACTTGAAAAGAATCACTCAAGTGAAGGCGAGGATTAATCCTTTAGCACCGTTAACTCCCGGAGAGATGCTCGCTTTTGGGTTTTCTTTCTTTCTCCAGATCCTCTTCGTCTTGGATTTTTCAGTTTTCCTCTTTTCTTTTTTTTTTGTTTCAAACATTACCTCATTTTTATGTTTTCTTTTTTTTTTAGGAAAGATTTTTGTCCTGGAGTTTCATAAAATGAGTTAATTTTTACTTTTTCTCAGAAGTGTTTGAGGATGTCCTTGCTCGGGATGATACACCATGAGAAAAGATTTTCTAAGATTTCCAGCGAAATGGGATTTTTTTGTTTTGTTTTTCTTATTATGTTGTTTTATTACCAGAGAATTAAGGACGATGGTGTTTTTCTTGATGATACTCGTATAATGTGATAAATATGAAAATGGAAATGTTCTTAACTGTTTTAATATACTTCAAGGTTCTTGTAGTTGTAATGAGATGTAAAGAAAAATACAATCAACTTTCTGTGATGCTTCAAGTTTCTTTGTGAAAAGAGAAGTAGGTTTTTATGTTAAACAACTTATTTTGATGGAATTAAAGACCAACTTGGTTGTTTGCTTTTTAATTAAAACTTCTGGGTGCTAAGGGACGGGAAGTCAAGATTCTCATTTTCTAAATTTGTTTTGTACCTTTTCGATATGTCTAGGTTCCGATATAAACTATCAATGCTCAGTATCTCCTCAAGGGTAAAACAATGAAAGGGAAGTTAAAGATTGGCATGTTCAGTTGGGAGCTGGTCATTTATGAAGCCGAAATATAGAAGGGCCAAATAAGAATAAGACCATTTTTTTTTATAATATGGTCTCAGGAATGTGAGAAAATTCCTTTTTCTAGACATGAACGTTGAGAAAATAAAAATGTAAAAATCGACCTTTAATAAATAATTCACTTTAATCCAGTAATAATTTGAATTTTGATGAAATTTACGCCATCAAAAAGTAGTAAGAACAAAATATATATATGTCATATCAGAGCCCACTTGTGCGCCCCCACAAATACTTGATTTCCAATTTCATAAACTTGATGATGCGATCGAAACCACTAATGTATACAAAGAAGAATAAAATTGCATATCAGCACTTTTTGCCCTAAGCAGCTTGTGTGAGAAATATTTCATAAATAAATTGAATCATCGCATCATCCGCAGTCAAACAAAGATTTGCTGCGTTAGCATTTAAATACTATAAAAAGAGATCATTTGATCGTACGCATCGCATTAATATTTCATCAGTCTCTTCGTATAAGCCAAAGATTTCCCCCCACCAGCGGTAAGGGATCTGAAGCTTCAGACATATATAACTAAAATAAAATTGCCTTTAAATAAAATAATTCAGTTTGTTTTATTTCCTATTCTCCGGTGGAGAATAGGTAAAATATATTTTTTGTTAATACGATAACATTAAAATAAAAGTGGCGCAGTCGGTAGGATTGACAACAAATAGAGCGAAAATCTATTAAAGCAAATGTCAGTCCGTGAAACGAACTATCATTAAATAAAGTGAAAAGTGAAAACTGTCGAACGAATATCGATGGTGCATTTAACAACATTTAGTGAAAAAAAAAAAAAAAAATAATTTTCGAACGGATACCGAAATTATTTTAAAACAAAAAGAAATTATTTAATAGCCAAAGCCAGTGCATATGGTTAATGCTATGAAACCTTATAGAGAGGAAATAATTTCTGAGAGTGAAAAGTGAAGAGTTAAGAAAACAAAAATATATTCAATCAAAAGAAAATTAAACAAAAAGTGAAACGAAAAAATAAAAACTAAATAAAAATAAAAAAGAGATCAATTAAAAATAAAAAGTGCTTAGTGCAAAATTCAAAGAACATAAAACAAAGAATTAAAATTAAAAGTGAAAAGTGAAAAGAACAGAAGGAGAAAGAATTAAAATTAAAAGTGAAAAGAACAGAAGGAGAACGAAAAGAAAAATAATAATAAAAATATACAAAAAGAAAATAAAAGTGCAAGGAAATTAAAAGGATAGTCAAAAATTTTTTTTTTTTAAAAAACAAAATACAAAAAGAAAGTGCAGTATCATAAAATGAAATAATAAAAGAAAAGAAAAGCAAAGACACAAAAAATAATACATATAAAAAAGAAAAAAAAAAGTTTAAAATATATTACAAACGTTTACAAAAGAAACATTTAAAAATAATTCATCGTGGAAGAAAGTGGCATGATCTAAAGCCCCAACGTGTTCTGTATGAAAGACATCTTTAATCGATTAAAACAATCGAAGTATAGCAGAAACCAACTATTTAATCAACAAAGGAACTTACAAGAGATCAACATGGATCCACCAGCCCAACAACAACAACAACAGCAGCAACAACGAATGCAACAACAACCATTAGTAGCAGCAGGTAATATAAGTTTAGTGTTAAATCCCCTTAAATATATAGAAAGATTACAAAATTTTGACGGAAGAACTGAAGATCTTCCAATATTCATTCAAAATGTCGATGAAATTATTCCTACGTTACAAACGTACAATGACCAAAGTCAGAGAATGTGTATTAATTTGCTAAAATCTAAATTTATAGGAAGGGCCAGGCAAAGCATAGAAATTCATACCCACCTCACGAAGTGGACAGACATAAAATCTATGCTAATAGAAAATTTCGGTGGCTTTAAAAATAGCAACCAATTATATGAAGAATTGAGAAATTCTCAGTACAGAGGAGATGTATTAAAATTTTATAATTACATTCAAAAAACTCTGTCCCTATTAAATCAAAAATGTCTTCAAGAAAATAATTCTCTAGATATTCCTCACAATAACAGGACGGCACTTAATATCTTTAAAGAAAGATTGCCTACACATATGAGAACCATTCTCTATGCATTAAGACCTAATACCATGGAGCTAGCACTTCATGAATTAAATTCAGCAGGATTTGTCACAAGACAAAATAACGATGCTAGTAGTAGTAATGAAAAACAAAAATACTATAATAAAAAAATAGAAAATAAATATGACCATGCAAAAAATAGTAATAATTTTAAAAACCCCAATAACCCCTTCAGAAATAATAATAATAGAGAAAATAATTATTACAACAAATATAACAATAATAATTGGCAACCAAAGCCATACATACCAAAACAAAATTATAACAATTATAATTATAATAATAATCGAAATTATAATTCGGATCAGAATCAAAACTTTAACAGAAATTATAATCCAAATAATTATAGACAGTATCCCCAAAGATTTGAACCTATGGAAGAAGATCCTAGATCATCTCAAATAAAAAGATTAGATAAAACAACTAACTATGTAGAAGAAGAAAAAGATTATGAGAACGTAAATTTTCGTGTCTCAGCCTCGGATCAAAAACCAGTTTACCCTTTATTAAATTAACTAAAGAACACAAAACAATTCGTCTTTTAATTGATACTGGAGCTACAAATAGCCTTCTCAGAGAAGAGGATGCACCTGAAAATTTTATTAGATTTAGACAAAATCCATTAAACATAAGAACAGTAGGAAATCATATCACTATTAATAAAGACGTTATTATACCTAAAGAGAAATTTATTTATCCCGTAGTAGAAGATTGTGAGTTTCAATTGTATAACTTTAATGAAGAATACAACGGAATCCTTGGAAATAATATCCTTATCCCAAATAATGGCGAGATCTGTTATGCAAAAAGGATACTAAAATTAAATGGAACAGATATACCTCTGTTTCTCAACGCAAATGAGGAACGTGAGTATGAAGAATCTATAAATTATTTTAGTAAAATTATTCCACAAATGTCAATCCTTGATTCAACAATGGAAAAAGACATAAGAACTACTCACTTAAATAAGGAAGAAAAAGTAAAACTGTTAGAAGTAATAAAGAATTATAAAAATGCATTTTATAAAAAAGGAGACGATTTGACATTCACAAATCATGTAAAACACAAAATACCCACAGAGGATAATTCTCCAATATATACAAGAGTATATCGTTATCCAGAAATACATAAATCTGAAGTAAATAGACAAATTAAGGAAATGTTAGAATCTAAAATTATTCAACACTCCACATCGCCATATAATGCACCAATTTGGGTAGTCCCAAAAAAAGAAGACAATGTAGGTAACAAAGAATGGCGTATAGTAATTGATTATAGGAAACTTAATTTAAAAACTAAAGAGGATAAATATCCTATTCCGAACATAGATTCTATTCTCGACAAATTAGGACATTGTAACTATTTTACTACTCTAGACCTAACCAAAGGTTTTCATCAAATAGAAGTAAAGGAAGATGATCGGGAAAAAACCGCATTTTCAACTCTTTCAGGACATTATGAATTCATTCGAATGCCCTTTGGCCTCAAAAACGCACCAGCAACATTCCAACGTTTAATGAATGAGGTTTTAAAAGAATATATAGGAAAAATTTGTCATGTTTATCTTGACGATATAATTATATTTAGTACTTCTCTAGAAGAACACGTATGTTCACTTAAGAAAATTTTAGGAGCTTTACAAAACGCAAATTTGAAAGTCTCTCTGAATAAATCTGAATTTATGAGAAAAGAAACAGAATTTTTAGGTCACGTAATTACACCTGATGGAATTAAACCTAATCCAAAAAAAATTGAAACCATTCAAAAATTTCCAATACCTACCACAATAAAAGAAATTCAATCCTTTCTTGGATTAACCGGGTATTACCGCAAGTTCATTTGTGACTATGCCGCAATTATAAAACCCATGACATTATGCCTTAAAAAAAACATAAAAATAAATATTAAAGATAAAAATTATATAGAATCATTTACAAAATTAAAAAATTTAATGGCAGACGATTTAATAAATAGGCATCCTGATTTCCAAAAAGAATTCACACTAACTACTGATGCCTCAAACTTCGCAATTGGAGCAGTATTAAGCCAATCCCATGGTCCCCTTTGTTTTGCTTCACGCACATTAAATAAACATGAGTGTAGTTACAGCACTATAGAAAAAGAATTATTAGCAATTGTTTGGGCTACCGCTCAATTCCGACACTATCTGTACGGAAGAAAATTCATTATTAAAACTGACCATAGGCCATTAGTATGGCTTAGTAATTTAAAAGAACCAAATAGCAAATTACAACGATGGAAAATAAAACTCGAAGAATATGACTTTGAGATACAATTTATACAGGGAAAAGAAAATAAAGTGGCAGACGCACTGTCACGTATAAGAATAGAGAATAAAATAAACATGATGAATAACGATAATAATAATGATAACGATGAACATACTCAACATAGTGCTGAATCAGATAATACAAACCTTATTCCTATTAGTGAAAAGCCGATTAACTTTTATAATCGACAGATAATATTTGAAATCAACGAAAATGATTGTCAACAAATTATTTACCCACATATTGGAAAAAGAAGAGTTATTTTAACACGCAAAGAATTTAAAGAAGAAGATTTTATAGAAATAATAAAAGAAGTAGATACAACACAACTAAATTGTATATATGTCAAAGATGACAAGACATTTAATAACTTCCAAGACATATGGAAAGAAGAAAACAAATTAAATAACAAAAAATTACATAGAAGCACAAAACTCTTGCAGGATCTTAAAATAGACGAAGCAAATGAAATAATATTAAAAACACACACAAATAATAATCATATAGGCATAGAAAAAGTGTACCTAGAGTTAAACAGAAAATACTATATACCAAATCTTAAAACTTTAATTAACAAACAAATAAATAATTGCGCAATATGTATGACAAAAATTGATAGAAATCCTATAAAACTTCCATATGAGAAGACACCCACACCAACAGGACCAAGACAACATTACCACATTGACATATGGTTTTTAAACAAGAAAAAGAAATACGTAACATGTATAGACAAATTTAGCAAATACGCCGCAGCAGAACCTATAAAACATAAGACTCACATAGATACTATAAAAGCGTTAACAAAGATATTCTCCTATATGGGTACACCAAACCTTTTAACTCTCGACAATGAAAATGCTTTCGTTTCAAATTCTCTAAACAATTACTTAGTAAATAAAGACATACAAATACATTATTGTACAGCCAATCGACATACAGGCAATTCAGATATTGAAAGATTGCATGGAACTCTTAACGAGCATTTGCGTATCCTAATTTCAATCGAACAATCTGGTGAACAGGTTGATCCAAGCGATCATACAGTCCAAGCTCTAATCGCTTATAATAATATTATTCATTTAACTACTCGAGAAAAACCTTTCGACATCCATTTTGGTGTCATAAATAAAGAAATAATTTTTAAACGAATAGAAGATAATAAAACGAAGGTAATTAATAAATTAAATGAAAAACGTAAGAATATTGAAATTAATGAACAATTTGTGAAAATAACAGATCCCGATAAAATAAAAAACAAGTTAACCCCTAAATATAAAAAAGTTAAAGTAATAAATAAAGAAGAAAAAAAATATACTCTTAAAGAAGGCAATAGGTTCAAAAAGAAACCCCATAGAATTTTGCATAAAGATCAGTTCCATAGACTAAAGAAATTTACAGAGAATATTCCTGTTCACAGGCATGACACTTCGTCAAAAGAAGCCACTTGCGGATCTTCATATGATCAACCCACTACTTCCAAAGGTATTCATCATATTGGTTTTCATTCTACCAATAATCTCAACCCAAGAAATACAAATAATTGACTACAACCACGGTAATGGTTTTACAATTATACAATTACAGCAGATAGAAATAATAGAAAACTATACTAAAATACTACATATTATAAATTTAACTAAGTACGAAACAAATTTAAAAATACTAGAAGACCATATACAACTTTTACCTGAACAAAACATCGAAATTATTAATTTAATGAAACATACTAGAAAAGAATTTGAAACTATAATACCACATGACAGACAGAAGAGAGGACTTATTAATATTTTAGGTACAGGTATGAAATTTTTATACGGAACCATGGATGACGACGATAGACAAGAAATAGAAGAAAGACTTAAATTAATAGAAACAAATACACACAATTTAATAGAAAATTCAAATTCACAAATACAAATTAATAATCATTTTAATGAGCAAATTGCATTACTAACTAATACTTTTAATAACAAAACTAAAAAATTTATCGACCATATAGAAAAATCTATTCGCACTCAACACGATTTAGAAAGAGATTTTAACAAATTGAAATTAGAAATAGAAATTAAAGACAATATAAAATATTTGACAAATGACATAGACAAAATTAAAGATATAATTTTAACATCGAGACTAGGAATCTTAAGCAAAGATATATTTTCAGAAACAGAACTTGACAAAAATAATATAACAATTGAAAAACTTTCACAAATCAAATTAGAACTTGCTTTATATAAAAACACTATCATATTTATAATCGAAATCCCAAACTTTACAAATGAAATATACAAACAAATATATATCCAACCCATACCAAATTTAGAAGATAGTCAACAATTAGATATTAGTAATAAAATGTTTTTGACTAAAGACCAAATAATTTATAACAATACCAAAATGAAAAAATATTTATCAGAAATAAAAGATGATTGTATTGAAAATATATTTAAAAATCAAATGAATTGTAAACTATTAAAAAATGTAAACGAAAAAATATTAGAAATAGGAAATAATAATCTTGTATTGATAAATGTAAAATTACAAGAAATAAATCAAAATTGTAATAATCAAAACATTACTGTTAAAGGTAACTACCTTATTAAATTTGAAAATTGTAAAATCGAAATAGACAATAAAATGTACGAAAGAAAAAATTATAAACACGAACCTTTAATTCCAAATACAATTGAAAATATAAATTATACCAAATCAAAAGATATAACTTTTCAAGAATTACATTATCAAAATATACAAAATTTAAAAGAAATTGAAGAATTAAAATACAAGCACAAACATACAAATTTAACTATGTACATGATAATTTTAATCATTACACTTATCGTAATCCTTTATATCTATTTAAAATGTAAAACTAAAAATAGGAAGATAATAAATAATGTAAATCTTCCAAAGGTCACTTTCCGACCATTAGAAGACTCTAAGGGGGGAGGTGTCATATCAGAGCCCACTTGTGCGCCCCCACAAATACTTGATTTCCAATTTCATAAACTTGATGATGCGATCGAAACCACTAATGTATACAAAGAAGAATAAAATTGCATATCAGCACTTTTTGCCCTAAGCAGCTTGTGTGAGAAATATTTCATAAATAAATTGAATCATCGCATCATCCGCAGTCAAACAAAGATTTGCTGCGTTAGCATTTAAATACTATAAAAAGAGATCATTTGATCGTACGCATCGCATTAATATTTCATCAGTCTCTTCGTATAAGCCAAAGATTTCCCCCCACCAGCGGTAAGGGATCTGAAGCTTCAGACATATATAACTAAAATAAAATTGCCTTTAAATAAAATAATTCAGTTTGTTTTATTTCCTATTCTCCGGTGGAGAATAGGTAAAATATATTTTTTGTTAATACGATAACATTAAAATAAAAGTTATATATATAAAAAAATTCAAATTTTATCCCTTAAGGCTTAAAAGCAAACTTCTTAAAATATTCAATTCATTCGCTGTACTGAAAAATGAAAAAGTAGCTTTTTTAGACAAGCATTGGCATACATCAGTAGTCAAAATGCATACAGGATACAGCATGAGTCAGAAGCATACAGGCATACAGCATACGTTATGCGACTGGACTTCGAATCCCAAATTCCCTTGAAAATGAAATTTGCTTCAGACTTGACAAGCACGCAAGTATATTCTCAAATATGCTTATCTTGAAGCCAAAATAGCAAAAGTTTTGTAGTGCACCCCATCAAAGCCTAATATTATTAAAAAAAAAAAAATATTTATAAACTCGACAGCAACAAAAAAAAAAAAAATAATACCACAACATTGGCTAAGCCAACTATTACGGCGCATTCTCTCCATCTCCATCTCCCACTTATCCACTTGCCTCGAAGTAACTGTCGCTTGCTGTCCATTGCATGTCTCTTGTGATGCTTATCGCATGATTCTTGTAACGGATAGTTAAGTGACATCTGATGTATAGTTAGATTTTGTCTGTATATCTTGATTGATTTCAAGTACAAAGCGTTATATGGGCATAACACCTAGAACGGTTTGTACTTTGAATTTAATCCATTGGACCTACACTTCACGGTTGAATTTAGATCGTCAGAGTTGTGTTTTGGGTGTTTATGATTTTGTAAGATTATTGCGCTTGATATTTCTAAGGCATTTGATAGAGTTTGGCAGCAGGCTCTCTTATCGAAAATGCGTGCGTTTGGCATCAACGAAACCCTTATTCGTTGGATTAGACATTACCTTCTAGATCGTTCAATACATGTTGTATTGGACGGTTTTAAGTCTGATCTTCAAAAAATAAATGCTGGTGTTCCCCAGGGCTCCGTTTTGTCTCCGACTCTCTTCCTCGTTTTTATAAATGATCTCTTGTCTGAAACTTCTTATCCACTTCATTGTTTTGCCGACGACTCTACTCTCAGCTTTTCGTACTCGTTCCCAAATTCTCATCCATCTACTTCGGAAGTGGAATTGCAACGGTATCGTATGATATGCTCATTAAACTTCAATTTTTACAGCATTGTTAAATGGGGTAAAAAAAACCGTGTGGAGTTAAATGCTTCGAAAACTCAATGCTGTCTATTGTCGTTGAAGGAAAATGTTCCCCTTATGCCATTGTCCTTGAATGGCACTTGCATCGAAGAAACCGAAAAGCTCTCAGTAGTCGGTATGTGTGTTAACGACGATCTTCGTTGGAACGATCACATACTCGAGACCGCCCAGAATGCTGCTAAATGCTTAGGATTTCTATATCGATGTAAGAAATTTTTCACCCCTTCTGATCTTGCTACCATTTATAAGGCGTATATACATCCAAAACTCGAGTATAACTCACACCTTTGGGTCTCGTAACATACCCTTGAGCGCGAGTAAATTATAACAAAAAAAAAAAAAAACATCCACATCATGCTTGTCAAGCCGCTGGATGGATCCTTCACATTATCAAAATGAAGCCAATCATGTTGTGCTTGTCAAAAATATTTGAGTGTGAAAACACCTAATAGTGCACGAAAATATGATACTTCAGCTTGACTCTTGGAGCCTGATTACACTATTCTTTCGATCGTTTCGCCTTTTTGACAGTTTTTGTGAAAGATATAGAAACGTAGCTTCATTTCGCTCATTTCTTAACCTCAAACCAAATAAAAAAATTAAAAAATTAAATCCACGACTGTTTCGCACGAACTTGCGAATTTTCCAAAAAATGACTTTTTTTTTTTAAGTTGTGAAATGCAATGTTTTTTTAATCTTTTTAGAAGCATCTCTATAAAAAATTCCATTAAAATCCGTTGTGTCGATAATGAGTAATTCAAAATTTGAAAAAATGGTTCTATGGTAGGTACAAGCTGTAATATCTTAATTTAAAATTTTTTTAATTAAATTAAAGATCGTAAAAATTAATTGAAAAAAAAAACTTTCATCAAAAAACTAGTTTCCGTTTTCGAGAAAAATACTATTTTTGAAAACCATTTTTTAACATTTGTATGGTGGGTACCTTTATTTTTAGGTAAAATAAATTTTTTTTCTCACATCTCGTAAATTATATTGAAAAACTTTTATTTATCAAGTTTAAAAAAAAACTAGCATATGGTTTTCGAAATATTGAGTTTTCAAAAAAAAAAATTGAAATTTTTTTTAAAAATCCAAAAATAAATTTTTTGGAAAAATGAAATACACAATTCTATTCAAGTTTTGGAGAGCCTTAGCAAAAAAAGATTAAGATCGGTGGTACCGTTTTCGAGAAAATTAAAAACAAACAAAAAATGGTAGCATTACTTAGCTTTAACTAAATGAATTTTTTTTGTAATTTCAGTTTTTGAATCGGTCGAACACTTTTTGAGAAAGAAAAATATGTATAAAATTTCGAAAAAAATCGTATGGCTTGGTCTTAAAAAAAAAGAAAAAAACCTATGGGGGGAAAAAATTAAAAATGATATATACCAAGTTTAAAGAAAGTCGGGCGTGCCGTTTAGGCTGTAGTCGAACAGACAGACAGACAGACAGACACACAGGCAGACAGACAAAATTGCGAGACCCACATTTTTAGTCTTTGCTATCATCGTAATTTCAACTTTGATCAAAATCTCGAGTTCGACATATAAGTCGCGAGTAAAAAGAAAGTGTAATCAGACTCATGCCTTTTTTCTGTTATAGACGGTGTTCACACTGAACTTAATCCTCCGACTTTGTTTTACCGAACGTATACTTTAGACCCATGTTTTTGGTTTACCCTACAGCTGCGGCGCGCCCCCGCCGCCAACCAGTGTGGGAATTCGCGAATTTAGCGGAATTTAATTCGAAATATGACTAGTCTCGATTGATGCCAAAACCGGTTTTTCTTAAAGCTAAAAGATTGTAGAAAGTGATAACAAAAGCACTGTTGGGTGGGGATCATGTAAACAAAAAAAACAGCATTGAAGTTGTAGTTGGCGATTTTTATTCTGTATATTTGCTGGAAGAGATTACTTTGCTCTTAATTTTTTTCGTGCGTTTGGTGTCTGTTTTAATAAAAGTCTTATTTTTTATATTTCCTAAATATCAAGGTATAAGAATGTAAGTAATTTTTACTTGCGATATAGGTACTATAGGGCAAGTTCTGCATTTGGAAAAAAAATCGAACTCGAGATTTTGATCAAAGTTGACATTACGATGATAGCGAAGACGAAAAAAGTGGGTCTGACAATTCCGTCTGTCTGTCTGTATGTCTGTATGTCTGTATGTCTGTATGTCTGTACCTCGAACTACAGCCTAAACTACCGGACGTATTTTCTTCAAACTCGGTAGTTAAGGGTCTTCGGTGATTCCCTAGAGGAAAAATTGAAATTTTTTTTTTAGCTCCAAAACTAAGGGTACCCCCCATACACCCGTAATGCAAAATCTTATTTATCTCGAAAACGGCTCTAACGATTTTGATAAAAAAAATTATGTGTGATATTATGGACATAGACTATATTTTGGTGAAAAAAAAATTTGGGGGGAAATGTTATTAGGGGTACCTGTCATAGAACGGTTTTTTTGATTTTCGAATTTCTCACCAACGGCTTTAACGATTTTAACCAAAATTTTTATGCAGGAGCTGCTTTGCATTTTAAAAAATATAAATTAAAAATTTTTTCGAAAAAATAGTTTTTGGATTTTTAAAAAAATAATACAATTTTTTTTTTGAAAATTCAATATCTTGAAAACTGATACACGATTAAATTTTTAAATTACGTTTTAAAATGTATTTTATTAAATACTAATAATTTGCATATCAATTTTTTTTATAAAAATTTTAAGGAAAATTTAGTACACAAAAAACATGTTTCAGTGTGTCTGTATGTCTGTACCTCTCACTACAGCCTAAACCACTGGACCTATTTCTTTCAATCTCGGTAGTTAAGAGTCTTCGGTGATTCCCTAGAGGAAAAATTGAAATTTTTTTTTTAGCTCCAAAACTAAGGGTACCCCCCATACACCCGTAATGCGAAATCTTATTTATCTCAAAAACGGCTCTAACGATTTTGATAAAAAAAATTAGGTGTGATATTATCGACATGGACTATATTTTGGTGAAAAAAAAATTTGGGGGGAAATGTTAGTAGGGGTACCTGTCATAGAACGGTTTTTTTGATTTTCGAATTTCTCACCAACGGCTCTAACGATTTTAACCAAAATTTTTATGCAGGAGCTGCTTTGCATTTTAAAAAATATAAACTAAAAATTTTTTTGAAAAAATAGTTTTTGGATTTTTAAAAAAATAATACAATTTTTTTTTTGAAAATTCAATATCTTGAAAACCGATACAAGATTAAATTTTTAAATTACGTTTTAAAATGTATTTAATTAAATACTAACAATTTGCATATCAATTTTTTTTTATAAAAATTTTAAGGAAAATTTAGTACACAAAAAACATGTTTCAGTGTGTCTGTATGTCTGTACCTCTCACTACAGCCTAAACCCTTGGATCTATTTCTTTCAATCTCGGTAGTTAAGGGTCTTCGGTGATTCCCTAGAGGAGAAATTGAAATTTTTTTTTTAGCTCCAAAACTAAGGGTACCCCCCATACACCCGTAATGCAAAATCTTATTTATCTCGAAAACGGCTCTAACGATTTTGATAAAAAAAATTAAGTGTGATATTATGGACATGGACTACATTTTGGTCCAAAAAAATTTTGGGGCAAAATGTTATTAGGGGTACCTGCCATAGACCCGTTTTTTTGATTTTCGACTTTCTCATTAACGGCTCTAAGGATTTTAACCCAAAATTTTTAGCAGGAGTCCCCTTAAGTTTAAAATAATATTGTATATAAAAATATTCGAAAAAATATTTATTGGGTTTTAAAAAAAAAAAAAAAAAATTTTTAAATCAATATCTCCAAAACCTATGAACGATTATTTTTTGAAATTATTTCCTAAAACCAATATTATTAAATACTTAAAATTCGCATCCCACATTTTTTTCTTGAAAAATTTTAGAGAAATTTCTTGTATAAAAAATTTATTTAATAATAAAACGATTTTTTAAGGTTTATTTGCATAAATTCATACTTTTCCGGAAACCAGCCGGCAATTTTATGCATTTGAACATTATTATCTCATTAAATCCATGTTTTATATTTATAAAATGTATCTTAAATTCCAAAGTACTTTTACATAAGAGCAAGTTCGTGCGATCCAGTCGTGCATTTTATTTATTTCACAGGTTCTTTCACATTTTTGTTTTGGTGCCTGAAGTTAAAAAAATGTGTTTTTTTTTCGAGTTTTGTACCTTTATTAGAGCAAAACTTTAGATATTCCGCGTTATTGCGCCTTGAAACAATATTCACTGCAAAGCTTGATTTATTATCTATCAAGAATCACTTAAATTTGACACCCCAATTATGTTGTGATATAGTTTTTTTTTCAATGTTTCTAAATGACTATCCAGCAAAAAAATGATGGCATACCGTCAAAATCGAATAACTTTTTGGGATTTGGTTAGAAGAAGAATGTTATAAATTAAAAAACTTTTTTTATTTGCAAAAAATTCTGATAATAATTAACTTTTTTCTTTATTTTATTCATATTTGTAGCAAAATTAAACAATACATCATTCCTCAAAAGATTTTTTTGTAAATTATGATTTTCAAAAAAAAAAGTACTTTTTGGTGTAAACAACCTGTCACTTCAAAGCTCATTTTACAAAAACTTAAATAAAATATGACCAAAATGTGAGTTTTTGATTGTATAGACATTTTCAATGAACTAAACAAAAAAAAAACTACCAAAAAATTTAAAATGCAAGAGTTATTAATTTTATTCCGCTAAATTCGCGAATTCCCACACTGTGCGCCGGCCGCCAGCATAGATACATATTTACACATCAATAAAATGCAAGATGTATGGCTCAAACATGCTCTTTTGTTTTAGATCCTGAGAATTTAAGAAAATGGATACTATTTTTAAAAAATGTTCAGAAATACAAAATACATTTTTAAAACGCTAAAATGTTTTGTATTTTTTATTTGTAGCTGTTAACTATGAAGTATTAGAAAATTCGTTTTATTTTAAATATAAATGATCATTTTAAAAAATTAGAAGCCTAGAATACAAAAAAGTCCATTTGAAGGTGCTTAGAAGGTATCATTAATAACGATTTTTTAAGAAAATTTTGTAAAACCATTATCTAGCTTTTACTAATGAAATTTAGTTTTTAGAACGAGTTTAACACTTTTAGATAAAATAAAATATTTTAAAATATTGTATAGCAAGTACAATTATTTTTGGTCTTATATATATAAAAAAAAAAAAAAAAAAAAACAAAAACAAAATGTGTGGTGGGAAATATTTAAAATAGATATCTAACAGGCTTAAAGAAAATCAACTGTTTAGACTGTAGACAAACATAGAGACATATAAATTTGCGTGGCACACTTTTTTTAGTTTTCCCTATAATAATAATATCAAGTCTGTTCAAAATTTTAAGTTCCAATATTTTAACGAATGCATAACGTGCCATATACATTATGTACATTCATGCAGTACTTACATATTATGAATGTTTCACAATTAAAAATCGAGGAAAAATAGTAAGATAAAACAAATATAATAAAAAATAAAAAAAAAATACTTTCAATTGAACTGATGTTCAGATTAGACAATGAATCCGGACGAGTGGAACTTCAAAATTAAACTCCAGTTTAGGTTCGGCGAACTTAATTTTAAACTTCTACTGTGAAACTGGGGTTAAATGATTTGCTTTTCTTAAAATATGACATATATTTATGGAAGTGTAAGCAAGATATAAAGAAGTCTTCTTGAAGAGTAAAGAAAATCTATGTATGGATTTTAGAAAGACTAAGGAAGTAGTTAATTTCAATTTAGGAATATAAATATGGAATAAATTTAGCTACTTTAGTCCTTCTATTTGAGGCTGTCAGTGCAATAGTGGCGTAACCCATAAAATTCACTTTATTTATATTATATATTATACCAAAATCTTGGTCACATGTCAAATGGCCACTAACTAAAAATTTATGGTCGATTCCTTCAACCATAAATTCGGGATGGGATACCAAAAATTGGCACAACAGTGAAAGTTTTACATTTCTATTTGGCCCCCCATTGGTCAGAATACATAATAATTTTTTTCTAAGAGAAGTATGAAGGTTACGCCACTATTGCACTCAAACTATCATCAAATCATAAAATGCAATAACACCTTTTTGAGTGCCATCTAGTTTTGAGTGTAGATAGCTGCATAAAACTGTTTTTGTATTAAAATATATATATTAAGGGACCCATTTTTATGAAAAACTCATTTTTGAAAAAAAAAAATGGGTTACGCCACTATTGCACTCATAGCCTCATTTGATCTCCCAATGGCTAATTTAGTCTACTTAATATGAACTTTTAAAAAAGAATGGAAGTAAGACTTTAAAATCCTTAAATTCATCTTTAGGTAATTCTTTGCAAGAACAATTTTTATTTCTTATAACATGCCCAAGAATTATTTTCCAAGGAATTGTTCATTAATTAACAACCACCCTGTATAGCAGGAGCACTTTTATTTAGTTTAATCATAATATACAATTAGAGGTACAACATCTCTCGGTAAACCTTAATCTTGTTATTGCAAACAAAATTAACCTTAGCTTTCAAACATAACACTGAAATCCGAAAATATTTCGGACAAATATTCATTGAAAGCATCAACAATCATAAAAAAAAGAACCAAACGAAACAAAAAACGGAAGGTATGAAATAAGTCGAATAAAACCCAAATGTCATTTCTCTGGACAGAATTAATGGTCTGGGGAATTAATTCTGTGCGAAAAGTCTCCCACAGATATCAATTTTGCTTGTGAAAGAGTATACTGCAGTACGAAAACAGGACGAAGTCTTTCGTTTATGATTTGGTTGCATATTTGTGTATGAGATTTGTTGTTTCGCATCAGCAGCACACTAGGGTTTTAGCAATAATTATTATTTTGTAAATGTGTAAGAAAATGGTAGATAAACATTGACATATATACATATATGAGCAAGTTGTATCCTCAAACCTCAATATCAATACAATCAATAAATAGCTACATAAATCTGATCTAGTCACTCGGGCGTATACTTATTATTTAATTTTGTGTTAAATACATATTAAACGAACTTTAACATTAATCGTTAATTTTGATTAAGAGACATATCCACTTTTTGGATTATTGACTTATAAATGTTCTTGGCTTTGAATATGTTAATTTCCTATTATTTCTTATTTACTAATTAATAATGACAAGATTTATTTTTTGTTTGTCATATAATTTTTTTTTTTTTCACTCGGCGCTGATCAAAAGATCTTATTATTTTACAAAACCAAAAGATCTGATAATGATGTAGAAGTACACTCCAAGGTTTGTATTAAAAAAAAAAATAACTCGAATCTGTCCAGAGAAGTCCAATGTTTCTTAAGAAGTATCACAGGAATTCACTTTAATTATTCTACTAAAACAACACACACAGCTTAGCCTTATTGCGATTGTGAATTTCAAATTGATATTTGACATTATACATTTTTTTTTAAAACGCGATAGTGGTTGTAAATATTTAACATATTTGTGACTAACCTACTGTGAATGAGCATCAACCTCATTTTGAATTCAAATCCTTATTGGGAGTGTCGAGCTTTATCAATTATTTTTCTTTTTTTAAATGTTCCATCAATCAGAACATTTTTATTTTATTGCTCTTATTCAAAAAAATTTCCTTTTTTATAATTATAGTGATTGGAATACAGCTTATCTTAAAGAAAAACGCTTATCCAAACCTTACTAACATCGGAGTAGTTTTATCCTATTCATTCTTAGCACTGTAGATTGTTTTAGACCAATAGAATACTCCGTTTCGATGGCAATTTAGTAATCTCAATGCTGTTGCAAGCCCAATAATGTTTGAAACCGATGTAGACCTTTCGCTTGTTCCTAGTTCCATTTCTAGTGAATGCATTCTGTACTAACATACTTTCTTCCAATTTTAGAGAATTTAAAATAATCTTAAAATGTCTTCTTCTTCCCAAAATTTGCAACAATTTCGACGGTTCATCATCCTCCAGAACTTAAAAATATCCATTTTGAATATGCAATTTAAAAGTGATTGATAGATTTTCCACGTTCAATTGGTGGATAATTGACAATCGCACTGCGAGTGTGTGTTACAGTAAAATTAATTTTCAAAACCTCAAGAGCTTCTATTTTGTTTGAAAGACGTTGGTTCATATATGCATACATATGTATGTACATACAACATAAAAGCTTTGAAGATTATTTTTAAATTGTTTTCAAACTTTTATTATTATTGAATATAATAGCCATAATCGAAGTCAGTATATAAATAAGTAATAACCTATGAAACCTTTATTTGTTCATGTAATAATGCTACTGATTAGTCCCTCATGAAAAATTAAATCAAAAAGAAAATTTAGGAAAAATAAGGAAAAGCCTAACAATTCTCGTGAGTAAAAACTTTTCTTCGTAAAATTGAAAGAAGTCTTCGGGAAAAGCTTTATTTAAAAGGAAACAATATACGAGTACATTGAAATTCTTCTACCTCTTCATACTTGTCTTGGTCCTTACTTCCATCCATTCTGCTATTTATGAAAGAAAACAACTTCAAGATTAAATTCAATGGATGCCAATCTATGAAAATATATAGGGCTTCCACTGCTTTCGCTTTCCTCCAAAAAATACAAAAATATAAACCACAACAGTGTTAGGATTTATTGTTATTGATCCCTAGAGCTTCGCACCACCACACCACCGATAGTGGCTCTGCTCGTAAACACATCACCCAAAGGAAGAAATTCTCTGCACTTTCCGCCCGATTTTACTTTTGCGTTCTACCAACCAGCCCAACATTTTGTATTTGAGCTCCCTGGTCTCTGTTTTGTTATCCCAAAAGTCAAAGTTGGCTTATTTATTGAGATTGAAAGCTATACATCTTCTTTTCACATTTTGAAAAATGGTAAAAAATTCAACGGAATAGAAGAGAGATCCTCTAGCGTATACCATTTTGACATGGGTTGTATGTATTTATAACCTTTGGTTTTTATTTTCTATATTATGTCCAGTAGGATGGTTGGAAAATGCTGAACCTTGTTCCTTTACATGTGACAGCTCCATTATCTTTATCTTAAATCTTGATGGTAATTGACACTCCGGGAAAATACATTTCCGGAAATAAATTCCAATGATTCTGAATAATGGAGACACATCGTATTCCTAATAATTTCTTTGAATATTGATATTTATTTTGGTGGATAAAATTTTAAAACACTTTTTACGTCTTTAAGAAAATACTGAATAAAACTTTCTTGCAGTAAGTGTTAATGAAATATTGAAAATCACTTAGTGGCTCTATTCCTCAACGCAAAAATTTATTTTAACTTAAAGTAAAATTGAGGGGGCAGACTACCTACCATACCTTAATAAATGCACTCAAGTTTCAAATGGTAACTTACGAGTAAACATAAGAGTTTATAAAAAGCAATTACCAAAGATGAGAAATTTGGAAACTTTTTCAACAAAGAATTGCAACAAGTTCGTTTTTCTTTCATGGTAACCAAACATCAAAGGTCGTTCATCATTCATTTTTGGCCATGCATCTTGAATATTTGTACATATATGGAAATCTTGTACACCTTTTACCGTCATTAGCATATACATAAGTATATGTATGATAAGAACCGTGTTGTTAATTAGAAGAAAGATCGTTGATGAATAAGGAAAAAGCAGATGACTTAGAAGTCAACCTTGAGGAACTCCGGTATTTTTGAAAGAAAGGACGAGAGATAAGCATTTTCATAATAATAATTCAATCTTCATCTGGCACCTTAAGAGGAGCTATTGTACAGCTAAATCTGAGCTGACCTTGAAGCCTGATAATATTTTCTCCATTTTAAAATATTTCCTTCGACACGGTTTTATATTTTAAGACCAAAAATAACAGTACTGCCCATCATTTTTTTTTTTTAATTTGTGAAAATATTTTTTTTCTCAAAAATTTGCACAGATTTAAAAAATAATTTGAAAAATTTTATTAAAATGTTTTTTTAATGGTGCCGGCATTTTTGTTCTCGAATTTATCAAAAATAGCATAAATGACAAGTTTTTATGATAAAGCCGCTAAAAAATTTGAATAGCATTAAGCATTGACATTTTCCAAGCAATCATTTTTTTTTTGAAAACTTAATGTATCAAAAATCACATGCTCGATATTTTTGAACGTTAAAAATTAACAGTTTTCTAATGCTATCTATAAGATGTACCATTTTTTTTGTGTTAAAATAACCAAAACATAAGTTGAAAATTGGTTTTCGAAAATCTCGAAAACGGAGCTCAATTCTTACTATCTATCATATAATGAAAGAAAAAATATTGAAATTAAGACATTACAACATTATATAAGAACTTAAAATTTGTTTTCTTTTTTGGATTTTTGAGAATGAAATTACATTTTTAAAAAATTTAATATCTCAAACAATGAGTCAATAATATTGTCCGGAATTTAATTTTTGTTTGTAAAATAATAAAAAGTTAAAGAATCCGTACCGGAATTATTTCTTCAGATTGTTTTTAAAAATTGTTCTAGCAAAAATTCATATCTTATGAAATTATAAATCCTAAAAATTTATCAACATAAAAAAAAACAACTACCAAAATTCTATGTGCCTTTTTCGAGTAAAATAAGATTTTCGAAAATCATTTTTGTATGGAGGGTACCGTTAGTTCTAGATAAATTAAAAATGTTCTTCCCACATCTTGTTGATAATTTTAAAACACTGTTAATTTTCAAGATTTAAAAAATTGAGTATAAGTATGGTTTTCGAAATATTTATTATGGACGACAAAACCTATATAAGCTAAATTTGAAGACAAAGCTGAAACCCGCGGCCATAAGCAATTTATAATGCCTTCGTACATCAAACGTACGGTTGTCAAGAATGCATAATTTTGCAGCAGCTATGGAAATAGTGGGTGAACTTGGTTTACCAGTTGCTCAGTGCGTGGCCGAAGCATAACAAAAATCCACATAACCAGGATAATTAGGTTTGCGCTAGAGCATTTGGGATGGGTTCTTGAAAAGTAGAGGAATGTTTTTCGGACTAAATAAAGTCAAATTTTGTAAAACATCATGCTACCATTTGCGAACTTCGAATTTTTATTTTATAATTCACACACGCTCAAGGGTATGTTAAGAGGCCCTTATTATGTTCAACATGGCACACACGATCGGGAAATTAGGTGGGGAGAGAAAAGAGGGGTCGATGAACATTACTTTTGAATGTTTGCAAATTGAAATGGCAAGGGAAAACCGTGCCGGGTAAGTTATTCCATAATCGTATTGTGCGACTAAAAAACGAATTCCTTTATTTGACGGTACGACCAAAATTAAGCTCGAGGGTGAACTGACAAGTATTCCTAGCAAAGCGGGTATCACGGATAAACTGATTAAGGAAACGAACGCAATTGGCTACTTTAAATGAGCAATGCTTGTGAAAGAAACGATAAAACAAGGAAATACATGAAACAAGGCCACTTAATTGAGCCTTGTCTTTCAGCAGGATAATGACACAAAGCACACCAGCTTCAGTTTTGGGACAACAAGATTGACGTTATTGAGTGATCTGCGCAACCCCCTGCCCTCAATCCTATTGAGAATCTTTGGGTGAACATAAAAAAAGAACTCCGGAATGAAAAACCAAAAACAACAATGAGTTATGGGGCGTAGTTACTGTTTTTCCTTCATATTTCACATAGCACATCAGATATACGAAGTTTAATTAAAATCTTTAAAGTTATTATCGAAATCATTAAAAAAAATATTTTTGTATTTCATCCATAACAAAAATTCTAATGTTTCGTGTGGGGGATCACATACCCTTTATTTATATAGATAAATAAGTAATAAATATAAATAAGGCTACTTGTGCAATTAAAAATGAATATTTCATATAACCGTTATGAATTTTCTTTTGAAAGTGAGTTCAAATATACCTTAACTTAATATACTACTTAAATGCCTATTTAAATTTCACCCAATAAAAATCATCAAAATTGAAAAATCAAAGAAGAAAAGTTATAATGTGTATTGAAATGATAGTCGTTTACCCAATTTATTCATATAATTGTTTGAATTAATAAACCATCAAAGTACAATTATTCTGTTGAGCACCTTCAAAATCTCGTATTACTATTGAGAGCAAAACAAAAATAAAAACAAATTATTTCCTTCAATTGCCCGCAAGTTTCTTCATCATCAGATCCAGCCGCATCATCATCATTAACTGTTTTTATTTCCATTCTTTCACCACCCCCGCATCATCTTTAACAACAGAAGTTGAGTTAGCCGCAACCTCAACCTCAGTTTTGCATAGTCAGCACCAGCAATCTGCTATTAAAAGTCCGTTTTCACTTCATTGACTCCTTCCATTCGATTGCGTATCCTTGGTAGGAAACAACTTGAAGTTTTTTTTTTTTTTTTTCAAGTGCTGATTGCTTGCTGCGGGTGCGATAATAGCCGTCAGCTTGTGATATTTCCTGTGATCGATTTACTCTTTTACCCTCATTTGGGTGAAACACTTTTTGTTTATGAGTCAATTTCTGACAACTTTTTTTTTTTTATTCGAAACTCTTGTCTTTTACATATCAGGAATTTTTATGTTTGTGTGGGCTTTGAAAATGTGTTTTTCGGGGTAGGTATTGTAGTCAAAATTTTATTAAATCTGAAAAACTTTGGCGCAAAATTTTAAACAGCCTATTAAGGTATTAGTACCACTTAACACTTAGCTTAACACGTAGTTTACTAAATCATTCTTAATTTTAAACATTTTCTAACTTGTATCGTACGAGTACTATAGCAATTTTCTTAACAAACAGACCTTGTGTGGCATTTGTAAATAGCACCATACTAAAAATATAAAATCGGTATTGGATGATATTTACTTTAATAAAAGGGAAGAGTAATTATGATGCTAAATTCGATTAAAATTTGCAAAATCGTTGTTCTAGTTCTAGTTTCATAATAAATCAGCTTAAACATCGTAACAATTCAACTAAAATTTTACGCCAATGTTATAATAAAATTGTTTGGATGCAAGCTGAAGATTGCAATGAAAATAGTTAATACTTAAGGATATTTGAAAAATAAGGCGGTTATCATTTTTACAATGAATAAGTGTCGTATTTCTTGTAAAATAGGACAGCTGGCGATGAAGTGGTAAATATCTTCAGATTCTCTTCTATAACATAAGTTGCAAGTTTGCTGAAAATCGGTTCTATGTGGAATGTAGTTCGGATTAAGAATTTCTACTCTGGCTTTGAAAATGGTACTTATAGCCTCAGATGAATACTTGACGTTAAAGTAGCTTTCTTCGGTAAGCATTTGGTGGGCTAGGTTTTTGTAAAATAATCTGGATGCTGACGATGGGGCTCTGGTTAAGTGCTGGTTATATACATATTTTATCTTATAATTTAAAAATTACTCTAGAAAATATATCCTGTCACTAAAAGACATTCCTTTCAGTTCGAGATTAGTATATTCATGAAACAAAGCCAGCTGGTTCCATCTTCCATTCCCTTAAAGGTTAAGCATTGGATAGAAGTAATCTTACAACAATTGAGTTTTGGAGACTGCTTCTCATCACTCTCACTAAGTAATCTGAATAAAATTTCAGGTTTCGAATCTAAATGGGTAAAAGATTCCACATGTTTAGTATAAGTTGGTGCTGCATTTGGCAGTCTAAATATACATTTGAAGAAGTATCTTTGTACAGCTTCGAGTTCTTCAAAGAACATGACTCCAAAAGCATACACTCCGTAGCACATACAAGTATTAACTGTAGCATTAAAAACTTTATAATAAGGTAAATGGTTGATATATGTGTGTGTTAGCCCACAGTTTTAACTTCACTGCTTGTATCCTTAACATGCTTTCTAAAGCTTAAGTTCGAAGTCAACAACACTCCGAGGTACTTAAAATCGTGAACTATATCAATACACTCGTTATTTAACTCCAAGCTTCTTTGGGCGATCTTCTTCCTTGTCCACACTCAAAAATCATGATGTTTTCCAGTTAAGGAATTGATTGACAGAATTATTTATCAGCTATTAACACGAAGTCATCAGCATATAATTATACCTTAATGAGAATTCTGGCAAAGATGACGTCCCCAGGAAGCATATCAGATATATCATCGATGAACAGTGCGAATAGAAAAGGAGTAAGAATGCATCTCTGTGGTACATCTGCAAGCCATCACAGGCTGCTGCACTTGATGACGCGAGATATTTGACATAAAGCATACAAAACTTCCGAGGCACTCCAAGCATGTTAAGTTTATAAATCAGTGCCTGTCTGTTGACTGTATCGAATACAGCTTTAAAAGCAACGAAGCACGCGTACAATTTCTTTTCGTTTTCAATGTATTTTCTGGCAATAGTAGTCAAAGCAAAAATGTGATCTATAGTAGAATAGACTCAATAGGCAATAGAATCCAGGGCGAAAACCAGCTTTAAAATACTGAGACGATTTGTGCTTTCAAACCAACCGAAGAGTATTCCATACATAATACCCGCAAGAATCTTTCTCTGTTTATTCAGAAAATCTTTCCGGCTGTCTCGCATCTCCTTTTTTAACTATTGGACAGATAAAGCAGCGGCGTAGCGTAGGGGGGGCGGGGGGGGGGCGGTCCGCCCCGGGCGGCAGGCCTAGGGGGGCGGCAAAATGTCGCCGGTGATGAGGGTAGAGTAGAAATAATATGTTTCATAACAGATCGTTTGACAAGTCAACAAACAACAATGATGTAAATTTGAAATTTGCCACCCTATCTGTGGTTCGTCGTTGACCGCTTTCGTGAATTCGTAGACGGTGAGTAGGGCCGTAAGAGTGCATTCCGTATTGTCGCGCTGATCGCGAAACTAAAACAAAACGTTCCGAAACTCTCGCGAAACTGAAAGGGAGTGTTCCGAAACATATGATATGCATATGCGAGATATGATAAGATAACTAGGATTCGACGGAAATGTTATTCTAGTCTCAGCCAGCTCAATGTTTTTGCTCCCTCCCGCATCACAGAAAGTTATTTCGATTGTGTTGTTTATAGTTTAAATACTGTTGAATCTTCTAAAACTAAGCACTTAGTACTTCACTCAACCTTTGAACTAGATTTTGGAAATGAAAAGAGTTGAAGCAAGCGGTGCGGAATACCACAATAAAAAGGCTAAGAAAGAAGCAGACGCGAAGACGCGAAATATTTCAGTTCTATTTCTGGTTCAGGTTCAAAAGCTACGTTAACGTCTTCGGCGGCATCCAGCAGCAGCGGAAGTGATTCCAATGTAAGTAAGATTCCTTCATCTACAATCGTGAGTGGCCTAGAATTGTCCTCTGGCCAATATTCATGGGAATGCATAACTTATTTTACGGGCAAAAGAAGAAGACGTGCCTGCCGTCGAAGTTGGAAGTCGTTCTGGTCCCACCACAGTGCAGGGTCAAGACGAAGTCGACTCACCAGAAGTATCTCAAGGATCTAGTCACAAGCCTGCAGAAAAAGTGAACCTCGTGAAGCTGTAAAGACGCTTAAAAATAAGTTTGTGGAAGTTCTTGAGGTACTGGAAGAATTGACGGATCGGTAGCCAGTCTTCTTCTAACAGTCATGCAGTCATTCAACTTCCTCACTTTTCTTAGCTTTTGAGCTGCAGAGCTACCTGAAGAAGATGACGCACAGATTTACCTGCAGCAATGTGGACTGAGTGTGGACAAGTGTGCTCAGAAACTCTGCGTTTTAAAAGCTCTCCTGGTGGAGAGCAGAGACCGTTTCGTCCAAGCCGCAATCGACTTTTCTAAGACTTTTTGAAAAAAAACTCGGAATCGATCTCAAAACGAGTACAATTCGCAGGAAATGAAATGCACGACTGGGTCGCACGAACTTGCTCCTATGTAATCGACTAGGTATTTTAAAACGAATGTTATTAGAGAAAACTGTTCATAAGGATAAAATTAATTTTTAAATTCTTTTAGTAGTACGAGAAAAAAACAGAATGCTATCCAGCTATGAATTTATGCAAGAACAAAAATTATAAGTCGTTGTAGTGGTTTCTTAAAAAAAAACTTTTATATACAAACTTTTTAAAAGGTTTTTAAGAAAAAATTTAGGTACGCCAATTTAAAGTTTTTATTTTTGTTCGAACAAAAATTAAATTTACGAAAAGAAATATTGACCCGTTTCGGAGATATCGAATTTTCAAAAAAAGAAAAAAATAGATTTTGTTTTTTCAAAAATTCAAAAAATATTTATTCTAAAGTTTTGAAATGCAATGTGTTTTAGACTTTTTAGAAGCTTCTCTATAAAAATGTTCATTATGATCCGTTATGTGGATAATGAGAAATTCAAAATTCGAAAAAAATGATTCTATGGTAGGTACAAGCTGTAATATCTTAATTTCAGAATTTTTTTTATTAAATTAAAGATCGTAAAAATTAAAAGAAAAAAAAAGAAAGAAAAAAAATTGTATCAAAATTCTAGGTGCCGTTTTCGAGAAAAATACGATTTGTGAAAACCATTTTTAAAATTTTTTTAGCATTTGTATGGTAGGTACCTTTATTTTTAGGTAAAATAAAAAATTTTTTCTCACATTTTGTAGATTATATTGAGAAACTTTTATTTATTAAGTTTAAAAAAAATCTAGCAAGGGGTTTTCGAAATATTGAGTTTTGAAAAAAAAATTTTGAAGTTTTTTTTAAAAATCCAAAAATTTTTTTTTTGAAAATTTGAGTACACAATTCTATTTATAATTTTGGGGAGCTTAATCAAAAAAAAAATGATCAAAATCGGTTAAACCGTTTTTGAGAAAATCAAAAACAAAAAAATGGTCCCATGGGGGTACCCTCAATAAAATTTCGAAAAAAATTCGTAGGGGGGGTACCGTTATTTTTGGTCTTAAAAAAAAAGAAAAAAACTTGTGGGGGGAAAAAATTAAAAAATATATCTACCAAGTTTAAAGAAAATCGGCCGAGCCGTTTAGCCTGTAGTCGAACAGACAGACAGACAGAATTGCGAGACCCACTTTTTTAGTCTTCGCTATCAACGTAATGTCAACTTTGATCAAAATCTCGAGTTCGATTTTTTTTACGAATGCATAACTTACCTTATAGTACCTATAAGTCGCAAGTAAAAACGCATGCATGGAGATGAATCCGCAGATGCAGCTTTGTCTCACGAGCCTCATTCGTAAGGCTCGTAAAATCCGTTTATGAAACCGCTAATTCTATTTTACTTTCAATAAAAGATGTTTCATTGCCTGTGAAATGATGTCTTGAAATTAAATTTTAATTTAGTATTGAATGGGGGCGGCAAAATGGGTCTCCCGCCCCGGGCGCCGAGATGGTACGCTACGCCACTGAGATAAAGGCTCTTGTAAAACCATTAGGTACAGACGCATTGTCATAAATGATATTAAAAAAATTCAAGATGTAGGTTTTAAGTTGGTAATTGTATAGTAGTCACAGTAATTATTATTATCAGTTTATTAAGCTAAATATTTTCATCTTTTTCAATTCGTAAATCTTATTCACCTTCCGAATCAAAGGGTACGGTAGTGCCCAGAGAAGTTCTGGCACTACACCCTTTTTACAGGAACAAACTCAGGCGGTTTTCGACCCCTCCCTATCTTCAGTACCAATGAAGTCAGAAACTTAAGCATACGCGGTTCCTGAGATATAAGGCCTCAAAAATCACAAAACCCGTAACTGACTGACTCACTGACTGACTGACTGACAGATCATCAAAATTATGGAGCACTTCCCGACGTCGTAGAATCTTGTAATTTTGCACAACGGTAGGTCTTGTCATGCAAGCAGGGGAAATTTTAGGTTTTCCATTCAGGGGGGTGGTATCCGCTCACGTTCTCCGAATTGGTGTTGGTTGAATAGAGCACTTACGACTGCTGAAATTTGGTAAAACGGTAGGGCTTAAATTGCATATAAAGAAAAAAATATAAAATTAGTGGTTTTCCATTCAGGGGCGTGGTGTCCGCCTACTTCCTCAGAACTGATGTAAATTATACATGGCGCACTTCCGATTGGAGTAGAACAATGAAATTTGGTAACACGGTTACCATTAAGGAGCGTGGTATCCGCCCACTTCCTCAAAACTCATGTAAATTATATGGTACACTTCTGATTGCAGTAGAACAATGAAATTTAGTAGACTGGTAAGGCTCAAATCGCATATACAAAACCAAAAATAAAAATTGGGGTTTTCCATTCAGGGGGCGTGGTATCCGCCAACTTTATGAGAAAATGTTTAATTTATACTGAGCACTTCTGATTGCTGTAATTAAGGTAGGTATGTTAGTGTTAGCTATGTTACCAAGACAAGAAGAAATAATTGAAGCGCAAATTAAAACAACCAATAACAAAAAGAAAATATATCAAAAGAAAAAGGAAGCTATAAACTAAGTTGATTTTAGTAGTAGGTAGAGTCCACCCTTCTATCTTTCCGTATGTTTCGAAATTTTGACATGGCAAACAATTAAAATCTTTGCAAAAAGGAGTGAGATCAGACCAAAAACATAAATGTTAAAAATTTTTAAAGTAGAATACTCGTAATATTGATACAGCTACAATGTAATAGAGAAATTTTATTATTTAATAATTACTGACTAAAATTTGATGGGCTTACTTGTAAAGTTTTTTTTTATGCCCAATTCGAAAGGTTTTAAAAACTTGGCTAGTGAATGCATCAAATTTTAGTCTGTTATCACTAAATAATAAAATTTCTCTATTACATTGTAGCTGTTTCAATATTATTCTACTTTACATATTCGGTATCAAACCCTTCATGAAGTAGGAACTTGGCGTACTTTTAGATCTCACTACTTTTCACGGCTGACTTGTTAGACAAAGGTTTTTGTATAGAAGAACTTGGCTCTTTTTTTAACATTTATGTTTTTGGTGTGATTTCATTTATAAAATAGTATGCACGGGAACGTGACCTTAAATGACATATTTAAATATTTAGTTAAAATTTTTCATGTCTGAGCTTAAAGTCAAAACGACTTAAAATGGTCTTCTCTCAGCATTATATCAAGTACTTGTTATAAATGTAAACTATGGCAATATTATTTTACAAAATAAAGATGACATCGTAAAAAATAAAACCAAAACATCAAGGTTTTTAGAAAAGCATAATCATGGGAACGGAAATGATAGAATCAAATATCACTTCATTTCGTTCACCATAATTCGCTGATCATCAATTTTGTAATGAAAAGAATATCTAATGCATGTAAATAAAGAATTAAATAGGCAGTCACTGACGGACAGCAAGACAATCCGGTTGTTTCACTTTACTTTAGATACAATAAAACTTAACTTACGCTTATGTTATTAGTTTATCAATTTTGAGACACCAACAAAATGCCTTCGACTTTAGAAAATTTACAAAACAGACTAAGTTGGATATAATAGCACTTTAGTATGTTATTTACAAAAGGTAATGAGACCCCATATAATCTTTTATATTTTTCCGCAAATGTGCTATTATGCCACAGTTTCCCTTATTTTTTGCTTTGATCTTGGAAAATTGATTTTATATCATAGTTTTTATTTTATTTTGAAGATGATAATTATAAAATATTGACATTTTTAAATTTTTCAACAGATTTAAAAAAAAGTATTCTCATACACATACTGGGGAATGGAATAGATCTGCGGCTTTCGAACTTTTTTGGTTTTGATTTTCTGAAGACCAAAAATTGATCCGAATCTTGTGAAAAAAGCTCTTAAAGTCTCAGACGTATCTAATACATTCCCTTGATCTATGAGTTGAGCATTTTCCTGCGACCACGACATATCGATTTCGGTTTTTATGAATTTTCATTATTCGCCACACATCGATTACCAGCCACCATCCCTCCCCAGAGGGACCTTTCCCTCGATGTTATTACATTTCTCTGACCTTGGTTTAGTCAATTAACGTAAATCTTTTTTTTTTTCATTTGGTTTTCGGCATTTAATTCGTCCTGGCTTTAGGTGTTGGGAATACATGATGGAGGAGATTAATGTGTTTGCTTACACGCAACACCGTGTGGCAGCCATTAGCATTTTTATCACCACTTTACTGTACCACTGTGTGTAATTAGTATCGTTGTATTAAATTAGCCCGTTTTCTGTATGCATACACTAAGGGTAAGAGCAAACTTTTGTCTAAGAACTTTTTTTTTGGTCTAGTTCGTTTGTGTTTCTCATGGAAAAACTCCATGTTGATGGAATATAATGCTTTCCTCATTATTCCGGCATCAGCGTTAAAATTTAAGTTTCCCGGCTCCATTGTGAAAGTTAACAATGTTAGCGAGTAGGTAGAGGTACCATATGTGTGTTGTATGGTTTAACTCCATTTCTTTGAATACGTGTAGGTATATAGAACTTTCGCAAAATTCAGCTTCCATTAAAGGATCATATAAGCGCGTTCTTCTTTTTAATAATTCCACTTCCTTCAATGTGTGTAATGAGTTTCATCATCGTCGTTGTCGTCGTCGTCGACGTTGTCGTCATCCTCCTCTAGGGTTGTCGTTGCCTTCTTTTTTTTTTGTTATATTCCCTAAGAACATTCTTAAGGTTATGCCTTGAGGACATCAGCTTCTAATATTAGTTAAGTTGGAATTTTAGAGTCTGTCTCTCGATGTGGCGTATTATCAAGAGAATACATGCTCTTGGTAATATAGGTCGCTAGATATCTGGCTGTATAGATATTCTTATAATGTATGTGTGTGCGGCGCAAAGCAACCGGAGCTTCGACTTAATGGCTGAGGGCTGCTTTTTAGAATGAAATTTCATCCTTTCATTGTTGTTAGATATATTTTTCCTTTTTTCCTAGATTTTGTTTCGTTTTTTTTTCTTTCATTTTATTTTTTGCTTCCTCTCTGCATTAAGGGTGAACATACTTAAGCCATATACAATACGGATAACTGTAGAAGTTTTAATAGGTTAGTCAGTATGGTAGGTATAGATGGGAAAAAAAAGAATTTGAATCGAGGGAATCGGGTCATGTGCATGGGAAACGGTTGGGTGAATTATATTTTTACCCCAAAACCTAGATCCTTTTGTAGAACATCACTCCGTTGTTTTATTTATAGGGGAGAGATAATATAACGAATGATTAAGGTCATAGATTTAGTTACAGTGCATTATACGTGTGCGATTCTCTTTTACAAAAGGGTTATGTTTGAAATGAGTTGTGGCTCATCGAATAATGGGAATAGATTGAGGCTTTGGTTTCTGTTTTTTTTCTGATAAGAACCTCCTAATTAAAACTACCCTCATTAAGAAGCAAATATAAAATCACTAATTAAACTTTGGCCTTCTGAACTAAGTATGTGGTTGTACAAAAGAATGCTCTTGATCTCATGAAATGAGTATGAATTAAAAGGCTGATATAATTATAATATTAATATAATTTAAAAAGCTATTAAAGCTGATAGAACGAATTTCAGTGTCCATAATGGTTAAGAGACCAGAGAAGGCCCGCGAAGGAAGTAAGTCACATCTGGCGCAGCGCATAGATCGATTGTACGACCAGACCTCTCCTACGACGATATCCTTCGATACCCTTTTGGTCATTTGCATTAACGTATAAAGATCCAACTTTATCTTCGGTTCAAACGCTCCCCTACAATATCAACCCGATAACTAGCTGTTCAGATAAGACTCGCAGTTAATTTTTCTACTAGCTCTTCATTGCCTGAGAGTATCAAAGCTCGTTATGTACTTGAGAAATAATAATAGTAAATAATTCAAAGGGACAGTTATATTTTCGCACTGGTACCTATATTCCCCCATTGTGCTGAAAATGTGTTCATCATCGCTGGCAATACCATTTCATAAGCTTTCCCATCAGTCCTTATATATCTGGAATCTTCCATGGAAAACAGCGTTTGTACGGCCTGTTCATAAAAAAATGGCGACCTTTTCTTCCTCACCTCCTACCGTCCAATTGAACTTACGGCCGGTCATGGATTCGCTGATCAGATGAAATATAGTTTTCCTAACAATCATTTCTCTGGTGATCTGATGACAAATCTTACCGAAGAGTGGAACAGATCTTTACATTGTTTTGGAGATAGAAAGATTATTGCGCTTTATATTTCTGGGGCATTTGATAGAGTTTGGCACCAGGCTCTCTTATCGAAAATGTGTGCGCTTGGTATCAATGAAACCTTATTTTTACTTGCGACTTATAGGTACTATAAGACAAGTTATGCATTCGTAAAAAAAATCGAACTCGAGATTTTGATCAAAGTTGACATTACGATGATAGCGAAGCCCAAAAAAGTGGGTCTCGCAATTCTGTCTGTCTCTCGGTTCGACTACAGCCTAAACGGCTTGGCCGATTTTCTTCAAATTTGGTAGATATGGGTTTTAATTTTTTCCCCATGGACGCTTTTTTCTCTTTTTTTTTGTATGACCAAAAATAACGGTACCTGCCATACAAATTTTTTTCGAAATTTTATAAATATTTTTTTTTCTCAAAAACTGTCTCAGAGATTTTCTTAAAAAAAAATCAAAAAATTTCATTGAGTTAAAGCTAGGTACAATGGTTGAAAAAAATTTTCCAAAAAATTATTATTTTTGGTACCCCCCTCGGAACCATTTTTTGGTTTTTGATTTCTCAAAAACGGTGGGACGGATTTGATCATTTTTTTTCTGCTAAAGGTCCCCAATAGCTTCAATATTATTGTGAATTAAAATTTTCCAAAAATATTTTTTTGGATCTTTAAAAAAAATTAAAAAATTTTTTTTTGAAAACTCAATATTTCGAAAACCCCATGATCGATTTTTTTAAAACTTGATAAATAAAAGTTTTTTAATATAGTCTACAAGATATGAGAAAAACAATTTATTTTATCTAAAAATAATGGTACCCTTCATACAAATGTTAAAAAATGGTTTTCGAAAATCGTACTTTTCTCGAAAACGGTTCCGAGAGTTTTGCTTATAATTTTTCTTTCGATTAATTTTTAAGATCTACAATTTAATAAAAAAAAAATTGAAAACAAGATATTATTGACTGTACCTACCATAGAACGATTTTTTAAAATTTTGGATTTCTCATTATCAACATAACGGATTTTTATGAAATTTTTTAGAGAGAAGCTTCTTAAAAGTTTAAAAAACATTGCATTTCAAAACTTTAAGGAAAATATTTTGTTTGAATTTTGAAAAAAAAATCTATTTTTTTTTTTTTGAAAATTCAATATCTCGAAAAAAGCTCAATATTTTTTTTGTAAGTTTAATTTTTAGTCGAACAATAATAAAACCTTTAAATTGGCGCATCAAATTTTTTCTTTAAAATGTTTTAAAATTTTTTTACATAAAAGCTTATTTTTTTAAGAAACATATATTAGCTTGAATCACATGGCATCCTACTTTTACCTCCAATTACTAAAGAAGTTGTTTTCGTCATTTAAAAAAATTAATTTTATGATTCTGAACAGTTTTTCGCTAATAACATTCATTTTTGAAATTCTTAGACTAATACAAAGGAGCAAGTTCGCGCGACCCAGTCGTGCATTTTATTTGGATTTAAAATCACCTTTAGGATCATTCAATACATGTTGTATTGTTTTGTCGATGAATCTACCCTCAGCTTTATACATCATCATCATCGGCTCGACAACCGGGTTCCGGTCCTGGCCTCTTTCAACAAGTCTCTCCACCTATCCCGGTCTCTAGCCGACGCCATCCAGTTGCGCACCCCAAGGCTTCGGGCGTCCTGGTCTACGCCATCTCTCCAGCGCAAGCATGGTCTACCACGCTGTCGTCTACCATAGAATGTACCACAAAGAACTTTCCGAGCAGGTTCCTCTTCGCTCATGCGAGCTAGGTGCCCTGCCCACCGGAGTCTACCGAGCTTAATTTTTGTCACGATATCTGCTTCAAGGTAGATTGCGTACAGTTCATGATTGTACCGTCTCCGGAATCGTCCTTCCTCACATACGGGGCCAACAATTCTCCTTAAGACTTTTCTCTCGAACGCAGCTAAGAGGTCGGAGTGCCTTTTGCTAAGCACCCAAGTCTCGGATCCATATGTGAGTACTGGCAGGACCATGGTCCTGTACAGCAGTAGTTTTGAAGTTATGGTGAGATTTCTGGATTTGAAGAGCTTTGACAGACTATAGTAGGCTCTGTTGGATTTGAGAAGCCGCCCGCGTATTTCTTCTTCTATATTGTTATCGGCTGCTACTATTGACCCAAGGTATTTAAAGGATTGCACCACTTCAAATTCGTGCTCCGCTACCTTGATTGTTTGACCAACTGTTCCTCTCGCATTCGACGCCACCATATGTACTTTGTTTTACCTTCACTAATGTGCAGCCCCAGATTTTGTGCCGCCTGCTCGATCTGGATGAAGGAATCGTGTACAGCTTGTTCGGTTCTTCCGATGATGTCGATGTCGTCTGCGTAAGCCAGTAACTGGCTGGACCTGTTGACGATGGTCCCTCTTGTTGCCGTGCCAGAGTCACGGATTGCTTTCTCCAACGCCAGGTTGAAGAGGAGGCAGGCCAAACCGTCCCCTTGTCGGAGTCCATTAAAGATGTTGATTGGTCTGGATAGCAATCCGGCTATTTTTACTTGGCTTGTTACGTTGGTCATGGTCAACCTACATAGTCGTGTCAATTTATTTGGGATGCCGAATTCTCTCATGGCTTTGTAAAGTTCTACCCTGGCTATGCTATCATAGGCGGCCTTAAAGTCTACAAACAGATGGTATATGTTGGGATGTTAAATTCTAGACATTTTTCCATCGCCTGCCTAAGGGTAAATATCTGATCAGTTGTTGATTTGCCTGGAATGAAACCACACTGATATTGTCCGATAACGGTTTTAGCGTATGGGGTTATCCGGTCTTGTAGGATAGAGGAGAGTATCTTATAGGCGGTACTCAACAACGTGATACCTCTATAATTGCTGCACGTTGTGACATCTCCCTTCTTATGTATGGGGCATATCAAACCTTTTCGCCAGTCTTCTGGCATTTCTTCCTGCTCCCATACGTGTACTATAATATCATGAATTGCTTGACGTAAGGCTGGCCCGCCGTGATGGAATAATTCGGCTGGTATGCCATCGGCTCCCGGGGCTTTGTTCTGTTTAAGCCGGCCTATAGCCTTCTCAACCTCTTCTATGGTTGGTGGCGGCAACAGAGTATTCTTCTTGAAGTAGTGGAGCCTCCACTTCTGCAGTGAGCTGACCATTTAGCAATTCATTAAAGTACACTTCCCATCGCTCCAGTATGCTTTCAGGATCGGTGATCAGATTTCCCTCTCCGTCCTTGCAGTATGTGCAGCGTGGTGTGTACTGCGTCATGTTTCGGACGGATTGGTAGAACTTCCGCGCCTGGTGCGGACCTCGCTCTCGGCTATTTTCTATTTCACAGATTAGGTTCTTCTCCCAGGCTGATTTTTTTAGTCTGTGTAGCCGTTTTTCTATTCTTCTGAGCTCTTTATATTCCTCTTCGCGTGCCCGCGTTCTATGAGATTGTTGCATTGCTCGGTACGCAACATTCTTACGTTCAGTCTCTAGCTTGCATTCATCATCAAACCAGTCGTTCCGATTTTTACGACTGCTGCCTAAGATGGAGTTGGCAGTACTAATGACAATATTCTTAAGGCGTGTCCACTTCTCATTTACGCCCAGCATACTGGCTCCAGGACTTACTCTCCCTAAGTCAGGTGTTTCTAGGGCGAGTCCTAACGCATTACCAAAGGTGTTACTGGTGTTTTCATTGCGCAGGGCAGCCGTGTTGATTCGAACCTGATCGGCGGATGCAATGCGTCTTCGCAAGGCAATCCGCCCTCGGAAAACCATACCAACAAGATAGTGATCCGAGTCGATATTGGCACCTCGGTACGTTCGTACCGTCATCAAGTTCGAGTAGTGGCGACGGTCTATCAACACGTGGTCTATTTGGTTACGAGTGACTCCATCAGGTGATACCCAGGTGGCTTTGTAGATATCTTTACGCGGGAACCTGGTACTCGCAACGACCATGTTTTTCGATGCTGCCAATTCTAAGACTCGAAGTCCATTGTCATTAGTGTTCTCATGCAAACTATGGGTGCCTGCGTAATGCCTGAATACCGGCTCCCGACCTATTTTTGCGTTCAAATCCCCAAGAATGATTTTAACATCATACCTTGGACAGGCATTGAGGGCCCTCTCGACTTGTTCGTAGTAAGTCTCTTTTTCTTCGTCTGAGGACTCCTCCGTAGGTCCGTGAACGTTAATGAGGCTGATGTTCGTAAATTTGCCTCGCACGCGAAGGGTGCATAGCATTTCGCTTATAGCGTTAAAGCCGATGATGGTAGACTTCATTTTTTCGCTGACTAGGAAGCCTACCCCGAGCACATGGTGTTTTGTATGACAGCTATAGTATATGTCATATTCTTTCTTCTGTAGAACACCATTCCCTGTCCATCTGATTTCTTGAAGAGCTGTTATGTCAGCTTTATATTTTGACAGGGCATCGGCTAGCTGCTGAGCAGCTCGAGCTCTATAGAGCGATCGTACGTTCCATAAGAAAATTCGTAAATCGTTTTTCAGTTTTCGTTGCGTTGGTTGTCGTCGTGTGATCAGTCCGTTTCCGAGGCTTGTTGTCGGTCTCGTAATTCAAAAGTTTTACGGGACAGGGAATTAACCTGTCGCCAACCTGAGGAACCAGCCTGATCATATTAGCCAAACCTTTTTAAAGGCTTGTTTCTAGCGGCCGCCACGGAGAGGCTATGATCAGACTTCCACCAGTCCCGAATAGTTACGGCACGTGCATATTTTCGTATGCTACATGTTATTCCCCCTATTCGTCTGATGGCTGACCGCCCTCAGCTTTATACACTCATTCTAAAATTCACGTCCATATCTTTTGGAAGTAGAATTGTAACGTATGATAGGCACTCCGAACTTTACAGCATTGTTAAATGCGATATACGAAATCATTTGTGGAGTTTATTGCTTCAAAAATGCAATGATCTATCTGTGAGCCATCAGTAAGCATAGTTGTGTCGAAGTCTTTCGTCACGGCGTCATCATTCTATTCCTTTCTGAATAAAAGCATAACCTTAAGGTCTTATCTGATTCTTAATTTAGGAATGTAGAAGTCTTTGGAATTCGAAAACATCTCTTTTTGAATCAACTTACTGATATTGATGCTACCCTAAGGTCTTAAAAACCTAGAGTTTGGTTCCTTTGGTCTTAACGTACCAAAAGATTTGCTACATGCGTAGAAAACTGTGTGCGGATTCTTAACCCTTTTTTCAATATTAAGTTTCCAGTTCAATTAAGGATTAGGAATTAAACCTAGTTATTTTGCACTGGAGAAGAGCGCGAGTGCTTGGCTCTTGAGGTGGGGTTGAGGTAAGTATCTTAGTTTGGTAGTAAAATGCATAAGTTTCTTTTTTGGTTATCTATTCCCAAGTCCACAGATATTAGAAAAAGGTAACTTAAAGCCAATTCCGTGAGTTCACTTAAGCAGAAATTAACTTTCTCTCTTAATACTAGTAGAACCAAATCATCTGCATACGAAACTGCCTATACAAGACATTTTTCTGATTTAACGAGATCTTAACTCGAGACTAAGTCAATGAGTGATTCTAGAATGGATTCGTTAAGGTCATCTTGGAAGCCTTTTCAAACATCTGTGAAGGACTCGAGAGGGCTCCCGGAAATTAAGCCACAAGAAATTATTATATTATATTTTTTAGAAAAAAGCCAGAGAACTGTATTTTACATTAATTGGAGTAGACAACTAACAGTTATATACTATTGTCCAAGAAAACTGTAGCTATATGCGCCTGCCTGGCAACTGAACCGAAAAGGGATTTAAAATTCGGAAAACCCGCGATACGGTCCATCCAACGCAGTGACGGTGCGGCGAAGTGCGGCCTGGAACGTCGCTCTTCACGCGTTGTGTGTAGTAGAGCGCCACCCCAGGTGACTGTTATTTGTTTCTTTTTACTTCGTCACTTTTAAAGTGTCTTCTTTGAAAATAAAAAAACATTTTCTGTTCCTCTTCCAAAATCAAATTTAGAGATCAGACCAGAATAAATTGATTTTCTGGCCTAATTTCCATTTTGCTTTCTGGCTCTTTTGGCATTCCTATCTGGCCTAACTTATAACATTTCTAGCTTATATTCCAAGATAATTTCTGGAGTTTTTTTCCAATTTTGAGCAAACAGCATTTTCTTGTGTTTTTTTTAGAAATAAATCCTGGCGTAATTTCTTCTGCCGTAATTTCCGGGAGCCATTCGAGAGTACGAGTATATTCTTTGTTGTTGATAGTTTTCTCAATAATTATTGTATGAATTACCTCACGAAAGGCAGTTTCAGTGGACGTTTAATGTATGCATATTGAGCATTTTGAAGAGGGCACCCGCTTGGGATGTCTCTAATATGGATGTCGAAAGTCCCCCTAAAGTTTTGAGCAAGAAGTCGGACTAATTGGCCGGTAATATTTTTCGGATTAATGACCCCGCCTACCAGCGGAGAAAAAGTTCATCCAAATGTGCTCGTAATATTATTTGTAGGCTGAGCCAAGGCGGTCATTTGGTAAATTTTGTACTGCAAAATTTACCTAACAGTTTGTGCTTTGGATTTATAAAAAAGCTCAAACAGTTTTCATAAAAATGTTACCTTTTATATTGACTTCAAATGATAAGTCTTTGTACAAATGTTTCATCTAAATACACTACCCCAAATAAAATACACATATTCTTGTCTCAACTGATATTGCTCCTGAACTGTACTTCAACATAAGTAATAAGGAACTGACATGAAACAAAATGGTGCACTTGTGCTTAAGCAGTTTACTGAGTAGAGCTCTTGATACAAGATGATATAATGCGTACTCTGACTTGTACCGACACTTCTACCACCTCTAGGCCCATACAAATGTATAGGACTTTTATTTTATTCAAAACTTGAGCTTTTTTTTAGAATGATTTCTGTATATAAGAATCCAAACCTCACAAGCACTGTATATAAAACATGTCCCTGCTGCATAATAATGAAGCAGATTATCCACATACCATTCACATTCACTGTTCCTAAATTATTAGGTTATAAAACGACCTAAGCTTCCCGAAAATAATTCGCTGCTGTAGCCCCTTGTCCAACGCCCAGAATCGATTAGCACATAATTCCACTTGACACAAAGCCTCTCTGTACATTGCGAATATATAGCCCTCTCAATCCAATGTTTACAGTGGCTGTAGCCTTGTTTATTAGGCAATACGTGCCCAGTTTCTGGCATCTGTTACATTGTCATATGTGTGTTCTAAGGACACCATAAACATGAAACATAAGGACCAATCTATGTGGCAATGGAGTGTAAGGAGAAGGCGCAGATCTACTCTATACGAGGTATTAAGAGTTTTTATTTTCATGAAGTGTACTTCGGATGCACTAAGCATCTTATAAGCTACGGAACACAGAACATTGTCAAAGCCTTGTTTAATGCTAAAGGACAATTTAAGTGCCTTATGGCTACAGAGACATATTCGACGTTGCAATATTACACTGTCGCATCCTTGGGGTAAAAATGAAAAGCTTATTTTCTTAAGAAAGCAAAACTTATTGTAACAATGGTTGCAAGTTCTTGTAATTTTTTTTTTAAATAGTTCAAAAGATTCAAAAGAAAAGGATTGCATTTTAAAGGGACTACATAAATAGTTATATGTATTAAGATGAACCCTTCCCACAGCAACAGGATCACACAAAACTATTACTACAGCACTCGAGTGCAAATGCAAGCGATTAAGCGTCCAACACGACTTAAATGTTCTCGAAAAGTTTTCAAGTGGTTATCCTATCCACTGGAATATAACTTGTTGTCTGGAGTTGATGGTCGAAAGCTAATTGTTTTCTGTCAGATCTTTTTGTCAATACATATTCCCTGGCCCTCTTCAACTTTCTGAATGTTTTTGAAGTCAACTATAGTGGATAGTTATTTAGGACAAAAAAGGAGACAGTAGGATCCATAGTTCCAGGAGGAGGAATGAAAATCCATTTTGCTACAAGACAACAATGTGAAAATGGACAAGATGAAGATGATGGTGTAGATGATGACAAGAGATATGTAGGTAGGTACTTGAACGTTTTGGTAGAGGCGATATAATGAAGAAGTTTTGTGCACAATTTATTGAGCGTTATGAAGCTTCGTCATAGAAATTGAAAATAAAATGAAATACTGCCATCATGGAGTTATAATGAACTTTACCAGGTTTTCGTCAATTAAACTTGAAATTTAAATTGGAAAACTTTCCTTATTGGATTTCGAGAGAAGTTAAGATTATTTTGAGTAGAAAGTCCATTGTTCATGCAGTTCAATAGATTTATTTATTCCAGTTTTAACCTGAATGAGGTAAGGGACAAAAATAAAAGGAATTCTTGGGTGGGGTCATATAAGGTAATATAATTGATGGAAGAACCAACTTGCACTTTTTTATCATGGAATTAAAAATAAGCCAGTGATGCCTTAAGAAATCTTTTTGCAATATATTAGAAATCCAGTAAACTTTGGCATGGGGAATATCTGTTGGAACATATGGAGTGTTAGGTTTATTTCAATTTAAAAACTTTTTCGTGGCTTGGAATATAACTTAGACTTAGTCTTATTTAGCAATTAAGTATTATCCTATACCGAAAATATAATGCTTACTTTGATTACAAGATCCTAATTACAATTTGTGAAAGGACTTGGAGGATGGCGCGAGCATGAGTTCAGACTTTTTGAACCAGGGAAGCGTGCGACACAAGATACTGTCTTAGAAGAAACTTGTGACTTTAGGAGTTTTCCTGGCGACTTAGGAAACGGTTACGTCAAATGTGGACAAGTAAAATAAGATAACATTTAAAAATTACGCCACATTTTAAAGTTTTAAAACTTTGCTTAGGTGAAATAAGACCGATTTGGGCTGCGGGGATTTCATTTTGAGCTCAGAAAGCTCAAAACCTAGTTCCATTGTTTCTAACTTCCTTTTTGGGATTTCCGTACTGCTTACGCAACTCCATTGCTCCGGTTGATGTATGTTCGTCATGCATGCATACGCCTATAAAAGCAGTTTTCTTAGACAACTGTAGGTACCTTGGGTGGTATACGAGGCGGTAATGTTGTTCTGGAAAACTGACATACTCTAAGGGAATTCAAATTTTAAGAGGCCTGGAATAAAATCATCCAATGTACTGTTGGATAAAAAAATTGTTAATATAAGCGCCTGCCAGACGACGACAACGTTAGGTGCCTGCTCCCGTATTTCTTTGAAGACTGTTAACGGGCCTTGAATGACCAGCTCTTTTATTTCCGCCTGTGCATCAGGAGATTTGGAAACGAGGTCTTTGGGTCTACGTTTTACATAGGCTGCACCGTGCTCCCTCTTCTGTCACCATTTGGGCGTAGGACATTTGGGGGTTGACTGACGTGATTGTAGGAGGACATGTTCGCAAGCGTTTCTCTACTGCTGTCTGCTGTGCTTGATTGTGTTTCAATTCCTGACTTCATGACGGCACTCTTTAATTTAACTCAGGTCACAACTTGCTAGTTGAGGGCAGAAAAACTCCTGAGATTTAAAAAAAAAATTGAGAGGGGAGCTATACCAGTAATAATGGTAGGTTCGCTTGTCGCTGACTCCAACTGTGACGAACGGATTGACTCCGTTAAACTCGAGATCGTCACTGACTTTTTGAAGAAAATCATTTACGAGCGTATGTGATTCCTTGCAGGTCAGGTATCTATGCCCTTAAGTACGACCGCTTGGAAGCTAAAGAATTCAAGTGTATTTTTTGTTTTATTATTTGCTTAATAATTTCATAATAATTTAATAAAATATTGTAGTCTCCTTGGCATAATGGTTAGTGAGTTGGAGTGTCATGCAGAAGCTCTTGGGTTCGATTCTCAGCCGTTGCAAAAAAAAGTTTTTTTCAGGGGTGTACTGCCTCTTGCGAGGAATTGACAAATCTTCCAAAAGTAGCTCTTGTCGTGAAAAGTGTTGCTTATTACCCGTTCGGAATGGGCAGAAAATTGTAGGTCTCTTTCATTCCTGGTAACACGCACACATAAATTGTTGAAAGTTGTAAGTCACTAGGTCCTAGTTCTCTTCGAGCTTGTTGCACCACCAAATTTATTTCATTCCTGACTGATACTTGAACCCGAGACCTTCCGCACCAAACCCCACTACCACTTTCTCTTAGCTATTGATTGTATTGGAAATACTTTGGCTTAGCTTGCAGCTTAGGAAATCACTCCGATTTTAGTTGAATACACTGTAAAAACCGGAAACGTGTGTAACCTTCATAGTACGAGATCGACTGACACCATAATAGCTATATATAATATATATCTATATTAGTTCTTTTAAAAAAAGGTCGATCCTATTATGTACTTCATGAAATTATATTTTGATGCATGCTCTTTCCAGAATGTGTGTACGTACTACATGTTCCTATAGTTACCTCGTTTCTTAGTTTGTTTGAGGCCGTTTAAATGCCGACTTCAAATCTGAGACTTAACATGCTACTTAAGTGTAAATAAACTGGCTGGTCTAACGGCGCTGGTAGAGAACTAGGACCTTCAATTTTACGTGGAGTTCAAACGGCTAAGGTGAGTGTAGCAATTTTCAAGACAAGAGATGCTTTTGGAAGAATTTTTACTTCCACACAAGAAGCAGAACACCCCTGAAAAACATTTTTGTAGCAGCTAAGAATTTAACCCAAGACCATGGACCACATGGCAGTCCAACGCAACGCCAAGGTGTAGTATGGTACTTAGGGTTAGTTCAATCCTAAATCCCGAGAACTAACAAGGGAAACAATGATTCCAGTGTTTCAATATTTTCTGAAAACTTTTATAAACTAGACCGTTAATTGAGTTTCACAAATACCTCCACTTTACACAAAATACTTCCCAACCAAACATAATTTTTTTCAACAGGGCTTAGTAACTATATTGATATCCCATGAAAATGCAGCCCTTTTCCATCGAATCGGAATCTACCTACTTGTAAAATCGTTTTCAATTAATACTAATTAGGGCTTCCCTGCAATGTTAACTTGGAAAAAAAAATGCAAAATCTAATTAATGTCCAACCGCTTTTACCGCATCACACAGAGGCAACCTCAGCAAATGCCATTTTCATTTATTTATTTTTTTTTTTTTACTGAGCAAACGCATTTCCGAAACCATCATCGATACCAAATGGGAATTATAACTACTAAATTGTTACCCAGGTGTACTTTTGGTTATAAAACGCATATCCAGCATCCAATTGCGAGTCGACAAATTTTCTATCGAAATCGATTATTTCCACTCGATCTCCACTGGATAATGTGCAATTTTGGTTTATAATTAAATCCAATTGCAAATTCATTCAGCCATTTGGTCAATTTCAGTGTTCGCGCCCATGGTTACTTTTTCATATCCGGTTTACCTTGCTTCCCATAACCGACCCCATAAGCCCTTTTTTAGCGGTGATTTCACATTTCGCCATAACACATTGACGTCATGTCGAATAAAAATGTTACACAGGAAATTGGCAGAATCGTTGGGGTGGCAGAGTGGCACGTGCAAAAAATATAACCGAACTTGGTAATCTGAACTGACCATGCCGCCAACCGGAAAAACGAAAAATGCTTTTGCCGAATGAAAAGAACCATTTCGACTGGGTCTTATACCTCCCACACCCTATCGTTACAATTGCAATCAAAACGGATTTTAATCTAAATTGCTAGAACATTTGCCGGTGGCGGAAATGCTGCGTGCGATTTCATAATTTAAATTTATGCGTATTGTCAATTTTTACCGTAAACCAATGCAGTGGCAATGGCAGTCAGTTACAACATCATGATGGGAGTGACAGTGCTATAAAATAGTTTTAATGATTTATACGTTCAAAAAAGGACTTCTCGGTCGTGACCACGGAAGCTCAAAAGTTCAACGGAAGTTCATGTTATTCGCTGGGGTTGCTTTTTGTGAACCGAAAACCGCTAATAAATATTTGGGTTTTCAATAGCATCCAGGTTGACGGGGAATTAGTTTTATTTAGTTACGAGTGACATGGTTGCAGAAGTTTTTCGCCGATTTTGTATATTTTAATGTGCTGTAAGGTTTTGAACCTCTGAGTATAAAGTTTGAACGTTATCAAAACTAAATTTTGAAAACACCTTGCTGTAAAGACGTGTTTTCATAGTTCAAATAGAACCTCAACTTAATGAGTAGAACTATTACCTTTTCAACATTTTAAATTAAAGCCCTCAAATGCAATTTCGCCATTTGTGATTACAGAGTTTCTTTCAACACAGTCAGCAAACAATAACAAACCAAAACTGTCGACTTCACTCACCACAAAATAAAATAAAAGTGCACCAACCAAATTTGAGCTTTATTACATCCCTCGGGCGACAAAGTTGTATAGACGTTGTAAGATGTCTCTGCTTGATGTTCATTTTGTTCTGTGTAAACAGTCCTCAATTTCCTTCCGCACGAGGGATGGCTTTTATAAATAAAAAACTTGCAGACAAACAACAATTGCAATTTATTTAGTTTGTACCCTTTGTTGTGAATTTGCATGTATCTTAAGCACTTTTGTTGGAAATATGTTGCGGCTATACTTAGTGTATCTTTGAAGGAATTTAATAAAACAAAAGTCTGATTATAAATCACTTTAGTTACTGTAATAACTACACGCATATGCATACATACATAATGTTCAGCGTTGGACTAAAAAGTCGCAAAATTATGAAGACATAACGCCTTGTAATTGCTCAAATAAACTTCGAAGCAAAGTAAAAGCATTAAAAATTAGCTGAATATAGTTTTTGTTAAAAACGAGTACAAGAAATACATATTCAAAAATTCAAACATAACATCTTAATGACAGTTCATGAAATATGTCTGTTTAAATTATTATCGGTCTTGGATATATCTGAGGAGAGAAAAGTGTAAGGACAAACAAATTCATTTGAACAGAATATTCGCAAAAAACATAAACTATGTAATTGGTCAGTTATTGGTAAAAAAAAAGTCAATTAGTTCTGGGAATTGGTAAGCCATGGAAAATTTGTAATCAAGGGTTGAAGTTTTTCAAGCTCACGCTAGGTCATGCGTGATTTTTGGCATCTCATAATGTGGGCTATTAAAATAAAGTATATACCTTCCGAAAGATCATTATATCGCTAAAAAATGTCAACTAATTTCAGTAATTGGTCAGCACGAATGGATCGCACGTACTTGCTCTTATGTAAAAGTACTTCGGAATTTAAAAATTACTTATACATATAAGAGCATAGATTTAATTAGAGCAAAATTTTCATTGCATAAATTTGCCGTCCGATTTCTAGAAAAGTATGAATTTATGCAAACAAAATTTGAAAATTTGATTTATTATTAAATTAATTTCTTATATAGAAATGTCCTTAAAATTTTTCTAAAAAAAAATTAGATGCTAATTTATAGTATTAATACTAGTTTCAATATTATTGTGTATTCAAATTAGCAAAAAAAAAATTTTTGGATTTTTAAAAAAAAATTCAAAATTTTTTTTGAAAACTCAATATTTCGAAACCCCCATGCTCGATTTTTTCAAAACTTAATAAATAAAAGTTTTTTAATATAAATTATAAGATTTAAGAAAAAAAATTTTTTTTTACCTAAAAATAACGGTACCCTCCATACAAATGTTAAAAAATGGTTTTCGAAAATCGTATTTTTCTCGAAAACGGTTCAGAGAATTTTATTTAAATTTTTTTTCTTTCAATTAATTTTTAAGATCTATAATTTAAAAAAAAAATTGAAAACAAGATATTACTGACTGTATACCTACCAGAGCGATTTTTTAAAATTTTGAATTTCTCATAACGGATTTTAATGAAATTTTTTAGAGAGAAACTTCTAAAAAATTTAAAAAACATCCCATTTCAAAACTTTAAGAAAAATATTTTTTTGAATTTTGAAAAAAAAAATGTTTTTTTTTTTGAAAATTCAATATCTCGAAAACGTCTCAATATTTTTTTTTAAATTTAATTTTTATTCGAACAATAATAAAAACTTTCGAATTGGCGTACCAAAATTTTTTCTTAAAAATGTTTTAAAAATTTTGTAGGTATATAAAAGATTATTTTTTAAGAAACCACTATAAAGACTTATAATTTTTGTTCTTGCATAAACCTATATTTGCTTGAATCACATGGCATTCTATTTTTACTTTCAAGTACTAAAGAAGTTGTTTTAGTCCTTAAAAAAATTAATTTTTATGCTTATGAACAATTTTTCTCTAATAACATTCATTTTTGAAATTCTTAGTCTTTTACATAAGAGCAAGTTCGTGCGACCCAGTCGTGCATTTTATTTCGTCTTCGCTATCATCGTAATGTCAACTTTGATCAAAATCTCGAGTTCGATTTTTTTACGAATGCATAACTTGCCTTATAGTACCTATAAGTCGCAAGTAAAAACATTAATATTGTAACAAAGCGTCCCATACTACACAATTTTCTTGATTACAATTTACTTCATTACTATTCAAAAATAATAACTTCTTCTACTACCCTCATACCACAGAACATTATGTCGTCATTAATAATATTACTTTAACATGAAAGTCATCACCAGCCGATCGCCAGCAAATTTTGAATTCGATCAATATAACTCACATTCACCAGGGGCTCTTGACGCCACAGAAAAATGTAACTAAATTCAAAGTTACATTCGTCAGCCTTACAATTCACACTTTTGATGCAAATATAGCATAACAGTGGAAAGGCTCTACTCGTTTGGCAACGATTCTGTCATGGTCAATATAAATAAATTGCTACCAAGGGCTTTGTACCTGCTGATCTACCAGAGCCTGCTATTTCAGTGCCACCAGTGGTGTATTACCTGTCCACCGTTTCCAGAATTATCCAAAGCCAATTTTCCCCATATACCAAATCAACAAGATGGCATTCAAGTTAAGTAAACCATCAGACTGAAATCCCGAAACGCAGTTCATCAGAAACTAGATTCCGAGACTGAAACATGAAGTACTAGAATACCGCTAAACCGAAACCTCGCATACCAGAAAAGATCCTTCATTGAAGTATCTAAATAGAAGAGAATATTATTTGATATATACATATGTATATATGTATATACGACTTGTATCCTAATAAAGATTTTGTTATAAGGTTGGAAAGACCTTTTATCTGAAGTTTGTGCTTCTTTAGTAAGACCTTGGCGAGATGGCGGGCAAAACCTCGGCTGGAAATTAAAAACCACATCACGGTATCATTTTTTCTTAAAATTTTTTTGACAAAAATGTTTTGTTCCAAATCCAAAACCTGCCCTATAGTACCTTAATCGCAAGTAAAAAGAATGTTACTAGAGAAAAATATTCTTAACGATTATTATTTATTTTTACTTGCAACATATGTATAAGTTCTACCTATATATGGAGAATTATGCATTATTATTAAAATTCGAACTCGAGATTTTTATCCAAGTTGACATTAAAATGATAGAGAACAGAAAAAAGTGGTTATTGAAATTTTTTTGTATGTCTGTCTGTTCGGTTGCAGTCTAAACGGTTCGGCCGATTTTCTTTAAGCTTGGAAGATAGCATGTTTTCATTTCCGCCTCCCCCACAGGATTTTTTTTGAAAATTTTATAAACATTTTTTTTTTTCTAAATCTGATTTTTTTTGAAAAAATTAAAAAATTTCATTTATTTAAAGCTAGGTATTGCTTGAAAAATAGTTCCTACAAATAATTATTAATGTTAGCCCCCTAAAACCATTTATTCGTTTTTGATTTTTTCAGAAAATTTAAAATAGTATTGTGTATTCAAATTTTCAAACAATTTTCTTGGATTTGAAAAAAAATCATTTTTTTTTAAACTCATTATTTCGAAAACAACGTGATCGGTTTTCTTGAAACAGTAAACATTTAAAAGTTTTTTAATACAATCGAAAAGAAGTGGGAAAAACCTATTTTGCTCGAAAATGACTTAAAGAATTTTGAGAATTTTTTTTTATTGATTTTTACCATCTATTACTCAATACGAAAAAATTGAAATTAAGTTACGTATTACTGACTCTACCATAAAACCATTTTTTCGAATTTTGAATTCCTGGCAATCGGCTTGAACATTTTCAATGAAATTTCTTATAGAGAAGCCTTTAAAAAGTTTGCAAAACATTGCATTTGAAAACCTAAAAATAAAAATCTTTTTTGAATGTTCAAATAGAAAAATCATTTTTTACTTGCGACTTCTGTCTGTCTGTCTGTCTGTTGGTTCGACTACAGCCTAAACGGCTCGGCCGATTTTCTTCAAACTTTGTAGATATGGGTTTTAATTTTTTACCCCCGGACGTTTTTTTCTATTTTTTAAGACCAAAAATAACGGTACCTGCCACACGATTTTTTTTTCGAAATTTTATAAATATTTTTTTTTCTCAAAAACTGTCCCACAGAATTTAAAAAAAAAAATTCGAAAAATTTCATTTGGTTAAAACTAGCTAATGGTTGAAAAAAAATTTACAAAAAATTGTTATTTTCGGTAGCCCCCCTGGTTCCATTTTTTTTGTTTTTGATTTTCTCGAAAACGGTACAGCCGATTTTAATAATTTTTTTTATGCCAAAGCTCCTCCAAAGTTTGAATATTATTACATATTCAAATTTTCAATTTTTAATTTTTTTAAGTTTTTAAGTTTCTTAATATAACCTACAAGATTTGAGAAAAAAAATTTTGTTTTATCTAAAACTAACGGTACCTTCCATACAAATTTTAAAAAAATGGTTTTCGAAAATCGCATTTTTCTCGAAAACTGTTCCGACAATTTTGCTAAAATTTTTTTTCTTTTGATTAATCTTTACGATTTATAATTTAATAAAAAAAAATTTAAATCTAGATATTACTGACTGTACCTACCATAGAACGATTTTTTCGAATTTTGAATTTCTCATTATCGACTTAAGGGATTTTAATGAAATTTTTTATAAAAAAGCTCCTAAAAAGTTTAAAAAACATTGAATTTAAAAACTTAAGAAAAAATATTTTTTCAATTTTTAGAAAAAAAAAAGTAATTTTTTTTTTGAAAAATTCGATATCTCAAGAATGGCTTAGTATTTTTTTTGGAAATTAGACTTTTATTCGTACAATAATAAAAACTTAAGGTTGGCGTACCAAAATTTTTTCTTAAAAATGTTTTAAAATTTTTTTTTGTACATAAAAGCTTATTTTTTTAAGGAACGACAACGACTTATAATTTTTGTTCCTGCATAAATTCATATTTGCATATCATTCTGTTTTTATCTGTTACTACTTAAAGAATTTAAAAAAAATTCATTTTATCCTTATGAACAGTTTTCTCTAATAACATTCGTTTTTAAAATTCCTAGTCTCTTACATAGGAGCAAGTTAGTGCGACCCAGTCGTGCATTTTATTTTTTGAAAATTCCATGTCTCAAAAACTGACTAATAGTTTTTTTTTGAAATTCAATTTTTATTTGTGCAATAATAAAAATGTTTATATGGCGTAGCAAAACTGTTTCCTAGATATGTTTTTAACCTAATTTTTTTAAGAAACCGCTATAGCGACTTACGTATAGTTTTTGTTTTTGCATAAATTCATATTTTCTTAAGAAATCATTCTGTTTTTATCTGCCGCTACTAAAAGAGTTTAAAAATGAATTTTATCTTTATGAACAGTTTCCTTAATAACATTCATGTTTGCATTCCAAATTCTTTAGCTTACTGATTTTATTATAAAAATAAAATGCACGACTGGGTCGCACGAACTTGCTCCTATGTAATCGACTGGGAATTTTAAAAACGAATGTTATTAGAGAAAATTGTTCATAAGGATAAAATTAATTTTTAAATTCTTTTAGTAGTAACAGAATGCTATGCAAATATGAATTTATGCAAGAACAAAAATTATAAGTCTTTGAAGTGGTTTCTTTAAAAGAAGCTTGTATATACAAACTTTTTGAAAGCTTTTTAAGAAAAAATGTTGGTACGCTAATTTAAAGTTTTTATTATTGTTCGAATAAAAATTAAATTTACGAAAAGAAATATTGACCCGTTTCGGAGATATCGAATTTTCAAAAAAAAGAAAAAAATAGATTTTTTTTTTCAAAAATTCAAAAAATATTTATTTTAAAGTTTTGAAATGCAATGTGTCTTAGACTTTTTAGAAGCTTCTCTATAAAAATTTTCATTAAGATCCGTTATGTGGATAATGAGAAATTCAAAATTCGAAAAAATGGTTCTATGGTAGGTACAAGCTGTAATATCTTAATTTCAAAATTTTTTTATTAAATTAAAGATCGTAAAAATTAATTGAAAGAAAAAAAATTTTATCAAAATTCTAGGTGCCGTTTTCGAGAAAAGTAAGATTTTTGAAAACCATTTTTTTTAATTTTTTTGCATTTGTATGGTAGGTACCTTTATTTTTAGGTAAAATAAAAAAATTTTGTTTTACATTTTGTAGATCATATTGAGAAACTTTTATTTACAAAGTTTAAAAAAAATCTAGCATGGGGTTTTCGAAATATTGAGTTTTGAAAAAAAAAATTTGAAGTTTTTTTTAAAAATCCAAAAAAATTTTTTTTGAAAATTTGAGTACACAATTCTATTTAGGTTTTTGGGGAGCTTTAGCAAAAAAAAATGATCAAAATCGGTTGAACCGTTTTTGAGAAAATCAAAAACAAAAAAAATGGTTCCATGGGGGGTACCCTCAATAACTATTTTTCGGAAATTTTTTTTCAACCAATACCTAGATTTAATTAAATGAAATTTTTCTGTATCTTTATTTTTAAAATCTGTTGAACAGTTTTTGAGAAAAAAAAATGTTTATAAAATTTCGAAAAAAATTCGTATGGGGGGTACCGTTATTTTTGGCCTTAAAAAAAAAAAGAAAAAAACGTGTGGGGGGAAAAAATTAAAAATGATATTTACCAAGTTTAAAGAAAATCGGCCGAGTCGTTTAGCCTGTAGTCGAACAGACAGACAGACAGACAGACAGACAGACAGACAGACAGACAGACAGACAGACAGACAGAATTGCGAGACCCACTTTTTTAGTCTTCGCTATCATCGTAATGTCAACTTTGATCAAAATCTCGAGTTCGATTTTTTTTACGAATGCATAACTTGCCTTATAGTACCTATAAGTCGCAAGTAAAAATAGTAAATTTTAAGTGAATCATTTCAATATGATAAATTAAGGCCATAATAAGTGATAAGAACCCAAAAATAATTTTTACCTTGTGTTTGAGAAAATCGGGCTTTAGGTACTCGTCTTGTTTTTGCGATTCGAATAATATTTTTTTTTTATTTTTTTTTTGTCAATGAAACATAAAAAGATAAATTCAATACCAATTGGTGGACTATCAGGTTCCTACAGAAATGTTTTTAGATTGATATTATCGTCATTTATTTTCAAACACAATGCCAGTTAAATGACCCGTAACGGGAAAGTCGAAAAGTCGTAGTCATTTTTCTCCTTTCCAAATTATTCTCGGTATACTTTGACGATTCCTTTTTTTCTGCTACCTTGAAAGTACACCAAATGTAACGAGTTCGAAGGATTCTTTATAAAAATTTATATGCCGTTTCTAATGGTGTCATAAAGAGCGTTGGCATATCTGTCAAGAGCACTCGTATTTTCTGCGTACGTTGTGGTTTTCTTCATTTATTTTTTTGGATTTAATGTGGTTGTAAAAGATTCTGCATGAGTATCCTTTTTATCTGCGGTTAAACGTGAGTCTTCACCACCTACAAACCATTCCAGTGCAAGTTCAATAAACTGTTTGTTTGCAACATTCTTGTGGAGCTTTGAAGAAAATGGATGACGTGGGTGTCCTTAAATATAAAAAAAATCTTCTCTTTTTTCTGTCGAACAATTTACGATGTTTGCCAGGAAGAATATCAAAAAGGGTCGACGATGCAAAAGCAAAATGCCTTAATTATCCAATTTAAGGTTGATGAAGTCACGATGTTCTAGGTAAATTACTCTCTTTATAAACAGAAAGCATCCCCCGCGCTGAGTATATAAGTGGTTTGTTGTTGTTCGTGTCTTACTAATTAAAGTTCACGGCAAGGGGTTTAACTAGGGTTATATATCTGTAGTCTTAGATCAATTAATACGATGAACGGAGGACGCCTCCAAGACGTTTTGTTTGTACAAGGATGTCTCTCTCTCTAAGCTCTAGGTTTTACGGTCATGGTTCTGATACCGACTCCGGTGTTTTCCCTGTTGCTGTGTTGCTTTAGTAATCTTGATCTGGATGGGGCTAAATCACAGAATTGAATCAGTAAATTTGCATTCCATAAACAAGCCTCATTGAGTCTTGTTCGCAATTTATGTACAGTAGCTCACTCCAATGTCTCTTTTCGGTTGTAATGATTTATTCATCAATCTCATTTGAATTTGGTACCATAAATATTAATGTCCTGTATAGCGTTAGGCTCCGTACACTTAAACGGATATATTTAAATGGAAGTTATCCTGACATCTGTACGATGCTCACATATGGAAAATGCTCCGCTATGTATCTTAGTCCTCTCATAGTCATAAGGATATTCGAAAAATTTTCCGTATCACAGTTTCTCATATTATTAAGGTGGTTGTTTGTGAATTGACAAGACTCGCACATATACTCACGTTTATTTAATCCTTGTGGAATATTTTGAAAGACTCCGATAGAGACATCAGGAGCTTTCTCGTCACTCAGTCAGGACAGGACTCAAATCGTAGCCAGGCCGAAAAGTTATGGCTGCAAACAAATTTAATTTGCATAACAAACATGATTCCCGCACCACAGCGACAAATGAAATCCTTTGAATTGAGGAATGAGTCAGGCGATGGGTTGATGCTGGCTTGAGCCTGGCAAAGGGAGCCACTCGATTGGGGTTGAGTGGGTGGGTACTTTCATTTGTCAACTTCGGTATTCTAGTACTTTGCGGGGGTAATAAACTACCCGAACGTTACCGTCAGCGTGGTACAGAATTGAATGACTGACTGCGAATGTGGAAAGTCACCCTGGAAAGCGAAAAAGCCATAAAACCTCAAAGGGATGTGGCTAATTTTGCATATTGAAACCAAGCACTTGGTTCTTTGGATGAGTTTGTTTGTGCAACGAATGGGGATTTAAAATAACATATAGGTACCTACATCAATGATAGGACGTACAGAGAAAAAATGTTCCAAGATATAATATTATAAGGACTGAGGCGCTGCAATGTGTTATTTAGTTTGAAAATTTGACAAAATACGGAATAGTGGAAGTATTTGAAAAGGACTATTTTTCTCTTTTATTAATAAATAAATAAGCATTAATTAATAAGGATGAAAGACAGAGTTTTTTTTGAAGTTCTTGAATACTTGAAGTCTAGACGTAAATTCACATCATTTTTAATTTTAGAAATATGACCATTTTGTTCATACAGATTAGGTTATAGGTGTGCTGGCAGTATGGAATTAATTAAGAAGCCGAACTTTCTTCTAACATCAAAGTTCCAGCTTTTCAAAATCCAACTTCAAAAATATCACAATTTTCGTCCGGTCTATTTGATTAAGAACTGTAGATAGGTTTTATAGTGAGCACCTGTCAGTTAAGACTTAATCTCACTACTTGGATTACCAAGCTTTATCGGGTTCAATGAACGGCTATTGACAAAGCCCCCAGGACATAGTCCCAGTTACATTTTATCTTGGAAGAAATGTTGCAACCCCTTTCCAACAGGGGCCAGATCTTGATTCCCTGACAAACCAACTCGACATTGCTACCGATCAATATCTCGTACGGTTTGCCTCAGAATTCAAGCCAGCTTCCATACTGTTCCAAATTTTCACTGTGTAGGCAGTACCACCCTTGGTCCGTGTTTTTCCATCTAACTATTGCTGGTTAACAAAAGCCAACCGCGTGACTTGATTGGTATAACCACAGCCACTTCGTGCTCTATTTACAGAGGGCCAACCCAATTAATAATGAAACCAAGGTTTTTACAACCACCTGGGGGCTCTAATAAGCGGGGCAATTTCATTAATGTCATTATTCCCGAGGTACCCAATTCGAGTTGTTTTGTTCTAAGTAAGATATGGAGCAGAAACTCCGTGTTGCAGACCATAGCTGACCGAAGCCAACTACAATCTGCACCAATATTCATGATTAGTATGATTCTATTAGGGCGAAAGACCCTACAACGAAACTATGAACGATAGTCCTAAGCAATCTTTTTTAATCTTTTAGCATTGAGAAGGACCATCAAATGTCCAGATTGCTAAAACCAAGACATCGAGCAAAAGAGAAACACTTCTCAATTGCTTTACTTTATGTCCTGGCAGTGATTTCCCCATATCACTCGCCCAAGATTCATATTTATAAAAAATAGTACCAGGGATCCGTTGCTCAGATACCTGAGATAGGATATAGCACTAGATTTTTCCGGATACAGCTTGAGCTACAACTAACACCTTTAATTTTTCGATTAGTCTTTATTTGCAATGAACTAGAAACGATAGTCCTAAGCAATATTATTTTACCATCATCTTAAATCAATTCCATAGATTGCTAGGCCAATACATCATAGCTAAAAAGTATGCCCCTCTCAATTGCTTTTCTTCATGTTTGGCCGTGACTTCTTTGGTAATATAACATAATTTTTGGGTTTTCTTAGTTGCCGAAATCTCCAGCTGGATTGCCGGAGAAATAGACTTAAGCCTCTCCACCACGACAAGGTAAAAACCATCAAGGAGGAAACTGTTTGATTAAGAGTAATAATTTAAAGACAAGACGTTTGAAGGTAAGAATGTCACAGTTAAGATGAAATTTAAGAAATCTACCAGTTAAAGATACGCCGCTGACCTATCTTATAAGAAAAGGAAGGAAAGTCTTAGTTTTGTTTTTCTCATTCATCTTCCTGTCTTTATCGAAGAAGTACAGTCAGTCACAAAAGTCTACATATAGCTATGAAAAATGGTATATCAATGATTTTAGCCAAAATTTAAACATAATTTTTTTACTAAACAATAAAATATGATCAGTTAGCTTTCATTTGTTGTCTATTTCCTGTGTGATATTTGCATAATTTTGTTTAAAATGGAAAAAAGAAGTGAAACCTCCTTTGAAATTAAAAATTTAATTATTAAATTCAGAAACGAAGGGAAAAGTTATGGTGCGATTGGGAAAATCGTCGGTAAAAGTCCCTCAACTATTCAAACAATAATAAAAAATTATAATGATAGAGGACATGTAGCGAATAAGCCCCGTTCTGGTCGTCCGAAAAAGCTTAGTAGTCGCGATATTCGAGGCATTATTCGGAAAGTTACTCATAATCCTCGAATAAGTGCACCTAAATTGGCGGAGGACATTGCAAATACTTCGGGGAAAGAAGTCCACCCAGAGGCCGTGCGAAGAGTTTTGAGATCTGAAGGGTTTAATGGAAGAGTACCAAGAAGAAAACCTTTAATCAGCAATGTTAATCGTGAAAAACGCCTTGAGTTCGCGAACCGGTACATTTCGGAGGACCACGATTTCTGGAAAAGGGTACTTTTTACTGATGAAAGTAAATTTAATATTTTTGGATCCGATGGCAAGGGAAAAATATGGCGCAAGGTGAACCAAGCAATGGAGACCAAAAATCTTGTTACTACAGTGAAGCACGGTGGAGGACATGTGATGGTTTTGGGGGGCTGTAGCTAATTCTGGTGTAGGGAGGTTAGTTTTTATTGAAGGCAATATGGACCGTTATCAATATCTGGATATTTTGCGTGATAATTTGCACGCCTATGCTGAAGCACTAGGGCTCGGAAACAGCTGGATACTGCACCAAGATAACGACCCCAAACATACACCGAAGATTATTAAGGAGTGGCTAGTGTATAGGGTCCCAAAAAAACTTCATCCACCACCACAGTCTCCAGATCTCAATATAATAGAGCACATCTGGGATGAACTGGAACGGAGGGTTCGCAAATTTAGGATTACGGATCGAAATTCCTTGAAAACGGCTCTTGCGAATGCTTGGGCTTCAATAACCCCTGACGTCACCGAAAATTTAGTACTTTCTATGCCCCGAAGACTCAAAGCTGTCCAGGACTCAGAAGATGGTCCAACAAAATATTAACTTGTTTTTATTTAATTTTGTGTTCATTTTTTTAAAATAGTTTTGACCATATGTAGACTTTCGTGACTAATTTTTTTTTTATTTTTCTCTTTTTTTTTCTTTAATTGTCCAAGAAAATGACTAATTTTGTTGCATAATTATTTTTAACTAATAAATACTCTTTTTTAATTAATACAACGAATGCATTTTAACTAAAAGCGGTAATTAAGCACTTTTTAAGACTATACGTAGACTTTTGTGACTGACTGTAGAAACTAGCTTTGAGGATATATCACTTATTACCGAAGCCGTGACCTTGTTCAACGAAGAAAACCCCTCATTGGAGCCGCTACTGACAGATGTTTTCATTCCTCCTGCACAAGTGTCTAACATTATCATCACAGGAAACTCCAAAAAACCAGCAGGAAGCGACAAGACTTCTAATTACGTACTTAAAAAGTTACAAAATCTTGCTGTTCTCCTTTTGACTATAATTTTCATCAACTGTCTAAATAACAGCTATTTCGCTGTAGCCTGGAAAATGAAAAAAAAAAGTAATAATCGCATAAATATGGAAGGATATAGGGCAATCGTTCATATGCTGTATGAGCCAGATAATGAAGAATCTCAACTTTTTCAGCAGAGAAATAGATGTCATATCGAAGTTCTAATATTGATTTCGAAATAATCACTCTACCCTACATCCACCGCTGGGTCTTCATAGTAAAGTTACACTTCGACTCAACAAAAAGGAAACGACTATTGCAAGCTTGCCGGACATCGAAAAAGCTTGCAACAGCATTTAGAGAAGAGGACGGACTACTATTCAAACTGTCTGAACTTGGACTTCTTAATCATTTGCTAAGAATAATTGCACATTTCCTTACCTATTGATTTTAATGTGCAGGTAACAAAACACGTATCACCAACCAAGGAAATCTACTCTAGAGTCCCTCAAGGTTCAAAACTTGGACCGCGCTGTTGTTCAACATTTATTCTGCTGATCAATCAGCTAACGAACCAGGAACAAACACGAAGCTTTATGCGACTCTTTTTTTCACCAGAGATTGCTGCCAGGAGAGTGCAAGAGCACATTAGACAATTTCTAAAAAATTAATTTAGTTTAAGCTTTGTATATACATATAACCTATAGTACTATCATGGAGAGTGATTTTGTGGCAGCAACGCTATCCTGGTGGTGGCGCTGAAATAAGCGCACGATCTTACAGTAGAGAGTAGGAAAAGACACAAAACAAGTAGTAAAAATGAGAATATCTTATTATTAAATTTAACAGAGACAAATCTAACAAGTACTATCGCTATGCTTAAGATGTCGCCCCAATCGTTCGTCTTCATGAGAGTACTATAAGTTTTATATACAAAGGTCTAAGCTAACAAATAGAACCTTTTTTTTTTTGGTTTTCAATTTTCTAAGAAACGGTACAACTGATTTAGGTGATTGCCCTAAGGCTTTTTAAGAATATTAAGTATCTACAAATTTTTTTTGATTTAAAAAAAAAAAATTGAAAACTCAATATTTCAAACTAACAGTTTTTAAATGCTTTCTGCAAGCTTGGATATTTGTTTCTTATTTTATCTTAGAAATAACGGTATCCACCATACAAATGTTAAAAAACCATTTTTTTCGAATTTTTGGATTTTTGAAAAAAATACAATTTATTTTTTTTGAAAATCCGATATCTTGAAACTGGGTCAATGATTTTTTTTTGAAATTTTGATTTTTATTTGCATACTGATAAAGTCTTTAGATTTGCGTACCAGCATTATTTACAAAATTTTTTTTTGATAATTTTGAACACATACAAAAACTTTTTTTTTGTCGATTTTTTTTCCCGATATTATGTAGCAGGCATTTTATATTTAAACCTCATACTATCTAAAGAGAGCCAAACTAAACAACGAATCTTATTCAATTTATTCAATTACATCCATGTTTTTTTGGTCCAAAATCGACGACCTGGTGCGTACGTAAAGAACGTCAGCTATCTTAAATATTGTGAAACAAGAAACAGATAATTAGCAAAATTTTGTATGCTATGCATCCATTCGAAGGGTTATTATTACCCTTGAAATGATTATCACAGTGTGAGCGTTAGGAAAATATGGAAGGATTCAAAGGAGGTCACGATAATTTCTGAATATTATAATGGGAAAGAAAAAGTAGACCTTTCCACATTCGTCTAGTGGGGCTGAAAAAAGAATATCTATACTCCACAGTACGTTCGAAGTTAGGCTTAAGACCTGACTGATAAACATTCTTAAGAGTGGGAGTATTTTTGTTAAATTGTTTAAAAGGAGGTATGAAATTGGCTGAAAAACTTTTTCGTTCACGTCCTCTAGTCCTTTAATATAGCAGACCAAAAATGCACTTTAGACAAATGAATGTGTAGGTAACTCTTAGAACCGGAGAAGCAGAGAGGCCCAACTGATTTTTGAGTCTCTTGTTTTAAATTTGAATTCGATTGGTACAATTCAGTGTGACTTCTTTAGACTAAACGGCTGAGCGGTGGTGGGGTGATGTGTTTTGAGTTTCTTGTATTGAATTTGAAAACGGTAGATTTGCCTTGGGGTGCGCAACTGGATGGCGTCGGCTAGAGACCGGGATAGGTGGAGAGACTTGTTGAAAGATGCCAGGACCGGAACCCGGTTGTCGAGCCGATGATGATGATGAGATTTGCAAATTTAAGTAAGGTAGAATTTTCTCCGTTACATTAAGTTTTATTTTTCCGCGTTAAAAAAAAAGACTTAGCGCTAATGGGCTCAATGCACCTTGTATAAAAGTATAAATGTATTCAATTAAATGTGTTCGCTATCGAAATAGTTGCCCCGATTTTAAGTTATTCAGGGCAAAAGACCATACCTTCATAGTTCCATTGTGTTTGTACAGAACAAAGTGAGTTTTCATGTTTTTCAATTAAACAGGCTTGGTAGAAAAACTTCTGTTTTTAACCACTTAAACAAAATAATCAGCTTGTAACTTTCATAAAATTTTTTTTCCCAACTTTTCCCTGTGCTTCGTCACGTAATTTGTTTTTATCTCACTACATCATACTAACAAAAGAATTTTATTTTTAAGGACCTTCCATACCCTTGGATGTGTGAGGGACCTCGCTTCTCGTAATGTAAAGTTATACCTTCCAACTGTGAGACGATAAAGTTTTTTTGTTTTTCTTGTTTTTATTTTACGAAATACCTCTTGTAATTAGACTCCGAACAAACTATGTTTCTATACCTTTTTACCTGATGACTTTTCATTTTTTGTTTAATTAACTTACATAAGTAAATTTCAGATGCCTACTTAAAAGAGATATTCGAGCTTGTTTCTTATTTTAAAAAGTTCGTCCATGAATGACAATATTTGAAAAGGGAAAAAGGGGGAACTCATTTGTAGAGAAAAAGGTCCAAGTGATTTGATTAAGGCTTCTTTCTCAGGTACATTTTTGTCTGTAATAAAAAATAATTTGCCAACTTTCACAACGAGAATACAGCCTTCAAAAAGTTTTCTAACACTTGTAAATTAAAATTTGCGCTACTTACTCACAACAACATGAAATCTCTGAATGTGCTTTTCAAAAATCACATCACGTTTCTCACTCGAAGTTATGAAAGAACTCATTCAGTTATAGTCCTTTTGCTGTGATATACAAGTCGCCTATATTGAGGTAAATTTCCCTAAAGAAACGAGTAATGTTGCATTCTCTAGGCCAAACATTGACACACATATAACTCCACACAAAACTCACAGAATCCCATTATAAACTCCTCAAGGCACTTCACACTAACTTTTCCAATTCGCAAAATTTCGTGCATCATTCCTGATGGAATCGCATTTCTGTCTGTCTCTCTGGCGGATATACTATATTGTCTGTGTGTTGCACAAATATTTTCCTCCATTAACCAGATTTTGGAATTCCTTGAAAAGCATTCAGAACAGCCCACAACCGAGAAGCACAATTGCAGCACCATCCGCCCTTAGGATATTCATACAATGGAGAATTGCTTCAAATGCAGGATATAACTTCAGACCCATTTGTTCGGTTGGTGTTCTGTCCTCCGAGGGCATCGGGGGATGGAATCTAAAAGTGATGACGATGACGATGCAACGCATGTATACAAAACCCACACTCAAACTCTAATCAATTTATCCTCCCACAAGCGGAGTTACTTCATGAGCAGCTTAGACAAGTCTTGGCGCGGCTCGGTGCGGTGGTACCAACTAGGATCTACACAACCTTCCTTGCCTGTGTTTCATAATTTATGAAAATATGGAACATGTGAAAATTCTCTACTCCACTATATATTTTCTACAAGGAGGTATGGCACTTATTGATGTGACACAAGGATGTCGTGTCATGGTGGAGATGTAGCTGCCATATCTGTGCTAAATTAGGCTCTTCTGGTTTTACCCAATTTCAAGATCTAGTACATGTGTATACTGGCACCGATTTAAGGCGAAATTTCCCCAAATTAAATTTATTCCCCGAAAATTACTAATGGGGAACATTATTCATGTGTAAATTGATTAGAAATTCATTTCACTTCGTTTGCCAATATTCCCCCAGCCCCACTCTGCTTGATATGCAATCAAAGGAGACAAAATTTGTTCTTTAAACATTTCCAATGAGTTCCTCAGAGAATTGGTTCGCATCGAAGGCACAAAATGGAAAAATTTTATTTATCTTGCCCGAAACAGGGGAATACCTTTTGAAATTCCATAAAAGAATGTTTGTTGATATAACCAAGGCAAAAAAAACACACAAAATCCTTATAGTATTTCAAATTGGAAGGATGAGGAGTTCTTCAATAATTTTGCTTATTTTCTTTTGTAATATTCTGTGAGGATAAATTTAAAATTTTCTTAAAATTGGATTCCTGAAGAAATGAGGCCACACCCTTCCTTATCTTAACGACGACGCGTCGTTTAAGGAGAACGTACATTTCGATACGAATTTTGTAATATTACTTTAAGAGGTTCGTTTGATTTTTATACACTGAGAAAACTGTACTATGAGTTATTTAAATAGAAACATGTTTAACTGCATGTTTAAATAAGGACAAATAGAATTCGTTTATAACTAAACTCGAATCTGTTTAGATTCGAAAATACTATTATTTTACAGTAAAATATGTTTAAATCAAACTCATTCATATTTAAGAATTTCATTAAGATCTGCACTTCATTTTTTATATGTATTCAAATTAGTTTTAGTTTGATTTTTAAAATGCAGGTTTAATTGTTTTACTAACTTAAAAATTGTAACATACAATGAACATGAACGAGTTTGTTTGAAATATAAACGAAGTTAAAATATTTACATGAGTAAGAGATTAAACATGAATGTTAAATTTAATCACGAACGAGTTTGAATTGAATAAAAATGAAGTAGCTAAATACAACTTTTCTTCTTTTTGGCATCGAAAGTCATGGAGTGTGTTTATGTTCCGCGTGTGTTTGTGATCTTACTAAAGTGAGTAATTTATAAAATAATAAAGAAATATTTGATTACCATTATAATGTTACTTAACTGAAGTTCTGTTTCAAGTAAAAATATAAACCATAAGATTATTCGAGGAGTGGAAGTTAATACCATTGTTCCCTGCTCTCTATTGTAAGTATAAAAAAATATTTGTTTTAAAAACTGTTTATTTATATAGTTTTATTTAAAAAAATACTGATTAATAAGTATGTTTTATAATTAACTATCATTTGACTTCTATATTCTTGCCACAGGACGACTAGAGCACGACGAAAGACGTAAAAAAAGAAGCAAATTCCAGAAGACGAATTATATTAACCAGAATTTGAAGATGTTCTCAAGATGTGACAAAGATGAGATCTTAAAGCGCTCCACAACAATTTAATGATTTTTTGGAAAAATGTAAATAAATATGTAAAATAAAAATATAAATACATACACAATGTAGGTACTTATTAATTTGTATTTGTGTTGAGTATTTTTTTTATTTCTAAATTTCTGTAAAATCTGAAGTAACAAAAAATTAATATGATTCTATTTGAAACAACATCAAATGAAGTTAATAAAAACAAAGATAAGCATGTTTAAATCAAATAGAAAACGTGGTAAATTTAAACCAAATCATGTTCAAATCGGGTCAAACATGGGTAAATACGTTTCTATTCAAATTAAATAGATATCGATTCCATGCCAAATCGTATGTGTTTGAGTTTGATTTAAATATGAATATGTTTGATTTTTTTCTCAGTGAGGGATGAATTAGGTTCCAATTTTTTAACTTAAATGATTTTAACATGGTTTTTATTGCAAAATAGGTACTATATGGCAAATTTTTCAGGGCAAAAAATATATAAATTAAGAGTCCCTGACGTGTCGTAGAGACCCTAAGCTAAACTTAGTGACTTACAACTCTCTACCATCCTTGTGTGCGTTTTAGCAGGAATAGAGAAGGCCCATATTTTTTTGTCGATTCCGAACGGTAAGTGAGCAGCACTTTCCCTGATAAGAAAGAGCCTTTAGTCACTTTGTCGCAAGAGGAAGTACACTCCTGAAAAACAATTAACTATTAAGCCTTAGGGGCTGCCATACGGCCATTATGAAAATCCTCATATGAGATATATGGAAATAGCTATTATGATTGATATATGTGTGTTGTGTACTACACTTGGTCTACAATTTTCCTAAAAAAAAACTAAAAATTATATTAAATGATTTTAATGTTGTATCTATATCAAAATTCCCGAAAATTATTTTTGAATTTAAAAAAAAATATTCTTAACTTTTCTGAAAATTTCAATATATTGATCGTCAAATAGGATCTTATACCAATGCGCTTCTTATGTTTGTGCCGGCAACATGCACATATTAAATAATAATTTAAAGTCACTGGGCCTTGGCTCCCCGCGGGATCATGCTCCCAAAAATTTGTTATCAAAATAGACTACACTCTACTTCATATGATGTACTATTTGTCTATTCGATATACTTTATACATACATACTGCGATTATATAAACTCGAGATTTTGATCAAACTTGATATTCCGATGATAGTCTGTTCGACTACAGCCTTAATTGCTTTGCCGATTTTTATTAAATTGACTAATAAGCTTTCACGTCACATTGTACACTTGCAACACTGTACACAAAACTGAAATCTAAAACGAAAAAAGAAAACAAAATCGACGTTGTCTACAAAATCAACTCATCATCATCATCATCATCGGCTCGACAACCGGGTTCCGGTCCTGGCCTCTTTCAACAAGTCTCTCCACCTATCCCGGTCTCTAGCCGATGCCATCCAGTTGCGCACCCCAAGGCTTCGGGCGTCCTGGTCTACGCCATCTCTCCAGCGCAAGCATGGTCTACCACGCTGTCGTCTACCATAGAATGTACAACAAAGAACTTTCCGAGCAGGTTCCTCTTCGCTCATGCGAGCTAGGTGCCCTGCCCACCGGAGTCTACCGAGCTTAATTTTTGTCACGATATCTGCTTCAAGGTAGATTGCGTACAGTTCATGATTGTACCGTCTCCGGAATCGTCCTTCCTCACATACGGGGCCAACAATTCTCCTTAAGACTTTTCTCTCGAACGCAGCTAAGAGGTCGGAGTGCCTTTTGCTAAGCACCCAAGTCTCGGATCCATATGTGAGTACTGGCAGGACCATGGTCCTGTACAGCAGTAGTTTTGAAGTTATGGTGAGATTTCTGGATTTGAAGAGCTTTGACAGACTATAGTAGGCTCTGTTGGATTTGAGAAGCCGCCCGCGTATTTCTTCTTCTATATTGTTATCGGCTGCTACTATTGACCCAAGGTATTTAAAGGATTGCACCACTTCAAATTCGTGCTCCGCAACCTTGATTGTTTGACCAACTGTTCCTCTCGCATTCGACGCCACCATGTACTTTGTTTTACCTTCACTTATGTGCCGCCTGCTCGATCTGGATGAAGGAATCGTGTACAGCTTGTTCGGTTCTTCCGATGATGTCGATGTCGTCTGCGTAAGCCAGTAACTTGCTGCTGGACCTGTTGACGATGGTCCCTCTTGTTGCCGTGCCAGAGTCACGGATTGCTTTCTCCAACGCCAGGTTGAAGAGGAGGCAGGCCAAACCGTCCCCTTGTCGGAGTCCATTAAAGATGTTGATTGGTCTGGATAGCAATCCGGCTATTTTTACTTGGCTTGTTACGTTGGTCATGGTCAACCTACATAGTCGTGTCAATTTATTTGGACTGCTAATAGTAAAAGCTCCGCTCAGACAGAATTAGCGAACCATTGTGTCCAAGCCAACCATCTAGCCAGATTTTGAGGAGGTAGAAATTCTGCAAACGGAGAGACATTTTACCAAAAGTTACACTCTATAGAAACTCTACACATCCTCAAAAACAACAATAATATGAATAGAAAACAAGACACTCAAAACATCTCCGCAGTCTATTGCTCTATTGTAACGGCCAAGAAATTTTAAATTTTGAGTTAAAAATAAAACAAGACTGATCTTCGCATTAGAAGTGCAACTTTTAACTTTATTGTCTTAAAAAAGTTTTCAACAAAAGTATTGTAAAACTTAACAAATAATTTATTTTATTTTATTCTATATGTAAGTTTTTTTTGAAATTTCATTCATTGAGTTTTTTCTTTGTAAACAAATTTGCTAAACTGTATTTGTGATTTATTGTTTCAATAAAGGATCCCCTGAAGAAGACAGCAACCTCTGTCGAAACGTCGGGAGAAGTAAATGAAATCAAACTAGTTTCATTGCACATCAAGTGACCAAAATAGCCGAAGAGGAACCAGATTCTTCAACAATACAAAAATATTTCAACTTGGTCAAACAAATATAATTTGATTTTCATTAAACTTTGTAGATAGTTTTTTTTTTTAATTTTTCCTCTTACAATTTTTTTTTCTTTTTTTAAGACCAAAACTAACGGCACCATACTTTACAATTGTATAAAATATTTTTGTCCCCAAAAACTGTTCCACAGGCTTAAGCAAAATTTTAAAAAATGTATTTGGTATAAGCTAGCTAATGTTGAAAAAAAAAAAACATTTTTTTTTGTTTTCAATTTCCTCAAAAACGGTACAACTGTTTTTTTTAATTTGCTTTATGATAAAGCTCTATTAAAAATAGTATTTTATTTTGTATTCAAATTTTTTTTTTTGAAAACCCAATATTTCGAAAATTACAAGCTCGTTTTTTTTTTTAATTTTGACAATTTAACTATTTTTAAATACTAGATATAGCAACAAATTATTATTTCATCTAAGAATAATGATATCTACATACTATACAAATTTTAAAAATAGTTTTCTAAAATCTATATTTTTCTCGGAATTTTGATAACAATTTTGTGTTTTAAATTAAGACATCACTGCTAGGATCTAACATTTATTGGAATTTTGACTCTCATATTTATTTTAATATTTGATTAAAATGTTTATAAAAAGTTAAGAAAATATTGCATATTAAAGTTTAAAAAAAATATTTTTTTTGGATTAAAAAAAAAGTCGGTATCTCAAAAACTTGTCAATATTTTTATTTTTTTCCTAAAAATTGTTTTAAAATTTTTTTTTTTTTTGAAAAGTACTGAGATCTAAAAGTACGCCAAGTTCTTACTTCAGGAAGGGTTAATACCGAATATTTAAAGTAGAATAATATTGAAACAGCTACAATGTAATAGAGACTTTCTATTATTTAATGATTACTAAAATTTGATGTGTTCACTGGTCAAGTTTTCAAAACCTTTCGAATTGGGCATAAAAAAAACTTGCCATGTAAGCACATCAAATTTTAGCAATTTGAGCCCTACCGTTTTCCCACATTTCATCGTTTTACAGCGGTCGGAAGTGCTCCATTCAACCAACAACAATTCGGAGGAAGTGGGCGGATACCACGCCCCCTGAATGGAAAACCTCAAATTTTTTCCTCTGCTTGAATGACAAGACCTACCGTTGTGCAAAATTACAAGATTCTACGATGTCGGGAAGTGCTCCATAATTTTGATGATCTGTCAGTCAGTCAATTTCGGTTTTTGTGATCTTTTGAGGCCTTATATCTCAGGAACCGCTTATACTAGAAAATTGAAAATTGATGAGGCGCCGCCGCCGCCTGTGCCTGACTAGCTTAGTAAATTTTCGGAATTTCAACTTCATTGGTACTGAAGATAGGGAGGGGTCAAAAATCGCCAGAGTTTGTTCCTGTAAGTTCCTGTGTAGTGCCAAAACTTGGCTGGGCACTACCGTGCCCTTTGATGTTTCCTCCTTATGTACATTTTCTTATAAAATTTAATTTAACATTTGTCAGTTTTGTCGTAATTCATTTACTTTGTGAAATATTTTGTTAAAATATTATATCCTTCGTCCATCGGTCTTAGAAGGAAGTCTATGGATTGTACTAGAGCTTTTGGATCAAAAATTGATATTAATTTGAGTAAAACATACTGTGTGTTTCGATGGGTAGAGCAGATCCAAAACGTGATAGACCTAAGAAGAAGTTTAAGTGGATAAAATCGCACGATCTCGTGGTCATTTCGCATAGACTCCACATGAGTAATGCTGTGCTGCTTAAACCACAATATGAGGGTCGTTGGTGTCCATAGCATCCAATTCAGGACAAAAGAAATTATTTATCATCGAACAATAGTGAACGTGGTTGAGGGTGAGGGCCTGGCCAACTCCGCGGCTCTTAAAGAAGTATGGACCAGAATCATCGGCCCAAAATCCACACTAAACAGTGGATTGTGACTGTCTCAAATATTACAGTTTTGCTTGTTGATGAGCTCATTCATTGATAATTGGGCCTCCCCGTTGAATATGATCAAGTGCTCTAAATGTTGCTGGAAAAATAATTTTATCATTTGCACACGTTGAAAAACACTGTTACTCTTTATACCACCAAATTTGAAAGGCAGCAATCACCTACCGAAAGTCAGAAATCTCTATTGGGAGACTTTTTATAACTACATATACCAAAACAGCACAACAGAAAACGAGTTTTATACTTCTTAGGAGACTTCCAGAATTTAGTTTATTAATCGAGGGCTACTTTTATTTTATCACACAATTTGTTCTTTCGTTGCCCTGTTTCTGAATCAAATTTGATTGTAGTTGTTATATTCTTTTTATGTTTAAAAATAGATCTAGAGTAAACGTTGTCATCTTCCCTTACACACAATCAATCAATCCATGCCATGTTTATATTCTTAATTAAAACTTCCTCGTTTGTGTATAAAAATGTCTGCTGTTCCATTGCTTTAGTGAATTCCATCTCCAACAACCAAATGCAACACATTGATTCAACTATACCTCCTCAATCTCACTTCCTCCATTAATGGGCTTCCCTTCAAAGTGGACATCTAAAAATACCACAACAGACTAATCAAAGTTTCCCCCGAATTTCCAGAAGTCTCCTCAGTCCTCACCCATTCAGGGCATCTATTCTAAGTTGCTGGTTCAGTCTATAGCCCTTCGACCATATGCGGTGCTCCGCTTTCCTTACAAAACATCCAAAACGGAAAGGGAAACTGCCTTGGTGCATCGGTATAGTTCAGGAAACGAGCTCAATTACTGAAAACCCACCCAGCAATTGTGTCTGGTACCGTTATTTTCGTGCTCTGCGATGGTGGATGGTGTCTGCCTTTGGTTTAGTTGAGATTTTTATTTTTTTTATTTTGGTGGTTGGCGCACGACCGCGCTCGTCTATTTTTGAATGTGCGAAGTATGACTCCCAATCTGGTTTAAATTTAGAAACTATCCCGAATGTGATAGGACTGGGACTGAGGAATCTTTTGGATAGTATAGTTTGGATTTTGGTGTCAGTGAGTACGGAGTAGTTCGGTTTACTTACGAGTAGTTTAGCAAAAGAATGCTGTAGTCAAGGTACACCTTGATCGCGTTTAATTGACCCAATATTGTTTGAGGTGAATTTGTGCAAGGAAAGTTAGGTGTGTTCGAAATTATCAAGATAAAGTGTTATACTCGTACCTAATCTAGAAAATGTTATTTCGAAAATCGTTTATATCTTTCATTTAAAAACAATGTTTGAAAAATTGAATAAATTTAGTGATAGCAAAGAGTGATAATTTAAAAGTGGTCACAAATTTTAATCTTGAGCTTTCCTCTGAGAATTGCATAATGGTCCTTTATAAAATTGGATACAAATTAATATTCAGAGATCCTAGTAGTCAAGGCTGAGTATTTCTTTAAAAATAGCCTCTAATCAAAATACTTAAAACCATATCGCCGATGCTGTTTTTAACTCAAGACAAAATACTTACATAATCTTTCTTTGGGCGTTTTGACATAATGTTAAAATAGTTTTTCATTTAAATCTTTTTTTATATAATTAGAGTGCAATGGATTTTGGCTGTTAATTTTTTATTAAATAATATTATTTCAACATAGTGTTAGAGATTATGAAGGTTGAAAACGATTCAAGAGGAGCAACCGAAGCAACCGAGTAGAAAATATCGAGCTTGGTAAAATATTCCACATATCGTCACAAGTTAGGCTCAAGGGTAAATTAATCTGCATTCATTGCTAAATGATTATTGCTGAAAAATAGTTTCAAGGGAAGATTACAGCAATCTATTACACTGCTTGTAAGATAATCGATAAAAGACGGAGAAGCAGGAACCGTTTCGCGGGTGATTTAGATTGTCAATAATTTCAGCTGTAAGACTATTCCTTGTACCTTATGCGCGAGTTGTACTCAAGCCAGTAAGTTAAATAAATTGTAGAAGGCAGTATTGGGTTCTTAAAGTATTAAATTCAACGCGTTATTGATTCCCCATTAGTTTAACATTGACGTTGACGTAAATATAAGAAAGAGGGTTCTAGATATCACAGAGCCCTATGTCACACCATCATTTATTTTGTGAATGTCAGATTTGAAACCATCCATACAGCCTGTATGGAACAGTTCGAAAGGTATATTCTAATCCATCCAAGTAAGGTTTTTCCAAAACTAAATGCAACCATTTTCGATAAGAGAGCTTGATGTTAATCCCTGTGCAATGTTTTGGAAATATCAAGCGCCTTAATTTACTTTCATCAAATCTTTAAATCATGATTTATTCCACTTTTTGGAGAGATAAGCCATGAGATCACCAGTGGACATCTTGCTACTAAAACTGTAAAGGTGTCTATGGCCATTATTTTATAGTAGGTATTTCCACTAGTAAACTTAGTTGGGTTGGTTCTCCAATTGAGAGTTGTAATCTGGAGATTGCCTTCGTGAACGAAATTTTATTAGTTTTACATACATATTAGACTATCAACATGGTTTTGAAATATTCGAGAAGAAATAGAATAAATTGTGCAATATTATTCAATTAATTAAAAAATCATTTAAATAATTATTTATTTTTGAGAGAGTTAGAATTTTAAAAATGTTACACAAAATATTCAGAAGCAAAACATTAGTTCTTAAAGCGCTAAGCATAATTATTTAGTAGTTTGAACTAAAAACAAAATGACTAAGCAAATATTAATATATTAAAATAGGTTTCTGTAAGTTTTTTAGAAAAAAATGTTGGAACGTTAATATTAAGTTTTTATAATGATTCAAATAAAAAACTTAATTCTAAAAAAAAAATTAATGGCCCTTTTTTGAGTAATCGAGCTTTCAAGTTAAGTTTTTTTAGAAATTCAATAAATATTTTAATTTTAATAGCAATAGTTTCTAAACTGTTTAATGAAGAAGCCAGAAATCGAAAGAATCATTCTAGAAACTGTCAGTAATATCATGACTTCATTTTTTCTTATCGAATTATAGATCGTCAAAATTAAGAGAAACAGGAAAGGTTGCATCGAAAGTCTAAATTCTAGGTGCTTACTATTTCGAAACCTATTTTTGACATGTCTTTATCTCGTGGATAATGTAAGAAATTGTTAATAAATTATGAAGTTTCAAAAAATACGAGCATGTGGTCAACGAAATAATGAGTCTTCAAAAAATAAAATTTTCTTAAAGATCAAAAAAAAAATCTGAAATATTTGAAAACTAAATACAATTCAAACTTGTTAAGAGCTTAAAAATATAAAAATTTATCAAAATCCATCTGACAGGTTTTGAGAAAATCGCAAACCAATAAAATTGGTTCTACTGTAGGTACCATTAATAACCATTTTCCAGCCGTTTAGGCTGTAGTTAAACAGAACGACAGACAAGTAATATCAAGTCTTATCAAAATATCGACTTAAATTTTTTCTTACAAATACGTAACTTGACAAATAGTACTTATTTATGTGTTGCAACCTTCCCGTGAATTTGACCTTGACGCGGTGGGAAGGCTTACGTCCTGTTTCCCCAGCAATCCAGCTGCGGTAGCAGAGACAACGAACAAAATTCAAAAACCCATGAACCATGATGAATAAAGCTAACGAAAAAGAGAAAATTCGAACGGGGATATACGTTCAAATGTCGGCAGGAGTCGCGACTGCCGGCACGGGCTTGGCCTCTAACGAGGATAAGTCGCCAGCGACTATAATAGCTTTACAAGGCGAAGCGGCTATCAAGCCTGACACAGTTTGCGGAACAACTGTTAAGACAGGGTCCGCGGGCTGTAGCAGGACTTATAAGCTACGCTCCATTGGTAGTACTACCAACAAACCTAAACCCCACTTCAGTGGTAAGGCGCCCTTGAGAAAAGGGTCTGCTGCAACCACTACGGCCAGTGACAGTACGTCCAGCAAGCCCCACTTCAGTGGTAAGGCGCCCTTGAGAAAAGGGTCTGCTGCAACCACTACGGTCAGTGGCAGTACTACCAGTAAACCCCATTTCAGTGGTAAGGCGCCCTTGAAAAAAGGGTCTGCTGTAACCACTACGAGACATCCCCTATCGCAAAGCGTTCGCGAATTGCGGAATGCTAAGAGGATCATCAAAAGACTAGGTGACAAACTATAAACTAATGGTGACTCTAAGCAGGAAGCATCGTTAGCATGGGCCAAAAGCGTCATTGCTAAACAGCAAGATGCTGAGACCAGCGGTGACTCCACGTCAAAGCGACAAAGGTCCATTGAGGGAACCACTTCGGAACCCAAGCGCCCCAAAGTGCAGAAGACCAGCACGGTATCAACTGCGTTAAGGAAGGATGATCTTTCTTTTAGCGATGCGCTAAAATCAAATTTAATAGTTGCAGTCATCGACAGAAGCGATATCGATGGCAAGATCTCAGTAGATCGCTGGGCAGTGGTAACAAGAGAGCTCTCGGTACGCTACCTGGACATCATGAAAGCCAATCCAGGACCACCCCCAGTTATTAGAGATAACGGCTGGCACCGAGGCCAAGTAAAGCTTATCTCTTGTGGAGATCAGAGATCTTGCGATCTATATAAGCTTGCTGTCAGCAAGTTAGGAGAAATCTGGACAGGCGCGAAGCTTGAGGTTGTTGCTAGAGAGCAAATCCCTACAAGGCCAAGGGCTCGCACCTGGATTCCAGAGGAACCTTCTCGACCGGATACAATCCTTAAAATTATACAAAGCAGTAATCCAGACCTGCCCACTCATAACTGGAAAGTTGCGAAAGTGGAGGAACCAAAAGGCGCTTCAAGATCTGCAATTATTGTAGTGAATAAAGAGTCCTTGGCTCCTCTACTGGCAACCAAAGGTGTGATTGGGTACGGATTTTCTTCGATTACTCTGAAGGTATATAAAAAAGATGAGGGTAACACCGTTCCTCCACAACAAACAGGTACTTCCACAGTCGAAGAATCTGCGGTAGACATCGACCCAGCAATGGAAATTGATGCTCCCAGCAGCTCTGAGACTGAAGTGAAGACCACAAATATCGCCGAAAAGGCTCCTGAAAATGTCGACAGTCTCTCCGAGAAGGAAGCTGAAGACTCCGTGAGGAAGGTTCTTCTGAGTGAAGACGAACCCATTGGCTCGGACTCTGAAGCCGAGCTACTGGATTCGTCCTCTGAATCGGAAGACCTGAATCTAACCATGTTGGGGGTTGGTCTGGATGAGTGTAGCCAAAATGCTGCAACTACTTCAGATTAACCTTCAACATTCCATCAAGGCTTCGGCCTCACTTCTTCTCCGTCTGCACAAGAACCGAGAGGATATAGTCCTGATCCAGGAACCATGGATTGCCAAATCTGGAATTCAGGGACTCAGGACTCCTGGTTACTACTTGCTGTATGCATCGGACAAAGGTGAACCCAGATCCTGCATATTAGTTAAAAGTAGTTCTAATGTATATTTACTCCCTGATTTCAGCGATCGAGATATAACCGCCGCCAGAATGCACACCAAAAATGGAACGTACTGGATAGTGTCGGCATATCTTGGCCACGACAACCCTGGCCCTCCTGGCGATACGCTCAAGAGGATCATCGCTGAGGCAAAAAGGCAAAACATCAGCCTCCTTATTGGGTGTGATGCTAATGCCCATCACACTGTTTGGGGAAGTACGGACATAAACGATAGAGGTGAGTCTCTTTTTGATTATATCCTTAGTACTAACCTCGTAGTCAGTAACATCGGTAATGAACCTACCTTTGTTACCAGAAACCGACAAGAAGTGCTAGACATCACTCTTGTCTCTGACACTATATATCAAATGATAACGAATTGGAAAGTATCAGAGGAACACTCATTCTCAGACCATAGATACATCCAATTCAGTTTAAATGATGTACCCACCACACGGCCAGTCTTTCGTAATTATAGGAAAACAAACTGGCAAACGTATAGAGATATTCTGAAAAGATCGCTTACAGCCGAATCTTTAGATATCCCCTACAACACCTCAGATCTAGATAACAAAGTCAAGGATCTGACACTAACCCTGAACAATGCAATGAATATTTCTTGTCCTCTTCTGCAAGTTAGAGGAAAAAAGAAACCTTATTGGTGGAATTCGGGATTAGAACCGCTCAGGAAAAGTTGCAGAAAACTCTTCAATCGAGCTAAATACACAAAAGAATCCTCAGATTGGGACTTATATAAAGAATCCTTAAAGATTTATAAGAAACAATTGAGGACAAGCAAAAGATCTTCATGGAGGAACTTCTGCAATAAAATAGAAGATACTTCTGAAGCATCCAGATTGAGGAAAATCCTCTCAACAAATCCAGTCATGCCAAGCTCTTTGAAAATGTCAAATGGCTCCTGGACAAATTCATGTGAAGAATCACTCAATTTGCTACTTGACACTCATTTCCCAGGTAGCTCGCAAAACATTTGCAACATTGACTCACTAGAGTCGGATAACAAAGGTATAAAGATCCAAGGGTTAATAACAAGGGACAAACTAAAATGGGCAATTAACAGCTTCGATCCATATAAATCGGCAGGACCAGACGGCATAATACCAGCCGAACTGCAAGTTGCTTTGGACATAATCTTACCTACTTTAGAGATAATAATGAACAGTTGTCTAAACCTGGTCCATATTCCCCTTATATGGAGAGAAGTCAAAGTAGTCTTTATACCCAAAGCTGGTAAATGCTCCCACGTTACGCCCAAGGACCTAAGACCTATCAGTCTATCGTCATTTCTTCTCAAGACACTGGAACGATTGATTGACATTCATCTGCGTAGTGCTATAAAACCAAACCTTTTTTCTACAGCACAACACGCTTACTGCAAGGGAAAATCAGTAGAAACTGCGCTACATACCTTGGTACGCGCAATCGAATACTCCCTAGATCACAAAGAATACACTCTAGTTGCATTCCTAGATATAGAAGGCGCCTTCAACAATGTCGACAGCGCCGCAATAGCGAAGACACTGCAGAATCTCAATGTGGATAGCTCACTTGGTAACCTTATAAAATTCATGCTGAAAAGCAGAATTATAAATGCGGAACTAGGTAGCTTTACTACAAGAAGGTCAGTCAGTAGAGGAACCCCACAAGGTGGAGTCCTATCCCCACTTCTATGGAACATGGTAGTTAATGATCTGCTAATAGACCTAGAAGAAGAGGGATTCAAAGTGATTGCATACGCTGACGATATTGCCATTGCCGTATCAGGAAAGCACCCTCAAGTTTTAACAGAACTTATACAAACCGCTCTCAACAAGCTACTAAAATGGACAGATCGATGTGGCTTAGGTGTTAACCCCCACAAGACTGAACTAGTCCTTTTCACAAGGAAATATAAAATTCCTCAACTAGACCCTCCATCGATTAAAGGTGTTCCACTCACTTTCTCAGATCAAGCTAAATACCTGGGTCTTATTTTAGACAAAAAGTTAAGTTGGAAACCTAATATACAGGAAAGAGTAAGGAAAGCCACGGTAGCTCTCTTTTCTTGTAAAAAAGCCGTAGGGAACAAGTGGGGCTTGTCTCCACAAATTACTCACTGGCTATACACTGCGGTCATCAGACCGATACTTACTTACGGGGTGACCGTATGGTGGACGGCCTTAGATAAAGCGATTAATCGCGATAAACTAAGCAGAGTTCAACGTTCAGCGTGCATGTGCATCAGCGGAGCTCTCCGCTCGACACCTTCCGCTGCACTAGACATACTACTCAACCTGACACCCCTAGATATTTACAGCAAACAAATGGCCGCGAGCACAGCCATACGTCTCAAAGCCATCTCTCAATGGACCAATAACTCTATTGGCCATACCACCATTCTGAATTTATTCGGAACTCTACCAAGTCACTCTGACTACATCACTCCCTTTTTGGTTTTCGATAAAAACTTTGAAGTCACCATTCCCTCAAGGTCAGCTTGGGAGGAAGGGGCTTTGACAGACAATAAATCAGTAAACTTTTTTACAGATGGATCGAAGACTGAAAACGGAGTGGGTGGTGGAGTGTACTCAGATGGACTAAACCTTAGTCTCTCCTTCCGCCTACCAAACCATTGTAGCGTATTCCAAGCGGAAATTCTGGCGATAAAGGAAGTATTGTCCTGGCTTAAAGAAAACGTGGTATCTAGCACGGATATCCGTATCTTCTCAGACAGTCAGGCTGCTTTGAAATCCCTCGCATCAGTCTCTGTAAACTCCATTACAGCCCAAGACTGTCGATCGTCTCTGATGGAGATGGCCAAACAGTTTAACATTCACCTATTCTGGGTGCCGGGTCACAGGGACATTTCGGGGAATTGCAAAGCCGACGAACTCGCCAGAATTGGAACGGAAATGCCTATCTTACCCGAAAAGGCAAATATAGGTATGCCCATAGCTACAAGTAAACTTATGCTGAAACGAATCGCTCTGGAACAATCAAACACAAGATGGCTTAATACTACCACTTGTATGGCGACCAAACAAATCTGGCCTAAACTGGATCCGAAACGGTCAAAATGTCTTTTGTCCCTCAGTAGATCTCAGATCAGCTCCGTCATAGGTGTCATAACTGGACACTGTCTCATAGGTAGACACGCCGCACGACTCGGTGTGCTATCAAACGATTTTTGCAGGAGTTGCTTGGACGAGGAGGAAGAGGAGACAATCCCACACCTTCTTTGTACATGCCCTGCTCTCTCTTACAGACGCAAACTTCATCTAGGAGAATATTTCTATAATGAACCAAGCGATCTCATAAATAAAGACATTAAAAGTCTCCTTCGCTTCATCAGAAGCTCCAAATGGTTTTAACTAGTAGGAAACTTTTTTGTTCCCTATTAGATCGTGGTATCACAATGGACCTCTAATGGTCTAAGTGTGTCAGACGCTTTAATGACAGCCACTTTAACCTAACCTAACCTATGTGTTGCAAGTAAAAAATTTGACTTAATTGCGATGGAACATTTTACGCTTTATGAAAATTTGCACACCTCTTCCAATATTAGGGTGAAAATCCATAAGATTGTAAGTTAAATTGTTACACCCGAAATGGAATGGAAACACGTACGTATATGTTCATTGTACAGATTCTGGTGCATAAGTTTGACATCTGTAAAAAATTTAACTCGTTATTTCAATTAAATTTGATATAAAAATAGGGGTCCATCAATTCTGTGTTTTAGTATGAAATAGATCCTGAAGGTACTAGTACGGTCTAGAACGCCAAAAAAACGCACGATTTTTGGGAATTTTTTTTTTCGGAAACCTTTTAAGGTAATAACAATTTTTTTTAAATTTCGAATTTTGGCCGAATTATAGTGGGCGCCAACGTCGACTCATCAAAAAATACATTGTCCCATTGCGGACAGTTAATCTCAGGATTGGCTGGACTGAAACAACAAAAACAAAGTGGGTTATTTAAAGAAAGGTTTCTTACGAGACAATCTACCACAATTTGTTTAAAAAGTCAAAAACAAAAAAATGTCAAGCTTTGAAAAAAATTTTTTTTTTTTCGCAATTTTGTTGGCCATTTTTGGGTCACCATTTTTTTTTTGTTTAAAACTTTTTTTGTCAAATTGTGGTAAATTGTCTTAGAAAACATAAAAACAATCAAGTTGCAACAAGTTTTTTGAAAATCGGTTCGGTAGATCCGGAGATTAACTGTCCGCAATGGGACAATGTATTTTTTGATGAGTCGACGATGGCGCCCACTATAATTCGGCCAAAATTCGAAACAAAGAAAAAACCTACAAAGATTTTTAGAAATTAACCTTAAACGGTATCTTTTAATTTAGCTATGCTTAGATATGTAATTATTAAGTATACTTATATTTTTGTGGGAAAATAATTTCTGAAAGTTCTACCCACCAGTTTGCCTCAGCATGCCGAACGTAACAAAATATGCAAGGAATTTGTTAAAGGCATTTCGCCCACTTCTTTGAGCCTGTGCACTGTCTATGATTATGATTATGAATAGTTTGAGACAGGCAAAATATTGTTAGCAAAATTTATCAAACAAAACAAAATTCATATGGCTTTAACATTTGTCTTTTCAGAATGCAAGAGAACTCCTGGTGCCGAGCTACCGATCATCCCTTCAAGGACCCAATTCTAGTTGTAATCACATTTGCGGCTATAATAGGATCATTCTCGTTGCTATGCGGTTTTGTCTTGCTGTGTGTGGTTTCGAAAACTCTCAATAGTGAAGTTTCTGAAGCAGTTCTGCTGGTTGGTATGTTTCCATATCAATATCCCAATACTTCATCACTTTAATTAAATTAAACTATTTATGGTGGTTCAATAGGAATGGGTTTCTTTATAACATCCGTATCGTACGTGACTTGGAAGATCACCAACAAAAGACGAATCGAGCAAATGATTTTGGCCATGAAGGAGGACATGGACATCGTATGACAAAGCCAACCCAACAACATATTATATTTATTTAATTTATTTACTTAGCTAATATTCGAATAAAAGACTGATATTTTGTTATACGACTTCATGATGGCTCTTGTTTGACTCAAATTAATTGACCTCTTGAAGAACGATTCGCATTCAGAATTTGAAACTCTGCTTCTCCTTGGTTCTTGCCAGAAGGACTCTTTATCCTCAACTTGTGTTCAGCCACTTGCGTCTACAATGTAATAATAATTCCTCTTAACAAGAAGGCAAAGCTCATAACCTTCCAAATACATCCTAGTGAATTTGGAGTCTATCCAAGAAATCCTAGAAGACCCTTTTCCTCAAACTCCTCTCTGCCTTCTTCGTTGTCGTTGTCGTCTTCATCCTTGCCACTGCCGCACTTCGAAATGTTGTCGAAAATGGAGAAAGTGAATTTAGGTCCAAGAATCAACGAACCATCAAGCTGAGACACTATTCTTTAGCAAGGACATTTTTTTATTAGCTCGCTTGAGATGATGCTTTGTGGAACATTTTGCCTGTGATAGTTGCAACAACAATCACGACACGAGATTATAATGGAGAGATATACGAGTAGATATGCTGTATGGACTTAGTGGAGAAAAGGAGGAAAATTTAAAGTATCACAAGGAACAGGAAATTCCTTTTCCATGTCATATCCTCTGAAATTAATTTTTAGTTTGCATGTCCTTGTGCAGGATTGGTACTCATATATTTTCGTTATTTACCTGGATGAAGAATATGGCAAAAATGCAGCAGATATCTTGGTTTGAGGATGGATGTGTGTTTTGAGTGAAAAGACGATTTTTTTTTTGAAAAATCCAAAAAATAAAACTACCTCAAACTGCCATTCATGTTTGGAACGAAATATTATATTAAAAATATTTTCCTTGGTGAATGGGAGGAAGTTCAAAAAGGAAATTGAAAAGCTGAAGCCTTTGGATGGAAAGGTAAGTTGACGTATATTATGGAATTTGATTTAAATAAAGGTTATTAAACTTTGTAGTGAATGAGTTTATTATTTTTTTTTTTTTAATTTTTATCCGAGTTTCGTAGACTGATTATTGACTTGGTTTTAATACAATTAATTTATAAAAAAAAATATTTCTTTGAAGAATATTCCGCAATGAAATTAATTTCCAGGAGGATGAGAAGTTGAAATGTCGTGATTGATGCCAACTACTGTCTCATTAAATTTCAGTCATAAACTCGTATTCTCTTTGACGAAGAATTGATATGGAGTAAGATCAATGTCATATTAATTATCATATCAATAATTTCGTTTACACAACAAGAAAGATAAGACGTAAAATTCACTTACCATCATTCGATTTTACATTTGAACATCGAAGTCCCACTCTCTATTAGATAAAACTACATAACAATAAGAATATAAAAAACTGGACTTAAAAGTACAGCAAGTGTGCATGGAAAGAACAATTGTTTTTAGAAAAACACACCAAAAACTAGGATGGAATTATATGCCGAATCCATCCATCACCATATATTGCATTTGGAAGGATATAATACCACTTCATCAACAGTTTTAAATTCCTTCCTGAATTTTCAACGGACGAATTTCCAACGCCAATAAAAGGGAACTCATTTTGCCACCTCAAAAAAGAGCGAGAGCATGAGGGTGAATCGTAGCAAGAAGAGAGAACATTTCTTAATTAAGAAAATAAGAGGAGCAACGACTCGTAGCGAACCTTAACCTTGTGACTTTTACAGCTCTCAAGCATTCCCACCAACTTCTGAGAAAACTTAACAACTTAGTAAAAATAATTTTACCGGTAACTGAACTGACTGAACTACGACTGACCTGGATAGTTCACCATATCTTCATAATCAATCAAAAAGATACATCTCTTCAAAAATAAATTTGGGCAGCTTAACATTTTTTTTAGAGTGAATGTGACTTCATGCCAAAACATCGACAAATTTTTTGGGCAATTTTTCATTGTGGCACATCGCTCAAAATTTGGGCGAAATTACATTTTTTGGACAATATGACTTGGTATACCGAAGGGCTTCCAAATCAAGAGGTACATCCAGCGCGGCCGTTTCATTTTTTGAAACTCCAACAAAAAAATAGCAGTACACTATAGTGTAAAACAAATACTCGTATTTATTCACATAATTAGGTTCTATCAATAATTTAAACAAAATTTTTAAAATTAGCTTTGAATACATATTAGAAAAGTAGGTACCGACAAATCATTAACTAACTTATTTGAAAATAAAGTCAGCGATTAATCCCGGATGTTTTACTTAGATTCATCAGTTGGCCTGGTCAAAATGCAGTTGTTTTTAAGTCCAGTTCAACTTACATGTATTTTTCACAAAAATTTAATATAAATAAACTGCCTCTATCGAACAAAATTAAATTCAGAGGAAAATACTCGAACATACATACATATGTATGTTAGAGTATGAAAAATAGTATTGTGTAAGAGAAAGAGAAAGACTTAAAACCAAAATAAATAAAACGGCTTACTAAATGAGTAGAGTAATTATTTGAAGAGAGTTAGTGGAATCTGCGCTTGGGGTAGGCTAGGCATTCGTGGAGTGACGGTGACCCAAGGTGGACGCAGAATCGAGCGATTTAAATCTATCATCAGAAGTGGGATCAGATTTACGCGTTTAATTATTGCCGGAAAGTGTACTTTAATTTTCTCTTTGTGTTTGCTAAAATAAAAATAAACAAAAGTTTTGTACAAACGAAAATATTAATAAAAATATACGGTGTGGTCTATCGCAAAAAAAAAAAAAAAAAAAAAAAAAAAATAAATAAATAAATAGTCAAGCGTGATATTTTTGATTCATGTACAAACACGTTCGTTTAATAGAAAGCTTAATTGGTCGGGTGTATTGAGAAATATATCGGTACAGTGAGAGTGTTTCAAATGTGTGAAAGTTCTTCTTTTATCTTGCCCAAACTTTTTTTTATTGTGTCACTTTGCCGGGTTGTACTGAAAGGTCATCTGTTGACCTCTAAAAGTCACAAAGTCACGTAGGCACAAAGAAGAAGAAAGCGGTAAGTGCGTCTGTTTCATTATTTTATTATAATCGAATAATAGGCGGGTGTAAAAGAGACGGATATTGTACAAAGTATCCAATACATAACAATGACAGATAAAGAAGGATCACCGACTGTCGAGGAAGTAGGGAAATCAGTTGAGGCTGAGCGTGGTCGAGAATCAGATGCAATGGATCATCCTGTAATCACAGTAGACGCGCTTAATAAAATACTTCATATGGTCACGAGAAAAGAAAATAACGTCAGGGACTTAGTCGGTTTTCCAAATTTCGATCCAGATCATTCCGGAGTAAATATAGCTCAATGGTGTTCCGATGTTAATTCGAGGGTAGAAAGGGACAACTTAAAAGATTTTGACATTATTCCACGAGTAAGCGAGGCATTGTTAGGTCGGGCAAAGACATGGTATGAAAAATACGGATACCAACACTATAATTGGAATGATTTGCGACTTTCATTGATTCATGCTTTCTCAAGTGGCTCTGACATTATTGGTCAGCTTAGACAGGTGGCAAATTCTGAAAGTAACAATTTTGATTCATACACTGACTTTGTTATGGAAAAAGTGTCGCAAATTAATCGTCTACCTTTCGATATACCCGAAGACAAGATTATAAGAATCGTGATTGGGTGTATAACAGATGTTAGTCTTCGTAACTCACTTACTTTTGTTATGCCTACGACAGTTCAGGGTCTTGTTAATAATTTGTCCTCTATTCTTGAGTCGCCTAAATGTAAAAGAGAATTTCAAAATCATCCCGGGGATATGACGCAAGGGGGGCTTAAAACGGCAAATAATAAAAGAAAAAGTTTTGCTTCCTCTTTCCCATCCAAGCGACCAAGATTAGAGTCAGAAAAGAAGTGTTTTCGTTGCGGAACTATGGGTCATATAAAAGTTAATTGCCCACAGTTAGGACATCCTACCGCTACAAATAAAGCTTTTCAAAATGCAGGGGCACGGATTGAAACAGCTCCTGACATAAAAAAGTGTGCGTTTTGCGGTAAGGCGGGACATGAAGAGAAAACGTGCTGGGCAAAACAACGTGCAGAGAGAAAAACGGTGAACTTGTGCAAAGATGTAATGAGTCTCGATAATGCCACGGTTGTTGTTATTGATGGAACAGTTTATCGGTGTTTACTCGATACGGGATCAGATTGTTCTCTCATCCGTGCTGACGTTGCTGTAAAGCAAACGGCACCTCGAGCGGCTCATCTGTTGTCGGTACAAGGTATTGGAAAAGAACCGATTTTATTAACAGAGAAAATAGATCTTCTTGTAGAATTTAAAGATATTATCGTCGAAGTGACCTTTCACATAATAAACCCCATTTATTTACGTAACGAATTGATAATTGGTCGAGATGTGCTGGACGATACTAGTTTGGAAATTAAAGTCGACAGCGAAGGTTCCACAATTCAACGGAAGAAAACGAAACCATGTTTAACTTGTCGAGTTGTACCTAATGATGAGCACATTCGTAAAGGCTACACTAGTAGGTCTGATGTAAATAAAATATTAGACAAATATGATCAATATATTTTGAGGGGAAAAGAGTTTCCCACAGCTGAAGTTAAGTGTGGTTCGCTTGAAATACGACTAGCAAATGAAGTGAACATCAATTACAAACCTTATCGGTTATCAATTTCGGAGCGTCAGGTCGTAAGTGAGATAGTTAATGACTTGCTAAAGCATAAAATCATACAAGAAAGTCAATCACCTTATGCTAGTCCTATAATATTGGTACGAAAGAAAAACGGTCAAAATCGCTTATGTGTTGACTATAGAGCCCTTAACAGAGCAACAAAGAGGATGCGTTTCCCAATGCCAAGAATTGACGACCAACTCGATCGACTAGCAGGAAAAAAGTACTATACATCGTTGGACATGGCATCCGGGTTCTATCAAATACCGGTATCTAGACAATCAGTAGAAAAAACAGCCTTCATTACGCCTGATGGACACTGGGAGTTCTTGCGTATGCCGTTTGGGCTCGCCGATGCCCCCGCTGTCTTTCAAAGAAGTATCAATAAAGCACTTGCAGAATTTAAGAACAACGTAGCTTTAGTTTATGTAGATGATGTGCTCATACCATCAAAGACAATAGAGGAAGGTATTGAAAAGCTCGATATAGTTATGAAGGCACTAACGGACAATGGATTTTCTATTAATATCGATAAGTGTAAATTTATGCAAGAAAATATCGAGTATTTGGGCCGTGAAATATCAATCAATGGTGTGCGACCAGCGAAAGGAAAAATTGATGCTCTTATAAGGTCCCCTGTACCGACAAACGTAAGAGAGGTCCGACAATTTATGGGACTAGCTAATTATTTTCGCAAGTTCGTGCCCGAGTTTTCGGCAAAAACAGGATGTATAACAGCTCTGACAAAACAAAATGTCAAATTTGAATGGACCCAAGAGCGAGAAGAAGCACGACAACATATAATCGAACAACTAACTGTAAGACCGATACTTGTGATTTTTGACCCAGAAAGAGAAACTGAGCTTCACACAGATGGGAGCTCGATTGGCTATGGTGCTATTTTATTACAAAATTTAAACGGTCATCAACACGTTGTTGCGTACTACAGTCAGGCAACCAGGCAGTATGAATCGAAGTACCATAGCTATGAATTGGAGACTCTGGCCGTTGTAAACGCTGTGAAGCACTTTCGTACTTATCTTATCGGCATTCATTTCGTTATAGTAACGGACTGTAACGCTCTAAGGTCCACAAAAACTAAAAAAGACTTACTGCCCCGAATTGCTAGATGGTGGATCTACCTTCAAGACTTTGATTTTGAGATACGATATCGAAAAGGGAAAACAATGCAGCACGCGGATTATCTAAGTCGCAATCCACCAGTACGAACGTGCTACCAACTCAACAGCCTTACCGAAAACTGGATGAATATAGAACAAGACAAAGACTCTCAGGTACGGGAAATCATCGAACAAATAAGATGTAACGAAACAAATGCAACATCACAATATGTTTTAAAAGGTGGTTTGCTCTATAGAAAGATAAAGGAAAATGATAGGTTATTTGTACCCCAAAATTGTCGATTATCACTCATAAGACGATTCCATGAGGACAATTGTCATATTGGATGGGAGAAAACTTTGTCCAAAATGCAGGGACATTTCTGGATGCCATCTATGTCGAGAAATGTAAGGAAATTCTTTGAGTCATGTCTTATTTGTTTAGTTGAAAAAAGACCTTCGGGTAAAAAACAGTGCGAGCTACACCCGATTGACAAAAAGCCAATACCCTTTCACACAATTCACGCCGACTGTATGGGACCAATTATAGGACAAAACGAGGGAGATCATCGACACTTACTCCTACTCATCGATTCATTCACAAAATTCATAAGGCTTCTACCCTGCAAAACCCTACAGGCTTCTGAGACAGTTCGCTATTTTCAAGATTTTGTCATGTTATTTGGAGCACCGTGTCGGATAATCACAGATAAGGGCACTAACTTCACCAGCCACGAGTTTCAGAATTTTTGTAAAACACAACGTATAGAACATCACACCATAGCGCCAGGGGCTAGTCGAGCAAACGGCCAAGTAGAGCGGTACGTGGACACGGTCGCGAACTTACTTAGGACTAATATTGAGTCAAATCTGGAATGGACAACTTATGTGAGTCGTATACAACTGGCACTGAATACTACAAAAAACAAAACAACCGGTTTGTCCCCACTTAAAGTTTTGACCGGAATTGAAGGGCGAACACCAGAGATTAGCGCATTGTTGAGGGATTTAAACATTGAACCTTTCTATGAAGACGTCGAAGCCATACGAGCATTAGCAGAAGAACGCATACGAGAGAATGCCGGAAGAATGAAAACTCGCTTTGATAAGGGAAAGACTAAACCATCTAAACTTCAAATTGGCGATAAAGTGGTTTACAAAAGTAATCAAATCCGGAAGTCTAAATTGGACGTTCAATATCGCGGACCATACCAAGTAGTGGGAATTCTAGGTGGAGACAGATACAGACTCAAGAAAAAGGATTCCAATGTGATTGTTGTAGCAGCAAGAGAAGCTATACGAATAATAAATAAATAAGTAAGTACAAAAAAAAAAATTTGTTTTAACCACATAATTCAGGTTTATCGTGATGTTTTCTTTTGAAAAGTTGAAAGAGCCTTGAGATATTATCTCTGAGGGTAAGTTGAAATAGCCTTGAGATATTATCTCTGAGGGTAAGTTGAAAGAGCCTTGAGATATTATCTCTGAGGGTAAGTTGAAAGAGCCTTGAGATATTATCTCTGAGGGCAAATTAAAAGAGCCTTGAGATATTATCTCTGAGGGCAAGTGGAAAGAGCCTTGAGATATTATCTCTGAGGGCAAGTTGAAAGAGTCTTGAGATATTATCTCTGTCGGCAAGATAAAAGGGCCTTGAGATATATTGACTCTGAGGGCAAGCCTAATAGGGCTTATCGAAAAAAAAAGGATGTGTCGTAAATTAAATAGTAATTACAACACTAGAGTTGAATAAATTTATTCCAAGATCAAAAGGATTGATGGGAAAGCTGAAAGGTTAAAGGTGCGTTTTATTTCTTTTTCAGTTGAACATGGATTATGATAAAGTAAAATAGATGGACCTTCATCGAGAACGACGAAGAATTGCAGGAAGGCCGTGTTAGAGTATGAAAAATAGTATTGTGTAAGAGAAAGAGAAAGACTTAAAACCAAAATAAATAAAACGGCTTACTAAATGAGTAGAGTAATTATTTGAAGAGAGTTAGTGGAATCTGCGCTTGGGGTAGGCATTCGTGGAGTGACGGTGACCCAAGGTGGACGCAGAATCGAGCGATTTAAATCTATCATGTATGTATAATTATCTCTTCCCTCGTCATAATTTTAAGAGCTTTTTGATAGGTTTAAAAAACACACCTGAGGTTGAGCTGTCAAATCATGTCTACCATTTATATTTGCTTTTAAACTTTTTGCTTCATTTTTCCCTGACACACCATGAACACACCCAAGTGAAATCCATTGCTTGCGTTCAAGAACATAATCGAGAGGGTGTAACCCACTGATCTCTATAATACACTGGATAAAACATTCCTTACAATGTATAACAACTTTTCTTACCTTAATTGAAAAATGACAGATGGTGGTTGTTATATCCGTATAAATATTGTGTATGACCTTTGCATATAAAACTTACAGTACTATCAAAAAGACGAAAGATTGTGTTGACATCTTAAGCATAGGGACAGTATTCTCAATATTCTCTTTTTTACTCCTTGTTTTGTATCTTATCCTACTCTCCACCAGCGTTGCCGATGTGGCACGATCGTGCCATGTTGACACGGAAATTTTCTCGTGGCACGGTGGCACGAAAAGTTTCAATATGGCACGTTTTTTTTTTTTATTATTTTACCTAAATGCGTTTAAGATAATTTACCCAACCTTTTTAAAAAATAATCCAAACATACAAAGTATTTTGCCACACTTCAGTATTTTGGTATTAGAATTTTCTCATCTATTAGAGTGCGAGAAAGATGTTCTTTTTGTCGAAATAAGAAACATTTTTGAGATTGGACTAGCCAAAAGTATTTTTCTTGAAGATTCAAAAACGTTCTAGGTTAAGTTGTAAAAATTAAAAAACAATATTGACGAAGGAATGTTCATTAATATTTCAAAATCTATGTTGATTCTTTTTAATTCGGCTCACGGAAGTGCATCAGCAGAGCGAGTGTTTTCAAGGCTAAATAATATTAAAACAAACAACAAAAACAGACTGTCATACAAAACAATTTATGCTATAATGTCATATAATGAAATTATTAAGCCTAATAATTGCCAAAATTTAAAACCTCCAGCTAATGTATATATTTAACTTATTATAACAAAGCTTTATTACGTCTTTATATTTTTAAATAATAATAATAGGTACTCATCATGTGATGTGAAATAGTTAGTTACATACCTAATAAATACTTATTACTTATTATGAACTTGCCAAAAACTCCTGTTTCTAGAAAATACCTATACACGAATAGAGAAAGTGATTTTTTGTTTGTTATTTCTTTGTAATATTATTTAATTAAAATTTATTTTTAAAGAATATCTTGAGTTATTTGCGTATGGCACGAAAATGTCATAAATGGCACGTTTTTTCAAAGAGTGTGGCACGAAATTTTTTTTTTTGGCGGCAACGCTGCTCTCCACTGTGGAATCTGGCGCTAATTTCAGCGCCACCACCAGGCTAGAGTTTGCAATACAAAATCACGCTCTTATCATGGTTATAAATATATACGAAGGTATGACTGAACACTCTCTCTAGTCTAGCCTAAGTATTTTTTATGTCAATTTTAAATATTAAGTAAGTTAATAAAGTGTGCACAGCAGAAGAAGGTCATGTTTTACATTAGTGGTCAGCTTCATAGTTTGACGTCTGCTTTTCACAAAAAAAAACATTCAACACGTTATTAATAAAAAAGAAATAGAAAAGTGGAGTGTGTTTAATATTTTTTGTTAATTTATATATTTTTTGTTAAAATATATTGAAACCAAAAAAATAGAATTGAAATAGAAATATTAACTTTTAATGATTTTACATATTCTATAAGAAGGGACATTCTTGTGGCATATAAAGGTAGGGCCAAAAACAAATTTCTTTTTAAAAATGCAATACAATGAACAAAATTAAATTGTGTTCATGTATTCTGGCTTTATTAGTAAGAGTAAACATTCCCATTAATTATGGAACACAACATTCTGTCACGTGGCTGCCTCGACTGGAATCAATTGGACCTTGTAAGCGAAAAGATCCGAGATCTTTGTGCAGAATTCTCCTCAGGCAAGTGCGTGAAATGTTGAGCTGTTGAGATCGATAGCGTAGAGCAGGCGCGGTGGGTGCTTCATTTCGACCAAAACTTCTTTTAAAAAAGCACTGTTTGGCTACACAGCCCTCACTTTTGAAATAATGTTTCAATATTTCTCAACAACAACCGGGTAACAGCTGGGAGTGTCAAAATAAGCTATGATCTAAGAAGAAGCAAGCCTGCATATTGGTATATTTGTATATTTGTATATGTATATTTGATATTGTAACTTTCCTCTGCCGGGGCTTTGCGTTCGGTGTAATTTCTCAAGCCATGTTTGGCGGAATATTTTGTCTAACAGTGCAAGTATGTTTCCGTCTACCATCGTGTTTAAAAAAGGACTTACATGAAAAAACACAATACGCTTGCTGTGGAACTGCTTGAAATACCACCTCCACTGAATATGAAAGATAAAACAAACAAAAAAAAAAAACACTAAAAATGTCATAAAGGTTTTGGTGTATCCAACTCCGCTACAAATTTCGTTGATACCTTTTTGAAATCTGCTTTCGATTTAAAAAAAAAAAAAACTGTATAAAACTTTTTCTTCTGTAGCAATTATTATTCGAAAACTTACTTTCGAGGTCAATTGTAGGTTTTTTGATAGAAAACACACACAATTCGTAAAAAGTTGATAAAAATGGTTGATTTTTGAAATTTTAATTTTACAATTTTAGCTTATTTAAATTAATAATAACACGATATAGCAAACAAAATAACCAGGTGGAAAATAAAAAAAAAAATGACAAATTATTTGACGTTCTGTCATTTTTACTATTTTACATGTTATATACAGTAGTTATACTGTTATACGAGCTCAACTTTTTTGAACGAATGCGCTATCCAATGTTTTGTGGAGATCAGTGGTTTAAACCAATTCCGAAATTTTCGAATATCTAAAACAGCAAAAAGCTATCCATATTTGAATGCGCCTATATGTACAAATTGTAATCCATTGAAATTTTATAAATTCAATGTAAGTACCAATAAAAAACAGACAGAAAGAGAAATCAACAAAGAAAATTTATTAACACTACGATCCAATTTAAAATGGAATGAGTTGTCAAACCGAATTAAATAAAATGCACGACTGGGTCGTACGAACTTGCTCCTAGGTAATAGTCTAAGAATTTTAAAAATGAATGATATTAGAGAAAAACTGTTCACAAGCATAAAACATGTAAAAAAATTTTAAAACAATTTTAGGAAAAAAATTTGGTACGCCAATTTAAAGGTTTTATTATTGTTCGAATAAAAAAATTAATTTACAAAAAAAAATATTGCGTTGTTTTCGAGATATTGAATTTTCAAAAAAAAAAAAAAAATTTTTTTGGGGATCAAAATCCGTCGCACCGTTTTTGAGAAGATCAAAAACCAAAAAAATGTTTCCAAAGGGGGTACCAAAAATAACAATTTTTTGGAAATTTGTTTTCAAACGTTACCTAGCTTTAACACAATAAAAATTTTTGAATTTTTTTTAAGAAAATCTGTGGGACAGTTTTTGAGATAAAAAAATATTTATAAAATTTCGAAAAAAATTTGTATGGCAGGTACCGTTATTTTTGGTCATAAAAAAAAAAGAGAAAAAAACGTCCGGGGAAAAAAATTAAAACCCATATCTACCAAGTTTGAAGAAAATCGGCCAAGCCGCTTAGGCTGTAGTCAAACCGACAGACAGACAGACAGAAAGACAGACAGACAGAATTGGGAGACCCACTGTTTTGGGCTTCGATATCATCGTAATGTCAACTTTGATCAAAATCTCGAGTTCGATTTTTTTTACGAATTTATAAGTCGCAAGTAAAAATTTGAGATGAAAACACTTTTTGTAATTTCCGAAAATACTTTATTTTGACTATGATGAAGAACCTCTCTTTTTTTTTAAAGTGTACTAAATTCTTTTTCTCTTGAAGTGTGAAATTATAAGAGTTACTAGAAACTGAAAAACCATTTCTAAATCTCCGAAGAATCATGAATGAAGGTATCAGTACAAATTGTATGTAAGTAAATAACTTGCCGGATGGCAATTTTCTTCTTTTACGTAATCAAAAAATTTACAGGGCGTATAAAACCATTTTTTAAAAATTATTTTCACCTTAAGTACGAATAAAAATTATTTCATCAATACATTGTTTTTGTCTGCGGTCATTGACATCGATTTTCCTTCAATAAATACCAGTGGCTTGTTAGCTCCAATTAAAATTCACTCTTCACAATATCACGTTTCTATTTTTAAAAGTCAAGGACCTCCTGGACATTTCTATTGTCCTGAACTTCCTGTAACCACCAACACACTCAACCGCCCGGCGTCGGTGGTCGTCGGTCGTCGGTCGTCGGTTGTCATCTTCATAGTGGGATGTCTTCTAAAATCATTTTACTCCTACAACAAGTCCAGCATAGTCATTTAAAGTTTATACCTAATCATCCTTCTTCCTGATGCTATGTGACCGTCTATAGCAGTTCAGCCAAAGTTTTCCCATTATTCCTTCTTTAAACTTTGGTGAAATAATGCATAACCTCTATTCAGTCAGAGAGTTGCAAACACACAGAGGTCAATGCAGTGCAATGGTGCAATGCAAACCAATGAAGCCTATTTGCGGTATGCAAGTTCAAACTTTGTCTGTTATCACGGAACATTCACATTGGTATGTACGAGTACCTAGTATAGGAAGAAGTTTCACCATGCGTCCTCATACATTTCACAAATAATGATTCAAAAGTTCAATAAGAGGTAAATAATCCTGATGGAAAGAGATGTGAAAATATCGAGAATATGCGGCAAGAAGTTATATTTTGGTTCGAAATTAGGACTTTTTTGAATATTCGACGAGTTGGAAATGTTAAGTTATCTGTATTTGATAAAACAGACATTTTTAAGAGTTGTTATTTTCTTGAACTTAAATTTAAAGAAAGTTTAAGTATCTTTATCAGTAAAATGCTCAAAATACAGCTTTTCTAATCAAAATCAGGGCTCGTTTGAAAGTAATTGTTTAAAAGCCTGCTAACAGATGTATGTATATGCAGAAGTAAATATTTCGACTTTCAGCATTTCGTCTCAAGCAAAAGACTATTGGATGCCTCCGGAGTCTCCAGAATTGATTGAACCTTTGGACGGCTTTGCAGACATTCTAAAAAAACGAGCTCATATCGGGAATATCTTACCACCAAAAAAAATCCAGAATCTTGATGCATGTAGTCTTCCTATCTCTGAGACGCGATCTCTGATCTGATGATAACTGACTTGAGCTGTGTTCTCTCATTTCTTTTAGCGTTCATCCCGGCCAAGCATCTAGCGTTCGCCACAACATCATAGCACAATTTTTCAAGCAGAAACAAACGCTTCACATAAATTTGATCACAAAACAAAAGATTTTTGGAGCAGTTAAATGCTGGTTGTACTCTGTGGAGTGGCAGAAACGGAGACTACTGCATTCACTCGTGCTTTTGTGGTTCGTCGACAAAGTTCTAATGAATTGATGAAATTGTTTCTACTGAGATTCTCGATCCGGAGACTGACTCAGAACTTTATGAAATCATCAAGACTCATGTGATTAATGGCCCATGTGGAGACCACAATCAGAGTGTACGTCTGGAAATAAATATACCTAACACTATCCACGGGCATTTGTATCAGACACAATCAGTGGCAATAATGGTGAAGGTGAGAGGAGCAATTGTTGGATTGTGCAATACTGCACGTTTTTAGTTGCGACTTATAGGTACTATAAAGCAAGTTATGCATTCGTAAAAAAATCGAACTCGAGATTTTGATCAAAGTTGACATTACGATGATAGCGAAGACGAAAAAAGTGGGTCTGACAATTCCGTCTGTCTGTCTGTATGTCTGTCGGTTCGACTACAGGCTAAACGGCTCGGCCGATTTTCTTCAAACTTAGTAGATAAGGGTTTTAATTTTCCCCCTACACGTTTCTTTCTTTTTTTTAAAGACCAAAAATAACAGTACTTGCCATACGAATTTTTTTCGAAATCTTATAAATATTTTTTTCTCAAAAACTGTCCCACAGATTAAAAAAAAATTCAATAAATTTCATTTAGTTAAAGCTAGGTAAGGGTTTGAAAAAAATTTTTCAAAAAATGGTTATTTTTGGTACCCCACATGGAACCATTTTTTTATTATTTTTTTATATTAAGGCTCCCCAACAGTTGCAATATTATTGTGTATTCAAAACTCAATATTTCAAAAACCCCATGCTCGATTTTCTTAAAACTTGATATATAAAAGTTTTTTAATATAAATTATAGATGTAAGAAAAAAAATGCATTTTAAATAAAAATAACGGTACCCTCCATACAAATGTTAAAAAATGATTTTCGAAAACCGTATTTTTCTCAAAAACGGTTCTGAGAATTTTGCTAAAATTGTTTTCTCTTGATTAATTTTTATGATCTATAATCAAATAAAAAAAGATTACTGTACCTACCATAGAACCATTTTTTCAAATTAAGAATGTCTCATTATCGACAAAACGGAGTTTAATGAAATTTTTTATAGAAAATCGTCTAAAAAGTTTTGCATTTCAAAACTTAAAAAAAAAATAATTTTTCAGTTTTTGAAAAAAAAATATATATTTTTTTTTTGGAAAGTTCGATATCTCAAAAACGGCTCAACATTTTTGTTTGTAAATTTAATTTTTGTTTGAAAAAAATTTTTATATAAAAGCTTATTTTTTTAAAAAACCAGTACATAAACCATAAACCAATATTTGCTTGAATCACATGGCATCCTGTTTTTAGCTCCAACTACTAAAAGACTTGTTTTTGTTTATTAAAAAATGAATTTTATGCTTATGAACAGTTTTTTTCCAATAACATTCATTTTTTAAATTCTTAGTCGCTTACATAAAAGCAAGTTCGTGCGATCCAGTCGTGCATTTTATTTTTTATTACATTTGTATGCAAATAAATGACAATATAAATGACGGTGTTCGGGATTCAGGGTACTGATGGACATGATGAAATGACTTGCTGTTAATTGAGCCGGTATGTGAAGTGTAACGAGACTGTGTGGCGGAATTTTTCGTTACCGATCCACGAGCATCACGCAATGTCGTCCATTTGACGGTTTACTTGAAAAATAGTCAATTTCACAGCAGGCAATCCAGCCCACCAACAATTCTTCGACACTTGCGAAAGCGGCAAGTTTACACAACAAGTAAGTTCGGAAGCAAGGCGCCGCAGTTGCCGGATTTCCTGGTGTTTGTACAAGTGATGCACTTTGTAAGAATAAACACACAAATCCCGAAAAACGTAAAAAGTTTTTGGTTAATGTTCGTGGCCCCACTTCGTTTGAATCGCTGCGGACTGTTGACGGCGATATAAGCTTGCCAAAGCAGGCGATTGCTTGAAAACGACAGTCATTGGGATTTAATACTAGCCGAGGCTGCCTTCACCAGGCTTATCAATCAACTCCGAACACTCTTCACAATCATAATTTCCACATGTTTATCATCGAGCCCTCACGATTTGTGGAATAAATATGGATGATATGGCCGGCGATATTTGCACCGAATTCATACTGTGACAATGAATTGAAGATGTGGAGATGAGGATTGCCACTGCCAAATTGTTCAGTGCATGACTTTCTTAATCGAGAATTGGAGCGAGAAATGGATTTCGATCAAGTCGAAGGAACAGTTCATTCTGCATTGAAGTTGTATAAAGAGCCTACACATAGCAGCATTTTAAGATCTTCATATGGGACGAGTGTACAGTAGCTCACAAACTCTAATTAGAAGCCCTGAATCACATGTTAAAAGATTTACGAAATGATAAACGACATTTCGGCATGGAGCAATGATTTTGATGTCATGCGATTTTCGTCAAAAACTCCTTCCATTCCTAGATCAACTGCGATAGATGAATTAACGCTTGCATGACTGCGCCGAATTTATAGCGGTACGTGAAGAAACTGCAATTGAAACCGAACATGCGAGTTGTCTTACGAAATGGCCAGCCCTCTGCATTGCTGTCTAGGGGTTGGCAATGGGTAATGTCGTGATTCCAGTCGACTTAGTCACCAGCTTGTTTGATTTTCTTCAGAATTTTCGACACCAGCATACAACGAAGTCGGAAGAGCTCATCACCAATATTTTCTCGAATAAAGCTCAGAACTATGCTGAGCCTTATTAGCTGAGTGAATGAACGATCTTCGCTGCGAAAAACACGAAAGTCCATCACTTGAATGTTGGCATTCAAAATCAAATCGCCGATGAAAAACATTCATAAAATACGTCGGTCCACTCCGTAATGGAATTTTTTTGATGTTCCCGCAGTACCGATTTTAGGAGAAAACTCAGAGGCAAAGGCGAAGATGTTCTCATTCCACGGATTCCGCTTATTCCAGACGATTTGCCACTCTTGTATATTTAAGCGTCTTCAATTTTGCGTGGACATCGATTTCATTATGACCAAGTCCCATGGCAAATTTTGCAAGACATCGTGATAGTGATGGTAAGAATCGTTTTACTAGCATGCCGTTAAAAAAGAAATAGAGTTTCAGCTCACTCAAGTCACAGAACATAAGACACTGAAAGTTCAATTTGTAAGGCGAAGAGGTTTTTTCCCAAGTCAAATTTAGCATAGCGGCCCTGCATGCACTTGGGGACAAACACTTAATATGTATATGATTTACTCCCACTTTCCATTATATACCTACATAGATGTGCTAAATTGGGATCAACTCATTCACTAAAACCAGATCATTTCCTGTTCCCAATCATCGACATAGATATGAAAAAAAAACAACTTCCAAAACTTCACCTTCAGGAGGAAATACGTGTATTTGTGTTCATACAGAAGAGTATGCCCTCAATCAGTGTCCTTGGTGGTTTGTTTCTGCCATTTCCCCAAAAATCAACGCCAATAATATTACCTCACAGCTTGCCACAATGTTACCTTCATCCAGCAACTGCAAAAGTTTTAATTGAATCCATAAATTTTCTACAATAAGTTGTTCACATACAAGAACCCAAGGCCGCCACACCAGGGGCGAGTCAGAGTCTGAATCGCTGATGAAATACCACAAAAAACTTCAAACACATGCACATCTATACGTTTACCTATACAGTTTCAGAACATGTTCGCCAATTAGCAGTACCAAGCTGCTCCGTTGCGTGGCACGGTGGGTTGGCGCTGTCTGATGTGGCGAAGCAAGCATTAATTTTACGCGCGAAAAGCAACGAACCGAGCTAAATTCCGTTTCAATCCGAGCATTCATTCTGCTTAATTAAATCCCACCTTGGAACAATAATAATGCCATGCGGTGGCCGTGGTGGGCCAGAGCTGGGTGACAGGAAATAAGTCCAGGATATGGGGACTTCCGTCAGCAGCTAGAACGTCACCCTCCCTCAACCCCTTTTCCCATTTATCACACTAATTATATTGACCATGTGGGGGGAATGCACGCGTAATCTCTACAAATCTCTTTTGGGTTACGGGGTTGTTCTGGGGGATGGTTATTTATGCGTGAGCCTTACAAGCATCCCCATTATAACCACTCACCACCACCGCCGTTTTGCTTTTGATAAAATCATGAATAAATTTTTATTTCATCCCCAACAACCGCACAAGAGGATGCTAAAGAGCTGATTGCGGATATACACAAGTACTCCCCCTTGTAAGGCGCTAAACGCGTTCAATTAGGTTGAGTAGTTCCATGATTAGATTCGTTTTGATTCGAAAGGACTAAATGCATGCGAAGGGCCAACAACTCCTCTACCGGCTTTCAAGCGTCGCCACCGTTGCCCAAGGGGCTGAAGGGTTCAATATTCATACATTGACGCGCTGGGCAAGAGCTGGGTGCGCTGCACAAAATTACAAGGGCCTTTGGTATAGCTGTGAATGGCACTTAGCCACGCGTCCTTCGTATAATTTTATTACGATAACTTGGTTATGTCATACACAGACTCTTCCGTTGAGTGTCCATTAAAAGTTCAATTTTGTGGGAGGGCTGGCAGATCCACCGGGGCTAATCCTGTATGCGTTCTGTCATAACTTATCTCCACTTTTGTATATTTTGTGGAAGGCAAGGAGTTCTCCAAAACAGGGGATGAATGAATTGTACAGTCCCTTATGAGTATTTTTCTGCATTTTAATATTAATACGTTTCTGGTGAGAGGGAGGAAATGGATTTTGTGTTTGTTTATCTTGATTTAAAAGGATGTTTTTCATTTTTGTATATAGATTCCATAAAGAGTCAATTTATTGCTATATTTAGGCTTAGTGCCAAAACCATTAGAAAATGGTCTGCTATGTGCGATATTTAGAACTTAATTGTGATGGAAATGCAATAACTTCTAAAGGCATTATCGTTTTTTAGCAAATAGCAGTTTTAAAGTAGTTAGGGAGAAGTTATCATCAAAACACACGCAGATAAACTCATAAAATAATTTAAAGTATAAATGATCGGTTTGATTAAAAATTGATTTTTTGGTCTTTAGTCCACAAAAATTCGGGTCTCGTTCCGGGGATCTCACTTGAACTCATCAGTTGACTAGTGAGGGACTTTTCAATATGCAGTTTTTGTTAATGTGAACTATAACCAACCAAGATTAAAATTCTTAGTTACTTAAGTGTAGTACGCAGATCACGCTAAATTTTATCTATATAAAATTCTCTCCAAAATTTAGCCAAGCTTAAATTATGTCAAGCATTTTAGCCGAGGGGTACGCTGCTCCAGCTAAAAAATCAAAATTTCTCTTCGAACTGTACATAACTTATCTGTTAAAATTTAGCGCACGCAATAATTGTCTGGCACATTTATTCTCGAGCTTAATTTTAATTTTAAATGGAATAATATTTGAATAATATTTTGAAGAATATTTGGTACCGGAAGTCTCACAAGATTTTCCATAGCAAAAATTTACTCATAATTCATAATTCTTATTCTTATTTTAAAAAAGTCATACTTTAAACCGAATTCTTTTAGGCTTTTGAAGAAATTTCATTTCGTAGCAGCTGTTTTCTGCGACATATTCTCCACAAGGTTCTTATGTCAAATTTTAGCTTGGATTTTAGCTGAGGTTTGGAGAAAAATGTGGGAGATAAAATTTAGAGCGATCTGCGTACTAGGCTTAACGCTGGAAGATTTTGGTTATGGAAGGTTTTTGAATCAATAATTGAACAAGACCAATTAAAAAGTGCTAAGTCTTTTACTTGGCTTCATATGGTAATAGATTTAACCAATTTGTAAATATTCTTCTTCTTATCAGAACATTATCCTATAGATGTTTTTACTATGAGTTGTTTATGATTCAAAGAAAACTCAGGACACCTCCAATAACAAGCAGTGGTGGATAGCATATTTGAAATGTTAAACTTTTTATTTCAAGTAAGAAAAATCAAAGATTGTGAAAATTTGCTATTAGAAGAATGATCGAAGTTTGACCTAGTGAGAAACTCTAATATATAGCTAGAAACTATAAATCATTTCTTCAAAGCGGTTTCTCAAATTCTTTCAACCAAATTACCCGAAAATGGGGAAATAGTTTGCGAAGAAGTCTGCTTTTTCGCAGGCGTGCTTGTATCGCAGTTTTCTTTACACGCTAAGCTTCTGACAACCAAAATTCTGGATAGTTAATATTGCTGACAAATAATCAACATGCTTCCGAATATGATTTTCTGTCCGATTTAGCATTTCAGTGAATGCTTCTTTGATGTACATATATGGCCAGCTTAAGTCTTCTATGCTCTGTTCAAAAGAGCTTCATTCAAACATGTTTTATCTATAGCAGTCCAAATTTGGATAGTAATTCGACTTCTAATGAATTCGATGCCCTGTCCGACTCTATCCAGAGTATTGTTCCCCATTTTCCACAGGTATGTTGAGATTTTCGCTTGTTGACGAGCCAACTTGGATTCCTGACGTTCCAGGTCAATCGGCCAACACTCTAGACTTGATCCTTACCTCTGATCCTGATAAAAACACCATAAGTGTTTTACACCATATATTTTTTTTATAAAAAAAAAACCCTGTGAGAACCGTTTAGCTGTACGAGAAAGCCAACTAGGACGGTCTCAACGATTTCTTCGGAAAATTTTACTGGTCACTATGCTTCCTCGACTTCTACCTGAGCGTCGAACTTGTCGAGTTGTAGAAGCTGAGTAGGGTCAATGATTCTCGAGATGTCATCTCCAGAAGAGTCCTGAAACCAAAGGACGCTCATCATCCTCTTACACATCCTTGTATCCCTCCCTCTCCCACATTGGAAATGCGAAAAGCTATCCAAAGTTACCAGCTCCTCTATTACCCTTAACGTCCTTCTTTTCAGAACGGTGCTTACTGTCTGATTCCCCGCCCACTCTCTCCTTTTCCTATTTTTGCAACTTCCCAATTGGGCTGGATTCAAGGTGTTATACGACCCGTGCCGATGATCAGCCTGGCTGAGGGCCCAATCAAAAAACTAGCTCAGTCGCTAACGGAGTATCCGGATACCAGGCGACCTCCGGATTAACTAGCCTTATCTGCATATACGGATCTCTGTGCAGATGGACCACCCTTTCTCCGTTACTCGTGGGATCTTTTATGGAAAATTTAAATACAAAAGATGGTGGAAAGTCCTGGTCTTTGAGACAGGCCAGCAGTGCGACTGAAAAGCCGTCTGCTGTTTCTCCGGCTTGCGCTGGAAGTAGTAGTACTGTGGATTCTCACAGTCCTATTGCCGAAAGCAAAAGCAGGAGTAAAATGGTAGAAATACCTCCTTCCAGTAACAGGGGGGCTGTGAAGCATGGCCCTTCTATTACTACTTCAGAGAGTAAACCTCTCCAAACTTCGACACCGCGGTTCAGTGGTAGTAAGATTGTGAAGCATGGTCCTGCTACCACTAAGGAGAGTAAACCTCCCCGAACTTCTTTGCCTCATTCCAGCGGTGGTAGGACTGTGAAGCATGGTCCCTCCACCTCTAACAACTCCACAAATCCTAAAGAAGGCCCTAGGGGGAGCGGACGTAAGCCCAACCCTTCTAGGACACTCTACAAGGACATTCGCAATGCTAAGAGAATACTCAGGGTGTTTGGTGAACAACCTGGCGCCGGGGGGAACTCTCAGCATGATGCAAAAATCAAGTGGGCTAAAAGCTTTTTAGCTAATAATAGCGTCCAGGCCAGCGGAGACTCCACGTCGAAGCGTCAAAGGTCTATGGAGGGCACAATTTCAGTACCCAAACGCCCCAAAGTGCACAACATCAGCGCTCCATCACATCCCTGTGGAGGGAATAAGACCTTCAGTGATGTGGTTAAAAACAAAATCGTGGTCGCGATCATTGACGGGAACGACGTCGATGGCACGATCTCTGCGGAAAATTGGCAGGTGGTCAAGGGGAAGCTCCAGTTGAGCTTCATGAGTATCATGATGGAGAACCCTGGACCACCTCCAATCACAAACGATGGAGGCTGGCATCAAGGACATGTTAAGCTCATGGTTTGTGACGATCAGAGATCGTGTGATCTTCTATCGTTGGCCGTTAGCCGGTTAGGGGAAGTCTGGCCTGGTGCTAAGCTCGAGGTTGTTGCTAAGGAGAAAATCCCGTGCAGACCAAGAGCACGCGCCATGGTTACAGCCGAACTCTCCAGCATGGATGTAATACTCCAGATGATCCGGCTATCGAACCCATCCCTTCCTACTCACAACTGGAAAGTTGCGAAACTGGAGGAGAAAAAGGGACCCTACAGAGGTGCAATTATTGTACTAAATAAGGAGTCCCTTGCTCCTCTGGCGCAGACCAAAGGTGTGATTAGGTTTGGGTTTGAGACCATCACACTGAAGGTGTATAAAAAGGACGCGGATGTTACTGGTGCATCCACTTCCTCCAACGTAGTCGAAACTGCTGCTGCAGACCCTGGTGCATCTATCACCTTCCCATCACTGGAAGAGGAAGAGGCATCCAGGTCATCTTCGGCAACAGTGGAGACAATAAAAACAGTCAGCGACATGGAGATCGATGACCACAACAATGAAGATCTTCTGAGTGAGGACGCTCTTCTGGGCTCAACCTCGGAATCGGAAGACTCCAACGTCACCGTGTTGGAGGTTGATCGGGAGGGTTGTAGCAAAGATGCTGCGATTTCTTCAGATTAATCTCCAACACTCTATCAAGGCCTCGGCCTCCCTGCTTCTTCGTCTATCCAGCAGCGGAGAAGACATCGTCCTAATCCAAGAACCCTGGATTGTGAAATCCATCGTTCGGGGACTAAGGACTCCAAACTACTACTTGCTGTATGCATTAGATAAAGGTGAACCCAGATCTTGCATACTAGTTAAAAGTAGCCTAAATGTATTTTTACTACCTAATTTCAGTGATCGAGATGTAACCGTCGCAAGACTGGAAACAGCCAAAGGAACTTTCTGGCTGGCGTCGGCATATCTAGGCCATGACCACCTTGGCCCTCTCCCAGGAGACACTCTGAGGAGGCTCATCACTGATGCAGATAGGCAGAAGACTGACCTCATTATTGGAAGTGATGCTAACGCCCATCATACAGTGTGGGGTAGCACGAATATAAACGACAGAGGTGAGTCTCTTTTCGATTATATTTTGAACACTAACCTAACAATATGTAACGTTGGAAATGAACCCACATTTGTTACTAAAAACAGACAGGAAGTACTTGACATAACTCTTGTCTCAGATAAAATTTATCATACTATCTCGAATTGGAAAGTATCAAATGATCATTCTTTCTCTGATCATAGATACATACAATTCGAAATAATGGACGAACCTCCTAGCCAACCTTCCTTCCGTAACCATCGGAAAACAGATTGGCTTCTATATAGGGCAACTCTATTAAGGTCAATCAGGCCTGAGTTATACAGCATACCCTACAACACTGAGGATCTTGATATTAAAGTCAATGACCTCACAGCAGCCCTCAACAAATCTCTGGAAACTGCCTGCCCTCTTATACAAATAAGAGGTAAAAAGAAACCACACTGGTGGTACTCGGGGCTGGATCCACTAAGAAAAGAATGCAGGAAACTCTTTAATAGAGCGAAAACCTCCAGAGAAGCTTCTGATTGGGATTCATATAAAGACTCCCTCAAGTTATATAAAAAAGAACTGAGGAAAACCAAGCGTATGTCCTGGAGAACTTTCTGTAACAATATAGAAGGCAACTCAGAGGCATCAAGGTTAAGAAAAATCCTCTCCAAAAATCCAGTAATGCCAAGTTGCCTAAAAAACAATGACGGTTCCTGGACAAACTCAAGCGAAGAATCGCTCAATCTGCTCCTGGATGTACATTTTCCAGACAGCTCTCCTTACGTTAATAGCACTGATCCTGATCCTAACAACATACTCAGTAGCATAACTCCTCCACAAGGTCTGATTACAGAGGAAAAATTAAAATGGGCAATAAACAGCTTCAATCCATACAAATCTCCTGGGCCAGATGGAATAATTCCAGCGGAATTACAGGAAAATTCCGATATTCTGATACCCATTCTGGTAAACATCTTAAATGGTTGTATCGCTCTGGCTCACATTCCTTTGTCATGGAGAGAAGTAAATGTTATTTTCATCCCCAAAGCTGGCAAACCTAGCCATGTTAATCCTAAAGATCTAAGACCTATTAGCCTTTCATCATTCCTACTTAAAACATTTGAACGTCTGATTGAAATCCATTTGAGGGCAAACATTGATAAGTCCTTACTATCCAATGCTCAACATGCTTATAACAAAGGGAAATCTGTAGAAACCGCTCTACATACGCTGGTTCGTACTATCGAACACTCCCTTCATCATAAGGAGTTCACCTTAGTTGCTTTCCTGGATATAGAAGGAGCTTTTAACAATGTCGACGCATCCGCAATCACATCTGCGCTGTCATCTCTGAAGGTGGATAAGTCAATCAGTAATTTGATAAATCATATGCTGATAAGCAGGATTATTAACTCAAAACTGGGCGATTTTACTACTCGAAGGACTGTCAGTAGGGGTACGCCGCAAGGCGGCGTCCTCTCTCCTCTCCTTTGGAACCTAGTCGTAAATGAACTACTAGTGATTCTTGAAGGGGAGGGGCACAGGGTGATTGCCTATGCGGACGATGTTGCGATAGCGATATCTGGTAAGCATCCTAATACTCTGAAAGAACTCCTACAAAATGCTCTAAACAAGCTTACTAACTGGGCAGATCAATGTGGACTCGGTGTCAACCCCCACAAAACTGAACTTGTCCTATTTACCAGGAAATATAAAATCCCACACATAGACCCTCCCCTCATCAAAGGTATACCGCTTAAATTCTCAGACAAAGCAAAATATCTGGGTCTTATTTTGGACAAGAAATTAAGCTGGAAGCCCAATATCCAAGAGAGAGTCAACAAAGCCAACATAGCTCTTTTCTCTTGCAAAAAAGCCGTAGGTAATAAATGGGGTCTACAAACTCATATAACACACTGGCTATACATCTCAGTCATTAGACCGATACTTACATATGGAGTGACAGTATGGTGGACTGCGCTGGAAACAGCAACTAACCGCGATAAGCTCAGCAAAGTCCAACGAACAGCCTGTTTAATCATGGGTGGAACTCTCCGCTCAACTCCTTCTGCTGTACTTGATGTTCTTTTTCATCTCATACCGCTAGATATTTTTAGCAAACAATCGGCCGCTAACACAGCCATTCGACTTAAAGCCTCCTCGCAGTGGATCAATAATGATATTGGTCACTCTACTATACTGAACTCGTTCAGTAGTCTACCTAGTAACGTCGATTACACCACCCCTCATCCAAAATTTGATAAAAATTTTCAAGTATCCATCCCTTCCAGGTCTTCATGGGAAAATGAGTCGTTTTTGATAGACGAAGCAATTCATTTCTATACAGATGGATCTAAAACCGATGACGGGGTCGGTGGAGGCGTATACTCCGAAAAATTAAATCTTTGTCTATCTTTTCGTCTTCCCAATCACTGTAGCGTGTTCCAGGCAGAGCTTTTAGCAATAAAAGAAGTCCTCTCTTGGCTAAAAGAAAACGTTATATCGACAACCGATATACGTATCTTCTCAGACAGTCAAGCTGCCTTAAAGTCACTGGACTCTGTCTCCATTAACTCACAAACAGCCCAAAATTGTCGATCATCTCTGGTGGAGATGTCAAAACAGTTTAACATTCACCTTACATGGGTGCCGGGGCATAGAGACATTCCAGGAAATTGTAAAGCTGACGAACTTGCAAAAAACGGAACAATATTACCTTTGTTGGATAGCAAATCTAACATCGGTATACCCCTAGCTACTTGTAAACTTATGCTAAAGCAAGATACCATAAAGAAAGCCAACCACAGGTGGACCAGCACCCCAACTTGCCGGTCTACTAAACTGATTTGGCCATTGTTTGATGCTAAACGCTCAAAACAACTAATTTCTATTGGTAGATTGCATATTAGCTCCATTATAGGTGTCCTTACTGGGCACTGCCTAATAGGAAGACATGCTTCTCGTCTTGGAGTTCCTGCAAATGACTTTTGCAGAAGCTGCATGGATGAAGAAGAAGAGGAGTCAATTCCCCACCTTCTATGCTCTTGTCCTGCCCTAGCGCAAAGACGTAGACTCCACTTGGGAGACTACTACTATAACGATCCTAGTGATCTAAATAATTCCGACATTCACTGTCTCAAACGCTTCATTATTAGCTCAAAATGGTTTAACGAGTAAGGGGGATTTTTGAAATCCTTGTGGTATCACAACGGACCAAATATTGGTCTAAGTGTGCTGTCCTTTTCCGGTCAGCAGCCACTTTAACCTAACCTAACCTAACCTATGCTTCCTCGATAGTGATGTAGATTCCAGTGCAGATATAGTCTCAAATCTGATTCTTAACGTTATGAGAAATTTTATTCCGAACAGACCCGCAACATTCATATCCGAAGAAGTAAATTTTTACATGATCAAAACTTACGACAAAAAATATCTACTTTTATGTCCTAAAGGTAGTACAAATTTTTGGTCATTTGTAAAAAACGTAAGAATATACCACGACATCCTCAGTTCTAACGCTCGTATTCAATGACCACTCCTGTTGTCTATCGAGCATAAAGTCAATTTTCTTGCATCAGCGCAGTTTGCTGTTAATTCGACGCTAGCAAAGAGTGACATGACTCATCTTGTATTTGAGAGCGTAAGCGGTCGGGTCGAATCTTCTTTCGCACTCGTGCAGTTGCTAGAGTTCTAAAAGAAATTTTATTATTTAATGATTACTGACTAAAATTTGATGGGCTTACTTGTAAGTCAGTAATCATTAAATAATAAAATTTCTGTATTGCATTGTAGCTGTTTCAATATTATTCTACTTTAAATATTCGGTATTAAACCTTCATAAAGTAAGAACTTGGCTGACTTGTTACACAAAGGTTTTTGTATAGAAGAACTTGGCTCTTTTTTTAACATTTATGTTTTTGGTCTGATCTCACTCCTTTTTGCAAGGATTTTAATATTTTGCCATGTCAAAGTCTCAAAAGATACGGAAAGATAGAAGGGTGGACTCTACCTACTAAAATCAATTTAGTTGATAGCTTCCTATTTCTTTTGGTATATTTTCTTTTTGTTATTGGTTGTTTTGATTTGCGCTTCAATTATTTCTTCTTGTCCTGGCAAGATACTTATGTAACTCTAACATACCTACCTTAATTACAGCAATCGGAAGTACTCCATATAAATTAAGCATTTTCTCAGAAAGTGGGCAGATACCACGCCCCCTTAATGGAAAACTCCCTTTTTTATATTTGCTCCTTTATATGCAACTTAAGCCCTACTGTTCTACCAAATTTCATTTTTCTACTACAATAGGAAGTGTGCCATATATAATTTACATCAGTTCTGAGAAAGTGGGCGGATACCACACCCCTGAATGGAAAACCTCAAATTTTCGATTTTTTCCTCTGCTTGCATGACAAGACCTACCGTTGTGCAAAATTACAAGATTCTACGATGTCGGGAAGTGCTCCAAATTTTGATGATCTGTCAGTCAGTCAGTCAGTGAGTCAGTCAGTTACGGTTCTTGTGATTTTTGAGGCCTTATATCTCAGGAACCGCTTATGCTAGAAAATTGAAATTTAGTGAAGCGCTTGTGCCTGACTAGCTTAGCAAATATTCGGAATTTTAAGTTTCTGACTTCATTGGTACTGAAGATAGGTAGGGGTCAAAAACCGCCTGAGTTTATTCTGTAGATAATAAGGGTGTAGTGCCAGAACTTTGCTGGGCACTACCGTGCCCTTTGATTATTGCGCTTGATATTTCAAAGGCATTTGATAGAGTTTGGAATCAAGCTCTCTTATCGAAAGTGCGAGCATTTGGTATAGATGGACTACAAGTAGTTTTGGACGGTTTCATAGGCGACCGTTGTCCAACTGAAACATTTGTATCTCGCAATGTTTCATATCTATCATTATTTTACCACTATTTTCATATACAGTGCTCTAGTGAAATAGCCAATTGCATTCCTCCCCTTAAACAATTCAACCGTAATACCCATACTTTTAGGAACGCTCATTAGCTTAGGAATGCTCATCAGTTTATCCTTGAGCCCAATTTCGAACGTACTGTCAGGTACAGAGATTCTTTTTTTAGCCGCACTACACGAATATGGAATCCTTTACCTGGCTCAATATTTTCCACTCATTGCAATGTGCAGACATTCAAAACCAATGTACGAGTACATCGGTATCTCCTCTCTAATTCGATTCTACTTTCGTAATTGCTCGCACTGTGTTTAACATTATAAGGTTATTCATAACCCCTTGAGTATGGGCGTATAATATAAAAAAAATTGGACCAGCAGTTTTATGCATTTGAACATTTTTATCTAATTACATCCATGTTTTATATTTATTAACAATCAATTTTTAAATTCCAATATACTTAGCAAGTATTCTTCTTTTACACTGTGGATAATTGGGATGTAGGAAAGAATTTTAATTGTATCCAAAAATAACGTGTCCACCATAAGAATTTTAAAAAAAGAGGTTCCGAAAATTGAATTTTTTCTCGAAAATGGGACTTCATTTTTGCTATTTTTTACTTGCGACTTATAGGTACTATAAGGAAAGTTATGCATTCGTAAAAAAAATTGAACTCGAGATTTTGATCAAAGTTGACATTACGATGATAGCGAAGACTAAAAAAGTGGGTCTGGCAATTCTGTCTGTCTGTCTGTCGCTTCGACTACAGCCTAAACGGCTCGGCCGATTTTCTTTAACCTTGGTAGATATGGGTTTTGATTTTTTACCCCCACACGTTTTTTTCTTTTTTTTTTAAGACCAAAAATAACGGTACTGCCATACGAGTTTTTTTCGAAATTTTATAAATATTTTTTTTCCTCAAAAACTGTTCGACAGATTTTAAAAATAAAAACACAAAAAAATTTCGTTTAGTTAAAGCTAGGTAATTCTTGAAAAAAATTTTCCGAAAAATGGTTACTGAGGGTACCCCCCATGGAACCATTTTTTTTGTTTTAGATTTTCTCAAAAACTGTACCATCGATTTTGATCATTTTTTTTGCGAAGGCTCTTCAAAAATTTAAATAGAATTGTGTATTCAAATTTTCAAAAAAAATTTTTTTGGATTTTTAAAAAAAAACTTCAAAATTTTTTTTTCAAAACTCAATATTTCGAAAACCCCATGCTAGATTTTTCTTAAACTTGATAAATAAAGGTTTCTTAATATAATCTACAAGATGTAAGAAAAAAAATTTCATTTTACCTTAAAATAAAGGTACCCACCATACAAATGTTAAAAAATTTAAAAAAATGGTTTTTAAAAATCATATTTTCCTCGAAAACGGCACCTAGAATTTTGATAAAAATTTTTTTCTTTCAATTAATTTTTAAAAAACTTTAAAATAAATATTTTTTGAATTTTTGAAAAAAAAAAATCTATTTTTCCTTTTTTTGAAAATTCGATATCTCAGAAACGGCTCAATATTTTTTTTTAATTTAATTTTTATTCGAATAATAATAAAAACTTTAAATTGGCGTACCTTTTAAAAATTTTGTATATAAAAGCTTTTTTTAAGAAACCAATACAACGACTTATGATTTTTGTTCTTGCATAAATTCATATTTGCATAGCATTCTGTTTTTGTCTCTTACTATTAAAAGAATTTAAAACATTAATTTGATCCTTATAAATAGTTTTTTTCTAATACCATTCGTTTTTAAAATTCCTAGTCTATTACATAGGAGCAAGTTCGTGCGACCCAGTCGTGCATTTCATTTCTATTACGCTTTAATTTAAATTAAGAAATTACTGACTACCTTAGAACAATTTTTTTTTGATTTTTGACTTTCTCATTACCGACATATCGGATTAAAATGATATTTATAATATAAATATTTATAAAAAGTAAAAAAAAACATTACATATCGAAAATTAAAATTATTTGGATTTATAAAAAATCGATATTTCAAAAACGGGTCCATGGCTTTTTTCTTATTTGTTTTTTTTTTGATCGAGACTTCCAAAGAAACGGGCCTTACCTAAATTTATAAATTTTACTTAATTAAAGGTTTTATTTAAATCGACTTATTATGCTATCAAAACTAATTGGTAACTTCCATAAATTTTTTATGCATTATTTTTGCCTTATGGTAAGTGCTTTGGTCAGTGTCATGCTGAAGGTCTTGGGCGATTCTCAGTAGCTGGAGTGTATTGCCACTTGCGAGGAATTGACGTATCCTCTTAGAGTATCTCTATAGTTATGTAAGTCACTAGGTACTGGTTCTCTTCGAGATGTATGTAGCACCAGCAAAGTTATTATCATTTTAGTTATTGGGTTAAATGGGGCATGTTTAAAAAGTTATATTTAGATGGTGGACTAAGCTGATTGCTTCAGGTCAAGGTTGGGCTTTTCATATGGTGAATTGGAATTTAAGGAAAAAGTATCCTATATTAAGAATTCCTTTGTTTTGGAAAAGTTATAGATTCTTAACTAAATGGCTTAAGAACTGAATATTTGTTAAAAATTTTGCAAATAAAAAAATGCTTTCCTATTTCCATTTTTTGTGTTGTTATTGAATGTTTTTATAAATATGGTCTTGGAGCATGGTCTAGGAAGTTAATAGTTCCCAAATACAGTACGTTCTCGATTATCGCAACTAATTAAAACAAGGGTGGTTGCAATGACCGAGGTTGTTGCAATAACCGAGTAAATATTGTTTTTAGGCTCAAGTCGAGAAGCAAAGCTAAAATAAAAAAAACCTGCACTTATATAATGTATTTAATGCAACAAATTTTTATTCAACAACACATAAATAATAAGAAACAAAACAAAAATAATTTAATTCATTAAGATATACATAAGTACATAAGTATGTTCAGTTTTCTATATATAGCTAGGTAAATTATGTTTTTTGGAAAAAATTGGACATTTTTGTTTGTATTTTTTGGCTTTTGAGATTTTTTTTAAAATCGTCATTTCTCTAAGTTTTGAAGAGTTAACATTTTTTCAATAGGGGCTGCATTCTGTTCAGCCCATAGAATAGCTGTATTGAAAGCCTGAATTGCAGTCTCAGCCTTTATTTTTGGAGCAGGAAATGGGCAAATTTTGCTTTCTTTGATTTAGGAACCACTTGAACAAAGCTTTTTTCATCTTAGGGTATTCGCCACTTTTTAGTGTAATCCTCTTTCGGGTCCACATTCAGCATTAGAAACAAACTTTCTTATTGCACCCTCTTTTCATTTTATTCTGCTGACTGTAGATTTATGAACATTTATACTCGCGGCATAGTGCTCAAAAGTAACTATAAAAAAACTGCGAGACAAAATGCAATGCCACAGACAAACATAAACATAGCCAAGATCCTGAGTAAATAAAGATATGCATATAAAAACAAAAGTTGCACTTATCGAGTAAATTTTTTTTGAAGAGTTGCGATTACTGAGTCAACAATGATATAAATTTAGCTGTTGCGTAAATCGAGGAGTTGCGTGAATCGAGAGTTGCGTTAATCGAGAACGTACTGTAGTTTTATAGTTATTTTTAAAGTGAAATGAGGTTACAATAAAAAAAAAAAACTAACATCCGATTTCAAAAAATTATTTTTGTGTTTGAAAAGTTGATTAAGGACTTAATGATTGGTTACCACAAATTTAATTCACTGTAAATTTAAATAAAAAAATTCTTAACTAAACTAAGTTACGTTATAAACAACCTTTAAGCTTAAGCCAATTCTTTCAAACTATATCCTAACAGAAAATTCAGAAAATGAAAAATAAAGAATTCTAAGAGCCAAATATTTACACAAATCCAATAATAAAATTTTAAGAGTTGTATGTATCCATACAAATACTTTGAAAACCGCCTAGATCCCTTTCTTTACAGATTTGCATCAGCTGCCTTTGAAGAATAGCAGCACCAGCTCTCTATTTGACACAGGCCAGCGATTAATTAAAAGATGAATGCATCAGGTGGGACGCAGCATTATTTTAAAATCACCCGATGTAGTTGCCATACATTAGCACCTTTCCTATGTACTAACACTCCAACTTTCAACTAAAAAGTTCGTTACTGAGATAAGATACACAACTTTTCCTAGGCTTTCATCAGCATCACACCTTTATTCTTCTTAGGTGATGTTTCATCGGGCTTTAAGTTATTTTCCACAAGCCATGTTATTTGGAGCCCATGTGTAAGGGTTTTCAATGTTTAAAGACGTTTTTACATCAACAAAAAATATCAAACCTGCACACAATTTGACTTGATTTATTCAATAGCCATGTAGCTATAACCTCCTTTGAAAAAGTATTACATAGATACAACTTAAGCACTCTGCAACCGGCGGCGGAGCGACAAAGGCTAGATAGTGTAACAGAGAGAACTTTTAAGTTAAAAGGATATCAGGCAACTGCAATTTTTTTGTAAACATTCCAAAAGTGCTAGAGAGTTTAAAACTTTTTCATTGTTGGGGTAAAAAGTTTTCTATGGCACGCCCAATTCTTGCACCAAAAAAGTTGAACTTAATTATTGACTTGGGCAGGTGCATGTTGTTAGACGCAAGTAGGTATATCCTTTGTTCGTATCCTATAAGAAGACATTATTAAAGTCGGTAAATGTTTTCGTGCAGTACAAGGATGAGTAAATTGTGTAATGCACGTAGACCAACTTAGCTATTCTAAGCTTCATCATCATCAGCATCGGAAATGAGAACAACAAAAACGGTTGAACGGGGCAGCTTCAAGTCAAGAATGATTACTTTTTTTCCATATAAACTGAGATGGAAAATTCTTTTAAATTGATTAATATTCAGTGGAGGCAAGTTGTCAACTAATTGATTTTTCTTGTAATTTCCAAAGTGGTTACTGAATAATTGATATCGTGATAGCGGCAGCGTCGCACTCGGGCGCCATTTCTAAACGACGATGACTACGAAGAGGCAAAGCAACGTTGAATAAAGTTTCTGCTTCTGTCACTGCGACCAACACTAAGAGGAAAGGTTCACAGAACAAGTTTAACTACAGAAAAAAATACGAAAAGAGAAAAATATACTTAAATTGTCCCACCAACTTCCTGGATAAAAAAGTTTCAACGAGACTTTTTGGAGAATCTCCGTCTCCATCAGTTGTTGGTAAGTTAAATGCACCAGGGTTGATGAATTTCGTATCCTCGAAAGATGGCTCTACAAAGTCGCACACAACTTCACTTTAAACTTGTTTATTTTTTTTTTTTTTTTTTATGTTTTTGTATTTTTTGACGAAAGACAAATATCTTATATAAATCCAAAGATCCTCAAGGAAAGCTTGCAGTAATTAAAACATTCAAAAGAAAAAGAAAGCTGGAGGGTGTCTCGAGTGCTGGCTGGCTGGGTTACTGTTTTTTGTATTTTTTTATCTTTCAGGAGTTGGGGCTGCGAGGGTGTGCAGTCAACGCTTCAACAAATTGTGCAATGCTCTATTACCCGAGCTGGCCAGTAACGTTTCTTTTTTCAAAGTGAAGATTATTTGAAGGAGTGGGGTCTTAAATTCTTACCATTCATTTGTGTTGTGTATTCTTGGAAGGAATCTGTGGACAGTTTAATTTTCAGTTTTTGCATCAAATAGGAAATGTACAATTTGCAAATGTTAATATTTATTGTGTTTGTAAGATTTCAAAATTTATGAACTTCATTTTGGAATTAATTGAAATTAACTGATATATGATTTGCGTTTTTAAATAGATGTATAGGTATTTATAAGGGATACACATCTAGCTAATATAAAACCACAAATGAAAATTGATGATTTGCCTTTTGAAATTCTTAGGTATTTTTCCGTTTACCATATTGTGATTAACACTGCCTTTAAGGTCTCCTGTCCAGTTAAATACAGCCGCAAAAAGTTTCCTCCTTGGTGGAATGAAGATCTTTCTGCACTTAGAAAAATGACCAGAAAGATCTTCAACATATGTCAGAAGGAGAAATTCTATCAACCATATAAAGACTGCCTAAAAGTGTACAAGCGAGCCATAGCAGCATCTAAGAAGCTTGGCTGGAAAGAATACTGTCACTCAATAGAAGATATTAAGGATTCTGCTAGACTAAGTAAAGTTCTGTCAAAGGAACATTGCAGCCCTTCATTTCTGAGAAAAAGTGACGGTATCTGGACAGCCTCTCAAGCTGAGTCCTTGGAACTGCTTATGACAACACATTTTCCGGGTTGTGAGAATAGCTACCCCGAAACGCTTAGCACTACAAATACCATTATAGCTCATAGGGAGCAAATCAATTCTGTTATATCAGGAGATAGTATTTCATGTGCGATTAATACTTTCTCCCCCTACAAATCACCTGGCCCTGACGGCATAATCCCAGTTATGCTGCAGAAACTGCAAGACTTGGCAGTACCATGGCTAGAAATGATCTTCAAAGGTTGTCTCTATCTCAATCATGTACCCGAGTCATGGAGACATGTAAGAGTGGTCTTTATTCCGAAGGTCGGCAAACGAGGTCATGAATCCGCGAAGGACTTTAGGCCTATTAGTTTGACATCTTTTGTTTTAAAGACACTAGAGCGCATCCTTGATACTCACATCAGAGTTTTACTAGAGGGTCGTCCTCTTGATGAATCGCAACATGCATACCTAAAAGGCAAGTCTACGGAGACTGCCCTGCATGAAGTAGTGCGTACAATAGAGAAGACGATTCACTACAAAGAATATACCCTAGCAACCTTCCTGGACGTGGAGGGTGCTTTTAATAATGTCCTAACTGAATCCATTCGCGAGTCACTTGTTCACTTTGGTGTAAAAAGTTTCATATCCAAATGGATTGTATCTATGCTCAGTGACAGAAGGATCCAAGCAACGTTAGGAAACACAATTTCTACTAAGCATGTTAGTAGGGGAACTCCCCAGGGTGGTGTTCTCTCCCCTCTTCTATGGCTCTTAGTCATGGACAAAATTCTCGTCAAGCTCAGAGGTAGTGGTGTAAAAACTGTAGCGTATGCTGACGATCTGGTTTTATTGGCATCAGGTAAGTTTACCACTGTGATTAGTGAAATCACTGAATTGGCTCTGAAAAGAGTTAGCAACTGGGCCACTAGTAGTGGACTAGGAGTTAATCAGAGTAAGACGGAACTGATGCTCTTTACTACCAGGACTAAAATACCTACATTCACCCTACCTCGACTTAACGGTCAAACTCTTTCTTTATCTTCCAAAGCTAAATACCTTGGAGTTATTCTCGACCCCAAATTGAATTGGAAGGTAAATATTGAAGAACGGGTTAAGAAAGCCTGTATAGCTTTCTATGCCTGCAGAAAGACCTTTGGTAAGAAGTGGGGCCTTCAGTCGAAGATGATTTTGTGGACGTACACTGCAGTGGTACGGCCAATTTTGTCTTACGGATCGATTGTTTGGTGGCCTGCACTTAGCAAGCAATATAACGTCGGAAAACTTAAAAGGGTTCAAAGAACGGCTAGCGTCGGCACTACGGGGGCTCTCAGATCATGCCCAACAGATGCCCTGAGCGTTATCCTGAACCTTTTACCACTCGACCTTCATATAAAATACCTAGCGGCATGCAGTGCTGTAAGACTTAAAGAATCTAACTGTTGGTTCTCCAAACCCTATGGTCATGGAAACATAGCAAAATTGATTCCTCCGGATATTTTCTTATCGAACACCGACTACTGCGTACCTCCTCTTGGTCCAAGCGGGGATTTCAAAGCCATTTTTCCCACCAGAGAGGATTGGAAGAATGACGTTGTCACAAAGGATTTCGATTCGATAATCTACACTGATGGATCTAAGATGGAGTGCGGTGTTGGTTCAGGAATTTTTTCCGAGTCCTTTAACATCTCCAAGTCACTCAGACTACCAGACTTTGCGAGTGTATTTCAAGCCGAAATACTAGCAATCAAGGAGGCATGCAAGTTGCTCCAATCTAACCAAAACCAATTCAGAAATATAGCTATCTGCTCAGATAGCCAGGCGGCCATTAAGGCCATTAAATCATCTACATCAACCTCAGTACTTGTCCAGCAATGTCGGGACGAACTGGCGAGTCTGAACATTGACCTCCAGGTCACTCTCATCTGGGTTCCGGGTCACAGTGACATAGAGGGTAATGAACGGGCTGACGCTTTAGCTCGGCAAGGCTCGACCTTACATAGCTCACTGGCGGAAAAAGTTAATATTCCTCTTGGTGCTATGAAGAGAAAAATCTTCTCGATTTTTCTCAATGAATCCAACCGTAGGTGGAGCAGTCTCACAAACTGTGTCATATCAAGAAAGATATGGCCTACTTACAACAACTCACGTTCCAACGATCTAATATGCAGACCCAGGCGCGACATAGCCAGGATCACAGCAATATGCACCGGGCACTGGCCCATAGGTGAACATGCAAGAAAGCTAGGCATCCCCTTCAACCCACACTGCCGTAGTTGTGGAGATCCACAAGAAAAAGAAACTGTGGTTCATTTTCTTTGCGATTGCCCCGCCTTAGCAAATTACAGGATGGCTTCCTTTGGGAAAGCCTTCCTCGATGACCCCAGCGAACTTTCGGAGAAGAAAATCAAAGATCTGATTATCTTTCTGAATGCGACAAAATGGCTTTAGTAATGCTCCGCTAAAGTATATAAAAGCCATTTTCTTCCGTACTTAATCCTTATTAGGTTGACACGAGTTTAATGGTATCAAAACGGCGCAACCCAGCGCTAATTGAGTCGCGGGCCAGCTGGCTGGCGACTACCATCTCTACCTACCTACCTACCTTTCCGTTTACCACAAATGTCAAAATGGTAGGGTTTCACTTCGATCCCACAAATTCTAATTCCAGCTTTACCCTGTTGTGTATATAGTTTCATAATCTTATATAATAAAATAATATTACAATATTTTAAAAAATATAGAGGGTGTCCAGAAAAGAATGGATAGCCTTGCAACCGGAAACAGCGGTACTTTCAGAAAAAATTTTTTTTTTAATATTTTCTATGGGGTCTCACGAACTTGCTCTTATGTAATAGACTTAGAATTTTAAAAATTAATTTTTTTAGAGAAAAATTTTCATAAGCATTAAATTAATCTTTCAGAGGCTTAAGCAATAAGCACGAACTTGCTCCTATGTAATAGACTAGGAATTTTGAAAACGAATGTAATTAAAGAAAACTGTTCATAAGGGTAAAATTAATTTTTTAAATAATTTTAGTAGTGAGAGACAAAAACAGAATGCTATGCAAATATGAATTTATGCAAGAACAAAATTTATAAGTCCTTGTAGTGGTTTCTTAAAAAAACTTTCATATACAAAATTTTTAAAAGATTTTAAGAAAAAAATTTGGTATGGCAACTTTAAGTTTTGATTACTTTACGATTGAAAATTAAATTTCCAAAAAATATATTGAGCCGTTTTTGAAATATCAAATTTTCCAAAAAAAAATGTTTTTTTTTTTAAATTCAAAAAATATTTTTTTTTAATTTTGAAATACAATGGTTTTTAGACTTTTTGGAAGCATCTCTACAAAAAATTTCATTAAAATCCGTTATGTCGATAATGAGCCATTCAAAATTTGAAAAAGTAGTTCTATGGTAGGTACCAGCTGTAATATCTTAATTTCAAAATTTTTTTATAATATTAAAGATCGTTAAAATTAATTGAAACAAAAAATTTTTATCAAAATTCTAGGCGCGGTTTTCGAGAAAAATTTAACATAACATTTGTATGGTGGGTACCTTTATTTTTAGGAAAAATAATTTTTTTTTTCATACATCTTATAGATTATGTTGAGAAACTTTCATTTTTTAAGTTAAACAAAAATTCCGGAATAAAGTTTTCGAAATATTGAGTTTTGAAAAAAAATTTAGAATTTTTTTTTAAAAATCCAAAAAAAATTGTTTTGAAAATTCGAATACACAATTCTTTTTAAGTTTTTAAAGAACTTTAGCAAAAAATAATGATTAAAATCGGTTGTATCGTTCTTGATAAAATCAAAAACAAAAAAAATGGTTCCAAAGGGGGTACCCTCAATATGCATTTTTCGTACATTTTTGTTCAACTAGTACCTAGGTTTAACTAAATGAAATTTTTTTGTATCTTTTTTTTTAAATCTGTCGAACAGTTTTTGAGAAAGAAAAAATATTTACAAAATTTCGAAAAAAATTCGTTAATTTTAGTCTTAAAAAAAAAAAAAACGTGTGGGGGGAAACAATTAGAAAAGATATCTATAAACTTTTAAGAAAATCGGCAGAGCCGTTTGGCTGTAGTCGAACCGACAGACAGACAGAATTGCGAGACCCACTTTTTTAGTCTTCGCTATCATCGTAATGTCAACTTTGATCAAAATCTCGAGTTCCATTTTTTTTACGAATGCATAACTTGCCTTATAGTACCTATAAGTCGCAAGTAAAAATATGTTTGTCCTTAAGTGGACCTAGTAATAATTGAACTTTAGCCCACCTGAGTACAAACATCATTTTTATTTTTAAAATCTAAAAATAAATTTCTTGGAAATTTCAATACAAAATCGGAAACTAAAACTGGCTCTATGTAGTGTCATTAAAAAATAATTTTCGGAACTTTTTCAACCTTTAGTTTGGTTTTAATTAATGAAATTTTTGGATTCTTTTTCAAATCCGTCATGTTTGGTTTAAAAAAACTTAATAAAACATTTAACATTTGGGGAAAAATATAAAAATGCTATCTACCAAGTTCAAAGAAAATCCGAACCGCTTAGGCTGTAGTCGAACAAACAGACAAACAGAACTCACGTTTTTCGTCTTCTTACTATCGATATGACAAGTCTGATCTAAGCCTGGAGTTTTTTTTTTACGAATCCATAACTTCTCATATAAAGGGGTTTTCAATTGGAGCTGGTAGATTTTGGCGGCCTGTGGGGGTCATGTTATTTTGGTAACATCTGTCAAAATGAGTTTTTGATAGTGCAAACGCTGCGCGAGTTGCGCCTATTTGGTGGACCTTTACCGTCGCCTCTTCAACGTTTGGTAGAAAAATTTCGAAAACGACGTTGAGGAAGCGGTCACCGTCCATGGTGATCGCTTCACAACGATGATAACCAATTTCTTGCGGACGAAATCGAACCATACAGCAGGATGGCGCTACGTGAAACCAAGGTTATGCGATTTTACCCCGCTAGACATTTTCTTGTGGAATTTTCTGAAAGCGAAGGACTATGCGAATAAACCGCAATCGACGATGGCGTTATAGGGTGAACACAACACGGCTATCGCTCAAATTCAGCTGAAATTGTGGGAACCTTTTTTCAATAAAGTAGGCAAATTTTTCGTTAGGGGTTAGGGCCAACACTTTCAAGAAAAAATTCAAAACCAAAAACAGATTCATTTGGAGTATGAAGGAAATTACCTAAAACTCAAAGCTTAAATCACAAAATTATTTTAATTATTCTCCTGCCAATATAATTTAAATGAATTCCCATTCCGCATTTAAAAGTTTGAAATTTGTGTGTATTTCGAGGTGAATTAGCTTAGGGATAAAATCAGATAGGTATCCAATTCGCAATGATAACTAATCAAAACGACCGCAATCCGCTTAATAATTCATTAATGCTCTCCATCAGTCGAACACCTCATTCAAATGAAAACCTTTACTACTCCAACACCTCCCCAAAACAAAAGGGACCCAAATTTCCAATTCTTTGAAGTGTCCTAGGAGTAATTACACAATAACCACAAATGCCGCTGAAAGCACAAAACGAACAACAACCGAACAGAGATTGCCATCTCCCCTATCCACCCCCCTCTCCATCATTAATTAAATGACAGCCTAAGCGCATTGTAATTTCATTAATTGCCATTTTATTTTGAAGCAGCACCAGACAGTCAAAGGATAATAGTGTAATCTCCCACCTTACACCATCCCACCGCCCCGTCCTGTTCATTGTAATATCCCCACTATACATATACAACAATGGTAACAAAAAACCCAGACTATGGTAGGATTAAGCCTTGTATTCTGCATACAATGTTCCGAAATCAATGGCCCTCAACTTAGAGCAGAGAGCTTATAATTAAAATCATTGAACTGCAATTATTTAATTGAATTTATCATCAAACGACGAATTGGCAGCACAAAGTGCTGTGTAATTGAATGTACTCAGAGATTGGAGTGCGTTCAGTGTTCGAGTTACTCCAAGTGTGATTACTCAATCGAACGCATAACACAAATTTGCACCGAAAAGGATTAGTGACGTCCTCTCTGGATTCTGCCGTGGATAAGTTTTACAAATTGGCGAAACCTAAAGTTGGGTGGATTATACTCGTAGCATAACTTGTAGTGTATCTCTACATAAACTCCATCTTACGCACCAAAAAATGTTGGCTTACGATAAGCCTCTTCAACTATTTGAATAGCTCTTGGATCGTAGAATTTATGTGATAAGAGCAGACCGTGTCCTTGATGTGTAGATGGAAATGAGTTTCTGTTTACGGATGTTTTCCCATTTTGTTTTATAAACTCCAATTGCTTTCTCATCCCCTATTCGCCAGCCAAAGAGAGGCCAATGAATCGAAATGGAGGGGCAATTAGAGTAAGCTGAGTCCGATCTTTATATAAATCCTTCAATTGAAATTCTAATTTAAATGGGATTTCCGATGAGATGTACGAGTATTGATCAAATGCTGACAACTATGACGATTATGCGCTCGCTTAGGTTTCTCCAAAAGGGTTGAGATGACACAAATAAATTAGTTCGCTTTAAAGTAAATTTTGTGTTTACCAAAGAGTTTAGTTAACAACACAACACAATATTCTTCCACTTTAACTCTGTTTTTATATAAATCATTGTGGTTGTGGGCTTACAGGGAAGAAATTGCGAATTTCATAGAGTTTCAGTCAGTTGAATCATGAGTTTTATTTGAAAGAAGTTTCACAATAAAAATTTAACAAAATTTTTCACAATATCATTTTTTAAGTTGAAAACCTTTGATTTTTACTGAGCAATTGATCATGATTGTTTAACCAAATTAGTGGAATGTGGCCCCATATTACGTTGACAATGTGCATAGGATCAATTCCAGGCACAAAATATCAGTCAGCATTGCTTAGTAACTTTATCCATTCACTGAAATTCTAGCACCAAAATCATTTTCAAAAACATATGACAGTTCAAAAACCACTCCAAATTGTCACTCGTTACAAACGAAGACTCCGTTCCAGTATTACTTCTAGCTTTTCGGAGGAATTGAACCCATTACTGAAAATAATTGTGAGGAAAAAACCATGATCTGCTTTAATCATTTCTAGCACCCGATCAGCAAGTGTGTCTGGTAAAGCATTCCACATTCGTGTAGTATGTCAGAAGTTGGGCTCAAGGGTAAACTGATGGGCATTCTTTTTTAATTGTTTAATATGGGTTGGGTTCGATATCCCGTTTTTTATAATCCCGTTTTTTATCATCCCGCTTTTGCAATCAAAACCAGTTGTTTTATTTCAAGAAATCGCGCGATTTTTTAAAATAAAACAACTGAAAAAAACAGTTATGTATTTGAATAGCACTTTACTATAACAAATATAACATTAAACAAAATAAAGTATTAATTTTTAAGAAAATAGTTAACAGTAAGCGAAATATTTTTTTTTCTCATAAACTTATAAGTAAAGGAGTATTTTATTTTACCTTTTGTTTTTCTTCATTTAATTCAATAAAAACGCATTCTTTTCTTTTTATTTTTATCTGTATATATATTTCGAGGTCTTACTTGCCTCATCATCAGTAGCTAAAAATAAATACATGCGTTTTTTTATTAACATAAATATATATGAAATTTAATTACATATAAAAAATTACCAAAATTATTTTAAAGAAAATTATTTGATAACAATCTGTTTTTTAATATTAGACATTTGTTTTTGAAATTAAAAAATTAAAAATCATTGAACAAATTTTCTTATAAAGTATTTAAAGTGTATAAATTTATTTAATTTTGAACTTGATTGTTCTGTAAATTTGTATTAACTATTAGATTGTAGTATGTATTAGTGTAGTCTCTTTTATCTGTTTTGTAGTTACACGTAATGCCCTCATTCTTTAGAATTAGAAAGAAACAAATTTAAGTTACAAATTCATGAAGTTAACCAAATTATAAAGAATGAGGGCATTACGTGTAACTACAAAACAGATAAAAGAGACTACACTAATACATACTACAATCTAATAGTTAATACAAATTTACAGAACAATCAAGTTCAAAATTAAATAAATTTATACACTTTAAATACTTTATAAGAAAATTTGTTCAATGATTTTTAATTTTTTTAATTTCAAAAACAAATGTCTAATATTAAAAAACAGATTGTTATCAAATAATTTTCTTTAAAATAATTTTGGTAATTTTTTATATATAATTAAATTTCATATATATTTATGTTAATAAAAAAATGCATGTATTTATTTTTAGCTACTGATGATGAGGCAAGTAAGACCTCGAAATATATATACAGATAAAAAATAAAAAGAAAAGAATGCGTTTTTATTGAATTAAATGAAGAAAAACAAAAGGTAAAATAAAATATAATAATATAATTCAGCAAAACAAAAAATCATAATATATAAAGGAGTATATTCACACTTTAATTCAACTTTATATTGTAAGCGATACGCCGCAAAGAAACTGGTTTTACTCATATTGTTTCTCTTTTTTTGTACAGTGGTTTAAAAAAAAGGTAATTTTAATTTAATCTTAGAGTTAAGAGATCGAAAACAAATGCGTACAATCGAGATCAAAAATTGGCTGATGTATTTTCTTTTAGTCTGGTTATTCTTAATCTTTTTAATGTATAAAGCGTTTATAATACTCAAATATAAATATAAATATAAATAAAATGCACGACTGGGTCGCACGAACTTGGTCTTATGTAAACGACTAAGAATTTCAAAAATGAATGTTATTAGGGAAAAAGTATACATAAGCATAAAACTCATTTTTTAATAGACTTTAAACCAACTCCTTTAGTAGTTGGAGCTAAAAACAGAATGCCATGTGATTCAAGCAAATATTACAAGTAGCTTAAGCAAGAACAAAAATTATAAGTCTGTACTGGTTTCTTAAAAAAATAAGCTTTTATATACAAAATTTTTGAAAAGTTTATAAGAAAAAAATTTGGTAGGCCAATATAAAGTTTTTATTATTTTTTTTCAAATAAAAATAAAATTTACAAACAAAAATATGGAGCCGTTTTTGAGATATAAAATTTTCAAAAAAAAAATTGATTTTTTTTTCCAAAAACTCAAAAAAAATTTCTTTTTTAAAGTTTTGAAAAACAATATTTTTTGACTTTTTAGAAGCTTTTCTATAAAAGATTTCATTAAAATCCGTTTTGTCGATAATGAGAAATTCTAAATTTGAAAAAATGTTTCTATGGTGGGTACACTCAGTATTAGCTTGATTTCAATTTTTGTTTTATTTGAATATAGATCGTAAAAATTAATCAAAAGAAAAAAAAAATGTCCAAAATTCTCGCAACCGTTTTCGAGAAAAATACGATTTTCGAAAACCATTTTTTAACATTTGTATGGAGAGTACCGTTATTTTTAGGTAAAATAATTTTTTTTCTTACATCTTATAATTTTTATTCTTACATCTTATAATTTTTATTAAAAAACTTTTATTTATCAAGTTTTAAAAAAATCGAGCACGGGGTTTTCAAAATATTGAGTTTTCAAAAAAAATTTCGATTTTTTTTAAAATAGAAAAAAAAATTTTGAAAATTTGAATACACAGTAATATTGAAACTGCTGGAGAGCCTTAACATAAAAAAATGATCAAAATCGGGGGTACGGTTTTTGGGAAAATCGAAAACAAAAATAAATGGTACCAAAAATAACCACTTTTTGGAAAATTTCTTTCAACCATTACATAGGTTAAACTAAATGATTTTTTTCTAAAAGTCTGTGGTATAGTTTTTGAGAAAAAAAAATATTTATAAAATTTCGAAAAAAAATTCGTATGGCAGGTTATTTTTGGTCTTAAAAAAAGAGAAAAAAACCTGTGGGGGGACAAAATGAAAACCCAGTTTGAAGAAAATCGGCCGAGCCGTTTAGGCTGTAGTCGAGCCGACAGACAGACAGAATTGCGAGACCCACTTTTTTGGTCTTCGCTATCATCGTAATGTCAACTTTGATCAAAATCTCGAGTTCGATTTTTTTTTCCGAATGCATAACTTGCCTAATAGTACCTATTGGCCCAGCCTTTTAAGCCGTAGTCAAAGAGACAGACAGACAGAATTTTGGGACCCACATTTTGCGTCTTCGCTATCATAGTAATATCAACTTTTACGAATGCATTACTTGCCTTATAGTACCTAGAAGTCGTAAGAAAAAACAACACTAGCAGAAGAATATATGGCACGAAAATAACACTTTGTTCTTTTTCCTTAACAAAATGAACCTTTAATTTTTTTGGTCGTTTCGGGGGGGGGGGGGGGGGGGTTTGAACCCCTAAAACCCCTACTTGCGTTCGCCCCTGCCCTTAAATATTTAATATTATATTTTCTTTTGTTATGTCAAATTTATTAAAGATATTAAAGATATAAATAATAAGGCTCTAAACTCTAAAATTATGTAAATATTTGAATAAAAAAACTACTTAAACTTTATTCTGCAAATAAAATTGAGCTTAAACATTGCTCTTAAAGTTTTTCTCTGATGACATCCAAAGTTTTTATAAAGAACTTTTAAAAAATTTTTAATCATACGAGTGTTGTTCAATAAGTCAGTGACTTTGAAATGAAAAACTGGTATTTTATTTTAAAATTGTTTTTTTTTTCAACATAGTCTTCTTTTATGCACTATTCATTTCCTCCAACCATATTCCAACCTTTTTAACCCTTCCAAAAAATAAGTTTTATCAAACTCTGAAAAATAAACATTTGTTGTATCAATAACTTCATTATTTGATGAAAATCTTTTTCCATCGAGCCATTTCTTCATATTTGGAAATAGGACAATATCACAGAGAGCCAAGTCTGGAGAATAGGATTAATGATGTAGCAGTTGCTTTTGCTTCTGGGGACGAATGGGCGTGATGAAACAGAATTTTTTTTCCTCTCTTCATATGAGGCTGCTAGTCCACCAATTCTGTATTGAATCTATCCAATAAACGACGGAATCATTTTTGCTTTTGAGGTCCACGTTCACCTGAAAAAGTTCACTGTTTCGATTGTTTTTTCAATTCTGATGTGTAGATAGTGATGTATCCAAGTTTCATCAACAGTTACAATACGCCGACAAAATTCATTTCAATTGCGCTATCATGGCTACAATGTTAGCTATCTCACAAACCTTGAACCGACGATTGTCTGACACAATATATTTTATTTTGGTGACAATTCAGTTGAGATTTCATTTAGACGACTAGACGCTCAGCGTCTTTTGTACCCATACGACCACAACGAAATTATGTGAACCACTTTTGGACCAATCCATGCGAAGGAGCAGAGTCTCCATAGTTAGTATATATTTTTTAAAGATTTTCTTCAATTTCCTAAATGGTTTTACCACGCAAAAAGTAGTGCTTTATTAACACGCGAAAATCACTTTTCCATTTTTTTTAAAAACACAACTTAAAGTTCTTTCGAATTTGTAAGACGGTTAATAATTGACAGATCTATTTGAATTTTTTTTCTAGGTCTGGAAAAAACAAAGATAGCTGATCGACATCAACATCAAAGGTCACTGACTTATCGAACAGCCCTCGTAAGACCCACTCGTGCATTTAATTTATATTGTGTTCATGCTTAAATATTTTACTTGAAACAATTTACAAATAAGCTATTAGACAGTCTTCCTATTCATTTCTTGTATCACACTTTTAAGACTCGAAACTATTATTTTGATAATCCTTACATGTTTCCTGTTGTCGTTTGTTAAAGATTCAAATGTTCTATAAGGACATGACAATAGTGCGAAGTGTTTTTGTATTATTTCTGCATCCATTTCTAAAACTTTTATCTACTTATTTAATTTATTAACCATTTTAAGTAAATTGCTTGTGGGAGAGAAAAATTCAAAATAAAAAAAAAAAACATTTAAGCTAACATTTTAAAACGATTATTGTGAATCACAATATCAAATGGCACGCACAGATAATCGGTAGATTTCAACTAGGTATTCGTTTTTTGCTCTCCTTTTTGACTACCCTATTTGGTGTTGGTCGGGTGCATGTTGTAAGAAAAAATTGTTTCCAAAAAACAAATTTGAACTTTTTGTTAACATCTGTTGAGAGTTATTCTCAAACTGGGACTGTTTTTCAGAGTCAGTTAAAAACAACAATTATCATAAAATTTAATCACTTTCTGCCTGTGTGTTGTAAATGTACAAACATACCCCTAAGACTGATATAATTCGCAACATGCTTTTACACTATCAAGCTGTTCATTGTACATACACATGCTAGTAAAATAAATTATATCCACCTGTTTTGACTCTCACAACTAGAACTGCATAACATTTCCTTTTTCATCCTGCAAAACTTATTTTAAAAAAAACTGTCCGGTTATCATCACCCGCCGAACCTTTCGTAAAATAACTGAAAATGACATCCACCAAAACCACAAAACTGTAACGAAACTTTCATAAAACCACTACGAGTTTAATGAGTTAAGTACAAACTCAGTTCTTTTTGCAAAGCCAAAGCCTGCAAGCTTGGTAGGTACCTAATTGTAAACAGAATAGACAAAACTTTTAAACCTGCAGTCACTACAAAATATCCTTCTCCATCAGAGGCGGATCGTGAATTTGTGGGGCCCTGGGCTGAAACTATTTAGTGGCCTACCTTAGTACTCAACTAATAGGCATGTTAAAAAAACTGTGTCTATAATGATATATTTTTATTATATCGTCGTCGTTCTATGAAAACTCCCTAAGTCCATTTTAAAAAAAAATGTGATTCAATTCTTATTTAATTCATTTCGGATAAACCATTTGCAAAAAAATTTGATTGCACAATGGCTGCGCCAAGCCCATTCTACAATTAAAGCCTGAGAACTTGCTATTCTGATAATATTTGGATTTTTTTATATTAATTTCCAAGTTTAAATGCAAATATCTCAAAACACAAAAAATGGACTTAGGGAGTTTTCATAGAACGACGACGATATATTCTTTATTGCACAAAAAAAAACATAAATGTTACTGAAATCTACGCAAGCATTAGTTGTGCAAACGGCGACATTATTCCTGTGGTAGCAATCTCTTCCAGGCAACTTGATAAAAAGAAATTGAAAGTTAAATACATCATCCCGGCCTGAATGTATTCATTTTCATACCAGAACAATAACTCAGCTGTTAGCCCTTATAACTCTTAGGCTTCTGCAACGTACTGAGCGATTAAGCGACGCAAAAAAATTAAAACACATTAAATTGTATGGAGCGATGCAAAAAAATTAGAACACATGAAATAGTGTGAGGTGGCCACATAAGCCCTAAGCGACTAGCGATTTTTTAAGCCACAGAGCGAAGTCGCTCTGCAATAAAATAAAATTTTTAAAAAGTCTTTTGCCATTTAGGGCAAAATTTAACGGGTTCGAAAAACTAGAGATAAAAAGTGACTTTTAGAATGTTATTTTGGCAAAACTAAAAATAAAAATTAAGAACAAAAAAAATAAAAATTAGCACTAGTAATAAAATTAGCCGCTTTTCTGCACTAATTCGTTTCCTTTGTTTTGTTAATCTTGGCCGCACGTTTTCCAACAGAAAATCAAAAGATTCTATTGACACACGACATTATTGCCAAAATCAGTATAAATGTTTACAAAGATTCAACATAATTTTCCCTTTCACCATTAATGGGGTGCATATAAAATCTTCGTTTTCTCGATCTTACATAAGCTCTATAAACATGAACGCGACTTTCCACTAAATACTACGACGAAGTGCACCCGCACTTGACAATGACTTATCGCTCAGCGATGAAGCTCTGTAAATGGCCACCCATCGCTTCGCTCAGACTTATCGCTCTATCGCTCAATCGCTCAGTCGCTCGTCGCTCAGTGCGCGGCCGAAGCCTTAACTACAGTTTTCTTTTCACTTCTTGATGGCGTCTTGCTTTTCTGTCTCCTTATCGATCAGCTTTTTTTTCAGACAGCGCATCGTTTTGTTTACTAAACACTAAACTGTAAACTTGTGGATGTGATTTGTGATTGCAGTTTTTCGTCTGTGCATTTTTAAGATATTTAATTTCTGAATTTTAGTTTTATATTTAATTTGTTTTTGTATAAGCTGGTGCCGCAAAAATGGACAAGTAAAAGATTTAGTTTCGTCATTACAATACAATACAATAGTTATGCATATACTTTTAAAATAAAGATAGTATTATTTTTGTCTGCGCAGCTATGTATTTATATACATATATTTATATTTTTTTTAAGAAGACAAACTGATCATTTCGGCTTTGGTTTTTTTAAATAAAATACTTTGGAAAACTTTTAAATAGTTGAATTATTGATTTTGCTTTTTTTTGACATCATTTCAGTACCACTGGTCTATTTCGCCAACTTACAAATTGTAAATTACAAGTGTTTTTTTAACAAATTTGTAGAAAAATTGATTAATTCTGTTTCACGAGATAATTGTTTTACAAAATTGTAGTTGTAGATTACAAAGGGAAATTTGTAGAAATTTCATTATTTTGGTTTCACCAAAACAATTTTTTTTTGTAGTTTACAAATACAAATTTGTAAAATGTAATTTTTTTTGTAAGTTTGTGTTTCACCAAATCAAATAATTTTAAAATTTTGTTCAGTTGATGAAAATTTCTTACAATAGAAAGATAATATGTAGATTTGATTACAATTTGTAATTTTCAATAAGAATCTCGTTTAAGAATGTCGTTACGTCGGCGTCGTCCTAGGCATAGTAGCACCGATAGTGATAGTGATAGTGTAGTGACCATTTCGTTCTAAATAGACGAAGAAAAATTTATTGACCGCGAATAATATAATAACGATATTTCTGATACTCTACCATTCAACGAAAAGTTTCGATTGAAACGGGTTAAGGCGGAGGAAATAATAGGACAAATTGGACCACGGATTGAAAATGAAACTGAAAAAAAAATTTCATTGGGCCGTACCAACAATTAAATTAAGAAACGACTTTAATGGACAATTACGTAAAGAGCTCTATAAAGTTAGCCATACATGTTATGAACTTAATATTTATGGGAACTATAAATTTAGAACTATTTATTGTAAACAATAAAATGTAGCATAAATGGTCAGTTATATAGAGTCCATTAAATAATGCTCCATTTCACTCAAACGTTAAAGTCGTCTCTTAATTTGATTGTTGGTACGGCCCATTGACACCAATGCAGCGATTTCTTAAAGCTTTACACTGGCTTGGAAATGGAGGACAGTATCATGCGATCGCAGACATGCACGGTATATCTAAATCTAGAATTTGCAGAACGGTACATCGCGTTTGTGCAGCCATTGTTGATGTTTTTTTTTGAAAATACAAGCATTTTATTTTGCTTATTCATAGCCATTGATGTTCTCTATTGACTTACAAATTTGTGAAAAAAAATTGTAGTCTACAAGTCTTCAAATTAAACGGTGAAACGGTTTTTTTTTCTTTTCTACTTGTAAATTACAATTTCCCCTATTTTTTGTCTCTTTTCTAACAAATTTGTTTATAGTTTGTGAAACAGAAAATTAGTTTACAAATTTGTAATTGTAGGTTACAATTACAAATTTGTGATTGTAATTGTAATTTGGTGAAATAGACCACAGATTTCAGTACAATTGAAAAATTTCATTTTCCATCCCTGACATACACTATTCGGCATCAATATTAGCACGATTTTAGAGAGAGAGAGAGAGAGAGAGAGGTAAAAGCGATGCGCGAATTTACTTTCTCTCTCTAAAATAGTGCCATCTAGCTTGCCGGGGACTATGCATTAGTTGATTGAGCTCAGGGTTGCCATTGCCAACCTTATGGTAGGTTTTTTAATTTTAGATTTTTTTTTAATTCAAATTATCGCCTATTGTTTTCAGCGGGGTCTGGGGGCCCCTTATGACCTCGGGGCCCTGGGCTGCAGCCCATACAGCCCTTAGGTAGATCCGGCCCTGTTCTCCATCTAGGTATACCCATTCGTATATTTTCCCAAAGAAACAGCTTTTAACTGTCCCTAATAGTTTCTATCCTTAATTGAAAAACTTTCCTCACCGGAAGATTGTTTTTCCCGGATTTTTTTCCGTTTCGGTTCAATTAAGGCTTCAAATTTATTATTTTCTGACCCATAAAATGGGAAAAACAGTTGCACCAATGACGCTGTCGAAGGTAGATAGAACTTTTGCAGCACAGACATTTTGACTACAGTATCCTCCGCAACAAACCGGATTTGACCGAAGTTCCTTTCGTCAAAGTTGTGAGCGATTGTTTTTTAGCCCCACCCTTCTCTGCTTGAAAAAAAAAAGAAAAAACTAACGAGAAAAAATTCCCAGGATTGGAATACCGACAGTAACTTTTTTGTTCCTAAAAATTTAACAATTTAAATCATGAAACAATTGAGGGATTTATTTGAAAAGTTTCTGTTAGCATTGTCCTACATTCCCGCCACCAGCTTCGTCGTCATCGTCGTTGGCGACGTCCTTGTCGCATCCCAACGATATTGGCTCCATTTAAAATGATAGCAGACGGAAGTAATATGCTTGTCTGAGTGAGCTGCTTTGATTTGAGGAGGGCGGAGAGTGGAATTCCTTTCCGAAAAAAAATGGGGGAGCAACAAAAAACTCCGGCTAATCTGTTTTCTGCAGAATAACATATGTGTTAACATAGTGACATTTATCAGGACGAGCAGCGACAAGGACACATGCGGGGGAGCAACGGAGTAGGAACAAAAAAAAAACACACGAAGACAAATACATTTAATCCTCCCATATTCCTCCGAGTTTCATGCAGTAAACATCATGTCAAACGAGAGGATTGCTACTGACACACAAACGTAAACACAAAAAAAAGATAAATTCCTTGGTCCTGATCCTGGAAATCTCCTCTTCAATTCCTAAATGTCAGCAAAATATTTTACGCTTTTGGTCAGAAGTGAAGGACAGGAAACAAGGATTTTCCTCATACACTGATAGCAGTGCCAGTAGTGGAGAGAATTCCTACCGTCCGCCGAAGCATCTCCTAAGAAGATTTTAGCAAGGCCGATTACATCAGCATTAATCATGTCTTAAATAATGTAAATTGGAGTTCGATCTTATGTTTCCAGGACGTTGAAAAAAATTATAAGACTTTGCTAAACATAATTTACAAAGCCTTTTCTTCCTTTGTCCCTGTTAAGCGAATGAAGAAAAATAATAAGCCCGTTTGGTTCACTAAAAGTTTAACAAGGTTAAAAAATGCAATGAGTAAAATGCAAGGCATCAGTAAGGTCAATTCAGATTTCCGAAATGAATTTTGCCGCTTACGTCGTGAATATGATTTTTTAAAAAAATTCTTGCATAAGCAGTATGTTTGGTCTTTGGAATCAAACATCAAAACAAATTCTAAATGCTTTTGGCAATATTTAAATTCTAAGAGAAAATCTCTTGGTATTCCTAGTTATATGACTTATAAAGGCATTGGTAGTAGCGATCTGAATAATATATGTAATTTGTTTGCTTCATTTTTTCAGTCGAATTTCATATTAAACTCAGTTCACTCTGAAGTAAACTATGAAATTCCCGCTATAACTGATGTTGCTACCATATTTCTATCAGAAGAAGAAATTCTGTCTGCGCTTGGTAAACTGGATAACAGTCTTAGTCTTCCCCCCGATAATATTCCTGAAATCTTCATTAAAAACTGTAAGTACAACTTATCAAAACCACTCCAAATAATTTTCAATCAGTCTCTTGCAAACGGTGTTTTCCTCGATTCTTGGAAAATTTCGTTCATCACACCAATCTTTAAATCTGGCTCTAAGCAATCAATTGAAAATTATAGACCGATTGCAAAACTCCAATTAATTCCCAAAGTTTTTGAATCCTTGGTTAAAACCAAAATGTACGACGCTGTTAAAGCACATATCTCACCCTATCAACATGGTTTTGTCAGTGGAAAATCCACTGCAACTAATCTCACACTATTTACGAATTATTGTATCAATGCAATTGAGAAACGAAGCCAAGTAGATGTAATATACACTGACTTCTCAAAGGCATTCGATAGAGTTAACCATAAACTTCTTTTGTTAAAGCTTAGTCATTTAGGTTTTCACTCTCAGATGTTAAATTGGATTAAAAGCTATCTTGAAAATAGAGTGCAATTAGTAAAAGTTGGTCGAACTAAATCGGAACTAATACATAATTACTCAGGAGTACCCCAAGGTAGTCACCTGGGCCCCCTCTTATTTTTACTTTTTGTTAACGATTTACCAAACGTTATCTTAGAATCAAGTTGCCTGTCTTTTGCAGATGATTTTAAGATATACCGATCAGTAAATTCGCTTTCTGATTGTATACAACTTCAAAAAGATTTAATCTGTTTATCAAAATGGTGTACATTAAATGACCTTTACTTAAATATCAAAAAATGTTGTGTAATGACATTTACAAGATCTTATAGTCCAGTGTTCTTTAACTATTGCATATCTGAGAACGTACTTCAAAGAGTATCCAATCACAAAGATTTAGGAGTTATTTTTGATTCCAGGCTTGATTTTAGAATGCATGTTGACTATATTGTATCTAGAGGCAATTCTATGCTTGGATTTTTGTTTAGAAATTCAAATGAGTTTAAGTGTCCTTATACTGTTAAATCACTTTTTGTGAGTTTTGTTCGTCCAATTTTGGAATACTGCTGTGTAGTTTGGTCTCCTTACTACAAAAACGCATCTAATAGAATTGAAAGAATTCAAAAAAGATTCACTAAATATTCACTTCGTAAACTAGAATGGACCTTGCCTTTGCCAACATATAAAGATCGGTGCGCGTTAATTGATATAAAACCTCTAGAAACTAGAAGAATTTATTTCTTAATTGCACTTGCTAGAGATGTAATAACAGGGCACATTGATTGTGTTCCTTTAGTTGATATTTTCATTAGACATACACCAGCGCGTTGTCTTAGACCAAGGGCTAATCAATTTTTCTTCATCACACATCATTCGACGAATTATGGAGTTAATGAACCGGTTACTAAGGCCCATTTGCTGATACGGAACATAAGTACTTATGTTCCACATAAACTCTTATGTGACAGTTTACGTAGAGGAAAAAGTAGAACATAAAGCGCTTAAGTTGAACATAAATATTTAAGTTTCGTATCAGCAAATGGCCCTAAATCGTGTCATTTTTTTAACCAATATGCCGATGTTATTGAACTTGACTGTTCTAGAGAATTGTTCAAAAAAAGAATAATGAATACCATTGTTTATGTACCGAATTGATTAAGTTATTTTATATAATAAACCTAATTCTGTTATTTATTATTTAAGCACGCAATGTTTTTATTTTTAGCTATGTCTAAGAAAGTAGTTATGTACTTATAGACCAAATAAATAAATAAAGAAAGTTTAAACAGTTCAAAACCTTCATTGTTGAAATGTGGGGTTTGGATGGTGGCTCCCTAAGGAGTTTGATTAATGAGCACATTGCTAGGCGGATCTTCATTCTGTGCGCCACCCTTTTTGTTTCAAGCAATTTTGTATAACATCCGCTTCCGTTAAGTGAAGCGGGTATATTCATACATTTATATGTTGTTGAACATGACTCCATTAATCTTTTTTGTGTGACATCCAATTCGGAAGGTACTGGGATCCTTGGATCCGTAGCCACGCAGAACGGAACTCCTCTTTGTTCGGGATTTCTTTCTGTGCTTTGGCTTGCTCCCGACAAGGATTACATTAATGATTGATTTTGGATGGCATTTTGTGGCCGTTTGACAGCTGGGAAACCATTAATAACCGAATTGATTGGAAAACTGTTTTATTTTTGGAGCATGAACAATATGCCAACGATCAAATATGGCGAATTAAGAGTTCGGGAGGGTGGCGCACAACTGGCACGGCATGGGTTTGTTTTTGTTCTTGAGCTTCTGTGGTTATCCCTTGGGTCTGAGTCAAGACAGAGACAATCATTAATTTTATCATTGACAGAGAGAGTGTTATGTATAGCGAAAACGTGAAGAAATTCCTACCAGGCCCATCAAGAATTGAATTTATACATTTTAATATTGAATCGGTGGGGGGATGATTATTCAGCAGGTTATTCACTTAAATAATTTAAATTACGTTTCAATTGAATTATTGTTAGAGAGAAAGATTTTGTTCAGTTTTTATTTTAACTTGTGATACATAGGAACCAAATGTTGGCGATGGTTGATTTTATTGGCAAGCTAAATTTTTCTTAATTTTAACAAACATACAAAGACTTTTGGGAAGATCAAATGGTATAATCTGGATAAGGAAAAAGGCGAAGCTTTTATTTCGAATATGCAAAACGTTCTGTATAACAACACCTATATAGTTCGAAATGAAGAGAGTACAGCACAAAGTATGTGGGATCTCCTACAGAGAACTTGCAAAGAAAAAGCCAAAACACTGTTAGGGGTTTCAAAAGGACACAACCAACAAGGCAAAGAAACATGGTGGTGGAATGATGAAGCTAAATCAGTTATAAGTAAAAAGAAAATGGCTTTCAAGGCTTGGTCGAAGTGCCCCTCTAATGATACAGAGCAAAAGTCACGCCTCGAAGTGGAATATAGAAACTGCAAGAAAGAAGCGAAGAAGAAGTGCGCCCAAATTCAAGCAAAGAATACAGAAAACCTGTATCGGGAGCTGCATGAAATTTCTACCCCGACAGCTGGTGCTATTCAAGAGCTACGGCAAAACACGAATAAGGGCGCAACTATCTTCAAAATAGCCGCTCAAAGAAGAAGAAATGCCCAGGAGATTTGTTCGCCAAAGTTCATTTACAATGCTCAAGGCCAACTACTTGTGGAAGACAACGAAATTCTTCACAGGTGGCGACAGTATTGTGACGAACTTCTAAACGAACAATATGCAAGGCTAAACTTTCCAATAGCTTCACCTAACTTAAGCGAAGTATCCGACGTCACAGTCGAAGAAGTTAGTGAGGCGGTAAAATACTCCAAAAAGGGAAATCTGTTGGCCCAGACGAAATACCCTCAGAGTTTTGGAAAAAGATGGGAGACATCGGGTTTAGATGGCTCATGATGATTCTTGTCTCCAAACTTATACGAGGTGATCGCATGCCTAATCAATGGAGGGAAAGTTACCTTCTTCCAATTTATAAAGGAAAGGGTGATACTCGAAGCTGTGATAATTACCGTTCGATTAAGCTGATGTCACACACCATGAAGATCGTTGAGCGAGTCTTAGGTAGCCGACTGCGAAAAATAATTAGGCTATCTGATGACCAGTGCGGGTTTGTCGGGGGTAAGTCAACCACGGATGCAATCCAGAGTATAAGAATAATTATGGAAAAACATCGGGATTCTTTGGAGGATTTGCATGTCGTATTGGTTGATTTTGAAAAAGCATTCGATCGGCAACCACGAGATCTAATATGGGTGGCCCTCAGGCAACGAAGAGTTCCAGAAACCTATGTGCGGATAATTATGGACATGTATGATGGAGCAGTTACTAAAGTAAGATGCGCAGCTGGAGTCACCGAAGAATTCGAAATAACAGTAGGTGTACACCAGGGAAGTGTCTTGAGTCCCCTGCTCTTTATTACAGTTCTTGATTACCTGCTTGGAGGCAAAGTGACGGATCCAAAAGTACATCAGTTATTCTTTGCTGACGATGGAGCCATCATAAGTGAAGACCCGATATCCCTACAACGAGCACTTGACGTATGGGTGGATGTTCTAGAAGGAAGTGGGTACCGCATAAGCGCGAAAAAGACAGAATACCTATGCTGCCCATTTTCTGATCCACACAGGCCTACTCCAGACATTTATTTGAATGGAGTAGTGCTTCCCAAGTGTGAAAAGTTTAAATATCTGGGGTCTATGATAAATAACGAAGCTACTTGTGATGACGATATCAATCATCGCGTAAGCGTAGGGTGGATGAAGTGGCGGGAAAATTCTGCTATCTTCTGTGACCGAAAAATGCCCCCTAAGCTGAAAGGAAAGCTCTACACTTCAGTTGTGCGTCCAGCACTCACATACGGTTCACAATGTTGGACAATGTACAAAAAGTATGAGAGTAAGCTTACGGCAGCTGAGATGAAGATGCTTCGTATGACAGCAGAAGTTACAAAGCTTGATCGAACTAGAAGTACGAAGATCCGAGGAAGCCTTCATGTTAAGAATACCATTTCCCAAAAAATTGAACACGACCGACTCAGTTGGTATTGCCATGTTCAAAGGAGAGATCCTGAGAACCCCGTCAAAAAAGCAATATCATACAACGTTCCAATTCGGAATAAAAAGAAAGGTAGGCCTAAACACTCCTGGTACAAACAAATGCAAAAACACCAGCATTCAGTTGGCCTCAGAAATGGAACAATACAAAACCGGGAGGCTTGCCGCCGATTTCTGAGGTCAACCCGGCGAACCCCACAGGCGGATCACTAGTGTGAAGCAGATACGTGGGAGAGTTATGATCCCCTCGACATCGAGATCATAACAGCGCCGAAGCAAAGGAAGAAGAAGATTTTATATTTTTAATGGTTTTAAAAAATTATTGCTTATTCCATGCTCGCTGACACATGTCAAAAGTTGTTCGTAATACACTGTAGGCTTCCAGTCTAGAAGCCTCAATTATAATATGCTTCAATTTATTCTATAATTGGTTGGTTTTGTTTGTAGAGTTTCCAACAAAATTCAGGCACAGATCAAGTGACCTCGGGGGCTAACAGAAAGTGAAGCCCTGGAAATCAATCTGTTTGATCGTTACAAGTCCGCCATAACCAGCGTGGATATGTGTACTCCATCTTGTTGAAACCAAACGGAGTTGAAAGAGATTCTCTTTCGGCATCATCCTGGACAACATCTCTCATGAGGCCGTACACAAAGCACAAGAACGGTGGAGCCATACGCAGAACAAATAGTTCAGAAAGTCTCCAGAACAAGAGACTGTCCTCAGGGAAGAGTCTAGCTGTAGATGAATTGCTAGAAGATCTTACTTTTCAAGGCATACGATACATTGGTTTCGTTGACGACATCGTTATAACAGCCTTAAGAAAATTTAAAGTAACTCACTGTGGTGTAATCCAAAGAATCCTGAAAATTACTGGGAAATGGTGTCTTTCAGTAAAATTTAATATCAAGACTACCGAGACAACTATCATATAGAATTTACGAAGCACGGGAACGGAACAATAAATCAGAACTATAGAGATAGAGACTCCATATCAAAGTCTTCAGTATCTAGTTTACTAGACATTCCAAGAGACTGCAGAAGTATAACTTCGAGAAAATCTTCAGAACGGAGCATAGTAGCAAGAAAGAGTGCATAGGCGAATCAGTGAACAACTCTATCAATCCAAATGCCTTCAAATGGTATACTGATGGAGAACGTCTCAAGGGACATTTGCAGGAATTTTTGGGCCCAGAATAAAACTTTTTCTTTCGACGAGGCAGTCCACAAGCATTTTCCAGGCGGAAGTGAATGCCAAAGGAAAATGAGCCAAACGAAATCTTGAAAGACGTAACAGTAGCAAAAACATTGCCATCATGTCGCCTAGCCAAGCAGCAGTCAAAGTGTTAAACTCTCAAACCATTAGTTCTTAATTGGTATGGGAGTATGTGGGCAGGCTAAACGACTTCAGCAAGCATAATAATGTCACACTTTATTGCGTACCGGGACACATAACTGCCATAAGTCTTTACCTAAAGAAGGTGCAACGACAAACCTGAAGGGACCTTAGCCCTTTTGATAAATAGGAGAAAATGTGATTAAAAATAGAATAGCAAATAGAAGAGGAGAGAATATATGGACAGACCTTCCAGAACTTAGGCAAGCCAAAATACTCTTTGGATCTACAACCAATAACATTTTACATCTTAAATCGAATCAATCAGGATCGACTTCGAAATGATTACGGGCTTCTTCACTATTCACTGTCACCTCAGTAATCTGTAATGCTAACGACTAACAACCGGACCGTTAGGTAGATGTAATACATCCAGAGACCCAGACATGTGCGAGGTCACCAGCACCAAATAGAAGAGACTGAATAACAATTTCTGAAAATACTTCACATTCTTAAATTTCTCAAGGAAGAATTTATGGAGGAACAGCTGTAGGGACACACAAGATTTAAAGGTCGTAGTGCACTTAAGCCCCAAATTATTCATTCATTCATTAACGACATTGTTAATGAATAAAACAAAAACTAATGGACTCATAAACGCAATAACCTCTTACATAACGATAAACCCCGGGGGTTTATTTTATTATACCTTCTTCTTAAAGTTTTTTCACAACTTTAATAAATTTTGTTGAATTTGTGATAGTAGAGAGCTTATAGATTAATGATTTTCTGTTTTAATACCAGCCTTCCCACATACTATTTTGCTTAGTCTACTTCAGGAGTATTATATCGAGAATATCAAAACAAGCAACTCTCTAATTTTTATAGCAGATCCCGATTGCCTACCCTATATTCTTTGGTTCTTAACTGTAGGACTACCGAATAGGAAGGAGCTTTAGTTTGAAGTTGATCTTTTATGTTACTTACTTACTTACTTAGGTCCTCTGACCTTTTATTTCCGTGGGGGACCCCCAGTGGGGCATAGAGCATCCACAACGCCAGCTCGCCATCGTATTCGGTTCCTGGATATGAGTCGCAACTCCCTCCAACTCTTGCCTAGTTGGGCTGACTCCTCCTCGACTGTCCTTCTTCAAGAGCTTCTCGGTCGTTCAGCTCTTCTTCCTTCTTGAGTGAGCGGATTCCACTGCATTGCGTGCGCCGCAATACAAAGCGAAGCGTGTGTCCGATCCACTGCCACTTTCGACGTCGTATAATGGAGTCAATAGGTTCCTGACTAGGGCTGATGATACCCGGCTACCCGAGTACCCGGGTAATACCCGGGTACCCGAGTAATTCGGGTAATACCCGGGTACCCGGGTATTACCCGGGTTCCCGACTACCCGATTACTCGATTACCCGGGTACCCGGGTACCCGGGTACAGCAAAATAAAAGACATTGAAGTTAAACTCTATTAAATTAAATATATCCGAATCAATACCGCTATTCGTTTCTAGGATGGTTAAGATTAAGAGGTTTAGCAAGTACACAATGAAATGCACTGATTAAAGTACAGATACAACGGTTAGGCTTAGGTATGTTTTACAAATAGAACACCTGAACTTGTTTTCATAATGTTTTGCAAGTACAAAGAGATTTGTAAAAGTTTGCAAAATTATTCAACTCAAGAAGAGAGAATACAAATTGGATTGGATTATTACCGTTAATGAATGTGGGTGACAATGTGAATTGTGCTGCTCACACCCTACAACTTTGTGTAAAGCATATATGTATTTAAGTCTGTTGAATATTACGAAATTGTCGCAATAAAATGTCGAAGAGTGGTATCACATTTTCACCAATCGAATGTTGCTACGTCGGCCTTAAACAGAAAACAATTGCAGCTAGGAATGAAGAAGGAACGTTTAGTTCAAAATTGTCCAACCCGATGGGATTCCATTTATTTTATGTGTGATATTTTGCACCACAATCGCTCCGACGTTATTGCAGTTCTAAGTGATAACAGCTATACGAGTTCTTCTACAGCACTGAACCTGGAAATATCTGAGTACGAATGGGGAATAATGGAAGAGTTAACCACAGTTTTGAAGCCACTATACATAGCAACAAAACTGCTATGCCGTGAAAGTAAAGTAACGCTTTCTGCAGTGCGCTTGGTTATCAAAACTCTGATTGAAAACCACTATGCACCTAAGCTCGAAGACACAGAAACAGCCACCATATTCAAAAATAAAATCGTTTTTTCTCTAAAAACGCGCTTTCAACTAGGCGAAATGTCCCCAGCCGAGAATATTTTACCAAGTAGCATCATTCTTAGACCCAAGGTACAAGGACCTTAAAACTAAGAGCAGTGAAGTAGCAGACTAAATCCGTACTTTTGTTAAGGAAAAAATTCTAGGAATGTGCTCTGACAAAGTAACAGAAGAAGAACCTAGTGGAAGTAGTGATGACCAAGATTTGGATTTCCTCTTTGCAACTGAAGGGCAATTCCTTGACAACATCTCTTAGTTTGAGCAGTACATAGCAGAACCTCGTATATCGAAACGTTTGGACCCTCTTGTATGGTGGTGCTCGAGAGAACGCTCTATCATCGTTATGGCATCTTTGGCAACAAGATATCTTGCTGTTCCAGCTATATCAGCAAGTTCAGAAAGGCTCTTTTCGACTGCAGGCAATATTATTACTACCAAAAGATCATGTTTGGCCCCAGAAAATGTTTCTTTGTTGGTGTTCTTGTACAAAAATCAAGATCTACTAAATTAGAATTTAAACCCATCAAATTTTCCTCATCAACAATTTATGAAATTTTGATAATTCCTTTGCTCATTATTAATATAATTGGATTTCAGAGCATTGTTTTTATGTTTTTTGACTACCTATTGAATAAAATGTTTAGTTTTTCTGAAATTTTGTCGCTGTACCTAATTGTGTCATACATATAATTATATAATTTGTTCCAAGATTTGTAGGTGTTTTTGAAAAAAGCGATTTACATAGCCACGAAGGAGTTTTTCGTTTTTATACCCGGGTACCCGGGTAATACCCGAATACCCGGGTACCCGGGTTATTTACTACCCGGGTACAAGCAACCCGGGTAACCGGGTACCCGGGTAGTTGATTACCCGGGTAGAATCATCAGCCCTATTCCTGACCCGTTTTCCTGAACAGCTCTTCGTATGATATTCGATTGGGCCAGAAAATCCTAAGGATGTTTCGTACACATCTATTAATGACCGTTTGCGGCTTCTTAGTGACACCTACTGTTACTTTCCAAGTGCTGCAACCGTAAAGTAAAAGTTGGATCGAAACAGCCATAGCTTGGTTCTTAAGCTTAGAGAGTTATTCCTCCACATATTTCTAAGCATAGCGAAAGCAGCCTTTGCCTTTCCGATTCGACTGCTGATGTCTTGTTCGGTGCCACCATCGGTAGAGATGATACTTCCAAGGTATTTAGAGCTCTGTACTTTCTCTAACGGTTGTTGAGAAATATTTATGAGAGAAGATGACTGGGTTCCGAGGCTGATCATCTATGTTTTGCCGGAGTTGATTTTCAGCCCCACGATTTTTGCTTCTCTTGCCACCCCTGTTGTCATTTAGTGCTGATCCATGATTCTATGAGAGAGCAAGCATACGTCATCCACATAGTCAAGATGTTGCAGGTGAGACGTCAGAGTCCATCGAATTCCTCCGTTTTCCGTCAAGGCCGCTCGCAGGACATCGCTTATCACCAACAGAAACAATATTGGTGACACAATTCAGCCCTGTCTGACTCCACTTTGGACTTCAAACTCTTCTGACAGCCTCACTTCGTGCAAAACGTGACATTTGGATCGATTCAGTACAACTTTAACTATGCTTTAAACCGAATCCACACGAGATCCACTACCCACCATTGCAAGAACAAATAGTGACTGTTTGGATCCAGCGGCGCATTTGTACCAAAAACGATCACTGGAAAATTTTCTTCAGAAACAGTCGTTGGAAATCGATACCGGTGGATGTTGGCTGATTATGTCTTTCCACAAATGTGTGGAAAAGGTCTGAACGGTTGGTGGTTTTAATGAGACGGTGCGACATGCCACACTTCAAATCAAACATGCAGTTTCTGCAACGAAAATACGAAAATACGAAAATGGATGTCTGCTGTCGAAAATTGTGACAATGACAGACCAACCAGATCTCTAGATTTGACCCATTCGGATTTATATTTGTAATTTAAGAAGCCATGTGGACGCAAGCAAACTCAAGGCAAACATTCGTGCCAAATCAGCGCTTTTGCATACAAGATGATCGAAAATTGTTGTAGTTTGCAGTTTTTGGTCCAAGGAGTTTGCGACTTCTTGATGGATGTTGTATTTAAAAAATAGTATAAATAAACTAAAATATAGCTCATATTCCATATATCGATTGTTTTTTTAAAGTTATTCAATATTCACGTATAACATACAAAAAATTTAAACCATTACGGCTTATTGAGAGCCTAAATCTAGTGACTTACAACTCACAACTATTCCTGTGAGCGTGTCAGCAGGAATGGAGGGGTCCTACTATTTTCTGCCAATTCCGAACACTTTTCATGACGAGAGTTAGTCTTGGATGATTTGCCAATTCCTCGCAAGGGACAGTACACCTCTGAAAACTATTTTGCAGTAGCTGGAATCGAACGTCAAACCTTTTACATAACCCCAGTACATATATACATATTTACTATATATTGCTTGAAATTTGTTGTCTTACCATTTCGCAGCCACTTATTGAGTTAGATTATCTCTTTTGACTTACAACTTCAAATAAGAACCTACACCTTTTTATTTACACTACATTTTAAAACGATATCAAGAAAAAGCCTCATAAAATGAACAAGCTAAATGCTCAACCCCAAACCTCCATTCTGGTACTCAATTCATGTTCAATCAAATATCTCATTCGATATTGTACACGACTTCAGACAAGTCAGACAGACATTTTTGTACTGCATCGATAGATACACCGAACCGAGCGACACATCTTTCCGCATGAGCAAACAAAAAATGTATTCAACTGCAAAAAGTCGGTTTACTCACATAGAATTCATCTTCTGTCGTCTCCTAGATCTACGAGTAAGTACTGAATCCTTTAGGATTTCATCAAAACGCTGGCAAAGTACATCGATTTAAAGAAATAAAATGCACGACTGGGTCGCACGAACTTGCTCCTATGTAATAGACTAGGAATTTTAAAAACAAAACTGTTCATAAGGATAAAATTAATTATTGAAATCCTTTAATAGTAAGAGACAATAACAGGATGCTATGTAGACATGAATTTATGCAAGAACAAAAATTATAAGTCGTTGTAGTGATTTCTTAAGAAAATAAGCTTTTCTATACAAAATTTTTAAGAAAAAAATTTGGTACGCTAACCTTAAGTTTTAATTATGGTTCGAATAAAAATTAAGTTTCCAAAAAAAATATTGAGCCGTTTTTCGTAAAATACTTTTTTTTAAGTATTGAAATGCAATGTTTTTTAAACTTTTTAGAAGCGTCTCTATAAAAAATTTGATTAAAATCCGTTATGTCGATAATGAGTACTTCAAAATTTGAAAAAATGTACAAGCTGTAATATCTTTTCTCAAAATTCTAGCCGCCGTTTTCGAAAAAAATACGATTTTTGAAAATCATTTTTTAACATTTGTATGGTGGGTACCTTAATTTTTAGGTAAAATAATTTATTTTTTTTCACATCTTGTAGATTATATTGAGAAACTATTTTTTATCAAGTTTAAGAAAAAACTAGCATGGGGTTTTCGAAATATTGAGCTTTGAAAACAAAAATTTGAATTTTTTTTTTAAATCCGAAAAATTTTTTTTGGAAAATTTGAGTACACAATTCTATTCAAATTTTTGGGGAACTTTAGCAAAAAAAAAAATGACCCTCAATAACCATGTTTCGGAAATTTTTTTTAACTAAATACAATTTTTTTGTATTTTTATTTTTAAAATCTGTGGAACAGTTTTTGAGAAAAATAAATCGTATGTGGGAAAAAATTAAAACTGATATCTACGAAGTTTTACGAAAATCGGCCGAGTCGTTTAGGCTGTAGGCGAACGGACAGACAGACAGACAGAATTTCGAGACCCACTTTTTTAGTCTTCGCTATCATCATCGTAATGTCAACTTTGATCAAAATCTCGAGTTGGTTTTTTTTACAAATACATAACTTGCCTTATAGTACCTATAAGTCGCAACTAAAAATCACATTGTGGGGTTGTACGAACTTGCACAAAAAAAAAATTGGTTCCAGGTTTTGACGCAAAAAGTAAAAAGTAAAGTCCCTGCAGGACTTCCCCATTAATCAATTATTATCTTCGCTCTTGGCTCTCCAGAGTCAAAGGTATAATGAAAAAGTCATTAGCTCGCATATATTTGAATAAAATAAAAAACTGTTGAAGTATGCCATTTGGAAATCAACTTAGCCTAAACGGAAAAGTTTTAACCCAAAAAATAATAGATTAGATTAGAATACTCGTAGATAGCCCAAGCACAAAACGGTTCAAACCAAATCCAAATAGGTTTCACCCAAACGCAAGTCGATTTAAGCTATTCCCAAACCAAATCAATTGTTAAAAGTTTAAATAAATTTGTGTTTGGGTTAAATATATTTGCGTTTGGACTTAATCGATTTGTGTTTGGGTTAAATCTATTTACATTTGGGTTAAATCTATTTGCGGTTATTTGTATTTGTGTCGAAAATATTTCGTTCGCAATTTGTTTAAATAAATTTGCGAATGACATAGGTATATAAAGGTCCTAAAGATTTTGTATTTATCTGAAATTCTCGTTTCCCGATATCAAGGTCCAGAAAGGACGGTAAATTTTTCGAAGGACATTCAGATCTATTTAAGGGTAAACTTAAAAATAAAATTAAAAGAAAAAGCTATATTTATCACGAATGTAATACTTGGACACAAGTAGCTAATAAAAATGCAGCAAAAAAAAGTTCTTGTCCTTGATGTCGCTACCGTATTTCCTATGCTGACTATATGGTTGGTGCACCTATTTTTGTAGACACGTTTTTCGACTCACATATAACACACTAAGCCCGAAAAAGGAACAAGGAGAAAAACGGGATTAAATCCTCAACAGATTCATTCGACTGCTACGAAAGGGTAAACAAAGTGTTCCAATGTGTGCACATGCACAGATAGGGTAGAACTTCGTTTCCTAGATGCAATTCGCTCAAATGAAGATATCAACTTTCTGCAGACAAATTCCGGCAAATTTGGTAGTTTTTCGTTTATTTTTTTTTTCTTGTGTGAGCTTCTGAGTAAAAGATACTCTCTCTGCAGCAATGTGGCACTCCAGAAAAAGGTAGGTAGAAAAAAGGTTAGGTATCTACAGTAGAATTGGCATAAGTAGGAATACCTACATAAAGGTGGGTTCTCATGTGCCAATATAACCACACCGAGCCCAGTTTTGCGGTTGTCATGCCACAGACCCTTTTTTGGCTTTTGGTCAGCAATTGAGAGTGCAAAGTCGTTTGCAAATTGTAGCATGGTAAAATGAGGCGCATTTTTTTCTTCGTTGGTGTTGCACCCATCCCAAAAAAAAACGTGCAATGGAGTAAGCTTTTAACTAATTAGGTTTTATGTCCATGGCGAGGATGGTAGAATGACGGTATGTTGGGGTACATAAAAAGTGGTCCCCAGATGAAGACACCACTTTGGTTACAACAGAAAGTGAAACCCGTACAGCCTCGGCTCATAAATATTCATTTAACAAGGATAAAAGGGTACGAAGAAAAGTTGACTTGAAGGACGAAGAAATGTGTGTAGTGGCAGTGATATATGTAAATGTGTGAAATAAAATGCTATTGAGGTGGAGAGCATTTTACAGAATTTATTTAACTTTAACATTATTTGACGATATGAATTTCATTAAGCTTAAAAGGTAGTCTGTCCTTGAAGCTTACCTACCTATTCAACTTGATGACTTTTTGTGGATTAGCATCAATCACAAAAATGTATCAGATTCTTAATAGCCGAAGATCCGGACATACATACGAGTATGTATGTAGTTCTGGGTCATATTCGATATCCCACATTATATATTCCCTTTTTTTAATCCCGTTTACTATTATTCCTCTTTTGCTTTTTTATTTTTACATATACTCGTAGCAAATACTACCTATCACTATCACTCATAGCGGTAAAAAAAACTCAATCCAATTCTCAACAATTTAATGAGGCACCGTAACCAAGAGGAACAATTTTTTATTCCAAATAGAATTTAGTACTGAGTAAATAACAATCCATATAACTTAGATTTTGTGAAAAAGGAACAGTAAAGTGAGAACCAAATAAAATGCACGACTGGATCGCACGAACTTGCTCTTATGTAAAAGTACTTTGGAATTTAAGATACATTTTATAAATATAAAACATGAATTTAAAATGAAATTGCCGTCTGGTTTCTAGAAAAGTATGAATTTATGCAAAACAAACTTTAAAAAATCGTTTTATTATTAAATAAATAAATTTTTTATATAAGAAATTTCTTTAAAATTTTTCAAGAAAGAAATATGGGATGCGAATTTTAAGTATTTAATAATATTGATTTTAGGAAATAATTTCAAAAATAATCGTTCATAGGTTTTCAAGATATTGATTTTTCAAAAAAAAAAATTTTTCAAAAAAACCCAACAAATAATTTTTCGAATATTTTTATATAAAATATTATTTTAAACTTAGGGGGACTCCTGCTGAAAATTTTTGGTTAAAATCGTTAGAGCCGTTAATGAGAAAGTCGAAAATCAAAAAAACGGTTCTATGACAGGTACCGTTAATAACATTTTGCCCCAATTTTTTTTTTTACCAAAACGTAGTCCATGTCCATAATATCACACCTAATTTTTTTTATCAAAATCGTTAGAGCCGTTTTCGAGATAAATAAGATTTTGCATTACGGGTGTATGGGGGGTACCCTTAGTTTTGGAGCTAAAAAAAAAATTTCAATTTCCCCTCTAGGGAATCACCGAAGACCCATAACTACCGAGTTTAGAGAAAATAGGTCCAGTGGCTTAGGCTCTAGATCGAGGTACAGACATACAGACATACAGACAGACAGACATACAGACAGACAGACGGAATTGCCGGACCCACTTTATTCGTCTTCGCTATCATCGTAATGTCAACTTTGATCAAAATCTCGAGTTCGATTTTTTTTCCAAATACAGAACTTGCCCTATAGTACCTACTTATATCGCAAGTAAAAAATCGTCCTGATGCGACGTATTCTCTTTTAGTGGAATAGTTTTATTCTTTGAGATTTATCTATAAGCAACACCATGTTTTTTATGTCTTACGCGCTCTTAAGGGATTATGATACTACCCTTAAAATCCTTGAGCACAGTGCGATTGTTTAAAAGGAGATATCGTTGCACATTGGTTTAAAATTTCTGAACATCACAAGAGGGGAGGGGGGGGGGACTATTGGTCTGGGTAAAGCATTCGTGCAGTGCGGCTAAAGAAAGAATCTCTGAATTTAACAGAACGTCCCAAGTTGAATAACTGATGGGCATTTACTGAAGCGCAAGTATTACGGTTGAATTGTTTAAGCGAAGGAATGCCACTGGCTAATTCAATAAAACAATTTAAATGAAACTAACGGCTATATAATGAAAGACAAGACAATTTGCGGCGGTGCTCGAGAGGTTCAAATGTTTCTGCTATAGTTCTATCGCTTATCTCTTTTTTTGGATTCTTTCCAAGAGACTTAAATGGATTATTGGAGCTTGTACCTAAATATGGGAAGGGTACTCAAGCCTTGACGAATACAGGCCTCATAGATTACAGCTATGTATATCAGAAGGTTTGCCAAATTTCTTCTAACGTTGACACTACTTAGCAACGTTTTTGCTTCGACGAATATATGGTCATACCACACAAGATGATGTGTGATGCACAAACCGATAACTGGAAGCTCAGTTCCATACTGCCACTCTAGGATAGTGACACATATACAAGACGTGGGTTCCGCTTCAACGACAGAAAATGGCATTGAGTTTTTAAATCATTAAATTCTACGCCGCTTATGGTTCCCCATTTAACAATACTATCACGATCAGAATGAAAGTATGTGGATTTGGAAACGAACATGAGAAGCTGAAAGCACTATCGGCAGCAAAGCAATAATTTAATGGATCAAAAGCTTCAGACAAAAGATCATTGATGAATATCAGAAAAAGAGTCGGAGACAAAACGGAGCCCTGTGGCACAGCAGCATTTATTTTATGGACTTCAGATTTAAAACCATCCAATACAACTTATATAGATCGGTTCGAAAGGTAGTTTTTAATCCGAAGAAGGATACATTAATCATTGCCAAATGCACGTATTTTCGATAAGAGAGCTTAAAGCCAAACTTTATTATATGCTTTTTAAATTTCAAGTGCAAAAATTTTATTCTCTTCAAAACGATGTAAAGATTTGTAAAACTGATATATACCGTCAGATCAACAGTGGACCTATTGCTACGAAAGCCATACTGCCGGACATTGAGTAGGTTTCGTTGTTCAAGATATTTCCTGAGCTGAATTTATCACTGTTTCAATGCCTTTGGAAAAAAGGGACGTAAGTGCAATCGGTCGATAGTTAGAGACGGAAGGAGATTCGCCTTTTTTACGCCAAAATAGTTTTGTGTTGGAAATAAGTTTTTCAGCTGGAAGCGGCAAAAAATAGTGAGTTCCCTTATCGAACGAATTTTCCGATTTAAAAACTGTACTGCCGTTTCAAGTATTAAGTGCATATGCACCAAAGATCGTAAATTGAGTCTTAAGGTGTGTCCACACCAAAGAAACATTTCAGGAAACATTGTTTAAAAAACGTTTCTGAAATGTTTCCCATTTGTTTAAAAAACATTTCAGAAACATTTCAGAAATGTTTCTGATTTGTTTTTTTTGGTGTGGACGCTTTGAGAAACATTTCTGAAATGTTTCTTTGTTTCCCATTGTTTCCAGATTGAGTTGTCTGTAAATTTTTTTTTCGCCTGTGCTGTACTTTAAGCACATGAATTTTTTTTTCTACTTCATCTTTATCACAATTTATTTTTCGAAAATTTCAGATATATCATTGGCTTTTTTGATTTTATTTTTAAAATTTTCGTCAAGAGTGGATCCGAGCGTCCAGACCAAAAAAAACATTTCAGAAACATTTCAGAAATGTTTCTCTGTTTCTGAAATGTTTTTTAAATGTTTCTGAAATGTTTCTTAAATGTTTCTTAAATGTTTCTGAAATGTTTAAAAAATGTTTCTTTGGTCTGGACACACCTTTAAGTATATTCGGAATAATAAAATAGTGTCTTATTTTTTTGAAAAAAAAATCGTGTCTTACTATTTCATTAATACCTCCGTTTCTTTGTTTTGCTATTTGCTTTTATCGTAGTTTGCCTTAAAAAAAAGGTTTTTCAACTTATTTAATAAAATTCAAAGCTATTTTTTAGTGTCTTCACAAATATCCACACTATCGTAGTACAGTTTATTTATTTTTTAATAACAAACCATTTTTTAAATTGTTAAAAATATTTAACTTGACCACATAATGCATTTATCCCAAGACTACAAAAATGGAGATTAACCCTTTCTTGTTCGGATACTACTCAAAATAACTAGCACCAATATTATACCAGCTCTTTGAAGCACTATTGAAAAATTAAACTAATAATATGCAAACAAAATTTTTAACATCGTAAGAGGATTTATATTAATAAATTATTTTTTATATTCGATATTTCTTTAAAATGCTTCTTAAAAAAATAAAATTGGTATGCCAACATTTAGTAGTTAATAATATTCATTTTATAAAACAATTTAAAAAAACAATCGTTCACCCGTTTTTAAAATATTGAATTTTCAATATTATTTCAATTATTGTTATTATTTTAGGTTTTGGCTGCGGTTCGAGGTGCTGACATACAGACAGACAGACGAAATCGCGATACCCATATGCACAAATTGGTAGCACAATCATTAACATTGTGCCATGAAAATTTTCTTAATCGCATTTGATACTCTGCTTCTCAGAGGCCCCTACCAGAGAGCTGCATGAATGTATTCATTTGCTATTGTGAATCATTCGCAAAAAAGTGAGCCTCACACAGTCACATACACTATGAACGAAAACAAGTGTGAATCAGTATTCATTTCTCACAAAGATTCATTTTCGCAATGCATTAGAGTGTGAATGGTTATCTTGCTTGCACTTATGAATATCGAATGCGTGGTCGGCTCACACTCAAACCATTCATTCAATCACTTCATTCACAAAAGTTGTGAAATTTATGAGTGGCTCACAAGCATTTGAATGGATTCACATTTTTAACTAGAAGGATAGGTACCTAAGTAAAGTATAAAAATTTCTGACATGAATATTTATAACAGCAAAAAATTGAAATGTATGTATGTATGTACATAAATTACATATTATTTTTTTTAAGTAGTTTATTTTCTATTTCTTTGCATATTGAATTAATAAAAAGTTATATTATGAACCGTCATTGAAATTAATCGAACTCGAGATTTGGATCAAAGTTGACGTTACGATAATAGAGAACACGAAAAAAGTGGCAATTCCGTCTATATGTCTGTACCTCGACATAAAGCCTAATACGCTAAAGAGATTTTCTTCAAACTCGGTATCTAAGGTTCTTCCCTAGAGAAGAGATTGAAATTTTATTTAGATCCAAAACCAACAATACTTGCCGAACAGCCGTTACGCAAAATCTTATTTATGGGAAAACGGCTATTATAGTGGTATTATAGGCATGTACTGCATTTTGGTCAAAAAATTAAAAAAAACAGAATCTGTCATAGAACCGTTTTTTTTTTATTTTATTTTCGACTTTCTCATTGAACGCTCTAACGATTTCAACCAATATTTTTGTACAGGAGCTTCTGTGAATTTAGAATAATATTGTATACATATAAGAATATTCGATTTTTTTTTCAGTTTTTGATTTCAACGATTGGTTTTGAAATTATTTCCAAAAATCTATGTTATTAAATACTTAAAATTGCCATAATATAACAAATTAATTTGATAATAACATAGAATAGATAGGTACTCGTATACCTTCTTTTATTTTCTCATAGACAACGCAATCTGTGTAGTGTAAGATGATCGCGTTCCACTGAAATATTCTTTTCTTAAGTATTCACCCACATTCATTTTCTATCCAGCACACCATTGCAGCATTCACTACAATCAATGCAGACAGTGTATGAATTGTTAAAAATGAATCATTTACTCAAACGAATGTGAGCTCGTTTCAGATTCATTTATGAAAAGGCATGCAGTGTGAGTATTTCTTCAAAACCAAAATGAATGTGTGTGAATAGTGTGTAAGGCAACGAATGTTGTGAGTGGCTCACAAAACGAGCTACTTGTTGCAGATCTCTGGGCCCCTACATCTTGGAGGCCTCGTATCATTGATACGACTGATACAGTGGTAGCTACGGCGCTGTATATAATTTATGTACATAAATGTACGAATAACTTACAAACGTGACCTGTGCACCTTACTACTATCAGTATACTATGATTTCTACATACCATCTCCGAATTATTGTTTTGGTGCATACCTTCAGGAGTATTCGCCTCTCTGAATCAATTTACAATAAACTAAAGAATTTGACTTTTTTTGTGAATAATGCCTTCTATTATTTGTGGTTTGTGCAAGAACATTGTGGATGCATCATTTATTTCTAAAATTTCTTGTATTGACTGTTCGTCTTTTTTTCATGCTAAATGTATCAACATCCATGATAATGACGTTGATTACATGATGAAAAACGGTATCCCATATCGCTGTGCTCCATGTACCTCTCTGCGTCGCAAGTCTCAAGTTTTCTCTTCGTCACCTCTTCCTGCCCGTCGCGCTGATGACCATCCTGCTGCTGTTATTGCGTGTGGCACCTCTACCTGTGGCCCTGCTGCTGTGTCACCTCTTGCTGATCAAGCAAACATCAACGCAAATGTGAGCAGTGTTGCCGATGAATCTATATACTCTACTGCTGAATCTGCATCAAATAATCAAAATCTGATTCTTAATAATGTCAACAAAGCAATTTCTTTGGAGGACATTTTTAAAGAGATTCTCGAGCTTAAGAAAGTTAATACGAGTCATTGTCTGCCTTGCATACTCTTCAGGCTGAAAAAAATCACATGAAAAAAACAATTGATTCATTGCAGCTTAGAGTAAATTTACTTGAGCAAAAACAAAGAGAAAATACTGTGGAAATTGTTGGTGTACCCGATATCAACAATTCGAATGCGTTGGACAAAGCTCTTAAGCTTTTCGCTGATGGACTAGATGTAAATATAATCGAAGACCAAATTGATAACATCTACATAAAAGAAATAAAAAACAAAAATCCAACAATCTCAGGAAAAAATAACACATTTGGTAACGTACTTTGTGTTAAATTCTGCTCTTACAACACTAAACAAAAACTTATGAAAAAGAAAATAATAAACAAAGCACGTCTAACACCTAAATTATTTGGGAATGAGTACAACAACAATAAGTCCATATACATCAATGATAGTTTATCTTTTCAAACAAGAGAACTAAGAAGAGCTGCAGTGACTGCGAAAAAAATAAATAACTACAAATACTTGTGGGTTAAGAACTCAGAACTTTTAATGAGAAAAAAAGATGGTGATAAAATTGTCAAAATTAAATGTCTAGATGATCTAAATAATCTTTAAAATGCCTTTTAATAATTTCAATAATTTTAATTCTGTTAATAATATTAGATCTTCTTGTAATTTTGAAAGTGATGTCTTGTCAAGTGTTTTTCAAAATAATCAAAGCCATACAATTTCTGATAGTTTTTTTATTATTCATCAAAATATCCGTAGCCTTCGCGCCAATTTCGATTCATTATTGCTTCACATTGATTCGTGTTTAAGGAAGCCTGATTTTATTTTTGTATCTGAAATCTGGATTTTTGATTATGAAAAGGATAATTTTAAAATATCCGGCTATGAATTTTTTTCTACTTGTAATAATGATTACTCGTCTGGTGGTGTTGGTGTTTTTGTTAAAATTGAATTTATCAATTCTGAGATTCTTAACATAAATCTAAAATCAGCGGATATAATAAAACTTTCTTTTAACTTAAATAATATGAAATCAGTATTTATTTGTGCTTATAGATTTCATGATAGTAGTGGAGATGTCTTTCTTGAAGAATTAAATAATTTGTTATTGCATGAGAAGTCAAAAAACTTAATTTTCTTGGGTGATATCAACATTGACCTTCTCTCTAAATCTAATTTTGTGGATAGTTATTTATCATTATTGGCTGGTCATGGTTTTGATTGTTGTATAAGTGTACCTACACGAATTACTAATAACTCTAGTACATGCATAGACCATATCTTCTCAAGAAAAAGTAGAGTTTATGACTATAAGTTGGTAAGTTCTATTGCTGATTTTGGTATAACCGATCATTGTATGACCAGTCTTCATTTTCTGGGTGTTTCTAACAATATTAAGGTTTGTAATACATCCTTTCCAGTTAAAAAAATTGATTTTATCAAGCTTAACTTACTTCTCCGCTTTGAGTTTTGGAACAAGGTTTATAATGAACATGATCCGTCAATAGCCTTTGATAACTTCATAGATACACTTAATTCTCATGTTACTCGCTGTACTTCAACTTGTAACAAGCCGAATAATACTAGGCGTTTAAAAGAATGGATGACAGGGTATTTAGTTAATCGTATTAAACAAAAAAATAAACTTCAACTAAAATGTAAAAAATACCCCAATAACAGTGTACTTAAAGCCAATTATAAACAAAAATGTAAGGAAATTTCAAACGAGATCAAGATATGTAAAGAAAACTATTATATTAATGAATTGGCAAAGAACAGAGGGAATCTGAAAGGTGAATGGAATGTGGTTAATAAAATTTTGAATCGCAAAGATCGTGTTGATAGACCATTCATTCTTTCAGACGGTTGTAATAGTGTTTCCGATCCAACTGAGGTAGCTAACCTTTTTAATGAGTTTTTTGCTTCTGTTGCCAATAACTTATCTACTGAGGTCTTTATGAATAACGTTGATTTGGTTGAAGGAGGAATAACAAATGACAGCTTCTTATGTAGGAGTTTAGTTTTTGATCCGATTTCTTCTGGTGAGTTGCTTTGCATAATTAAATCATTGAAAAATTCTAACTCAGTTACAGCGGATGGTTGTTCTAATGTTGTTTTTAAAAATATTGCTTTCAATATCGTTGATGTTCTTGCTCATGTTTTTAACATTAGTGTCTATAATGGAATTTTTCCTTGTGCTCTAAAGGTTGCTGAAGTTATCCCTCTTCATAAAAAATGTAATTCTTCAGATCTTAACAATTATAGGCCAATTTCTCTGTTACCTGTCTGTTCTAAAATATTTGAAAAATGTATGAAAAAAAGAATTTTAAATTTCTTAAACAGTAACAACTACTTTAGTAACTGCCAATTTGGTTTTCGATCTGGTAGATCTACGGAAGATGCTCTTTTGAAGTTTTGTACTGAAATATATAGTTCAATTAATAACAATCTTTTCACTGCTGGGGTTTTTATTGATCTAACTAAAGCATTTGATTTAGTTGACCATAATATTCTTTTAGATAAGCTTTATAAAGCGGGAATGCGTAGCTTTGTTTATAATTGGTTGGCTTCTTACTTAACAAACCGAAAGCAAATGGTTAAAATAAATGCTTGTTATAGTAATCTCTGCAACTTAACTATTGGCGTCCCACAAGGTTCAGTCTTGGGCCCATTGCTTTTTCTTATTTATATAAACTCCATCTTTGAGCAAAAGTTTTTTGGTAAACCCATAGCATTTGCTGATGACATTGCCTTTTCCTATGGTTGTAAATCGCCCCTTGATCTTGTTGCTGACATCAACTCAGATATGGATATTCTTAGGCGCTGGTGCTCGGCTCATAAGATGGTTTTGAGTAGTAAGACTAAGGCAATGTACTTTAAAATTTCAGGTTCCTCACCGTTGGATTGCGATATTATCTTTCATTCTTCTGAGTGTGGTAAATTGGGTTTGAGAGTTAATACGTGTGTTTCCGGAAATAGTGATTTTTCATTTTTTCCAAATGTGCCCTGCTCCAAATTTTGTTTTCGAATTGACTTTGTTAATTCTTTTAAATATCTGGGAGTTATTTTGGATAGCAAACTAAATTGGGCGGACCATACCGACTCATTAAAAAAGTATTTATTATGTTGTTCTAGGCATTTTTATAACTTAAGCTCATACTGTTCTAAACAAGTGTTGGTTATGGTTTATTATGGCATTGTTCATTCCAAAATTCAATATGGCTTAACCTGTTGGGGTGGTATATATTATAATAAAGTAAAGCCACTCGTAATTCTGCAAAAGAATATTGTGCGTATTATTTGTAATAAAAACCGTTTGCATGCTAGTCTTGTTCTGTTTCAGGGTCTGAAAATCCTTCCGTTAAGGCATCTCTACTACTATAAAGTTCTGAAGATATTTTTTATAAGGAGCGGACATCTTTCCATAAGAAGGAATGATTTGCATAATTTACGTATTAATTATAATAATTACGTCAATGTCCCTTCTTATAAAAAAATTCATTTCAAAAAGTTCTTTACAGTAGTGGCTCCTACAATTTTTAACAAGTTACCTGATTCCATCCGACGTTTAAGAAAATTACAAGACTTTCTCTTTAAAACAAAATCTTGGCTTTTTAATTTCAACACCTATCAAATAGAAAGTATATAAGTATATAATACATATGTATATTTGGCATAAACCTCACACACACTAATGAATTATTAATTTTCTTTGGTTTAATTTTTGTTATCTGTAGCACTAACCAAGTCAACCTCTGCTGGGTTCCCGGACATAGTAATATAGAAGGGAATGAAATAGCAGATGAACTGGCAAGGAAAGGATCACTATCAAATAAAAACAGCAGTAGCCATTTAAATTTAGAACCAAAAATCCCGATTGGAGTGATTAAAAGGAAAATAGACCTAATAACGAAAGAGCAAATCAACAACTCCTGGTCCTCCAGGGACGACTGTGTTATCTCTAGAAGTTTATGGCCTAGAATTAATGAAAAAGAAACTCGGTATATCTTATCGCTGAGTAAAAAGAACATCAGAATCCTGATAGGTGTACTAACGGGTCACTGCGCCATTGGCACAATGGCCACTAGAATGGGTGCATTTGCACCCGATTTCTGTAGGAGCTGCCAGGATGTCGAGGAGACTGAAACCATTAAACACTTGCTCTGTGACTGTCCGAACCTCCAAACAAATCGCCTTCGCTACTTCGGAAACAGGTTTGTTGGAGAACTAGACGATCTAACGCAGGTCTCAATGGCAAATATGAGAAAATTCATTGTAAGCTCAGGCTGGTTCGAAAATGAACCAGTCTACATAAGGAATTAGTTAGGAGCATCTCTGCTTTTATTAATAGGGGATCACAATGGACCAATAGGCCCCCGTGTACGCAACAGCCCTTGGGCTGTGCACACCCCTCCTAACCTAACCTAACCTATCTGGTACATTCAATACTAGCGTCAGCTTTTTGCTTCGCTATAGAGTGTATCCATTTTATTCATTTTTACAGGTAGTATAATATTGTATAATATAATCTTGGTTTTGAAGAACATTTTATGAGGTCTATTACTTATAATTTTTGATTTGATTGTGTTAATTTGTTCTTTAAAATAATTATGAAAATGTACACATCTACCAATTTAAATGAATGAATAAATAAAATAACTTATTAACTAACTTAACTAACTAACTAATATGTATTTGGAAAAGAGAAAAGTTCAGTCAAATAAGGATTGGAATATTTAATCAGCCCTATCAGGAGTTTCGCCCGAATAACCTTTCACCCGAAATATTTTTGTTCCCCCGGATTTGAAAAAGCAATTAGGAATTTCGCCCGAACAAGATTTCACTTCGAATTTAGAAATGACGGTTCGAGAAATAGGTATGTTCAGAAAACTGAGCTATCAATAAATTTTCCCATCTCTGTGATGGAAACAGAGAATGAAATCTGAGATTACATTAAAAAAAAGCTCAAAATAAATTCGGTTTTGCATTTTCCTGTTAAAATAGTGTCCATTGAGTGCAATGATACGATTTTTAATCCTTCTCCAATCAATTTATTTAAGAAAAAAAATGTCTGAATTAGCGGATACATAAAATTTCCCTCTCGTTGAAATATTCGGATGTAGTTAATGTCGATTTCCTTTTACACTAGGGATTTTAGGGATTGCGATCCCTTGTCAAATTTTGACTTTTACCACACCAAAAAAATCAATTTTTTTTTGACAGAGATCAAATCTTTCGAATCCGTATTTGGAGAGGGATTTACATGTATACGAAATACGCACATTAAAAAGACAAAATTTGACAAGGGATCGCAATCCCTAAAATCCCTAGTGTAAAAGGAAATCGACATAAGAGACCACTCAAATCCGTTGCAGTTACCTGAACCTGAACCATTGTAAGAATGAAATTATACATTCAACTTCTTTAATATCTAACTATAAATAATTTTCAGACTTCAACAGCTCTATAGGGTACCTATTTCTACCTGATGATAAAGAAATATTTAATTTATACTTCTTTACTTTCTTTTGTATTAAAATAAAGATGTGTTTTACATGATTACTCCTGTTATTCTTCCTATTCACCTTCAAAAAAGAAGTGAACATTTTAAATGTAAATCGTGTTGCATTTCACCCGAACTGAATGCTCCTAATAAGGGGAATTTTTCGAACATGAATTTTTTTTCGCCCGAAACTCAAAATAAGGGAAAAGAAAAAAGGGACATTTTTCGGGTGGAATGACATTCGGGCTAAACTGCTGATATGGCTAAATGAGTTTCAAAAATAATCGAATTTACGCATCATTCCTGTATATTTTGTGTAAATATTAATTAACAATTTGTAAAATGACAAATCAAAAAAAAAAGAAGATCTGATGATAACAAAGCGAACTGTTAGACTTAAACAGTACCAGCACAGATAATAGAGTTAACTCTATTATCTGTGGTACCAGCCTTATTTATTTGAATTCGCTGAGCGGGTGAATAGTTATGCAATGCATAAGGACTCATTCATCCACTATACAAATTCATATTTATAAAACATTTTTCTACCTATCATAGTTATAATAAGCTTATGTCAAATAAAGTACCGAAAAGTAAGAATCTATTACATTTAGCCTTCATAACTCTCAGCTGTTTTTAAAGAAAAAAAATCTTGTCTGTCGGTCGAATTTAATAAACAAAAATGGCACTACCAAAAGCTAAAAGAATTCAAACAATTAACTTTGATTCATCAGATAAGGTATGACATTATGTCCAGCACAATACTGGCAATCAAATTATTATTCAGTTTATCCTAACTGGAAATACTACTTAGACAACTTATTGAGGATAAAATTCAATAATCCAAAAAAAAAATTGCAACCCTAACACATACCGTATGAAGAAGGTTGAGTGAAGAGAGATCACCAACAAGTATTTTTATCTTTTTTATTCTAAGCAATTTTTAATTCAATTTGTTTTTAATATAATAGTATATAACATTCTAGTTTCAATAAATAAAAATAACACAAAGTTTTAGTTTCAATAACAAATAAAAGCCATTTTATTTTGATAATCACAATAATTTAATGTGATGTCAAAGTGAATGTGACAGTTCAATACTAAAATATCCTTATGTAGGCACTATTCAACCTTCAAACGCGTTTAGCTTATAATGTCTCTATTCAACGTCACATAAGTTTTATAAATACCAATTTTGCGTTTAGAGGCATTATAAGGGCTGTATAGCATTATGACTCACTATAATGAGTTTATATAAATATGGCTGTACACATATATATATGTATTGTCATATAAAACAAACATATATTATAATGTCATATGGTTTTCAAATATTCCTGATCATAATAATTAATAAGATAATGGCTTTGTGGAACACTGTGACGTTTAAAGGGTGTCCAGCTATTGTGAAATAATTAAAACTTCAACTTAGCACTTTTCGCTTTCTTTTGTGTTACTTTACAATTTAAGACGAACATTAATCCCGATGTGTTTCTCGGATTGGACCGTGTTTTTCAAAATATGCTTTCAAAAACAATTTGCAAACGTTGCTTCAGCTTCAGTATATTCATAATGAATTGTCAAACCCAACTAATCTCAAAACAACCGAAAGCTATCAGACCCTCCATCAAAGTTATCCGCCTATAAAAGAAACACCCTTTATAATTCATAATGCTGTACTAAATGTTCAGTATTGTGTTGTAAATTTCACAAGATGAAAGTATATATTTTTTTGTTATTTAATTCCTAAAATTTAATTTATTGTGACCCACAAAGAGTTCCAAAAAAACTTAGCTCCCATTCCAAAACTATTTTTAAAACACCCTCAAGTATTTATAAAATTATTGGTTAGAATATTAAATATTTTTTTCTGATAAATTGATTTTTAAATTTTAGGAAATGCTTAGTAGGTTATCTAAGTACATCAAAACAGCTCCAAGAAATATTTTAACACCCAATATCCACTTCCTTGTTAACAGTTTTATTTAATGTACTCTCTTCCAAAAAATGACCTCATCATGACACGTTTCTCCCAAGGCACTTTTGTTTACTCCTCCCAGCAATATCCTGTCACTAAATTACCTCCATAACATCATCATAAGCTGCTGCTGGCATATATAAAAGTTTATTATAGAAAAATACTCAAGTACCGACACACTCCTAGAGCAACCGACCGTGACAGCTCTTGAACATGGACACTTCGTCCTTACGCAATAAATTTATATCCTTGATCCGAAGAAAGCCAACACGAAAAAAAAAAAAACAGAAAGTTATTACACTTCCCTTGCTATAAATTAAATAAATATTTGGATAATTTAGGTGCTTTGCTTTCTAAGAGGGGAGCAGCTCGGATTTGGACATTCGGCAGTTGCAGGACATTATGTCTAGAAATAAGCTAAAAAGTTTTATGAAACTGCTGCTTATTCAATGACAACTGGAAGTAGGTATTTTTTTTATTTCTTCCTCCAAAGAAATATTGCTGCTTTCCAAGTATGACCCCATAAACTGTTGGTGATTCTTAATGAAAGTTTTTCATAGCCAGGAATACAGAAAAAGTTTTCGTATAAATAAAATGCTAGATTTTCTACGAAATGATGTAGGTACTTTATATATTTTTTTTGTGTCACTGTCTAACGTTTTCTTTAGGCTACATAAACGAAGAAATATGGAGAGAATTAAATAAGTCTCCAAGTTCCAATGATAGAAAAAAATTAATAAAAGTTCCAAACACGGAAAACATAATAATGACAACTTGGCACAGTTAGGAACAAAAATCAAATAGAATAAGTACAATGAAGGATTTGCAATAGATATTAAAGGAAAATAATTTAATTTGGGTAAGTAATTGCTTACTCGTAAATTTAAAAAATTCAAGTCGGTAGTCAACAGTACACGAAATCGCTCATGCAATCCTAAGAAAATGTTTAAGAGGTTTTGAATTTTAAAAATGGACTCTTTTAGTGAAAAATGTTCAGAAACACAAAAGTTTACATCGCCGTGGCGCGATGGTTGTGTGCTCGCCTGTCAACCTCAATATAAGAGGTTCGATTCCTGCCGTCGTCTATGTCGTCTTTAATTCCATTAAAACCTTCTATAAATTGTCATCAATGGGATGCTGGCTTACTCATTACATGTTGTTTAGGCATAACACTAACAACATGTGATTGAGTTAAATTAGTAAGCCCAACAAGGATGAAAAACGAATAAAATAATGCGAATTATAAGGGGCATAGAAATAATAGACGGCAATTCTCCGCTTAAGTTTAGCCCCCATCCCTGGAGATAAAAATATCTGAGACAACCACCTTCAGTCTCAGAACATCGTGCCACACATCTTTCCTATCCTTCTTTCTCTTCCGTAGCTTCACGCTCACGCTGTGTTAAAACATTTGAAGTGTATTCATATTCCCTTGAGCGTGAGTAAATTATAAAAAAAAAAAAAAAAAAAAAACATGAAGGCTTCCTCGGATCTTCGTACTTCTAATTCGATCAAGCTTTGTAACTCCTGCTGTCATACGAAGCATCTTCATCTCAGCTGCCGTTAGCTTATTCTCATACTTTTTGTACATTGTCCAACATTGTGAACCGTATGTGAGTGCTGGACGCACAACTGAAGTGTAGAGCTTTCCTTTCAGCTTAGGGGGCATTTTTCGGTCACAGAAGATAGCAGAATTTTCCCGCCACTTCATCCACCCTACGCTTACGCGATGATTGATATCGTCATCACAAGTAGCTTCGTTATTTATCATAGACCCCAGATATTTAAACTTTTCACACTTGGGAAGCACTACTCCATTCAAATAAATGTCTGGAGTAGGCCTGTGTGGATCAGAAAATGGGCAGCATAGGTATTCTGTCTTTTTCGCGCTTATGCGGTACCCACTTCCTTCTAGAACATCCACCCATACGTCAAGTGCTCGTTGTAGGGATATCGGGTCTTCACTTATGATGGCTCCATCGTCAGCAAAGAATAACTGATGTACTTTTGGATCCGTCACTTTGCCTCCAAGCAGGTAATCAAGAACTGTAATAAAGAGCAGGGGACTCAAGACACTTCCCTGGTGTACACCTACTGTTATTTCGAATTCTTCGGTGACTCCAGCTGCGCATCTTACTTTAGTAACTGCTCCATCATACATGTCCATAATTATCCGCACATAGGTTTCTGGAACTCTTCGTTGCCTGAGGGCCACCCATATTAGATCTCGTGGTTGCCGATCGAATGCTTTTTCAAAATCAACCAATACGACATGCAAATCCTCCAAAGAATCCCGATGTTTTTCCATAATTATTCTTATACATACTCTGGATTGCATCCGTGGTTGACTTACCCCCGACAAACCCGCACTGGTCATCAGATAGCCTAATTATTTTTCGCAGTCGGCTACCCAAGACTCGCTCAACGATCTTCATGGTGTGTGACATCAGCTTAATCGAACGGTAATTATCACAGCTTCGAGTATCACCCTTTCCTTTATAAATTGGAAGAAGGTAACTTTCCCTCCATTGATTAGGCATGCGATCACCTCGTATAAGTTTGGAGATAAGAATCATGAGCCATCTAAACCCGATGTCTCCCATCTTTTTCCAAAACTCTGAGGGTATTTCGTCTGGGCCAACAGCCAACAAAAAGTGCTGCTTCTTAGCCGTTCGAATTCGCTAGAAAATTGTAGGTCACCTCCATTTCTGCTAAAACGCTCTTCGAGCCGTTGCAAATTCTTGAGTTTTAATGGTCAGATTTTCATGATTAATGTCTAAAAATAAAAGTAAACTATTGAGCTATACTATGAACCAGGTTTCAAAAATCAAGTGAAATCGAGTGAATTTGTTTTCAGTGTTATACACTTGACTCGCTTCCATGATTTCGAAATCACTTTAAGTGAAATTGAAAACTGCTGTCATCTGTCACTTCTCAGTTCGCAAATATTAAACTATTTTGTCTGTGAAGTTTTTTGACTGCTATTGAAATGTTTTGGGTAAATTTTAGTAAAAGTAATTAAAATATTTTTATGAGTGGGTAATTGCTGGCAGTGGTATAACGTGAATATGTAGAAGGAAAAAAAAGAAGACAAATGTTGGGAGATTCAAGCCCATTAGGAATTCATGACGCTGCGTATGTGGTGAAAAGATTTATATCATACATTCGATAAATGTGTCTTTTTATGCAGATCGCCAGGGTCATTACGTTTTCTTGCCGAAGGAAATTTGCATAGATCAGTTGGAAAAGATTTTGATATCGGTCTTGGTTGAAGTACTGTGTCAAGGATTTTGATTTGGAGCAAAAAATTTGTCTAAATTGAATTCTACTTGAAATGACCAATGAAGAAATCTAAACTTAATTTTTGTTAAAAATTCACCAAAAACAGCGGTATCTGCCACAATTTTATTTAAAAAACTAGATGCACGTTAAAAATTTTTTTCGAAAAATAGTCATTGATGATACTAGAACCATTATTTCGGTTTTTGACTTTCCCAATATCGGCATAACGGATTTTATTTTGTATACAGAAACTTATTAAAAGTTTAAAAAATATTGCTTCTCAAACCTAAACAAAAATATTTTTTGGATTTTTTAAACAAATTTCTGTTTTTTTTTTTAATTTCGATATCTTAAAAATTGGGTCAGTAATTTTTTTTTGAAAATACTTAAATCTTAAAATGTTTTTGTTATATTTTTTGCATAAATTCGTATTTTGTCCACCAATCAAACGGTTTTTTAACCTCAATTATCTTAGAAGATGTTGAAGCAAAATAAGAAACGATTTTTTTTACATTTTACTGTAAAGAACGTGTGGTGGATCGAATAATCCGAGATCTTGTGAATTAAGTCCCACACTCTCAGCTACAGCAGCCACATTCTCGTCTCTGCGCACCTTCCCAGTAGGAAATTTCCAAAAATTCACTAATGAAGAAGTAGGTGTTTCATCATGGAAAAGGAGCTGCACCCATGAATTTCCTACGGAATCCTATGAGGAATTTAACACAGGCTTGTCATTGGAAGGAGGTACACACTTTCTCGATGCATATTTTGTTGTGAAATCACTATGCTCACGGCATCTTCGATTTCATGGGTAATTTTTGTGTATGAAAAAACTGGTTCTATTGATGTGATGCTTTCCTCAATGGAAATAAATTAATGAAAAGTGAGTCAACATTTAATCAATTGCCTCAGGGAAAGAATCATTGAAAATACTAATATTCATTACAGAATTGTGTACATATTTGAAGCTCGTTTTTTCAGTTTTGAAAAAAAGGAATGCATTTAGGCGATGTTTTATTAAGAGAATAAGGAATATGAATGAAATCATTATCCATTTCTATTCCTATTTCATCAATAGAAGAAGCGCTTGAAATGTATAGGCAAATTTATCGCATGAATGAAAAAAAAACAAATTAAATTTGCGTTATGTACGTATTTATTTTATTAACTATTATAGTACATTTTAAAGAAGTTAGTAGATATATATGTCTTACATTGTCTTGTCTTGTTGTAAGACGCAACACAAACAGTTGGTCGAAAAACTCTCCTTTGACACTTGATAGAATTTGGGGAGCAGCTTAGGGATTAATCATCTCCATTCTCCTGTTCATTTGAGATTTAAGAAAAAGAGGAATATTTACTTTTGGAAAATCATTCAAAAGAATATAGGGAATTTACCGTTTGTTGAATTGTTTTACTTCTCCATGGTTGTTATTTAATCTTGAGTAAATTGATTGAAAACACAGAAAACCCCGCACAACCGTTTTCTTTGATCACAAAATTGACACTAAATCATTCCAAAACAAAAGAAATAACTCATGACAAAAAAGAGCGTCGCCGACCCATCGCGGGAAAAACCCAAAAAAAAAAAGGATTGTTTATTGCAGGTCAAAATCTCTCTCTCTCTCTTTTTCCTCTCAGCTAGCAGACTATTTTGCCCAGTAAACGAAGTTCATAAAAAAATACATTCCTTTTCCCTAGCGAAATCACTTGATCACCATAGTTTTGCTCTATTGAAAGGTTGTTTACTGATTTTCAATTCCAAAGAAAAGAAAGGGTTGTTTTCTCTTTCACATCGCAGGCATTAAACACTCAATTGTGGATTACAATAACCACTGAAAAGATGCAGGAATAATTACAACGTGTTCAGCATTGTATTCATTAACATTAAGGATGTGTAAAAAGGATATTGCTTTGTTTCATGTTTTCTTTACCTTCTTTCGAGAACAAAGCACAAGATGCAACTGGGATTGCAAACTACTGACTCATTGCATGACTTTCGATGAATGAAACCAAGGCAGACCTTCTACTCAATGAAAGTGCCAGGTGATTTCTACGAGGAATTCAACTTTATTTTTCCTTGATGAGCAAATTTCCTACTGGGTTATGACGACGGAACTATAGGTATTGCCCACTAGCATACCACTCTCACGAACTTTCTGCACAAGCGTGCGTACAGCAGGCGCGGTGAGTGCTTCATTTCAGCCAAAACTTCTTTTAAAAAAAGCACTGTTTGGGCACTCACTTTGGAAATAAGTTTTGAATATTTCCCAAAATTGTTCAAGCGCAAAGCAACATTGCGTTTCGCGGAGATATGATACTGACTTTCTGTCAGGCTTTCGAGCGGGAAACAGCTGTCAGTGTCAAAATGACCTATGATTTAAAAAGAAACTACTAGATGGCCTACTTTGTACTCAAAATTAAAGTTGAAACTCTATTCCATCTATGAAATAAAAGTTGCCATCCCTAAGCTAGGTGAATTTTCTTACTTGCCCAATGTCCTCACAACTCAAGTTTAAGTCTTCTTGTATACACCCACTTTAAAGAACATATTGGCTACTCATTTAATGAACTTAATTATCTTTCTGACACAAGAAAATAAATCATACATATCTCCGTATGTAATATACAAAATAAATATTGTCATTCCCCCTAGCCAGAGGTCATCAAAGTTAACCATCCATAAAACTAAGAATCATTCCACCAATCTTTGATAAATTATGCATCGGTAAACCACAAAATTGACGATCATAAAATTTCATTCAATAAATGTGACCAACCATTAACTAAATTGGACTTCTTCTGGGAACTTAGTGTTGTTTAACGGTAAAGTAACTTCATTAATAATTGAACTCCTTCAATCCATCAATGTTTATCTTGTCCCCCTCACTCTATATCGCATATGGATACCTATTTCCTTAACCTCATACCGTTCAAATACCAGGAAACGTCCTGGTGGATACGTACGGATACGTCCAGCCATCAAATCAACGAAATGGTTTTTTCAAAAATGAAACTTTCTACTCCCTCTTTCCCTGTCTGTCTCCCTTTCAGCCTTCCGCCTCCATCATCATCATCATAACAAATTTATAAAATTGCAATTTACGACCATCTCAGGGGAGCCAAAAAGAGAATCACGTAAGGGAGCTTACTTGCAATATATAAAACATCAAATGCTTGGCATGCACCCTTGCACCCAACCCTATCATGAAATGTTGGAATAAATGCTTCATGAAGCGCAAAAAGTGAAACAAACTTTTTCAAAGTGAGGGATGGGAAAAGTAAAATACAACAACAAGAGAAAAAAAAACAACTCAAATATCACACCACTTCACATAACCTGGAGGACTAAGACCGATGGAGGGCTTGTGGGGTGATACGAAAAAATGCAATTCATTGACATTGAGCCCTTCGAATCCTACGAATCCTTGGGGAGTATGTCAAAACCAATTTGACACAATTTCCTAGCCAGAATGTATGGTACGATGGTTTTGTCATCTTTCTTCAGGTCTAGATCCTTTGTACATATATACAGGAGTGTGTTTGCTGTTCCACTCACAGTTGTCAAATTCAAGAACAACTTTATTGTACGATGTGTGTCATACTCGAGGACCATTTTTTTTTTTTTTTTATTTCCAGGTTACAATAGGTAATCCAAAAAAAATGGTTACTGAAGTGAAAAAAGGTAAAAGATACAAACAAAACTAGGAAATTTATGTACAGGAAGGAATATTAAGAAAGGGTTGCCGCTTGTTGGGGTGTATCCAGTATTGAAAAACATAAGCTGGTTTGGAAAAAATACTTTTCAATGGCAAAATATTACCTTTTTAATGGACTATATCTGAAGCTCCCATAGGAATTTTGTAGAAAGCGCTATTGGCAAGGAATAATAGTGAAATGTATTACAGATGATCCTAAGTAGAAAAATTAATAAATTTAAAGCAAGTTATGTTCATCATTCCGAGAACAATCTCTGTCTAGATTCAATTGATGAAGTTAGGGCCTTTTTATATAAATCTTTAGTTGAAATTGTTTTATTTTGCCAATTTTATCGCCATTGACATGTGAAACAAAAATTAACTTTACTAAAGTAAAAATACTTCAAATTAAACAGCTTCACTTGGCAACCCTATGCTTGCGACATTCTAAGGTATAATATTAACTGGCGGAAGAAAGAAATGGCTAACAATACTGGAATGAGATTTTACTATTTAAAAAAGGCCTCCAGGACGAACTTTCAATACATATATTTTCTTATGCTTTTGTCACTTGAACAAAGAAGAGAAAGGATAAAAAAAACGAAACAAAAATTAACTTTAGATTTGAGTGAGTGAAATAGTATTTTCCTTTGAATTCTCGAAGGATTTCAAAAGGGTCACTTTTTAATAGAATCCCACTGTGAACAGTCCATTGGGTCAGATTGTCAACAACCGTTGATAAGGTGCCTTTTCTCTTTTTGATTTCAATTTAAAAGTTTATTTTCACTTGGAAGTTTTATAAAGAAATATTGTATTAGTAAACGGATCATTATGTCAGTTTATGTTATAATATTCATGAGCTTTGGATATTAGGAGAACTTTTGGGTTGGTATCTGAATTTACTTGTTATATGCATAGGCACTAGGTAATAAGTAAATGGTTTCGTACATAAAAAAAAAAATCGAGATTTGTATGAAAGTTCACATAGCGATTATAGGGAAGAGATGAACAAAGTGAGTCCCGAAATTCAATGCGCCTAGTCACACCTTTTACTAGCAGCTAAAGCTAGGTAGTTCTAGCTTAAGCGTTGTTTTATGTAAATAAAAACTAATAACGCTAAATAGCTTAAGCTAGAAAATTTTAGCTTAAGCTTCGTAATTTCAGCTGTTAGTTTTTTATTCACATGTTTCGACTAGGAAGCTTTAGCTAAAACTATACATGTATGACCGAAAGGAAAGTTGTTTTGCCACAATTTTTTATCTGTTCTATAGGGCAAGTATTGGTTTCGGGTAAAAAATGTTTTTATCATATCGTCCGTCAGTCTCTGCGTCCATACGTTCATTGTCCTATTTTTGAGCTATTCCTTTATGTTTAATTAACATGTCGCACAAGTTTTTAGTACCTGCTTCATAGAATACTAAAAATAAGACCTAGTAAAAGCTTTCTAGACAGGTCGAAAAAATCTTGAAATTTTTGTAGCTTTAACTATAATATTCTAGTTCAAGCTTTTTTATTCACACAAATTGAATCTTAGGCTTGGAAAACAAGCTAAAACTAAAAGAATTCAGCGTTAGCTATATTAAAATAGCTATTACTAGAAAACATCTTTAACAAGTTAGCTTAAGCTTGTTTTTTCAATAAAAATCTAGCTTTCACTTCAAAATCCAAGTTTTAGTTTTAGATTTTTTTATTCATAAGAGGCCCATTTTCTTAAATTGTAAGGAATAAACTGTTTCTTGCTTCAAAAATAGTGGTATCTTCCAAGCAGCCGTTATGCAAAATCTTACTTATCTCAAAAATGGCTCTTACGGTTTTGATAATAAAAATTGAGTGCTCTATTATGGGTATGGACTATAATTTAGTTAAAAAAAATTTTTGGAAAAAAGGTGATATTAACAGTACTTATCATAAAACGATTTTTTTATATTCGACCTTCTTATTAACGGCTCTAACGACTTTGACCAACATTTTTGTACAGAAGTTGCTTTGAATTGAAAATAATATGATATATAAAAATATTCGAACAAATATTTATTTTTTTGAAAAATCAATATCTTTTAAAAGAATAAACGACTTGTTTTTGAAATTAGTTTTAAAATTAAAATTAAAAACTTGAATACCTTAATTTCTGTTAGAAAAATTAAAAAAAAAATTCTTATATAAAAAATGAATTTAATAAATTTTTAAAACTTTTTTTTAGAAACCAGACGGCAATTATGTGCATTTTTCTCTAATTAAAATCTATGTTTTTATATTAATAAATAATTTTAGAATTCAAAAGAAATTTTACATAAAAGCAAATATGTGCGATCCAGTCGTGTTTTTTATTAATTTATAGAATGTAAGAATTAAGCGAGACAGAAAAAATTTATTAAAATTCTGGGTGATATTCTCGAAAAAATCGTAATTTTTAATCAAAAAAATTTCCTACATCTAGTAAAAAAACTCAATTGGCCTCAACTCCAAATTTTATTTAAATTTCAATTGAATTAAATTCAATCACTCCACTTAAAAATTTAAATAATTTTCTTTTTTCATATATACCTTCGTCTATTAAAAAACTGTTAATTGTCAAATTTAAAATCAATCGAGCATGTAGTTTTCGAAAAATTGAGTTTTCAAAAAATAATTAAAATTTAAAACAGACAGACAGTGGGACATAATTTCGAGATCCCCTTTTTTCGGCTGATCAAAATCTCAAATTCGAGTTCTTTTTTACAAAAGCATAACTTTTAATTTAACATTAACATTTAATTTGCTGATTACTTACGAGTTACAAACTTTGGAACACTTCAAGTATTTTGAAAGCCACAAAATTAACTAAATGTCTACGGTGCGCCAAAAGTAATAATTAATTTTACAAATTGCGCCTAATGTCAAATTATTTGTAGTAGAAACAATAAATTTTTTTATGAATTAGCAATAGAACGCTATACTCCCTTGCATGACGGAATATTCATTATCATTGTTTTATAAGCTTTGGGTAGATGTTGACGGGATGTCCATTCTACTATGAGCCACAGGTTACTCGGTTCCAGAAAAATGGACAAAAAATGCACGTTGAACCAAGATCATTCACTGTTTAAAAAAAATCATCGAGAGCATTAATCTGCATTCGTCAAACAAAGTTGCATTGGTTATTTACACAATTTCTAATTCTGGTGTTCACTTGATTGACATTCGAGTCCATTTTCGTAAGAACTGTTTTATAAGGAAAAGTGATATGCAAATTGTTAGTATTCAATAAAATACAGTTTCAAACGTAGTTTAAAAATTTAATCGTGTATTCGTTTTCAATATATTGAATTTTCAAAAAAAAAAATTATTATTTTTTTTAAATCCAAAAACTATTTTTTCGAAAAAAATTTTAGATTATATTTTTTCAAATGCAAGGGAGCTCCTGTATAAAAATTTTGGTTAAGATCGTTAGAGCCGTTGATGAGAAATTCGAAAATTAAAAAAAAAACGTTCTATGACAGGTATACCGTTAATAACATTTCCCCCCAATTTTTTTTTTTTTGACCAAAATGTAGTCCATGTCCAAAATATCACGCCTAATTTATTTTTTTTTAAATCGTTAGGGCCGTTTTCGACATAAATAAGATTATGCATTACGGGTGTAGGGTGGGTAAATTAGTTTTGGAGATATAAAAAATTCAATTTCGCCTCTAGGGAATCACCGAAGACTCTTAAATCGCTTCACCGGCTTAGGCGGTAGGTCGATGTACAGATAAACAGGCCCAGATAACATACCCACTTTTTCGCGTTCTTTAGAATCGTAATGTCGATTTTGATCGAAATCTGGAGTTCGATTTTTTTTAATGCAAAACTTGCCCTTTAAATATATCGCAAGGAAGTTCCTGGTATTGCGGGAACGTTGGTTTTTAATAGCACATTTTTATCTTAAGCAATTTCGGAAATGTCCTATTCTGTCTTGGCGTGGATAAATACCTATACCACCCTCCTATCGGATTTTTTTTAATTTTTCAATACCGAGTTCACTTGTCCACTCTAAACTAAAATGTCAGACTTAAATCAGGTCAAATTAATTATTAATATCAAGATCATAAGCCACTTTACATGATGACTAACTTTAAAATTGGTCCAAGGCTTTCATTAGGTAAGACCATAACTAGATTGCAGTAATGCCTGAGAGACCAGTAACCTAGAATAGAAAGCTCTTGCTTTGAGTGCTAGTTATAACGAAGAATAGAGACCTACCTATAATGTAAAATGCTACACTAGAACTACCTACATAAAGCTGTTGTGTGTGGTCATTAAAGAAACATCTGGGTCAAACATCAACGCCTTGTACTCCTTATATACGGAAAAGTAGCCATCAAGAGAAGAGACTACTCATTCTCTATTCAATTAGTTTTTTGTTACCATCCATCCCCACTTCCCCCTTCCAATCGAGTGTGTTCTTCATAGTCTGAAAGTCGGATAGAAAATTGAAAATTACACATCTAACCCAGAGAGCTGTGGTAGAGTGTATATCCTTCTTTAAGAACCAGAAAAACCAAACTAAAAGCTACATACCACCCTACAATTTGTTTGGGAAACTTAAAAGAACTGCATCATGCGACTAAGCATCTAGGATCTGGGTCAAATATTGACTGATCAACTTTGATGCTTTGATGCTTTTATCACGTATACATCCTCAGTCAACATTTGCATTTCTTGATAATGATAAATAGAGGAAAATGTGAAAGAGGGGGAACCCTCACTTTGTTGGAAGGATTCAAGGAAGTCTTCGAATGCAAAATTGTCGATTTATAGCCTGTGACATTGATGGGATGGTTTTAATAGAAGTGCCATCTTCTCTCCTAATGGCCAATTTCCGAAATGAACAATTTTGTTGCAAGTTGCCGTATTCTTCTTGGAAAAAGGTGGAAAGATTGTGTGTGCCATTTTCTCTGACGACTGCGTCTATTTTGTGTACTTTATGGGTTTTGGGTGGCTGTAAGTGGGAGGCGAGGGAAACACGAAGAGAGACATCCTGGGACCAAATATTTGTATGATGATGAGTAAGCTTGCTCCATTTCGCAAGCCCCCTCATGTTTGTTCGTCCATCACTTCGAGTGTCGAATTTTCCTTCAATCAAGTGTTTGTCTGTGTACTTTTCAATTTCCCAGTCGGGGAAAAATGTCAGTATAGAAAACAAATTCACTGAGAGCGAGAGGGCGAATTCCTCTATATGTGTATGAGAATGTAAACACCCGAATGGGGTTAAGCTCAAGTGAGGGTGGTGGAAGTTTTTCTTTTTTATGAGTTTATGCCATGAAATGAACTAAAGGCGGCCACAGGAAAGAAGCATGTGATGGCAGTCGATTGAATAAAAATTGCTTAAAAAAACAATTCGAGTGAAGTAGGCAAGGACAAAAATTCCATGCGAAGAATACCCTCCTAATAAGCTGTATTCATGTGCTAAGCAACCAAAGGCGGAGGTATGGGACCACGACGAGTTTGTATCCCAAGGAATTTTTTAAGTAAAATAGCAAACATCCTGATTGTCAATTTCTTGGTATTTTTATTTCCTATCCCGTGTCGTCTGAATGCGGTGGCCAACAACACATCAGAAGTGTTTTTGGGCCTGTGTTTTTTGTGTGGTCTTTTTCAATTTGGAAAGGATGAAAATTGAGTCTGTCAGTTTGTACGGAATAAAGGGAGAAGTTTATTGCAATTTTAACCAGGAAATTGAGGCACACCCATTTTGATGAGATCCTATTTCCGGGGCGGTGAACATATTGCAAATTATGTAGTATACCTACAGAACTGTGTAACTCTGATGAATTGCCAGGCTAGACTACATAGTTACATTTTGGCATACCTATATAGATACCCGACTCGACTGCAGGAAACACTGTTGCTTGTGTTGTCACTATGTGTGGTGAGTTCAAGGATCTCTATTTGGGATTTTTTTTTTTGCTTTAAGGAAATTGAAAAAAATTCTTCTCTATTGATGTGAAAGGAACATTTTTATTGAAAACAATTTTTGTAAAAGTTAAATCGTTTTCTTTAAGTCTTGTACAAAAGTTGAACGCAATTTTCATTTTGAACTGAAATTCATTACCATTGTGGCTTCACATTTAGGCTTTGATTTTATACAGAATTATGGCCTCTCACGGAGATTCTTTTTCAACTTACCGATTTCAATTTGGGAATACACTTTCAGTCAGCAAATTAGCATACAAGTGTAACGCCACGGCAACACTAAGACGATCTAAAGAAGAAAAGACAAAGGCAGGGTGAAATGAGCATTATGTATCCTGGGGCCAAATTACCGCATCAGTTTTCGAGTAGTACGTGCTGAATTATGTGAATTTGGCATTACCGCTTACGTCATCGAGCAATCGATTTCACTAATTTGACATTTTCATTCGATCACTGATGGGACTCACTCACTCGGTCACTGAAGCGCTAATTTGCCATCGAACGGTCGTGCATATCTTTTTCTAGTCTAGTCTTGGGGGCCGTGCAAATATTATGTAAGCAGATTTATTACAATTATTTACCCCCCCCCCCCTTCCCCTTGTCACCAAAAATAAGCAAAGCTCTTACCCCCTCACCCATGCTTACGTAAACATTTTTCAATTATAAATGTACATATTTTTTTTATATTATAGGTATGTAATTATAATGTTAAAATTATAATTTTAAAAATAAGAAAATAGATTTAGGACAGAAATTTGATTTTACTGATACAGTATTCAACATAGAGTAAGGGACAAAAATATTATAATCTTACGAAGATAACAAACTTATTTTAAATTTTTAGTACACATATTAAATTCAAATTAACAGTCTTCAGTCCATGAAACCCGAATCCATGATTCTAAGTTTTCGATGACATTGGATTGCTTGGATTGCTTGGATTGCTGTTCAGTGTTGTGAGTCTGCTCACTTTTATCCGATTTTGGAATGTCTACGTCGTTCTCATCGAGCCATTCAATATCATGGTGCTCTAAATTTTGAAAAATGCAGATCAGTTCATTAGCACGTCGAGCAGCGACTCTACACGTCTAAATTTCCTAACAGTGTGCGTGACAGAGGAAATTTAGACAAGTGTATAGCGCGCGGTAATTCTCCTAATCGGTTCTAAAGCGAGTGCCTAAACGTATGCATTATTTGCGGGAATCCGCGAAATGCGTTTCGTTTTCAAGCATAGACCATGTGAGGGTTGCCATTCGTGTAAAAAAGTAAATAACTACCGATGACGTAATCAGCATCTAGACTCCCCTACCTACCATGTCATCCAAAATAAGCAAAACAAAGAATATGCACAAAAAAATGCAAAATATGCATTTATAGTAAAATATGCAAAAATATGCACTAACGGTTAAATGCCATTTTAAAGGAAATTTCTTGATTTGTATACATAACTAGTTGCCTTGCTTCCAAGCTGTTCCTAAATAAAATGCACGACTGGATCGCTCTTATGTAAAAGTACTTTGGAATTTAAGATACATTTTATAAATATAAAACATGAATTTAAAATGAAATTGCCGTCTGATTTCTAGAAAAGTATGAATTTATGCAAACAAACTTTAAAAAATCGTTTTATTATTAAATAAATAAATTTTTTATATAAGAAATTTCTTTAAAATTTTTCAAGAAAAAAATGTGGGATGCGAATTTTAAGTATTCAATAATATTGATTTTGGGAAATAATTTCAAAAAATAATCGTTCATAGGTTTTGAAGATATTGATTTTTCAAAAAAAAAAAATTTTCAAAAAAACCCAACAAATAATTTTTCAAATATTTTTATATACAATATTATTTTAAACTTAGGGGGACTCCTGCTGAAAATTTTTGGTTAAAATCGTAAGAGCCGTTGGCGAGAAAATCGAAAATCAAAAAAACGGTTCTATGACAGGTACCCCTAATAACATTTCCCCCCAAATGTTTTTTTGACCAGAATGTAGTCCATGTCCATAATATCACACCTAATTTGTTTTATCAAAATCGTTGGAGCCGTTTTCGAGATAAATAAGATTTTGCATTACGGGTGTAGGGGGGTACCCTTAGTTTTGGAGCTAAAAAAAAAATTTCAATTTCTCCTCCAGGGAATCAACGAGGACCCTTAAGTACCGAGTTTGAAGAAAATAACTCCGGTAGTTTAGGCTGTAGTTCGAGGTTAAGACATACAGACATACAGACAGACAGACGGAATTGCCGGACCAACTTTCTTCGTCTTCGCTATCATCGTAATGTCAACTTTGATCAAAATCTCGAGTTCGATTTTTTTTCCAAATGCAGAACTTGCCTTATAGTACCTATATCGCAAGTAAAAAATATGCATTTGCATGGAAATCCGAACCTTAGTGATTACGTAATATACTTGAAAGGGCCCTTGAATCATTAATAAGTTAAATAAAGATTGATATTAAAAGTTGATGTTTTACAAATATTAAATAGTTATACTCGTAAGTACATAGGTTAGGTATCAGTTTAAACAAAGCCATCTTTTTCATATAATGAAACAATTCCGACAGTATACGTATAGGTAATTTACAAGAATATCCTTAGCTCAAATCAACTCTATTCAACCATCTACGAGTATAATCCACTCATTTCCAATTCAATCAAATGCACAGCACATCGTAAAGACGGTGAGTAAAATGGTTTCCACTGAACTGTGTTCTCAGCCAAATAAATTATGAAACAACAACAGCAACCTCAAAGCTCTTAATGATAATTGCCTATGCATGTGGAACAGTAATAGATTCTATGGGGTCTCCTTCTATCCCATATTCCAGCTGTACTTACTAAAGACAAGCCTCTAGCATTACCTCACCTTTAAGGAAGCTCCTTCTTGAATAAGCTGCAAAATTATTAATGTGACAGATGAATCACGTGCTTTAGAGCAAACCATCGTTATCGAGTCATCGACGGCGGCGGCGGCGTCATCCTAGTCCTTGTCTTACGAGTATGTCTTAGAAGGTGGCGCCACCACACAACGAAATGACATACAATGAATGTAAATTTATTCTCAGTGTTGATTCAGGGGAGCATTTTATCGAAAGCTGGTACATAATGATTTTACGAGCAAATTCAAATGAATCATTTCGATTCGCTTCAATTGACTTTTAGAGAAGTAAATTGGTGTGTATGTAAATTCCTGGAGTGAAAACAGCAGTTAACTTATGGCTTTTAGATGATTTCAACAGCTTTGTTAACTTCCTAAAAACCCTTGAATGTATGTACCTTTATATTTAAAACCGTGTTCACTTAAAGGTCTAGATATTGGATATTCATAATTTATTAAAATAGGACTATTCACATGAGAGTGACCAACGTCCGGCACACGGCAACGAATAAAAGAACAAATGGGATTTAAAACATTAAATAAATACTTCTTCACAAAAATCACAAAAATTAGACAAAATGGTAGAAAACTCTTTTAAATTAATGTTATGACACTAAAATTTGCATTTTAATTGCTAAAATAAGGGATTGCTACGAACTGTCAAAGTCTATTCGCGTTCCACATACTCGTACAATCCAAACTGAAACTTGTTTTTTGTTTGTTTGGTTTAAACGTCATTCCCGACAAATAAAAAAACGAAGAGTCAAAATGAACGAACAGTCATTTATTCATCGTTCGTTGGTCGATCTTATGTGAGCAGTTATTTACTCTTAATACTGCAATACGACGGGTAAAAGCTTTCTTTTTGTAAATTGCAAAGTCCAACTCAGAATGAAATTTATATATCCGTGCAACTTGTGAAAATATTGACTACTAAAATTGACCATTGATGACTAAAAGTATGCAATATTTTGGAAAATACCTCCGACTCCCTAAAATATATATCTACTTATACTCGTACATTAAGAACCAATCACTCGAAAATGTTTGTTTTTGGTTCACTAATAACTACCACACGAGTTTTTATAAATATTTGCATTTAAAAGAGTCAATAAATTCAGTAAAATTATTTAACAGAATTAGCTATCATAAATTTAAAGGGTCGTGCTTCTTTTACATCAAACGTAGTTGAATAACAGTCCCTATGGATATTTCAGGCGCAGGGTCCGAAGTATTAGTCTAAGAGCCGACAGCAAATTTTGGGAGTGGAGGTATAACCAAAATTGGCAGGCGTGTATGTGTAGATATGCGTGTTAGTATATCAAATCCAAAAGTCTGGCAGGATTATTTTTCAGCCGGGGCTGTAGGTGACCTTTCGAAAATGGTAAATTTTACGATTTTTGTGTGGAAGTTATAACCACTTCAATGCATACATAAACGATAGATAATTGCACACTGATTTTAAATATCTAGGTGTCAGACATTATACTTTCAGCTTTCCCCTTGCCAGACGCCCCCCAAAAGTAGCGAAAAATCAGCTTTTGGTGTTAGGGGTATAACCAAATGAGTGATACATCAAAACATCAGAATCATTTTCCTGATTTTAAATATGTAGGTGTCAGACGTTTTATTTTCAGCCTTCACCCCGCCAGACGCCCCGAAAGTATGCAAAAAAATCAACTTTTTTCCTTTAACGTATAACCAAATGAATGGTGCACCAAAAAATCAGAATAATTCCCCTCATTTTAAATATGTAGGTGTCAGACGTTTCAGTTTCAGCCTTCACCCCGCCAGACGTCCTTAAAGTTTCCTGAATTGCATTTTCTAACGAAAATTTAAAAAAACTTTTTTTTTTCCAACTATAACCATAAGCTGGTCACACCAATATACTCTGCTTTTATTCCTGATTACGAATATGTAAGCCTCAGACGTTTCAGTTTCAGCCTTCACCCCGCCAGACGTCCTTAAAGTTTCCTGAATTGCATTTTGTAACGAAAATTTAAAAAAACTTTTTTTTTTCCAACTATAACCATAAGCTGGTCACACCAATATACTCTGCTTTTATTCCTGATTACGAATATGTAAGCCTCAGACGTTTCAGTTTCAGCCTTCACCCCGCCAGACGTCCTTAAAGTTTCCTGAATTGCATTTTCTAACGAAAATTTAAAAAAACTTTTTTTTTTCCAACTATAACCATAAGCTGGTCACACCAATATACTCTGCTTTTATTCCTGATTACGAATATGTAAGCCTCAGACGTTTCAGTTTCAGCCTTCACCCCGCCAGACGTCCTTAAAGTTTCCTGAACTGCATTTTGTAACGAAAATTTAAAAAAACTTTTTTTTTTCCAACTATAACCATAAGCTGGTCACACCAATATACTCTGCTTTTATTCCTGATTACGAATATGTAAGCCTCAGACGTTTCAGTTTCAGCCTTCACCCCGCCAGACGTCCTTAAAGTTTCCTGAATTGCATTTTCTAACGAAAATTTAAAAAAACTTTTTTTTTTCCAACTATAACCATAAGCTGGTCACACCAATATACTCTGCTTTTATTCCTGATTACGAATATGTAAGCCTCAGACGTTTCAGTTTCAGCCTTCACCCCGCCAGACGTACTTAAAGTTTCCTGAATTGCATTTTCTAACGAAAATTTAAAAAAACTTTTTTTTTCCAACTATAACCATAAGCTGGTCACACCAATATACTCTGCTTTTATTCCTGATTACGAATATGTAAGCCTCAGACGTTTCAGTTTCAGCCTTCACCCCGCCAGACGTCCTTAAAGTTTCCTGAATTGCATTTTCTAACGAAAATTTAAAAAAACTTTTTTTTTTCCAACTATAACCATAAGCTGGTCACACCAATATACTCTGCTTTTATTCCTGATTACGAATATGTAAGCCTCAGACGTTTCAGTTTCAGCCTTCACCCCGCCAGACGTCCTTAAAGTTTCCTGAATTGCATTTTCTATGATATGAGATACAAAATGAGTGACAAAAGACTTCCTTCGAAACCTGTAGACAAAATTTTCAAAAATATGCTAATAATTACATTTCCAAGGATTTGTTTTTAGTTTGGATATACTTTTTATGTTTCTGAAAACTTTTTGTGACGTGGGCTTGCAGGTTTTATAGAACAATTCATAACGAGCTTCATTTACATTATGAGCATTCGTTTGATATAGTTTACAAACAAATTTCTCTATTGTCTTTATATCCTCCTCACTTACATGTGGGAACTTTCCGAAATTAGAAAATGCGGATTGAAATTCCATTGAACCCTTAAGGATTTCAAATGGTTTGATTTTTCCCTTTTTAAAAAAACTTGGAGTATAATCACAGCCAGTAAAACTGTGAAATGCAGGAAGTGCAGCACAAAGGTTAGGTCCCAATTGATTAAACATTTCATTAATGTGTATATACCTAAACAAACAAAAATATAGATCTGGGCCTGTAAGAAGACATTCAAAGAACTCTTCAAGCATCTGAGGGATCTTAACTCCATTCTCAACAACGGCTTTAAGTGATACAAGCTCGGGCAAGGATGTACTTTCTAATTTCACTATTTCTTCCCTTATCTTGTAGGCAATATTTCTATACAGATAATTTAATTAATTATTGTTTTTGGCAAAATAAAATCGCAGAAATAATATGCACCTTAAAGTAGATTGCAGTTAAATCGATGTGAATGTGTCGGTGAGTATACTCTCAGCTCTGGGTCTAATAAGGGAGTATTCGCGGTGAGCACGAGACACTTGATTTTTGATTACGGAAGTGTGCAAAACTCTGCTTATTGGATTGTGGAAAGTGTAAAACAAGTGTGATTTTATTTGAATAAAGTATTTGAGTTGATTATAAGTTGGTTATAGTTGGAAAAAAAAAAGTTTTTTTAAATTTTCGTTAGAAAATGCAATTCAGGAAACTTTAAGGACGTCTGGCGGGGTGAAGGCTGAAACTGAAACGTCTGAGGCTTACATATTCGTAATCAGGAATAAAAGCAGAGTATATTGGTGTGACCAGCTTATGGTTATAGTTGGAAAAAAAAAAGTTTTTTTAAATTTTCGTTAGAAAATGCAATTCAGGAAACTTTAAGGACGTCTGGCGGGGTGAAGGCTGAAACTGAAACGTCTGACACCTACATATTTAAAATGAGGGGAATTATTCTGATTTTTTGGTGCACCATTCATTTGGTTATACGTTAAAGGAAAAAAGTTGATTTTTTTGCATACTTTCGGGGCGTCTGGCGGGGTGAAGGCTGAAAATAAAACGTCTGACACCTACATATTTAAAATCAGGAAAATGATTCTGATGTTTTGATGTATCACTCATTTGGTTATACCCCTAACACCAAAAGCTGATTTTTCGCTACTTTTGGGGGGCGTCTGGCAAGGGGAAAGCTGAAAGTATAATGTCTGACACCTAGATATTTAAAATCAGTGTGCAATTATCTATCGTTTATGTATGCATTGAAGTGGTTATAACTTCCACACAAAAATCGTAAAATTTACCATTTTCGAAAGGTCACCTACAGCCCCGGCTGAAAAATAACCCTGCCAGACTTTTGGATTTGATATACTAACACGCATATCTACACATACACGCCTGCCAATTTTGGTTATACCTCCACTCCCAAAATTTGCTGTCAGCTCTGGGTCTATATGTATGCACATATTATGTATGTACGTCTTGCTTGCACGAGGGAATTGCATTCTTACGTTACGTTATCGAACTATTGATCGACTTTTGTAAACTAAAACAAGTGAGACTGCAAATATCCAACTAGCAAAGAATTTTCAGTGAACTATAATTATAATATCGAGTTGGTTGTGTTGTTTTGACCATCACGACTAGATTAGACCAAACGAGAAATTATTAGTTTTGAGATTTTAAAATATTTACTTAGAGGATAAGAGGAGAATAAATGTGATTAGGTTATTGCTTTAAGCTAGATAGTTTCTATTTCAATTTAAACAAAATAGAAATTAGTTTAATTTAGTTGAAAGTTAGAAATTAGTTGCTCAGTTAATATGATTAATTTTTTTCGACTTGATTTAGTTGTTTATTTTAAGCTATTTAAATAATTTTGTCAGCATACACTAAGCAGTTTTAACCCGAGACGTAGTTGTTTTTAACACATTGATTTTTAACACACCGAAAACGATCTTGGTAAGATCTTATTTTTCTGCGTGTAGGGATCATGTATACGAAGTATTTCAGTGATATTGGCAGATAGCTGGGGCAACGGCAGAGTAGATGAGCGAATTGCTTTACAAGCCACGTGAATGAAGTACAATTGGAACAGTAGGAATATTTTAGATTGGGTTTTAATATAGAATATAAAATCTTTTTAATATTGGCATTGGATAGCATACGGTAAACAGCCCCTTTTTTTGGCACAACCGAATGATTGACAATTAGAGTTAAAATTAAATTAATAAAAAGGAATATTTAAGGTTCTGAAAGTCTTTTTAAAAGTATTTCTTTTAAGTTCAAGTATTTCTGCATAGTTTGGCATTATATTTTGGGCTTTTGAGGTGGAAAGCCTGTCTCAAAAATATGTTTTCAAGACAAATTTGATATGAACCTTCTGAGATCCATAAAAATGACTGGATAAGTGGTTAAGTAAAAGTGTAAATCGATATTTAAGAACTACAGAAGTTAATTTTAAGGTATTATTAATTAAAGAAAAAGAAAGGGTAAATGCGTTTTAATATTTTAGTTAAAATATAATATTCATTGAAAATCCATGTCTCGGGCCATTGGCACTATGCCAATCATTGGACATGTTAGGTTGTCAGTTTTCCCAATAAGATGATTCCATACGACCCTACACCCAGAGAAAAGTATGTGTAAAATTAGCCTAAATCGGGGGCTAAATTGTCTTAGGACTAAGGCCGTTTTGAGCTTGCTTAGTTCTAACCTATCGTAGCCTATTTTGCTAAGCTAAATGAATTTGGTTTTTAACTTTGCTAAAATTTGCCTAGAACTAAGCATAATTAACCTATATGCCTAGGCTAAATTTTCTAATTATTTTTCCCTAGGAATTATTTTTTACCTTAACATCTAAGCTAAAACGCCTTAGTGCTTAGGTTGATTTACTTTATTTGTTTTACCTATATTAAGGCAATTTAACTTAGTTGATAGGTAGATTTTACCTATATTTTTGCCTTAGGAACGTGTTGACTTACCTTAATATCTAAGGTAAAACGATCTTAGTTTTACCTAAATTTTCGCCTAAATTGCCTTAGTTCCTAGGTTGATTTACCTTATTTTTTTTACCTATAATAAGGCAATTTAACTTAGTTGATAGGTAGATTTTACCTATATTTTTGCCTTAGGAACGTGTTGACTTACCTTAATATCTAAGGTAAAACGATCTTAGTTTTACCTAAATTTGCGCCTAAATTGCCTTAGTTCCTAGGTTGATTTACCTTATTTTTTTTTACCTATAATAAGGCAATTTAACTTAGTTGATAGGTAGATTTTACCTATATTTTTGCCTTAGGAACGTGTTGACTTACCTTAATATCTAAGGTAAAACGATCTTAGTTTTACCTAAATTTGCGCCTAAATTACCTTAGTTTCTAGGTTCATTTACCTTATTTTCGTTTACCTATAATGAGGCAATTTAACTTAGTTTGATAGGTAGATTTTTACCTATATTGTTGCCTTAGGAACGTGTTGACTTACCTTAATATCTAAGGTAAAACGATCTTAGTTTTACCTAAATTTGCGCCTAAATTCCCTTAGTTTCTAGGTTCATTTACCTTATTTTCGTTTACCTATAATGAGGCAATTTAACTTAGTTGATAGGTAGATTTTACCTATATTTTTGCTTAGTTCTTCTTATTTCTGAAAAATGTCCTCCAAAAAAAGAAGTAATTTTACATCATTTCAAAGGATTTTATTGAATTATTATTAACAGATTTAATGTTATTGATTATTTTCGATTTTTAAAATATAATCTTAATTTCTAAAATCTTACTATCTAAAAAATTAAAAAATGCAATTTACAGCATTACAAATGAGGAAAACTGGATAAATAACAGATATACATATAATTCTTTTACATTTTTTTTTTGGAATTTGTTACACATTTGTTTTTATCTTGCTTTATAACCAAGCAAATTAAATTTAGAGTGAAACATACATACATCTATAAGCATAAGACGTACACAAAATTTAAGAAAACATTTCACCTTCGAAGGTTAAGATACATTTTAGAAAATTAAATAAGTTTAAAGAAATTTAAAATCTTCTGCAAAGTATTGAATTTAGAATCAAGTTTTTATACATATCAAAAAAGAAACTTGGTTTGAAAGAATTGGTTTTTTCTACAAAAAAAAAACAGTGTTGTGTATGAAAATACAAAAATCTTTGATAGAGAAATGTTGGATGTAGAAAACGATTTTTTTTGGCAAGTTCAAAGAATTTGAATACTCATTTGTGAAAAATTGAATTAAAAAAAAAAACTGTGCACCTTTTTGAACAACTCAGTACCCATAGGGTAAAACTATACAAAACGCCCCGGTTTACAAAACAACCCAATACAGTGAGTGTAATACGCCCCAGTAAAGTATTTTTTATTTCTTAATTTTGTATAGAAATGTGAAGAAATTAAATTTAGCACGCCACTGCGGGCATCATAATCCGAAAAGGATATGAAAGAAACAATAGAGGAAGGTAAAAATAAAACTAAAGGGGTGAATGAAGAAAGTAGGGAGTATAACATACCTAACATAAAAGACAAGCCCAATAAGTCGCTTGGTCGGTCAAATGCTCTTTGTTTGGAGCAAGAAAAAAGAAATTTACAAAACGCCCCAATACAGTGAGTGTAATAGGCCCCAGTAAAGTATTAAAATATAACACTTATATAAACTTTTTATTTCTTAATTTTGTATAGAAATGTGAAGAAATTACATTAAGGACGCCACTGCGGCCATCATAATCCGAAAAGGACATGAAAGAAGCAATATATAAAGTTAAAAATAATACTAAGGGGGTGAATGAAGCAAGTTGGGAGTATAACATACTATCCATAATATATGTGGTGTAAAATTGTATTTTATTATAATGAAATCAAAATTTTGATTTAAGTTAATTATGTAAGTATTTTTAAAATTAAAAAAAAAGTGAAAAAAAGTGTCGATAAAATGGCCCATCCCATGTGTTGATAATATGGACCAGTAGGCCATATTCGATACTGCATTTTATTCTTTCTTTAAAAAATTCCATCGCAATCGTCCGAAAATTTTCCCATTTTGTAAAATCAAATCCATTAGTTTGTGAAAAATTGAATTAAAAAAAAAAACTGTGCACCTTTTTGAACAACTCAGTACCCATAGGGTAAAACTATACAAAACACCCCGGTTTACAAAACAACCCAATACAGTGAGTGTAATACGCCCCAGTAAAGTATTTTTATATTTATATTTCTTAATTTTGTATAGAAATGTGAAGAAATTAAATTTAGCACGCCACTGCGGGCATCATAATCCGAAAAGGACATGAAAGAAACAATAGAGGAAGGTAAAAATAAAACTAAAGGGGTGAATGAAGAAAGTAGGGAGTATAACATACCTAACATAAAAGACAAGCCCAATAAGTCGCTTGGTCGGTCAAATGCTCTTTGTTTGGAGCAAGAAAAAAGAAATTTACAAAACGCCCCAATACAGTGAGTGTAATAGGCCCCAGTAAAGTATTAAAATATAACACTCATATAAACTTTTTATTTCTTAATTTTGTATAGAAATGTGAAGAAATTACATTAAGGACGCCACTGCGGCCATCATAATCCGAAAAGGACATGAAAGAAGCAATATATAAAGTTAAAAATAATACTAAGGGGGTGAATGAAGCAAGTTGGGAGTATAACATACTATCCATAATATATGTGGTGTTAAATTGTATTTTATTATAATGAAATCAAAATTTTGATTTAAGTTAATTATGTAAGTATTTTAAAAATTTAAAAAAAAGTGAAAAAAGTGTCGATAAAATGGCCCATCCCATGTGTTGATAATATGGACCAGTAGGCCATATTCGATGCATGATTTTAAGGATTTTAAGTGAGGTTTAATATTTTGTTTTGAGTTATAAAAACCCAAAAACTAACAATAAACGTGGCCGACAGAAGACAAATATGATATGATCAAAGCAATCTTTACATATGTATGTATAAGGAACAACAAATTGGGTTCTAAGTGTCAATAGATTTCAAGGTACCTAAAACCACATTTCGGCGTTTGGACCACCCTGGTCAATATTTGAAACCAAGTGGTCAACTTTTCGAAAAATTGCGGAATTAGGTTTCTATGGTTAAAACTATCAAAGCCTGAAGTAAATATAATTTTAAAGACTGTTAAAAAACATACGACTCCGAGTGAAAAAAGACTGTTATTTTATATTTAATACAAGAACTCTTATTTTTGTTTTATTGAAGATTCTAAATAAGTGAGGCGTATTGTATTGTCTTACCCTAAGACATAAGCACATAACTTTTAAAAGAATATAATTTGAAATATGAATTAAAGATTTATTATCCGCTGGACTGAATATTGAATTTTCAAAAAAATCGAATTTTCGAAATTTCAAAAAATAGATATATTTTTAAATTTCTTAAAAGGAACAATCCGCAAAGGGTAATTTTTAAAAATTGATACTACCAACGTGTATCTAAGTTATTAAAAAATTCAAATCATTTAAGAAAGTTTGTACTGCAGGGATTTTTGGACCGTCTTGAATGTTAAAGAAAAAATTTTGAATAAATACCCACACACATAAACATTGTGGGGGGTATTGTATATTTAACACATACGTGAGTTTTAAATAAAAATCAATACAATCTATATATGAGTCTAATTTAAATTTTACATTGTCCAAGGATACGTAAAACTGATTATATTTAAAGAGTTCGCCCACAACAATTATAAGAGGCTGAAGCTTGATTTTCAACTTTATACACTCTTCCCTTTTCTTTTTCAGAATGGGTTCTATCTGACTTGCATTGTTAATTTCGATGGTGAAGGCATTCTTAGAATCTTCAATTGTGAATTTTTTGACTTTTCCACAATATTTTTTTGATGACGGTGGCAATACTCCGTGTAATAGGTTTAAATACGCAATATTCAAATTGTCTATTATACAATTTAAAAATCTTTTTAGAATACAAATTATTTTAAAATAAATTTTCGTACCTATGTCAAGGTCTTGAATTTTATCTATTACTTGTGCAAGGTATGTCTTTAGGGTACTGCATTTTATTCTTTCTTTAAAAATTTCCACCGCAATCGTCCGAAAATTTTCCCATTTTGTAAAATCAAATCCATTAGTGGGTTTAAGAAAGTTGTAATCAATGTTTATCTGTTGAAAGATAGAAAAAAATATTTTACATACGATTGAAATAAAATAGTTTTTTATTTGATTTTATTTTATTTTTTCTAAGATATGATCTTAGGTTTTTAATACAAATCAATGGCTAATATAAATTGACAACTACAAAAATACTATAAATAACACTTTACCAATACTGGGGCACGAGAATATTTAAATAGAGGCCATTGAAGAAGGATTGTCTGGATGTCAGTATCACTGCTTGAGTCGATCATATTTCTTCTGAATGCTATAGTATCAGTCCAGTGTTTTATTACAGTATCCCAGTTTCTGTTTTGCTTTAATTCATCGCAGATACTCTTTAACTTTTCTTCGTCTAATGATTCTATGAAAAATATGTAAAACCAAAAAGGTATATGAGTTAATATTTTTGTTTTCTTGGTACTAAAATAGAAAAAATGGATTTATTTCATTTTATTTTTTGATATAGAAAATTAATATCACAATGGAACGGTTATTTTTATTGAAGCAGTAAAACTAGTTTATATGCCAACGCAAATTTGTTCACCACTGATATATCTGTTAAGTCATTGAGCTTATTTCATTAATATAACGTTATAGTTATTCGTTGAGTCAATTTTTAAGCCAACGAATTAACTTCATAGCCGTAAAAAATGCTTATATAATTGAGATTTAATCTAATTTATTCAAACTTTGATCAAACCTTCAATGCAAACATCTGTTAAAACATCTGTTAGCTTTGATTTCTTTATTGATGTTGGATCATCACTCTTATACAACTTCGACAGAGATCTTCGTTGGCCCCTATAGCGGTCGTAGAGTTTACCTTTTGGAGGAATTTTGTTTTTACCTGGGACAAAGTACGTACTCTGTTGTAATTATGATACAAAAATCTATTAGAAAATGCTTTATTGGTAACGGCAGTATCAACCTTACCAAACTTTCTGTTGGAAAAATTTTAACGATTTCCTCCGCCAAAATTTCGCACCGCTTGACCGTTATTTTCTTTCTATTCTCTATAAAGTACTGGACAGTTTTATGAACAAGATCTGTTCTATCCTGTGGACTTAAGACATTTTTATTGTTATATGATTCTAAAAGTCCTCTTCCTTGATCCGTTTTCATTAATACTTCCAGAACTGTTACCTAAAATTAAATAATTGACTAAATGACAAAATTTTTCCTAACTAAAAAATATTATCCAACTTCATAAACAATTAATATTCATTTCATAAAAACAAAACACTGCAAAAGCAAAACAAATTATATCCTAAGTGCTTGATTTAACTTAACCTGCTGCCTTAACGGGTTCTATCTGACATGCATTTTCAATTTGGATGGTGAAAGCATTCTTTTTAAGTTTTTGAATCTTCTAAAGATTTAATTTAATGATAGTGGCAATGATCCATTTAAGAGGTTGTAATATGTGAAAATATAGATCTTAAAATTAAGAAATGTTTAATAACTGAAAAATTTTGAAATTGTGAAATTTCAAAAATATTTATTATTAATCAACAAAAAAAAAAACAAGAAAAATGTCCTTGCCAATAAATAAACCGATTTTTAAAACCCTTCTCGAAAATGCATTGTTATGTACATAAATATTACCTAAAAATTGTTTTTACCGATTGTGCGCTAGGTTCGTAGTTATATAAATGATATTTTTAGATATGACTTATGTTTGAACTTACGTCAAAATCTGAGGAGTTACTGTGAGATGGGCTACTCATGCTGTTAAGCCACGTTTCCACTGATACTTGTTGAGTTGATTTTTTGTAAGGTTTTGTATTAAAAATTCCCTGTTTGTATTAAAAAGGAAAATAAAAATGATAATTTAAAAAAATGTAATTAAATTGTTTTTTTTTTTTTTCTGTTTTATATTTAACTTAAAAATAAGTTACAAAAATTAAAACTATTAACATATAAGTTACATATGCTCCAGAAAGACAAAACCCAACCCCGGAAATCGAACATACATATTACGTTCAACAGAAAAAGATAAAATGGACATGAATAACACAATGGCCCTTAGTAATAGACATCCATAGAATCGGTTTTAAAGTCACTTTTTGTTAGATGTAGAAAAGTTGCTTTTAAAATTTCGTAGTAACAGATCAAATTTACAAAAGTCTTATTTATACCAATAATTGTGACTCATTTTCATAATTTCGTTATTGTGAACTGATACACAAACAGATTTCTATTAACCAGATTCGTAAAGTTCTATTGTGATTCTATCATTTTAAATTTAACTTAGTTACAGGAAAGCCGCTTTTAAGTATTTATACTTGAAATTTGTTTTATTTCTACGAATGTTTGGTTAAAATCGAACTTAGGCTAGATTCGGATCTATTACTCAGGGCCAATGGCTTTGAATTCTTATAAGGGCCAGCCAGATGCAGCTGTGACCACAAATCGAAGTGCATGTATATATTTCTAAGATGACAACAATGTATTTAACCAGTAAAACAAAATATTGTGTTGGACTTTAATTGGCCATCAAACTGTAAAGTTAATGTAAATAAAGTTTCAATGAATATTTTTTAAAAACATTTTTTTAGCTTTAAATAACAAAATTTGCGCAGTCGGTAGGATACAAATATATTTTTCGTATCCTTTAAGAACCATAATTCCGTTTCTACAAAGTGAAATTATACTCGAGATAACTCGAAAGAGAGTATCTAATATTATTTTAAAATAACGGCTAAAGTAATCGTAACGCGATAGTTAAAAAGTGAATACGATACAAACTTTGGTCTTAAAACTATTAAGCTATTGCAACTGCAATTCAGTAGAAAAAGTGAAGAAATCCTTAGCGAAAATAAAGACTTAAAACAAAATACTTCAGTGAATAAAAAACTTGATCAGTTCGTAGTTCATTTAGCGCATATAACCATACTACGAAGTTCCATAGAGGAGATCCGATCACACACTAACATAAGAATTACAAAAACAAAATATTGTGTTACTACTTTAACTGACCATCAAATTGTAAAGTTATAATAATTAAAGTTTCAATAAATATTTTTAAAAACATTTTGTTAGTTTTTAATAATAAAATTTATATTATATTTTACTTACATTTTCACTTTGCCACAAAAGTAATTTAGCTTCAAAGATCATTTTTGTATTAAAGTCATTATATTCATAAAAAATTTGATCAATGTGTCGTTCCCTCATGCACTTTAAACCTTCAATATATATTTGTTTTCCCGTTAATTAAACATTTTTGTAGACAAATATCTAAAATGTTAGAGATTTTACCTTTTAAAAATAGATAAAGTTTATCATACAGATCCCACGCTTTTAGTAAATCAGCTAAGTCATCGTTGGTTTCTTCTTCCTGTGTTTGAAATTGACGTGGAAGGATATTTTCGGAATTTATAATTGTAATGTTTAATTCTTCTTCATCTTCACGTAGCAACGTTAATTCATCTTCTGAATTAAGAACAAAGAATGAAGTAGGATTTGTGTCGATGTTTTTATTGTGAACAGCCGTCATGGAGTTGTTTGGATAAGAACTAGGTTGTTCATGTTCAGTTGTGGAAATATTTAAGTCTTGTGCATTCATTTTGTAATGCTGTTGTGACCTAAGAAAAAAAATGTTTTTTTCGTATATATTCTTTACCGCATAGTTTTTTATGGCAGCTAACGGGTGGGCCATCAAATTCATTTAGGGATTTAACTAAACAAATATCCTCAGTGCTTTCTATTTTTTCAAACGACATATAATGATCGCTAAATACTGTTTGTATTTCTTGACAAAGTATATACACAGTTTTATTTTCGCTAATGATCATTCGCATTATTAAAAAAAACTTTACATTCAATTCACTTGTAATAGATAAGTAATGTCCTTTTTTGTAAACTGTGCCATTAAATTCAATTTGTTCGAAGTGTTTTGAATTTACATTTAATACACTTGAATTCAAACAGTTTATGTTCTCAATGGCATTATGTATTTCATCATGATGTGAATACTGAAGTAAATTTTCTCTTTCTTTAATACTTTTATAAGCAAATTTGAACTGTAATTTTGTTGCGATTGAAAGTAAAATGTTTTTGCGACTTGAAGTGACTCTACCATATGATTTTAACTCCTGGTGTTTGGCTTCAAACAAAAAAGACCAATAATATTTTGGAAGCCCAGAGTTCTGTATGATCCGTGGGTAGTGGATAAGGTTGTGATGTTTTGGTTTGAGAGTATCGCCAAATAACTTTTGATATAGCATATTGTGTTTTTCAATAAGATGTTCAAGATCATGCATTATGTAATTATTACAATGTGGCAGAAGTAATATATCAATTATATTTATAAAAATCAGAACGAACTCCCAAACTTTATCATTAACTGAGATCAAGTGGCCGATAATCAAAGGAAAATGGTGAACAAATGTCCACATTTCTCTTGCTGAAGCATTTAATTTTTTTCCTTTCTCAGTATCTCCATAGGAAAAAGTGGACTTATATTGGTTCAGTTCGTCTAATGTAAACAATTTGTTTTTGATGTAATGTTCTATAACATGTGTTAAATTATAGTGTGCAATGCCCTCAAATATATCATGCATAAGATCTACTGAAAAATTTTGTACAACATGAAAAGAAGGAATTTTGTTTAAAATTGACGTTTTGTAAATGCCTGTGGTAGAGAAATCGGCAGATAAACTTTCATTATAATTTTCTTCGGTTCTGATAAATTTTGAATTCTCTTTACACATAACTTTGGTTAATTCACTTGGTGCTATACAAAAGCGACAGTAGTGGTTAGAAGAGAATGATTTACTGAATTCAAGAATTTGGTTAAGACCCAAGTTGTCTCCTAAGATAATACCCATTATTAAAGATATGTTCGTTTTCTGGTTATTTAAGGTCAGTTCAATACCTTCAACTTCTAAGGAGATAATTTCTTGTACAAGGTTGTAAATTGTCAGATCATTTCCATAGGTTTTTATATCTTGAGCCTTAATCAAGCCAGCCAGATAAATGTCACTGACCTTGAAATAATTTTCAAATATAGGAATCGAAAAATACACTCCCGTTATTTTATGAACTCCACTATGTGATCCCAGAGGATTATTAACTTCAAAATCGTCTGCGAATAAAAAATATGGAACCAAATTCCTATTTTTATAAAGTGCTTTTTTTGATTGCCATAATTTACCTTTCATAAAATTACTTATATTTGATGACTGGCTCTGTTTCTGTTCTTCCAAAAATGTTTTGAGGACTTCTTGATTTTCAGTTTTTTCAAAAATTTTCCGAAATTGAAATTTCAAATCCATAAGAATACCTTTTTCAACTTTTTCTGTCAAATTGCTCTCTCCGTTTATCATAACATGAGAAATTTCTCTATTAATATCAAACTCTCGAGGTTCTTTATATAGATCTCGACTTTCCAAAAATTTTTGAAGTTTGTACTCAGTGTTTAAATTATTCAAAACATTTTTGTATTCTCTGACAATGTTTTCTATTTTGCTTTTATCACCCTCACACATTTCAACGTTAAAAATTATTTTTAACAGTGGGGATATAATCAAATTTTCAACGTCTTTCTGTATAGTTAATGCGTCTTTTCTATTAAAATGATTGTTGTTGTAAAGGCTTAAGACGAACTGAACTAGGCAATTTTCTATTATGCTTTTATCTGATGGGGTTTCTATCCTTTTTGCACTGCCACTAATAGTTGGTAAATGTTGTTCATTATTATTTAACGAAAAATGGTTGTTTTGCAATTCATTTTCAAATATATTCGTACTGGAAGTGTTACAAGCGTTTGGGTTTAAGTAATTATTCTTGTTAGGTGGTTCCACTATTTTGCTTAAATCCCTTAAATGGATGCCTAAATGTCTTTTGTACGAAGACAATCCATTAAATACTTGTTTGCATGATTCATCAAAGCATTTTAATTTGCTTCTTTTATCACAGCCATGGATAATTTTTAAATGACTGAATAATGTATTCAAACAAATAAATTCTTCAAGACAGATAAAACAATGCATTTTCCTCGTATAAACTGTAATAATGAATTTAACTTTTATGAATTTCTATAAATTTAATTAATAAATATATGTATGTATGTACACTGGATAACTAGTATTACGAAAAATTGTATGATCTAGACTGGACATCCAAAGTACAATATTTTACTTATCACTCAGAGAAGAAATAATTTTTTTTGTTTATAATATGAAGGATTATCTTTAATATTACGAGCATATGCTAGTTCAGTGCTTTTTAAAACTATGATAAAGTTAAGAAACTCATTCATCTTGACATCAGTTAAAAAAAAGCTTGAGAATTTAATAACTATTTTTAGAGCTAATACTTTTCAAGATAACTCTTAAGAATTTTCTAAATTTTTCAATTCAAATTTAATTCCAAAATGCTAAATGCCGGTAGTTAGGGGATGAAAAACAGGATTAAGATATGCAAGAAACATTGTAATATAGCTAATACTTTTCGAGAAAACGCTTAGTATGCTAAGCATTTCCTTTCTTAAAGAAAATAAGAATTATACTTTGCTTTTTTGGGTTTGCTTGCTCACCGAGATTAAGAATCTTGGATTCGGTAAATATTTTATAATGTATATGTATGTAGTTACCTTCTGCATTTTTGTTTGATTAACTTTTCGCTATTTACTTAATAATATGTATTAAAAATCTGACTGTAATACGTAATAAATACAACTTTTTAAGAACTTTTAAGAAAATTTGCTTTTTCAATGAAATTGTATGTACTATCACCAAAGTACATTTTTTTCAAAGAATTAGTTAATTCCAAAATGCTAAATGCCGGCAGTTAGGGGATGAAAAACAGGATTAAGATATGCAAGAAACATTGTAATATAGCTAATACTTTTCGAGAAAACGCTAAGTGTGTTTAAGTATTTTTTTGGTTTTTCAATGAAATTGTATGTACTATCACCAAAGTAGATTTTTTTCAAAAAATTAGTTAATTCCAAAATGCTAAATGCCGGCAGTTAGGGGATGAAAAACAGGATTAAGATATGCAAGAAACATTGTAATATAGCTAATACTTTTCGAGAAAACGCTAAGTGTGTTTAAGTATTTTTTTGGTTTTTCAATGAAATTGTATGTACTATCACCAAAGTAGATTTTTTTCAAAAAATTAGTTAATTCCAAAATGCTAAATGCCGGCAGTTAGGGGATGAAAAACAGGATTAAGATATGCAAGAAACATTGTAATATAGCTTATACTTTTCGAGAAAACGCTAAGTGTGTTTAAGTATTTTTTCGGTTTTTCAATGAAATTGTATGTACTATCACCAAAGTAGATTTTTTTCAAAAAATTAGTTAATTCCAAAATGCTAAATGCCGGCAGTTAGGGGATGAAAAACAGGATTAAGATATGCAAGAAACATTGTAATATAGCTAATACTTTTCGAGAAAACGCTTAGTATGCTAAGCATTTCCTTACTTAAAGAAAATAAGAATTATACTCTGCTTTTTTGGGTTTGCTTGCTCACCGAGATTAAGGATTCGGTAAATATTTTATAATGTATATGTATGTAGTTACCTTTTGCATTTTTGTTTGATTAACTTTTCGCTATTTACTTAATAATATGTACTAAAAATCTGACTGTAATACGTAATAAATACAACTTTTTAAGAACTTTTAAGAAAATTTGCTTTGAAAGTGATAATTCTCAATCGAGAGTTGATTCATTTTTAATTTTTCCCGAAATTAGAAATGGTCTTTGCAGTTATCCATTGAATAATCAAATAATACCAGGGTATTCCTATTCTTACTGCTAGACTTGGTTTTGAAAATAGAAAATTATAAATGCACCAAATGCGATCCGCAGCTTTTATTAGAAAATGCCTCCAACGTGGTCAATGTCAACCCCATCCAAAAAAATTGTAAAAGTTGACGTAGACATGCCAGCTTTTGCCAGCGCCCTTGATACCCTCAAAATATGTAATATTGGAATTACGCAATTTACGTTTCTGGATATTACTGAGACTCTGAGATCTCATTAATTCCACACCCGTTCTTGTAAAAAAGAAAATCAGAATCACATTTTTTTTGGTTTGCTTGCTCAGCGAAATTAAGAAACTTGGGTTGGTTAAATATTTTATAATGTATATGGATGTAGTTACCTTTTGTTTTTTTGTTTGATTAACTTTTCACTATTTACTTAATAATATGTATTAAAAATCTGACTGTTATATGTAATAAAAACAACTTTTTAAGAACTTATAAGAAAATTTTCTTTTAACGCGTTGCAGTTGGTTGACGGTTGACGATGAAAAATGAATGAGAAGGAGAACCACGTGGCATGTGCGCCGCCTTACGGAGTTATGAGTTTTGATAAATGAGTTTGTTCAGTGAAATATTCTTTGGTTTGCAAATAAAAAACATGTTCAGTTGCTTGTGCAACTGGAACTGCGTTTCTTTTCTTTAAAAAAATGCAAATAAGTCCTTTTTAAGACAAATCGGATATATACTAATCGCAGTAATAAAATAATTATTTTGCTCCGAGATTAAAATTATGTTAATGATTATAATAAATTAATAGTATAAAGACACTTACCTTGAAATTATCCCAAATATTTGTTATTAATATTTTAAATATAGAAAGGAAGGTATTTCTTTTTAATATTTGCCGTATTATAATGTTATTTATTAAAGACTTTACGTTTTTTTTTTTAAATCACTTTTTGGACTGCTCAACACGAAAATTACAAACCAACTAAATAAGTTACGAAAATACTTACACAAATCACAACATAACGGCATCCGAATAATATTTCACGTTAGAACTAGGCTAATATTTCAATAATAACACAAAATTACCCTAAAACTAGGTTAATTACAAATAGTTAATAGAAACTTGGAGGAAAAATCACGTTAAGCACTAGGTAAAATTAGGTAAGACTTAGGTAAATGTTCACAAGTGGATACAATTGGCGCAAAAATTGTGTTAGTGCTTACATAAAATCACTTTATACCTAAGGTAACGTTGCATTGCTTACGGCAATTGGAGGAAAACCATATGTTTGCGTTCTTTTTTCAAGATGTAAAATTTTTTTAGAATAAATTACGTTGTTTTATTCATGAAACGAGAATAACTTTCGATTTATCAAAAGATTATATTTCGCCAGACGTTTACACAATAAAATGAGATATTACTTTTCTTAGTTAAAAGGGTTTATTATTTCATTTTCCGCACCAAATTCATGAGATAAATTTATCTACTCTGCAGAAAAGAACTCAAATATAAATTTTTAAAATTTGTTGCTGCGAAAATAAAACTATCCAGTTTTTCAGGTCTATCCAAATATTCCACTAATGCATAAATATCCCTTAGGGACCAGTTATAACTATCATTGAAATGCATCATTAAATTTTTAATTCGCATTTTTAAGACGAATAAGGCTAGGAACGCACTTGCGATTTCAATCGCGCGGTTTTTTAATCGCAAAAACAGAACACATGAGTTTAAATGAGAATGAACGCAGAAATCGTCACGATTGTCGTAAGTTAAAATAAAACAAATACACTTAAATGGATATGCTCACACTTGCGATTTAAATTACTACGACTTAAAAATCGTAGTAGCAAGAATAAATTGTTATGCACGCACTTGCGATTTTTAATCCACGATTTTTTAGCCGCAAGGAATAAGAGACATGGCGTTAAATGTAAATGCACGCACATGCGACTTAAAAATCGTATTGATTATAAAAATGAAACAAGCTCCATTTTTCAAGCAATTTTTTTGTCGCTACTTATTTGTAGCAAATGCGCGACTTTTTAATCGCCTCGACGAAAAATCGCAAGTGCGGTCCTAGCCTAAACAAACTGTAATGGCTTAATTGGTACCAAAATGAAGGCAATGAATATTAATATTTTTTTGACTCTATAAAATACAAAATTCTGATTTAAACTTTCTTGTTAATCCAATATTATTATTTCACTGATGGAAAGCAATTTCAATGAACAGCTGATTTTCGTTTTTTTTTTAATATGGAACACAATAATTTCACTGAATGTGTTCAATTCTCTTTTAATTCTCAAATGTCAATTTTCCTTTCAATGATCAACTCTAAACTCAAATGCATAGAATTGGTTGTAATCAGCCACTGACAGCATCTTTTACTGAAACCCATTTTTCAATGATTGGTATAACTGGCTTGTCAAAAGAATAAAGTCAGCATTCCACTAATTTGTCTCAGAGATACATTTTAAGAATGCTATAACTGGGGCCTTAAGCAATATTTCTATATTTTTTGATTATATAAGTAAAAAATGTGGGTAAAAATTTCACAACGCGTATTTTAATTTATTCTTTCATTCAAACATTCTGTGTTAATGTTAGTTTGTCTAATAAATTAATTGATTGATACACTCGTTTTTCATACGAATTAAAAGAAATGTAATGAACTTTTCTTTCAAGAGCCCAACTACCCAAGCGTAAATGATTTTCCGTGCTAACTTTTTGCCGTCTTTAAATTTTTGTGAATAAATATGATATGCTCAACTTTTTACCCATTTTCTTTTGAATAAAAATTTACTTTTCAATCTTACGGAAACACAAAATATGATGTGTACACATATTTTTGTGTATACAGATAAAAATCACGCTTGCGAAATTGAATCCCACTAATGTTCTAATGTTTATTCAAGTGATCAAAGGTTTTCGATAGCTAAAATGAGAGATTAAAATAAGAATCTAATGTTAAAATGTCCTCTGATGCTTTTCTATAAACTTAAATGATTGTTGACAACAATTTAAATGAAATACTACATTTGTTTGTTTTCAAATTGAAAACAAAATTTTGATTTTTCTATTCAAAAATATTGTCTACGCCCATGTTCTAAGTAAATTTTGTCTCTCTGAACAAATTATTGCGGCGCCTTTGTCAAATCTAAGATTTTTGGCGGCAACGTTGCCTTAGTACTAAGGTAAAATCACCTTATACCTGAGGTAAAATTGTACAGGTATTGAATATTGGCGGGAAAACCATGTTAGGCCCTAGGTAAAATTAGCTTAAACTTAGGTAAAAGTTCACTAGTGGATATAAATGGCGGGAAATTGATGCTAGTGCTAACTTAAAATCAGCTTAAACCTAAGGTAATATTGCATAGTTTTAAAAATTGGAGGGAATTCATAGATGTGCGTTCCATTTTTGAGAAATAAACTTAAATATCGTTCTTTTATTCAAGCGCATTCTTGCAACGAGACTAACTTTCGCTTTGCGAAAGGACATAACTTCGTAAAAACATTTGATTAATTGTGGGAATAAATATTTTCGATGTTGTTTGTCTTACGGTTTTTATTTATTTCCTATTTGATGTCCATTTTTTCTTTTATTGATCATTTGTTTTTTGAAATGCCATAATCAAATTAGAAATCACTTTTCTAAGTTTATCGGCTTTATCATTCCATGTTCCGCACCAAATTCGTAAAATAAAATTATAAAGCCTGCATAGAAAAAAATTCCATATTAATTTTGAAAGCTTGTTGCTGTGAAAATAAAATTATCTAGTCTACTATCTAGGTCAATCCAATGCATTATTACACATAACACATTTTTGAGTATATCTACGAGTACATACGAGTATATAATAATGTGTTCAATAACTTCACAATGTATATTTAAAGTTATTCTCTCATTCTATCATTCTGTGTTGATTTAAGATTTGATATATCGGAAAACGAAAACTATTTTTGCTAAAACCAGAAGCATGGTTCGCGTTCTCAAAATTGTTTTACAACTAGTGCACGATTATTTCGATTTTGATCATTTGAAATTTTCGTCATTCGACTTGTCAGTCATGATTGATTTATAATGAAATAATTTGGTGTTCGGTGGTAATGACAAGAAAAAGATTGTGTGTACTGACGTACGCGCGGTTGAAGTAAAACTTCTTTTTCCTCAAGCAAAGCTTCTGTAAGATTATAACCTACGAACAAACATTTTGTATTCTAAAAACATGTCGCTGTCTTTGACGGATAACGTGACGTTTTGACATGTCACTGACAGCTGCATAGAAATTTTTTTACCCCCAATGCAGGAAAAGAAGTTTTACTTCAAAAAAACATCAAAAAGATATGTTTGTTTGTTTTTTTTTTTTTAAAGCATAGTGGTTTCTGCTTGTTAAATTGATCGACCACATAATTCACAAACATTTTATATTTTTAAAACATGTCGCTGTCTTTGACTGATAACGTGACGGTTTGACTTGTCACTGACAGCTGCATAGAGAATTTTTTACCACCAACGCCGGAAAAGAAGTTTTACCTCAAAAAATTGAATGTGCGCGCCTAGCCTTAAATGAAATCGAGAAGAAAAGTACAAAACTCCCATGCCACTTGACAAGCAAGTTGCCTCGCTTTGTTTGTATTACCCTAGGGCTGCACGTACAAGTATTGGCAAGCATGTTGTAATCTTGTAATGTACACAAGCATTTCTTATTAACCCGTACAAACCCGAGCAACTAAGTAGTCACCTGGCATTAATTCAGTATCCAGGCAACTTGGAAAGCAAGTACACTGACAGCGGCACTCTTGTAAAATTAATTATTAAAGTATTTGATTGATTAGTCGGGTGACGTTCAAATTTATAAATACCAAAACAAATGTCGGTGGCGTGTGCGATTAAGCGAATAAATATTATTAAAAAGTATAATTTCAAAACTTTCAGGCAACCTGATGGTCATATGGCATGCCGTCTATGACAGCAAGAATACAAATGGTAGTGGATACACCCAACTTTTTGGCCAGTACTTTGTATGCGAGGGTTAGGTGTTGGTAAAATTTATTTGGATTGCAATATGCTTGTCAATAATTATTCGGTTGCATAGCCATTGCGCGTCTGAACCTATAGTTTTATGTTTATCTTTGAATGCAGCCATTTGAAATATGTAAATTCTAAATCGTATTCAACTTCATGTTTTACTTTGCACATGCTAAAAACATGTCGCTGTCTTTGACGGATGGCGTGACGGTTTGACATGTCACTGACAGCTGCATAGAAAATTTTTTACCCCAACGCCGGAAAAGAAGTTTTACTTCAAAAATATGAAAGTTCGAACGCTTGCATGTCGAGACTGCAGCAAAAATGTTAATATAGATACTGTATATCTTCGTCTAATTAAATTTCATAGGCTGTGAAAGTCTATTAGCCATGTTTAAATTACAAGTGAGAAGTGATTTTTGTAATCATGCTTGATAAATTGTGAATGCTAATGGTTTTCATTCACCAAACAGTCATCACGCCGTGTTTATCAACCAAATTTGAGAATGTTAATCCACTTAGTTTTCGCATTCATACATAAAAAAAAGAAAACAAACAAACAGTAATTAATTTTTCTTTCCAGGAACCAAAAAAAAAAAAACAACCAAAAGCATTTAATTTTTCTGACTTGACAGCACTTATTCAAAATTATTGAGATAAACTCGAAAAAAGCTATTGTATGTTCAATGATGCTTTTTAATTAACTAAAATCAATAATCATATTAGCTTATTTACCTAATGAAATGTGTTGTATCTATTGTAAAACTGTCTACGCCCATGTCTTTGGGTAAAGTTGGCCTCTCTGATAGAATTATTGCAGAGCCCTTGTCAGATCCAAGAAAATATTGCATACACATTATTATCCTATTTCAAATTACCTAGGAGGTACATGTTGCCTTAGTTCTAGGTAAAATTTATACTCGTTAAATAACATTAGGTCAACAAAATTGTACCTTAGTTATATAAGGCAAAACAGCAATATTGTCTTAGTTATCTAAGGCAAATTATTCTATTTCAAACTACCTAGGAGGTACATGTTGCCTTAGTTCTAGGTAAAATTTATGCTCGTCCAATAACATTAAGTCAACAAAATTGTGCCTTAGTTATATAAGGCAAAACAGGAATGTTGCCTTAGTTATCTAAGGCAAATTATTCTATTTCAAATTACCTAGGAGGTACATGTTGCCTTAGTTCTAGGTAAAATTTATGATCGTCCAATAACATTAAGTCAACAAAATTGTGCCTTAGTTATATAAGGCAAAACAGGAATGTTGCCTTAGTTATCTAAGGCAAATGATCTTATTTCAAATTACCTAGGAGGTACATGTTGCCTTAGTTCTAGGTAAAATTTATGCTCGTCCAATAACATTAGGTCAAAAAATTTTACCTTAGTTATATAAGGCAAAACAGGAATGTTGCCTTAGTTATCTAAGGCAAATTATTCTATTTCAAATTACCTAGGAGGTACATGTTGCCTTAGTTCTAGGTAAAATTTATGCTCGTCCAATAACATTAGGTCAAAAAAATTGTACCTTAGTTATATAAGGCAAAACAGCAATGTTGCCTTAGTTATCTAAGGCAAATTATTCTATTTCAAATTACCTAGGAGGTACATGTTGCCTTAGTTCTAGGTAAAATTTATGCTCGTCCAATAACATTAGGTCAAAAAAATTGTACCTTAGTTATATAAGGCAAAACAGCAATGTTGCCTTAGTTATCTAAGGCAAATTATTCTATTTCAAATTACCTAGGAGGTACATGTTGCCTTAGTTCTAGGTAAAATTTATGCTCGTCCAATAACATTAGGTCAAAAAAATTGTACCTTAGTTATATAAGGCAAAACAGCAATGTTGCCTTAGTTATCTAAGGCAAATGATCCTATTTCAAATTACCTAGGAGGTACATGTTGCCTTAGTTCTAGGTAAAATCATGCTTGTCCAATAATTTTCGTTCAAAAAAAATCTTACCTAAGTTATATAAGGCAAATTAGCCTATTTTACATTGCCTAGAACGTAATATTTTGCCTTAGAACTTAGCAGAGTTATGTACGAAAAATAACATCCATATAAAAAAATTTGCCTTAGTTTTTTAAGGCAAATTAGCTTATTTCAAGTTACTTAGGACGTACATAACTTGCCTTAAAACTAAGCAGAGTTATGTACGAAAAATAACATCCATACAAAAAACTTTACCTAAGGCGTTTAAGGCAATTTTACACAGATTTTTTCTCTGGGTGTAGCTATACGACGCTGCATAAAGTTGCTCTTCAGGCAATCGCGGCAGGAATGTCTTAAAAATTAGCTCTTCCATTAAATATAATATGATTCGATCAACTCCTCAGTTTAAGGTTGAGTGACAAACTTCATAAGATACGCCCTAGTCCAGAAACGGTGTTATCATCAGAAGACTAAGAAATTCTTGTAAAATGATTAAAAGAATGTGCATTTAAAGGATTTCCTCAACGCAAGTTGGAACTTTTATAATCTGTGTCCAACAACTTTTGAGTACAAATGAAAGGCCCATGACTGAGTTGTTTAACCTATGACAAAAGTCACATTTCTTTTTATTTTCAATTTTTGAACGATTTGTCCATAAATTTTGAGTGAATGTCAAATACTTTATAATTTTCATAAGAAATAAAATGTTAAATTTTCCATATTTATATTTACCATTTTTATTATTATAATATGTTTAAGAAAATAAAGAATCTACAAGCATTAATATATAGGCTGTCTATTAGCACTTGCATCGAAGAAGCCGAAAATCTTTCAATACTCAATACATTATGTATTTCAATGAAGATCTTTGTTGGAATGATCACATTCTGGAGACTGCCAAAAACGCTGCTAAGTGCTTAGGATTTCTACATGGGTGCACAAAATTGTTCACCCCTTTGATCTGGCTACATTTTATCAGGAGCTTATGCGTCAAAAACTCGCTTTTTTAACAGGTAATGCTCACTCGACGTAACTTGTTACATTCCTACCCTTAATCAGTTCAACCGTGATAAGTGCTCATCAGTTCACCCTTGCCCATTATTTTGAATGTATCGTCAATTACAGAGATCCGTTTTTAAGTCGAACTACACGATTATGAAATAATTTACCCGGCATGGTTTTCCCTTGCTATCTGAATTTGCAAACACACAAGACCAGTGTTCATTGACACCTCCTTTTTCTCCCCCTTATTTCCACATCGCTAGTGCTATATTTATGTTGAACATTATAAGGATATCATGATAAACCCTTGGAGCGCATGTGAGTATAAACAAAAGTGTACTAATCTTTTCACATCGAATCATTATTTCGGAATTTGGCAAGACTACAAAATCTACTTATCTTATCTCTTGCCTAGTCAAGTTTAAAAAGTTAGCAAATATCAACAAAATTTAAGGTGAATACCCACAGCTTAAGCCATTCATCATAGAGTGAATTTGTATTGATGAAATATATAAAGTTTAAATGGAGCTTAATATAATTTGAAATTTTTACCAAAACACACGTCTAATACTTTTCATAAGAACACTTCGCAGATTACAAAAAATTAAACATGGGAGTCTTGAATCTTAACCAAGTATTTTTATGAGAAGCTTTAAATTTATTAAATAAAAATCTTGAAAGTCCTTGATCTATCATATTTAACACACCTTCATAATTTAATTTTCTTCCTCTACGAAAGAAGAAGTGACTGAAAATTATTTTATACAGGTACGAGTACCTATAGGATGCATAGTATGCATTATATTATATAACATAATAATTGTATGTGTGTACATAACTATAGATAATTAATGTATAAGCTTATTTTTGTAATAACGATACCAAGTACGTAGGTAGGTGCACAAAAAATGCACAAAGAAAATTCTGAATAAACACTATTGTATTAAAAAACTACAATATTCGTCCTTGTCCCAGTTTTTTCACACCTACATTGCATTAAGTACACTTCGTCCCTATAAACTTACCTACACACACTCGTGTTAATTTTTAATATTAAGCCCTGTTCGTTTTAAAAGCTCACACCAAGACTTTTCTACGTTCCGTGCGTTATAACTATATTTTCTAAATAAATTTGTTTTCTGCTTAAATCTACCTTCGTACGAAAATCCTTTTTATATTTTTTGTGGTTACTCCGACATTTTTATCCGCGGGAATCATGGAAATGCAACTCATCACGGTTAAAAACCAGTGAGTGAGTCGGGTGTGATGGCGCAGGAAGGGAATGGGGGTGCGCATAGAAGGTGTGGTGCTGATATAATTCAAAAACAATGTATAATGGTCCTTTTTGGGGTGGTTAAGGCAAAACTAGGATGGAAGAAAAGTTATGACTTTAATGAAATTTCAGAATATGAATTGTAATGTGTTTGCAGCTGAAAGGTGGGTGTGTTCGGAAATAGCAAGTGGCTTTCGCAAATGGCTCAGCGAGATAATGGATTTTTAGCATGGTGATGGATATAAAACTTTAGGATTTGGGTTTCGAAAGTGCGGACTGGAAGTTGAGAATAACAACTACCTGGGGGTGTTTTGATCCGGACCTGGTAATCCCTTTTTTCAATAAGAAATTAATTTAGTTTCTATTTAATACTAGGCTTTTAAAGGGCTTCTTGCTAAATTTGAAAGTCTAGTTAAGTACTGCGTTTAGTTTAGTAATGTCACTATAAGCGCTTCTCTTCTCTAAAAACACTCCAACAGCTTTACTTAAGCCATCGGTACTGATGTTTTGAACAATTATGCAAACCAGCCATATCGAATGTGGTGGATATTAAAATTATAATTCCCCATTCAGAAGTAGAATCAGAAGATAAGCTATGTATGTAACTGTTATGAACTTATTACGCTAGGTATTATAATATAAAGTTAATAATACTTTTCTTCAATTTTTTGGGTGAAAAAATCAGGAAATTCATTTAAGAAAAAATACCAACATTTAAACGCTAGTATATGTATCAAAAGGGTTTTTTCCAATAGGAATCTCCAAATTTGTACAGGTGATCGCGGCTATACCGATGAAGCTAGATCTGTCAAATTGACTGTCTTATATATTAAGTCTGTTTTTCCAAATCGACATGAAGAGTTATAGTATTCAACAACATGTGTAAATGAATAAATCATTTTATAAAAGTTAGTCTTCTGTTCAAGCAACATTTCGCGGATAACAGTTAAAAATGAATAAATCTTATTTTGAATAAAAAAATAATCTTTATTGAATCGAATCTATCTTAAGACTAAAGTAACAATGTGTTTTAATAAAGCATTAAACCTAGCAATGTATATGAAATATGTAACGCTTGCAAAAATTACATTCTATGGAAAAATTGATTTGTGTTGCAGAGTTGCATAAATGAAATAAAATAATTCTGTGAAATGATATTTGGAACAGTTCTGTGAAATGATATTTGGAAAGAAAAATATGTTAACTGATTCCGTGGAAAAAATGCAAAGTAGGTATATCTGTAAGTATAACGGAAATGAGGTTCGGTGCAAAGTGCGACGAACCTTTTAAATTATGTTTTTATTGGCGGCACGTGTAACACCCCCACCGTTAGATTGAGGCTCCGGCGAAATTTCTACAATGGATTTACTTTGCATTTTTTTCATAAGAATTGTTATTACAATAAATGCAAATAGTATTACAAAAATGTTTGTACTTAATGATGAAACATTGAAAGTTCTATTATTTTTTGAAATGTTTTTTATTATTTCTCTATTTTCAATGTGCTTAAGGTATAATTCATCGAGATTCAAATATGGTATAGTTTTATTGTCACTTATTTTAGTAATGAAATTTGGCAATACAAATTTATCATGAATAGTTTTTACAAAGTTTTGATATGTTTTATTTTGTATGCTTAACTTACAATTTTTAAATTTAATTAAGTAGTTTCCTTTTAATCTTATATCTTGCTTATTACAATTCTGTATAATGTGACTTTCTTTAATATTTCTTAACAAAATAATGCCTGTTGTTATTTCTTTTATTTCTGTTATGTTTGATTTGATTTTATTACAAATTGCTTCTTTAGATTGCAATATTTGTTGAATACAATGTTCATCAGATATTTCAACGAGATTTCTTTTGATATTTTCTTTAACAGGAAATTCAAAGATATTGTTATCTTCATCCATCAGGACGTCCTTAATTTTAAACATCACCGTCATGTTCTCTTTATCTGAAAGTGGTTCTATACGTATTTGTGAAAATCTATGATCAGATATTTGTGGTAATAGTAATACAATAATGATCTGGTCTTTGTAGGTTGTAACTGTTAATTTAATTTCGGCTAAGTTTTCTAAATCTGGAACTAAAGCTAATTCTTCTTGACTCAGAATATTTCTCGTTAAGATTCCTAATTTACTGGAAAATAAGATTTGTTCTATATCATCGATGTGATTTCTGAGGAGTAAAATATCATAGTTTATTTGATATAAATATTGCATGACTTCTAGTTCGGTTTCAATTGTTTGTACTTTTCCTATAAGTTCTTGATTATATGTGTTCAAATATGTTTCAATGGATTGTTGTTGTTTCTTAATGTGGTTGGTAATGTTAGCAATTTGATCTGTTATTAAGTTATTTATGACAACCTGTTTATTATTTTCATTTATAAGTTTTTTACTTTCCGAACTCAATTGTTCAAGTTTCTCTTTAATTTGGATTTCATCTTCTTGATCCATGGTGCCAGCTATGTATTTTAATCCTGTACCTAAAATGTTCATGAGTGCTCTCTTGGTTTTGTAATGGGGTTTTAAGTTTTCAATCTTTGCTTCTAATAGTAGAAGATTTTGATTGATAGTTGTAAACATGGGTCCTAACAATTCTGTCTTGTCTTCTAATTTTAAAATGTTACTATGAATATGTTGTTTAGTAATCTCAAATTCTGTTACATTAATTATATGAAGTACTTTAATATAATTTTTAAATATTTTTGCCTGTCCTAAGTTTATAGTAACATATCCGTTATTACTATTAAGGTCAGCAAGTTGAATGTCCTGAGTTTTAGCTATCGTCAGTAATGTAAGTAATACGAGTAACGTATTCCACGGTAGTGTCATCTTTATATCCTGTAAATAAATTATGCGTTATATTTCGTTCATAACTGTTGGTAAGTCTATGTTTGGTATTTTTTTCTTGATTTAATATGAGTTCTATAATATTTGTTTTGATTCTGCGAATCAATAACATGGTCTTCGTCTATTTTGTGTGTATTTAGTTTTCGATATTTTGAGTGGTTTTTCCCTCCTCTAACTTCCTTAATAAAATTCTTTCCACTTTCCAGGATGTCGTCCTTTCGGTTTTCGTTTAGTTTATCTATGACTCTCTGTTTTTTCTTAGAAATAATGTCATGGATGTCTTTATATTCGTCTTGGTGTATTTTACCATTAACAAAATCGATGGGTTTTCGATTGGTTGTGGAATGAATCGTGTTATTGTAATACGTTATAATCTTTAAAAGTTTTTCTTCGACTGTATCGTCTTTAGTTGTTTCGTCAGAGTTTGATGTGTGATTACTATTAGATGTGTAATGGATTTCTACGTTACAATTTTCTAGGTATTCTTTCATTGGAATTGCTTTAAAACCTAGTTCGTTATCTACTATAATTGTCCTTACATTTCCAAATTGACTAAAATAGTAAGAGAGGGCTCTCTTAAATTCAATCCAAGTTCTACTGGAAATTTTACTTGCCCAAGCATGTTTTGTGAATTTATCTATTATAGTTAAAAATAATGACTTTTCTAAGCTGTAAAACACGTCTACATGTATAACTTCGTGGGGTTTTAAGGGAGTTTCTGTAATTTTATATAACGGTTTGGGAGGGTTCCTAACGTATTTTTCAATATTACATACATCGCAATTGTTTATATACTGCGTTATTCGTTTTAGTAGTTTTGGGTTGAAATAATTTAGTTTTACTTCTTTGTATATTTCTGTTATACCTCTATGGTTGTTTCTTAAATGTTCTTTCTCTATTATATCTACTAGTTTGGTTTCATCTGTTACATCTTCTAACAGTTTGAAGCACCGAATAATTCTAAATTTAATATTGTTTGAAAAATGTTCTTGAAAAACTTTTTCAATGATTTTATAAAATTGATCATCCTCAATGAGTATTGCATTCAAAGCATCAAGCTTAAAATGATTTTTTAGCAATACTATGGCTGACTGTTCGTCTAGGCTTTTTGTATGTACTGTACATCTATTCCTATCGAATACTTTTAAATGTTTCATTCGAGTAGCTCCTGATTTAGATTTTCTGATTATGAATTGGTTTTTGAAAATGTTAATACATGATTCACTTATGGGAATGCAATTGTTATCAATTAAATTTACTTCCGTTTGGGGAATACGTGAAAGGGCATCGGCATTACTATTGGTGGTGCCTTTTTTATATTTGATTTCATAGTCAAATTCGGATAACTTCAATCTCCAACGGATAAGCTTCGAATTCGGTTCCTTTATTGAAAATAACCAAGTTAGAGGTTTATGGTCTGTTTCGATAATGAACTTTCTGCCAAATAAATAAGGCCTATAATACTTGGTTGCCCACACAATGGCAAGGAGTTCTTTTTCAATTGTGCTGTAATTAATTTCATGTTCATTTAGGGTTCGACTTGCAAATGAAATCGGATGGTTTTCTTGTGATAGAACTGCGCCTATCGCAAAATTGCTTGCGTCCGTAGTCAAGGTAAAAGTTTTCGAAAAATTTGGGTAAACTAAAATTGGGTCGTTTACTATGAGAGTTTTAAGTGTCTCGAATGATTTGTTATATTCAGGATCGGAAATATTTATTTTTGCATCTTTTTTAAGATATAGTGTCATCGGTTTTGCGATTTTTGAGTAGTCTCTGATAAATTTTCTGTAATAACCGGTTAAACCTAAAAATTGTCTAATTTCTTTTATAGTTTTTGGAATGGGGTAATTTTGTACACATAGTATTTTTTTTGGGTCTGGTTTTATACCATCGGGTGTGACAACATGACCAAGAAATTCGGTTTCTTTCTTGAGAAATTCCGATTTGTCAAGTTGTATTTTTAAGTTGGCTTCCCTTAATCGTTTAAAAATCTTTGTCAGAGATACGATGTGTTCCTGAAGCGAGGTCGAGAAGAAGATTATGTCGTCGACATAAACGAGACAGATTTTATTAATATAATCTCCTAAAACATTGTTCATGAGCCTCTGAAATGTGGCTGGTGCTGTTTTTAGTCCGAATGGCATTCTGAGAAACTCGTAATGTCCATTCTCAATACTAAAAGCGGTTTTATGAACGTCAGCTTCGTGAATTTCAATCTGATGAAATCCCTTTGCAAGATCGAGTGTGGTAAAATATTGGCATCTGCCAAGCTTGTCTAATATATCGTCGATGTTCGGGATTGGGTATTTGTCATCAACTGTCACTTGATTGAGCTTTCTGTAGTCAATCACTAACCTCCATTTCGGTTTCCCACTGGCGTCAGCCTTCTTAGGGACGATCCATATAGGAGCCGAGTAAGGTGAGTTGCTGTGACGAATGATATTATTATCTAACATTTCGTTAATCTGTCTTTTAACCTCTTCCTTGTGTATAAAAGGATATCTATAATTCTTACTCTGTATGGGAACATTGTCTGTTGTTCTTATTGTATGTTTTATTTCACTTGTAAATGAAAGTTTTGTGTTTTCTTCGAAAAAAATATCATGGTATTGTTTTATTAATTTTATTAACTCTCTTTCTTTTTCACTGTTTAAATGATTAATTCTTATTTGTTCTAATAATGATATACCTTCTGTTTGTTCTTCTATTATGTTGAAATTATTGAAGTCTACGCTTTCAATGTCCACTTTATCTTCAAAGGGGATCAAATCTGTGTTGCTTCCAACTTTTTCTGCCTTTGCAAACATGACATAATTGTCTATGTTGTAAATTCCTTCCTCTACTCTTAATCCGTTTCCTAATATTGTTTCCTTTATATATCCTATTCCTTGTTTTTGTTGTACAGGTATATCTACATCAATTAATTTAATTTCCGCATCACTATTTCTGTTAAAATGGAGTGTTATTATTTTATCTCCGGTTTTCAACAAATTATTTTCATAATCTATGTGTGCTTTCAAAGGAGACAGAATGTTGTTTCCTATCAAACCGTCGAACTCGTTGTGAAACTGACAAATAAAGAATTCTATTCTTTCGTTACTATCACCTAATTCACTAAATAAAGGGATCTGTACCTTTTCTTTTATTGTGACATTATGACTAAGTGTTTTTAGGCTTATGGGTTCGGGTAGAGTAGTATGCCACTTAGGATGACATATATTTGGATTAATAATTGAGTGGGTTGCGCCCGTGTCAACTATAAATTTCAAAGGTCTTCCCTTTGATGCTACTGTTATATAAGGTAACTTGCATCCGAGGCTACTAAGTGAAAATTTTCAGCTTCTGTCAAATAACTTTGAGAGTAGTTGTTTGAAAAATTGTTACTATTTCTATTATATTTATTATTGCCGTTACTTCTATTTCTTTTTTGTGTTAATCCTATTTCCATAGGTTCATAATTATTGTTATTTCTAAAAGGATTTTGATTATTGTTGTGGTTCTTATTATTAGCATGGTTATTGTAATTGTTAATGTTGTTATTATTTGTACCCGTTGATCTGTAGTGATCGAATGGAGGTTTGACATACTGATTGTTATTAGGTGGTCTAGATTGCCACGACGTATTAGGATGATAAGATCCATAATGATTGTTAGGTGGTCTTGATTGCGATGGTGTTCTAGTATTATTTGATCGATATTGATCGAATGAAGTTCTACCATTTGAATTGTCAGATTGCTTAGATTGCCGAAATGTATTGGAATTCAACGGTCCGTTATTGTTATGTGATTGTAAGCGTGTATGTGTAGCTTTGTTGAACGGGTTATAGTGTGCGTATCCACACAAGGCCGTCTTAAACTAGGCTGGGGCCCTTGGGCACACAAGAATTTGGGGCCCTTTTGGAAAGTAAAAAAAGTAAATTATAATAACATTTTTTACTAATAAGTATGAATATTCTTGTAGCAATTTCTACGTTTGGAAAAGTTTCTTTCAATTTATCTGATTTTATTAGGTTATGTAAGGTTGAGATATTTAAATCCACTGATTGCTTTGCTATGTTTTTTAAATATTGGCTTAAATGAAAACATTCTGTTTCGAGCTCATCTGCATTAATGTCTTCATGATAAAATTCTGCAAATTCTTTGCATTTTTTGGTCAACTCATCAGATTCGATTGTTGTTAATTGACAAAGAAAACTAAATCGACTATCAATTTCTTGGTATGCTGCCGAACGTTTTTTTAAATGCGTATTTAATGTGTCAATTATGGGAATGAAAGTATCTACACGAAACTTTTCCTTGCCTCTCAACTGTGCAGTCTCCGATGATCCTTCAAAAAAAAAGTGATGCGTGTGCTGCGAAATTTTTTTCTTTCAAATGTATCTTTGTAGTCAGCATATGGATCAAAATTATTGCGTGCGGTATTGACATAACTGATTAGAGATTCGTAGAGTTTCGTTACAACGTCCATGGCCATAGTGCTATTCTGTAAACTTAGACTTGTTTTATTCATAACTCCCAAAAGATCATTCCATATTTCCGTTAGAAGAGCAGTCTCGAATTTTCCCATTTTTTTTGCTAGGCTTTGGGCTTCCTTTCTAGTGTCTCCTGGTTGATTGATGTCACTCACAATGCTTCAGAAATATTTAAATTCCCATTTTGCAAAGCATTAATAGCATTAGCGCGTGCACACCACCTAGTTTCCGAAAGAGATTTCAGGGCTCTATTTTTGCACCTAAATGATCTGTCAAAATTTTCCATCGTTTTGTCGAATCCGAGAAAAAACTGAACAATTTTTGTACAAGTTAAAAAAATGTTACTGCTTCAGTAACACACTCAACAGCCTGAACACCCACTAAATTTAGTGAATGTGCTGCACATGAAATGTAAATCGCAAATTCGCAAACTTCTTTTATTCTTGACTGAACACCAGAGTACTTTCCAGACATATTTGATGCATTGTTGTAGCTCTGTCCGCGACAGTCTTTTATAGAAATATGAAGGCTTTCAAAAAAATTTAAAATGGTATCTGCTATATGTTGCGCATTATGTTAATCCATAGGCAAAAATTGCAAAAAGCTCTCAATAGGCTGTCCGTCTTTTACTTATCTAACTATGAAAGTCAGTTGGTCAACGTGGGACAGATCGGGCGTAGAATCGACGCTAATAGAGTAGTACTTTGCTGATTTAAGTTCTTTGACAATGGTTATCAAAACTTACTGTCCCATTAAATTAATAAATTCATTACAAATATTTGCCGATAAATATGATGTACTTCCTTTTCCACGATTTCAGTAGTTTTGTATCCGATCAGCATGAATGAATGAATGAATAATTGGGGTATAAAAAGCACTGCGACCTAAAGATCTATTGTGTCCCCCATCAAGAACTGGATGAGGTTGGCTCATTATTACAGTTCTTCCTCCAAATCTGCCCCCCTGAGGAATCGAAGTATTTGGAGTATTTTAAGGGATGATAATTCACTCTCTTTTATGTGGTGCTTGCCCAGATACCTGTGCCTTTGATGCACGAGTGCATCACATTTCCCCAGTATGTGGTCAGGTGTCTCTTCGTGAGTGTTGCAAAATCTGCAAGTCGCGCTGTTCACCAGTCCAAGGATGTTGAGGTGTCTTCTCAACCTACAGTGGCCTGTGAGAATTCCTGTAATTTTCCTTAGGTTGTTCCTACTTAAGCTAATGCAGGTTAGGAAACGCTCTCGGTTGTAGTCCCCGAGTAGGAGTTTTGCCTGTCTTAGCTTAGGGAGTTCTTTCCAGATCTTTGATCTTTTTGTCTCCTCTTCTGTTTTGATTTTGTTTTTGATCACGTTTTCTCCTATTCCGCAGTAGGGCTCTGGCCCTGTAAGGGGTGTCGATGCACCTATTTTTGCTAAGGAGTCTGCCACTTCGTTGCCCTGGACACCAACGTGGCCTGGTACCCAATGAAGCGTGACAGTGTTATTCACGCTTCATTGGGTACCAGGCCACGTTGGTGTCCAGGGCAACGAAGTGGCAGACTCCTTAGCAAAAATAGGTGCATCGACACCCCTTACAGGGCCAGAGCCCTACTGCGGAATAGGAGAAAACGTGATCAAAAACAAAATCAAAACAGAAGAGGAGACAAAAAGATCAAAGATCTGGAAAGAACTCCCTAAGCTAAGACAGGCAAAACTCCTACTCGGGGACTACAACCGAGAGCGTTTCCTAACCTGCATTAGCTTAAATAGGAACAACCTGCGATCAGCAAGAAAAGGATCAAATTCATTAATCAGTTCTAAGCATCCCAAATAATTCCCATTATTTTGCGATGCTAATGTCTCATTATCACCTTTTTTCTGTTCCATGAGAGTACTATAGATTTTATATACAAGGCTTTAATACATCATTCGGGGATTCCCCCAACCATACACAATGTCGACATATATGTTAGGCCTTGTTTAGACGGTGCAACTTGACTTAGGAATCGGAGGGATTGCGTAAGTGATCGCCAGATGGTGTACTTAGTAAATTAGGTAGGACACGTTCGGAAATATTATTAATTAGTACAGTAGGAATAGGCGCAGTCATCTTTATATGTAATGGCGTAGTATATACCTTGTAAATACCTTCTGATAAGATTACTGATTTGTGAAAAAAGTGTAATGTGCCCGACAAAAATGTTCTGAGAATAAATGTGTGAGAGAAATTGTCGGTCCTTCGGGGCCCCCCTGAGATTGGGGGCCCTGGGCACAGGCCCCGTGTGCCCTTATGGTAAAGACGGTACTGTATCCACATTCGTATAAGATGTTGATTGCACCTTCTAAATCGGTTCTGTTCCTACAACATAGTAGTGAGCGCATGGGCTCAGGCATTTTATTTTTAAAAATTACCAAAGCTGACAACTTGTTGTTTTCTATATTGGAATTAATTAAACCTGAAGTATTTTCCGAATTTTCGAAGATTTGCTTTGTTTTAACATTGAGCCGTCTTAATATTGATTTTATATCATTAAAAAAGTCTATACTGTTAGTTTTAAATTTAACTGCTCTCAACTCATCGAAAAATTCTTCGAGAGTTAACCTATCTCCAAAATTATTAATTAGGGCCGCTTTTATTTCGGTCCATGAAGTAATATGAACGTTAATTTCGATGACTTCCCTAGCTTTTCCTTTTAGTTTGGACTTTAATCTTTAAATAATCCGAGAAAATGCTTTGGGATAATTCGTCATAATTTGTTAAGATCGGGTGAATTTTATCGACTAAATCTATGAAATTTTGTAGGTCCCTAAAATCTCCATTGAAATCGGGGAGCTTAGATATATATTTAAGGGGGTCAATGTTTACAGTCAACATGTTTCCTTGGTTACTTTCTGAAAAAAAAATTTCCTAATATCTCCGAAATCTGATCACTTTTCTGTTTAGCTTGTTCTAATTGTTTTGAAATATCTTCTACCGAAAAACCACTTTCAGACATATTATAACATTCTACACAAGGGTTTATTCATTATTTCAAATTAAGTATTCAAATATAAATGTACGTAAAATAATAATAATAAAAAAAAAAATACATATATATAGTCAGACCTTAGTTATTTGCTGCTGTTGTTGATTAAAAGTTAAAGTTGTTTAGGATTGTCCTTCTCAAGTTGTAGTTATTTGCTGCTGTTGTTGATTAAAAGTTAAAGTTGTTTATTCCTCCTCTTTTTTTTTGTTAAAAAGTTTTTAGTTTTTCTTGTTAGATTTATTTTTTTTCTCTTAATTTTTGATTTTATATTTGTTGTTTTAACTTAGCGATTACTTTTAGCACACGTTAGAATGTACACGCACTTTTCGTGTTCGGATTTAATTGTTCTTTTTAGTTCATTAGGTGTCGCGCACAAGAAATTTATTATGGGTACGCCCGTGTATACTTGATCACTAACTGTAGTTTTTTTTCTTTTTGGTTCACGGTTGAAACGTTGATACGTACTACTGTATATTTATCTTAAAATAACAATATACCGTATCCTACCGACTGCGCCAGTTAAAAATGAATAAATCTTATTTTGAATAAAAAAATAATCTTTATTGAATCGAATCTATCTTAAGACTAAAGTAACAATGTGTTTTAATAAAGCATTAAACCTAGCAATGTATATGAAATATGTAACGCTTGCAAAAATTACATTCTATGGAAAAATTGATTTGTGTTGCAGAGTTGCATAAATGAAATAAAATAATTCTGTGAAATGATATTTGGAACAGTTCTGTGAAATGATATTTGGAAAGAAAAATATGTTAACTGATTCCGTGGAAAAAATGCAAAGTAGGTATATCTGTAAGTATAACGGAAATGAGGTTCGGTGCAAAGTGCGACGAACCTTTTAAATTATGTTTTTATTGGCGGCACGTGTAACAGATAACCTCTCTAAGACGACAACCATACCATTTACCAGGCCACATATGAAACCCATGCAGTTAGCTAGTGAAGTAATTGAAACGCAGAGGGAGGTAAAATATCTTACACTATTAGGTATGTAATATATTACACTAGATAGTAAACTCCTTTGGAACAAACACTAAAAAGCTATAGTCGGAAAAACCACAAAAGCCCTAATGATTTCCAAGAGACTTGCAGGCAAGACATAGGGATGCGAACTGAACATCCTCATGTGGATGTACACTATGATCGTAAGGCCCATCATTACCTATGGTGCTATTGCATGGCACAAGAGAACCGAATTATCAATAACTAGAAAAACATTAGAAAAAGTCAAAAGGCTCACGTGTATCTGTATTACGGGAGCAATGAGAACCTGCCCTACCGCAGCTATGGAGGTTGTCCTCCATCTATCCCCTCTACACGAGATGGAGTATGGGAATGGGAGGTATCATAAGATTTACAATCGAAGCAACTGGGACATTTGTCTCAGAGAAAGGGACTTAATCAGTAGGTCCACAATATCAAAACCTTTTTGACATCCCAAGAGATGGTATGATCCAATATTTCGAGAAAAACTTTTTTATAGAGGTAAGCATAAGAAAATAATTGGTATAAGTAGAAACAAGCTACAACCTACAAAAATTATCAAGTGGTACACTGATGATGATGGTTCGAGAACAAGCGAAGGAACTAGTGTTGGAATACTGATGGGGCAGTCTACCAGCATCTTCCAAGTGGAGGTAAACGCCACAGGGAGATGCGTGGATCGAAATCTCGAAAAGAACTCTCGTAACAAGAACATTGCCATCATGTCAGATAGTCAAGCGGCACTCAAGGCACTAAGTTCATATACCATCGGCTCTAAGTTGGCGTGCGAGTACACAAGCAAGCTCAATGAACTTGGCAAACAGAAAATTGTCACACTTCACTAGGTACCTAGTCCCGTACTTGTTCATGGAAACGACAGGCAGACTCCTTGGCAAAACTAGGCGCGGAGCCTGAGTCCTATTGCATCAGAATAGGAGAAAATGTCATCAAAAACAAAACAAGAAGGGGAGGACAAACAGATCCAGGAATGGGTAAGAACTCCCAAAACTGAAGCAGGGGAAACTGCTACTGGGCAATTACAACCAGCAGCGTTTCGAAAACTGCATTAAATTAAGTAGAAAAAACCTAAGAATAATAACAGGCACCCTAACTGAACACAGCAAACCTAGAAGATACCTAAGTTTACTCTGTATGGTAGGCAATGCCACATGTAAGTTCTGCAACATGCATGTGGAAACACCGGGCCACATACTAGCACCAAAGGAAAAACTATCTGGGACAATACCAGGTAGCAGAGAGCGACTTATCGCCTCTGAGGGTGCCCCAAATACTAAGATTCCAAAGAGCAATAGATTTGGAGGAATATATTTTTGCAATATATATTTTTGAAGTTAAAGCGAACTGAAAGTTGTCAGTATTACATATTAAAATATTAGAATGCACCTTACGTTAAAAGTTTGCTTCAATTATCTAACGAAACGCATTTTTTTTTTATAGTTTACAAATTTTCAGTTTGTAGCGAGTACCTCCAAAAAAAAAACTATTTTTTAGACTAATTTTGACTATCTGGACAAGAAAATGGCACTCAGTTATTTTTCCAAAGAAGCGTTTTCGAGATATGAGAAAAAAACCTGTTTTTGCTCCTTTTCCATGTATAAGCCTAATTCTCAATAACGGTCAAACTAATTAACATATACTTTATCTTTTTGAACAGATATTTTGTTTGTCTTTTCAAAAGTATATGACTTGTGTAAATCGGTTCAACAATCATTAAGAAAAAGCCGTTCAAAGTTTCAAAAAACACAATTTTTCGCCGTCTTTAGAAAATCGCTTGTTTTAAGTCATTCCGTAAGGATAGACAAAAAAATATTTAAAATATTCTTAAGATCTCAGGTGGGTGGAAGATATTGTTTTTACAAAGCTAAAACGCACAAGATCGAATAATAAATGTGGGAGTTATGAAACAGTACGTGAAGGCAGACCAATTCAGTTTTTTTCTTTTTTTCATAATTTTTATTGAAAATATGACGTATTGCTTACACTTCTTCTTTTATGTGGCGTTGAATCTTCGCGGAGCTGCATCCACAAGTCATATACTTTTGAAAAGACAAACAAAATATCTGTTCAAAAACATAAAGTATATGTTAATTAGGGACAGCATCACGATATAGTTAGGGGTATTAGAAGGAAGACGAAATATCCTTTTAACATAGAACCTTAAGAGTTTTTCCACCGATTCAAAATGCTTTTATCCCCATACTTGGGATGCATAAAGCATAATTGAATCCGAGACTGCTTCAAAAACACGAAATTTACTACTATGGACAATGTATTTACTGGCGAAACAATTTTTCCATGTAGCACCAATGGCATTCTTGGCCTTCACAAGCTTCTCCTTCAAATGCTTTTCCATGCTCAAATTTTTGGTAAAACAAACTCCCAGATATCTATATAAAATAAAAGAGTAAAAAATAAAATAATTGGCTATGGTGTTACCGTCTGCCTGATTGACTATAAAAACTGTTCTTTGTATATAGTAATAATTAGTATTTATAAACATTTTTTTTACTTTTTTCAATTTATACATAAATTCAAGTTATTTTCTAGAGTAAAAGTACTACAATCGTTTAACGGGGTTGGATAAATATGTAGAAAAACAATATTATATTAAAATATTAAAATAAAAGTTATAAAATTTTAGTTTTATATCATAATCAGTATTTATAAAACATATTTTAAATGAAAAGAATCTTGAAATTATTAATACATAATATGGGCTTTTAGTTTAGCGAAAACGATATTAGAGGGACTTTTAGTTTAGTCAAAACAAAAATAAGATATATCTGTATTATTATACGACAGTTTGGGCTTTTAGTTTAGCTAAAACAAAAACATTTTCATAAGTGCTATAAATCATAAGGATCGTAGAGTGAAACATGACATACTATAAATTATTCGATATAATTTGCGGAAATTTTAGATTTATTTGTATTCCGATATTATCAGGTTTCTATATTCCGATGCTGCTTCGAGATAATGATATAAGTTAAGCCAATTTTCGCCGTTTAGTACGTTTTTTGTTTGTTCCATTGACAAAGTTGTTTTTCCAAGATAGAGAGTTCTTATTTCTTTGTATACAGGGCATATTGATAAGAAGTGAAAACAATCTTCTTTTGAATTAAGGTTACATAAGGAGCACCGTGTATCTAGGGATTTTCTGTAAGGTGATCCATTCAGATTTAGTGTTTCACTTCTTGCTTTGCAAATGAGGGATATCGCACGCACGCTATATTTATCATCGAAATAGTTTTCTACAAAGTCATGGGTCAGTTCTGAGTATAGTATTCTATCAGTTGATGAGATTGATCTTCGTATACTGTCATTCCGTTGAAAAATGTCTATCTCTTCTAATAATTTATAAAGTTGACTTTTTAATAAATAAAGGTTATCGCATTGAATTGATAGCTCTACACCACATAATTGCGCCCAATTACGCCACTCTTTTATCCACTCCACTTGCTTTTGAAAGGTGTATCTTACAAGCCTATTTGGTATCCTCTTAGGATTGTAAGTGAGAACTTTTAAGATATAGTCAAAATGCAATTTAAGTGTATGGACAAAAAGAGTTGGAAGCCCAGTTTCAAGCGCTAAGACGTAGTTTGGTGTGTTTGGCGGTAGATAAAATAACTTTTTTAGGAAAAAGCGTTGTAGTTTTTCAACTTCTTCATACGAGATATAACCCCATGTCTGACAGCTGTAGCACATAACTGAGCGCATGACAGCTTCAAACACTCTATATTTAGCTGATGTTGGAATTTCAGCGCGGGATACGACACTTTTCCAAGAAACGTTGATCATTGTTTTTGCCGATACCAATTTTTTTTCTAGGTGGTAAGACATATTCATGTTTGGATGAAAAAGAATGCCAAGATATTTATATTCCGTAACTGTTTCGATTTGTTCACCATCAAAGTACCATTTTTCAATTTTTTCAAGTTTCGTTTGCCTGTTTCTAACAATCATTATTTTTGACTTTTCGAGGTTCACAGTTAAATTCCACGTCTTACAAAATTCTGAGAGCTTATTAATCATGAGTTGTAAGCTTTGAGGAGATTCTGCCAGCAAGAGTATGTCGTCAGCATAAAGTAGTACTTTTATTACAAGATCAGTAATTTGCACACCAGCTGGTAGGTGCATCGTAATATCATCTATAAAGATTGCGAACAATACAGCACTTAACAGACATCCCTGCTTAACTCCAGATTTTGTCTCGAACCAATCAGACGTACTCTTTCCATTCCAAACACTCTGACGGGTATTTTTATACATGTTTCTTAAAATTCGAATGAGTTTAGTTGACAACCCTTTTTGAGATAGTTTGTAAAACAATGCATTTCGATCTATCGAGTCAAAAGCTGCCTTGAAATCTATGAAAAAAACGTACAATTTTCTTTTTTGTCTCAAGAAGTATTGTGAAATAGACGTTAGTGTAAAAATATTATCTATGGTAGAGTATCCTTTCCGAAAGCCGGATTGGAACTCACTCAGTATCTCATTTAGATCTATCCATGAATTAATACGTTCTAACAAAATAGACGTGAAAATTTTTACTACCGAATTCATAAAAGATATGCCCCTGTAGTTACACGGCAAATTTGCATCGCCTTTTTTGAAGATAGGATACACAATGGAATCCCTGAAGCTTTGCGGTACATCTCCCGAATCGAAGATATAATTGAATATCTCTAGCATTTTTGATTGAAAATCGATAGGAGCATTTTTATAAAATTCGTTTGAAATTCTATCTGGCCCTGGTGCTTTATTATTTGCAGCTTTGAATAACGCAGTTTGCAGTTCGATCATTGATATCTCTCGATCCAATAGATCACTACAAATATATGGCTCTGCGTACAAGAAATTATTAGGTTCTGGCTGAGGATTCAGAAGAAGTTTAAAATGGTTTGCAAGATCGTTGACGTTGAGTCGAATCCCACATATCATGTTTTGACCTTTTAGTTGTTTGATTTTGTACCAAAAGTTTTTACTATTGTAAGTGTTTGAAAGACCTATTGCTATTGATCGAAAGAAATCTTCTTTTTTTGATTTACACATCTGTTTGTAGTTTTTGTTGGCCATAATGTACTTTTTGGTGAGGGTTTCATTTATATCAGACGAGGAGCTCATTTCCCTTAATAATGCAAATGATATGGTTCTGGCTGTGTAACATTCTTTGTCGAACCATTGCTGTTTGTAGCTGTGTGTTTTTGAATTCTGCGTATTAGGGTTTGCTTTCATTATACAGCTATTTAATAAAGATATTTTTCCTTCAGCATTAGCTGGGATTGGAGTAGAGAGATCTAAATTTTGCAAATTGTGTATAATTTTATTTTGGTATGCTTCTTTTCTGCTTTCTTTCCATTTTAGTTTTGGCGGTAAGTTATATGCAAAAATGTCACTATCTTCTATGGTGTTGAACCTTACGACCAGTGGCATATGATCTGAAAATGTTTGCGAAACTACTTTGAATGATTTAATTAGTTTTCTCCACCCTGGAGATACTGCGCAGTAGTCTACAACTGATTTACCTGGGCCGCCTATAAAGGTGTATGCACCTTGACTATCCTGTTTACTGCATCCGTTAAGGATAAAAAGTTCATTGATTTGACACATTTCTAAGAAATCGTGTCCATTTCTATTGGTTGTTGTGTCCATGGAGGATCTTTTTTCTAAGATTATCGATTCGGTCGTTAATGGTTCGGTAAGTACTGTTTTTATTTGTGTCGTACCTGTGCGAGCGTTTATATCCCCTATTAGCATTACATTTTCCAAATTAGCATTGTTCATTAATTCATTTACTTCTTCAAAGTTTTTATTCCAATTGTTACAATTAATATAAACTGGGAAAATGTGGTAACTTGTATTGCAAACATTTATTTTAACATAAACCATTTCGTTAAATTCTATGTAATTTGCTTTTATGTTGGATTCTTTAAATCCGTACAGAAAACCCCCACTGGCTCTCCCGAAATTAGCCGAACGAGTAGCAGAGCCCCAGTATAATCTAAATTCGCTAAAGTATTTGCTGTAAATATCAAATGATTCACGTATAACAAATGTTTCGAAAAGAAAAAATATGTCATGTTTCTTGACAAATTCAAAAAAATCTGAAAATAATAATTTATTGCCTAACCCCGAAATGTTATAAGATAATAAACTTATATTTTTAAATTTATTTTCTTTAATTTTTTGTTTTGTAAAGGTATTATAGTTGGTATTATATTTAGTACTTGCATTTTGACAGACGGCAGCACTGTTTCATCTTGTTTGGTGGTTTTGATGTTGACTACCAGATGGCATTGTTGGTGTTGATATGTTGACATAAGTAGCTGCTGATGAACTCCTACTCGTGGTTGATGACTTTGGCGTTGAAGACGTCTTATAAATTTGTTTTGTTTTGATTTGTTGTACTTGCAGTTCCCCGAACATTTCCTGGAGTAATTCCATCCCATCGCTTCCGTCGGCGCAAGAGACTTTTCCTTCTTTTGATGTTGTGATATCTATATTCCAGTACAACTTCTATACTCTCCTCGTTATAAGACCACCTCTCATTTGAACAATTCCTTCCACCACCTTTTTTGAAAATCATGACTTTTGATTTGTTCAGATTCACTTTGAGGCTCCAAGCTATACTGTATCTATATAGTTGATTAATCATCAGTTGCAGTGATTCTGGTGAGTAAGCAAATAGAACTATGTCATCCGCAAAGAAAAGTGCTTTAATAACAGTTCCTGCATATTCGATACCTCCAGACAAACAGTCAGAAAGATCCTCAATGTAAAGTGCGAACAGAAGAGGGCTCAACGCACACCCTTGACGTACTCCCGATTCGGTTTGAAACCATTCAGACATTTCCTCTCCATTCCATACTGCCGATTTAGTATCGTCATACAGGTTTTGCAGCACTCTACCAAACTTTTTGGACATCCTTAGTCTAAACATCTTGTTTATTAAAGCTTTTCTATCTACCGTATCAAAGGCTGCCTTAAAATCAACAAAAAAGCAATATAGTTTTTTTCCACTTTGTATAAATTTTTCTACGATGCATCTTAGTACAAATATGTGATCTGCTGTAGAGTATCCTGGCCTAAATCCAGCTTGAAATTCCTTAATTAAACGACCTTAGTCGTCGTTGTAGAATTGATGTAAATATCTTATAAGAAGCATTTAGAAAACTTATCCCACGATAGTTTTCCGTTTTAATATTGGAAAAATTAAAAATTAAATATTGGAAAAAGCAATTCAGTAGTGTATTTCACAGGTTCCGATGATGGGCATTGAGCCTGGACCCTTCTCTTCAGCTCTCTCCTCAACAGTTCTATAAGCTTTACGCTTGGTGGCCGTTATAGAAATTTCTTCAACTTCGTTTTGCTTAGGGTATTCCTGTGTGCTTAGTGTATTTGTCCTGGCGAAATACGAATCCTTCTCTAATCACTCTTAGTCCGGAGGTTAAAACATCCCCAGACCAATACACAACCACCAAGAGTTTTGTTCAGTGCTACGTCCGTCGTATGAAAAATCTCGGTTTTGTACCGAACACCTCGAATTTCGATTCTTCCATTAAACCTTGTTGAAATCTTGTTTCATCCAGTCTTTATATTTATTGACCAATTCTTACCTTTTCAGCTTATTTTGTTCGGGTATTTCCGAACAGCATGTTCACCATCTCTTAGACTCCGTTTGACCATTGCCGTTGTTAACAACAACAGTTTATTCCAAGCTCTAGTCCATCCCGACCGTGGCTTATCATCTTGGCTTACGATTCGAACGTGCCATTCAATGGTACTTTGGACACAGCCCTTTGATTCCTTCTTCTGTTGAGCGGACAACTATGAATTCGCAAATAGCAAAAAGTCGAACACAAAAGACGTAAATATATCAATAAAAAAATTCTTAATTTTTTACGGGATTAAAACTACCATCCTGGACTTATTCTTCTTATAATTTCAACAAATTTCTGCCATCTTACAGGATATCTTTTGTGATGGTGGCGGGTGGGGAGAAAAAACTCAGCTTTTCATACCATCACTGCACACAATGTACCTCCACAAAAAGAACTCATTTAGTATTTCCATAATTTTTTTTCCAAACACCATGGATGCATCTACTTTTGAGAAAGATTTTTTCTGAAAGGTTTAGTTGCTATGGACCAGGACAAAGAGTGCGTATCCTTAGGGTAATTGGATATAGCGCTACATTCTGCTCTTAAAAATGGCGCACCACACCGCGCTCATTTAATCCAATTGTTGAACATACAAATCACATTCACTATAGCAAGGATCTGCCGTTACTGTCCTGTAATCAAATTTTCTGTCCTTTAGCTAGCACGCTGGAGCGATATTAAATTAGAATCAACAAGGATTTACGTCGTCGCCGCCGCCGCCGCCGTCGAGATGAACCACGAGAGGAGCGTGGCAGTGGTGGTTGTACTCATTTAATGTGTGTAGAGCTGACTACAATGGATACCAGTTGTACTGCAGTAAATAATTCTCACTTATCCTCTAAATCAGGGCGAGTCCCTTAGTCAATTTATGCGGAGGACAAAAATTCATTTTTATTTCAGCCCCCTTCTGCCAAAAGTGTTAGTGGTAGGTACTTCAAATCTTCCAGGGATGGTGTTCGATAGGTAGATCAAAGTCATGAATAAATTTCAAGGCTCGTCTGTCCTTGATGTCAGCAGTGATAGAATTTTATCGACCTGGTGTATGAGATTCGCAGTCTTCTATAGAACTTTCCCCCCTCTCCCACCGAAACATCGATGATGGATGCAATCGCAGTTGGTCCTTTCGATTCGAAAGAGCCCTTCTGTCATATAAATAATCCAATTTGGATTGCTTTTGCCATGGCGGCGCGGACCGAAAAAGACAAAGTGGATATAAATTTGTTGCTCTTATTTTGTATGCAGCAACCCATAGGATAAGGTGTAAATCAGAAGAAGAATCCTTATTGGAACAATTCCATTCTCGCAGTTGTTATTCTACTTCAGCAAAATCGAGTATTTGGGGACAACCAATTCCACAAACATTTGTCATGTTGAATTAATACGTTACCAGAGAGACAAGCATTTTTCAACATTCCTCTATCTTGCAGTCTTATTTGTTTGAATTGGAAGATTTCCTTGCGAGCACATTTTTTTGTTGTTCGTGTGTATGTAGGAGATCGTTCTGTGACATATCTTTTGTTTTAAGGGTTTGCTTCTGTGAAGACAATAGTTGAAAAGTCTTTCGATAAAGAAGAGGTTTCTGAAAAAGAAAAAAAATGAATAGAGGTAATCAATTTTGTTTACATTTGTACGTAGTCTTTGGAGAGTGGAGGAGAGGGTAATCTCAAACTTGTTATCTGCAACTCAAGAATACAATGTATAAGGCATGAGACTATTGGAATTGTTTCTAATGTTCAACAAATCAAAAAAAAAGTTGAACAAATGTGAACAAATAAGCTGAGTCATCAATTAAATCTGGGTCAAGAGATACTCTGCAATTCGAGGAAGGGAATCTCAGAACTTTTGTTCAGTTCAGTAATTTCAAGAATTTGCTGATAAGCTTTTGGCTTAGATTATTATTAAAAAATTGTTTGCCAAAAAGCTACGAGTAATGTCTCCATGTCTCTCGAATGGAGTCATCAATTTTCTCTAATCCTATAAAAGCAGATTGTTTTGGAATTCGCCAATATCCCAGTAAACTTAGTGATTAGGAGAACTTTCTCTTTTATTGATATCAATTTAAAGAAATATGCATTCGAGTTTTAGAATCATTTTAAATTTATTGACTGCTTCAGTCAAAGCCAGTTAGATATAAATGAAGTGGTGTTTTGGATGACTACGGGTACGGATGTTATAACCATTCTTCAAACTAGAATTGCAAAAAGTTTTGTGTTGCTATCAAAATTTAAAAAGGATTCAGGATTAGACTAGATGCATTTTATATTGAAGTTCTGTCTGTCCATCATTTAAGCTTTATAGTATTGGTTTATTTGTACTGTGTGAAAAATTCAAAACTGCTAAAATAAATTTCTGTTTTGGCGTTTTCTCCATAAAAAAGTGTATTGTTTCAAAATTTGCAAAAATTTTATTGATATCACTTATTCGGCCCTAGCGAGGTATGCGTTTGGAGCGGAAAATTCTCCGATTTTGTACGATTCGGAGGATTTTTGTTTCGAGGTATTCTTCCGAACAGCTGTTCAAAATTTGTCTCTGACATTATTTTAACGCACCCGGCGAACTGCATTGAAATGCGATCAGGTGCTTTATTTGTGGAAATTTATGATAGCTTAATGAATTTTTTTTTTCCAATTTCGTCCGAAAAAAATTCTTCGTCCAACAAATTTAAGTTAACAAAGTTAAGTGCTATAAAAATGGAAATAAAAAAAAACTATTTATTTGAGTAACTTTTTTACTTATGTATATGTACTTGAATTTGTGTTTCCAGAACAAGTGCAAACGAAAAAACAAGCACGCAATAAAACGAGAGTCTGGTGAGCATGATGAAAGAGCAACCTGACATTGCTTGTATTATTATTCTTTCCGATAAGATACCTCGACGGCGACGGATACCTCAAATTAATTGACCACTCCATCGTTTTAATCTCATTCGGATCACTTCCATTCGATTACACCATCACTCATATTAATTAGATAAAAACTTTCAGATACCCATTCCTTCTAGAGAACTGGCATTTCTGGAAGATGATTCAACCCATTTTTACACAAACAGACTATGTTTAAGTCCCTCTTTTCATCTTTCCAATCACTGTAGCTTGTTACAGGCGAAACTTTTGGCTATTTAGAAAGTCAAAGTTATCCGAATCTTCTCGGACAGTCATTAGCTGCCGATCGTCTGCGATGTTTAGCATTCACCTCTGCTGGGTGCCGGGCACAAAGACTTTTCAGGAAATTGTAAAGCTGACTAACTCGCCAAAAGTGCAACAATGATACCTTTATTGCCAGGTAAGGCATAAGGTAATTGCATCGCTACGTGTAAGCTTATGCTAAAGCAATGCTATGCAGAGAACAAACCTTATATGGAACAATATCACCACCTGCTTGGCGACAAAACAGATTTGGCCAATGTTGAATCGGAAGCGCCGATTGTACTTAGGCTCCGTAATAGGTGTTATTACAGGACACTGTTTGATAGTCAAGCACAGAACGTGGCTTCGAATTTGTATTCCAACGATTTCTTCAGAAGCTGCATGTATGAAGTAGAGGAGGAGTCGATTCCTCACCCTCTCTGTACAATGTACAGTTCACTGTATAGTGTACATGTCCTGCTTTATCCCAAAGACGTACACTCAATTTGGGAGATTTATACTATAGTGATCTTAGTGATTTGGCAAATATAGATATAGGCAATATCGTTCCCTTCATAAGGAGCCCTAATTGTTTTAACGATTAGGAGGAAAGTCTCCAAGATTCAATGTGGTATCACAATGGACCAACTCATGGTATAAGTTTCTCGGCTGCTTACAACCACGTCAACCTAACTTAACAACAATCGAAAGTGTTACATAAAATGTATCAGAGTTGTAATTTTGATGGTCTGTCAGTAAGTCAGTCAGCTACGGTTTTAGTGATTTTTGAAGTCCTATATCTCAGGAACCATTAATGCTATGAGTTGAAATTTGGTGAGGCGTCTTTGTTTAATCAGCTCAACAAATACAAGGAAGAGCCAGAAACTTCAAATTGGTTCTGCTGTTAGAAGGGGATCAAAATTCATATGTAAAAAGGGTGTAGTGCCGCGAACGGCTAGGTACTACCGTGCCCTTTAAAGATCTGCATTTTGTTTAAAAATGTTTAACATAAATTTTATATTTTTTTCATTTTTGTCTTTTGATCTGATATCGATTAAAATTTTTACACATGTTTTTCTTTATTTAGAAAACGGGTAGAAGAAGTTTTTTTTTTCAAAATTTGGGGATTCCGAAGAAAAATATGCTGAAAAGGTAAGAATTCTTTAAAGAGTATAAAGACTAGACGGAACAAGATTTCAAAAAAGTTTAATGGAAGAATCGAATTTCGAGGTGTTTGGTACAAAACTGGGAGTTTTTGCACGACGTAGCACTGAACAGTTAAGGCTAGGTAATGGTTGAAATTTTTGTTCCAAAAAATGTTTTTTTTTGGTAACCCGTTGGAAACATTTTTTTTGTTTTTGATTTTCTCAAAAACGGTACGACCGATTTTGATAAAAAAAATTAACATCAAGATATTATTGACTGTACCTACCATAGAACGATTTTTTCGAATTTTGAATTTCTCATTATTACCAGAACGGATTTTAATGAAAATTTCTATAGAGAAGCCTTAAAAAATTTAAAAAATATTGCACTTCAAAACTTTAAAAAACTATTTTTTGAATTTAAAAAAAACAAAAACTTTTTTTTTTGGAAAATTCGATATCTCAAAAACAATAATAAATCGAACAATAATAAAACTTTAAATTGGTAATACCAAATTTTTTTCTTAAAAATGTTTTAAAATTGTTGCTTCTTTTTTGCTTTAAACACATGCCATCCTGTGTTTAGCTCCAACTACTAAAGTAGTTGTGTTGGTCATTTAAAAAATGAATTTTATGCTTATGAACCATTGACTTACTAGATATGGACTGCTAGTAGCCAACTTCACGATAGTTCCACTTTTAAGCTTTCTTCCTAGTGACAATGCGCGATCAAAAGATGTCACTTAAAAAAAGGAACTAATTTTTGACAACAACCGCTGCGGTTGAATTATCAAAAATTAGTTCCTTTTTTAAGTAACATCTTTTGATCGTGCATTTTCGTTAGAGAGAACCTTAAAAGTAGAACCACTTTTTTTGAGGATTTGTATGAAGAAAATGAGCGACTAGCAGTCCATTATAGTAAGTCAATCACTCCTGTTCTGATTTTCGCTCCGAATTGAATTCGTTACCGAAATTGATTTTCGTACGGATTTGAAAACAACGTTCTTAATTTCGTACAAATTTGCCTTGCAGTGGTACCAACATTCAGACAGGTTTTCTGTTACACATGTGTCTTCCCTTTCATAAAAGGCAACAAAATAGTTTTTAAAGATATATTTTTAAAAATACTTACATACATACATACATTTTTAGATTTACGAATTCAAATTCTCCAGACAAAATCGAAACGAAATGAAAACGAAATTATTATTTTCGTAAACGAAAATCAGAACAGGGGGTAATGTTATGAACAGTTTTTCTCTAATTACATTCATTTTTGAAATTCTTAGACTTTTACGTAAGAGAAAGTTCGTGCGACCCAGTCGTGCATTTTATTTACTATTGTTCAAATTTTAACTGAGATATAGCATATACATACTCAAGGCAAAGTTTTACATTTCAGTTGGGAAAAAATCGAACTCGAGATTTTGAATAAAGTTGACATTACGACGATAGGGAACACGAAAAAAGTGGGTCCCACAATTGCGTCTGTTCCTCGACCTACAGCCTAAACCGCTGAATAGATTTTCATCGAACTTGGTTCTTAAGAGACTTTTGTTATTCCCTATAGCAGAAATTAAAATATTATTTTTAAGCTATAAAACCAGCGTTATGGCGGATACAGTCATTATTAAAAATCTTGTTAACTGAACTAACGATTTGAATGAAATATTATGTTAACGTTACATATCATAGAACAGTATTTTTAATTTTCGACATTCTTATTAACTGCTATACCGATATCGATCAATATGTTCTTACATGAGCGTCATTTCATTTTAAAATTTTGTAAAAACAAATTTTTGAAAAAAATATTTTTTTTGAAAAGTTTTACAGAAATTTCTTATATACAAATGTGTATATTAATAAACCCACTCTAACGACTACTCAAGTAGTTGATTTAGTAATTCAAACAATGAGTTTTATGCATTTGAATATTTTTGTATACTTAGATACTCGTATCTTTTTGTGAAAAATTATTCTTAAACCTCAAAGCAAATTCCAAGATGCTTGGTGCTTGCACGCATAATGTAAAAGCAAGTCGTGCATTATATTTATTTATTTTTTACAAAATAATTTTTAAGCTATATTTTTTCTCAGCAATTATTGTAAAGTGTCTATGAGTATCATTATTTCTAAACCACACATTTTTCATTGCAATTCATTAATCATATTCATTGTCATATGACATAACGCAAATTATGTTCGCCAGATGTTATCCATCAAGTAAGCAAATATCCCATGGATCAACAAATTAATTATCCACACATGATCCGCTGAAGCTCGTTGCTTCTACATTCGAGAGGGCTCATCAATCCCGACATATTATTCGAGAAGAGTCTCATTGTCACAAAAGAACTTACTTGAAGTGGTTGCACATATTTAGAACTTCCTATAAACGACGACGGATGATTAATGCATTCAAATGGCGTCTTATCGTAAATTCTCATTGCAAAACGAGGAACTCTATAGCACCTACATAAATATATGTGATGGGAGCAAATTGACGAATACTCAAGTTGGCGTTAAATTAGCATCTGCAGCAGTAAATGCAGTTCCACTCGAAGAATCATCACCAAACAATCTCATTATCTCCAGCTTCAGCATCCTTGAGACGGAATGTGGTGCTATGTGGCATACAAAGATCCGAGCTGCGGATAAACGCGTTGTGGTGCCGCAAAATCGGAACTCATAGTATTCTAACTAATCGCTCCAGGAAGCTCTCACAGGGAGCGGAAGGTGTGAGAAAGAGAGAGAGGAAAGGACCTTGAAACTGTATTTGATAGAGGGAACTGTAATGCACACCCAAACTCGGAAACTCTTTGATAACATTTCTTCTTTTTTCGTTTTTTACTTTTTCAGATGTTTGACTACGAATGAGTTTTAATGAAGTTGCGCTTGATGGGTTCTTTAGAAGAATTCCTTGCTGTATGTTCAACGTTCAGGCAAGCTCCAACGAATTAGAATCGGGGAGTTTTTCGACGGTGAACCGCTTAAATTTGTTTTTTTTTATTTTGGTTGTCTGTGTGAATAATGTTTGGGTGCTTTGCTCAACGACTTGGAAAAAATTATTTGGGTATGAGGTGTCATGTGTGTAATTTTGGGTTAATTTCCAGTTGAGTGAAATTGTTTAAAATTGAGGAAGTAGCTAACAAACTCTGTGATTGAAGGTCATGTTACACCTTAACTAATAAGAAACCATGGAACAGACTGGTGGATAATGACTCAAAACAAATTCTACCTAACAAATGCATGAATGAATTGCATAAATGTGTTCATTATTTATAGAAGTAAATACAAAAAAATTAAATTTTGGGTACATTCGAGAATTCAGATAGTGATAGTTGGGGTCAAAAGTATGTCTAGTTTGAATTTTTGTCTGAGATAAATAATTTCAAAAATCAGCTTGGAACCTTATTGACTTCCTTATTGACCTTATTGACGAGATATATAATACAACCATCGAAAAAGAAAACTCAGCCAAGCAGAGTCAGATCATAACTTCAACGTTTGCGTGTAGGTACACGCAGAAAAGTTATCGTTTAAGAACAACATGAAAAAAAAGTGTAAAATTAAACAAGGGACACTGATAACAAACAACCTGCAAACTTACTTAGTTAAAACTACACGAATCAACTCGGTTAATTAATAAGAAATTGGTTATCACAGAGCAGAAGATTATGTGGGCAATAAACTCGTTGAAACCCTATAAATCAGCTGGACCAGATGATATTATTCCGGTATTTCTTCAACATGCTCTACAGATAATCACCCCATGGCTTAGAGTAATCTTCAAAAGTTGTATCAAATGGAGATACGTCCCTATCAGTTGGAGGAAAGTTAAAGTAGTCTCTATTCCAAAAGCTGGAAAACCGACACACTCGACTGCAAAAGATTACAGACCGATAAGCCTCTCTTCGTTTCTCCTCAAGACACTGGAGAGAATTATTGTAATCTCACCTCTCCTCTCGGTCCTTGTTGTTAACAAAATTCTCACAAGATTTAGGAATCAGGGCATATTTTAATGCATGTAGCATTTGCGGACGACATAGTAATTTTGATATCGGGTAAATATCTTACCACCATCAAGGATATTATGGAATCTTCACTTAAAGAACTATCTTCTTGGGCAAGACAAAGCGGTCTCGGGGTTAACCCTTCCAAAACCGAACTAGTCCTGTTTACGAAGAAAAGGAAATTGGAGGACTTTAATCCTCCAAAGCTCAACGACATTCCTCTGAAACTTTCCAACGAGCCTAAATATCTTGGAGTAATTCTTGATTCCAAGCTAACATGGAAACGGAACACAGAGGAAAGAATGAAAAGAGCACTATGCGCTCTCTACACATGCAAAAAAACCTTCGGTATACGGTGGGGCATGCGACCGCAGGTCATCCAGTGGATGTACACGGCGATAGTTCGTCCCATACTTACCTATGGGTCGATCGTGTGGTGGAAAGCTGTAGAAAAAAGTAGCTATCTCAAAAACCTGAATAAGGTACAGACACTAGCCTGTTTAGGAATAACGGGGGCACATGGTTCTACGCCACAGGCAGGCCTGTAAATTATTTTAAATCTTCCAGTCCTGGACGAGCACATAAGATGCACAGCAGCCAAAAGCGCGATTGGGCTTAAAGAAATGAACTTTTGGAAGCACAGCAGTAATGGTCATGGGTCTATACTGCAAAGGTATGACACAGTTGCAGGGCTTAATGTGACGACGGACTACTTACCACCCAAAATAGATTTTAACAAACAATTCTCTACTACAATACCCGAAAGGCAGGGATTGGAATCCAACTCACTAATTAGTGAACAAGGTATCTCCTTCTACACCGATGGGTCAAAAATGGAAGAGGGAACAGGAGCTGGGGTGTTCTGTGAAGCTCTAAAAATAAAAGAATCATTCAAACTCCCAGATGAGTTTAGTGTCTTTCAGGCTGAGATCTACGCTATTGAAAAGGCGGCAGAATTGGTACGCACGAAAAGATTGAACTCGTCGGAGATCACATTTTTCGTGGACAGCCAAGCTGCCATCAATGCTTTAGCCAGTGAGACTATAAGATCCAAGTCAGTAACAAAATGTCGAGACATGCTGAACAATATTTGTAACACTAACCAAGTCAACCTCTGCTGGGTTCCCGGACATAGTAATATAGAAGGGAATGAAATAGCAGATGAACTGGCAAGGAAAGGATCACTATCAAATTAAAACAGCAGTAGCCATTTAAATTTAGGACCAAAAATCCCGATTGGCGTGATTAAAAGGAAAATAAACCTAATAACGAAAGAGCAAATCAATAACTCCTGGTCCTCCAGGGACGACTGCGTTATCTCTAGAAGTTTATGGCCTAGAATTAATGAAAAAGAAACTCGGTATATCTTATCGCTGAGTAAAAAGAACATCAGAATTCTGATAGGTGTACTAACGGGTCACTGCGCCATTGGCACAATGGCCGCTATAATGGGTGCATTTGCACCCGATTTCTGTAGGAGCTGTCAGGATGTCGAGGAGATTGAAACCATTAAACACCTACTCTGTGACTGTCCGAACCTCCAAACAAATCGCCTTCGCTACTTCGGAAAAAGGTTTGTTGGAGAACTAGACGATTTAACGCAGGTCTCAATGGCAAATATGAGAAAATTCATTGTAAGCACAGGCTGGTTCGAAAATGAACCAGTCTACATAAGGCATTAGTTAGGAGCATCTCTGCTTTTATTAATAGGGGATCACAATGGACCAATAGGCCCCCGTGTACGCAACAACCCTTGGGCTGTGCACGCCCCTCCTAACCTAACCTAAGGTTCCATTGTAGAGTCCTTAACGGCTGAACTTTAATTGAGATGAAAATATATAAGTTGCTCTTGAAATAAACGAGGACAAACTCAAGCAACTCTATCAACAAACAAACATTTCGATACCTTCCCGTAAGAATGTATTAAGCGACATTTTTAAAATTGTTCAGGAAACGAAAAAAACGTCTCATTTAGTTATTTTTTTGTGTATTTTATTGGAAGAAACAGATTTGGAGAGGGATTTTTACAACACAAAACTTGACATCATTGCAAAATCGAAATTTTAATCAGACAAGAAGTTTTGTCGCTTAGTACATTTTCGTGGTCAAAGCATTGGCGCTTGATACAATATTAAATGGCGCTTACGATGACAACAGCAAAAAAACACAAAATAAATGGGAAAAAATAGTAGCCTACTTGATAGACAAATATTTAAAAGCAAAGACAACCATATCTGGAGTATTATAAGCGACAAAAATGGATCAAGTTCTATTCGGATGAGTGTGCTAAGCGAAAATTTCGGTTAAACTAAGCGACATCTAACAAATTTTTTTCCTGGACGTTTGGTTGCTTAAGACAATAATATTTTTAAAAATGTCGCTTAGCATAATTTTACTGGCGGATAATACAAATTTCAGGGAGCAACATTATTCCAGTGAGAAAACTTGGCGGTTACTACAATTTCATTTTCTCTCTAGCTTCTTTTGCATACATGATAGGGCAGTGAAACCCAGGCTAAAATGTGGCGCTTAACTTCTAGTATAGTTCCACATCAAAAAGTCATTTTCGAAAAAATTGTCGCTTAATACATTCTTACGGGAAGGTATCGAATGTTCACTGGCCAGGACAAATCGTCAATAATAATAATAATAAATGTTAACTCCGCGAAAAGCTCACTCTAGGGGAGATCCGTCGAAAAATTATGCTAGGAAATCACTAATACTTTGTCCTGATGATACAAATGAGTTCATAATTCCTCAAGCCCCTTCGCGGAATCCAGTGCAAAATTCTTAAGACTATAAAATTCAGATTTTTTTTCCAATTATACTTATTATTGTATATTATCACTTTCGTATGTTTCTAACCTTGATAAGCTGTACCAAACATTTATTCCGTTGGATTGACACTTGTCGATTTACCACTATTGTTTGAGTTATCTTTTTGACCTTTTACAATACACCTTTTCTTTTGGCCCCTTCATGGTTGAATTGAAATTACTTGGATACTTAACTAAGCAACGACAAGACTAAACCTTGAAATTTACATCATGAATCTACGTTTAAATTTGTCACAGTTGCTCAGCTCATTGTTCCTGGCTCCCATTATGCATTGTAATTACAGCAAGCACCTACTACAATTACTACACTCTAACTGAAAAAAAGTCTAATTCAATGTTAACACACGTTAACTATATGCTCTCACAAACAAAGCATCACATCAGTCCTTCCGGCCTCCAGTGACACACACATCCCAACCCCAAAAAGACAATTTATTGCCATTTAATTGCAGGATTCCAAACTGAACAAGGTCCCATCATCTCCAAACGATTATCTCTACTTGAATTTTTTTGTGGGTCACTCGAGCAATGTCACGGACGACCGACACTTCTGGCACCTGGGAAGCATTGTTTTGTCTTTGTATATTTACAACCTACGTATTACTGCATTGTTTGCAGGCACAAGGTCGCACCTGTCAGATAGGCATGGTAACACGAGTCGTTAATTAAACTAAAACTGTTGACGCGTATACTTCGCGCGTATTGGGCACACATAGTACTTGACAATTTATTGACAATGTGCTGGCAATCCGATGTGTGTTCGGTGTTTCCATCTGAAAAATCGAACGTACAGTTGATGAAGTGCACTTTCGTGTTGCAACAACAAAAACTATCAACACTCAGCTTAGTACTTCAGATAATTAACATTCAGTTAACTAACAATTTCGCCCATCAGAGTGTATGTTCGAGTATGTTCAAATCACCTGGCCATGTGAGGCAGGTGATAAAATCAAATGTTGTCGATGGGGATGTCAAGCCATGGAACATTAATAGAGAAAGGCGTTTGTTGATTTGGGTCTTGTAATTCAAAGGACTACATAAATCCTTAACCGAAATGCCGAAAGCTCCAGCTATAATTGATTTGCTAATATATTGTAATGTACATATATCTTCTAAAGTTGGATCAATTGATGGCAAACGAGGGCAGAATGGAACGAATTTTATTCAAAATATCTTCTAACGGTATTTAATCTACAAAAATTGCCGTTTAATTCAGGTGATATCCTTTTAGAGTCAACAATTGACTATAGTGAATGCTGATTTGTTCATATGTACCTCAAAGAGGGATCTTAGAAGAGCTTAAGGCCGAAATTCGGAAAGCCATACTTGGTATTTAAGATTCATCGGTGCTTCACTAGAAGAAAAATTGCAATCTTTTTTTAGCTCCAAAACTAACGGTATGCATTTTGCAAAATCTTGTTTATCACAAAAACGGCTCTAACGATTTTGATAAACAAAAAAATCAAGTTCCTATTATGGGCATGGACTACATTCCGATTAGAAAAATAAAATTGAAAAAAAAAATGTTTTTTAACGGTACCTGTCATAGAATGGTTTTATTGATTTACGGCTTTCTCATAATGACGCTACCGAATTCAACAAATAATTTCATATAGGAGCTCCTTTAAAGTAAGTATTATACCTATGTACAAATATTCGAAAAATATTTTTTGGATTTTTGACAACAAAATCCAAATTTGTCTTCATTTTTCCTTCTTCTTCTTGTAATAGCCAGATTACGGGCTTTATTTTTTAGGTGTGTAAATTTGACCAAATTCCCCTAGAAAATTTAATTGACAATGCATTTATGCTGTAAATTTTATTTGTGTTAACTAATACAATTGCGTCTTAAAAAGGTACGAGTACGACAGTATTTAACGGATGATCCCAACTGTCGTACCTGCGTTAAACGCATTTGGTCTGGAGGTCCTTAAAGCTTTCAATTTTGATAATTGATTTATATATTTGATTAAAAGCATATTGCATTTTATTAAAAAAAAAAACTAAAATATGCTTAATGAAAGTTTAAATTTTATTGACACCTTATCTTATCTCTATTATCTCTACATCCTCTACATCTTTCGATTTTCTCAAGAAGGGCTTTTTCTAGCTTGAAGCTTCTCAACTGTTAAATATTATTTCTTTTTATATAGGTAGTGATTTATAAAAACATCACAACTTCAAAGTTTCTACGTACCAGCTTTCCGAATATCAAGAGCTTTAATTTTATTTATTTGGACCGCTTTTTCGAGAATTTGTCACGTTTTTTCTTTGCTGAAACTACCTTCTGCTGCGGAAAGTTTGCTATTTTTTCGTTATAATGGGTTTTTTTTCTATTTGGCAACACTGGTTTTGACACGCACGTTTCGTGTTTTGTGTCACTGTCAAACATTTTCAGTTTGGTCTATAACTTAACCATGAATCGTCTTACAAACGAACAACGCTTGCAAATTATTGAATTTATCAAAATGCGTGCTCTGTTAAGAAAGTTCATCGCGCGCTTCTTCCATTTTATGGTCAGTTTAATCGACCTACTGAGGCGGCTATTCGGGCTATTGTGATTAAGGGGCGATCCATCGAGTAGTTTTTGAGTAATCGTGGCGAAAATCGTGGTTTAGGGACAAACGCGTTTTTACCTCATCGCTTTCCATAATGTAGGATTAATCTATGTTAACATTAAAATAACATAAAAGAGATACGACTAAGCTGTTTTGGAAATATATTCTACACACAATTTACTACAAGAAAATGCAAAAAAAAAATCGATTTTTTGGTCCAGAAAAAGGTAAACCTCCCCTTAAATTTCGCACCAAATTTACATTATTGGACATTAAATTACCAACACGCTTACGTAGAGTGCGGTCAGTTGGCCGCCTAGATCGTGTGATTTAACGCCTCTAGACTATTTTTTGTGTGGCTATGTTAAGGCAAGGCTCATATCTATAGCGACAAGCCCGCTTCGATTGACACACTTAAAGCCAACATTGAAGCATTTATGTATTCGTGAGATACCGGCCGAAATGTTAGTAAGAGTATGCCAAAATTGGACTAATAGGGCCCTATAAGCGGATGGACCATTTGAGGTGCAGCCGCGGCCAACTTTTGCATGAAATAATCTTCAAACGTGAAATTATATCGACCGTATACTATCGATTCAAATAAATATTTCATGCATTTTTTCTGAATTTTAAGTTTTTTTTTTTTTTAATTCGGATAGCTCTTAAAAAATCACTCGTTATATTTTATTTAGCTGTTGGCTTACTCAAGCTTTCACTCCGAATTCAAGGCATTTATTTAGACACCAGCTGAAATTTGTTTTCACTATTTTAGCACAAATTCGTCAAGTTTTTTTTTTTAAACCAGAACATCGAAACACACATTAAAAACCAAATCATCCACTTGAATAACATATGATTAAAATAACACCCCCTGAGGTATTAATCAAATGTTCCTAACGAAATAATCTTATTAAATCCTTAATCGTATCACCGTTGATATTATTAACCAAACATCTCCACACAAACACAATACTCTTTGCCAAATGACCATTTCCTGATGGGTTAGCTACTTATTCCAAGCTTCCATGCGAATGTTACGTATGTAGGAGTACGTCGTCGTCGACATCAGCAAAGTGGCAAAGAGAATGCAATTGAAATTTTCCTCGGGCGTATTAATTTGTACAATGCGTGCAACCGCATTTAATTAGGTTATTTTGCTCCCCCTGTAGCTAACTATTGAATTATGTGAACGAAAGATCCCCATTCAGCGTAACTGTTTTGATTGCGTCATTGTTGAAGAAAATTTTAATTTAATTTAATTTAATTTCATGTCATGATAGTTTTATATTAAAACTCGGGTAGTTTTAAGCCAAATTGTCTATTAATTGTCTATAAAGCTGGGTCTTCAATCATATACATACATACATATAAATATGTATATCAAAATCTTCGTCTTCCGAAAACATTTTATAATATTTTATTTACTTTTAAAAACAATTTACTCACGAATCGAAATAAAAAAACACAATTTAACTCTTCTAAAATTGCCTAGAGATTTTGTTTGAGGAAAATGACAGATTTCATATTAATTTAGTAAATTACTAAAAGTTAAAGTAAACAGTTTGTTATTTTAACTTAAATAAAATGTTTAGAGATAGTAAGATGATAAAATCGTTTAAAGAAATCCTCTTTTTAACTTAGTAACTTACTAAAATGTCTAAAACGCTTAAGATTTTGCATTAATATATTTAATATATTTTAAATGGAATAGGCTAAGATCAGAAAATACCTATTCAAAAGCTAAAAAAATACTGATTCTTTCTTCATTAAAACTATCATTATTTTTTCACTTACAAACAAAAAAATAGAAAACAGAAAAACCGTTCTCATGTACCTTCGTATGTAGGTACATACTAGGTACGTTTTCTTATTTATGCTGAAATGAAATGATTTTGAAAATCGTAGTAGGTAGATTGTATTAACCTATAAATTGTTTCATTTGACAATTCGTAACATTTATAAATTAACTTCTGCTATAATAAAGGTATGTTTGTATCTAATTAATAACTGGAAAATTGTCACCTTTTAATAAATTTTCACAAACGCAATGAATTCCTGGGCATATGTTTTTGAAAAATTGTACCTATGTACATAGGTACTACCTATACATACATACGTCTGTACAATGTGTATTCTCGTACCTACAGTTATTCTTCTGGTTGCGTTTTTTCATGAAAAAATAAAACCTATCATACCTATAAACACTTCGAAAATTATGGAAAATGATAATTTTATTTGTAGATTTAAAATAAATACCTAACCCGTAAAAAAATCTGTATCCACAATGTCTTAGGATTTTATTTTCTTCTTCTTTGTCGCCCTATTTCAAATTGAAGTTTTAGTTTAATTATTTTTTTCAGATTGTTTTTATTTTTATCAAACACAAAAAAGTCAACCACACTATTCTCGCCATCATCAAAAGATCGCATCAAATCAATTAAAACCTACCTTCCTGCCTGCAGGTGTCATCAATCATAACCTCATGAACCTGAACGCAAAATACGCACATACATTAATTATCTACGTATGTATGAACTAGGACTAGGAGTAACAAACAATATTGTAGGTATCTGTTTTTGGCTCTGATAGACAAAATTAAGCAACGAAATTAGAATAATTTGTATGGGAATTGCAAAGAACAAATATACCTTAAAAAGATAGAGAATAATATTATTTCACAAATCCATCCAAAGGCTTTGACATACATACCTACATAAGTTCCTAATTTGCTTCTAAATGCAACAAAATATCTTAGTAAGTGTCCTTTTTATAAACCAAATTGCCTTAGATTCCCAGATAAACACACAAAATACCATTTTTTCTTGCAAAGATTCCTCTATGAAAAATGTAGGTATGTATCTTGTGTTCTTGTGTTCATAACAAATCTATTGAAAAAAAATGGTCTGGCGGTATTAAAAAAAACGAAGAATACAGAACAAATGCAGAGTTGAATACGCAAGAGCAACAGACGAAATAGGTTTTTTTTCTTTAATTCAGAGAGCACACATTTTAAAGAGAAAAAGCACTTCTCGAATATCTTAATATAATTAATTGAAAACAGCTTTTTTAAAAGCTCTTTCGAATGAAGATTTTCATTTTCATATGTCAGTTTTTTCTATGGGCATGCGACATCTGTATATAATTATCTGTGCTAATAGGGCCCATACACTAGATACTCATACCTGCATGCGCAATACAGTGATTGAGCATGCGAACTGAACATGTATGGTCTTGATTGTGTGGTTGTGCATGCGGCATGAGTGATTTCTAAAATTTTTGATTTTTTCATGTTTGCGCATGCATGATTGTGTGGTGTGTGTGTTAAAACTTCAAAACTGCTCTGTCAAGCTATAAATTTCGGTCAATTTAATAATTTTTCTAATATTATATGTACTTATTTGGGCTTTAATGATAATTTTCTTCTTGTTTTTATTGCCAAAGCAATAAAAATTATTGCAGCAGCGGAGTTTGACATATGTAACTTTTTCTGCTAGCGATAAACACACGAATGAATATTGTGCAGTTTGCATGATGGGGGAAGACATATTGTGCATGCTTGTGATTGTGCATGCAGGCATGAGTAGTGTATGGGCCCTATAAGCGGATGGACCATTTGAGGTGCAGCCGTGGCCAACTTTTGCATGAAATAATCTTCAAACGTGAAATTATATCGACCGTACTATCGATTCAAATAAATATTTCATGCATTTTTTCTGAATTTTAAGTTTTTTTTTTTTTTAATTCGGATAGCTCTTAAAAAATCACTCGTTATATTTTATTTAGCTGTTGGCTTACTCAAGCTTTCACTCCGAATTCAAGGCATTTATTTAGACACCAACTGAAATTTGTTTTCACTATTTTAGCACAAATTCGTCAAGTTTTTTTTTTTTTAAACCAGAACATCGAAACACACATTAAAAACCAAATCATCCACTTGAATAACATATGATTAAAATAACACCCCCTGATGAGGTATTAATCAAATGTTCCTAACGAAATAATCTTATTAAATCCTTAATCGTATCACCGTTGATATTATTAACCAAACATCTCCACACAAACACAATACTCTTTGCCAAATGACCATTTCCTGATGGGTTAGCTACTTATTCCAAGCTTCCATGCGAATGTTACGTATGTAGGAGTACGTCGTCGTCGACATCAGCGAAGTGGCAAAGAGAATGCAATTGAAATTTTCCTCGGGCGTATTAATTTGTACAATGCGTGCAACCGCATTTAATTAGGTTATTTTGCTCCCCCTGTAGCTAACTATTGAATTATGTGAACGAAAGATCCCCATTCAGCGTAACTGTTTTGATTGCGTCATTGTTGAAGAAAATTTTAATTTAATTTAATTTAATTTCATGTCATGATAGTTTTATATTAAAACTCGGGTGGTTTTAAGCCAAATTGTGTAGCTGAAACAATAAGTTTCCTGTCACATTGTATAGTTTAACATAAAGTCTGCTATTTTATTATAATTACGGTACTTAATGATGTAAGAAAAGTTAAATAGTCTGTGGTTAAGAGTTTTAACGATGAACCATCAAAGGTGACACAAGGCAAGGTGATATTAGGTAAAAAAAGATACCAATTGGGGCACTTTCTAAAAGTTTCTTAAAGCCCTAACTTATAAGGGAACACATTGTGCTATACATTATGTACATATATAGTGAAGTAAACACCCCCTAAATAACCTCGAATATTTGGCAGGTAGGTGTAGACAACTCTAGAGACCTTAGAATTTTATTTTTCTTCTGTTCTATTCTATGAACCATACAATTAACTGCCTACTAGCCGACCCAGCTCTCGAAATTCGAGTGCCAATTTATTTATTAAATTCATTATCATTCAATAAATACAGAGAATTCAGGATTTTTTTAAATTGTTGAAAGTAATGAGAAGTACCTACAAAGCACTCAACCCCGGAGTCCAAAGGAAAACAGTTAATGGTAAACAAACTTTCAAACCTATACACATTTTTGACACATTAACGATTTTTGTTTCGATTCTTTCATGTTATTGTCCTTCAGTTGTTGTTATGGCCATAATACTGGAATCGAACCCACGTCGCCGGAGTGACGTCAACCTGTGAATTTTGTGTTACATCTAAAACTTTCACTCTCATCATTTTTTCATATCACGGCAATAAAAAAAATATTAATCATTCTATTGGGACTCGAACCCACGTCGTTGCAGCGCCTAAAGAAATTTAGCTAACTTCAAAACCATAAATTCAATTTACTTTTGTAAAACCTTTTTTGTTTGCACATCGATCGGCCAGCTGTTTATTGTCAACAAAAAATGACATAAATGGAAGTGTTCAGAAAATTAGGTAGGTTTGAGCCCATGGAACGCATTCAGCCATGGAGATTTAAATTTGTATCGTAATTCGTAAGTCATGTTCGTCCGCATTTTTGACGACGCAACATCTCACGTCTGCATTTTCTATCTTCTCTCTTTCCCTGACAAATACATTTCGAGTATTTTGTATTCTCTTTTTTCGCAAATATTTAAAATTCAAATGCAGAGAAATGTAAATAAGTTTTGAAAATAATTGACTTATACAAATACGCAGAGCTTACGCTTTTGCATGAATAACCTTATTATTGTAAAGCCATAACTGCAATGAACTTGAAAAGTGAAAATGTTAAAAAAAAATCTCCTCTCCTTTTCCAACTCAATTTAAAATTTTATCTTCCATCTCAAAAAACCAAAAAGTAAATGTTTCACTTTTTAAAAACACTAATACATTGAATAAATTGCTTCAGAAAATGACCGATAGATTTCGCCAAACTGAAAGCAACAGATGTCGCTAGTGAATGTGTGTATTCTTTTTCATTTTTTCAATTATTGTACTTTTTGCAAAAATTTCCAATTGTAGTTAACGCTTGATGGTTTAAATGGTTCTGTCTTTTTACTTTTTCACTTTTTAAAACACTTTACATGGAATACATTTTTTCAGAAAATCACCGATAGATGTCTGAACTGAAATTTTATGGTGTAAATTGTACGCTCTTTTCAGCAACAGATGTGGCTAGTGTATGTGTGTATTCTTTTTCACTTTTTGCAAAAAGTGCCGATTGTAGTTAACGCTTAATTTTTCAAAATTTTATTATAAGAGCTCAAATACTAAACAAACACATGCCTAATATTTATATTGATAATATTTCTTCACTTAGGGGGGTTCACATTCAACAACATGTTCATCAACTTTTATCGTGTTGGCGGATTTGTGTAATGTGAATCCACCTTAATGTTTCGGGTTCTGGCTTTGGGTTTTCGCTGAATGCTTTCATTTTAGATTTGACATTTTTAATTATGTGTCAGTCGATTTGACATTTCTAATTGTGTTTTTATTTTTTCCGGGCATTTTTTTGCAATTTTTATTTATTGTTTTAACCCTTTCGATCCGGAAAGCCGCTATCGTAAAAAAAATATTTTTGTTGCGTTGCGCCATCACAGTAACAAAATTAAGGACGTTTAATCTTTCCAAAGTGAAGAAAATAGTTTCGGGGGCGGAGGGCGGGGCCGGGACGTATATGTCCCGACCGTATTTTTCAACGGGACAAAAGGTGTCCCGGTCAGTTATTTATAGACACAAAGTTTAGAAGGGTAAACGAATCTATTTTGATACAAAATTATTTTATTTTATTATTATAGTTAATTTTAGTAGTAAGTAAGAACATAGTAAGAAATTAAAAATATAAAAGTTCATTGAACAAAAATAATAAGTTATCATTTATTTGTGATAAGCTGCAAAGAAATCAACACACAGAGAGATTTGACATTGTTGGCAAATCGTTTTTCTCCGTTTTTCTTTGTTTTTTTCACTGCAACGCCTCCGAGTTGCAATTGTAATTGGTGGGTGTCCTGCAGATAGTTTGCTTTTTCGTCCAGATACTCCGCTACGTTGAAAAACTGCTATCTTTTTCCCTTCTTTTATAAAGTTTTCAGCCAAAACGACCATAAAATCTAAGAGTGGTGTTTTCTTTCTTCCAAGTTGAGAATTTACTACCCACGAATTCCCAACGCTCATCATTAGCAAGCGATAGAATACCTTTTTCAACCATTTATTAGAACTTCGATCCAACTCGTACTGCCCTGCTATTTGGTCAGCTCGACCTACTCCACCCATTATTTGTTTGTAAAATTTTATCATTTCCGGACATGGTATGTTGATTTTTTGACCATCTTTCAGCTTTTTGTCAACTGTGCCCATGTCCGATGAATGGCAATTGCTCACAACGATGACTTCCTTAGTATCGTGCCATTTTACGAACATGAATCACGTGTTACTTTCTCGGAAAACGCATTCTCCTTTTCGAAGCTTCCTATTGACAACTGGCAATTTTTTACAGTTAGATACAACTTTTCCTAACGCAGCGTAAACTATGGTTTCTAGGAGATAGACGCTCGTGAAAAATCCATCGAAGCATAAGGTTACATCAGGTTCTCGAATTGAAGCAACTAATTGGTTAACAACCCGTTCACCAAAAGCGGGGTGGACTTCTTCTAGCTCCGGTCCTTCATCCTCTTCGTCAGCTGTTTCTTCGTCTTGACTATCGCGATGTTGAACGGCTTGACCGTCATCAGAATCCATTTCATCTGCACAGCTCTCGTTAGATTCGATTTCATAATCCGTAGGCTCATAATCATCCCCACTGTCACTCGAGAAGTCATCATCCTCATCAGAAACCTCAATAAAATTGGATGTGGTGGGCTGATTTCGTGGTTTTGGCATATTGAAGGTTCTGTAAAGTGTTTTAATTTTTTACGCAAAAACCCAACTGGGACACTTATAGCCCAGACAAAAATACTGACGGGACAAATACGTCCCGATCACATAAATAGGCGAATATCTTTGAAACCTAAACAAGGAAAAGGTGCCTACCAGTCTTAGATAATGAGGAGAACACTTGCACTGTTGTTTTTGTATATTTTATGTTGATTTGCCACTTCTAAATAAATAAAATTAATAAATTTTACTCGCGCACTGAAACTCCACGTGTAAATGATCTCTTTGTTTGGACGAATGCAACAATACCCACCACCAAAATCGCCGCCAACTCGAAATAAAACCTTTAGAAATAATATAATCTACTGAGTGGGACCCATTTGTCCCATTTTTGCAGCTAATTTTTAGAGATAGGCCTTTTTGAAACTAAATCGGGACACATGTGTCCCGGTCGGATCGAAAGGGTTAAAAAATTTCTGTGTAGTATATTTAAATAATTTTGCACATCTATGCAAAAAATGCTTTCGTTAAATATGTAATTTATGCCCCTTCGGTTTTTGTGGGCCGCGAAAAGTGTACCACAAAAAACATGTTGGCCGTTTTATTATATGATATTCTTTTTAATACAATCAAATCAATTGCCATCTGATTGGGTCCATAAAGTCAGCTTTTCGAATTATTTTAATAATATGTAAAAGCAAATCCAAATTATCGATTTTTCGTTATTTATATATACGGGCTTCTAAAATGAAGTAATTTTTCACAACAAAACTCCCTGTGGCACCTGGAAGTACTACTCGTAATTCTTTCACAAAATTGATTTTGAATGTTTGTTTCGATTGCCTTCTCTTCTTTTCGAAAAATCTGTAATAAGTTGTTAAGCTTTGCCTGATCAGCCTACTTACAAACTCGTATGTACGAGTATTTCTCGAACACTCCATTAATATTAAAAAAAGTTCACTAAATTGAACTTGTAATTTGTAACAATTTTTTTAAAAATAAAAGTATTGGCCAAAAATCCAAATGAATTTCTATGCAAAAAGGAAATAAATACTTCCATTGAACTCGAATTTGTTGCTTACAAGGAATCGAGAATCTCTTCAAACTTTTTTGTAGGACTCTTGTGAATAAGGTGCGCACTTTTGTGCAATATCAGCATTGCCGGATGTATTGAATACTATATATGTACAACTTCAAAGCACCTCCACCACCCTCCCCAATCGCCGCACTTAAGTCCCATACAACATTTATGGGATCATTTGGACCGGAAAATTTCACAAACGGGCCATCAAGAACAAAGATGTCCTTAAAAGGCTTTAATTGAAGAATTGTCCCAAATATCCTGCGATGTTAGAAATAACATTAATGTTTCCATGTCACGCTGAATAAGAGATGTTATGAAGTCTAAAGTTGATCACATGAAATACCCAGTTTTTTACTTGAGATACTATATTTATAAATAATTTGAAGATACGAGTATAACAGATGTTTACTTACTTTTGACGCTTAAAATATGGAGTATTTTTAGTTTTTATTAGGAAAAAATGCATTACTTCATTTTTTGAAATTTTATTTTGGTTTTGATTTATTGCTATTGAATAAAACTTTTATTTTGTATTATTGGAATTCGACTTTTGTTTATTTTTTGGTTTCAATTCCATGTAACTCAAGAAATCATTTAGGTGTTTACTCACTTTTGACACTCACAGTATATATAAAGAACGGGTCACGTAGGGGTTAGAGAATTCTTTGGACCAACGTTTCACAAAGCCTAGCTTAGAGTTTGCTTTGAACATAATCTCGTCAATATGTGTGAGAAAGGTGAGTTCTCTATCACATAAAACACCAAGGTCTCGAATTGACTCAGCGGTGGATATGGGCTGATAATGTAGAAGGTATTGACGGGGAGTACGTATAGATCGGATGCGTTTTGGTGAAAAAGTTATTGATTGACATTTGGAAATATTTAGTTCTTAGCAATTTTTCAGGCATCAGACAGAGAAATTGTTGAAATCAAGTTGTAGGAGAGTGGTATCATGTGTGGAAGAAATGGTCTTGAAAAACTTTGTATCGTCGGCGTAGAGTGAGATATGACAATGTTTAATGACTATTTCAATATCGTTAATACTCGTAGTAAGAATAAAGAGGAGAGGTCCTAAGTGGCCTAAGAGGACTTCCATAACTGAGGGAATACTCCTTTTGATATAGAGAGAAACCGAAGATTTTTTAAGGGGGAAGAGAGAGTGTTGAAGAGCATTTTTTGAGAAATATGGCGGGGATCAGCGCTGCCGAACTTACTCCCATAGTAGTATTTTACTCCTTTCGTGGAGTCGATGCTCCTATACTCCCCATGTTACAAAAATACTCCCCAAAAAAATAAATAAAAATTAAAAATAAAACAAAATTGCAACAAACCAACTTAAAGCAAACATATTGGCCCTTAGTAATAGACATTCATAGAATCGGTTTTAAAGTCACTTTTTGTTAGATGTAGAAAAGTTGCTTTTAAAATTTCGTAGTAACAGATCAAATTTACAAAAGTCTTATTTATACCAATAATTGTGACTCATTTTCATAATTTCGTTATTGTGAACTGATACACAAACAGATTTCTATTGACCAGATTCGTAAAGTTCTATTGTGATTCTATCATTTTAAATTTAACTTAGTTACAGGAAAGCCGTTTTTAAGTATTTATACTTGAAATTTGTTTTATTTCTACGAATGTTTGGTTAAAATCGAACTTAGGCTAGATTCGGATCTATTACTCAGGGCCATTGTTTTTTCGACAAATTGAACATCTCTGTTCTTTTTTAAATACAAGATCGCATATCGTTGAACTTGCAAACATCCCTGGATAACAAGATAAAAAGACAGAGATAATAAATATTGTTTCCTCTTTTTAATTTATCAAGTGCGAGCGATAGTTAAATCGGACTTCGTTCAATCCAATTTACCGTTTCTAAAAAAAATACAAATTGATCGTTACAAAGCAAAAAAGTACAGATGAAAGTTATTTCGCAGTTTTTCATACGAACATTTTGTTAAAAAAAGAAATATCAACTTACTCTAAGAGATTTTATTTCTTAAAATCCAAATAAGTACATTATTTATAAAAAGAAAGAAAGAAATTAGTGACAAAAGTATTTTTATAAAAATAGAGTTATTTTCACTCTTAAGCCTAGTATTCAGTTTAAGTGAAAATGAAAATTTCATATAAAAGTGACTGCTGGTTCACTGGCATGAAATCCGCAACAAGAGGTGAGTACTAAAATGTGGATTGGAAAAACAAATATGTTCCACAACTTTTTCAACGCTATGATTTTCATTTCTCAATGTACAACCATCAGGAAAAAGTTTAAGGCAACGACGTGGAAAACTGTGACATTTGTCAGTTGATTTGAATATTTTGTTTCAAAACAAAAAATTGAAAATTTATAAACAGAAAGAACAAACCAGTTTAAAAATAATTACTCATTTTTTTTTATTCAAAGTGAGTATCAAAAATTCACGTGGAAAAGTTTATTCTATTTTCATTTTTATTCTTTGCGTGTAATTGGGAACGAATTTATTTTTCATTTCACGCTAAGTAAGTACTAGGCTTTAGTAGAATGATTCAACATGTATTATTTTAAATGGGTGGGGTGACCCTTAAAAAAGAAATATTAAAAAAGAAAGTTAAAATATCATTAAATTAATAATGCATACAAAAATTAAATTGAATTAAGTTAAATACTTATTTCATGAAAACATCAGGTAAAACCATTTACAAAAAATTCGATACTCTCATTATCAAGCTTAAGGAGCCAGTTATTAACTTGTTTCATAAATACAAAATGAGAAGTTTGCGTCCTGATAGAATTAGGGAGTCTATTAAATATTCGACATGAGGAAATATTATAAAAAATTAGAAATGCGGTTGTTCGAAACACCGGTATAGACACTTGGTTCAAAAAATTACCACGTAAACTATAACTATCAATTAATCGAAAATTAAGATTACCTGATCTTTTAAAGAAATTTTTTAGAACTTTATAGCAATACATATGTCGCACTGGAAGAATTTTCAAGTCCCTAAATAGTGGAAAACTAGGGTACAAACGAGGCTTATCACATATTTTCTTCAGAACACTTTTTTGTAAAACTAAAAGAGGCTGTATTTTGTTGTAATAGGAACCTCCCCAACAAGAAATTCCATATTCTAGTTTGGAATGAAAAATGCCATAATAAATTTTAAGGAGCAGTTTAGAAGAGCAAACTTTACGCAAAAAGAAGAAATTTCTTAGAGTGCACCGAAAATACTGTCTAAGATTGTCTGTGTGGTTATAAAAACTCATTCTAGAATCAATAATCAATCCCAAATACTTGAATTCATTTACTATTTCTAATTTAAAACATTTATCACTACAGCTCGTGGAATCAGTAAAGTTTGTACAAGTATCCATAGGACTACAGGTACAGTTAAAAAGTTTAAATTTTTAACACTCAGTAGCATGGAAAAAGAGCATCAGCATCAACAATCTTTAGGACAGACAAACTCAAAAACATTACCTTAGTTTTAGAACTCATTCTCAGTTTGTGCTCTGCAAATCAGATTCTTAACCAGCTGAGATCCCAATTTATATCAGATATAAGATTAAGACGATTATTAATATTAATAAGCAAAAAGTTGCTTGAAAATCAATGTACAGTATATATCTAGATAGCTTAAGTTAGAGTTAATTTATTATTAACTCTCTGTTTATTAAAAAACACAAATATTAAAGTTCCTATTTTTATTATAAATAAATTAAAAAAAATTTAATTTATAGAAAACATTTCTTTGTTTTTTTCGTTTTTCTTTATATTTTGGCGATACTCCTCAACTATTGTAAATACTCCCCAAAAAATACAAAAAATACTCCTCTGAAAATTTTTAAAACGGCAGCACTGGCGGGGATACCATCTGGGCCAAGAATATACTCATCATTGAGTTGATTCAGCTTATTTTCGATGAGTAATGAGTCAATGGTATGAGGAAGAAATGGTCCGTGGGAGAAATTCGGTGAATAATTAAAATAATTACAATCAGGTATAGAGGAGTCGTCGGTAAATGATTTTTTAAAGAAAAGAAAAAGTTGGCGATAGTCTGTGGTTCGTTGAAAATTTCGATATTGAAAAAGAGAGATGGAGGATAACTATCGGATTTACGTCTAAAGTTGACAAATTGGAAGAAGGAATTATGGTCTTTAATAAGATTGCTTTGGGTTTGGATTAAATAGTTTTGATAGAGGGAGTTATAAAGTTCTGTAAATTGAAGATAGACACCAAGATAATTAGAGTGGTCTGTTGTAGATCGCGAATGAAGGAAAATTGACCAAATTTATTTCTCTTATTACGCATCGACCGTAGCCTGCGATTATACCAAGCTGGGGAAGAAGACGAAGTCTTACGATGAGAAACGGGTACATGAAGAGAAATAGGAATCAATATTTCTTTATAAAATATGTCTATTGCATCATTCACAGTAAGGTTGTCAAAATTAAGGAAACTCTGGGGATATATTAATTAATTTGAGAAAAATTGGCTTTATGAAAACCATGAGAAGATATATTTGTGGGGGAAGAAGTCTGTATAGGAGAATCGTGATAGATATTGATAATTAGATTTTAGTTTTGCATTGTTTTATTATATGATCGATCGCGCGAACGGCAATTTCATATGTTTGTGGAGGTTGGGAAGGCAGCACACATAAGATAAACAGACGTTTTAAGACGTCTAATGCAAATCCCTCCTAAAGAAAATTTGTGTCCGCGTCTTATGTCGATGGTGTGTAAGATAATACCTTCATATGCACAAACTATTTTAAGACATGTTCTTTCAGAAGAGCTATGTCTATATACGCCCCCTCTGTCAAAGCTTACTAGACTATTAATCTAACCCTGCCTTTAACTCTCTCTCTGATTAAGTCCCTGCAAATGTAATTCTTCTAAGAATAATATTCATCAACTTTTTAAAAATAATAGAAAATTGCTACTGACTGACCTATGGCATAATACGCTATGGTAAATAGTTATTATTTCAATTTTCAAACAATACGAGTAAGTTCGCACTTGTTTCAATATTATACAAAATGCAAGTTCATATCCGGCAAAAGGTATTGCATTGCGTAAGGTCTGACCAATTGAATAAATTTAATATGTATCGTCATCGTATAGATTGAATTCGATACTCGTACTTCTTGAATTGTTTCATTCGAGAGTAATTTTTATGTTCTTTCATTCATTGTTTGGTTTCAGTACAAGTCGGCTCTCAGCATTACTATGGAGCTGTTCTCGGTAAGTAATAATGGCATCGAAGTTAATTTCTTTATTTATCCCATTATTTTTATTATTTTCTTGAAAAGAAAATTATTTTATCCTGGTCACTTGTTCTGATGATGACTTTCCTTTTGAGTTTCACCGAATGTAAGCCCCAATATCGCTATGGATATGGATATTGGCCGAGATATGCAGGCGCTGGACTCGCTCGTCCCTTCTACAACGGTGCCTATGGGGTCGGCATGCGTCGTTATGGGTATTATTATGGGTAAATAAATCCGACAACAATAATTGCATATTTCATTGCTTTCAATACAATAAAAGGGATCAACGATATAAGAACGTTTATACTTTTGTTTATGTTTGTTTTGTTGGTAAGATTATTTTAATAAAAAAACAGGACTGGTGGATAAGTAGGAAGGTGTATTTTGTAAAAGAACTCGAGTTTTTACACTAAAATATGTGCCTGTGAAACATAAAGTCGTGCAAATAGTTTTAACAAAAATTCAATTAATCCAAGATTTTCAAACGACTTGAAAAAAAAACAACCATTAAAACAAATATTTAAATAAAAAAAAACAAATTTAAAAAACCTTCGTTAACAAACTTTTTAAAAATACAAATTTCACCTTTTTGACCAGTTTGTTAATATTTCCTAAAGGTCAAACCCGTTCGAAAAGAACTCATATCAGTAAAGGAGGAAAAGCATTTCCATTGCTTTTTTAATCAGTTAATTACTATCTTTCATTTCTCTAGAAATCCTTATTCGGTGTTCCATCAAAAAGAGGTCAGTGTTATTCCAAACCACCTCTGTGTTCGTATGTACTATGAACATTCGCTAAGCACTTCACCACAATCAAATAAATCTAACCTAACCTACATACTCTAATAAATCTTCTCCAATTAATAAGTATCAACTCCTAACTGGCAGGATCTTTTCAAACTCTTAAGACTTAATTTCCTTGCAAATCCCTTAAAAAACACATCTCTCCAAAACTTAAAGGAACTCAGGGCTTTGTTTTTTTTTTGTTTTGCTAAGATGTGTCCCTGACACTCATATACTCAGCCAAGGATACAGAACCCTTAGACAATATGGTGGGTCACATGTTGTTTTCGGCTTCAACAGTAATTGAAACTAATGACTCCCACTTACGTGTGAATGTGTAAGCTTGAGTGTGTTGTACAAAAATCGTAAACAAAACTTGTTTAACCTTATATGTAACATAGCTCTCTTTCCCTCTCTCTTTGAGAGCTGGGCAAATTGGCCGCACTGAAAATTGTATACTTACTTTTGACACAGATTGACATTTAGAGAGTTCGTTGTTTAAAGTAGCTGAGACTGGGTCGCATAAACTTGCTCTTATGTAAAAGAAAGACTTAGAATTTTCAAACTTAATGGCGCAAAATTTTAGTTGAATTAGTACTATGATAAAGCTGTTTTAGTATGAAACTAGGTTAAAACAACAATTTTGCAAATTGTAATCGCATAAAGCAGCATACTTTCTCTACCCTTTTGTTAAAGTTTAAATCATCGAATACATATTTTATTTTTTAGTATCGTGCTATTTACAAACGCCACAAAAGGTCTGTTTACTTAATTTTTCACACGAACTGTCATTAATCATTAAGAAAATTGCTGTAGTACGATACTAGTTAGAAAATTGTTAAAATTAAGAATCAATTAGTAAACTACTTTAAAGTTAGCAAATTGTTAAATAGTATCTTAATAATAGGCTGTCTAAATTTTGCGCCAATGTTATTCGAGAAAAACTGTTCATAAGCATAAAATTATTTTTTTTAAATGACTAAAACATCTCGTTTATTAGTTAGAGAGAGCTAAGACCAGGATGTCATGTGATTTAAGCAAATATAAGTTTATACAAGAATAAATATTATGATTCTTTGTACTGTATTCTTAAAAAAAAAGTTTTTATATGTATATTTTTTTTTTTAATTTTTAAAACATTGTTTTTTTTTTCAAAAATTCATAAAATATTTTTTTATTAAGTTTTGAAATGCAATGTTTTTTATCTGGGTTGCCGGATTATTCTTACACCTCTGCGGGACAAATGGCTAAAATAATGTAAAATCTCCGGATTTCAACATATTGCCCGGGACAAAATTAAAAATCATAATATGCGTGCAAATCTAAATAAATAAATTCTTTTATTAATTATTATTATTAATTAACTTTTTTGTTATTTGTTATTTGCAAATATTGCGAAAATACTATCTTCGTTAAGTTAGGTTCGTTTGATTGAAATTTTAAAAGCAATTTCTTAAGGTTAAATCACAATGCAGCGATTGTTCCTTAACAATAAAAGATATTTAGGTACGTTAGGCATTATTTTGTGAGTTTGAGTCCCAACCCGGGAAAAAATCTGCCCCGGCGGGACAGGTGAATTTATGTCTGAAATCCCGGACGTCTCGGCTAAACCGGGACGTCTGGCAACACTAGTAGGTACAGTCAGTAATGTCTTAATTTAATTTTTTTTTAAATTACAGATCGTAAAAATTAATTAATTAAAAAAAAACCGATCAAAATTCTAGGTGCTGTTTTCGAGCAAAATACGTCTTTCGAAAACTTTTTAACATCTGTATGGTGGGTACCGTTATTTTTAGGTAAAATAAATTTTTTTTCTCACTTCTTTGTAGAAATTTTACAGTATGTTCGAAGTTGGGCTCTAGGGTAAAATGAAAGGTATTCCCTGAGCGTGAGTATTGCCATTGAATTGTTTAAGGAGCAACTGGCTATTTTACTTGAACACTGTTTTTTTTTAAATAACAATAAAATAATGAAAGACAAGAAACATTGCGGCTGTATTCGAGGTGTTCAAATGTGTCTTTTATAATTTTATAACCCATCATTTTTAGAGCTCTGTTTTTGGATTTTATCCAAGAGACTCAAGTGGGTTATCTGAGCACCTGTTTAAAAATTGGAAAAATACTCAAGCATCGGATGAATGTAGGCTTTATAGATTACAGCCCGATCAGAAGAGGTGCACAATTTTTTGCAACGTCGAAGGAAACCTAAGCATTAAGCAGCGTGATTGGCGACTTCGAATATGTGGTCATTCCACATAAGGTGGTCTGTTATGCACATACTGAGAACTGAAAGCCGTTCTGTTTCCTCAATGCAAGTATTGCTCATGAATAGCGGCAATGCGGGTGGATTACGCTTTAAAGACAGAAGACAGCAATCAGTTTTTGAAGGATTAAATTCGACGCGGCCTTTAGTTCCCCATTTGACATGATATCAAGATCAGAATTTAATGAAATTATCATACACCGCCTTTCTAGATCAGCAAGGACATATACATCTAGACAAGAATATGATAATCTGAGAGTATTGTCGCTGGCATAACAACTAAAAAGATCAAGGCCTGATTGATCCAATTCGGGCATATGAACGTTTACCAAAATGTCCCAATACCAGTCACCAGTTACAGTATTGCCTATGACATCTTCAAAGAAATATGGTCCAATGACGCCGTTGGTCAAAAAGGGTCTCCATACACTTGCTATACGAGCGTCTAGTGGTCTTTGGTGTATTAATCGAAGGTTTTCAGTGTCCTATTGTGTCAGTTTTGTTTATTAACAAACACATCGAACCCGAAATGTGGCTCGTCGCTTATAATGATTGTTTGTCAAAAGAAGCACGTTAATGGTCATTTCCCTGCAAGTGTAACAAATTGTTATCGACAACTCTCTATGATTATCAAATGCCAACTTAAAAACTTCATTTACACAAAAATCACACCCTGTATATAAAATGCAGACGATTCTAAGTATCTTAAACAATAAAAGCAAGTACGTGCGACGCAATACGAGTAGTGCTTTCTATTTAATATTGAGAAGTTTTTAATTTAAGCTCTGGATTTATAAAACAGTTGTTCAACTTAAGGGAACTGAGAAAATGTTCACATTTTCTGTCTGGTGAAATTCCACTACCCAAGGAAAGGACTTCCAAGAAGAAATATGTTACAACTTCAGCATTAAATGCCTCCTAATCGTGCTTGAAGAAGGTCGCTTCTATCATCAACCTGATTTCACCAACTTCCTAAATTCAACTAAGAGGCCTTTTTGTGTGTTTCCCAAAAATCTGCCATTGAATACCATCCACACTAGATTCCACATGGACGGCGTCGACTCACCACCCCAGCGAGCATTTTATCATCCTTGTCGTAACGAAGGTCCTGGAGTTTCAAATCATAAGTAATCTTCACTGCGATATCAAAAGTTTAGTTTCGCTCGAGTAAAGGATACGTGACGTTCGTTGAATTTTGTTCGCGCGGAAAGTCTACTGTGAAAGTCCCAATAAAACGACAACCAAAATCCTTAAGCTTGAAAACAAACAGTGTGACAGTGAAACCCATTTCTATGATAAATCAAATCCGAGGCAATTATTTTCGATTTTTGCCAAAAAGATAGAGGTCTCCTTTGAGAGAGACTCGAACAGTGTTAGTGATACTAAATTGAGTTGTTCCAATTCTTTTTTTTTGTTCAGTGATAAGAATGAAAAGGATACGTATGCATTTTGCCACCACCTGCGATTGAGGCTTACAAGCTACAACACTCAATCAATCAAACACCAGAGACGGAGGTCGCCGTATTATCATCACCAAGGTATGCCAGTACAAGGATGTGACATTCATGTCAAACACATCTCGACCCACAAAGCTCTCGAGGGTGAAAAACAAAGTCGTCCTTGCTGCTGGCTCTGTTTCTATTTTTCCATCTCCTGCTCTAGTATTTGCGTTGTGCATGGAAAATCATCATCATAAACAACATGTGATTTTGAATTGAAGCGAGTGTAAACGAAGAAGACCCGGTTGAGAACCGTGGGGGGAGCGGGGCTGGGAAGGCAGCAGGACTCAGTTTCAGTTCTCAGTTTCGCAAGGACATGCTTTGCTTGTTTGGTCGTGTGTATCTTTTTGCTTATCCTTGAATTAGATGTGAGTGAAGGAGGAAGAGTGAGATGCAAATGATGAGTGGAGCAGTTGTAAAGAAATGGCGGCAGCAGGAAGGACGTGTGTATGGCTCTTAATGTTTATATGCAGCGTAGTTTGAATTGACAGGATACAATTTATAACCATGATGTGGCATAGTTCCTATGCAAGGATATACCTCTGTATACACCGCAATTTGTTTGTGGCGTTTGAAGTGCAAAATTGATTTTTCATTTCTCCTACAGCCCGATATAATATCTGTGGCGAGAGTTCGCTTTAAGTGTCCTTAAAGCAGACACGTGTACTTATACTCGTATTATATACCTCCCTACCTCCCCCATTGATTTTCTCGAACTTTATGTTGCTCCTAATTCGAATGCTCTTCAGTGTGCGTTGGCAATCCACTTAGCCTGAAGCGTTCTTCAAAAAAAGTGTATGCTTGTTCCGTTAGCTTTTTTGGTTGATAGCACAAATTGGTACTTTGAATTTTGTTCGTCTTGTGTTTCCTACTCGCCGCTTGTCCTTGTTACATAGGACTCCCTTTAGTTATAATAATTCGGGAAGACTTTTGGCTTCCTTTCGCAAGAAAAAAAATCACAGTAAGTTTGTTGGGCTGCCCCTAAGGATAGACGACCTACGATATAAGATCTAGAAAAAGGAATGGACTTTTCCATGTTCTTTTAGATTTGTTGAGTTTATTTAAGGTCTTTTCCTTTTCTGCTTGCTCCGGTCATTTTTTTGTATTCAATAAGGACAAATGTTTGCAAGAGGAGAATTTTTGATGTTTTGCCCCAAATCCGGCCATTCTTCATTGACAATGATGGCAGTTGAATAAACTTTGACCTTTTAATGGTTTGCAAATTTGTTTAGCTCTAGGTTGGTGAACTTTTTGAAAAAATGTAGGTTTTCTTCTTTTCGGTTAGCTATATGGGACGGAAGTTTATTTTTTTGCACTATTTCTTGGTTTTTTTGTGCTGATGTTGGTATAAAAATTGAAAAAAATATTAGAGAAGTGATGAAATTCAGGACGAACATGGGAATTGTACGAGATGAAAGCAGTTTTAAATTTGTATAAGCACCAGCTTTCTCTTTCTTTGTACATGTTGGGCTTAGGCTGATTCATGTTATCCTATTCGATGACTTTAAGGAACAGCAAGATTTTGAGAGGGAATAGAGTTGATTTAGGTATGTGGATACGAAATTTTAGATAAGACTGTCACCAGTTTTAGAAAAGTTTGATTAAGGAACTGTAGCTTTGATGACTTAATTATTTAAAAAGGGCGCATTTGGAGAATTCTATCAGAGCTTACATTTTTGTAGAGAGACTAATGATATTTTTGTTCTAACCTCTCATTTAATATTTTAACCTTTTATTCAAAGGTATTTCTATTATCTTGGCTTCATGATAAATAAGGGAAGTGTTTGTTGAAAAACTTTAAAGTGTTTTGCTTAGTATCCTGCAACTTTTCACCTCTATATCTCATATTGCCAGTGTATATTATATTCGTATTCCATTCATTTTCACTTAATTTAAATTAAAAAAAAAAGTAAAATTGGATTATAATGATTTTAGTATTGACGAGACAAGTTAAGTGCTTCAAATTGGCAAGTTTTAATATTAAAATGCCTTCAGTGTAATTTGCAAACTTTTTTTTTGTTGTACAGGTAGATTGTTTACTTTTTATTTTTGCTTAAATCAGACTGTAATGATTATTTTAGCTCTCAGGGCTTTTTGGCATTAACCCTCAACTTAAAAAATCCCAATAAAAAGAAGTCTAACGCGGTAAAATCACATGATCTCTGTTGACAGTTCACATCGCCTCCGCGTGAGATAACCATGTTGGGGAATCGCTCGTGGAAAATGTCGGTTGTGGCATGGGCCTTGTGTTGAACCCACCTGTCATCGATGTTTATATCATCTAATTCTGGCTAAGAGAAATAAGTTATCATCGACCGATAGCATTTGTTGTTGATTGTGATAGGCTTGCTAACGTCGGTCGTTCTCCAAGAAGTATGGACCGATAATACTGCTAATTTAGGACGAAATTTGACAATTTCGTTTGTTTGCGAACCCAGTCATCCAAAAATGTGTCTTGTAGCTATATATGATTTAACGAGCGAAGCCCCCGAAATGTTGCTCGAACAGACCCACTTTCAAAAAACAGGTCAATCATTTGCACAACTTGTTGAACTCTATACTCTTCATGATGATTTTATAAAACAAATTAAATAAATGGAAGCCAATTTTATAGGTTCAACCATATCGCCTTACAGGTGATGGCTTTGGGAATATCTATTGCAGAACGGAACCCTTCATCACTTTTTTGAAAGAAGTACACATGTGGCTTTCAGTAGTTCTGATCTATTACTCAAACTTAAATCCATTCTGGATACACTTTCCTTTGATACATATTTTTCCTATTATGTATTACATTTAAAACAGTTGACTGAGTCCCCTAAAATTAAAGTAATAAATACTATTGCACTTCTGGTCGATTTGTTCTGCCATGGAACAGAGGCCAATGGCAGGTTTAAGAATAGACGTTCACTGCTTATTTAATTAATCTTTAATTTGTTTTAATTCCCTCATAACAGTTTCCTTATACAAAAATGTATTAACCCTTAAATTGGTTATAAGACTCAGACGGAGGAAAATTTTTCATCGTAATTTGATTTTTATGGCAAGTTACCCATTCGAACTCGAACTCGACATTAACCGTTGTTTGGGTGAATATCCCCCAATAAGTTTTCATACTTTTTCGTATAATCAATACTAACGGCACATGCCATGCCAATTTCGGTATTAAAAAAATTCCTCAAAAACTGTTCCACAGATTTTTATAACAAAAATTCAATAAATTACTTTGAATAGGCTACCTTTATTTAAAAATCCGTTTTTCGATGAAGGGTTATTGCTGGTATCTCTCATCGGGCTGTTTTTTGTTTTCAATCTTCTCAAAAACTGTTTTTCGAAGAGATTAAAAAAAAACGTTCTTAATTAAAAACAAATCGTTAAGGAAAATCTTATTTTTCAAAAAAATACTGTCTTGGTGGTGTGATATGCAAAAATCTACCATTAAATGTACTCGTATTTCGAGTTTATTTTCTTTCTCAGTATCAGTTATAATTTTAAATTATATGGCTAAGATATACAGAAGCTTCAAAATATAAAATTTCAAATACCAAATTTAATTCTTTTTTAAATTATAGATAAATAAACTTAGATAATGTTCGAATATTCGATATTTTAAAACTGATGGCTTTTTTGATTTTACTTGCATAACAACTGTAAATTGGAGTGTCAGAATTTTTGAATTTGTAAATGCGACATATGGGGTACTATACAGGGTGATTGGCATAAGGTGTGACAAAAAGCTAGGGCGTGTAGGTTGGACTTAGACAAGAAAAAAATCGTATGGGAGGGGGGGGTCTATTTCCCCCCGTTTAGGCAGAAGGGGCAATTTAAGAAAAAAATCACTTAAAACAGAAAAAAAATTATTAGAAAATAACGGTGATACCTACAGAGTAATGCTATGGCATTTTGAAAAGCCAGAAATACATTCTTTAATTTTGTTTTTAAATAAAGTTGTTCGAGTGAATAGCTTTTGAAAAATTAATTTTCAAAATCAAAATTTTGAAAAAAAAATGAATTTTTTTTTTTTAAACAATTTTTTTTCAAAATTTTACGTAATTAAGTATTATTTTTTTATTCAATAATCAATGCTCTTATTAATTTTTGATCAAACACAAAAAACCGGATGTCAAAATGTTTTGTAGTTTTTGAGAAAATCAAAAATAACAAAAACTACTTTTGTTCTAAGAAAAGCCTTTTATTTAGTTTTTACGTTTTTGGATTCTAATGTAGGTGATAATAAAAAAATTTTACAAAAAAAGTTAATCCTTTCTTTCGTAAATGCACCTAAGCCAAGCCGACCCCACCATAATAAAAAAGTGGCAGGTCAATTTTAAACCAATGCTCTCACGCAGGTGTTCTCAATGAAAAAATGTGTGAAATATGGTTAATCCAGTACTTTGCCACATAATTGTATGCTTTCAAGACGATAATTAAACAAATAGTAAAAAGAAAGTTAATCCTTTCAATCGTAAATTCACCTAAGAATCCAAAAACGTAAAAACTAAAATAAAAGGCTTTTCTTAGAACAAAATTAGTTTTTGTTATTTTTGACTTTCTCAAAAACTACAAAACATTTTGACATCCGGTTTTTTGTGTTTGATCAAAAACTAATAAGAGCATTGAATATTGAATAAAAAAATAATACTTAATTACGTAAAATTTTGAAAAAAAATTGTTTAAAAACAAAATTTTCTTTTTTTTTTTTTTCAAAATTTTGATTTTGAAAATTAATTTTTCAAAAGCTATTCACTCGAACAACTTTATTTAAAAACAAAATTAAAGAATGTATTTCTGGCTTTTTAAAATGCCATAGCATTACTCTCTAGGTATCACCGTTATTTTTTAATAATTTTTTTTCTGTTTTAAGTGATTTTTTTCTTAAATTGCCCCTCCCGCCTAAACGGTGGGAAATAGACCCCCCCTCCCATACGATTTTTTTCTTGTCTAAGTCCAACCTACACGCCCTAGCTTTTTGTCACACCTTATGCCAATCACCCTGTATATGGCGAGTTTTAAATTCGGAAAAAATAGAACTCGAGATTTTGATCAGACTTGACATTACGATAGGGAAGACGGTAAAGGTGGGTCTTACAAATTCTGACTGTCTGTCACACCATTTTATAATTTTATATGAAAATATGGGAACCAATCCTTTAGATGTTAAAAAATGTTTTTTTTTTGCAGAAAACTGTACCCAAAATTATGATAAAAATTGTTTTCTTTCGTTTAATTTCAATGATTTATAGTTTGATTAATTTTTTTTTTAAATTAAGACATTACTGACACTGTGCCTACCATAGAACCATTATTTTTTTTTCGTTGATTTTTGGCCTTCTCACAACCGGCAAAATAAATTTTAATAAAAGTTTGTATGCAGAATCTTTTAAAAAGTTTGAGAAACATTGTATACTAAGACTAAAAAAATTTATTTTCAATTATTTAAAACAAAATTTCAACATATTTTTTTGAAAATTCGATATCTCAAGAATGGGTTATGAATAAGCAGTTTTTGTTTGCACAGTAATAAAAACTTCAAATTGGCTTGTCAAAATGTTTTCTTTAAACTTTTAAGCACAAAAACTTATTTTAACGATTTGAAATTATGATTCTTGCATAAATTCATATTTCCTTATACAATTCTGTTTTAAGAACCAACTACTTAAAAAATCGTTCTAGCGTTTAAAAGAAATTAATTTGTGCTTCTGAATATTATTTGTCAGTAATTGAAAGTTTTAGCGACCTCAACTCCAAAGTGCGTTTCGCCAAGGGCTAATCAGTAATCAGTTGGAATAATCGTCGAATGAATCGGGCCTATAAAACATCGACATATCGCCAAAATTTAGTCAATAGCTAGTCGGTAACATGGAACGATTAGAGGATCTAAGAAAGATACGACTTCATCTAACTCACTGTCGTACCTAGGCGAAATGCAGTTTTGAGTTATGGTCATTTAAGCTTTCAATTGAAATAAATTCAATTACTCCACTAAAACAGTATTAATTTACTTATTTGCTTCGTCTTCGTTGATTTTTCACTAATACCATCAATTTTTACAATTTTCTGTACCTTAAGCATAAAAACAACTTCGTAAGGTCCAGTCGTGCGTTTTATTTTAGAAACTTCAGTGTACAAACTTAAACTTATTCTATTGTGCCAGTTATAAAAAAAATCCTATGGCAGAACTGTAAGTAATGTTTTAATTTCAATTTTTATTAAATAATAGATCGACAAAATTAAGCGAAACAGAACAATTTTAATAAAAGTTCAAAGTGACAATTTTGAGAAGAATACGATTTTCAAAAACCATTTTTTAAAATGAAAAAAAAAAACTTTCCTACATATTGTACATAGTGTTAAGAACTCCAAATTTTCAAGTTTTTAAAAATCAAACGTGTAGTTTTGAAAAAAACATAGAGTTTAAAAAAAAATTTAAACTTTTATAAAAATCCAAATAAAACTTCTAAGGAGCTTTTGAATAGAAACAAATGATCAAAAACCGTTTAACAAGTATTGGAAAATTAGAAAACCAAAAAGGTGATTCCATGGGAGGTACTATTCTTCACTTATAAGATCCATGTTTTTTGTATAGAACATTTTACAAATTTTCTTAAATTTTCTTTTCGTGCGACCCAATTGTGCATTTTATCTTTAATTTAATCGTAAATGGCTGTTAAGATTTCGATGAACATTCGTCTGTGTCAACTTAACTCTCTGAATTTCATGTAGATTGTATCAGCCTATTTGCAGTGAGATTTTGTTGAAATATTGTTTCCGAACTTCAGAGTCTTTGTTGGTCAGTCATATGCCTCCATGATTTTGTTTCAATTTTGTACAAATTGTTCTCGCACCAAGCTTAATTTGTGGCCATTCACGGTATTTCCCTTGAATTCAATTATCTTCGTTCATCCAAGTTTACATCTTTTTATTATACCTCTTTTGGATTTCTTTAGAGAATTTTCTTCGAAAAAAATACAAATCATATCTGAGAGTGTCAGATTCGAAATTACTCAAAGCGAAGTTCTTATTGTTTTTACTAAACCGAGCTTTTCTTAATCACTTTGATTAATGTACTAGTTCATGGAAAATAAAAACGTAAAAAAAAAACTTAAACAAGTCTCAACCAACCTCATTGAGAAAGGGAAGTGGCTAATTTAATTATTGTCGGCTGGGTCGGCAAACCCAAAGCGATTTCACTTTCTGCAATGAACTTTCTGCAACTTAAGCTGAATTGCATTGCTGCCGCTGCATCGCAACACACAGTACATGTCTATAGATATTTTTTCATTTTTGTTTAAAGTTGAAAAATCTGCAATACTGGTTACTGCACTTGCTTGAGGTTTAAATGCTATAAGACTATGTGTCATTTATCCAAAGTTGGAAAAGTGTGTCTTGTGAATATTAAAACAACAAAATGTCATATCGTTTGTTGCCATAGACCGCCTCTGGTTGTCGGTTTTAGGATCATCAAACTATCAATCTTAGGAAAATTTGCATCATAAGTGTGGCTGATGAAAAATAATGTCTTTGGTTGAAATTAGCCTGTTTCCTGGAATCCATATGCAAGGCATGATAGTGTGGTGAGGTAATTGATGATATGGTTCCTGGTTATATGGGATGAATTATTAGATTACATGCATCTTGTGCAGACATTATTACTGTGAAGTTAACATATGACAGATTTCCTAGTTTGATAGGATTATATAAAATTACAATGCAGATTTGAAGTTGCACAAATGAAATTAAAAATGTTGAATGACAGATTTGTATATTTTATACAAAAAAAATGTTTTGCAATAAAATTATATTTACTGTACATTATCTACATATGTAGTTATATGAACTATTACAGGGTTAGATCCAACTGAATAATTACCAAGGACATGGACATCGAAGTGAAAAAAATGTTTATCAAATTTGGCTACGAATTGCCAACACTTTGTTTACTATGTTATCTGAGTTGTAAGCCAAAGACTTGAAAAGTTGTTTGTTGAAAATAAGAACCTTACAGCGAAGGTTATCAGTTCATAGAGAAATCTTATAGAAAAATTAAATTAAATAAGAAATAAATTCCACTTAAGAGCGAATTCCTTCATCCTTTAAGTCCATTAAAGCGAAAGTCGAAAAACAACCGGTTTTTTAGGAGGTACTGTTAGTAAAAATTTCTTTTTTTTTAATTTTGTTAAACTTTAGAGCCGTTGACGAGGTAAATACAACCTTTTCTAACGGTTGTTTTTGAAGCTAAAAAATATCGTTTTGCCCTCTAAAACTTGGAGAAAATCGCTTCAGCGGCTTTAGGGAGTTGGTCTAGGTGCATATAAGCACAGCCGGTATTTTTGGAGGGTCTCTATCTGAAGCTAGCTAAAATCAGCATAAAGAAACCACTTTTATGTATCATGCTTAATGGTAGAAAGTTTGTTGTTAAAAGTGTCAATGTAGCTTCTTTAGCAGGGCGGTCAACTCGCCGATATTTATTCTACATTTAACCAATGCGATCTGATAGGTTGTCTAACTCATCTATACTTGCGTATGCCGACCTAATAGCGTACAACATAGCTCTAAAAGTCGAGGTTATCAGAATTCTTATGCAGAGTATTTTCGCAACAATTTATCGATATTGCATTGGCTGGAAGATGAAAATCAACTTTTGAAAATCTGAAATTTTTCTGTTTAGGACTTCGTTGCGATGGAGCCTCATGTTATATAAATTGGCGTAGGCGAGTAAGACTGTACCTTGGTATCTGGTTGGATCAGTATTTGTATTTCGATAGACATTTAAAAACTGCTCTTGCCAGTGCTTGAACGGTTGCTTAACAATATTCAGCTCTATAGCAGGGTGTGAGAAAATAACTAGGTGGTATAACCGATTCAAACTACCAAATTTGAATTTGCGGTTTAGGACAAGCAAAGGGTAGCATACTTTTGGGATGGTCGAGTTATTCATTTCTAAAATGATTCACATTTAATCGGGAAGGGGAATTTGTATCGTAGTGGATTCAGGTTTGGACGATAGGATAGATACTATCCATTAGGATGTACAGGAGACAGTGGAATGTAGTTAACTCGGTAATGGAAAAATTTTGAAAAAAAAAAAAAAAAGAACAAACGTAGAAATATATAAAAGTAGCTTAAGAACGTAAAAAAAAAAAAAAAAAAAAATATTAAAAAAAAAAAAAAAAAAAAAAAAAAGTTGGAGACCGCAAGATTCGAACCGGCAGGGGGTGAGGTTGGACCATCTCCTAGACCTCTAGACCACGCTTTGGTACGAGAGAATGATGAACAAATTTTAATCAAGTGACTAAGGATAGATACCTAAAAGTGGATTTAAGAAGAGGAAAACATCGCACAATTAAAGGAAAGGTTTAAAAGAAAATATGAGTCGTTAACTAATACAAGAGAATGCGTTGGTGTTAGTTAAAGAATTGTTTTTTCCGCTTTTCAAACTTTTCTAATTTTAACCAAATTTTGACAATTATATTACATCTATTACTGAAAAATTCAGAAAATGATATTAAGAATTAATTTGAATTTTTGTGGTTAAAATGTGAGGAAAAATCCTATGAAACGGAAGTTCGGATAAACTTCCATGATTAAAATCCATCTTTCGTCAACCTTTCAATAGTAAGAAACAAGTAGAAGGTCCAAATGCTGAAAAATGTGAGTCAGTTGGTTTTCTAGTTTTAGTGCGTGCCAGTCGTGAGTGGTGATATACGAAACTATAAGAACAAGAAAATATTAAAGTGTAATTTTCCGAAAAAAAAAGGAATAAAAAGTCAAAAACTATAAAAAAAGCGCACTTAATTAAAATAAAATAAAGAGAGGAACCCAACTGGACAAAGAGGCGAGCACCCGGCTGCGCTAAGCTCGTCGTTAATAGCCAACTACATCCAGAGCTGATATTTCCGATTGGCATGCTACAAACGAAAACACATCACCGTACCAACAAACACGTCATAAAAACAAAGAAAAACCCACGTCATAAAAAGACCAACGAACATATATGTATATATACCATCATACGATCACAGGAACCAATCACCATCCCACGCCAAACGTTTCCTCTGCCGTGGTAATTCGAATGAACGCCACTACAGGACTCCGAATTTAGGCGAATACCCTTGAGATCCAAGACAGAGACTCAGCAACCTACACCATAACCCCAAGCCATAACCCAAAGTACAACATGTAAAAAAGCCACACAACAGGAACATACAACCACTACAATAGCCACATCACAAAAACACAACAGGAACATACAACCACTGCAATAGCCCATCAACAAGATCCGACAACATTCACCATAACATAACACACCACTTAAACCGCAAAAACATACAACAATCACAATATCCGATTCAAATCTAGAACACACAAGGACAACCATAACAGCAGATCAACACAACCATACACCAGCCTAAATAGCATCAAGATCCACTCAAACAAACACCAGCCAAAAATAACATCAAGATCCAACAACACCTGCTACAAATTTTTGAACATCAAGTACAGACACTACAAGTACAGACAACTACAAACAGCAACTTTAAACAACATCTACCTACCAAATGCATCCACACCAAGAATCATCCATCACCAATATAAAATTATAAAGCTAAGTATATTACCTACCTAGTTTCATCATACATAGTATAGAACAAAATTTTAATCCATATATGTATATAAACCTTAAACAAACGAACAAAATTTGAACATATACATATATACTAGTAACATAAATAATTAGAAATTAAATTCCAAAGTTCATAAGCGCGTTTGACACGTTTTAGTTTCATTTGTAAAGCAATTATATTCGATCTTAAATTCTTTCAAATTTAATCTTACTTCCTAGGAATAAGTCCCACAGTATTTCAACCTACGTACAAAAACAATTGCAATGATGAAGAAAACTGAAGCAATCCCATCGAAGCGGTGCACCACCTCGAAGGCTGACTCATCGAGAATTTTAATTTAAATCAAAACAATTGATCAATCAGAAAAACAAGAAGAAAAAGTAAAAAAAAAACTAAACTTATTTTCATCGAAAAAGTTCGGTAAGTGTTTATTGATTTTATTTGAATGCATTTACTATCGAAAATTGCTGCTATTAAAATTCGTGTAGTATAGGTTTGAACCTTAAGATATTTTCGAACCACATTTATAGTAAGTTACTAGCATAAACATAAACCTACGAGTTTCCCATAAATAATTTTTGGATAGTTGCTATAATTGTACATTATCAATAGACAAAACAATTAAAAATAGACAAAACAATTTTAGATAAAACAAAAAGTTAATAAAGTATGCAATACATTTTGAACAACTGCAAAGAACAAACAATTAAAGCATACTTTTAAGGTTTTTAATTCACACAACAAGATGAAAGTAGAGTCAGTCAATTTTTGATTTTTACATATCCACATCCGAAACCGGAAGTATATTTTTTTTCCTAAAGATAGACTGCAAACTAAAATTTCAAACGGTCTACAACTTGAACATTAATTCGAATTAAACTTTTTATGAATCCAGACATTGAAAATAAAACGAATTTATAACCTATTAAAAAAAAAAAAAAAAATATCGAATTACCTTTCTATTCTACTTTTTTTGATTTTGTTATTGCCCCTTTTTTTTTATTATATATTATATACCTACTTATATATAAATAATTTTGAACTCATTACATTTATAATTGAGAATCTTTTTTTTCTTTGTGCTTTTAATTTTTTTAATAAAATGAAATTTATAACGTTTAAAACGAAAACAAATACCGTCTTATAATTTTGCGTCAGTATAGAATGGGAAGTCAGTATCTATTTTGAAAAATTATAGGAAATAGTAAAATGGAGTGCTAAATTCCTTATTTAGGGTGGATGTGGCCAAGCTAAAGGACCTCTAGTAGCTGATAAGATTAATCATGGTAAGATCTGAGGTAATTTAGTTATCGCGGAACTGCAAGTTAGGGGGTTGCTGCATAATAATACGAGGTAGCAGTAACCGAGGATGCATCTCAACTTTGATGCAAGGGAGGGTTTGCCTCTTAAGGACTTTACACCTTGTCCTACCACTCTCTAGGGTTGCCAAATCTCTTTTTTTTTCTCTCGTTTAGTGTTCATTTCGCTGAGATTCAAATAGTGATTCTTTTTCGTTTTAAATTGGATGAATTCAGGTCTCGATAATTTTATTTCGAACCTATTTTCGTATTCATTTATTTTTTTTTGAAAACCCATCTTTCATTCGGCATGATTTTTATACGTAACAAACGTTTTTAGTTACGATGGCAAGAACCCATCCATTATCGACGAGCAGAGCCCAGGCTAACGCAAGCATGCCGAGCCGTCGTAACTAGGAACACCCTTTACTCTCGCTGCCCGGATTGGCCTTTTGGATCCTGTAGCCTAGGGGTCAGAACGGTAGTTGAAGGGGTAAAGGTTTCGCAAGGACTTTTGGGGAGACTTAATTACATAGGGAATGTACCCTTATTTTTGTTCTGGGACATGTGGAAATGGAACCTCCTCTTTAAGGAGATTAGAAGTTTTGAAGTTTTTTTCTGAGAGTCCTTGTCCTCACCAACAGGTTCCGTTACAGGTGGCGCCCAACGTGGGGCCCGAATTCGTCCTTTTTGGAAGGAAAAAGGATATGCCAAACAACGAAAAAAAAAAAATTTTTTTTTATAAAATTTTTACTTTATAGTAATTTTCAGTTTTGAGAAATTTCGCGAGTAATGAACACTTAGTAGCTATCACTTGACGTCCAGTGGTTGGGTGTTGATGTCCCTGGTCAGTCTGTTGCGCTCAATGTTTAGCTTCTTTGATGGTCTTACTAAAACAAGATTTTATTCTAATTATAAAGGATAATCCGAATTATGAATTAGTTTTATTCGTGATTTCGTTGTTGTTTTTTTTTTATTACGAATATTGGAGAAGATGTAGGAATAAGTGCTCGACCCAGTTACTTAAAGTCTTTGATTGGTTTTTGGAAGCGAGTACTTAACGACTACCGGTATTAAGAATATTTCGAGCAAACGAACAAACTTAAATTTTTTTAACAAAATTAAATTTGATTTTCTTTATACGGCAATTGTTTGTCTTTTGGTAATTTGGAGCCTGAACGAGTAGAGGAGAAAGAGGGCATCCTGTGAGAGTGGATTGGTGAATTGATTATCTACTTATCGTTTAAGGTACGAGAGGTTTTAGCTGGTCACATTCACCTAAATATTTTTATGATATACACATTTAATTTTGTTTTGATTTCTGGATTTTCGGATTTTGTTTTATTACTTAACTTTTTTTTGGAGTTTTTCTTTTTACCTTATTTTTAATTTTTTTTTGAATTGAAAGATAATTCTTTTACATTATCGATTTAGTACTTAGTTTTTTTTTTCATTCGCCTACTGTTAGCTTTGATATATTTTTTTTGTTTTAGATAGTTTTTTTTTAAACTTTCAATTGGTTTGGGCTAAGTTTTTTTTTTTTATTCATTCAGTTTCGATACATTTTGTTTTTTTCTATTATTATCTTCAAATTTTTTTTTGGATTTTGCTCTGAGAGATAATTTTTTATTGATTGCCATTGTACAATTTTTTTATTTGAGTTGGAGCCTTAAACATTAAGGAATTTTAGTTTGGTTTCGAGTTCGCTTTGTTTTTTTTGGAATACGTTATATTTTTTGAGTACATATCGACAAGATGGAAAAACGGAGATTGTCGTTTGCGGATTTTAAAAAGCGTACGGTATTGCGGAGTAATCCGAACGCGATTGCGGAAAATAATGCATTCATTGCACAGAGTATTAATGCTGCACAAAATGAATCCGTGGATGATGAGCAATCTTCTGTGAATGAACAGAGAACAGAAGGAGGAGCAGCTTCTTTGTTAGCTCAAGGTGTGAGTACAGTCAACGAAGGTTCTAATTTGGGGAATTCTACTTCTCAAAGTGGTACAGGTCAGATAGATCGCAATGATATAAGGGACAATGAAGACGAGGTGTTAACAGACTATATCGAGGAAGTCGTTACAGCTGCCATTGGATTTAACAGAGCCCAGGATTTAGAGTTTTTGCGAATGGAAGCTGAGCGGAGTAGAGTGTATTTGCAAAGTCAAGTAGAGAATATCGTACGTCAAACGATAGCGTCGATTACTCCAACGGCCACTCCACAACGATATAATTTGGAACGAATAAAGGATCCAGCTCCAGTTAACGCAAGTTCTGAGAATGCTACTGTAACTATACGACCTCAAGGTGAGTCGACATCTCATCCAACTAATCGGGGCCGTACCTCAAATGCAGATGAATTTTTGCGACAACTCAACAATTTGTCCTTGAATGACCCTCTAGGTAGCACCTTTCGTTCTGCCCCTGCGTTGTCTTCCAATAGGTACCATCACTTCCACAAATGGGGATTAAAATTTGATGGCAGGCAGATGACGGTAGATGATTTCCTGTTTAGGTTGAGTAGGTTAAAGGATTGTTACAACGTATGCTGGGAAGAGATAGTCCAAAACTTCCATCACTTTGTGACAGGACCCGTAGAAAACTGGTTTTGGGTTTATATGAAGTCGAACCAATCAGCTAACTGGGATACACTAAAATTGGCTTTGATAGAGCAGTATCGCAGTTTAGAGACTGACTCTGAACTATCTCGGAAGCTTTTCGACAGACGTCAACAGCCCACAGAATCCTTTGACGATTTCTATACGGCTATTCTTCAACTAAATGGCAGGTTAAGAGTTCCAAAGCAACCTAACGAGATAGTGGAGTTGTTGAAACTGAACGTGAAGCGACGAATGGGCGAGTTATTGATTACTTTCCATACAAACAGTTTGTCCGAGATGGTCTACGTTTGTAGGAACATCGAGAAATATCTCAATAATAATGACCCTAGCTCACAAAGGTCCAGAATTCAGTTTCAACAACCCCCACTAATACGCAGGAATGTGTCCGAGATAGAGCCAGATAATTCCGATAACGTCGAAGTAAGTAATCCAAGCGTGGAAGCTTTTGACTCAGGCAGAGACGGACGAAGTCTGGTGTGCTTTAACTGTAAAGAAAAGGGACACACCTACTTTGAGTGTCAAGTGCCTCAGAGAAATCTTTTCTGCTACAGGTGTGGTTGGGAAAATACAACAGTACCTCAGTGCCCTCGTTGTTCGGGAAACTTCCCGAAGAGCAGTCCTATGTCCAGGGGAACCTGCTCTCAGAATCCCAGCTCGGACAAACAGTAGATTTTACCAACCAACCTGATAGTTACCAAGACGTTCGACCTATATTTGCAACCGAAACCACAAAAGAGCCGATTCCACAGATTACGATTTTAAAACCTAGACCCATAGAAAAACCTGAAAAGACTGAAACAGCAGACGCTCAAATTTCCTTCAAACCACAAAAAACTTTGCATGAGCGACTGCAAAATTATTACGCAGTAAGAGAAAGAATTTTCGGCACTTCTGATCCGAAGAAACAGGTGTCCGCGAAAGTCCTTAAACTTAGGCAAAGGTTTAAAGAAAAGAAGACAGAGTTTAAGTCGATAGAAGCCTCTACATTGTGTGGTACTGAGGATCTTAGGCCCTACGCTAATGTTAGGATATTTGATCAGCCAATGTTAGGATTGCTTGACAGCGGGGCTAGCATTAGTTGTTTAGGTGAGGGAGGAGTCGATTTTCTGGTTAAAAACAATCTGGAATACGATAAGTTTAACCAAAGTATAAAAACTGCAGACGGTAAGAAACAGGCCATAGTAGGCAAAATCTGGGCCAAAGTTTCATATAAGGGTGTTACGAAGTGTGTACTTTTGTATATCGTACCATCTCTTCAGCAGCGTTTATACCTCGGCATAAATTTTTGGAGAGAATTTAACGTAGCTCCTCACCTCGTTTCAGAACTTTCTCTTGACGTGTCTTCTCAAGAGCTTGATCCCAACGCACACATTTTGACAGTTGAACAATCAGAAACATTAAGGAAAATCATCGGCAAGTTTCCCTCCTCGGCCGTATTAGGCCTTGGAAAGACTTTGCTGATTGAACATATAATAGATACGGGGGACGCCGAACCCATTAAACAACGTTTTTATCCAATTTCTCCGGCAGTGCAGAAACTGATGTATGAGGAGTTGGATCGCATGCTTGAGCTTGGAGTTATAGAAGAGAGTTGTAGTGCGTGGAGCTCTCCGGTAGTCCTGGTTCGAAAACCAGGAAAGAACAGGCTCTGCCTAGATTACAGAAAGGTTAACTCCAAGACGAAAGGAAATGCGTATCCAATGACTCATATAGAGGGTTTGCTGTCGCGTCTGCCAGATACGCGCTTTATTTCCAGCATAGATCTGAAGGACGCGTTCTGGCAAATCCCTCTGGAGAAATCGTCAAGGGAGAAAACGGCGTTTACGGTTCCTGGCAGACCTCTTATGCAGTTTAAGGTAATGCCATTTGGTCTTAAGAACGCAGTGCAAACAATGTGTCAAGTCATTGACAAAGTGGTACCTGTAGAACTGCGAGAACAAATCTTTCCTTACGTTGATGATTTGCTGGTGGTGTCAAGTACTTTTGAGGAGCATATCAAGCTATTAGATATCTTAGCAGAAAAACTTAGGTTGGCAGGACTCACAATTAATGTGCAGAAATCCAAATTTTGTTTTCGAGAGCTAAAGTTTTTGGGTTATGTAGTTGGAGATGGTTGTATTAAAACTAATCAGGATAAAGTGGCAGCAATAGTAGAATTTCCGGTCCCTAAAACCGCAAGACAAGTGAGGCGGTTCTTAGGATTGGCAGGCTGGTACAGAAGATTTGTCAAGGACTTCTCAACTTTGACAAGTCCACTAACAGATTGCCTGAAGAAAGGGGCGAAATTCGTCTTCGGACAAGAAGCCATGGCGTCTTTTGAAAAGTTGAAAGAAACGTTGACCTCTGCACCAGTCCTGATCAATCCTAATTTTGAAAAGGAATTCATCATCCTGTGTGACGCGTCTGACACTGGCATAGGCTGTGTTTTATGTCAACTGGATGATGAACAAAATGAGCGACCAGTGTACTACCATTCCCAGAAACTAAATAAGGCACAACGTAATTACAGCGTTACAGAACGCGAGTGCCTAGCGGCCGTTGTCGGAGTTAAAAAGTTCCGAGAGTATATAGAAGGACAACCGTTTAAAATAATCACCGACCATGCGAGTTTGAAGTGGCTGATGAGTCAACGAGATTTGAGTGGTAGATTAGCAAGATGGAGCCTAAAACTACAAGGTTTCGACTTCACAATCGAACATCGGAAGGGTTCACAGAATGTGGTGCCAGATGCCCTTTCTAGGGTATTCGAAGTTGAAGCACTGAGTCCAGATGATTCGGTTGTGGAGAAGGAATATGACGTGCTGTACATAGATCTTGAAGACCCCGGTTTTAAATCTGAAGAATACTGCAAGATCATAGACACAGTCGTAGAACAAAAGAACCAGCTACCGGACCTTCAAGTATCGAACAATTTCGTTTATAAGAAGGTCCAACATTGCACAGGTAATCCGATAGAGGATGAACTGATTTGGAAGTTGTGGGTTCCGGAATCGCTGACTAATCGCTTAATATCTTTGGCTCACCAGCCGCCTCGGGCTTCGCATGGGGGTATATCAAAAACATTGTACAGACTACGCAATCGGTTCTTTTGGCCTGGCATGGCAGCTCAGGTGAAAGCGTTCATCGCAAAATGTGACATTTGTAAAATGTGTAAAGCACCTAACAATACCCTTCGACCACCGATGGGGAAGGCCTTTACGGCAGATCGACCATTTCAGATGGTGTACATTGACTTTTTAGGTCCTTACCCTCGCTCTAAAACAGGAAATACACATATAGTTGTTGCGCTTGACCAACTAACAAAATTTGTAATAATCAAACCCTTGAGAAAAGCTACAACGGAAACGGTAATAAAATTTTTAACAGAGAATGTTTTATGTTTGTTCGGAGTACCTGAGACCATTCTCTCAGATAATGGGACGCAGTTTACAAGCAAAGAGTTTGGTAAGCTGATGTCCTCATATGGGATAACCCACGTGAAGACTGCTGCATATTCCCCTCAAGCTAATGCGAGCGAGAGGGTGAATCGATCGATTTTGGCCGCGATCCGATCGTATCTCGATCTAGATCAACGTAATTGGGACTTACATCTCTCAACGATCGCGTGCTCACTCCGCACGTCAGTCCATTCGGCAACGGGGGTATCACCTTACCAAGCTCTGTTTGGCCAGACGATGGTGGAGCATGGTTCCGATTATAAACTGCTCAAAGACCTTAACGGTCTAAACAACTCAGAGATTCAGGTACTTTCAAAGGCATCGCAGATGAATATATTGCATTCCTACATAAAAGAGTCATTAGCTAATGCACACTCCAAATATGAAAAGGTGTACAATACTCGGAGTAAAGCTGTACAATTTTTCGTAGGAGACGTAGTATACCGAAGAAATTTTGTTCTCAGCGATGCCTCGAAAAAAATCAGCGCAAAATTATCTCCTAAGTTTTTGAAAATGGTAGTTAAGAAAGTTATAGGGAACAATCTGTACGAGCTGGCGGACATGAATGGGAAACCGGTAGGAGTATATCACAGCAAGGACATACGTAGATAAAAATGTTTAATTTTCTTTTCTTTCTTTTCTGTGCCCGGCTGACAGTCTGTGCATGAGTCTCTTTCTGATTTCCTGTTCCTTTGCCTCATGAGGACTCGGAAAAGGAAGCAGGTTTGTGAGAAAATAACTAGGTGGTATAACCGATTCAAACTACCAAATTTGAATTTGCGGTTTAGGACAAGCAAAGGGTAGCATACTTTTGGGATGGTCGAGTTATTCATTTCTAAAATGATTCACATTTAATCGGGAAGGGGAATTTGTATCGTAGTGGATTCAGGTTTGGACGATAGGATAGATACTATCCATTAGGATGTACAGGAGACAGTGGAATGTAGTTAACTCGGTAATGGAAAAATTTTGAAAAAAAAAAAAAAAAGAACAAACGTAGAAATATATAAAAGTAGCTTAAGAACGTAAAAAAAAAAAAAAAAAAAAATATTAAAAAAAAAAAAAAAAAAAAAAAAAGTTGGAGACCGCAAGATTCAAACCGGCAGGGGGTGAGGTTGGACCATCTCCTAGACCTCTAGACCACGCTTTGGTACGAGAGAATGATGAACAAATTTTAATCAAGTGACTAAGGATAGATACCTAAAAGTGGATTTAAGAAGAGGAAAACATCGCACAATTAAAGGAAAGGTTTAAAAGAAAATATGAGTCGTTAACTAATACAAGAGAATGCGTTGGTGTTAGTTAAAGAATTGTTTTTTCCGCTTTTCAAACTTTTCTAATTTTAACCAAATTTTGACAATTATATTACATCTATTACTGAAAAATTCAGAAAATGATATTAAGAATTAATTTGAATTTTTGTGGTTAAAATGTGAGGAAAAATCCTATGAAACGGAAGTTCGGATAAACTTCCATGATTAAAATCCATCTTTCGTCAACCTTTCAATAGTAAGAAACAAGTAGAAGGTCCAAATGCTGAAAAATGTGAGTCAGTTGGTTTTCTAGTTTTAGTGCGTGCCAGTCGTGAGTGGTGATATACGAAACTATAAGAACAAGAAAATATTAAAGTGTAATTTTCCGAAAAAAAAAGGAATAAAAAGTCAAAAACTATAAAAAAAGCGCACTTAATTAAAATAAAATAAAGAGAGGAACCCAACTGGACAAAGAGGCGAGCACCCGGCTGCGCTAAGCTCGTCGTTAATAGCCAACTACATCCAGAGCTGATATTTCCGATTGGCATGCTACAAACGAAAACACATCACCGTACCAACAAACACGTCATAAAAACAAAGAAAAACCCACGTCATAAAAAGACCAACGAACATATATGTATATATACCATCATACGATCACAGGAACCAATCACCATCCCACGCCAAACGTTTCCTCTGCCGTGGTAATTCGAATGAACGCCACTACAGGACTCCGAATTTAGGCGAATACCCTTGAGATCCAAGACAGAGACTCAGCAACCTACACCATAACCCCAAGCCATAACCCAAAGTACAACATGTAAAAAAGCCACACAACAGGAACATACAACCACTACAATAGCCACATCACAAAAACACAACAGGAACATACAACCACTGCAATAGCCCATCAACAAGATCCGACAACATTCACCATAACATAACACACCACTTAAACCGCAAAAACATACAACAATCACAATATCCGATTCAAATCTAGAACACACAAGGACAACCATAACAGCAGATCAACACAACCATACACCAGCCTAAATAGCATCAAGATCCACTCAAACAAACACCAGCCAAAAATAACATCAAGATCCAACAACACCTGCTACAAATTTTTGAACATCAAGTACAGACACTACAAGTACAGACAACTACAAACAGCAACTTTAAACAACATCTACCTACCAAATGCATCCACACCAAGAATCATCCATCACCAATATAAAATTATAAAGCTAAGTATATTACCTACCTAGTTTCATCATACATAGTATAGAACAAAATTTTAATCCATATATGTATATAAACCTTAAACAAACGAACAAAATTTGAACATATACATATATACTAGTAACATAAATAATTAGAAATTAAATTCCAAAGTTCATAAGCGCGTTTGACACGTTTTAGTTTCATTTGTAAAGCAATTATATTCGATCTTAAATTCTTTCAAATTTAATCTTACTTCCTAGGAATAAGTCCCACAGTATTTCAACCTACGTACAAAAACAATTGCAATGATGAAGAAAACTGAAGCAATCCCATCGAAGCGGTGCACCACCTCGAAGGCTGACTCATCGAGAATTTTAATTTAAATCAAAACAATTGATCAATCAGAAAAACAAGAAGAAAAAGTAAAAAAAAAACTAAACTTATTTTCATCGAAAAAGTTCGGTAAGTGTTTATTGATTTTATTTGAATGCATTTACTATCGAAAATTGCTGCTATTAAAATTCGTGTAGTATAGGTTTGAACCTTAAGATATTTTCGAACCACATTTATAGTAAGTTACTAGCATAAACATAAACCTACGAGTTTCCCATAAATAATTTTTGGATAGTTGCTATAATTGTACATTATCAATAGACAAAACAATTAAAAATAGACAAAACAATTTTAGATAAAACAAAAAGTTAATAAAGTATGCAATACATTTTGAACAACTGCAAAGAACAAACAATTAAAGCATACTTTTAAGGTTTTTAATTCACACAACAAGATGAAAGTAGAGTCAGTCAATTTTTGATTTTTACATATCCACATCCGAAACCGGAAGTATATTTTTTTTCCTAAAGATAGACTGCAAACTAAAATTTCAAACGGTCTACAACTTGAACATTAATTCGAATTAAACTTTTTATGAATCCAGACATTGAAAATAAAACGAATTTATAACCTATTAAAAAAAAAAAAAAAAATATCGAATTACCTTTCTATTCTACTTTTTTTGATTTTGTTATTGCCCCTTTTTTTTTATTATATATTATATACCTACTTATATATAAATAATTTTGAACTCATTACATTTATAATTGAGAATCTTTTTTTTCTTTGTGCTTTTAATTTTTTTAATAAAATGAAATTTATAACGTTTAAAACGAAAACAAATACCGTCTTATAATTTTGCGTCAGTATAGAATGGGAAGTCAGTATCTATTTTGAAAAATTATAGGAAATAGTAAAATGGAGTGCTAAATTCCTTATTTAGGGTGGATGTGGCCAAGCTAAAGGACCTCTAGTAGCTGATAAGATTAATCATGGTAAGATCTGAGGTAATTTAGTTATCGCGGAACTGCAAGTTAGGGGGTTGCTGCATAATAATACGAGGTAGCAGTAACCGAGGATGCATCTCAACTTTGATGCAAGGGAGGGTTTGCCTCTTAAGGACTTTACACCTTGTCCTACCACTCTCTAGGGTTGCCAAATCTCTTTTTTTTTCTCTCGTTTAGTGTTCATTTCGCTGAGATTCAAATAGTGATTCTTTTTCGTTTTAAATTGGATGAATTCAGGTCTCGATAATTTTATTTCGAACCTATTTTCGTATTCATTTATTTTTTTTTGAAAACCCATCTTTCATTCGGCATGATTTTTATACGTAACAAACGTTTTTAGTTACGATGGCAAGAACCCATCCATTATCGACGAGCAGAGCCCAGGCTAACGCAAGCATGCCGAGCCGTCGTAACTAGGAACACCCTTTACTCTCGCTGCCCGGATTGGCCTTTTGGATCCTGTAGCCTAGGGGTCAGAACGGTAGTTGAAGGGGTAAAGGTTTCGCAAGGACTTTTGGGGAGACTTAATTACATAGGGAATGTACCCTTATTTTTGTTCTGGGACATGTGGAAATGGAACCTCCTCTTTAAGGAGATTAGAAGTTTTGAAGTTTTTTTCTGAGAGTCCTTGTCCTCACCAACAGGTTCCGTTACAAGGGTGAAGGTGATTTGCGCTCAACATCATCATCATCGGCTCGACAAACCGGGTTCCGATCCTGGCCTCTTTCAACAAGTCTCTCCACCTACGTCTACGCCATCTCTCCAGCGCAAGCATGGTCTACCACGCTGTCGTCTACCATAGAATGTACCACAAAGAACATTCCGAGCGGGTTCCTCTTTGCTCATGCGAGCTAGGTGCCCTGCCCACCGGAGTCTACCGAGCTTAGTTTTTGTCACGATATCTACTTCAAGGTAGATTGCGTACAATTCATGATTGTACCGTTTCCGGAATCGTCCTTCCTCACATATGGGGCCAACAATTCTCCTGTGATTTGCAACAAGGCCCTTATTCAACCGATGATTGGCTATGAGTGTCCGGTGTAGTTCACATTGCCCATCTCAAATGAAAAAAATTCGCAAGCCGGTATCTCAGACGTTGCCTTAGATTACACAGAACCAGAGTCAGAGTACAAACATTATTATTACAATAAGGTTCTATAAAATAGAACCAACATTAATGGAATAGATAATTTTAAGGAAAAGCTTTTTCGGGGTCAGATTGCAAAATGATGTCCTTGGCCAACAGCTTAATTTTTTAGCTTACTTACCGAACGACGAATACTTCGAGAGTTTGCGTCTAAGCGACTTCAACCCACCTAATCATTCCTCTACTTGGATAGCCATCAGATGATGGCCTAAACAGCCGACCATAAAACTTTAGATAGGCGGCCTTCTTATCAGCGTTGCCACTTCCGGAAAAAAATTCGAAGTAGGTTTGAAGAAAAAAGTGAAGTAAATCGAGAAAAATCGAAGTAGATTTTAAAATAACTTTTTACTTGCTTTTAGAAACATTTTGATCTCGAGATTTTCATCAGGTGACATTACAACACGAAAAAGTAGTGATTCCGTCTGTCTGCAGGTCTGTACCTCAACCCCAATTAAAATGGTTTGTTTTTTTTAGCTCGGTTGCTTCCATACAGCCAATATGAAATATCATATTTATTTCGAAAACGACTCTAATGATTTTTATAAAAAAAAAATATGTGTAGACCATACCAAAAATGGGGTCTACATTTTGGTCAAAAATAAATTATTAACTGCATCTGTTATGGAACTTTTTTTATTTTCTACTTTCTCATTTTCGACTCTACCGATTTCGATCAAAATTTTTATATCGCAGCTTCTTTGACTTTGAAATAATATTGCATACACAAAATATTTTCCTTAAATGTACTTTATTAAATACTTAAAATTGTCAATACATTTATCTTATTTTTAAAGAATTTTTGTTTTTTAAGAATTAATGTATTTAAAAAACTTTCTTTTATAAAGAATAACATGAAAAATACTGTGATTAAATTAATTTAATTTTAAAATAAAAACACGCATGCCAGCGAAATTTTCATAAGATTCGTATACACATGAGTGTGGTGAGTTTTTAAGCTTTTAAAATTACTCATTTGTGTACTTTTATTGTGTTGACATGGTGCTATCTACTACCTAGAGTAAAATAGAAAAAAAAAGTAGATTTGGGCATTTTTTCGTAAAATTGAAGTAGGTTGAAACAGAGATTTTTAAAATGAAGTAAATTTCAGTATTTTAATTATGGTTGGAAGTAGGAAGTAGATTTTAAAATATTTTGAAAAAAAAAAGAAGTGATCTACTTCAATTGAAGTGGTACCACTGACTCTTATGTATACTCGATATCCTCGCAAAAGGTGGCGCTGAGCGCATTCGGTTCAGTTGGTCTATGTCTGGTACGGAAGAACCAGTTCTGGTGGTTATATTGAAAGTTAAAATCAGGGGGTCGTGTTGGACCAGTCGATATCACCACTTTTTGACCGGCCGGGATAAATTTCTCTCTTCGTAGCACCAGCTGTGTATGATGTGGAACCGTCTTGTTGGAACCACATGTTCTGTAGGTTAAATTGATCCCATTTGGCCACAAGAAAGCTGTTGTTTGTCCCGATCCGATAGCGTTTAGCAGTAATTTTTACGGCTTTGCCTATGTCATCCTCAAACAAATATGGCCTAATGACGTCGGCGCAATCGGTGCACCACATACTTTGCAGTTACTCTACGAGGCTGTAGTGAACTTTGGTGTAGCAATCGAGGGTTTTAGTGTCTCAATAGCGGCTAATCTGTTTATTAACAGAGCTAGCCACATCGAAATGTGCTTTTGTCGCTAATAAAGATTTCGTGACAAAAATGGCAGTCGTCTACAGTGAGCTGTCTTCTGTCCAGTCTTGTCGACGTTGATGGTTATTTCCCTGCAACTGTTATGTTGGCTGGATATTATACGGATATAAATTCAAATTTTTTTTTTTTTTTCGAGAATATTTAGCAAACATGACAAAGACATTCCCAATTTTTGTGCACGGTGTATCCACTAGGTACCCAGACTTTCAGAAAAACCGCTGACTCACTTATCGTCCAGTCTTTACTTTTATAATTTCAACGCATTGTTTCCGCGTTAAATACTCCATAATAAATAATTGACCACTTTCTACGACTCTCAAATCCCAACCAGTGATACCACTTTACTTTAACTGAATTAGATCTACTTCTCTTTTTCAAAATATTTTAAAATCTACTTCCTATCTTCGCACCATCAGCAAAATACTGAAATCTACTTCATTTTAAAAATCTCTGTTTTAACCTACTTCAATTTTACAAAAAAAATCCAAAATCTACTTCTTTTTCTCTATTCCACTCTATGTATCTACAGAATTACCATACAAAAAAGAAAACCAAAACAAAAACTGAACCTCAACCCAATACAAATACTCGTACACCAATGAGTAATTTTAAAAGCATAGAAACTCACCACACTTATTTGAACACGAATCTTATGAAAATTTCGCTTGCATGTGTTTTTTTATTTTAAAAATAAATTTGTATTTAAGTATATTTATTTTAATGTTGTTATTTACTAATAAATTAATTCCTTATGTACGAAATTTCCTTAAAATTAAAAGAAATGTTTTGACAATTATAAGTATATTTAATAATATTCAAATAGGGAAACAAATTTTTGTACATATGCAATATTATTTCAAAATCAAAGAAGCTCCGATATAAAAATTTTGATCGAAATCGGTAGAGTCGGAAATGAGAAAGTTGAAAATCAAAAAAAAGGTTCCACGAAAGGTAGCATTAATAAATTTTCTTTAACAAAATGTAGACCGCATTGTTGGTATTGTCTACACATAATTTTTTTCGGATTTCGGAGTAAATATGTGATATTTCATAATGGATACCTACATTTATGGAAGTAAACGAGCTAAAAAACAAATCATTTCAATTTCTCCTCGAGGCTGCAGGTTAAAGTATAGACCTACAGACGTACAGACAGACCGAATCACTATTTTTTCGTGTTGTAATATCAACTGATAAAATTCGAGTTCAATTTTTTCTAAAAGCAAGTAAAAAATTAAAAAATATACTTGGATTTTTCTCAATTTTCTTCACTTTTTTCTTCAAATCTACTTCGACTTTTTTAACGCTAATCCCAACTCACAAATTTCACTCACACAAAAATGTCAAGGAAATAAAATCTGCCTGAAACAAAAAACGGATTCTGCATTTAAAATAATAAAGGTATTTTAATTTTAGCTGTAAAATCATGCTGTCTTTTTTTTTTTTTTTTTATAATCTACCCACGCTCAAGGGATTATGATTACCCTTTAAATGTTTTAACACTGCGCGGGCGTGAAGTTAATGAAGAGAAAGAAGGATAGGAAAGATGTGTGGCACGATGTTCTGAGACTGTTGGTGGTTGTCTCAGATATTTTTATCTCCAGGGATGGCGGCTTTGCTAAAGCGGAGAAATGCCGTGTCTTATTTCTATGTCGTTTATAATTCACATTATTTTTTTTATTCATGTTCATCCTTGTTGGGCATACTAGTTTAACTCAATTACATGTTGTTAGTGTTATGCCTGAACAACATGTAATGAGCAAACCAGCAACCCATTGATTACAATTTTTGTAGAAGGTTTTTAATGGAATTAAAACGACATAGACGACGGCAGGGATCGAACCTGTGATGATGAGGTTGACAGGTGAGCACACAATCATCGTGCCACGGCCACCCCCAGTCTTAAAGAGCTGTTTTGAAAAATGAAATTCATTAACCAGTTTTTGATTTATTGACCTTTGAAAAATTTTAATTTATTTTTCAAGCAAACCATTTTTTTTGTAATTTGAAGTAAATGTTTTCCTAGAAATAAGTTCAGCCGTTAAGGAAAAAATAAATAACAAAGATACCCTACCATACACCTTCGGCAACAGTCATTTTCATCAAAATTGATATATAGCAGATATCCTCCTTTAGGGATCTGTAGGGAATTACAATAAACAATACAATAAGTTCCAAGTTTCAAGAAAACCGCTTCATTCGTTAAGGCAGTATATGTAGACAGGGCTACTTTTCCCTTTATCCCCCTTGTTTAGGAATGGAATGCATACCATTCTATTTTAAAATGCAACTTATCTTAAGTTCTTAAGAAAGACTGATACTGAAATGATAGAGAATATAATTTCCCAGCAGAAAAAATCAACAATGCAGGCAGACTCCTTTTTGACTTTTTGAATAAAGTAAAGTAGAAATGGACAAACATTTTAATTGGCGGACCACCAACCACAATATAAATACTTGAATGATCATTTCCATACGAACTTTTGCTCATTAAAAATAAAAACCGAAAATATATTCTAGCAGTACCCACCTGAGTACATTAGGAGAATGAACGTGTTTTAAAGCAAATTGCAATAAAACGTAAACGACCCTGAGCACAAGACAGGGCAGGTAACTTTCAAAATTCTATAGAAGAAATTCTAATTCATTTCTTTTAACCTTTTTGGAGTCAACCATATTCATACTTGAATAACTTCAATCTCTTGAAAACTCTCAGGGTAGTGTTGTTTGAAATCCTTCATCGACAAATAGACCAAAATGCTGAGAGCTAAGATAAAAACAAAACGAAAAAGCATAAGAAACTTATTCTCTCCAAAGAAACTTTGGAGAATTTTACCCTTTTAGCAAATATCTTAAATTAAATAAATATTCATTCACTCAAATAGAGTGGAAAAGTACCCACTTCAATCCCTAATTCCAAAAGCATCTTTCGTTTGCAAAATGCCATTCCATTCCGAATTCTTCTTTATTCTCGTTCCTCTTAAGTCACTCTTTACATACCTACCAATCTACCATCATCTACTTTAACTATTTCATCTGCAAGTCCCTCCTATCGCATTGTATAGGAAGGATATAGGTAGATACGGAAAAGAACGAATGCGGAAGGTTATGGCTCCTTTATTTTTTTTTTTCCGGCAGACAAGCAGACAGTCATTCAAACTAATTCAATTGAATTAATGAAAAGTTAACGAACTTACCTCTACACTATGGTTTCTAAAGGGAAGTGAAAGACACACACTCGCATTATTAAAAGCATTGCTGTTTGTTTAAATAGCTGACGTATTCTTCCCAATCTTTTAGTTTCCCCATTTCTTCGTCTGATATGTTCATTTTCTGTTTTTTTTTTTGGGAGAAAACAAAAAAATTCCACTCTCTTCCTGTTTTGGGGATATAAGCATTTTTAAAGTGGCCTCGTTTTATATAGATTCAGCTGCTTTCAAGGATCAAACAAAATGAAATTTTGCTCTTTTTGGTTACAAATAAAAATCAAGAGCCAGATCCGGACATAGGAGGGGGCATTTGAACTTGAGACTAAATAGAGATTTTTAATGGAATATTTAACACTTCCGCCTTTTAGGAAAAATCACTTCGTTGTTATAATCAATGAAATATTTAAAGCTAACTTTAACAACTTTGTAGAGAAGTTTCTTAAAGATTCACCAAAGGGGTTTTAAACGCCCTTTTGGTATTATTTATTTGCTATCTATTCCATGGCTAATTTTGGGGTTTATGTCAAGAGTTTAAGTTCAAAATTCGTTATGATTGAGCCTTGACCACAATCCCCCCACCTATGCTAGAAATCCAACATTCGCACCTGCCACTAGCGAGAAAGTAGTTTGCATACAAATATTTGCATTTAATTTTGACACGAGTCATCGTCGGAGTCTTCGGTTGGTCACCGAGCCAGGTACTTCCTCGTTTCACTGTTTATTATACTCTGATGATGACAGCAAACCCGTTCCACGTTGCCATTTGTGTGTGTGTGTTTTTTCTTTTTGTATTCAGCCCCCCCCCCCCCCCTAGCTACTGATGTAACCTAATTTTATTTTTTTTTTCTTCTATTGTCAAAAAAAGAACATCCTCAGGGGAAATCACCTAAGAACATTTTGCTTTGCTTGGACGTTAATAAGCATTCAGAAGCGCTCATTCCAAGGGTAAATTGAATTAACCGTAATGGGGTCTTTGTGGTTTCCAAGGCTGCCGCAGAAGTAACAGCTAATGGCATGAACCAGGATTAAATAGTGTAATTGTTAATAATGGCACATCCACCACTCCCTTTCTAATTACTGAACAAAAGAAATTTTATACACACAACCATAGAATTTTTGATGAAGCTGACGTTAAAGTCATTAACAGGACGGAAAACTGTCCTCGGTCAACCCTAGGGAGGACGACCGACAGTGGCCGACCGACCCAGCAGGAGCAACAAACAGGGTAAAGGTGTGGTCCTGAAGCATGATGCTGAATGTAGGTCAAAACAATTGGGACTTATTTGACAGAATGTGATTTCGGTTTTGATTTATGTGTTGGCCTGGGGCATCCAGCTGATGCTACATCATGATTCTTCGTCATATTGTATCTTTTTTGCTATGAATGCCGCACCATTGCGAAGTATTTATTGTCCATCTGGTGCGGATGTTAGAAACCGATTGCAGAAATGAAATTGTTTATCTTTTTATCCGGCATATCCTGCCTGTATGGTGTTCTGTCTTGCTTTTGTTTTTATTTTGCTTTTTGTGTTGCTAATGTTTTCAGTTTGACATTCCTGACTTTGAGATGAGCTAAGCAGTTAGTTCGGGCTTGTTTACCCAATGCGGATGTCTTGGTTATTTCAATAGGTCATTGTTGGATTAGATAAAGGATTTGGGATGAAACAGAAACAGACGACCACCGCATCAGACGGCAGAGAAACATCCGTCTACAAAATAGACGGTTCCAAAGGGAATAATGTTCGAGGATATTTCACTGAGATCTCCCAAAAGACAACATAATAAACTAGGTCAGGCTTTGGCAATGGGGATGAGGTCAGCATTTTTGTGATGGGATTGCTCTTCCTTTTTTCAAGTTAGGATACTTTTTTGGGAAATAGTAAAATGCATTGTTCGTTGGTGTAAATCACAAACAGGTAATTTAAAATTCCCTTACGTATAAAGGTTTTTTTCTTAATATGTGTTTTTATTTTGATACTTTTAAGGCTGAGTAATAAAGTCAAAGAGATTAAACAGGTACGTTATAACATCAGACGATGAATCTTGGGTCAGCTAAGTATTTTGGAGTTATTAAATTTCATCGGAAGTCTTTTTTAATTGTATCTATATTTTTAATGAGCTTTTATATGCAAAATTCTTAAAACATTCTTAAGAAAAAATTTTGGAATGCAAACTTTAAATTTTTATTTATTTTGTTTTTGAGAATTTTCAATTTTTTTTAATTAAAAACATTTTTTTTTTTCTATAGTTATGAGTGACAACAAGTAAGACGTGCGTGAGTTGGCAGCCGATTAAAGTTGAATTCTTAGTACAAATTTACATGCCAAGATATTAAAATTTGTTAAGACTTACTTTCTTTGATCTAAAGTTGAAGGGTTTTTGTTTTCACTTAACGTTTTGAAACATTACATTATATATTTTTAATTAAATATCAAATAATCTGGTGGAACAAAAATTGTGTTTTAAACTTTTCCAATTGACACATACTAATAAAAACACGATAATATGTCAAAACGTAGTGTTAGAGTGGGTAATATAACTGCTTGTACAGGCACACCATCAAGCAGTAAACCATATCAATCACCAACACCAAAACAAAAACTTGACGACACTGCAGTAGAATTATGGACCCGATTGGAGAAAGCACTCTTAAAACAAAGTGAGTCAATTACTTCTTCTCTAAGTTTAAAAATTTCGGAATCCGAAGGCAGATTATCTAAAAAAATTGACAGCGAGATCGCTTCTCTTAAATGCTCTATAAATGACATGAATAAGAGAATACAAACAATTGAATCACAATTAAACACCGTAGAATCGATTGAACGGGAAAATGACATGCTAAAACAACAAATTAATCAACACACCGAAGCCATCAATAACATTGTAACACGTCTGGAGCAAACCGAAGAAAAATACCTGCAAAAAGAAATTAGCAGCGATGCGCTTCTACAAGGCGTACCTTTTCTACCGGAAGAAAATCTAAGTTTAATATTTAATCACTTGTGTGCACAAGCTGGCGGTTTCCAACCACCTTCACTTAAAAGTATTTTTCGTATAAAAACACGAAACAATAACACGCACGCACCAATTATTATAAAATTTTTATCACCGACTGACAAAAGTATGGTACTCCGATCGATTGCTAATTTCCGAAAGACATCGCAACAACCACTGCGACTTCGAGACCTTGGATTTGATGACAACGTTAACAATTCTGCGGTTTTCATTCACGAATGCCTGACTGTTAAGAACCGTTCTCTTTTACAAACTGCGCTCAATCTTAAAAGGGAAAGAAAGCTTTTTTCCGTTTTTACTATGAGAGGATTAGTTCATATAAAAAAAAGCCAAAAACAAAAACCTGTTTTGATCACAAATGCTGAGGATTTGGTTGCCTATGCTGCTGACTTATCAACAGATAAAGCTGATTGCTGATTGCATTTTGTAAATTTTACTTTGAAATTTTTTAACTTTTATTACGAGTATTATAAAAACTTTTGTTTTCATAACTATTTATGCATTTATTAATGAAACTTCATTGCATTTTTTTTTTTTATATATTTTTAATTTTTTTACATATACTGTTTTTGTTTATCATTGAGCCTCCGTTTTCTGTCTGTGTTAGTCCATACATCGATGCTGCGTTCCTTCTTACTTATATAAAGGCGAGCTTAATTAGCAGTCAATTTCTTTTTTTTTTATTATAGTCCTTATTTAAAATGGTTGACTCTAATATAGTTAACAATAATGGGGACTCCACAATTAATAATGACACAAATCGTAGCATGATTAATATCTTGTGCAGTCAACGTAGTGGTCTTCAGATCTGCTGTATAAATGCCCAAAGTTTATTTCCGAAAATCGACGAATTTAGGTATCTTTTTGCAGACTCCAAGGTTGATGTTATTTTTGTGACAGAAACATGGTTTAGACCGGAAATAAAGGATTCTTTTTATAAATTATTAGGTTTTAGATTATTTAGACGGGACAGAGTAGGTAGGATTGGGGGTGGGGTGGCCATCTATGCACGTGATGGTCTTAAACCTGAATTTATTTCTGAATCTTTACCTAGTGATGAAGTAAATTCTGTCTTTATTAAAATTAATTGCAAGAGTAACAAAATCGTAATGGGTTGCGCGTATAGACCTAGGAAAGATGTCGACACAACGTCATTGTTAACTAAGTTAGATGAGCTGACGAATGTTTCACCTTATATCATATTGGGAGGGGATTTCAATAGCGATTTGATCTCCGATTCTACGCTCGCTGATGACTTAAAAGCTTTCAATTTGAAGCCAGTCAATATATCAACCCCAACACATTTTACCAAGGAATCAAGTACCCTGCTTGATGTATTTTTTGTAAGCCATTTAAATAAAGTTCTGCACTTTGATCAGCTATCTGCACCATGTTTCTCACATCATGACTTACTGCACTTAACATTTGAATGTGAGCCTTTAATTTCTGATAAAAGTTACACCTTTAGGGATTTCAAAAATATTAACTACAGACGATTAGAACAAGATCTAGCCTCAATCGATTGGTTCCAAGTTTCCAGATTGTTACTTGTTTATGATCAAGTTGCATTTATTCAAGAAAATATAAAAAATTTATTCAATGTTCATGTTCCTCTTAAGAGGAAAACTTTGAAATGTAAGGCTTGTCCGTGGTTTGATAATAATATACAAATGCTAATCAATAAACGTAACTTGGCATACAAAAAATGGAAACGATTTAGACTGGAAGTGTTTCGGAAAACTTTTACCAACTTAAGAAATAAAGTGGTGCTTGAGATCAGAGAAACAAAAAAACGTTATTTTTCTCTTAGATTAGATCCTTGTCTGGCTGCTCATAAGCTCTGGGCAAACTTAAAAGATATAGGTATCGGTAAACACACAAGCAGCATAGATCATAATATAAATTGTGAAGAACTGAATGAAAAGTTTACGTCTCTCTCATCTGTTGAACATAACAATAATGTGACTTCATTGAATATGGTTGACAACAGTTTATTATCTGGCGGATTTAGCTTCTCCAGTGTGAATGAAGAAGATGTCCTAAAGTTTTGTCTGTCTTTAAAGTCTAATTCAGTTGGATTTGATGGTATTCATCCAGTTTTTTTAAAGGCGACTCTTCCATACACGTTAAAACCAATTACACATCTGTTCAATACTGTTCTCATGACCGGTGTATATCCTGCAAATTGGAAAAGAGCAAAAATTATTCCTTTACCAAAAAATCGAAGCGAGTATAGACCTATAGCTATTTTACCCTTTTTATCAAAAATTCTCGAAAAAATTATGATAAGATAAGACAATACTTAGATAAAAAACACTTTTTATGCCAAAACCAATCTGGATTTCGCCCAGGCTATAGCTGCACTACAGCTCTAATAAATGTTGTCGAAGAAATAAGAGTAAATATTGATAAGGATAACGTCACTTTTCTCACACTCTTAGATTTCTCAAAAGCATTCGATACTGTCGATCACAAAATTTTATGCAACAAATTATATAACAAATTTCAATTTGTATCTTCTTCGACGAAACTTATTTTTTCTTACTTAACTTCAAGATATCAAGCCGTAGTTGCCAATAATCAAACATCTTCTTTTCTTCCGCTTGACCGAGGTGTTCCCCAGGGATCAATTTTGGGACCTCTTCTTTTTACTATGTATATAAATGAACTACCAACCCTAGGTTTTAATTCTTCATTCCATATGTATGCTGACGACGCTCAGCTCCGATATAGCTGCCCTCTGGGTTTAATTGATAATGGAGCTTGGGAGATAAATGAAGATTTAAATAAAGTTCTTCACTGGTCTCAATCTAATGGACTATGTTTAAATCCAACTAAAACCAAGTGTCTAGTAATTTCAAGAAAAACATTAGATACAACATTTTTTCCCCCGTTACTCCTTAACAATATTCCAATTCAGTTTGTTGAATCGGCAAAAAACCTAGGTATTGTATTTAATAGAACCCTTACATGGACAAACCACATAAATATAACAATAGGAAGAGTGTATGGAGGCTTAAGAATGTTGTGGATGACGCAGAAAATTACCCCAATCAAAACAAGGATAATCTTAGCCAAGTCACTTCTCATTCCTTTATTGTTATATGGTTGTGAAATATTTAGCAATTGCGACTTCCTGGATAAAAGGAAACTCAACACTGTATATAACAGTGTAGCAAGATATATTTATGGAAAACGTAGATATGAACATATTTCTGCATATTCCAAATCAATACATGGCGTTACTCTTGACAACTTATTTGCTTTTAGGACCCTAATAATGCTTAATAACATTTTGCAAACAAAAAAACCACCTTACCTCTATAATAAAATTCAGTTTCCGCGCTCTACTAGAACTTGCGATCTGACTCCAATACGTTACTCTTACCTTATTTCGAGTCGACAATTTTTTGTACACGCGATTCGGTTGTGGAATTCCCTCCCTTTGGTTATAAGGATGATGGGATGTAGCCCTCGGTTCAAGACTAGGCTCAGGCAGTATTTTGAGGATCAATGATGAATTTCTATATTTTCTATTTCTATATTTTCTATTATCTATCTTAAATGCATTAATATATGAATACATAACATTAATTTATGAATACATAATTATAGTTGCTTTTTTATCTTCTTTTTTGTTTATGCATTTAATCTTGTAATCTTTACTTAATCTTTTGAATTGTTAATTTTAACTGAATCAGTTTTTCTTACTTTGTTTCATTTCAATTAATTAACTTAAAGTATTTTAATACTGAAACTTGCGCTAACTTAAAAGATATGTATCTTATTGTGTAAGTTATTCAATAAATAAATAAATAAATAAATAAATAAATAAATAAATAAATAAAAGTTTTGAATTGCAATGTTTTTCAAACTTCTTAGAAGCTTCGCTATGAAAAATGTCATGAAAAAACTTGTTATGCCGATAATGAGTAATTCAAAATTCGAAAATATGGTTCTGTGGTATGTATGTACAGTCAGTAATATCTTGATTTCAAATTTTGTACATAGAATTTATAGAACGAAAAATTAATCGAAAGAATTTTTTTTTCTCACATCGTGTTGGCTGTTTTAAAAAATGTTTAATTGTCAAGTTAAAAAAATTGAGCGAGGGGTTTACGAAATATTGAGTTTTGAAAAAGAAATTATGAAATATTTTAAAGAACCCAAAAAAATTTTTCAATTTTAATACAGAACAGTATCCGAACTTTTGAAGTGAAAAATGATCAAAATCGGTATGGTAACGTTTTTGAAAAAAATCAAAAACAAAAAATGGTTCTACAGAGGGTACCCTTAATAACCATTTTTCGGAAATTATTTTCCAGCATTACCTAGCTTTAACTTAATGAAAATTTTGAATTCCTTTTTAAATCTGTGGAAAAGTTTTTTAGAAAAAGAAAATAGTTAACAAAATTTTAAAACTTGAATGGCAAGTTGGTACCGTTATTTTTAGTGTGCAAAAAAAAAACATAGTGGGGGGGATTTAAAAATGCTATCTGTCAAGTTTAAAGACCCAATTTTTAATTTATTTATTTAAATACATATCTATATAAATTTAATAAATTGAAATAAAAAAAAAATATTGATATAAAAGTTTTTTATCAATATCGATGAATTCACTAAAGAAAAAGTCAGAAATAAGTTGTATTTACATAAGTAGATTACATAGAAATATTTTTCATTAAAATGGTAAGATATGTCTTGTGACGATAAAGAAGATTTTTCTTAACGTAAAGGTATCGTTGTTCTTCGAGCTGAGAAAAAATAAATTGTTCCTGTATGTATAGAATAATCCAAGACCCTTATGTTCCAAGTTTGAAGAAAATAACTTTAACGCAAGAAAAAAATTAAGTTATTTTAAATGAAGAATTAAGATTTGTGGAAGGCTTAAATGAATTTTGGGGGGGGATCTTTCAACGAGGATATTGTGTAATTTTGCCTAAGGTTAAAGAATTCCTAAAAATCGAAAGCTTTGATAAATTATATAAAAATATACTAGCCTTAGCTAGCGTACGCTTAGATTTCTTGCAGCAATAAGTAAAGTTTATAAGAAATTATGAGAAATTGTAATATGTACCTACATTTTGAAGTGATTTGTTCATTTATGTAATTATTGTCCTATTAATAGTTTATTTTTATAAATATATATTTATATTATAAATTGTTTTATGTCTTGCAGTTTTAAAACAAATGTGTTTTTCCGAGTTATCCATGTCCAGCAATCCTACGTTTTCAACCAGTCTGAGGGCAGCACTGGTTATAAGCTTAGAATAATATTTTTTTTATTTTTTAATGCATTCCCAATTGTTTTGGCAAAAGCTAAAATTTTTTGTGGCAATAGATTCGTATAGTATATTTAAAAGTTATGTATTTTTGTGTCTTGATAGTGAAGTGCCATTGTTGTCACTTCTCGTCACTTTTCGTTGTATTTATTTACCTTTCCTCTTGCTGATAATTTTATATTTCATTTCGGTACTGTAATCATTTAATTTTGTGTATAATCTGTTTAGTCAATAGGTTCCCTTAGTAAATAGGCGCTATTACAATACTGACATAATATTACTCTGAGGGTGATGTGAGTCATTGTGAATTGTTATATCAGTGATCTATCTAAAGTGATCTAAAATAGTCTTTGTATTTCAGCTTATCTTTTGTGTTTCTTATGTTTAAATCTTAAAACTTTATTTTCGTTACTTATGACTCAGAAGTGAATTTAATTGTTGTTTATATTTTTTTGTTGGCACTTTCAACAATAATCGAATAATAATCGACTTAACTTCCTTCTTACCCGATCCAAGTGTTAGCCATTCAGAGCGAATTACAGATATTTTCTCTTATTTTTTCAGAACATAAAATTTTAGCTTTTTATCGATCCATCTTAAGCTTTAGTTTAAGTGATTGTGTGAACTTTGCATACGACTACAAACTGCCTATGAGATCTGCAAGAGTGTATGATGTAATTAGTGTAACTATGTTAGGCGGGTTTAAATATGACATCTGTAGGTACTTTTTTTAATATCGTAATATATCCTTAAGATTGGAAGGCCCTGTTTAGCTTTTTTCCGTTTGTTCATGTGAGACATGAGAGAATGTGACTTTTTCAGAGAATTTAAACAAATACTGATATTCGATTATTATAATGGGAACGTGATGGTGTCTTCTATACAAAATTATTGTTTTCTTTAAACACTTCGTTTAATTCGTAAAAGTTTCATTAATATTTTATAAATTTAACAAAGACCTCTTTGAGTTTCGGTTCCAGAGACCTTGCTGGTTTACTTTTAAAAACAACGACTATTAAATTTGAGGTTCATGATTCAACTCGATTTTATTAATCTTAAAAAAATTGGAAGAGTGATTGGTGGAAGACAAATTAAAAGCAAAAACCAAATACCTATTATAATTTATTTGGTGGTAGATCAATGGCTTTAACCTATTTATATTATTTTTGGACTCATCATTTTCAGGGATAAGGCCACACTACCGCTCCGATACATATTTACATACTTACACGTTCGAAACTCAATACGAAAAATTATTCTTCCAAATAAATCAAAACCAAAGGCAGACCGAACCCGTAGTGGAGCGGTATCGAGTATGAGAATCGACATTGTTTTTTGAGAACGAATATTTCATCGTAGTTATTTCATATTGGGATTGCATCAGTATTGGCTTTGGCATTATAGTGTGAATCAAACCTAATTCTCCCATATGAAATGCATTTTTAATTATTCCTATATTTTAATTGCACTTAGGGTAGTTATAAGTTGAAATTAATGCATTTTGCATATCTATTGAAAAGGTGAAGTAATCAATTACTTTACGATTTTTGAAGAATATATAAGTTAACGGAGTGAAAATTAAAATTATATACTTTAAGATACCATGACATATGTATACATTGTATGTGCGTTGCCATTTTTGTTTGAATAAAATTTGTCAGTCGATATTTGACAGTCGTTAAAAGTGGTCGATAACAATTTAAAATGGAGAATGTAACGTGTTGAAATTATCAATATATTTTAGTTAAATTATAATTATTCCATTTTTCGCAAGCAATCGTAATGAGCGACGAGGCACATTTCGACTTGGCTGGCTTTGTTAATAAAGAGAATAGCCGCTATTGGGGCACTGAAAATTCTCAATTGATACACTAAAGACCACAACAAACTCGTAGAGTTATTGAAGGTGCGCTATTTGGGGCAGTGGTTTTAATGGGCCATGTTTCTTGCCATATGCAATGGTGTAACAGTTCCTGGTGACCACTATCGGAATGTGTTGGAAAACTTTCTTGTACCTGAATTGGATAAATAATGCATACAGAATATGTGGTTGTTACAACACGATGCAACATCTTAAGACAGATTTTTCTCGGCCGAAATATGACAAAATGATAGCCCCCGCGATCTCCTGATTCGACGCCTCCCGATTTCTTCTTATGGGGCTAAGATGTATATCAAAAACCCAACCACAACCTTGTTGTAACTCAAGGACGCTTACTTGACCGACATCATATTCCATACATAATGTTAAAGCTCTTCAAACAATAAAGTGTAAATCATAAAATTGTGTTTTATTTAAATGTAATTTATTGGAAAGGAACATTTACCTGTTACTCTGTATTTTGTAGAAAAGTTATACGTAACTTACCGAAGTAGTGAGAAAAAATTGTTTTTTTTTTACATGCGATTTATAGATACTATTATCATTCGCAAGCAACATCCAACTGGAGATTTCGATTAAAGTTGGCAGTATGATGATAGCAAAGGCGAAAAAATTGGGTCTTTCAATTATGACTGTCTGTCTGTTCGACTACAGTTTACACGGCTCGGCCGATGTTCGTTAAACTTGGTAGATATCATTTTTAATTTTTCGCCCCACAGGTTTTTTTTTTTAAGACCAAAAATACGAATTTCTGTCGAATTAAATAAAATAAATTTGGTGGTGCAACAGCTCGAAGTGAACCAGGACCTTACAACTCACAACCATTCCTGTGTGCGTGTTACCAGGAACGGAGGGGACCTACAATTTTCTGCCGATTCCGAACGGCTAATGAGCAGCACTTTCCATGGCAAGAGATACTCTTGGAGAATTTGTCAATTCCTCGCATTTCTGTCGAATGTTTATTAATAATTTTTTCTTCTCAAAAACTGAAGAAAATCAAAAAATTTCATTTAGTTAAAGCCAGGCAATGGTTGAAAAAAAATTCCGAAAATTGTTATTAATGGTACCCCCATGGAACAATTCTTTTTTGTCTTCGATTTATCAAAAACTGTACAACCAATTTTGATCATTTTTTATGATTCTTAAAAATTTGGATAGTATTGTGTATTGAAATTTTCTAAATAAATGTTTTTAAAATTTAAAAAAAAAATATTTTTTTTTTAAAGCCCGATTTTTTTAAGCTTGACAGTTAAAAGTTATTTATTACAATCACCAAGATGTAAGAAAAAAATTTATTTTATCTCATAATAACGGTATTCCCGTTTTCGAAAATCGTATTTTTTTTTTCGAAAACGGTGCCTATATAATTTTGATAAAATTATTTTCTTTCGATTAATTTTCACGATCTATAATGCAATACAAAAACTTTGAAATTAAGATATTGCTGACGGTACCTACCATACAACCATTGTTTCGATTTTCTCATTATCAGCATAACGGATTTTAATGGAGTTTCTTAAAGAGAAGCTTCTAAAAAGTTTCAAAACTCAAAAACTATATTTCTTTAAGTTTTGAAAACAAAATAGCCTTATTTTAATTTGTTATTTCAAAAAACGGGTCAATATTTTTTTTTTAATTAAATTTTTATTCGTAGATGTTCTCAAAAAGCTTATTTTTTTTAAGAAACCACTACAACGGCTTACAATCTACTGTTACTAATCTCGTTGAATTCACGTCGTTTACAAATAAAACTATCGAGGATGGTCATCAAGTTGACTGTATTTATACAGATTTCAGTAAGGCCTTCGACAAGTTGTCTCATAGTCTAATATTATTTAAGCTTTCATCTCTTGGATTCCCTTCTGCATTCGTTCAATGGATCAGGTCTTATTTGAAGGGAAGGACATACCAAGTTCTTTTTAGAGGAATCGTTTCTGATCCAATTAATGCTGACTCTGGTGTTCCACAAGGTAGTCACCTTGGTCCACTTCTTTTCATAATATCAATCAATGATGTTGTTTCAATTGTAAAATCATGTAGGGTTCTTATCTACGCAGATGATATTTAATTATTTAAAATCATCAGAAGCCAATCCGATTGTGTTTCTCTTCAAAATGACATAAATATGTTTTCTGAATGGTGCTCATATAACAATCTTTTTCTAAATGTTTCAAAGTGCCAATCAATGTCCTTCTTTAGAAAAAAAAACCCAATATGTTACAATTACAACATTAATCAAGCCATTCTAAGTAAGGTAGAAACAACATGCGACCTGGGCGTTCACTTCTCGCAAAATCTAGACTTTTCACTCCACATTGAGAAAATTGTCAGTAAAGCAAACTCAATGCTTGGATTTATTAAGCGTTGGAGTAAGGAATTTTCTTGTAGTCCTATAACATCTTCGTTGTACAACACCTTTGTTCGTCCCCAATTAGAATATGCTAGTTCTGTATGGTCGCCACTTTACTCAATACACATTGATCGAATCGAATCTGTCCAACGTAAATATGTACGCTTCGCATTAAGTCATCTTAATTGGAGTGACCCAAATCATCTTCCTCCATACAGCAGTCGCCTTCTTCTTTTAAACATGAATTCTCTAGAAAAACGCCGGAAAGTCAGCGATGTTATGTTTTTACACCAGCTCTTGGTTGGTTCCATAGATTCACCGGTTCTTCTAGAACAAATCCATTTTAAAGCTAGAAGCCACAGTTCTCGGAACTCTGAAATTTTTCATATAGACTTCCACCGTACCAATTATGGTCTCAATGAGCCTTTGACACGTATGAAACATGAGGCTAATATAAACCATGATGTTTTCGATTTAAGTTACTCAAAGCTTACACTTAAGCACAGGTTGTATGGGCATTCTCATTAAGTATTCGAAATTACTCGTAACGTTATTGTTTTTATAGCTAGTATTATTTGACTTGTACTTAGTTATTTTTGTAGCTACAGATAGTAGATTAATATTTATTATTTCTTTGTTTGTCATATTTGTTCGTTTTTTAGTAGTGTATGTATATTTATTCACTAACAACTAACACCACGCTAAATGATGACTGTGACAAGCTGATGTTTCCCAGTATCTAAAGGTGAAAAACCCGAAGAGAAACGAAATATTGTTACAAATGCTTGCATTAAGCAGTACTGATGGCGTTTAAAAAATTGTTGTTTTTGCATAAATTCTGCTTTTATCTCTCACTTCTCAAATAGTTTAAAGAGCGAATTTTATTCTTATGAACAGTTGTCTCTAATAACATTCATTTTCAATCTTTGTCTTTTACATAAATGAAAGTTCGTACGAACTAGTCGTGCATTTCATTTTTGGATGTCTCGAAAACCTGACGCGATGAAAAAAATCGGAGTACTAATTCAAAAACAGCGACTCCAAATTCTTAGAAAAAATTTCCGTCACAAGAATTGTGCTGACCAGTGTAATATATTTTTAATCGATTCCCAAAAAGAATTATTCAACAAGTTCTTCTTAAGTGAGATCTCATAGAATAGACCTCGTCTTTTAAGGAATCCGTTATAAATCATATCGGATTTTCAAAATAACTTAAGCTTTTCAAGAGAAAGTACATCTCTTCGACTTAATAAAACCTATTTCCGAAGGCAATCGAATATCTTTACTCTTTTAATGTCCATTAGAAATGGCAAAACAGGATAATAAATGACTACAAGTAACATACACACTTAACTACTGGTTACATTTCTTAGCTCTTTGTTAACAATCTCAGACCTCATCCACCCAGATTGGTTCATGTCATCGTTCATTAATAAAAACCTTAACTTTCCCATGCCATCACTTTGTTATACTCAGCTTAAGTACCTCATAACACCATTATTAACGTTTTCTCCATTTGTTTACTTGCAGATGGAAAAATAACAACAAAACAATTTTTCCTCGCATGGACTTGGTTTTCCTTTGTATCCGCGCACTTAAGTAGCCATCCTCAACAAAACGGAAATAAATCGTCAAACCAAGATAATAATTTTCATATCACTCAGCAGCCATGTTGGATAATGCAATCAAGCAGGCACCATAATTAAATTTTTCGCATCAGCAGAGCAGTGGCAGCATCAACATCGTCATCGCCGCGTCGTCGGTCGGGGTGAAAGTATTTTTACGGATATCACACACAGCTCAGTCACAGATGTGCGGGGTCTTTTGTGGCGACACAAATCTTCGATAGTGCCATTAATAGCTACATTTCACTTTGGTTTCGATTGCCCGCCACAGACACCGCCTCCCGCTCTCACTTCATCACTGGAACAAATAAAAACGTTCTGCTAAGTGTACCCGTCGTATCGCGCGGAGAGATGATAGAGCGATGATAATGAAGTTGACAGTGAATCATTTAGCCACGACCATGACTGCCGATGCATCAACAGCCTCGAATCCAAGGAGCATCAGTGTGCATGGTTCAAACCATGATGACAAGTACCAGTGGGCATCAACCACTTCCACCGACGAACAGAAACCAACTTCAAGTCTCCAGCATGTGACAAGCCCCCCATCTGTGTGAAATGCATATCCGCCAACTGACAATTGATAATGATGGATCAACAGAGGGAGACGCAAAACCAGCAGATACAGCAACGCAGCAGCCATCATCGGCGCCCACCTGACGTTGAGGAGGCCCTCTCCTCGATGCTATGGACCCCATACGAGCGGACACCAACAGAGAGCTCCTCGGACGATGACGACGAACGCCTGAACAGGAAGTTGAGGAAATCCCAGAGCAGTCACGAGTACTACCAGTATGGCGGACTGACACTCGCTCCGCCACCGGCCATTATGCCATATTTCGGGTCCAACGACCCGATAACACCCTTCGTGCCTTTATCTAATCATCATGACAGTGTTAGAAATAATAATAATATCAATAACAGTAGTAGTAGTATTAACAACAACAACAGTGTCAACACCATCGGTGCGGATTACTTTCGAAAGACCGACCGGTGCGACAACTTTCGATTCAGCTATCCTTACTATGGCCCGATTCCTAGTCTCAACAAATGCCTGAGTGTGGAGCCTCCATCGTACGATTCGTTGTACACGAAATCTAAGGATGCAACCCGAGTGCTGAGCAACTTAGTTACTGTGTCAGCGACGCCAGCAAGTGGTCTCTTGCGGGCAGCTTATGCTGTCGGTGAAGTTGATCTGATCGTACCAAATGAAAGCTGTGGCCGGATGGTGCACTCGTTTACCGACAATTTTGTGATAGAGGTGAGATTTACTATTTTATGTTATGTAACTTTAACTAGGATAAAGCTTATGGAATATTTATCACCTTAGCCAAGCAAATTAAGTCGATTGACCACATTGAAAACGAATATTTGAGGAACAAGCCCTTACTTATACTTAATTATATTAATATTTTAGGTTCCCTTCCCCTTGTTTAAAGCCGGGAAGAGTATATTTCGAAATTTGAGGCCTGGTATAAGTTGAGGATATATGTAGAAGAAGATGGCGAAGGAGTCAATAGGTGTTATTGTGATGAGGGCTTATTTAAGTCCTCCGTGAAGTTAAAAATAAAAGAATTGGAGGGTTAAATTTGGGGGTAGAATGGATGAGTTTTCGTGAAAAGTGTGATTGACTGGCATTTGGCAACATTAAGATCCAAGCAATTTTTCAGGCACCAGATCAAGTTGAAGAAGAATAGAATCATGTGTCTAGAAAATGGTATTGGATAACTCTGTATCGTCGGCATAGCGAGAAAAATAAAAAGGGGCGGACCTAAGTGGGTGCCTTGTGGGACCCGGGAGCAAGGCAAGAAATCATTGGAAAAGGTAGATCTGAAACGAACATTGTAGTATTGGGTTTTCAAGTAAAAAGAAATCCATCTTAAGAAGATAGGTTAAAACCTAAGGGTGGACAGTTTGAAAAGGATAATACGAATTCAACGAGGTTAGTCCTTGTGGACCTACCTTTCATAAAGCCGAGTTGTCAGGAGAAAATGATAGATAGACTTACAACGAAAAGTTAAAATTTTGTCCCAGTGCTTTTAAAGGTTTTGGGAAAAAGTGAAAGTCTAGCAACCGGCCGATATTTTGTAACTTCAAATTTTTGGCCCCATTTTTAGATTTGAGTTATGAATGAGGTCTTCTATAACTGATGGAATTCTCCTTGAGAAAGAGATAAATTGAAGATTTTTGAGACGGGAAGATAAAGTCTGAAAGAGCATTTATTTTTAGAAATATGGCGGGTATACACTCGGGGCCGGGAACAAACTCAACGTGGCCTTACAAATTACTTTTATAAAAACACTTATATAAATAACTTTTTGTATTTAGGCTTTTAAAAAAAAACCAGTACTGGTTCGCACTTGCTCTAATGGCCAGAAGACTTAGAATTCTAAAAATGGATTATAATATAGGAGAAAAATTTTCGAAAGCATGAAAAAGACTTAAACAATTCGTTCAGTAGTTGGAGCTTAAAAAGGAAGCGTCATGTTATTTTTCTTAAGCAATTTTGAATTTATGAAAGAGCAAATATATTAAAAATCGATTAATTTTTAAAACATTTTTAGGAAACAAATTTGGTACGCCAATTCAAAGATTTATTTATTCATTTGGACGAAAGGAACTTTCTTAAGTGGTGGATATACAAAGTTTTTAAAAAATGTTAGGAGCTTTTTTATAAAAAAACCATGAACTAAATATAGGCGTTTAATGGTAGATACTGTCAATAATAGTTTAACTTCAATTTTTGTTTTAACAAGAACTAAGCAAAATAGAATCAAATGCTCGACTGGTTCGCACGAACTTGAATTTCAAAAATAAATTTTATTAGAGAAAATAGTTCACACTTAAACTGTTCATAAGCATAAAATTCATTTTTCAAATAACTAAAACATCTTCTTTAGCAGTTGGAGCTAAACATAGGATGCCATGTGTTTCAAACAAATATTAGTTTACGCAAGAACAAACATTATAATTCCTTTTAGTGGTTTCTTAAAAAATAAACTTTTATATACAAAATTTTTGAACACATTTTTTAGAACAAATTTTGGTAGGCCAATTTAAAGTTTTCATTATTGTTCGAATTAAAAATTAAATTTACAAAAAAAAATAATGAGCCCTTTTTGAGATATCGGATTTTCCAAAAAAAATTTTTTTTTTTCACAAATGCAAACATTTTTTTTTTTAAGTTTTGAAATGCAATGTTTTTTAAACTTTTAGACGCTTCTCAATAAATAATTTCATTAAGATCCGTTGTGGGAAATTCAAAGTTAAAAAAAAATCGTTCTATGGTACTATGTACAATGTAGGTGCAGTTAGTAATATCTTGATTTCCTTTTTTTTCTATTTAATGTATAGATTATAAAATATGTATAAATTGTATAGAATTACTTAGTTGAAAGGAAAAAAAATTGCAAAATTCTCGTAACCATTTTCGAGAAAAATACGATTTTCAAAAACCATTTTTTAACATTTTTATGGGGGGTACCGTTAGTTTTAGGTTAAATACATTTTTTTTCATATCTTGTAGATTATATTAAGAAACTTCTATTTATTAAGTTTGAAATATTGAGTTTTCAAAAAAAATATTTCGAAATACTAAAAACAACCTTTTTCTGGAAAAAAATTTTCAACCAACCTAGCTTTAACTAAATGAAATTTTTTGATTTTTTTTTTTAAATCTGTGGGACAGCTTTTGAGAAAAAAAAAATATTTATAAAATTTCGAAAAAAATCGTATGGCAGGTACCGTTATTTTTGGTCTTAAAAAAAATGAAAAAAACGTGTGGGGGGAAAAATTAAAAACGATACCTACCGAGTTTAACGAAAATCGGCCGAGCCGTTTAGGCTGTAGTCGAACAGACAGACAGAATTGTGAGCCCCAATTTTTTCGTCTTCGTTATCATCGTAATGTCAACTTTTATCAAAATCTCGAGTTCGATTTTTTTTACGAATGCATAACTTACCTTATAGTACCTACCAGTGGCGTGGCGTGAATAATTTTAAATGGGAACCCGTTATAACATTTTGTCACCTGTAAAAATGAAAAAAAATTGCACAGCCTTTTATTGAATGCCAATTGAATCTAAATTTAAATTCCTATTAAAAAAAAAGCAAATACATTTTATTTGTCCAGAGTAGCGATATGCTAAATTTAGACTGCTGAAAAATTGCCATATATTCTACCATGATTTCTTTCATACGAGTAATTCAAAATTATCACAGTAAATTTGCAAAAATATCAATCGTGCATTTTACATTAGCATGCAAATCCACATCAAATTCAAAATCAAGAATCAACAATACCCACATGCCATATTTATATTTACATATATGACATATTTTAAGGAAAAAAAAAACAAATAAGTCGAAGAACACCGTCTTATTTCTTACACAAGGTTGAAAAAAGCCGAACACCTGAACTCCTGCAATGTATTATCTTCCTACTGAAATGCAATGCTAATTGCTAAAGGGAGAATAGATTACAAATAATTCAAACTCCAACTGGTATACATCGAAAATTTTATAAGACGGAATATAGCGTTTTATTTTTTGAATATAATTGCGGATGTGGAACAAAGAGGATCCGAAACACAATGCTTGGGGAAGAAAGGGATATAAAACAAATAAATAAGACGGTGATTGAAAAGTTTACGTCGGAGTATTTTTGTGACTCTCTTGATTAATGTTGGTTGTGGAATGTGTTTGGATAAGGTAAAGTATAAGATACAAACGAGAGGCAGAAAGGATAACTTAAACTTATTCGATGTTTATTTGGTAGATTGTGTTATTTGTGGATTTTCTAAAAGGGAAGACGATAGGAATCGTGTTATATGGACGCCACGCCACTGGTACCTACCTATAAGTCGCAATCGCAAGTAGGAAATTTAATCGAAATTCTAAGTTTTCGAAAAAAAATAAGACTTACGAATACTATTTTTTACATTTGTATTGTGGTTATCGTTGTTTTAAGGTAAGGAACTTCTTAGGAGGTTAAGTATTAAAGCTTATGAGAAAATCGCATACAAAAATAGTGTCACAATAAGAGGTTCCATTTTCGGGAAATTCTTTTTAAACCATAAGGTTTTTTTCTTAAGAGTTTTTTTCATTTTTCTTTGACTTTAAGTTGGTAGATACATTTTTTAAATTATATTTTCTAAATTATTTAAATTATTCTCCCGACACTTTTTTTTTACGAAAAGTGCCATACGAATTTTTTTTCGAAAATTTATAAGATATTTATTTCTCAAAATCTGTGCTATATAGATTAAAAACATAAATCAAAAATTCTATTTTAAACCTAGGTAATGCTTGAAAAAAATTTCTGAAAAGTGTTTATTAATGGTGATCACCAATTTTTTTTTCAATTTTTTTTTTCAAAACTCATTAAAAACCCCATGCGGGTTTTTTATACTTGATCTAATATTTTGTTTAATACATATCATCTACAAGATGTGATTATTTTATCTAAATAAAACGATACCCACCATAGAAATGTTAAAAAATAGTAGCAGCAACTTGAATTTTGGGAAAAAGCTTTTTCTTTCGCTTGATTATAACGATTTATAATTTAATAAAAAAATTTAAATTAAAACATTACATACCATAGAACCATTTTTTCGATTTTTTATTTTCTCATTATAGACAAAACGCATTTTAATAAAAAAAAATTTATACAGAAGCTTCTGAAAAGTTTAAAAACTTTGCCTATTAAAACTTGAGCAAATTTGCTTGGGATCTTTGAAAAAATCAATTTTGTTTTTGAAAATTCGATATTTCCAAACCGGTCAATGATTTTTCTTGAAATTTTGCAAAATGATAAAAACTTAAAATTTGCGTATACCAACATTTTTTTTTCAAAATTGTTTTAATAATTTTATGTGCAAAAACTTATTTTTTTTTAATAAATTCATATTTTCTTCAGATATCAGACGGCATTCTACTTTTTAATTTCAAACTATCTAAGGATATGTTTCAGCAAAATAAAAAACTAATTTGCATCTTACGCTAATTTATATCCATGTTTTTATATAGGTACCTATATACAATATTCAAATTCCAGTCGTGCATTTTATTTAGTGCGTACCTACTTACCTATCATTGTAATGACAAGTTTGATCACAATCGTGAGTTCGATTTTGTTACGAATGTAGGTATAACTTGCATTAAATTATGTACACTTCAACATGGTACCTACTTACATACATTTATGTATGTATGTTTATCTCAAGTGGAAAATAGAATACAAATTGAGGAACGAAAATCCATGAAACAGTGTAATATTTGTATCTACTTTTACCATATTTATTACCTACATTACTGAATTATTAAATAAACATAATACCTACGAGTATCTTATCACTTTTTTACTCTTCCGTATCTATAAGAATTATTAAGGCACAAAGAATTTTGTGGCCTTTTTCCCAAATTTAGATATGTAGGTATATTATTATTTTTATTCATAGGTTTATATATGCATGTAGGTACTATGTACACCTAAATTATTGTTTCTGGAAACTGTATTATTTATGGACTGACAAAAGAAAATTATCAAAATTCGTTTTAACAAAGTTATTCCTTTGTTGAGAATCACAATTGCAGAGCTAATAAGTTACACATTAAAATGCAATCAACTCATTTTTAGGCTCACGCCATAGCGGTACTATTCTAATAAACCATTATGTATTTTTTTTGTCATCAATAGTCATTGTTGCTTAAACAAAAACACAAGAACAATAACCATCAAACAACACAGATAAAGAAAAGAGTGCACTTATAAGACAACAATCAGTCCACGCACTCACAGACTCAAGCCGCAAGCGAGTTAAGAGCCCTTCCTCGTAGTTCGAAGAATTCTCGGTGCATGTGTCAAGAACAATTATTCTTATCGCCCTCTTTGAAAAAAAAACATATTACGATATGAACGGCTAATTACTACGATGTTTCCCGTTACTTTTGTTTTGTTTTTTGTTTATCCTAATCTCTAACCCTCATTAAACTCGAAGCGTAACGCATTACTCATGCCCTTAAGGTCTCCCTTCGTTAGACGTCGTGAACCTCCCCCCTTTAGGCGAGGGCATTCAACATACCTATCAATCCACGTGTTCTTAGTTCTTACCCATATGCTGTCATGATAAAATACTGAGTGGTGACGTAATTAATGCAGGTAGCAAGAAAGAGTCGCGCATTCAGGGTTCGATAATAAAGGGGAGCTATAGAATCCTCGACCAAATCGCATTCACGCTCCAGGAAGCGTTGAATTCAACATATTATAGGTAACTATAGATATAACGCGGCCGGACCCGGACACGTGCTGAAAATTAATGTTTTGTAAAATTGCATGTTTGTGTAGGTGATTCCGGTCAATGTACTTTATTGAGTTTGGATCTGAATATGATGGAAGGTGTGCGATAGATAGCGATCCACTTTAATACAAGAGTTATGAAGTTTGAAACAAAGCTGGGGAAGAATACTCGTAGATACTCAAGGGACTCACAATATTTCTACGCCCGAGGGCAAATAAATAGCTCTTCATGTAATTGTACGTAATAATCACTCGAAATGGGGGAACTTTTGTACCTATGAGATAATTTTTCTTTTGTTTGTTTGTGAACTCATTTTCGGGTAATTGGACAATAAGTTTGCTTCGCTTTGGTTTTATGGAGTAAAAACATAAATCAAGCCGTTGCTATGTAATTTCAAAGGACTGCAGGAGGAACTCGGATTTTTATTTATAGAAAGTACCTTTACCTAGCCCTTATGAATTCTAGACGAATAGTCCTTTTCATTATGATAACTTCTTCCTGGCTTATATTATATGTCATTTTTTTTTTAAGCCACACACATTTTACTAATACTCGAGTTTAAATATGGTACCAAGTTAAAAACTCTCAAATAAATGGTGAGTCATCTAGTGGTTTCTTTTAAAATAATATGTTATTTTGACACTGACAGCTGTTTCCCGTTCGAAATCTTGACAGGAAGTCAGTACCATTCCTCCGCAGAACGAAATGAACGGTGGGCGTTAGCCGTGTTAACCGACTATTTTTTTATTGACATTGAAGACATAGATTTGGACGACCTCTGCTTCATGCTGGGTGGCGCGCCCGCCATGCCATGGAGTGGTAGCCACTTTAACGATGTTGTGTTCCATAATTAAACAACGTGCTGATTATGGAGAAAAAAGAGGATCAGAATTAATAGTTCTTTATTCTATCAAGGTTACAATACAAAAGGGAAGAATCAAGAAAGAGTAAGAAAAAACTAAAAGTTAAAATTGCTTACATTTGAGCTTTAAGCTTAGTTAAAAGTTTTAAGGTTCTATTTAAAATTGATCTTTCTGAATAGTTAGAAATTAGTTTAATATTGCAATTTCAACTGCTCCTACCAATAAAGTCATAATACATAGACAAAATTTAATTTTGTTCATTTTATTGCATTTTTAAAAAGAAACTTGTATTTTGTCTTCCCTTTATAAAATCACTTAAAGCCGTTTTCGATATAAATAACGATTTTCAGAAACAATTTATATGATATGTCCAATATATTTTAGATTAGAGAAACATTATTTTTCTACATGTTCCTAATTTTCCTGGTTAACTTGATTTTTTGTTTATTTAATGAATTTAGTTTTCAGTTTTTGTTTAGTTATTGTTCTTATGTTGAAGAGACATTTTACAAGAAGTCATCTGGCTAAGGATAATAATTAGTACTTTCTATCCAAAGTCGGGGCTAACAAAAGTGTCTCATAAGTAGGAAACACATTCATCTATAGTTCGAGCCGATTTTATCCCTTTGACTTTTTTGTAAAACAGTCCTTAAATTTTTCATAACTCAGTGTTGTTTTTAGTTGTTTGGAAGTCAAGGATGTTGATTTAAGCCTGTAAAGTAGGCTTGAATAAAAATGTACCTGCTTTCTTCCTTGCTTGTATAACAAGTTAAAATAAGAAATTACTCCACTTCTAAAACTGAAGCTCTTTCTAATTAGTGTAGATTGATAGTTTGACCTGTGGATATGATAAGGGATTCATGAGCTCCCCACTATCTGAAGTTAGGCAGGTCGCGGTCTTAAGATCGAAGAGAACCCGTTTCAGAAGTCATCGTGGTTCGTTTTAGAGCCAGTTTGTGGAGCTGAGAAATTATTTCAAATCTTTGATTTCCAGTCCCTGTCAGTCCCAAAAATACGACAAAAGGTATTGTAAGGAATGCCCTGCTTTCTTGTATGTTCCACTATTGGGTAGTGTCTTGTGTATGTTCCAACTACTCTGCCTATGTTTTACCAGGGTCTGGACTTATTTCATTTGGGTTACAGCTTTCTAGACATAATATAGATTGTTGCTCTTCTTTCGGTTGGATTCTGTAAAAAAAAAGTTTAGAAAATTTTGCCAAATGTAATGTTAACTCTTTCTTCCCGTTTATTTCCGTCAATTCTACTACGAGCGGGAACCCATCAAGTGACTTTGATGTTCATTTTTATGCTCACAGGACCATCCCGGTCTTGGTGAACTAATTTAAAAGACGAAGAAACCGAATCAATGGGTCTAGCACCCACTTGATGTCTTAGAAAATGGCCATGTACCATGATGAAAATATATTTTGATTTTGAACACGAAAATATATGTTATGTACATATGTATGTAGGTATCTACTTTTTAATATATTTCGTATTCTTTTAAAAATATAATTTTGAACTTGACATTCTTATTCTAAACAGAAGTTGTCATTGTAGTTTTGAGCGTCTCGGTATAGGTATATCTGCTCTTGCCTAGAAATACAAAATTGTATAATATAAGAGAAAGATAGCTTAGTTCTGAAGATCTGAATATCTACTATGTTCCCTTCAAACCAAAATTTTGCGTTATCAGCTGAAAATTGCAATTTCAAAATTGTGATTTCAATAGGTATACAGTGAATCACAAAAGTAAGTAAGCACCTCTTAGCTTAAAGATCATTTCCTTCAAAAAATCGATAGTAATGTTAAAAAAACAAACTTAATATTCTTGTCTGTAATTGATATGTATTTCGAACTAAAAAATAATATTTTAAATAAAAATTTAAAGAAAACTTAAGAAATATTCGACTTAAACTAAAAAATTAACAAAATTATATCACAAAAGTAAGAGGGCAGTTCAAATAAACCTTCAATTCATTACAGTTATTTTGTAAATCTTAATCATTTATAGTACTTTTATAACTGCTTTCATACGTCGAGGCATTGAGTTAACCAAATTTTGCGTAACGTTTTGTCCAATTTTAGACCATTCATTCTGAAGAACACACTTTAAATTATCTTTCGTCCATGTCTTCTTACTTGTCGGTCAAGATGTTCCCATAAATGTTCAATGACATTTAAGTCGGGCGACTGTGGTGCGGATTTGAACTGGATTCGGACGTTATAAAGCAGCCATTATTTGACAACATGCTAAGTATGTTTAGGATTATTGTCTTGCTGGAAGACAAATGACCTACCCATACCCAGCTTATTGGCACTTTTCTAAAGTTTTTTCTTTAAAATATTCAAATAGTCAACCCTATTGATCAAAGAATCTATAAACACTAAATTGCAGACACCAGATGCTGCCATACACCCCCACACCACAACGTTTCCACCACCGAGCTTCACCGTCCCTGACATGTTCGATGATTCAAGCTCTGTTTTTTTTTTTCAAACTTTTCCGCGCCTATCTGAGTAGTGGATATTAAATTAGCTTTAATTGGACAAAACAACTGTGTTCCAAAATTCTGCTTGCTTAGATTCATGGGTTTTTGTAAAGAAGAGCCGATTTATTTTACTTATATAAGGTTTCTTTCTAATGATTCGACTATGATAACCGGATTGGTAGAGCACTCGTCGAATAGTATGAGGGTTACATTCTGTTACTTTGGCTATTTCTGGTGATATGTTTGTTACGCTTACTTTGGGATTCCTATTCACTTTCCTAACAATAATACGGTATTCCTGTTGAGTGAGCTTGCGAGAACGTTCAGATCGGGGGTCATTTTGCAAACTTCCAATATTATTATATTTGGTTATTATTTTGTGTATAGTAGATGGACTTTTGCTAACAATTTTACCATTCTCGCACTCCGGTTTATTTTCCAAATAGTGTTTGATTATAATTTTTTTTAAATCTAAGCTAAGTTGATTACTTCTTGGAACCAGTTCCTTTTATTTGTTATTAATGAATAATTAAAAAAAAAATATATAAAAGAGAGATAAGCAACCAAAAACTAATAAAAAGTCGAAGTTAACTACACCGTGGCACGATGGTTGTGTGCTCGCCTGTCAACATCATGATCACAGGTTCGATACATGCCGCCGTCTATGTCGTTTTAATTCCATTAAACACCTTCTAAAAAATTGCCATCAATGGGTTGCTGGTTTACTCATTACATGTTGTTCAGGCATAACACTAACAACATGTAATTCAGTTAAACTAATATGCCCAACAAGATGAACACAAATAAAATAATGTGAATTTTAAGCGACATAGAAATAAGACACGGAATTTCTCCGCTTTAGCTCAGCCGCCATCCCTGGAGATAAAAATATCTGAGACAACCACCAACAGTCTCAGAACATCGTGTCACACGTCTTTCCTATCCTTCTTTCTCTTCATTAACTTCACGCCCGCGCTGTGTTGAAACATTTAAAGGGTAATCATAATCCCTTGAGCGCGGGTAGATTATAAAAAAAAAAAAAACATTAAATATTTAACCTTAAAATGCCGCAGGTGCTTACTTACTTTTGTGGCATAGAAAAGGCGGTTAACTGAACAAACAGAGATGTTCTGCAGATAAACCAAATGTTAAACGCTAAAATTTGCCTACAACATAATGTTCACATGCTAAACATAATTTATTATGAATGCATATTTCCTAATATTCATAACGGAATTTAATTTTATTTTAACATGTCTATGCGACAGCAATGAATGCTTACTTACTTTTGCAATGCGAGTGCACTGTATATAATAAAACAAGATTTCATTAAGATTTAGCTGAAATCTCCATTAATTCTAGCCTTCAGATGAAATTTCGATTTTGGTTTAGAGGGAACAAAGTATTAGTTTCGGTTAGTGTACCATCCTTAAAAAACATTTAAATAATAATAAGCAATTTTAAGTCATAATTCATAAACTTGTATAGGTATACCTACCAAAATAGACTTTTCAATGGTTGAACTTTTAAGTATCCACCTAATGATTCCAATATAGGCCTTCATAAATTTTCACCAAAATCAATCTAGAAAAATCTCTATTTCATAATTAGTTCACCCTTACATGTTGATTTCATTGAATACCCACTTACTCGTATATTGCTCGCATTCACAAGTATTTTTAAAAACATTATTTCACATCAACATTTTAAATAATTATTTTTGTGATAAATTAATTTCTTTCAGTGTAATTCATCATCTTCGCCATCGGTCTCCTCATCAGCATCTTCGACAGCAAGTGTAGCACAAACTGTTGTTCATCACCATCAGCAACAAAACTCAGTACAACAAGAAGTTGCCAGCAACATTATAACAAATAATAATAATTATTTCTCAACGATCAGTGACGTCAATGCGACGAATGAAGACAGAGAAAAAGTCGAAGACAATGAGCACAAAGCAAACGGGGAACAAAAACAAACCGAGGTCAATCAACTTGCAGCAACACCAATGGACCAGCAACAACACTGTCAACACCATTCAGCAGCAAAGATCCCCATCTTTACCAAACGGCAACAAGAAAAACAACCACAAAAGCAACCTACACATCAAAACTCAAACTCAACAACACTGCAACAAACACGAACGGTGGATAATGGAAGAACGGTAGAGAGATCGCACTTGGGTGAACCGAGTGAAGTCAGTTCATTGAGTACTTTCGTCGCGAACGGTCTTGGAGTAATTGCTTGTCGGTCACTAACAGTCACAACAACAACAACAACAACCACTGCTGTAACAACTTTGTCAAAATCGTCTGTCAGAGGGTTGAAGAGCGGCAGTAGTGGAAATCCGAAATCACGCCATGTGCAATTAGCCGATATCGATCCTCCGCAGGAAAACGAAATAATTGTTCATGATCTTTGTCGTCGCAGTCAAAGTTATAGTTCTAGTGGAAGTGCAGAAGACATCGTAGCTCTAGCGATGCGTCTCAATATTCCCGCAACCGGGAACGATGCGCCAGCGAGTGCATCGCAAAATCTAGCCGCCAATTACCGCGGTGGCAGAAATGTTTCTGTTACAACAAGTAGTGTGTTTCTGTCGAATTCAATAAGTGCAAATGCAAATGCACACCCGAAAGGCAATATCAACAACAACAACAATAGCGTTGCAATTTTGTCGAGCAGTAGTGCGCCCAGCTTAACTATTCAAGTTAATGATAGTTGTAGCAACATAAGAAACAACAACACCCCCAATACTGCCAGTCATGGTGATTTCGTCGTTAACCAATCGATCGCGAATAACGGAATAAGTGTCGTCAATTGCACCTACGCGAATAGTGTTGGTGCTGGTGAAGGTAGTGTGATTAATAGCAAAAGTAGCAGTAGTTCAGTGCCTAAAAGTAGTAAATTCCTTACTGTAAATAATAATAATAATAATCTAACGGATATACAATGTTCTACATCGGCCGCGACAGCAAATGGATTACAACAGCACCCGTCTCCAACCAGAACATTCACATCGACGGAATGTCAAACGGATGACATTCCCATTTTGATAAGAGAGGATGTTAACGGTGGATCTGGTGGACCACCACCACACACCATAGTTGCGACGGCTGCCAGTGGCGGTGGTCATATAGGGGGCGTTGATGGAAACAGTGCACTTGTTCGTTCGCCCTTGCATCCGGATGCTTTATTATCGCGTGAACAAAGACGTCGCGAGCGTCGTGAACGTCGGCAACAACAACATGTCCAACAACACCAGATGCAACACCAACGTCTAAGTCGACATCATTCGCACTCACATCCGCCTCCGCAACAGCCCCCCCATCTACAACATCCCGCGCATCATACTATGTCCGCGGCAGCAGCAGCAATGCTGCGGCCAATGCTGCCTGACATTCTGCATAGTCATTTCCCACCACCATATAGTGCGTTGCCCCTATCGCAGGGTGTACCACCTAATCCGCCGCCACTACCGCCACACGCAGCGTCTCTTATCACGCCGGTTATATCGACGGTTCCTCTAGCAGCCACAGCCACAATGGTTGGTGACGGAAGGTTTTCGATACCCCTGCCCATCATAAGAAGGTGAGTTGTTCTCCATTAAACATTTTTTATTAAGTGTCAATTTTATTAATATAGGTATTCGGCAAGGAAGCAAAAATTATATCGAAAGTTTGGGGCAGTTCCAGTTGTGTTCCCTTTTTGATTGAGTACATACTTTTATGGGGCAAGATTTGTACTTCTAAAAAATACCAAAATCTAGATTTAAGCTAAACACCTATAACTGCGAAAAAAGTGTCGCCCTCTGGCATAACGTCTTGATGGTTGTGTGTACCTACTAGGGTTGCCAGATTTTCCTTGCACCTCGGGGGGACAAGTGGCTTAAATAATGATAAATCCCGGGATTTCATCATATTGCCCGGGACAAAAAAATTAAAATGCACGACTGGGTCGCACGAACTTGCTGTTAAGTAAAAGACTAAGAATTTTAAAAATGAATGTTATTAGAGAAAAATTAATTTTTTAAATGACTTAAAACAACTCCTGAAACAAGCTCCAACTAGAGTAAACACAGGATGCCATGTGATTCAAACAAATATTGATCAATGAAAGAACAAAATTATACTTCGTTGTAGTAGTTTTTTAAAAATATAAGCTTTTAAATACAAAATTTTTAAATCATTTTTAAGATAAAATATTGGTACGTCAACTTGAAGTTTTTGCTTTTGTTCGAATAAAAATTAAATTTACAAATAAAGATATTGAGTCGTTTTTGAGGTATCGAATTTTCAAAAAAAAATTGATTTTTTTTTTCAAAATTTAAAAAATGTTTTTGAAATTCAATGTTTTTTAAACTTTTTAGAAGCTTCTCTTTTCAAAAATGTTTTCCGATAATGAGAAATTCAAAAGTCGAATAAATCGTTCTGTGGTAGGTACAGTTAGTAATATCTTGATTTCAATTTTTTTTTATGAAATTATAGAATTCTTATAGAATTTTAATACACAATAATTTTTAAACTGCTGGGGAGCTTTAACATACAAAAATGATCAAAATCGGTCGTACCATTACCATTAACCATCACCTAGCTTTAATTAGATGAAATTTGGGAAAAAAAATTGTTATAAAATTTCGAAAAAAATAGTATCTATGGCAGAAACCTTTATTTTTGTACTTCTAAAAAAAAGAAAAACCAATGGGGGGATAAAATTTTTTAACGAAAATTGGTAGATATCGCAAGTTTAACGAAAATCAGCCAAGCCGTTTAGGCTGTAGTCGAACAGACTGACAGGCAGACAGAATCGTGAGACCCATTTTTTCGTCTTCGCTATCATTGTAATGTCAACTTTGATCAAAATCTCGAGTTCGATTTTTTTGCGAGTGCATAACTTGCCTTATAGTACCTATAAGTCGCAAGTAAATATCATATAATGCGTGTAGATCAAAATAAATAAATTCTTTTATTAATTACTAATTAAATGACTTTTTTGTCATTTATCATTTGCAAATATTTTTCTTTTGTCAATTTTAATGACAGATGTCAGTTTACAAAAATAAATTTTTCGTTAAGTTAGGTTGGTTTGATTGAAATTTTAAAAGTAATTTCTTAAGGTTAAATCGCAATGTAGTGATTGTTGCATATCACTGAAAGATATTGAAGTACATTAGGTATTATTTTTTGAGATTGAGTCCAAACCCGGGAAAAAAGCTGTCCCCGCGGGACACAGAGGATGATCCGATGATGCGAATTTCATAAAATTTTAGAATTTGGTTTCCAAATGGTTCTAGGCAATAATAAAAATATTTCCGAAACCCAATACAAATTTATTCCTAAAAGTTTAAAATTGTTATCATTTCACCCTCTGAAGCATATTCAAGTAGGTACGAGTATATCAAATAGCTATTTTATATTTTTGGTATTTTGCTAACTTCACATGACACTTTGACGTTTACAAACGTCAAACAAAGGTCTGTTTACTTTGTAAACTTAAATTGTTTTAAAAACGTTCAGAAGCAATTTATTAAAAAATAACCTTAGTACGGTACTAGTTAAAAAAATATTTAAAATTAAGAAAGATTTAGTAATCAGTATAGTGAACAAATTGCTAAGTCTAAAAAAGTCATAGGTATTTAAGGCATTTTTTTGGACAAGATGGTCGCCAAACATTATTTTATGAAGGAACTCATTCATTTTTTTTTTTCAAAAATCTGTTCCACAGATTAAAAAAAAAATTTTTAAATTTCGTTTGGTAAAAGCTAGGTAATAGTTGAAAAATAATTAGGAAAAATATAATTTTTTCGTTTTCGATTTTCTCAATACAATTGATTTTGATCAATTTTCTCTTGCTAAAGTTTCTTTAAGGTTTACCTAATATTAGCCGTGTTTTTTGTTGGTAATTTATACCTAGCGCAATAAAACAAGCACCGAAAAAACGCTATATTCACTCTAACTCATCCTTAATAAATTCCCAAAGTTGATATCAGTGCATTATTTGTCAAAACCTTACTGATTGTTGAATATACTTAAACGGATGTGTTCAAAAGACTTGTATCTCGTTTTAAACCTGGAGTTGAATTACTCATGAAAATTCAGATCGAGTTGAGTTAGAGTTTTTCTCACTATTGAATTTGCATTAGCACTTTGGAATCTTATGCTCTTGACTACATTATGCTTATTATTATTGTATTTCTTGAACTTTTACATTAAAAAACATTTAGTATAAATTCTTTTGAGTTTCAGGGAAAGAAATAACACAATATTCAATATAGAGACATATTGTCAGTTGTCATAAAGGGTTTTCCAATAAGAGGTGTTATTTTGATATTCAAAGAAAAATGGCATTTTTGGAGATAAATGATCGGATGTTTATTTCATTATAAAGAGGAAGGTATGCCGTTAATAATGGAACACACCGTCAGCCAAATGGCCGCCAAGACCACGCTTACAGGACCATATCCTTTTCATGAAATTTTCCATAACCAAATCGCAAAGTGGCTGCCCTATGTCCTCGATAGCCTCACGAATTTCATCTTTGAGGTCTTGAATCGACGCTGGGCACCAAACAGTCACGCGTTGAGGATGGAGAGGCTTTTCAACAATAACTCTTGGGTTTTCCGAGCCCCAGATGCGACAGTTTTGCTTGTTGACGTAGCCTCCGAGGTGGAAATGGGCCTCATCAGCCACTTTGCGATTTGGTTATGGAAAATTTCATGAAAAGGATATGGTCCTGTAAGCGTGGTCTTGGCGGCCATTTGGCTGATGTTGTGTTCCATTATTAACGGCATACCTTCTTCTTTATAATGAAATAAACATCCGATCATTTATCTCCAAAAATGCCATTTTTCTTTGAATATCAAAATAACACCTCTTATTGGAAAACCCTTTATAAGTCTTCAGCCACACTATTGCGAACAGCAGCAATATTTTCTGCAATACGAGCTGTACGAGCATGCACTGGTGTGTTCACATTTCCTACATACCTCAAATTTTTGCACGATTTTTCCGATTATATGCTCATTTGGACGATTAAATTGACCGAAGTGCACGATATGCATTTTGATTTGAACGTCCATTTTCATAATAAGCCTGAATAACTTTAACGCGTTGCTCGATTGTGTTTCTTTCCATGGTTCAAATTGAGTTAGTCTGAAATTGAGAAATGTCAAATAAAATGCAGACAAAAATTTGACGTTTAGGTGTGGTTCACATTCAAAATCGTCTCTTAAAATTTACCCACCCTTTATATAACAAGGAACACAGCCTTAAGCATGCCAACATGTATTTTTTCGGGCACTCCTATGTTTCAACATCCGAAACTCCATCTTCACTTAAATATTCTTTTCCATTACTAACTTACGTTGTTGCTGTTTTTCATGTTAAATTTTGCAATGCATTGTATTCACTTACCAATAAAACACCGCTATTGTGTTTTCAATTTGCAAACACTTTCTTTTTTTTTTAAATAATTCCATGCTTGAGTTTTTTGAATTTGCAGTTTTTTAATACTATCTAAAGATGTGTGAAAAAAATAATTACTTTATTTAAAAATAACGCTAGCCATGAATATCGTATTTTTCTCGAAAATGGCTCCTGCAATTTTAATAATTTTTTTTCCTTTCACTTATTTCCTTTGAACTACAACTTCATGAAAAAAATTAAATTAAGACATTACTGACTGTGCCTACCATAGGAGCAGTTTATTCGAATTTTGACTGTCCCATCATCGACATAACGGATTTTAATGAAATTTTGTAGAAAGAAATTTCTTAAAAAATTGAAAATCATCGCATATCAAAATGTTAAAAATAATTAATAAATATTTCTGTTTAAAATATTCGATATATCTGAAAAACTTGAACTCTTACAAATCCACGCCAAAATGTGAATAGTCTATAGTTTTTTTTTTTCATTTGAAGAAGTTAAAAAAATAAATATGTTGTTTTCAGTTTTGATTGATTTATTACCCACATTTGTATTTGTTGTTCAGATAGTTTGACCCAACACTGTAAGACAACACGCAATTTATCACAATGGACATTCTTCTATCCAAAATTGTACACAACTTAATGAATGCATTTAATTTTTAACTCTCACAAAAAGCATTCAAAATTAATTTCAAAAAGAAAATTAATTTAAATAACAAAAGAAAGAAGGCGACAAGTGACAAGAAAAAAATAAAAAAAATAAAAAGTCAAGACAAAAACCTACCTTTTTCTAAAAAGATTCGCCATTAAAATCATATAATAACACTTTGGGTTTTGTCTGAAATTAACTATTAGATCACCATTCAAGCCGCAACAAATACATACAAATAGAGACAAATAACTTTTGTAAAAGATTAAGATTAAAATAAAAACAAACCAAAAAGAGTCAGATTATGCAACAATTTGGTGGAAGTTGGAGAAAGTGGTCCTCAGAATAAGCCTGAATAGGTAGAAGGTAAATATTAGATACATAATTATTTGCTATCGAGGTTTTTGTTTGGATTGCATAAGCAAAAAGGTGTAAAAATGTCTTCAAATACAAAATTTATTTCCGGGTCTTAATAAGCCTTTTGTTTCCAATGTCCGAAAGTAAATTATTTCAAATGTTACAAAAGTTTCAGGTGTGATTGTTTGACGAACACCAATGACTACTTTAATAACAAATGAGACTTGTAGGTGTTTGGAAAATGGAAGAGAATGTGGGAGTTTAATACTTTGATCTTATAAATAAAAGTGAAAGTAAGAAGTTTAAAATTTTGTGTTCAGCAAGATTAGTTGATCAAGTTGATATTATTTCGACTTTCACCAAATGGTTTCCATTAGTCCCTTACCTTCATAAATACATTTTTCGAACCCACCCTAATTGCTTTTTGGCCTAGAATCAGATTCTGAAATCTCTAGCTCAACTTAATTGACTTTTATCTTAATAAGTTTCAGGTGAATGAGGGTGGGAATTTTCCAAAAATCGATTTGTGCCTCTGCTCAAACATGCGATAGACAATTTGTGAAAATGTTCGCACATTTAATTGGGTTGGCTTGTCTCACCTTAGTTTATTATTTAGGTTTTTGCTTTTCATTCGGTATCAATTTATTCACCTTTTATCTTTATAATGGTAGTTTCATAGATACACCTAGATACTGCACCTTCCTACAAAGGTATATCGTTTGGATTCTAAGAGAAAATAATATAGATGGCAAGGAAGTCGAAGGGATCAAAATAGTTTTCCCACGCCGGCTGACCAAAAGTCTCTTGGCCATGTAAATGTGTATGTTTGAGTTTATGTTTGAAATATATATTTGCTTTCGTTTGAATATATATATAAGTATGTACATTTGAATTCTACAAACCTTTAACAACTATACGTTGATACATCTATTTATACTTTGTGTGGTAATTTGCTTTTACTGGCGTTTTTACTGTTTCCCACTTGGGAAATTTGTAATAAATCGACATAGTTTCATTAGATCTTATACGTAATTGGGGTTTCTGTTCTTGATAACATGTCTTTTTACATATATATATTTGTTAACTCATGAAAGTGAAGGACTTAAGTGGAGAGTTTTGAGTGTTAACTGAAGAATTATGTAGGTTTAATAAATTTTAGACCACAATACATTCCAATCGCAAAATTCATTTAACCAAAAATCAAATCAATTAAACCTATACATAAAAGCAAATCGATTTTTGAATATATCGGTTTTTCAACAACTTATCTTTGGAGCAAAATTTTAAACAGCCTTTAATTAAGGCATTAGTATGATACCAATACTACTTAACAATTTGCTAACTTCAAAGTAGTTAACTAACTCATTTTTAATATTAAACATTTTCTAACTATTATTTTACTAACCCCCAGTTTCACTTTAGGAGTTTAAACCCCACTTTTGGTTTAAACTTCAGTTCAACAACAAATTTGTTTGCACAGTTTCATTTAACACTTGAATAGAGTTCATTCTCTAGTTTAAGTTAAACGATACTATTCTGCCGGTTAAACCTCAGTTCAACAACCCCTTTAAATATTTGAAAATAGAATTTATTTTAATTTTTTAATTTGTGTTCCTGTCACAGGTCACAAGAGAAACAAAGCAAACTTTCCTTGATTGTTTTTTCTTTGATTCAGATAAAAAGAGAAAACAATTTACTTAAACTACGTTCAATGAATTGAAGTTCAGATTAGATTGTAAAACCGGACGAGTTTAAACTCCAGTTAAAGTTCAGCTGAACTTAAGTTTAAACTCCAAATTTTCTTAATAAATTGCTTCTGAACACACCTAAAACAATGAAAAATCGTTCAAGAAACTAAGTAAACAGACCTTTTGTGGTGTTTATAAATAGCACGATACTAAAAAAATAAAATAGGTATTTGATGATTTTAACAAAAGGGTAGAGAAAGTATGATGCTAAATCGTCTTTTTGACCAAGTTTACTCAATTAAAATTGTTCACCTTTTTTTTTAAATAAAAGGCAAACAATTTGAGAAAAATTTCATTGGTTTAAAGTAAAATCAATACATTAACGTGTGAAATTCGATGGAGTTTATGTCTCCACCACGCTATCTCTCCTTGAATATTGTTTCTAGGCTCCTCTAATGACGCCACCTTTTTGGTGTATAAGATGTTATTTTTAGAGTCAGAGAATTTCAAAATGGCAACACTGTTTCTTGTGGCAGCGGATTCTGAAGTTTTCTGTTGTTTTGAGGTAAGTTTGTTTTTGTCAAATCAATATGAATCAATTCAAAAAACATAGGGCGTTATGTGCGTTTTATGGTGCTCATTAAATCGTCCATCAGAGCGATTAATTCGAGAAACTAAGGATCGTTTTTCGAAATACAGTTACTGTAAACGTTTATACGCATCCCGTAAGACGTCGTCGTTCATTTCATGTAGAACAAGTGATTGGTGATGTGCAGCGTGATCGAAATGTATCCATTCGTCATCGTGGTCAATAATTAAACTTGTGCCCATGCAACTCGATTTACTGCAAAGAGTGTGTGGACCTGCATATTACGCAATGAACGCGGCAGCGACAGCTGTGTCGGCCACAAGTCCGAAATCATATTTAAACATTAATGACAGAAAAGGATCTTTCAAAAAAAAGCCAATTTCATAGATATTAAAAACATTTTTCTGTGTTTTATTTCAAATTAAAATTCTCGGCCCCTAAAACCCAACCAATGATTTAACGATACCTCATACACAAAAATCTAGAGGTCGTATGTCAAAAGGTCTCGGCGGCCAATGGACAGAACTATTTCTCGTTTATCGAATAAAGTTTTCAACAGGTCAATTGTTACACCCGCATAGTTTCGTTAAAAACCCATAGATATCATTAATGCAATTGATCAAAGAAATAACGTTTCAACATGTCGCTTTGCGATTTCCATTGGCTGTAAATTGACGATCATTGTCATTAACCTAAATCAACTATGTACTTAATGTCACCACCCACTGGCACGAAAACCACGCCATGCAGCTATATTTTATTGTTGGAATGATGTTTCTTGAAGCAAATGAGGGTTTTCATCGCATATTCTGTTTAGGGGCGGTCATCCAAAAATTCGATAACGAAAATTACGAACAAAACACTCTTAAAGCTACCGTCACCTCTGAATTTTTGAACTTTTCTATCATGAAAATGTTGTTTTTAGTAAACGTTTTGTCATTGACAGTTTGATGGTTAGGTTAATGATGCGTTTAAAGTGGAAGATCAAACTTTGGGAAACCCTTTATTATTAGAAAATCAATTTTAAATGCTAAAAGCTTAAATTTATTTAAATCAAACTGATTTGCCTAAAGGTTAAACAAATTTGCGAATGGTATATAATTTGAATCAAAAGAATATATGTACTTAAAACAATATTTTAACTACTGATTATTAACTTACAACCTAAATAAGGGCAGTAAAATTTTATATTGAGGTATTGACTCAAGTCTCTGAATTCAAATATCAATCACACTTATCAAAATTTTGGTAATACCGATTGCTAAGTGTTTTTGTTTTTTAAATAGTAGGTTAAGCCTCCCATTCCAAGCATCTTAAAAACAAAGCTGTGGTGTGCTAAAATAAGGTTTGTCTTATAAACAACAAAATTTGCGGTAGGAATAAGTGAGCTAGCTACCTTGCAAACTATAATTCAAAATTGTGACAAAAAAATTGATATATTCTCCTTAACAATTTTTGTAACACAATTTTATACCCAAGAAACAAATTTACTTACGTAATTGAATTATCCCTTAAAGTTAAAAAAAAAAGTTTTTCGATTGATCCAGCTCTCGACTATGAAAATTTAAAGGGAATAGTGTACCACCGCAATGTTTTTTCTCTTTCATTATTTTACCGTTATTTTTATTCTAGTGTTCTAGTGAAATAGCCAAATGCATTTATGTCCTTAAACACTTTAAACGTAATGCTCGTACTTCAGGAAATGCCCCTCAGTTTACCCTTTAGCCCCGCTTCGGATATTCTGTTGAATTCAGAGATTTTTTCCTTAGCCACACTTACACGAATGTCAAAGCATATGTCATCCACGTCTACCAAACCTAGCTGCTTAAATTCCGCTTTCCATTGTTCGAAATGTACAAAAGGTAACACCATTATTTTTCAGCACACAACTTCAAGAAGTCTTGGCTGGAATTACCTGACTTCATGAGAAGCTTCCTTAAAACTTGCCTGAAGAACGTTATAAGATAAAACAGAATTTGAGCAGATTTTATAAATTATTAAATTATACAATATGTTTGATAATTAAAAATTGATATAAACTCACTGTATCTTCTACATATTTTTTCCGAAAATGTAAAAAAAAAACTATTCGAACTTCAGCCTTCCTTTTCAACTTCGAAATTTTATTTTCTGAACATCGATATCCGCGACTTGCAATAGTTTTTGATTGTTTAAAAAAAAATACTTGATACATAGTATCGATAGTTATCGATTGTTTCTATTAAAAATAAAAACAATAAATTAGTGACAATTTATTTAATTTTCGTCTCGAAATTTTTAGAAAAAAAATATTTTTTTCAATTTCGTACGAAAGAATTACAGCTCTTGAAAGTTTTCTATTAGAGAACTGGTTTTCATGCAATTTTGTCAATCAAAACGAGAGAAATGAAAATTTCGTTATATAAAAGTAAAAAAGAAAGTATGAAGAGAGCTACTGGTTAGACGTGTTTTTTTTTGTGGGCAATTTTATCTCGGTTTTATTCAAGTACAAGTTATTCAAATTTACTTCTTTTAAAAAAAAATAAATAGCAAAGTTTTATTCTATTTAATAAAAACTGAAAAGTTATAAAGTGAAGTGTTCTGATTGCTTTGTTTAAACAATTAAACAATTAAAATAAATCCTTTGTTCTGTGACATTTAAGTAAAAAACAATTCTTCATACCTTTTATTTGATTCGAACTTTCTCAAATGTCTGGCCCAAACAATCTAAGAAGCAGTTCATCTTGCTCTAAGGTTCTGACTCAATCACCTCTAACTCACTCGGACGCAGCCTCCATTAAACGAAATATTAAAAAGAATATGGCTGATGACACTTCGCTGCTTGATAAATTGGATGAAAAGCTAAATAAACAAAGTGAGTTTATCATTTCTCTTTTATCGAAACAATTCAAGGAAGATACTGAATCACTCGCGCAAAAACTACAATCTCAATTCAGCGAAGTAAACAAAAACATATCTGATGTTATAAGCAGAGTCTCACAGCTTGAGTCATCTATCACAAATTCTATTGTCGATATAGATGCCCTAAAATCTGACGTCACTTGTTTAAAATCGTCATCAACTAATGTCAACACTGAACTTGCAAACATCAAATCCAAGATGACTGATTACGAACAACAACTTTCCGAAATGAGAAATAGACTTGCCGACGTTACAACAACACTTCATAACACTATCAATTCACAAGAAGACCTAGACAACAAACGAATAGCATCCGATGCGGTTCTTTTCGGTATCCCGCACACACCCGATGAGAACCTTCGATCAATGTTTAATTTTCTTTGCCACGTAATTAATATCAAACCTCCTGCATTACTAGACATTTTTCGCACTCGCCCGAAGACCACGAACAACAACAACACGGCGATCATTCTAAAATTCCGATCAGCATACGATAAGAACTTTGTGATCACGTCTATAGCCAAATACCGAAAGGAGAAAAACACACAACTATCACTTTCAAACGTAGGGCTATTAAATTCAAATTCGATATCACAAATTTACTTTCGCGAATGCTTAACTAATAAAAACAATTTGTTGTTGCGGACTGCACTTCATTTAAAAAAACAAAACAAAATTGCATCGGTGTTTACAATTCGTGGTCTTGTCTACGTCAAACATCTGCCATCTGATGAGAAAGGAGTATGCATCAAAAACATCGAAACCCTTGATGGAATTGCCAGCATCATGCATGAATAATTGATTATCTTTGGTTAAGATTTTTTTTGCACTATTAATTTTCTTTTTTTTTTATATTATATTTTTGATTACACATTTTAGTTTTATTTTTTTTTTTTCTTTCTCTCTGAAACTTAACTTTCTGATATTATAATCTTTTTTACGCCTTTTTTTTTTTAATTATACTATTTAAATCAAACAATTCTCCCTTTTTTTAGTATTTAATTGTGCTACATAACATCTCTATTAGTTATTGTTCTATTTTTTGGTCTAAGTGGTTATTTATACAGAATGTTTGATAATTTGTTTGTGGTTTTGATTCCGGTGGATCCGCTTACTCGAATTTTAGTGCGTATTATTATATTTCTTCTATTATATAGCTATGAACTACGATAATAATGATGATGATTCTGCTGTCGATGGTGGCGATAGAATTCTTCGCTCGATGGTTCAGGTCCTCTGCAAACAAAAGACGGGTTTACGGGTTTGTCATTTAAATGCACAAAGCTTATATTGCAAAATGGATGAGTTTAGAGATGTGTTTGAGGAATCTGATGTTGATATAATCTGTGTTACTGAAACGTGGTTCTCCGATAAAAATGATGATTCAATGTATTGTTTGAGTGGTTTTAGGCTTTTTCGGGCTGACAGACATGGTAGGAGAGGTGGAGGAGCCGCTGTTTATGTTCGTAATGGCATAAAAGGCAAAATTAATTGTAAGTCGTCATCAAGCAGTGAGTTGGATTACTTGTTCCTAGACATACTGGACGACGAAGGTACTCTTCTTTTAGGGGCTGTTTACAGACCCAATAATGATGTAGATATAAGTCCATTGCTTTCTATTTTGGAAACAATTACTCTGGGCCCATCTAAGATCATTATATGTGGTGATTTTAACAGTAATCTCTTGAATCAGTTTTTTCTCGTTGATTGCATGCGAACATTTAACCTAACTCCGGTCAACACTACAGTTGCTACACATTTTTCTAGGGATTCGCAAACTCTTTTAGATGTTTTTTTCGTTAGCGATGTGAGTGATGTCCTTTTGTATGATCAGTTGTCAGCTGCAGCATTTTCAAAACATGATCTCATTTTTTTGTCTTTCAACTTCAAGGTTAAAAGTCCTCAAAATTCTTACGAATATAGAGATTTTAGGAACGTCGACTACACTGGCCTAGAGCTTAGCACTCGAAGTGTTGATTGGGATCAGATTTACTTTGTACTTTCACCTGACGAGAAAATTGAGTTTCTTAACAATAATATTAATAATTTGTTTAATAGATATGTACCGCTGAGAACCAGATCTTTAAAACAAGGTGAACGTCCTTGGTTTACCAACGAAATTCGTAGGCTTATGGTCCAACGAGATCAGACCTATAATTTATGGAAACGCTATAGATTGAATGTTCACCATATGATATTTCGCAGATTGCGTAATCAAGTAGTCCGCAAAATACGAACCGCTAAAATTCAATTATACAATAGAAAGTTTAGTCCTTCTATGAATGGTCGTCAACTATGGAAAAACTTGAGGGAGACAGGGTTAGTGAACAAAATTCAGGATTGTGACATGAATATTAACATCGATTCACTAAATCATGAATTCGTTACATTACCGTTCCCTGCCCTTCCTAGCTGTTCCCCAACTTTATCTAGATCTCCTTATGGACATTCGTCCGAAGTTCGTTTCGAGTTCACTTGTGTGGAAACCACTGACATAGTTGAAAGTATTTTGTCTGTTAGGTCCAATGCTGTAGGGATTGATGGAATACACCCTGTTTTCATTAAGTCATTGTTACCTATTATTTTGCCCTACATAACACACACGTTTAATACCATAATAATGACAAGTTTATATCCATCTCAATGGAAACTAGCCAAAATTCTACCAATTCCCAAAAGTAAGAGTGGTAATGAATATAGACCTGTTTCTGTGCTCCCTTTTTTATCAAAAGTTTTCGAGAGGGTAGTACAAAAACAACTTAATGCCCATCTAAGAGCCCAAAACATTCTCTCTTCTAAGCAGTCTGGGTTCCGCCAAAAGCATAGCTGCACCACTGCCATTATTAACATTGTTGAAGACATAAGACTTGCCTTGGATGAAGACCATGTCACTTTTCTTGTATTGCTCGACTTCTCTAAAGCATTCGATACAGTAGACCATGCTAATCTGTGTCGTAAGCTATCATCATCTTATGGTTTTTCATCATCTGCTGTTCTTTTGTTGTCAAATTACCTTCGGGATAGAAAACAAGCTGTTTCAGTTGGCAATAAAATTTCAAGTTTCTTACCGACCACCAGAGGAGTCCCTCAGGGTTCGATCTTAGGGCCTCTTCTTTTCTCCCTTTATATAAATGAACTCCCCTCAAGGATTGTTAATTCTTCTATTCAGATGTATGCTGATGATGTTCAATTATACCATAGTTGCCCCTTGGGACTTATTGAAGATTGTGCATACACAATTAATAGGGAACTAGAAGAAATTTCTCGCTGGTCAGCAAGCAATGGCCTGTTCCTGAATCCATTGAAATCCAAGTGCATTATCATTAGCAGAAAAGCCTTGAACCTTGATTATTTTCCAAACTTGTATTTAAACAACTCGAACATCGCTTACGTTTCTTCTGCCAAAAATCTTGGTATGTTATTCAATAGCACGCTGTCTTGGGATATGCACATCAATTCTGCCGTCGGTAAAGTCTATGGAGTACTACGTAGGTTATGGGCCTCACAGTATTTCACCGCTTTTAAAACACGCATGCTTTTAGCTAAAACGCTAGTATTACCAATTCTTAGTTACGGATGCGAAATTTTTTGTGACTGTGATGCTGTCAGCAGGAGAAGACTTAATGTTGCCTTTAATAATACAGCGCGTTATGTATTTGGGTTGCGAAGGTTTGATCATGTGTCAAATTTCTCAATTCAAATTATATAACATCTCCCTTGATCACCTTATGCGCTTTCGAACTCTTATATTATTATTCAATATAATCCATACACAGCAACCTTGCAGTCTATTCAACAGGATACAGTTTGGTTCCTCTAGCAGATCTCAACAACTCATTCATCCTCGTTATTCTTGTCTGACATCAGAGCGCCAGTTTTTTGTTAACGCCATCCGATTGTGGAACTCTCTTCCCAGGCACTTAAGGAGAGTAAGCGGCGAAGCACAGTTTCGTAGAAATCTACGTACTTATTATCAAAATTAATTCTGTTTTTCTTTGACCTATTTTTTTTTTCTTTTTTCTAGTTCTTTGTATTCAATAGAGATGTACTGTACTTTTTTGTTTTAATTTTTGTAAAAGGTGTATCTAACTTTTTTTTTCTCACTTGATTTTGATTTTTTTCTCAAAAATATGTAATGCATGAAATTATTACCTGTTTTTTATGCCAAAAATGTTATAAAGTAGTTTTCTTCAAAGCATTATTGAAATAATTAGCATAACACTAATTGATAAGAAGTATATTCTTAATGTGTAGGCATACATTGAATTTAATAAAAACTAAAACTAAAACTAAACTAAAAGTCCTAAATAACTATGTACATACATAAAAGAAGCATTACCAAAGAACTACCGAAACATTACCTTTTCTAATTAAAAGTCATGTTTGCATATGAGAATTTTTCAAACGGTGTAGTTTTTATTTTTTAAACTTGAGTTAAGTATTTCTTGTAAGCCTATAAATTAACAATCCTTATTTTTTTCCCTGTTCAAAGTGAAGAAAAGCATTAAAAAGCTGCTTTCCTGTCTAATTTGTACAAAGCTATTTATTGTAGCATTTAAACTAAGAACCGCTTTTATTATGAGAAAAGCACATACATGATCAAATGTGGGTACCGCTTTGACTTATTGCTTATCTCCATTAAACAATTGCGACAAATTGCAATCCATCTTCTTTCTTTGATGGCAAGTCAAGCATTTCTACCTCTATGTAGAGTTCATCGTTCAGTTTTTTTTTTGATGTAACACAAACATGAAGTGTGTGCAACGCTCTGACAACAAACATCAGCAACTATACAAAACAAAACATGAAGTGAAAATGGAAAATGAAAAATTATTACCATAGAGAACTGACTGTGCTCTCCGCCCGTGGGTTATTTCCCCATCAACGCCACATGATATATTGAAGTCGTAGCAATCTATCTAAAACTCAAACTATATAGGTAATAATGTACCTGGTGCGTTTTTCTCAGCTGTCATTTCATTGCGGCACAGTGGGGCGATTTATATGGGACAGAGAAAATCAATAATTCCAACAAGAAGTTACATTTCCACTTTATTATGAGTAATAAAAATCATAAAATTAAAATCCTTCATTTTGAAACTAAGATTGTATAGAAGATGTGATTTCACATTAAGCTTCAGTTAGATTTTCGGTGTTGTGCTCTGTGTACGTTGTTCGTTGTTGTACGTACGCGGAACAACGAGAACGTAAATGATAAGAACGAACAACGAACTAGCAACAAATGAAGAATGTGCAAATTCAAAGAAGGTACAAGTATTGGGTAGATAAAAAATCCAGTAAAAAACCTATGTGCACATAACTTAAAACAATGTTCGAATACACGAACTATTGTGTATGCTTCTATTGCGCTTTCTATCACTATATTTTTAATTATCAGTTAATTTCCTTTCCAACCGTTCATCCAGTTGATCTGCTTTTTCGCAATTATTAATAGTGCCGCCTAGAGCTGTGTAAATCGTTCATTTTAAATGATCGAATCGTTCAAAAATCGATTACAAAAATGATCCGATCATTTCAATCGATCGATCATTCGATCTTTTTCATTTCACTGAAATGATTCAATACTGTTCCTATTCGATTTTAATTTCGATTTCGATGATAAGATTGACTTGTTGCTTTGATAGTTCTCACAAAATGCTCTATTATTATAAGCCATAAATTGCCAAATAACATCCAATAATGGCTACTTTGTACATGGATTAAAAAGTGTCAAAAAATTAAAAAAAAGAGATTTTATTTGTTGGTCCGGAAAGAGCAATTTTAGGGCTTTCGGCTGACGTTTTGTACGAAATACAATTGTACGTCATATCTGAATTCGTTTTCTATTCGCCGAGTCATAAACAGTCAAATTCCATCAAAAGATGGCTACGATGTCGATTGATTAAGAAACGTCCAAAAATCCACATTAAACATACCGGATCCTGAAACATCAAATAACATCAGTTCAACCCAACAATTGTTTTTTCGGCCTACAACATCAACAACCAACTCAATTAATCATGTCCTTCAATGCCGAGTTCAACCCAGAAATTCCAGTCCACCGTCCGTTTGGCATTCATAATCCACATTGATTGAATCAGAACAAATGGAATCGAGTAAATCATTGTTAATCGAGTTAACTGATATCGAAAATCGAAACTCATTGAAATGATTGAGATTGAAATAGAAAATCGAGAAACCAGAATCGAGAATCATCTAAATGATTGAGATTGATTTCGATCATCAATACTTTTCGATGATCGGATCAAAAACGCAATCGATCCTGATTGACTCAGCTCTAGTGCCGCCACTGCGAACAATGTGTTGTTATCATTTTGTTGTTAAGAACAAACTGAAAAACAAAACCGAATTAATGTAAATGCTTCTTCGTTGTTCGTTGTTGAGAGAAGAACGAACAACGATCAACGTACAGCGATTGAAGAACGAAAGTATAAATGGGGCTTTAGAATTTAGGGAAACAGTAGTGTCTAGAAAATGTTGGGGGAAAATTTAAACTATAATACCCATGCTCATGCAGCTTACTAATTTTCTTTATTAATTTTAACCTCTTTAGGTTACTAGTATAATTTTTTTAATTAACTGCAACTGAACAGACCTGAAAAATCTCAGTGCAAAATAACACAATTTGTTTGAAATTTGGAAAGATCAAAGTGTCGTATTATGATAGTACGATACTAAAAAAGGTATAATAAATGTTCGGTGCTTTTTAATAAAATAAATATTAGCGAATGCTAGTGCGATGCTTTATTTAATTAAAATGAGCTAAATCGTTTTTTTAGAATGATACTTAAATAGATTTTTATCTAGTTCTAATTCTACTCAAGTTTTGATACAATGGCGCAAAATTTTAAAGAGGGGTAACTTTTAGTAATTTTTATTACTTTTTGAACAAATTTAATAAATTTATAGCTTGGGTTAAGTAATTTAAGAACCCGTTTATCTTTTATTTTACTTAATTTTAGACATCATACATATAAATCCTAAATTATTGTTAACTTCGATAAAGCTTCCAGTAACTACTAAATGAACTTTTTTATTAAGAATATAATTTGTAAAGTAATTCAGGAAGTCTTACCGAAAATCTATCGCCATACAGCAATTTACAAAAATATGTTTGCAATTTTTAAGATCCCTAAATCCTTCTACTTTTTGTATGTAGCCTTATTCTCGAAAATTTATGTTTTTTTTATAAGATTCTGTTTATAGTATAGATATATCTGTGCCTATACTCAGACTAAACCCGACTTGTGAACTTATTTGAAAGTTAAGCTCATTAGATTGTTCGGAATGGCTCAAAAATTTTACTTGGAAAACTTTCAATTGTCTCTGTAAATCTGCGAACGAGAAAAATCCATCTATATTTAAGACTGGCTTTACCTTACCTTCTGAAAAGGGACGTCAGATTTGTAAAATTATACAAAAATATATTAGAAATTGGGAGCGTAAATTAAAGCTGGGATTGATGGTTTAAAATAGTGTTTTCAACGCATGCAAATGCATGTAAGGCTTAAAGCTCAACAATTCTGCCCCACTGTAAGCTTCTAACGCGCGCTGTTGCTTGCTGCTGTGCTCTCTTTGTTAAAGCTTCGTAAAGGTTAGGTGAAGCGGCATATTATGTTGAAGTTGAAGCGATGCGATGCACTCATTCGTATCTATCATCGAAAAATGTTTCAAAAGTGCAACAACGAAGCACCTCGTGTGTGTTTTCCAGATATTGCGCGCTCCCTGGAAGTGTGCTGCTAAGCTAATGCATTCGCTTCTATACATATGTACAAGTCGGGTTATGTGGAGTATATCTACCTCCATATGTGCCAACAAATGAAGAAGGTACTTTAGCTCGTTGAAATCTCACCCGTGAAACCACCTGAGGTTGAAACGTAAATCCGATGAAAGCACAGACGGATGTGTGCTTGCAAGCGAAATGAGTGACAGAGCATAAATTTGTGTAGCTCGATTTTCTATCCCCTCCGATATTTTTGTATCTGATGTTTCTGTTTTCTTTTCGAGAAATGTTATGTTTTTCTCCTGGTTGTTCACCAAAACACCACCACATCACATCACTACCGCAATATACAACGGCTCAGCTTCGAGAACAATACTCTTCGCTGTTCATGGTTCATGGGAATGGTGCGATGGTGTAGAATGGCCTTACCTATAGCTAGAAGCTATAGACCTTACGCGCCTTCCTTTCCTTACCTTTGTATTTTTATGTGTGCTTGAGTAGTAATAAAAGTGGGGTGCCTTGGGTAAATGACCTTTTTTCCATCTCCGCTATGGGACGTAATGTGGCTAAAGGCAGAACGCACTAGTCTTGAGAAACGTTCCTTTTTTTCCACAAAAGATGCTCGTACAATAGTGTTGGCAATGAGTCTGTGGGGGAAAATCAACTTCTTTTTGATAAGATTCCAGAGTGTCTCATGTTGAACTGAGATACAAACTGCAATCAGGGTGCTATCGGCAGGATGTGCCTGCTGCTGCTCCATGCATACGTACCACATGCATAATGCGATTACAAAGCCGCAGCCACATAATTCCTTATCGAGAATTTTCAACAAAGGACAAAAAATAAAATACGTAATGTAGGATTTCCCCATACACTCGTAAGATGTTAAGTTGAGGGTGCGTGACGAAGACGACGACGCGACGATGAGTCTCAGCAATTACGCCATATTCGACCTGTCTTAGATGTAAACACTATTATTCTTCGACCCTTCTTCGTGAAAGAGATATCGGAACGACCCTTTTTTTGCCACTGATGATGCAACTCCCTCAAGGGACGTTGGTTGTAATTAAGGGATGAACTGTTGCGAGAATAATGTAATTGGATAGTCTTGCGTAAAGGCTGTTAGCTTTACGAAGGTATAAAGTGCGATGAAAGAAATGGGCCATAGAATAGATAGCCCCGATTGAAGGAGTGAGTTGTTGTATTTACCATGCACGTGACTTCCTTTCGAATTATGCCGTAACATTCTCTCAAATCTTTTTCTACTTGGTTTTGCTTTCTTTCGTAAGCCTTCCGCGAGGGAGATAAAACTCATCTTGGGCGGAAGAGATGGGGGCAGACTGAAGGTCTACTGAAACAAACCACTAGCACGGTATTTTTCCCAGTGGCAAGATCAGAAGCAGCCTTGGTGGCAACAAACACATATTTCCGATTTAATTATGTGCTTAATTAATTGGGAATATATTTTCTGTTTCTGAATATTTATTATTGTGTTTGTGTTGAGAGTTATTTGGTTATTCGTGAGGGAAGTTTGGAAATTGCTTTAGGGAGGTGTTTATTTGTAGGAATTGAGTCTTTCGAATATATAGGAAGTTTATGGTAAATGTGGCTTTTGGCAAAGTTACCTTTATGTTCGCAAGGTATCATAAGATCAAAATATTAGTTAAGGAGAGCTTATTTATGAGCAATTGAAGACTATGTTACTATGGTACAATTATTAAGGTACTTATACACTGAACAAGAGGATATGTCCGATATAACTTTTTCTAGTATCCTTTTTGTACCTAACTCTGCACAAATAAGTGAAATAATAAATAGTCCCTATTTCTTCTACCTTTTTTACATTTAGGTACTTCTTTTGGCGAAATCCTTCTGTAATGATGGATAGATTAAATATTGTGCGAAATGATAAGTATTGATATATTAGGGGCCCTTCCGCTAACTGCGGGCACAAGTTAACATATCAAAAGAAAACTAGGAACAAGTCAAAATAAAATCAACTGCCGGGGGCGCACTTGTTTGTGCTTGTAGCTCAAGTCGCTTAGTACCTATATATATACACATACATATATTCAAATATAAAATGTATAAAATATGTAAAGTACATACTTAGGTTAAATATGAAATTCTATATTTAAATCGATTTAAATATCTCCGAAATTATTCTGCTAAATTAAAAAAATAATACCTACTAGGTAGTTCTTATTGATGTAGTTATATGTATGTATATATATTTTGTAAAATTATTTTGGTTTAACTGGTAAGTTCATTCATATCGGTTAATATGTTTTTGTAAAATCGAAAAACAATGAAAGAGTTCTATTGGAGATACTGAATGAACATTTTTCAGAACAGTATATATTGTTTTCAAGTAAAAAGAACACCATTCCTTATTTTGCATAAAAAAATATTTAAAATTTAAAAACAAACCTGTCGCGGGGAATGCCCAAGAAGTGCTAGGTTCCAAGTTTGAAGAAAATCGACTCACCGCGGCTGAATATAAGTAGACGTAAGACAACATGTGACATATGCAATCTATCGGACACTTCAATTGTTCAACCTTTAATTTTGTCGATCTCCATTTATTGAAGCTCAAAATAAATAAATGAATGAAAATGAAATAAAAAGACCTCATAATAATTTATATTTTGAACAAAATTTAAATGGAAGCTCTTTGTGAAATTTGTACTTAAGCTATGACTCAACCAAATAGTCCATTTGTTAAGTATTTCCATGAGCATGCCACCACCTACTTAACAATTGGATAGTTTAAATAAGTTTACTAAATTTTTCTCGTTTCAAACGCAGTTTTAAAAAAAATGTGTTTTTATTGTCTGTAAGAGTTGAACTCTCTGTTTGATGAATAAATAAAATAAAGAAATTGCTTCTAAAGGCTCTTAAAACAATAAGAAATCGTTCAAGAAAACTTAACAAATACACTTTTTTTGACGTTTGTAAATGTCGGAAGTGACACAACATACTTAAAGCCCCTTTTAGACGATCATTTCAGTTTCAGTTTCAGTTGAGCTATCAGTTAAGCTTTCAGTTAAACTGATGTCTAAATGCAAAAACTGAAGCGTTTAACTGAAACTGATGAAGTTCCCATAAGTTTTCAGTTCAGCCGTCATTCGAGTTCCTGTTTTTTTTTAATATGACGAAACAGAATGATAATTTGGTCCATTTCATTGAAATTTATCGCGCGTGTCCATGTTTGTGCAAGAAAATTGACCCTTTTTATCACAATTCAGTTAAAAGAGAAGCAGCATACAAGCTCAACAAAACACCAGACTGACGTCTAAATACACTGCCTTTTTTAACTGAACTGATAACTGAAGGAACGACTGATAGTCTAAAAGGGACGTCCTGATTCGATTAACATTTTGCACCTGTGTGTTTTTGAAATATCTTGGACAATGATTTTTTTTTTCTTGAAAATCATTTAGTTCTACTACCTTTATGCTTTTTGAAAATCGCTACTTATAAAAACATGGAAACTCTACAAAAGTTTTTTTTTACTTGCGACTCGCAATTCTGTCTGTCTGTCTTTTGGCTACAGCCTAAACGACTCGGCCGATTTTCTTTAAACTTGGTAGATAGTATTTTTATATTTGTCTTCCATACGTTTTTTCTTTTTTTTTTTTAAGACCGAAAATAACGGTACCTGCCATACGATCTTTTTTGAAATTTTATAAATATTGTTTTTTGTCAAAAATTGTCCCACAGATTTAAAAAACAAAATCAAAAAATTTCATTTACTTAGTTAAAAGTAAGAAATGGTTGAAAATTTTTTTTTTCAAAAATGGCTATTTTTGGTATCCCCCTTGGAATCATTTTTTTTTGATTTTCTCAAAAACGGTACAACTGATTTGATAATTTTTTTTATGCTAAAGCTCCCCAGTATTTTAAATATTATTGGGTATATACAAATTTTCCAAAGTTTTTTTTTTTTGATTTTTAAAAAATTTCAATTTTTTTTTTTTAAAACTCAATATTTCAAAAACCTCATGCTCGATTTTTTTTAAACTTGATAAATAAAAGTTTCTTTATATACATTACAAGATGTAAGAAAACTGAATTTATTTTACCTAAAAATAACGGTACCCTCCATACAAATGTTAAAAATTTTTTTTCGAAATTCGTATTTTTCTTGAAAACGGTTCCGAGAATTTTGCTTAAGTTTTTGTTCTTATGAGTAATTTTTACAATCTATAATTTAATAAAAAAAATTGAAATCAAGATATTACTGACTGTACCTACCATAAAACGATTTTTTCGAATTTGAATTTCTCATTATCGGCATAACGGATTTTAATGAAATTTTTTATAGAGAAACTTCTAAAATGTTTAAGAGACATTGTATTTCGAAACTTTAAGAATTTTTGAATTTTAAAGAAAAAACTCTATATTTTTATGGAAAATTCAATATCTAAAAAAACTGTTCAATATTTTTTTTGTAAATTTAATTTTTATTCGAACAATAATAAAAATTTTAAATTGGCCTACCAAAATTTGTTCTTAAAAATGTTTTGAAAATTTTGTATATAAAAGCTTATTTTTTAAGAAACCACTACAACGACTCATAATTTTTGTTCTTGCATAAATTCATATTTGCATAGCATTCTGTTTCTTTTTCTTATTACTAATAGATTTTAAAAAATTAAATTTATCCTTATGAACAGTTTTCTCTAATAACGTTCATTATAAAATTCTTAGTCTATTACTTAGGAGCAAGTTTGTGCGACCTAATCGTGCATTTTATTTTTTTTTTTTGGTATCTTAAACGAAATACTTTTTAGTTCCTTGGTTTATAGGTACTTTTTAAAATTCCTTGAATTGAACTGAATCACCAGAATAAAAATTAACATTCTTAAATAAAAATATTATTACAGTAGATGACGGATATAAGAAAGTCAAAAAATCCAAAGAATTCCTTTCGTATATCCGTGCTTTCTTGTATAAAAACATTTTATATAAGAAAGAAAATTTCTTATATAAATAAAATGGATACAAGAATGAAAATTTCTTATATAAATACAAATGTATATAAGAAATAAAATGTCTTTTATCAGTTAAAAACATCAAATTTATAAAACTAAATAAATGACATTTTTATATGTACATACATATATACCCTTTTTTATTTAATAAATATACATAAATAGTTCACAACATAAAAAACAAAAACATAATGAAACTTCATTTTGTTCTTCCTTCGAAACTCCCGCTTTTCGAAAACAGTTTCGAATGGTTTGGGGGGTAACTAGGCAACAAGACCGTTTAACAACATACAAGGGCTTTAAATTGCTTGTGGATTAAACATTTTCTGTACTGAGCCTTAAAGGACTGGATGATTCCTGTGGTAAAGATTAAAATTCAAAATTGAATTACGGCTTGGAATGGTTGAAACTAAAACTTCTTACCTTGGTCCAATGGTTAGATAAGGCTTGTTGTGCAAGGCGGTTAAAACAAAATTTCAATGTTTGTTGGTGTGAAATTCAATTTATGACAGGATGCATTATCAACAAGTAGCAAAATTTGCTTCTTTCTTACTCTCAAGTTCCTCTGAATTTTTTATAATTTTCGACAAAGTACTTTTCGCAACGACATTTTTTTGCAAACCACAACAAAAACTAAACATAATTAAATCAGCAAACTGTCAATGTGTTTTTCTCGCTCATCAATCAATCTGTCACTATTTTTGCAACTCAATAAGGCTGCGTTCAGAAATTTTTTAAGGTTACATGGGAAAATTTCTTATAAACGTTTAATTTTCTATTAAGTGAATGAGATTTTGTATCAGATTAAAGTTTCTTATATCAGTGTTTTTCTTATAAACGTCTTTCTTATAAGAGATAAATTTAACACGTGTTTATATGGGAATGTGCATAGTGTTTTGGAATGTCTGTCATATAAGCGTGTCTTTCTTATATGAGACTTTTTTATATCCGTCATTTACTGTATGTACAATAGACATTTAAAATACGATTACTCTGTTCCTAAAATTTCATCAAAATTCGTTCAGCCATGCACGAGAAAAATGTAAATAGTTATAGACATATGGCCTTTTCGCAAGAAATGTTAAATACTCAATTGAATAAATTAATTCTTACCGTAAAACATGAAATCTTACTGAAATAAATTTAAATATTAAAATCTCTTTTCGAGAAAATTAAAATAAATAATCAAAAATTAAAGTTAATCTAATTACAAAGTAGGGTGGATCAGCTAGTTTTTCTATACTATTTTAATGGAATATTTTATTAATTTATAGATTCGATTGAATAAGCGCCGCTGAACCTGAACTCGAACAGACTGGCAGAATTGCGAGTCCAACTTTTCGAGTTGTTTCAATATTACTCTTCCAATTTTCATCGTTATATGTAAAACAATTGAAAGTGCTCCATATAAATATAATTTATAAGAAAAAGTGGGTGGATGCCATACACCCTGAATGTAATTGAGCCCTAACGTACTATACCAGTTTTCATCTCTCTACGACAATCGAAAGCTCTCAATATAATTAATAAGAATTTTAGAGAAAGTTGGGGGATTTCACGCCCCTTGAATGGAAAATTCCAAATTGTTTGCTTTTTTAGAAAGTTCACGGTGTCGGAAAGTACTCCATAATTTTGATGATTTGTCGAAGAGTCAGTCAGTTACGGTTTTAGCAATCTTTGAAGTCCTTTATCTCAAAAACCACCAATGATAATGAGTTGCACTTTGGTGAGGCACCTTTGTTTGATCACCTCAACTATGAATATTGTGAATTTGAAGCTTCTGACTCTATTGTACTGAACTTAGAAGAAGATCGAAAATCAGCCGAGTTTGACCTTGGCAGGGTCCTTTGATGAAAATATAGATCAAAATCTCAAAATTTTTTTTTTACCGAATGCACAACTGGATATATTTAGAATATAATTATATGTGTTTTATTGAAACACAAGAGAAATTTTGCTGGGCAAAAATACGTGTGGTAGAAAGGTTGTTATGTGAGTGTAGGCACTGGGAGAAAGGAAAGTAGCACTTTCATTATGTAACAATATACAATATAAGACAAGTATGAAATGAAAAATCAATTAGAAAGGATTCATTCGGTTTTGGGTTTAAATTTATCTGTTCAAGTTAACCTTTAAATTAAATAAGCCGGGACGAAACACCAATTTTTGCGGACTAAAGCCCAAACAAAAATTTTGAATCAATAATTCAACAAGTCCAAAGTCCACTTAGCTGAATTATTTCAAAAGTATAGAAGTACAGAAAAAACAAGTTAGGCATGGGCAAAAAATAGAGTCCGAAATTTTGATCTAAATGTATTTGAGTATTTGACACTATTTGGAAAAAATTGTTTCGCAATTGTTTCTGTCGGTTCGATTACAGCCTAAACGGCTCGGTCGATTTTCTTAAAACTTGGAAGATAACAATTTAAATTTCCACACTTTGCACTTTTTTTTTGTTTTTAAACCAAAATACTAGTTCTTGCCCTAACATTTTTTTTTAGTTTTTTTAAATATTTTTTTTCCTCAAAAATTTTGCACAGATTTCTTTAAGAAAATGATATAGTAAAAGCTAGGTGATGATTGAAAAAAATTTCCAAAAAATCACCATAGAACCATTTTAATTTTTTTTTTTGAAAACTCAATATTTTATAAAATTTAGGAAACAAATTTTTATTTCATCAAAAAATAACGTTATCGACCATAAAAATGTTAAAAATTGATTTTCGAAAAACGTATTTATCTCAAAAACGTCACCTAGAATTTTGATAAAAAATGTTTTCCTTTTGCTTGATTTTTAATTTCTATAATTTGTTAAAAACAATTTTGAAATTAAGTTATTACTGACTGCACCTAATATTGGCCTGACGGATTTCAATAATGTTTTTAAAGAGAAGCTTTTAAAAGGTTTGATAACAAATTTGGGCATTAAATATCATTTGAATTTTTCAAAAAAAATATTTTTTTATATATACAATAATAAAAATTTAAAGTTGGCGTACCAAAATTTGGTCTCAACGATTTATAAATTTTGTTCTTGCATATATGTATTTATATTTGCTGGTGATGGTATTCTGTTTCTAACTCCAACTTACTACTAAGGAGTTGTTTAACCATTTACAAAAATGAATTTTTTGGTTACAAACATTTTTCTCTAGTAATTTTTTCAAATTCTTAAATTATAACATAGGAGGAAGTTCGTGCGACCCAAATAGTGCTTTTCCATTTGTTAAATAATTTTTGTCGGTTTTATTTGAAATGCTTCAGCAAGCTCTGATAAATAAAGAAGCGGTGTAGAAAACATACGTGTACCAAAATCTGTCAAACAAACCTGAATTCGAACGATTTTTTTGTTTTCTACAATAATGTGTTTCTTGTTAATTTGCAAATACACACTTTGACTTCCTCCATCAGTCTTGCAGGCTAAGACAAATATTTACAATAAATGTATAGCTTTATGGTAAACTTGAGAGACTATATGCAAACACTACTCTTAGTCTTAACTTTCAACTAAATATTTGGCAGTCTTAAAATATTTTTTGTTGATCTTAAAGCTTTTGACAAATGCATAGGTATAGATATTGTAATATTTTGGTAGCCATATTTGTTTCACCTCTACAGAAGCCAATGATCACACGACATTCTGAACAAATAAAAATAATCCATACGAGCAGAGGTTTCCCCGAAATAGATCTCAATAAATAAACAGCCATCAGATTCGTCGAAAGACCGATACTGAGACGAAGCCAAGCGTGAACAACGGCTGCGTGCCGGACAGATACAAAAAAATAACCTTAAGTCGAAGATAGAAAGGCAAACTTTAGGCATACGATACCTACAGAACCTACCGCCAATTTATTTACAACCGAATGGATTTCCTGCTTTTCATCTTTTATTTTTCAAATATATATTTGCTTGCCTTTCTGGCTTTTTAGTTTGACGACGACAACCAAGGAGATTTTAATGACGGTGATCATGATAATGATAGTGCACAATGAGCCATTGTCTGAGTTCTGTGTGATTTACTTGACCATTGTGCTTGAATGTTTTGTAGGATGGTTGAAGAGTGTTGCTTGGCTGAACTATTTCATGGTTAATCTGCACCAGTGCCCCGGAAGGGATGAAGAAATGCAGTTGTTCTTGACTTAAAAAAAACTCATAATACACATAGTTTGTGAAGAACCGTTGATTTATATCTTCTTGCTTGATGGTCTTCATTTTCGCAACTGAAGGTCTCTAAGCCTGCGCGCAGCTTGACCTTAATGCCTTTTTCCAACTTCACAACGTGTCATGATGTATGAACGATGAACAGCTTGTGCTAGTTGCTTAAGTTTGATACCTACTTTTCGTTAAGCTTACTTAGTCGCCGCGGGAAGAATCATGTATGTAGATCATGTGAAAAACCGACTAAGCGCAAATCTCAAGTTAAAGATGTTTCTCAAACGAGCTGAATACTAATCAGTATCCCATACCTTTCCCCCAACAGTGCACTGAAATTCGGAGACAACAACCAACAAAATAAACACGGGAATTGTGTCAAGTCGAGTGTAATGGCACTTGAATGAGAAAGACTCCACACTTGGTCATAGTAATGGTGATGGGTCTGGTTTTCGAATTTATGGTCTAATTTTGTTCCAAGGTTGAGCTATAAATTCGGAGAAAGTCCATAAAATTTAAGTGTAGGTGTTAAAAAAGGAGAAGAATGGGAGAGAGTGGTAAAATAAATGATACACATGATTAGATGAGCCAAGGATTTTATGAGTAATAAATTTTAAAAAGAGAACGTGTTTCTTTCCAGATGTTCGAGCTTTGTGTTTGTGGAGTGCTGATGCGGCTACGGGGGAATAAAATAAAAATTTAAGACAACAAATTGGGGGTCGTGTTTTAAATCAGCATCAAGGTTCATAAGTATCGGTTGATGTTGTTTCCAAAAACAGAATTTGCTATCGAAAACAAATTGGAAGCTTATGAGGACAAATTTGACGAAATTGCTGGAATAAATTAATATAAAAATAAATTCTTGCAGATGTTCAGGTTAGGGAAAAGCTGTAAATTGTCAGACTGTAAAACAAGTAGATGTCTACAGAATTGTATTAAGTTGCATAATATGACTAAGAATGGGCCATCAAGAGGAAGGAAGTATATATTTTGAATTCAAATGGCTTTTCTCAAGGGGAGGAGTTCGATTTTTGGAAATGATGAACAAATATAAGTAAAAATAAATTTGATGAGGTAACAGCTGGAAGAGAACCAGGACCAGGTGGTGACTTACAACTCTTAACCATTGCTATGTGCGTCTTATCAGGAAAAGGGGACCTACAATTTCTTGCCGATTCAGAACGGCTAATGAGCAGTACACCCCTGAAACACTTTTTCCAGCGGTTTAAAATTGAACCCAAGACCTTCTGCATGACAATCTAACGCACAAACCATTATCATACAGTTAGTTAAAAGTTTCGGATAAACTTTACGGCTTATGAGGAGTTGTTAATGACAACGGTGTGTAATGTTGTTAAGAGTCGTATAAGACAAATCAAACAGGGTTGGAATCGTGTAAGGTGATAGTTGATAATTGATAGCCAAAATCGATACTCTTGCTCCACGTAAGGTGATTATCAAAACGACTATCACTTTTTTGCGATGATTTTAATTGACAGCTGTTTAGGTGTCGTTTTCATACCTTTTGTCATTTTCAATTGACATTTTGCATTGTTTGCATTAAAAAAGTGTTTCTTATTGAAATTGAAGTATATTTTGTGAAACAAAAAAAAATAAGTGAAGTTTAATGGTTAGCTAATTATTCTCATTGTTGACAATGGGTTGTCTGTCCAGTGCTTGAGGTACCAGTAAATGATTTTGCCAGCTCCGGATGTTCTTGCATGAACGTTGAAAGCATAGCAATTTGTTTCTTTGTTGCATGAGACCTTCGAAAAAACAAAATTATTTTAAAGGACGCTCGAAACCATTATTTCATACTTACGTATTTTGATAAAAATATCCAAAACTTTGCAGAGATGAAATTACAAAACAAATTACAAAAAAAAAACAAATTGAACAGAGAGCCAAAATGACATTTCATTCTTGAAAGAATTGACAGTGATGCCAAAAAACCAACAATTTTTTGTGATCACCTTACACAGAGCACCCGAAAGTTGATAATTTATTTATTTATTTAATAACAAATGTTTCTCTGTATACATGAGAATTTACTTCTTTTAAGCGACATATACAGGAGTAAAGAAAAATAACAATGAGCAAGATTTTGAAACACAACAGCAATAATGAAAATAAAATTTAACAGCAATTAGAAAACAATTATATAACTTTGTATTATGGAGAAACTTCAATTACGTTGACGAGCTAAGAAATAAAACAAAGACGATAAAAAACTCTTTCTGTGATCGATTTTCCGTTTGATATCAAGGGGTAAGTTATTCCAAAGACTAATGGCATGAACAAAAAACTGCCTCCGCGAGATTAAACATGTATGTATAGGGGGTATTAGGACAAGACTCCGACTAGATCGCGCGAGCACTATTTTATCAAATAAGTAGGTTGGTTGCTGAAGATGGATAAGCTTATATAGAAAGACGAGAACTCTGTAGTTCAAAAAACTTTGGAGATCACAGCCAAGTATTTGTTTTGTGAAAACAGAGACGTGATCGTATCTTCTAAGATTAAAAACGTATCTTGCAACTGCATTAATTGCAACACTTAATTTTCTAAAAGATTCGGAGTCGGAATTGGCAAAGATTTCACACCCATAGGTAACAATTGGGACTATAAGGGCTTTGACGAGCCGTAATTTAGTTTTGATTGGAAGACAGCTTCTAGTCAACGATAATCCACGAAGGCTAGCATAGATTTTTGAAACCACGCTGTTTATGTGGTCATTCCATGTGAGAGAACTATTGAAAATGATTCCTAAGTTTTTTATTTTGGAGACGATTTCGATTGGACAGTTGTTAAGTGAAATATGTGGACTGCACTGCATTTGTCTTCTAGCAATAGGAATAATCTTGGACTTCGATGGATTTAATAAGAGTTCATTTTCAATAGCCCAGCTATGTACAGAACACAAATCTGTGTTAATTTTTGCCGAAGCTTCTTCTATGGAAGTCTCTGGAAAGTTGAGGTACAGCTGCACGTCATCAGCATAAATGTGAAAATTACAATGTGAAATACATTGCGAAAGGTCGTTTATGTAAAGGGAAAATAAAAGAGGACCAAGGATTGATCCTTGGGGAACACCCTTATAGGTGGAAAGAAAGTCAGATTGAAAGCCGTTATGAGACACTGATTGAACACGACTAGTAAGATAAGAGTGTATTAATTTTATCGAAGATACGGAGAAATTAAAAAGCCTAGATAATTTATTGCATAGTAAAATAGGATTAACTGAATCAAAAGCTTTTGAAAAATCTAACAGGGTAATGATTGACATTTTATTAGAGTCAATAGCCTCACGAATATCATCAGAAACTTTTATCAGTGTTGTTACACAGCTATGATTGGATCTAAAGCCCGACTGTAAAGGGGAAAGTAAATTATGTGTATTGACATGGTTTTTAATTTGTTTATTTATAATAAACTCGAGGACTTTAGATAAGTAGGGGAGAATAGCAATTGGTCTATACTCAGGTGTATTTGACTTTTTAGGAATGGGTATTATCTTAGCTCTTTTCCACACCAATGGATATGTCGACGATGTCAATATAAGATTGAAAATATGTGTTATGTGGGGAAGGATATGAGGAAGAAGAATCTTAATGAAATCTGGATGAATATTGTCTAGTCCAACGCATTTGGATTTAAGAGAAAAAATTGCTTCTCCGACTGTAATTGAATCAACATTAGACAGCGAAAAACCTTCATCAGAAAAGTTGTTAGTAGAAAACTGCACGCATCCATCAGATCCTGAGACCATAACATTTGCAAATTTCCGGTTTAACTCATCTACATTTATTTCATCATTTCCAGTAGGCGATTTTTTGGCTATACCCAAACTGCGAACCTGTTTCCAGAGAAATTTGGAAGACCGGTCTGAATTAAAAACGACAATCAACAAAACGACAGTCAACTATCCCAGAGTTCCCACATCCCACAGAAGATAAAGTGGTCAACAAACACTTCACAATTGGTCGAAAAGTTGTATTAAATTTCCGGTATGCCGTGTATTGGAGGATGCATTGATGGAACTTAAATAAAACTAAACTCTCCAAAGGAGGAATCACCCCATTAATTGCATGCTCGTTTGTGACCCGGACTTGCAATTTTCCTATGTCAGTTCAAGGTGGCCAGGCAAAGTTCACGATGCTAAAGTTGGGTTTTTGAAAACAGTGTGCTATGCTCTAAGACAAACTCTGATTGGAGGCCACATCCACTATTGATTTTATTGGGCTAGTTGTCAGCTTTTGGTCAAAAAATATATAATGAAAATATACATTTTCTCTAAACCACTATAATATTGTTCTGGATATGTTCTGGAATGTACAGATTGACTGATTCCACACAAAGTAGCTATTCGATCTACGATGCGGCAGCTGCACTGCATACATCGATAAGGCGGTTGATCGAAGATGAATTCGGGGTATTCAAGGAATAAATTCCCTTGTCTACAATACCTTAGAATAAATCCCATTGTTACATACATGTATGAATGCATATGATGCAAAAAATAATATTTCTCGCCAGACGGAGTTGATCGAGTTAAGATTTTACCTTTCCCAATGCGACTAGCTTGATTAGAAGGAAGGTTTATGCTTTCGTTCTGAACTGAAGAGAATAAATCGGGTAACATTGTACCATAGGATTCATCTTGAAGCTATTCTGAGACTGGTAGACCGATAATACGAGGAGCATCTTTTTCTAAAATGTCCAACACTTAGCTGTCGACATAGTTCAGTCTTCCCTTGGATCCACTGGAAGAACCCGTCTTTTAAATGCTATCGATCTTGAACTTGATAAATAAAAAGAAAGCTAATTAGCTTATTGGATGATGATGGTGCACAGCGAAAAAGTTACCATGATAAAACGCTCCACAGTAGTTTAAAAAACATCGGGCATAGGTATAAGTGCACGACTTTTTTGACGTTACTTTTTCATGAATTTCGATTCAAGCAGGGAATTTTTTTTTTTATTTTGTTATTTTGTCCGAAAAAAAAAACAAACAAAATAGATATATTTTTATTTACAATATGTAGGTAGGTGGGCAAGTTCTGCATTTGGAAAAAAATATGTCCGTCAAGTTAGCACTACCACTTCAAAATTTTCAAAATGTAATAATTGGATTAATTGTCGTGAATTTGTCGTAAATTTGTCGTGAAACGAAAAAATTTGTCGCGCTTGTATTTTAAAAAATAACCCCTGGTAATGCTAACTTGACAGTCAAGTTAGCACTACCACCCCTCAAAATAGGGTAAAATGAACTCGAAAAAGAAAAAGGTAAGTGTTAATAATTGTCGTGAATTTGTCGTAAATATGTTGTAAAATCAAAAATTTTGTAGCGCAATTTTTTTTAAAAATAACCCCTAGTAATGCTAACTTGACAGTCAAGTTAGCACTACCACCCCCCAAAATAGGGTTAAATGCACTCGCAAAAGAAAAAGGACAGCGTTAATAATTGTCGTAAATTTGTCGTAAATATGCTGTAAGACCAAAAATTTTGTCGCGGTACGCCTGCGGCTACGAACGTAAATTTTTAAAAAATGACCCCTGGTAATGCTAACTTGACAGTCAAGTTAGCACTACCACCCCCCAAAATAGGGTAAAATGAACTCGCAAAATAAAAAGGACAGCGTAAATAATTGTCGTAAATTTGTCGTAAATATATCGTAAAATAAAAAAAATTTTCGCATCATTTTTTCTCAAAAAAATGCCATGAAAATGCAAAAGTCCATAAAACAGCATTTTTTCATTAAACCTAGCACTACCATACCAAAACTATCTGTTAAAACTAATTTTTACTCTGCAATTTGTTTAAACAATTGTCGTAAGACGTCTTACTCTGCAATTTGTTTAAACAATTGTCGTAAGACGTCTTACGACAATTGTTTAAACAAATTGCAGAGTAAAAAAATAGTTTTAACAGATAGTTTTGGTATAGTAGTGCTAACTTTTATGAAAAAATGCTATTTTAAGGACTTTTGTCATATTTAGGGCATTTTTTTGGACAAGAAGGGCGCGACAAATTATTTTATGACGGAACTTATTCAAAGACGTCTTACGACAATTGTTTAAACAAATTTCAGAGTAAAAAAATACTTTTAACAGATAGTTTTGGTATAGTAGTGCTAACTTTTATGAAAAAATGCTATTTTAAGGACTTTTGTCATATTTAGGGCATTTTTTTGGGCAAGAAGGGCGCGACAAATTATTTTATGACGGAACTTATTCAAAGACGTCTTACGACAATTGTTTAAACAAATTTCAGAGTAAAAAAATACTTTTAACAGATAGTTTTGGTATAGTAGTGCTAACTTTTATGAAAAAATGCTATTTTAAGGACTTTTGTCATATTTAGGGCATTTTTTTTGGGCAAGAAGGGCGCGACAAATTATTTTATGACGGAACTTATTCAAAGACGTCTTACGACAATTGTTTAAACAAATTTCAGAGTAAAAAAATACTTTTAACAGATAGTTTTGGTATAGTAGTGCTAACTTTTATGAAAAAATGCTATTTTAAGGACTTTTGTCATATTTAGGGCATTTTTTTGGGCAAGAAGGGCGCGACAAATTATTTTATGACGGAACTTATTCAAAGACGTCTTACGACAATTGTTTAAACAAATTTCAGAGTAAAAAAATACTTTTAACAGATAGTTTTGGTATAGTAGTGCTAACTTTTATGAAAAAATGCTATTTTAAGGGCATTTTTTTGGGCAAGAAGGGCGCGACAAATTATTTTATGACGGAACTTATTCACAGTCGTCTTACGACAATTGTTTAAACAAATTGCAGAGTAAAAAAATAGTTTTAACAGATAGTTTTGGTATAGTAGTGCTAACTTTTATGAAAAAATGCTATTTTAAGGACTTTTGTCATATTTAGGGCATTTTTTTGGGCAAGAAGGGCGCGACAAATTATTTTATGACGGAACTTATTCAAAGACGTCTTACGACAATTGTTTAAACAAATTTCAGAGTAAAAAAATACTTTTAACAGATAGTTTTGGTATAGTAGTGCTAACTTTTATGAAAAAATGCTATTTTAAGGACTTTTGTCATATTTAGGGCATTTTTTTGGGCAAGAAGGGCGCGACAAATTATTTTATGACGGAACTTATTCAAAGACGTCTTACGACAATTGTTTAAACAAATTTCAGAGTAAAAAAATACTTTTAACAGATAGTTTTGGTATAGTAGTGCTAACTTTTATGAAAAAATGCTATTTTAAGGACTTTTGTCATATTTAGGGCATTTTTTTGGGCAAGAAGGGCGCGACAAATTATTTTATGACGGAACTTATTCAAAGACGTCTTACGACAATTGTTTAAACAAATTTCAGAGTAAAAAAATACTTTTAACAGATAGTTTTGGTATAGTAGTGCTAACTTTTATGAAAAAATGCTATTTTAAGGGCATTTTTTTGGGCAAGAAGGGCGCGACAAATTATTTTATGACGGAACTTATTCACAGTCGTCTTACGACAATTGTTTAAACAAATTGCAGAGTAAAAAAATAGTTTTAACAGATAGTTTTGGTATAGTAGTGCTAACTTTTATGAAAAAATGCTATTTTAAGGACTTTTGTCATATTTAGGGCATTTTTTTGGGCAAGAAGGGCGCGACAAATTATTTTATGACGGAACTTATTCAAAGACGTCTTACGACAATTGTCTAAACAAATTTCAGAGTAAAAAAATACTTTTAACAGATAGTTTTGGTATAGTAGTGCTAACTTTTATGAAAAAATGCTATTTTAAGGACTTTTGTCATATTTAGGGCATTTTTTTGGGCAAGAAGGGCGCGACAAATTATTTTATGACGGAACTTATTCAAAGACGTCTTACGACAATTGTTTAAACAAATTTCAGAGTAAAAAAATACTTTTAACAGATAGTTTTGGTATAGTAGTGCTAACTTTTATGAAAAAATGCTATTTTAAGGACTTTTGTCATATTTAGGGCATTTTTTTGGGCAAGAAGGGCGCGACAAATTATTTTATGACGGAACTTATTCAAAGACGTCTTACGACAATTGTTTAAACAAATTTCAGAGTAAAAAAATACTTTTAACAGATAGTTTTGGTATAGTAGTGCTAACTTTTATGAAAAAATGCTATTTTAAGGGCATTTTTTTGGGCAAGAAGGGCGCGACAAATTATTTTATGACGGAACTTATTCACAGTCGTCTTACGACAATTGTTTAAACAAATTGCAGAGTAAAAAAATAGTTTTAACAGATAGTTTTGGTATAGTAGTGCTAACTTTTATGAAAAAATGCTATTTTAAGGACTTTTGTCATATTTAGGGCATTTTTTTGGGCAAGAAGGGCGCGACAAATTATTTTATGACGGAACTTATTCAAAGACGTCTTACGACAATTGTCTAAACAAATTTCAGAGTAAAAAAATACTTTTAACAGATAGTTTTGGTATAGTAGTGCTAACTTTTATGAAAAAATGCTATTTTAAGGACTTTTGTCATATTTAGGGCATTTTTTTGGGCAAGAAGGGCGCGACAAATTATTTTATGACGGAACTTATTCAAAGACGTCTTACGACAATTGTTTAAACAAATTTCAGAGTAAAAAAATACTTTTAACAGATAGTTTTGGTATAGTAGTGCTAACTTTTATGAAAAAATGCTATTTTAAGGACTTTTGTCATATTTAGGGCATTTTTTTGGGCAAGAAGGGCGCGACAAATTATTTTATGACGGAACTTATTCAAAGACGTCTTACGACAATTGTTTAAACAAATTGCAGAGTAAAAATTAGTTTTAACAGATAGTTTTGGTATGGTAGTGCTAGGTTTAATGAAAAAATGCTGTTTTATGGACTTTTGCATTTTCATGGCATTTTTTTGAGAAAAAATGATGCGAAAATTTTTTTTATTTTACGATATATTTACGACAAATTTACGACAATTATTTACGCTGTCCTTTTTATTTTGCGAGTTCATTTTACCCTATTTTGGGGGTAGGTAGTGCTAACTTGACTGTCAAGTTAGCATTACCAGGGGTCATTTTTTAAAAATTTACGTTCGTAGCCGCAGGCGTACCGCGACAAAATTTTTGGTCTTACAGCATATTTACGACAAATTTACGACAATTATTAACGCTGTCCTTTTTCTTTTGCGAGTGCATTTAACCCTATTTTGGGGGGTGGTAGTGCTAACTTGACTGTCAAGTTAGCATTACTAGGGGTTATTTTTAAAAAAAATTGCGCTACAAAATTTTTGATCTTACAACATATTTACGACAAATTCACGACAATTATTAACACTTACCTTTTTCTTTTTCGAGTTCATTTTACCCTATTTTGAGGGGTGGTAGTGCTAACTTGACTGTCAATTTAGCATTACCAGGGGTTATTTTTTAAAATACAAGCGCGACAAATTTTTTCGTTTCACGACAAATTTACGACAAATTCACGACAATTAATCCAATTATTACATTTTGAAAATTTTGAAGTGGTAGTGCTAACTTGACGGACATAAAAAAAATCTAACTCGAGATTTTGATCAAAGTTGACATTACGATTATATCGAAGACGAAAAAAGTGGGTCCGGCAATTCCGTCTGTCTGTCTGTATGTCTGTACCTCGAACTACAGCCTCAACTACTGGAGGTATTTTCTTCAAAATCGGTACTTAAGGGTCTTCGGTGATTCGGAGAAATTGAAATTTTTTTTTAACTCTAAAACAAACGGTTACCCCCCATACACACATAATGCATAATCTTATTTATCTCGAAAATGGCTCTAAAGATTTCCATAAAAAAATTAAGTGTGATATTATGTATATGGACTATATTTTGGTCAAAAACAAATTTGGGGGGAAATGTTATTAGGGGTACCTGTCATAGAACCGTTTTTTTTTATTTTCGAATTTCTCACCAACGCAACGGCTCTAACGATTTTAACCAAAATTTTTATGCAGGAGCTGCTTTGTATTTGAAAAATATAAACTAAAATTTTTTTCGAAAAAATTGTTTTTGGATTTTTAAAAAAATAATACAATTTTTTTTTTGAAAATTCAATTTCTTGAAAACCGATACACGATTAAATTTTTAAATTACGTTTTAAAATGTATTTTATTAAATACTAACAATTTGCATATCAATTTTTTTTTATAAAAATTTTAAGTAAAATTTAGCACATAAAAAAACCTGTTTCAGTGTGTCTGTATGTCTGTACCTCTTCCTACAGCCTGAACCATTGGACCTATTTTCTTCAATCCCGGTAGTTAAAGGTCTGCGGTGATTCCCTAGAGGGGAAATTAAAATTTGTTTTTAGCTCCGAAACTCACGGTACCCCCCTACACCCGTAATGCATAATCTTATTTATCTAGAAAACGGCTCTAACGATTTTGATAAAAAAAATATGTGTGATATTATAGACATGGACTATATTTTTGTAAAAAAAAAAATTGGGGCAAAATGTACTGTCACAGAACCGTTTTTTTTTATTTTCGACTTTCTCATTAACGGCTCTAACGATTTTAACCCAAAATTTTTACCAGGAGTCACCTTAAGCTTAAAATAATATTCTATATAAAAATATTCGAAAAAATATTTGTTGGGTTTTTTGAAAAAAAAAAAAATTTTTTTTTTTGAAAAATCAATATCTTCAAAACCTATGAACGATTATTTTTTGAAATTATTTCCTAAAATCAATATTATTAAATACTTAAATTCACATCCCACATTTTTTTCTTTAACAATTTTAAAGAAATTTCTTATATACAAAATTTATTTAATAATAAAACGATTTTAAAGTTTGCTTGCATAAATTCATACTTTTCTAGACGGCAATTTTATGCATTTGAACATTATTATCTCATTAAATCCATGTTTTATATTTATAAAATGTATCTTAAATTCCAAAGTACTTTTACTTAAGAGCAAGTTCGTGCGATCCAGTCGTGCATTTTATTTCTATTGCTTCCCAAAAAAGAAGTTTTGTTTCATTTGATGACATTATGGAATCACACATAGGAATCACACTTCTAGTTACGGATTTGTAGTTTTCAAGAATTTTAATCCTCTCATGTACTAAGAATTCGCCTGGCTCCAAATGTAGGAAAATGTAGGTATTTGAAACACAAAAGTAGTAAGTACAACTCCGAACTTTATTCAAACTTTTAGCTATAAACTTACAAGTACACATTTATAGTCTTATGAAACAGGCCTCAGGAACGGGTTAATAGATGGCATTTGTATAAAACAAGAAAACTTCCTAATTTTTTCTGATATCAAAACACAAATTAGCACAATTAACAGAATATCTTAGTATCAATTCGTTCTAAAAATCTTTCGAGATCAGTAAACTTTTGCATGGCTTAATACAATAAAGCTTAAAAAAAAGTTATGTCCTAATTAACCTTCTTCACACCATAAAATTTTGCATGCACGATGACAAAAATAATAAAATAAACTTCGGATATTAACCATATCCAAGCTCCTTTTTGGTTAACACTCTTGAATTACTTGTTTTTATTTGAGAACTTCATGCTAATTAAATATTTACCAAAAAAAAGATCCTCACTGAAACCAAAAATTACAGTGAAACGACAAAAATGACAAAAACAATAAAAACTTCAATGAGTCACCATCTTCTACATACATACTCTACTCGTATATGAATCCAATGTCTGGTCGTTGTCGTCTTTGGGTTTTCGCATTCATCCTTTTTCCTACCATTTTTTTTTTTGAACAACCAAACCAAGTCGATGGCAATGAAAAGTGGTTTTGTTTTTGTTTTTGTTTGTGCTGCCAAGAAATTGCTCTGAAATGGAATTTAAAAAGATGCAAAAACGTGAAGAAGACTGTGCTTTGAAGTGAAAACCCCCTTTAACCTAAGCCCAGGCAGCACAATTCATCTTCTCGGTTTACAGAAAAAACCATAATATAAGAAAACTTCTCAAGAACCAGTAACCCATCACCATCGTCATCATCATCGTTGTTGTGGTGCAGACTCTGAGATACAGCTGGGAGCAAGTCAAATAAGCGTTTGGAGCAGTTTTGTTTTACCCAGAAATGAAGTTTGCTAGATTATGGTTGCCATCTTTTGGAAATTTAAGTATTTTTAATCTTTGTTCATAAGTTAAGGCTATAGTTTTTATATTTACGTTGCTTAGATCTAAGCTAAGGTCCTCAAATGGAGAGGTTAAGTAAGCGGGAATTTAAGCAAAAATTCTAGGAACTTTATAAGAGACATTAAAGAAGGTAGATTTAATGAAATCTTCGTCGAATTTGAAGTAAAGGTGATTTGCATGTTTCGTATCCCTATACTGAAAGTCTTTCTATGGTTGCAGGCTATTTCTATATATCAGACAAAAGGACGAATAAATCTACGTTGAACCGTTTCAACGAGTAAGGAGTGAATTCGCTCATAATGTGACCACACTTAGCTGGCATAATCCAGAAGAGGTCTAACAAATGATACGTGTAACGACTTGGTAATAACGGAATCAGACAACTGCTTAGACCATTATTACATAAAACCAAGTGCATTCAATTGAAAAATTTTTAATGACACTCTCGAGGTCGTTAATAGTCCAGATTATAATCAAACGGCCAAGATGACTAACTTGGGGGACAGCAGAAGTTGCAAGAAAAGGCCAGGCCAGATATCGACGACCCATGAAGATCTTTAATTCAAAATCACATTATAAAATGAATTTAGTCCTTTATTCAGTGAGTTCATAAGGGTCACATTTTGAGTAAATTTCTTGACTCGGTTTTTAAAAATCCAAGCTTATTTTGGTATTTGTTGTTCTTAATATTTTTTTATTTCTCATATTTTGTCTCTACCTTTATGACTTAAATTTAAATAAATATGGAAATACCGTTTTAGAATGCTTTCCAAATGAAGTTGGCAACCATCATTTGCCAAGTAGAATCAACTTCAGCGACTGAACCGACCGACACTTGGCCAAAACGAAGACACACACACAGAAACCTGATTTCACCAGAGCATTGCGGTCGCTTGACACACTTTATGAGAAGAAGGTGACTCCACTTCTTCTCCCGACTCCCCCCAATTACAACTCCATACCTCCTCGCATCCCACAAGTTATAGTAATACTTTTCCTCCTTCTGTTGCTTCTTGTTCATCAGCCATCTCCATATCTACTGGCCGATTCGACAGAGCTCTCTGGGTATTGTCATCAAACATAAGCTGTGTGATGGTCGACTTGGTCTTGGTGTCTTCCGAAACTGCGCGGGTTTTGCCAGCTGAATGTTGGCAAGGCCAGCGGGGGCAGCGCAACGCATGATTGCCTTTCTTTATTTATTCTGCAATCAACAAAAATTATGTTCTTGTTTAGTGGTGCCTGTGTTGAATTGCTGTTGCTCAAAAAAAGTTTTCCTCACACAAATTGAGTGCAGTCAATGGAGGAGGAATATGGCAGTATAGGATCTAAGAAACGTTGACGACCATCGGCCAACGGAGGCATCGACCAACGAACGACAACGCAACAGCCAGAAGAGATATTGGTAGACTTTTGCTGGTCGGTTGACGGCTGGGTTCGCTTCGGTTAGGTGGCTCATTGAATTGGGGGAGCTGCTTTACTTTGGGACAGAAATGCTTATGCTTACACTAAAAAGTCAAACAAAAGAGCCAAAACCGCAATACCCACAAAAAAAAAAAAAACGAAAGAAAAACGTTTATTTTTTGTTTTACTTTTTCTCTTAAAAGCCAAATCTGGAAAGTTGTCTGGACTGGTTTGGGGGTCTTGTGTTTTTGTACACCTAAAGTTTATTGCTAATGTTTTCCGTGAGACACTATTCTTAAATGGCCCGAAAGTGTAGATTCGTAGCAATGTAGGTAGTGTTTTTATATTGATACAATTTTATATTTACTGATTTACTGTGACGTGGTCTGGATCACAAAATTGTAGGTGATGTTTTTAGTTGAAAAAAAAAGGAATTGGTTTTGATAAATAATATGAAATTAATTCCGATATAAGTTCAAAGGCACATAAAAGCTATGAAAAACTAAAAAAAAAAAATCAGTTTAAACACTTCAGAATATCGAAAGAATCAACAGAATAGTTGTTGTTTTGATGAATTTATTTCATTGATTAATGTAAAATTCGTTGATTCATGAATAAAAATTTCATTGACAGAAAGAAAAATGTGCTATTTAATGAACATCTATAAGTTTTTATTTTTAGGAACGCTAAGCCAGTTTGATACTAAGAAACACCACGCTTCATATTTAGAATTCCAGTTTAATTTAAGGTTCTACAGTGTGGGCCAAAAGGATAAATCTCTTATAATTTTTTAGCAAAAGGATTCAATACTAATGAAATAAATTCAAAATAAGTATTTGTTTGATGCCGCTATAAGAGCTCACTTACTTATCGGCTCTTTTCAAGCACTTTTTATTACTTTTTGAAGGGTTCTAGGTGATGATTTCTGTATGTTTGTTTTGTTTCAGCTGACTTGTAGTCAGAATAGCTTATAGAGTTGAGTAAGTTAAGTAACTCAATAAGAAAGAGTCTGAAAATGACAGATTAGGTGGTTGAGCTGGCCATTTAAAATTGATGAAGTCCAGAAGCTTCGTTGTGACGTGATATTAATATGCCTCTACGCTTGCATCAGCATAATTATCGAAAGAATTCGGTCCATTAATTTTACCCAAGGCTATAATACATTAACTTTAACAGTAATTGAGCGTAGATGACGTTATCCACAAACCCTCTCATATGAAAATTTGGATCTTCATTAAGTTTTCCAAATTTTTTTTGTCATTCTCGATGATATGAGGACAGTTCTGCAGTTCTTTAAATATTTGTCTAGGAACCCCGAATTGATCTGTTGGACCAGATAGATTTTGTATGAATATATGCAGGTGGAGATATTTTTTTTTTTAAATCCGATGAGTCCTGCGTTAAGCGTTATAGATTACTGTGCTGGAGGTAGTCTTGTCGATGCTTCAGCACCAGCCAAAATAGTATGTACTTTCACGTATAATATCTATGCATGTTTTCCGCCAATCGTCCATAGGGAAGTCTTCCAACGTTTCCATATAGAAACTGACAAACTTTTAATTAATCAATCAGTCTTCTTTTCTAAGATAAATCGAATTTAAGTTAGCAGAATAGGCTACCATTTTTTGCGTTTAGTCTCCCTAAATGATTCTGAAAACAGTATTTTAAATCGAACGACCTCTTCATTAAACAAAACAATTTCTTGTGAAAAACCTTGTTTAAAATCATTAAAAATTTTTAAAAATATTTGTTTGTAATAAATTTTTTTTGAAATTTTAGAGCAGAATCTTAGCCCGCTTAGCGTTTTAAGGAATTTTTATAATTGCTCTGCAAACTCGAAATCAAAAAAGCAAAACATACATTTTAACCAAAAGTACTTGAGCATTAATCCTTTTTTGTTTTGGTATTTAATTAGAATTAAGTAAGCGCCTAAGTATTGCATCACAAAACCAATAACCAAAAACTATATTTGATTCTTTTGCCAACAAGTTTAATTGAAACCTTTTTTTTTTCGTGGAATTTAAATTTTTTCAATTTGCTACTCTAGTACTTGCTATTACGTCTAAAATTTGGCTCAATAAGGGTATACTGATGCGCATTCCCTACAGCCCGAGTATTGTGGCTGAATTATTATAGATAGGAAAGCAACTGGCTATTTCACTAGAACACTATACAAAATAACGTTTGAATAATAAAAGAGTAAAAGACATAAAACGTTACGTGTATATATAATAGGGCACCCAGTATTGAGCGCCAGGCTGACGGTCTGTATACAACTTCACTTTTTTGTTCATCATTGTAATTTAAATCAATACAAAAAAATGTGAAATGCATCAGCTCGTAGAACACTAGGTCCTAGTAATTTACAACTAAAAACCATTTGTGTCTTCGTGTTGTCGGCAGAAATGGAGGGAACTATAGCCGCACCCTAACGGCTAAGATTAGAAGCACTTTTTGATAAAAACAGATACTCCTGAAAGAATTTTCAATTCCTATCAGAAGGAAGTATCCCTTGAAAAAAAAAACTCTTTTGTTTTTGTGCTTAGGTGGCATATTTGGGAATCAACCTCAGGTTTGGTAGTCCAACGGATCAACGAACATCGAAATTTGTTCGTTACTAGTAACATATTAACTTAAACTGTTGAATTATACTCCTGGTTGGGTCGTTACCGAATTTAACGTTTCCATCTGAAAATTTAAACTTGGGTTTTTGTTGGAACTTAATATTTTATTAAAGCAATATTTTATTAACTCATTTTTTTTTTTATTTGGTATAGACTAAAAGAATAAAATGCATTACTCCTCACTCAGCAAAAAGAGGATAGATAAGCAGGTGTTCTATTTTGGAAATCATTTAAAAAATGGAAAAAAACTTGGCCCCACCTTGTAGGGGATTTGAATCCATCATTGAGTAATTTTACAGAGGGAAAGGGAATTTGTTTAGCACTTGTTTTTAATCGCCAAGATGGATTGGTCTGTTCAACGGAGTATTTTTTTGTGTGCAATTCTATTTTGCAAATGCACCCTCGATCGTTCGAGTGCAGCGTGCCCTCCGTTAAGCATTTCAGTATCACTCCCCGCGGTCGAGTTTCCATGCAAAACCTAATTCTTCTGCCTCAGAATGCATCGAGAAATTTCAAACTGCATTTGAAAAATCTCCCAGGCTTTCACTTAAAAAACAGGTTGGTGTCCTAGGCATTTTGAGACGTTCCATTCAACGAATCATTAAAAAATATCTTCATTTGCACACTTACAAAATGGCTGTCGCTCGCTAGCTCGCTCAGTTGTCATGAGATGCTTTCATTTTCTTCTCTTCTGGAGTGAGAAGAATGCCTGGGAGCTCCACCAAGGACACCTATACTCCGACAGAGTGACAGTATGGTGTGCAATATTAACAATGGAGATAATCGGTTCTTACTTTTTTTTTGAAGAAAAATGATCGAGCGGCTACTGTCACTTCTGTACGTTACCTGACTATGATTCTGATTTTTTGCCTGGCCAAATTGGAACAGTATAACCTTCATTCTTCAAGATGTCTGATTTCAGCAGGTTGGAGCCACACACATTTAGAGTTTGCATTAGCTGACATATGAAAACATTGGCACGAAAACTTTAGAATAAAATTGTATACACTGTTTGGAACGGGAGGGCCGCCATTTGGCCGAATCATTATTTCAAGCAGCTTAAATTTAAATATCCCATGTATCAGAAATAAATAAAAATATTAGTCATTAACAGGTTTTTTTTTTTAAATCCATCCGTCTGCCGTGCACCACCCTGTATTACTTACATATGTATGTATGTGTCGAATCAAAAAAAAAGAAGAGAAATAAGAAATGGCGTCCGTCCAGGATAAAATGGCTAAGAGATATATTTTCTTTTTTGGACTTAAATTCAGTTGTACGGTAATAGACAAAATAACGCTAAAGAAATATCACTTTGTTTGCGATATATCGCCCGATCTGGGAAACCTGGCTTTGGCTGACATTATGACATTTCTATTCGCTTTTGCGATATGGCCCCCCCCCCTTTCTATTCAGGGTATTTTCTTATTTGTAACCTTTTATCGTTAAAGGAAACTATTAATCAAAATTTAAAGTTGAAATCTTTTCTATTAGTGAAATTATAGTACACAATGTCACTCAGAAATGAAAATTCTTAAAAATTAGCACAACCTAGCAAAAGCAGTTACTGCAATTGTCACTGCTGGTTCAAAGTATATAGCATCTTATTTTGTAGAGTATACGAGTATATTGGAGAACTGACACATTGTCATACATAGGTTGATTTAAGTAGTTTCAAGCCTTGGGCTTACATATAATTTTAATGTCTTCATCAAATAGATTGTTAGAATTACAGAGGTGAACACATATGTATACGTCCAACTAACTAACCAGATGGAATTAGAATCTAAGTAGTAGAACCAAAATTTGTTTTAATCCCACATTTATTTTGAAAGCATTCTATCTTCAATTTATGTAGTATCCTTTGCTCTGAATACAACCATTAAGGAGCCTTTTCCCTCTTTGCACCCTCGTTAGAAACGAAAGGCAGGTGATTAAAGTTTACTGCCCAAACTATAACTTTAATAGGATTGATATCCTCGACCATAACCACCTTAAACCACAACTCATAGAGATGACATTACAAAATCAACAATAGCTCCAAGCTTTCTGCCTTGATTTCACGAGCAATTACGAAATGTGTTGGTTGTTTTTGCTAACACGAACCGACCCACCTAATAACTCAGTTTTACACATAATTATCTTCAGGTTTTTGGTTTGTCATTCTAGGAACCATTGTCATATCTCTACCTACATTAGTATCTTTAGTTTTTTTTCGTTTATGAATTTAATGGTTTTACATCTTCCAAGTAATTAAAGAAGAAAATATTTAACCCTTCGTGCAATTTACTCAGATTAATTTCGAAAATTCCACATATTTTGCAGAGAATAAGTTTTCCCCCAAGAGAGAAATATACACAAAATGGAAGTTCACCTCCATGTTGCAATGTAATTATCAAATTTCATTCTCGTTGTTTCTACAAACTTATGAAACATTTCCATTTGCATGCTTCTCGACCTGCGAGGGATTTCCATCATTAGAGAGAGTACCTCAGGATATTTTTCAAATGCAACAATTTTCGAGTTTGCATAAACAAGTACAAAAGAAAAAACAATCAGCCTTTCATCCTAAAGAACATTTCTGCTGAAGTCTGAACCTGATTAGCCCTCAACGGGGAGGAAAAACTTTTCCTGCAATTTCAATTTATCTCATATCTATGTTATGTATATTCCTGCGATATGAAACTTATTCAAGGCAGTTAGGTACACGTCTCCTCCACAACAATACTATACTACTTACCTAAGTCACCTTGGTAACGGCATTTAATGATGCTTAAATTTGAATCCTTATTAATCTTTCCAGGTTGTTCTATATAATACTTGTTTGCGTTTTCGTACACGGCTAAACGAGGGAACGAATCCCCCTCTAGGAAAGATTTAATGAGATGAAAAAAATATGAGAAAAACAACAACATCTCTAGGATACAGAAGAGTATCTCATATTACTTTATACATAAACTATGGGTTGGCAAGATTGATCATTAGAGAGCCACGTGCACCCCAATGCAAGAATTGAAGGTATCACGTTTTCCACTGGTTGTATGGAAGGAGGGAAGACTATATATTTTCTAATGAGTTCGCAATCAGGAATTGCCATGGCATCAATCACCCATCTTTCCATTATCTACTGTACTGACTTTCAATCTGAGTATCCAGCCCACTCCGACATTGGCATCCCCCGGTCAACTTCAGAAATCGAGCTTACGATGTGATGTGATGGGCGAAATGAAAATGACACCGGACAGTGCACCATTTGCACGCATAGAAAGACTCATTTTACAACATCTATAACAAGAAAAAACGTTACAAGTTTGTTGCAAATGCTAGTGGGCATTACAATGAAATAAGTTGAAAATGGTCTTCTCTAGGGAATAGTGTTGAAAAACGAAAAGCTCATGGAGGAAGTCAATCTTGTGGCACGTATAAACGTTCCCGAATGAAAGCCTTGCTCGTGGGGCAGAACATTATTGTGGCTGGGAAAACAGCATCCGCTCAACCAGTTTGCCCCGAACAGTGTTCCCACTGTTCGGAAAACATTTTTAAATATACCATTCGTATATATTTTGAACTACATAGCAAATCAGTTAAACCTAAACGCAAATTGATTCTACGCAATTGAAAACCGATTTAAATTACAGGCAAATCAATATTTATTACTAAAAACCTAATTAATAAAAGCAGTTAAGTGGAGATTTATTTTGAAAGTCTGGACTAAGTGCCACATCTCAGTAAAACAACAAAACTAATGCTAAGTGACGTCTACCAACTTCGATTAAGCTAAACTACCGAAGAAGGTGGTTCAACGCAGAAAAAAGAAATATAATATTGTCAATTATAATAATGGCTCATAAGTTAAATAATTTCTAAAACCGTCTACTTCCGAAAATATTTTTTTTATGTATTATATGTACATCAGTTGAAATTTAACTCCTATTCTATGGTTTAGTATAACTGTGTCATAAAAGAGCGTTATTTTATTGATTTATAATAGCTAAGAAAAATTCATACAAAACATCATTGATGAAAATTAAAGAGTATCGGTGAAAAAACGGAGCCTTGGGGGACACCGGCATTTAGTTTTTAAGAATCAGAATTAAAACCGTCCAAAGGTAATTTTTAATCCAACGAAGAAGAGACTCATCTATACCAAATGGATGCATTTTTAAAAGAGAGCTTCGTGCCAAACTCTATTAAATGCTTTACAAATATGAAGTGCAATAACCTTTGTTGCTGCAAAATGATGTAAGAATTGGTTGCACTACCAAAGCACTGTACTGTCGGTCAGTTTAGACATTATTAATGATTGTTGATCAGCGTTTCCATAGCCTTGAAAAGAATGGAAGTAAGTGCAATTAATCGGTAATTGGAGGGGAGAGGGAAACTTACGCAATAGTTTTGACAACGTAAAAGAACACCTCCACCAAGCACATACCACTCTCCACTCTACCAAAAATCATCCTGAATTGTGAAAAAGTATTTCTAGGAACCCGAATTTTAAACGTTCATATCTCAATTCTTAGATTTTCCCAATTTTGATCAGTTTCAATTTTTTATATTTTTAAAAAATCCAATGAGTTTCCTAAAATCGATCTTTAAAAAGGAGTTGATGGTCGAAAACTCGTATTTAAGCGCATTGATGACTAATAAGAACCAGAAACCAAAAATAGAAAAAAATATTATTTTTGTTTTCGATTTCGTGCCTGTTTTGTATGATATCTAGTTTAAATGCCTTCTGCAGATATCTACAACAGTTGCGATTATCAGTTAGATGATCTTGAATCTTGATTGGTTTTATAGTGAACACCTGATAGTAAACCTTAATTTCACTACTTGGCCTACCAAGTTTGTCGGGTTCAAATGAAAAGCATTGAACTTGCCCCCGGGACCGAAGTCCCAGTAGACTATTTATCATTTTTTTTTTTTTTTTTTTTGGATGAAAGGTTGCCTACACCTTTCCAGTAAGAAACCACTATCATTATGACACCGATAAAAATTTCGCTAGTATGTCTCAGAGATCAAGTAAGCCTCTTCCTGTTTCAAATTGTACTGTATAGGACAGTACCACCTTGGTCCGTGTTTTCCCATCCAACTATTGCGGTTACAATAGCAAATCGCGTATCTCGATTGGTGCAACCACAGCCACCATGTGTTCTCTTTACAGAGGGCCAACCCAATTAATAATATGTCCAAGGTTTGCACCCTGGGGGCTCTAATTAGCGGGGTATATCTTCGATCTCATTATTCCCAAGGCTCCCAATTAGGGCATTGTTTTTGTTTTTCTAGTTCAATTTATGGAGTTATACTCCTTGGTACAGATCACAGCCGACCGAAGCCAACCACAATCTGCACCACTATTTTTCGATTAGTCTTATTTTGCCCCTATAACAAAATTGGGAAAGATATTCCCAAGCAATATTTCATAATTTTCTGGCACTGGGTTGAACAATTAATTAATCAGATTGCTATAACCAAAACTACTATTGGCAAAAGAAATAACTCAATTACCAATGTGTTTTGGCCGTAACCACCCCAGGCTACATTGCTCAATATTTATATATTTGTATCATGGATCCGTTGCTCAGATTAACTGAGATAAGATATAATACAAATCTTTTTCGGGAACAGCTTGAGCTACAACTTGACCCCTTCGTCTTGTCTAGTTGGTTCGGGGATCACGAATGGAATTGGACGAATTTTGGGAAAATTCGGTGCAAAGACCGTTTTTAAACCATCAATAAAAGTTCGTCAACTTCTGAGATTACCGAAAGACAGAATTCTACTCCAAAACCCTGGGGTGTACTCGGATCCTTGCAGTTGTGGGTCATCGTATATTGGGGAAACGAAGAAAGAGATACAACCCCTTTTAAATGAACATGTTAAAGCCATCCAAAACAATGCCGTCACAAGATCTGCTATATGTGAACATCTGGCTTACAACGAAGATCACTTTATTCGATTTGATCAAACCAAATCCATCGCAGTTGAAAGATTTTATGTGCCGAGAATTTTAAGAGAAGCTATAGAAATAAAGAAGCAAGAAAACTTCAACAGAAATTCAAGCTTCCAATTATTATCAACAACATATCGGATCCTCTAATAAATAAATTCAGGAAAACAACAACAAAACTAACACCGTAATGTGTGTCGTAAGCTTTGCATGTACCCAAAAATACATTGACTCAATGCAACGACAACCAAGTACAAGTACACTATCCACAAATAATCAACGTGCAACAACAACTACGCACCCGTACTGCTTGAGAACAAGAACGAGTAACAATAAACAACAACCATAATGACCACGAATAATGAAACTTGTTCGAAACGTCGCGTCGGGTGAAAGAAATTATAATTAATAATTATTTCTTAAGAAAGTAAACGCTGTAAGTTCCGAAAAACTTTATCTATTTATCTAAGCAATTTTAAATTCTTTCGAATAAATGAAAAGTGGCAGCACTCAATGCAATGTAGAAATCAACTCACTTAGTCATCATTGTTGCCGTGATACACTTCATCAAAGATAAACCAGTTACGTTTGGTATTACCCTTGGCGAAGATGGAGGTATATACAGGATGTTTACCTCAGGTACAAGTTTCGACAGAGTACAGAAGATAATATACCGTTTCTGCAACTTAGTATAGGTATTTAATCTTCTGTTTGTCTGCTCTCAGCAACTCCTCGTCAGATCTAGCTTCAACACCAGCAAACCAGCATTTAACGCATACAGCTTCCTATTTTGGTAAAGTCATCACTCGTTTATTAACAACACACAACACAACTTGCTGGCTGATTGGCTGACGGAGAAAGGTTTAGTTCGGAGTTGAATGACTGATGGTCGTGCTGAGTTTTAGGTTTAGCTTGATACCTAAGGGTATAACTGTTTATTTTTTTATATCTCTTAGAAATGTACATCTTTTTGACAGAAAGATAGTTAATCTCAATATTTCTTCTGCTTTTGTTTTTTTGTTTTACATTGTTCGTCTTTGTAAAAGCGAATTTGATATAATACCAACTGGGCTTGCTGCCTAACACCTTCGTTTTAGGTCTTATATTTATTTATTTTTTTTTTTCAATCTCCAAGTCGGACCAAGATTTATCGTGATCATAATTTGCAAGACTTTCACTTTTTATTTTTTTCCTTACCTCCGGATGATATTTTGCCCCACACTAAACTTGTTTTCAGACCAGAGGTAACATTTTCGACACGACTCCGACGACAGTAGTGATGGGTAGGACACGAATTTGAAATGAGTTTGTATGAGGTACTCATTTTTTGAAATGAGGTGGTACTTTGTCCCACCTCAAATGTCCCATGGTACATATCTACCTATTTAAATGGATATTTTGAAATTCGAAATTAAACAATGCGTATTTTTTTTAATAGTATATATTTTTTCCAAAAACAGTTTTTAAAATTGCGTTAAATAAAAAGGTTACAAAAATTAAATATCAATAAATATAATATATTTAATTAAATATCCTTGATACAAAACACTTTATTTTAAAATAAAACATTTAAAAACAAAATTAAAAAAGTGTTAGTTTTTAACAGAAATAAAGTTTAAAATAAGTAAATATAAAAACATATAATAAAAAAATTAACCTTTACATTTTTGCATTTAAAAACAATATTTGTCCTACTTTCTTCCCACTCAACATTTTTCTTCTGTTAAGACCTGTTCTGATCACTTTTTTTTCGAACAAATTTGATTACAGGACACTGGATTAAATACAACACTAATGACTCTTCACGTACGCAAACTCAGCACAATTGATTGATTGATTTTTTTTTCAATTCTCATATTTGATCTTGATCTCTAAGCCCTAGTATCTTTTTTCTAACACTAAAAACTAAACAAATACAAATAAAAGGAATGCACTTGCATTTGCATATCAAAAACGAAAATTCCTACTCCTTCAAAAATTAACAAAACCTCCTACTCCAAACTGTAAAAAAACCTCCTTCCTTTTTTAACCCTTTGATTGTATAATTTTCGATAATGCTTCATACATATCTTCATTGTTTGTTACATTGTAGTCAGTGCAACATTCATTCATTCATAAGTCCCACTCATTACCTCTTCTCATTTTGTCTCCTCAAACAGATGCAAAAGAACTCAATTCCTCAATCATAAATGACAAATGTCCTAGTCTGGTACAAAGTCCCAGCCTGGTTCAAAGTCCTAGCCTGGTACAAAGTCCCATCCTGGTACAAGGTTCCAGTCTGATACAAAAAAACCCAGCCTGCGACAATGTCACGAATTTTGTTTGAATGGGACGTTTGAGTAAAAAGTACTCAACAAGACAACAACTCAACTCACAACACATTCATTCATTTCATTTAAAATCCTCATCTTCCACAAACCTCATTCTATTTCCATTGGTTTGATCTTTGGTGGGTAGAGAGTTTGAGGCCTATTCCTCCTTTCATACAATTAACTACAATACAACTTCATTCTGCATCAGTCTCAGTCTTAGTATCAGGCCAATGAGTGAGATGCTCGATACGAATAGTGTTTTTTTCCATGAAAGAGTAAAAAGAAATGTTTTTCGTTGCTTTTGTGGTGAGGTGTGAGGTAATACATTTTTTCGTTTTTAGGTGATGGGACATTTCAGATTGGTGTATGGGACATTTTGTATTGCCTCATGTATGAGGTACACATCACTAGACGACAGACGTAAATATTCCTTCGTTCGATTCACCAAATGAATAATCGTGGGCAGCAGGAGTTTCGTGTCTGGTCGAATTTTAAATTGGGTATGGGTGGTTAGTTTGGTTGGATAGCAAATTTATTGATTGTGTGGTTACGCTTACGGTGCGAATGAGAGCCGATCCCATGAATGATTCAACGGCGGAAATCGGACTGTAATTGGTTTTTGATGTTGTAGTTGTTGTTGTTCTTGTTTCGAGCCTGGCCCAAGTGCTGGCTTGTGAATTGAGGAAGTGCATTTAACAATTTTTTTTTCTTCAAAAAAAGAAGTAATGGTTAAAATGAGACAATGATTCCGAAGTTGTGTGTTGAAGGTTTGAAAAGGTCAAGAAGTAAAGAAGACTTAACAGAAAAAGAGATAATTCGTATCTTCGTAAAATTTAGAAATTCATTTTTCGATAAGGATAGGTGATGAAGATTCAATCGTAATTGTGTTTCTTCTTAAATTTTATGAAAATATGATAGAGTAACGGGCCTTACAATAAAATGCCTACAATATATGTACACTGTCTGTTGAGTTAAAAATGCAATTTCGAAAAATATAATCTTCAATCCGAGGTTATGGTATGATAGACTTAATAATTGGCGCCCGGGAAATACACAAATAAGAATTTAAGTCTTTTAATTTGGCCCCACTCAAGGAATTATTACTTTTAAAATGCGAGGATTAATGGCTGAAATGCATAAAGGTAGGAATGCAGCTAGCCATTTAAATAGAGTATTGTTTTTAAAAAAAAAGATAACACAGAAAGACAAGAAACATTGTTTTAGTATGAAACTAGGTTAAAACAATGATTTTACAAATTTTAATCGAATACAGCATCATACTTTCTATAACCTTTTATTAAAGTTAAAATCATCGAATACTTATTTTAATTTTTTAGTATCGTGCTATTTAAAAACGCCACAAAAGGTCTGTTTACTTAATTTTTCATACGAACTGTTATTGTTTTAGATGTGTTCAGAAGCAATTTATTAAGAAAATTGCTTCAGTAAGTTACTATTTAGAAAATGTTTAAGATTAAGAATGAGTTAGTAAACTACTAGTTAGCAAATTGTTATGTAGTATCATACTAATGCCCAGGGCCGCCGCTACCATATGTGCAAAATGTGCGGCGCACAAGGGCGCCAACGTTTAGGGGCGGAAAATTAAGAGATCGATCTAACTCAACCTATACAGCATACTCCAAAAGTTTAAATAAGGGTTTACGAATAGTTTTTAATTAATTTTGGAATTGAATTGATAAATAACTTAAATGTCAACGTATTGAACAAAATCAGAATAACCCAGAAATTTAACGTTTCATTGGTTGTTCGAATTTAAGCTTTCAATTGACATTCAGAGTTCAGACTCTATTTATATCAAAATATAGTTCCCACACAAGCCACAAAATGTCAAATTTCATCAAAGCATATCTAAGATGTCAAGGAATTATATATAATACTTCCAGATCCGGAAGTAAATGATTAAAGTGTTTCAAAAAGAAAGTGAATACAAAAACTTTTAAAATATCAAAAACTACTTTGTCTTCTTTCTGGCAAGCTATTAACTATTGGTTTTTACCAAAAGATTGATTTGACATACATAAATTAAAAACTGTGCAAGGAACTCGAATATTTGCATTTTATATGAAAATGGTTTTGTTGAAGATATACATATATATTTTTTGTTTCCTCTTAAAATAAAATACACGACTGGGTCGCACGAACTTGCTCTTATGTAAAAGACTAAGAATTTCAAAAATGAATGCTATTAGAGAAAAACTGTTCATAAACATAAAGTTCACTACTCTTTTAGTAGTAGCTGGAGCTGAGAACAGGATGCCATGTGATGCAAGAACAAAATTTATAACAAAGTTATAAGTCAAAAAATCTTTTATATACAAATTTTTAAAACATTTTTTTTATTACTTTACGAATAAAAAATAAATTTCCAAAAAAAATATTTAGCCCTTTTTTGAGGTATCGAATTTTCCAAAAAAAAAATCATTAAAATCCGTTCAATCGGAAATGAGTAATTCCAAAATCGTCAAAATGGTTCTATGTTCGGTACCAGTCAGTAATATATTGATTTCATTTTTTTTTGTTTAATTATAGAACGTAAAAAATTATCAAAATTCTCGGAGACGTTTTCAAAAAAAACACGATTTTCGAAAACTTTTATTTATCAAGTTTTAAAAAAATCAAGCATGGGGTTTTCGAAATATTGAGTTTCGAAAAAAAAAAATTGAAATCCAAAAAAAAAAAGATTTGAAAATTTTAATGCACAGGAATATTTTAAATTTTGGGGCGCTTTCGCATAAAACAAATTATCAAAATCGGTTGTACCGATTCTTTAAACTTTTTGTTTAAATCTGTTGGACATTGTTTAAAAAAAAAATCGTATTGCAGGTACAGTTATTTTTGGTCTTAAAAAAAAGAAGAAAATTAAACGTGTGGGGACAAAATTTCGAGATCCACTTTTTTCGTCTTCGCTATCATCGTAATGTCAACTTTCATCAAAATCTCAAGTTCGATTTTTTACGAATGCATAACTTGCCTTATATGTAGTACCTATGTATGAGTCTCAAGTAAAAAGAGTTAATAAAAATAAAAATAAAAATAAAGGATGCAAGATCTGTGCATATATGCTATAATGACTACGTTCATTGTATAAGAATTTGGTGTAGCTCGGAACGCGACAACAACAATGCACGTTTGCTTAAATTTTTCAACTGCGAAATCTAGAATAAATAAAACTTTCACTTATTCAACGTAAATAACCCCGTGCACCCGAGACATGGGCGGCAATTTAAGGTTCTTGCACAAGGGCGCACGAACACCCAGCGGCGGCACTGCTAATGCCTTAATAATAGGCTGTTCAAAATTTTGTGCCATTGCTTCCATGCTCGAGAGATGCAAATGTTTCTCATATACTTATATTACCTATAATTTGTTAAGCTGTTCTTCAGATTCTAGCCGAAAGACTCAAGTGGGTTATTAGAGCGTCTGTCCAAATATGGAAATTGTTCTTAAGCTTTGGTCGAGTATATAGGCTTTATAGATTACAGTCAGTTCAGAAGACCTGAAAAATTTCTTTCAACGTTGAAGGAAACCTGAACAGTTAGCAGGGTTTTTGGTGGCATCGGATGTGTGGTCTTTTGATACAAGGTGGTCAGAATCGTCTTTGGGTTTAACGTGAGCACCTGCCTATTATGGCTCAATCCCACGGGAGGCCTACCTCCATTGGAGTCAGATTGGGTCCTGACCATTAACCCTGGAGGCGAGGTCTATCTAACACCTCTTGAATTCAAGAGAGGAATCTTGAAAACCATGTGTCTCTGCATTCGGAATAAACCAAGCCACCATGATGCTCCCATTAGGGGGCCTACCTCATAGATAGGGTTTGAGCAGAGGGTAAAACTCAACCCTCAAACTCAAATGGGCATTATCTCCCATGGTACCAGAATATAGCTTTCGGTGGAGCTTCGCAACCGAGGTCACTTCCAGATGAGTTCCTGCAAAGCTCTGGGCCTGTCAAACCTTAGGATACACACACCAAGAAGTCGGCCGGGGTAGTAACCAACAACTTAGTGTGCTTCCTTTTGGTCTTCATTCGCCATGCGACGAACTAGAAAAGATGCTCCTAGTCTTTTGCTCAACTTACGGCAAACTAGAAAAGACACTCCTAGTCTTTTGCCCACCTTACGGAAAACTAGGAAAGACACTCCTAATCTTTTGCTTACCTTACGGCAAACTAGGAAAGACACTCCTAGTCTTTGTTCTAAAGAACTAGGACGACGGTCCTACTATTATTTGCTACTGCAAATAAGATCAGTAACTGGAGACTTACCCTTTTTAAACCTTTATATAACCTTAAAAGTCTCCAGCCACGCAAGTAGCCGGAAGACCTTACCAGTTAACTCCCGTCATAAACCAGTAAAACCTTTAAAATCTCCAGCCACGCAAGTAGCCGAAGACCTTACCAATTCCATCCTTCATGACCCAGTAAAACCTTAGAAATCTCCAGCCACGCAAGTAGCCGGAAGACCTTACCAATTTCACCTTTCTTCATCATTCAAAACCTGGAAATACCTTAAAATCTCCAGCCACGCAAGTAGCCGGAGATTTAACCATCACACATCGTTTCAAACCTTCTACTCCCTTTTGGGTTTTCTTAGTTGTCTAAATCTCCAGCTGGTCGTGCAGCTGAAGAATAGACGTAAGCCTCCCCACCACTAAAAGGTGAAACCCGTCAGGGAGGATACAAGGTGGTCAGTGATACTCATACCGTGAACTGCGAGGTGTTCGGTTTCCTCACTACAAGTGCCTCTTATGGAGAGCGGCATCTAGGGTACGAATCCGCTTTAACGACAGAAAACAGCATTGAGTTTTTGAAGCATAGTTTCCCATTTGACAATGATATATCTAGAGATCTGAATTTAATGAGTTTTTCAAAAGGTATCATTTTAAATCTATACCCGTGAATATCAAAATGAGAGAATACGAGCTTGATAATATGGTTCTTAAATTATGTATGTCGAGATTTCATTGTTTGATTCGATGTCAATCGTAACGCTCTCCCTGGAACTAGAACAAAACCTCTGATTTATCTTAAATCAAAATTGGGACCTTTATTTTAAAGAGATACTCTAAACATCAATGGGAGATACAAGTGTTTTTTTTTTTTTTTTTGAAAACGTATCTTAAAATTTTGATAAAAAATCTTGTGGAGTGGTTTAGGGTAGTGGGCCTAGGCCAACAAATTTTTTCCAACCATCTCGATCTTTAAATAGTTGACTCTATTTTCATTCGCCAAGTTGGTTTAGGTTCTCTTCCACTTATATAGTCATCTTAGTCGCGATTTTCCTCTATTTCTTCGTCCTTGAGACTCCTTTTTCATGCCCATTCATAAATGCCCCTGTCACCTTAATTATTATCTTTTTACTGTGTCGCCGTACAGCTTACGTTCAGTTTGTGGTATTTTTTTCCCAGTTGCAATCTGTGCAGATGTGACTAAAAATCATCCGAAGAATTTTCCTCTTCTTCGCTTCTTAATACTCACAAAAGCGGTACTGATATCGCACTTTGGTATTCCGATCATGTCAATATCATCGGTTTTTCAATTAACTGGATGAATTTTAGAAAAATGTCCCCCTAGTTTTTGCGCCAAATTATTTTAAACAAAAACGGCTTTAAAAAGTCACCTTGTCTAAAAACGTTTTTCGATATCAAAGGTTTCGGTGAGGTCTTTCCAAACTTTGATGGAGCAGCAGGATAACTTTGACAGAACTGCCAAAACTAGACATTATTACAGATGAGATATCATACGCAGCCTAGTAATCAATGAAAATTTAGTGGATGTCGATTTGAAATACCTGGAATTCACCCAAAATCGAGTATTTGGTCGATGGTTCACATTGCTGGTCACACCTTTTAGGTTATTGACAATTTCAGGTGTTCACATAAAACTACATAAAGGATTTTGTAGACGATGTTAAGGAAACTGATGCATCTGTAGTTAGGGCAGATCAAAGGGTTTGCTTTCTTGAGGATTGGCCGAACAATGCTGGTTCCCTTCAGCGGTCAAGCTCTTGTCTGACTATGGTTTGTAGATGAGCTAGTTGATATTTCTTGCTAAGTCATTGCCTGCTGCTTTTAACAGCTCGGCAACAAGGCTGTCATTTCCAGAATTAATTAAGTTTAGATATAGATATCTTAACTTCATCAAGATCGAGTGGAAGAACTTACGGAGCAACGCTGTATAGGTTGAATTGTACAATCTGACTTCTCTGAATTCGCAGTTATGCAGCTTACAGAAATGATCTTATTATATTTTAAACACTGTCTGCGATTCTAGTTTTTACCAAAAACCGTTCATCCCACAAATCTTTGTTTTATTATCGGCATTCTCAGTAATGACTTTACCGATTTCTGTATTTCCAAGTTAAATGTGAATTTACGACAAATGTACGCCAATCAATCCAGTTATTACACCCATTAGATTTTAAGGTGCTATTGATAAGTTTTAGGGCCGTTTTTGAGCATTCTTGTCATCAAATGAGTATGATGTATAATTTGTATCCCGGTGGGTTATCTTGCGGTAATATTCTCATCGCACTGGTGGTAGCGAATATTGCCAAGTGTCTTATAAGTATTTCCACCCTAAAGCTCAAATTCGATTTTTGTAATAAATCCAAATATTTTAGCGGATCAATGATTAAAAACACAAAAAAAGAAAATTATTACTTATCCTATCGGCCCCACTTTTTTTTTTGCTTATGATTTGGTCTTGTTTTTTTATTTAAATTTACGCAATTTTGGATAACCTCTGCCACAGAATAAATTCCTCCAAATGTAAAACTTTTATGTTCTAGAATCTAGACTGTTGGTTGAGCTATCAAGGAACGGCAGCGTTATATCTTCGGCGAAGATACAATAAGTTGAAAAGAAATTTTCAAAAAAACGTACCAGAGGAGGGGGGAAGAAGAAACAATAACAACAAAAACCAAACTCATCGAAATTCGACCTCAGCTTAAGATACATTCATACCATCAAAGATACCAATCTTTGGGTGGGGGCAACAGCACGGTATCTATAAATTGTAAAGAGCCAGAACTCCTCAAGAGTTAAAAGTTAAAAATAAAAATCGTGCTTCAAGTCTGAAGAGTATGATTTGGCAGTCTATGCAGATTAAGATAAAAGCTATTCAAAAGGATAACAAAACAACCAAGACCTCAAAGATTGGCGATTTTGTTGGTGTTATTGTTGTTTTTGTATTGTTCTGAGTTTGCAATAAAATGGGAGGAAACTGGCAGCGCAGAATTATTTATGAATTCTCCCGAGGGGATTCGTTTGGATTTTTCATTTTTTTTTTTATTTTGCATTTGATTGGATTAAGACCTGCGGTGGTCAAAGAAACTCACATTAAGAGGGCAGTTCCAGGGAATATTACTAATTTTATAGCCTTTCATTATTCATATCGTTTTCGCTGCCGATACAAGAGACAGGATAGCAATAATATAATTGCAAGCTAAGCACAAAATCTACAAAATTAGATCAAGCACAAGTTATGAGTATAAATAATATTTTTTTTTATTGGAATCGCCCACTTTTGTGGTCGAGTCATTCATTTATAAATTTTCTATAAAAAAAAGAAAAGAAAAAAACGAATCCCATAAAACATGTCCGCGAGGCAGATTCTCTTCAAAACCCATACAAAGGAAATTAAATATTTTTGATCTTAAAGTTTGTAGCAAAATGCTGATGCTGGATGATGTTCAATCATAGATTTCATCATTTTAATGACAGTTGCAAGAGCACCACAACAACTTTCCCTTGGGATGCGTTTTTGTGAAGATGATAGTCTTCTTGTTGTTTCTTTATGTCTTCAGAAGAGACACGCCAAAGCGATGTAAATGTTGATTCATTGTCTCACTCACATTTGAATGCAAAGTGAAATCCCAAGAATCTACGTTGTGTGATGTTTGATTGATGGTGAAATGTTTTGGGGAAATTGAACGTCTGCCAAGATGTTGACGTTTATTGAATTTCAAAATTCATGAAGCAGATCGAATTAAATGTTGTCCCTGTTATTAATGCACAGTCAGAAGGTGTGTCAGTGCTAAAAGTTATAGAGTCATGAATTTTAAATTTAATTTAAGTTCTATAAAAAACTTAACTTACGTAAAGGGTGCGTTTTATGTTGCAGGTCGATTTTATTTAGTTGCCATTTTTGTGTGAGTGAAATTGGTCAGTTTGGCATTTGACAGTCGTAGAGAGTGGTTGATGAGAATTTATTACAGATGCTGGGAAAAGACCATTTAAAAATTTTTGTCTTATCACTAATAATAGTTTGAACAATTAGATGAAATTTGAAGAAGTGTCCTTTGGAACTCGGCTCCTCGTGGTTATTGAATTTCGGTTGTACCATATCGAAGATAACTATTTCAGCTCAAAAACTTCAACCTTGTACGCCTCCAGTGAAGCCTCTTGGCGTTGTTGTAGCGAATAGTGTTTACGGTACGTAGATGGACCCTTTGTACCATCGATTTGATTTGTTTTAAATTTGTAGCTTATTTCTGTTTAATACGAAACGATTTGTGGGCCGACATTTCGTCCACTCGTGGCAAAAATTGGAAAAGAAACCTCGATAACATTGAAGTGCTCGAGTTTTACAGCTCGTTATTGCCATTTTTGGCAACAAGTCATTATGAGCGACGAAGCACATTTCGACTTGGCTAGCCTTATTATTAAACATAATAAGGCACTGAAAACCATCGATTGATACCCCAAAGGCCACTGTTTGGTGCACCCGAATTGGATTAATTAGGCCTACAAAACATGTGGTTCCTACAAGATGGTGCCACATCACACAGAGCTCGTGCTACGATGCAAATTTTAAGAGAATTTTTTCCCGAAAGAATAACATCAAAAAGTATTGACATTGACTGACAGTGCATCGTGCGTCGGGATGCCCTAATTTGAAGCCTCCCAGTTTTTTTTTTATGGGTGTACTTGAAGGAAAAGTTGAACACCAAGAAACCAATCACAAACTCGATGACTGTGAAGTGATTTCAACTTGAGATTCTGTTTGATTCAAAAGGATATGTGTATTATTCTAACCAGAAAATCATTTTGATTCAACTGGAATTGAAAAGCTATATAAATGTGATTATCCTCTCAGTTAAAATTGAAATCACGTTATGTCAGAATAAATATAGAATTTATATTTTTTAAAATGAAAACCATTTTGAGTCAACAGAAAATGCCATTTAATCAAAGTAATAGTTGAAAACTGTTGAATCCAGTTTATTTTTTTAAATAAATTTTTTTTTCTTTGTTTACGAAGATAAGACCATGTTTCAGAATTTTCCATACATTTTCTGGGTTTTACCTTTGCAGGAACAGCACGTCAAAATGATCATACTTTGTTTTTATCAAAATGAGTGTTTGTAAGTGCAAACTTTGCGGTCAATTTACGGTAGGTGTGGTGGTGGAGCCCTTCAGCCGAGAGATTCTCTGACGTGCACAAGAATTCCGCATTTGGCAGACTTCATCTTGGCGAATTTTGGGTCAGAACTTGGGCCTACTTACTTACTTACTTAACCGGCTACCGATCCATGGAGGGTATCTGCCTGAGTTATTGCGGTCTTCCATCGGTTGCGATCCCTCGCGAGCTCCCTCCAATCGTCGGGACCAAGCGCTCTTGCGTCTATAACCGCCTGGTCCCTGTAGCGGAGGTTCGGTCTTCCTCGTCGTCTCGAACCTGGGGGCTGGGATTCGAAGATTTTCTTGGCTGGAGCGTTGTTGTCCATTCGCTCGATGTGACCGATCCAGTGTAGTCGACGTGTTTTGGCTTTTTGGACCACATCCACATCTTGGTACAGCTCGTATAATTCACGATTGAATCTTCTCCTCCATTCGCCCTCTTCGCATATAGGACCAAATATCCGCCGAAGAATTTTTTTCTCGAAAGTGCCCAGTATCAATTCCCCTTTTTTACTTATCGTCGAGCACTCGGCGCCGTAGAGTAGAACTGGTAAAATTAGCGTTTTGTATAGCGTGCACTTTGTCTTTCGAGAAAGGAGTTTTGAACCCATTTGTTTGGCCAAACCGAAATAGGAGCGGTTTGCTAGGGTAATTCTTCGTCGAATTTCCACTAAGGTGTCATTCGTGGGATTGATGTTCGTTCCGACGTAGGTGAACTCCTTGACTACCTCGAAATTACTGCTACCAACAGTGACGTTTTGTCCTAGGCGATGGACAGATGCGGCTTTGTTTGTTGATAGCATATACTTTGTTTTGTCCTCATTAACTTCCAGACCAACGCCTTTCGCCTGTTCATCAATAGCTGTGAACGCTTCTAGCACAGCTCGCTTGAAGCGGCCGATGATATCGATGTCGTCCGCATATCCAAGCAGTTAAGAAGACCTGTTGAAAATAGTGCCTTCCAGGTTAACACCACTCTTGCGCACTATCTGCTCCAGGACTAGGTTGAAGAAATCACATGATAGCGCATCTCCTTGTCTGAACCCTGTGCACGTTTGGAATAGCTCGGATGAGCTGTTACCCATTTGCACGTTGCACGGCGTATTTTGTAACGTCATGCGGCATAGCTGGATCAGTTTTTTCGGGATCCCGAGTTCCGACATTGCCAATAGAAGCTCTTGGCGACTTATGCTATCATATGCGGCTTTAAAGTCGATGAAAAGATGGTGGGTCTCGACTTGAAATTCGTTGGTCTTTTCCAGGATTTGCCTCAATGTGAAGATTTGGTCTATCGTTGATCTGCCTGGCCTGAAGCCACACTGGACGTGCCGATTATAGTGTTGCAGAAAGATTTTAGACGCTCACATAGTACGGTGGATAGGATCTTGTAGGCAACATTAAGCAGGGATATGCCCCTGTAGTTTTTGCAGGACATAGGATCGCCCTTTTTGTAGATTGGGCATATGGAGCTATTTGACCAGTCGTCGGGCATGCTTTCCTCCTCCCACACTTGGTTGATGAGCTGATGCATGCACCCTATCAGGACATCTCCTCCATACTTAAAGAGTTCCGCAGCTAGGCCATCCGAGCCTGCGGATTTGTTATTCTTAAGCTTGCGTATGGCTTTCTTAACGTCTTCAGTACTGGGTAGTGGGACTGGATCTTCATTGACTGGTCTTATGCTTCTTTGCTCCCCTGTGTTTTCGTCTAAATAATGCCCATTAAGCAGCTGCTGGAAATGCTGTTTAAACACGTTTACAATTCCCTGTGCTTCGGTGACTAGGTTCCCTTCGCTGTTTCGAAGAGCTTGCGTGCCGGTCCTATAACCTGATGCCAGTTGTTTGGCTGTTTTATAGAACCGGCGGGTGTTTGTGGTGGTGCTAGACTCCTCGAGATACCTGAGCTGAGAAGCTGCGGCTGCTCTTTTCTTTCTGCGCAGGGTTTTTTTCTCTTTCTTTCTCTTTTCACGGTACTCCTCTTTTGCTGCTCTTGTTTTCCGTTGCAGCATTTGCATTCGTGCATTTTCCGTCTTCTGCTTCAATACCGCGCATTCATTATCATACCACGGGTTCTTTTTCCTAGGTGATTGATAGCCTATGGTGGACTCGGCTAGCTCCTTAATAATGTCGCGGTACTGGTTCCACTGGTTGTTGACGCTTGTGGCTGGGGGTACGGCAGAGAGTTTCCCGGTCAATTTCTCACTGTAGTCTCTGGCTTTCTCAGGTGTGCTAAGGCATGCAATATTGAATTTCTTCCTTTGGGCGATCCTCATTTTCTTTTCGTTGGACAGTCGGGTTCTGAACTTTGTCACAACAAGAAAGTGGTCAGAGTCCACGTTTGCACCTCGGAAAGTTCGCACGTCCAAGATGTTCGACGCGTGCCTTCCTCAGCTTCATCGGTAGGGGCGTGTGCACATATTAGGCTGATGTTTTGCAAAGTAGCTTTTTGATGCGGATCACAGCCAGGCGATCACTAATCGGCTTAAAATCGATGACTTTTGATCTCAGTCGATTTCCCACGACGAATCCGCATCCTAACATGTGCATTCTTTGATGACAGCTGTAATAAATGTCGCAACCTTTTGGGCCTACACCCGTGCAAAATCTAACTGACGCAGGAGATCAAAGTTCAATGACGACGCAATGTTCGCTGACTGGACTTCGGAGCATTTGGAAGAAGAACCCAATTTAGGTTGCAAAAGCATCTTTAGGGACGACTCACACTTTTGCATGAATGGCAACAAAATTTCCATATATGGGATGACACTAACCCAAACAAAGGTTCATCAGATGATAATGCATTCTCAAAAAATTACAGTTTGTTGTGGGTTTTGGGCCGGTGGCGGCAGCGCAGAATAATGATGACCAATCTTATGGCCCAAATCGAACCATATAGATCAAAGCCACATGTGGTTTCAGTAGGATGGTGGCAAGAGGTGCCACACAGTGGAAGCTACGATTGAAATTCTGCATGAACAAAGTATATCTTGCATATGTGACGTGAACTGACCACCAATGTCATGCTAGTTGACCACGCTAGCCTTTTTCTTGTGAGGTTTCCTGAAATCTCAAGTCTATGCGAATAAGAAAGAATTGACCAAAGCCCTGAACATAACACAGGCCATAGCTAAAATTTAGCCGGATCTATGCGGAAGATTCATTGAAAATTGGACCACTCGAACCTGTGCCACCGTAAGAAATTGAGGCAAGCATGTGAGCGGTGTCATATTGCATATGTATATGTCAATGGCTAAAATCTGCTTTTGAAATAAAAATTTGTTTAATACCTCACACACAGCTTGTTTTACTCCATTTCACCATCTACCAGCCCTTATTGAAAACAACTCTTTGATACACATTACTTGTGGTTCCTTGGATTATGTTTAAAATGTTGGAAAGAAGTACTTACTAATAGTATTGATTTCCAAAATTAAGGAAATATTAGTTTTATAAGCAATAAACATGGGGGCTAATTAAATACGATATCGATTTCTTAGTACTTTTTTCTTTCTTACACTTTTTCTTTAAGAATGTCATTTTATTTATAAAACGTGACGATACATTTCCGAATCTTTGCCAGGCTATATCTAACTTTGAGCCACAAGATAAAGTCGTATATTTTATTTTAATCGCTCCGATTTATTCACATTAAAAAGTCTTGTGTTCTATTCCTTGAAACTAATTAGTAGGGATATAGAAATCTCATGTGCCTTCGTCCTATAATTTTAATCGTTTTGTGTGTACGAAACTAAAACAATTTTTCGTTCATTGAAATTGGTCAAATACTAAAAGTATATAATAACCACCCTATTCTGTGGATGTCTATACATTTTATTATGAACATAAATCTTTCAACACGCCTGATAAGGTGTTACGTGTTTGTGCATCAATTTTCGACAATATGCACGTTTACCTTATTACTTACAACAAAGCTCATAAAATTTCAATTGATTGCTTTTTGAATACAAATTTTAAATTACGTAACTTTTTTTGTAAAATTAATGAAGGTTTGTTTTTTTTTTTTTATTTCCAGGTAAGAAGCTAACACTCAAACACATTTGTTCATCTGCACGTATCTTTATATTATTGTGAGTATCTAATCTGAAATCTTTATGCATTCATAAATACACCCCTTTAGGTCGGTTTATTTTTTTTTTCATGTCATCCGCGTTAAAGCTACATATTATAAGCATTCATAATGGGTTCATGTGAACATTCCCCTTGACCTCTTAAATTTTAACTCGAAATTTGTATGTCCTATACCATATTCACTATCAAACATGGTAGTACCTACACAACATTCAAATGAAAAGATATAAATTAATAAAAAAAAAAAAAACACTTAGCACGGCAGTTAACAATAATTCAACAAAACCAAATGGTTTTTGTTCTCAACACTTTTAACCGAAACAAGTGTTTATTTTTTTTTGTGTCTTGTTTTCTTATAAGGAAATCGTTAAAAAGCTTAAGAGTCCAAAAAAATAAATACGTCTAGGTCTCCAATTAGCCAATTAAAAAAGACTTAAATGGATAAAGAAACCAAAAGTTAAATGAATTTGTGGTTTAGAAATAAAATTCAACTCTGGCTTTTACCAACCTGTGTTTGAGTATATGCCAGTGGGTAGTGTAATTCCTAATACTTTGAGGATTTGATACGAGTTTCTGAAAGCTTCTTTATTGAGTTGTAGCTTTGCAAAATAAATATTAATATTATAAAATGTCAATTTCTAGTGAAAGTTTTAAATGATTGATAACAAAATTAAGGTATAAGTCTGCAAGGCATTAGCACTAAGTAAAGTAAAGAACAGTTTAGAAAAATGTCAACAACTTTAGTGTACTACGACCTAGCTTAGGATGATAAAGACAGGTATAGCTTATTCTTGGGAATAGATTCGATCATCAGACTCCTTATAGACGAGCTAAGTCTAGTATTCATGTTGAATGGAACACATTTTTGGCGACAAGTGGTTTTGAACCCAGGACTTAAGAAGGTGATAGTCTCCGCATGAGTACAACGAAGCCACGTGGTTAGTTCCATCTTGTTGAAAATAAAACTCTGAATTGTTCACTGCTTCTGACCTTGAAAATTTTTCAATCCTTCCCTTATATTTAAAGTCATCCACATCAACTGCTACTTGTTTGTCGTTCTCAAAAAAATATAGCCCAATGATTCTTTCTAAGCTTATTCCACACCATACTTTGTATCTAAACGGGTGCATTATTAGCTCGCGAACCAATTGAATCTTACATGGTGAAAGGTGTAACTGCCGTAATATTCCTTGCACAGACCGCCTAGACATTACCAGCTGCTGAAAACATCACCTGGGAGAAATTTCAAGGTTTTCTTCAATACTTGAACAACGTTCACATCATTTCGAACTGCACGGGGTCTTCTAGCTCGTGGAAGATCACAGTCAGCCTCTTGTTGCTAAAAACGTTGAACCAATCGGTAAATTTTTGAATTACTGGGCACATTTCAAACCTAATAGTACTCGTAATTTTGATATGACGTTTGTGTTTGAATAATTGAATGTCGAATTTCAAAATAGATGTACAACTTTAGTTTTTTGTTCAGTGCTGAATGAACATTATAAATTCTGGAATGTAAAGTATTAAATAATATACATTTAGGAAATTATTTCAAAAACTAATACTTGCCTCGTTTTCAAGATATTGATTTTTCAAAAAAAAAAAAAAATAATTGGAAAACATATTTTTTAAAAAACTTGTATGTACAATTTTTTTTTTAAACTACCCGGTGAACTTCGTATCACCTACATATATTTTTGAAAAATATGGTCCAAACTCAATACGAAATTTGTATATATACATTAACTGTTGAATTCAGAGATTCATTCTTTAGCCGCACTACACGAATGTGGAATGCCTTACCCGACTATATATTTCTTTCCCATTGTGATATTCAGACATTCAAAACCAATGTGCATCGGTATCTCCTTTTAAATCTCCTCCCACTTTTCTAAACGCTCGCACTGTGATCAATCATTTTAAGGGTAGTCAAAAATCCCTTTAGTGCGCGCAAAATATATAAAAAAAAATGCAACACAGTTATAAACTTAAGGCTTTCTGATGTACTACATTTTTTCTCTTTTTTGCGGTGCCTGAAAATATAAAGATGATGGTTTTCCGACTCGCGAATGCGTGAAAAAGAGAAACTCCAAGCTGGTTCCGCAAACTTTCAACGACTGGCCTTGCGATTTATTTAATATCATCGCAAAGGCCAGACGGACGGGAAATTGTAGACGCGCTTAAAATCGAATGGCAAATCCGTTGGAATCATCGGTATATGCGGGATCAGGACATCCTCTCCTTTGAATTTTTCCTTGATAATCTTGGCCTCGATGATGTTATTCATTAGCTTTTTTACAGCAAATCTCGTTCAAGTGCACAGTCGAGGTAGATTAATGTTACGCAGCATAATCACAACTGAGCCTACTTTTAATCGTAAATTATGAGGTGGTAGTCCAGGCAAATCCAGATAATTTAAAAACTCTGTGGGATAGTTGACTAGGTCATCCTGGCTTGTAACTGTGTCAACTGATTTGTAAGAAAACAACTCTCCTGAAAAAAATTCTGCGTATTCAGATCATCGGCATCTTTGTTTTTGGCCGCCAATATTGCTCGTTCACTCAACCAATTATGGTTTCTGAACTGTTGTTCTATGTCCGTAAAAACACGGTAAATAAGCTCTTCTCTTAATCCGACGAAGTGAAAAAAATCCCTGAGTAGTGTAATTAATCCGGTCGAGGTATCAACTGCGACCTTACCATTTCCAATATCTACTCGTAATAACTGCTTCGAAAATATAATCGAAGTTTGATCTTGTTGCAAAAACATTCGCATGTGAGTTGTTAATTATAATGTCTTCACATACTGCCATAAAGTAGACTATTTAAGCATACGTTTAATTCGTCAGCAACAGTTGATCGGGGCATAATTGGAAAAGTCTGACGAAAATGTTTTCGTTGTCACGAAGATCTTTTAACATTCTGTCCAGTGCCGCCAGTGACCTCTTGTGAATCATCGTGCATTAATCCCAAACAATCAATTTGCATATCTGTATAATCTTCTGCATTGCGCTGTTTTTTGTGATATTGCAAACTGGTGCTTCGTTGATTTGCATGTTTAGTGATAATTTTAAGGCAGAATGTGCAGTTCGTCCACCTTCAAACAATGTTGCAGCTATTCCAGATCTGATCTTTGCCAACACCAATGAAATTAGGAACGTTTTTTCAGTTCCTCCGGGAGCATCAAGGAAGTAAATTCCACCAGATCCACTGTTCACAGCTGCCATGCCGTACGCAATTCTTTGTTGTTCATTCAATTGCGAAACATTTGAACGAACTGTTTCGGCCAATAATTTAGTATCGTATTGTTGTTCTCTTTGCAACTCGTGGTTAAATGCATCGCGCATAATACACGACAATACATGCTTCACAGCTAGGAAAATTTTGTTTTGGAAAATTAAGTTGTCGTTTTTAGTATTTTTCGTTACTTATTATTTATGTTTCTCAGCGTTTAAACCTTCCCTGAACTTCCACAAATCATTCAAGATCAAAATTAGCAAAATCGGTCAAGTCATTCTCGAGTTTAAGTGATACAAACGAATAGCAATTGATTTTTATATATATTCAAATTTTTATCGAAATCAATAAAGACGTTAATGAGAAAGTCGCAATTAAAACGCAGGTACCTTTAATAACATTTTTAGTCAAGAACTTTTTTTTACCAAAATGTGGATCGTGCCTATAGTGAACATAATTTCTTTTTTCAAAATCGTTGCACCCGCTTACGATATGAATAAAATTTTTTATAAGCTCTTTGGGAGGTACCGTAAGTTTCATCGATACAAAATTCAATTTCCACTCTACCACCGGTATCACCGAACACCAATTAGTAACTAAGTTTAAAGTTTGATAAAAATGGATTATACATTTTTAAATTTGGTTAGTGAATTTTTTATTGCGATTTTTTTAAGCATGTTAATAGGCCAAAGATGTACCAAGGCAAAAAAGCTAACAAATTGGACCAAATAATTTGAAGTGATGAATTAAGATTTGAGGTTTGTATTGGCGATGAGCGAAAAAGTGTAGTTCGCACCTCTAAAGACGCGATCCATAGGTACAGACTGCTTGAAACGAACAACAAAGTTTTCAGCATCACAAATGATATGGGCGTAGATTTGGCAGCTTATGCTTTATTGATCATATTGATATCTTGGCGGAGCATCTACTTTCATCAATAACGTCGCCTGAGTTCTATCTTGTTCAAAAGACCATTTTTGGCGAAATTGAGTTAGAAATGCAGTTTTTATAAATCGAACATGCTCTTTCGAATGGCGTACTCCATTTTTTTCTATCTCTTTTAGTTTTAAAGTTATGAAGAACTATTTTGTTCAATAAACCACTTTATTAAATATTTTGAGTGTCTTTTTATTCAATAAACCACTGCTTTTTGTTTTTATATGAAATTGAACAATTTTATATTAACTTTAAAAAAAACTACCATGTATTTCTTTGTTGTTCAATATCCATATCTAATCCATTTAGTTTTGTATGTTATTGAACAAAATCCTATTAAAAAAGTTATGCGGACGGAAAACCGCATTTTTGTTCAATATCACTGCACTGTAACTGTAATGTACCATACCACACAAAATTAATACTGATATAACATTGGAAGCTGTAAGCACAATGTGATGTAAGCGAAAAGTTGGAACGTAATCTTCAAACGCTTTTAAGGTATTTTGAGAAACCCTTTTATCTTTAGACAGTTTTTGAATACAATATTTTTGTCGCTTACAGTATGATAAATCCAGCTCATTCAGGATCTGATATTTCAGAATTCTATGATTCAGAATTCTAATATAGCTCCTTTATCTGAAGAAGTCATTTCAGTACCTTCATTGGAAAATGTAGTACTACCAACAGAAGGTTCCGTTTCATCTACATAAGCAAACTACATGCTTTACACCAAGAGAAGCCCTGGATCGAGTAAAAAAAATCGAAAACCATTTTTGTGGAAAGTGGTAAGCAATATTCAAATGACAACCGCTTGCAACCTTAGTTGCAGTCATAATTGTTTCACCAAATTTTCTTATGATGAACGCGTGAAAATATTTGATTCATTTTGGACCTTAAGGCTAGGCGCGCACATTCAATTTTTAGTTGCACAACTGTTTGGTTGCTTATAGAAAACATATAATTATATGTTACACAAAATAGCGAACTCATTTTAGGCGATCGTTTAGTTTGTGTCAAAACACAAACTGTTTAGTTGCTCGACCCAAGCAGTTGCGAAACTAAAAATTGAATTTGCGCGCCTAGCTTAAAAGATTCTGAAAAAGGACAGTTTTATTCCAAATTTATGATAAGATCGGAACCAGAGTGAAAGAGAGTAGCTAAAGTAATTTCAAGAAAAAAGTTTACTTTCAATGTAGACAAATACAATAGGGGTATTCATGTAAGCGCGGAAAATCCTCGTAAACCTCGTAAACCAGATAATTTTATCTCCGCAGAAACGAGCTGTCAAAATTTGTATGGGAAAAAGTTTCTGCAAATGGCATAAAATTATCTCACAAACTTGCTGCGGAAAGTGCAGAAATAAACCTCGTAAACTAAAGAAGTATGGATTCTGACTTTTAATTTGACATTTCACAAAATATTTCCCACATTTACGCAAGTATTTCTTAGGGGGTGTTCATGAAAACATGCTGCGGAAAGTTATATCTTTCTACAAAGCGGAAAATTATCTCGTTACATGAATACCCTTAATATCGACAATATGGGGCCTGTTTCTCAGATCATACACATCATACATTGTATGATATTGACAGTTCTGCTGTATGATTTCTGTTTCTCAATTTTGTTGTATGATCCACTGTCATACAACAATGTATGACTGAAAATTTCACTGCAAATATTGGAATGCTGTATGATTCTGTTTCTCAGAAATGTGTCATTTACATCATACAGCAAATTTACCTATAAATGATCATACATTTAATACAGCACAAAATTCTGTTGTAGAGTGGCTGCTGCATGTAACATGTAGCAACATTGTTTTCATCAGTCAATGCTGGGGAAACAAAATTTATTTGAGAAGTTCTCTGGCTCGACATTCACAAAACATGGTAGAGCCTGTAGGGCATAGAGAGAGGTACGAGTTTCATTGGGGTTGTCTTATGGGCTTGCATTATGCCGATTTCATGATAATGGATTCCATTTCCAAGCTAATGAAGGGTTAACAATATTTGTTGCAAAGGTGACAAGGCTTCGTTGCAATTAGTTGAACGCACAATTGATCTTCCCAATTTTTCCACTAAAAATGTTTGGCAATCTGAATTTTTCAACAAAATATGGATCTTTAAAATTAAAATTAACAGGTTCTTTTATTATTTTAGGGCGTCATCTGACACGTATATTAATTTCAACTATAGTTCCAACACGTCTTCACCAAAAATTGAGATTTATATTAACCTCACACTCAAATAATAATGAAATGTCAGAATCATACACATCATACAACAAAACAAATGTCATACAACACTTCCAATGAAATCTGAGAAACAGAATGATGTGTATGTTGTATAAAAATGTTGTATGTTGTATAAAATGTATGATGTGTATGATCTGAGAAACAGGCCCCTGATCTTCTTTCAATACATTAGAAATAAAACCATAATGGCACAATGAATTATTACGATGTTATATCTGTTTTAGTATGAAACTAGGTTTAAACAACGATTTTTATGAAAAAATAATAAGAAACCAATTACAATAAAACTCAGTGGCGTAAAATTTTAAACAGCATTTTCTAACTTTAAAGTAAGTAGTCTACTAACTCATTCTTAATTCTTACAATTTTCTAACTATTATCGTGCTAAGACAATGAATTGCACCTAAAACAATGAAAGTTCGTGCAAAGAACTAAGTCCTTGTGTGGCGTTTGTAAATAGCACGATACTAAAAAAATAATATAGGTATTCGACGATTTTCGGATCAGCTTTAGCATCGTACTAATTTAATTAAATTTTGCGCCAGTTTGTTTAAAACAATAACAAAATTTAAATTAAAAATTGTATGTAAAATAAATAATGTATTTATTTGAAAAAAAGAAGGGGAAAAAGTGAATTCAAAAAAATGTTTAACAAATTTTGAATTTCATTACCTACCGAGCAGCAGCAATATTTTTTCTGATCACCCATTATGTTCTAGTGCTTAACTCAAAGAATGAGTTAGAACTTTTGTTCTATTTTCATAGTATTTTCGTAGTTTCAATGATTTAATTATTAAGTGCTTCTATTTTGTTCAATATTTAGCTTTTTTGTTCAATATCCACCAATTTAATCAACTTGTTTACAGCCCATACAACGTTGTTCAATATCCAAAATGACATCCCACTTGATTTTATTTTTTAACTATTTCAGGATTTAATAAAACCTAGATTTATAAATCATTTTGCAAACAAAAATTATTGAGTTTAATGGAGAAAAAAACTCCAAAGTATTTCCTTTCAAATTTAAGTAAAAATTTTGCTTCTGAAGTTAAAAAATCGTTTTCCCAACATTTTCCAAAATGGACATTGAACAAGATAGAACTCAGGTGACGAATAACACAGCTTCAGTCAACCGAGGCTACGTATTTCAACAAGACGGTGCATCTTGCCACACGTTTGAAGTCAAAATTGAAAAAAAAACACTTTGATATTTCCATATGACTTGTATGCAAAATGCTGTCTTTGCCGTTCATTTTCCAGACCTTGTTTTTTGTTTGACTAAAACTCTAAATCAGTTAAAATATATATTGAAATATGAGAATTAAAACTGTTTGAGTAGTTTGTATACAAAATTGAAGTTGGAAAAGTTACCCCTCGCTTTTTATTCCATAGATACCATCATTGTATCTCATTCATGAAGAACAATATTTCCAACGAAGCTATTACGGAATTTCCAAATCGTTTGAAGCTTTTCAGTTATAAACAGGCTTCGATGATAGTAAAAAAAGTCACCTCAAAAGTTTCCTTCTCTAATAGCGATAATTAAGGAAATCAATCAGCAATACTTCAATCGGATATATTCCTAAACATTATATGCATTATACATACATAGTTTATGTTAATTAATTTAACGCTATAGTAATTTGAGAACAGCCCTTAGAGCTTGAAATTTCTATTAGCAAAATTAGAAATTCATTGGGTAGGTAGGTTACACATACAATTTAATATCTGGTTTTATCATATAAATAAATTGGTAACGCCTTCAAAATGTTACATTCATTCGCCTGTCAAGATTCTGTTCGGTCGATGTCGTTATCGAAGCAGTTCGTCTACCAGGTGAACTGCCATCCACATAATTCAACGTGAAATGTGATCTCCTCGTAAACATAATGTACATTAGGAAATTGCATCAGAATCAATTTGATTCCCAGGAGATATCCTGTTTCAGACATTTTGCCATAGGGTACGAGTAGGTATGTACATAGATGTTGTGTAGTGGCAGGTCTCTAATAAGTGTGGTATGCCTTAGATACAACAAGTAGGCAAACATTGATATGGAGCTTGCTACTGTTGTGTTCCTACTGAACCTTCATAAAGCATTCCCCCCTCCCTCCATACTGGGTAGGGCAAGAGTTTGTAATATACGAGCATTCGATTCTATATTTCCAGGCCGGGAATTCTTAAACTTCTCAGTTACTTACGACCGACGAGCGACGTATACCTTTTGTGCCGGAGCTATATTGTTCTAGACTTGTCAATATTTTGAATGCTCTCTGTAACCTCATCTTGTATGCATGAACAGGAGTGTACTCAATTGTAACTACACAACGTCGACGTCGTCGTCGTCGTTATCGTCGGCATCATAATCTAAACTCAACTTTGAAGTAAGACAAACAATAAACACATGTACACCTCAAGCTCAAGGTCAAATTTGCAAAGAACTTGGTTAATGTTGCTTTTGTCATTGGTGGCAGCGCCATTGCTTGTCATGAGAATTATATTGGTCAAGCACCTTGTTGACATCAACAACACCAACGACTACGACGCCTAATGGTGACAGAGAGTCTTTGTTTAGAAGCTTTTATGGTTTAAGATGAGGAGACTAATAAATTAAGTATACTTGCTGGGAAATTGTTCATTAAATTATTTTGCTTCAGCATGAAATACGCAGAAGGTATTTCTGAACTCACAGCGAATAATGTTTCCGTCCGTAGTGGCACTTATTTTTTTTTTTCTTAAATTAAGGTAGGTAGTTAATTTTGGGCTTACTTTTATCACACATAAAACCTTGATGAGTTCTTAATTTGTTAGTTTTTTTTTTTGCTAGAAAAACAAAAATAAAGCTTGATTACCAATAATTTGAACAAACAAATAAAAAAATACTAATTTAAACTGAGGGAGAATAAAGTTTATGTTTTGCAACAAATAGGTGAAAAGTTAGACTTTTTATTGCTTGTTTCACTATTCTACTTGAGTACCTTTTTCTTAATTAGTATTCTCATTAATTTGAACGTTTGAAGTTTTTTTCAGAACAGATTTACGAAACGTATTGTCTTAAAGTTAGCATTATTGAAAGTACATGTTATATCTGATATGCATACATATACAGTACATGATGGACATATATTTCTTGTGAGTCTTCTTTTAGGGTCTTGGGTTCGATTCCCAGCCACTGCAATTTTTACTTGCGACTTATAGGTACTATAAGGCAAGTTATGCATTCGTAAAAAAATCGAACTCGAGATTTTGATCAAACTTGACATTACAATGAAGACTAAAAAAGTGGGACTCGCAATTCTGTCTGTCTGTCTGTCTGTTCTACTACAGCCTAAACGCCTCGGCCGATTTTCTTTAAACTTGGTAGATATCATTTTTATTTTCCCCTCCACACGTTTTTTCCTTTTTTTAAGACCAAAAATAACGGTACCCGTGCGATTTTTTTCGAAATCTTATAAATATTTTTTTTCTCAAAAACTGTTGGATAAATCTAAACTAAACTAAAATTATTTATTGAAGGTAGGCAGCAAAGAATCATTGTTTTTCTCAAAAACGGTACCACCGATGTTGATGGTTTTTTTTTTGCTAAAGCTCTCTTAAGACTTCAATATTTTTTTTTTTCAAAACTCAATATTTCGAAAACACCTTGGTAGATTTTTTAAACTTGATTAATAAAAGTTTCTCAATATAATCTACAAGATTTGAGAAAAAAAATTTATTTTACCTAAAAATAAAGGTACCCATCATACAAATGTAAAAAAATGGTTTTCAAAAATCGTATCTTTTTCGAAAACGGCGCCAAGAATTTTGATAAAAATTTTTTTCTTTAAATTAATTTTTATGATCTTTAATTTGACAAAGAAAAAGAAGACATTACAGCTTGTACCTACCGTAGAACCATTTTTCAAATTTTGAATTACTCATTATCGACATAACGGATTTTAATGAAATTTTTTAGAGAGATACTTTAAAAAACATTGCATTTCAAAACTTAAAAAAATATTTTTTGAATTTTTGAAAAAAAAAGTCATTTTTTTAATTGAATTTACATTCGTACAATAATATAAACTTCAAGTTGGCGAACCAAATTTTTTTCTTTAAAATCTTTTAATTTTTTTTTATATAAAAGCTTATTTTTTTAAGAAACCACTACAACGATTTATAATTTTTGTTTTTGCATAAATTCATATTTGCGTAGCATTCTGTTTTTGTCTTTTACTACTTAACAAATTTAAAAAATTAATTTTATCCTTATGAACAGTTTTCTCTAATATTATTCGTTTTTAAAATTTCTAGTTAATAGGAACAAGTTCGTGCGACCCTAAGTTTTTGTTGAAAATCTCTCAACTTCGCCTTCTTTTAAAGATTTCCAAATTCCAACAGTTCAATTTTTTTCTCAAAAAATGTAAATATCACAAAATAAAAAGAGCTAGACATTCGGAAATTCCATTCACCAACGAAGAAAAAACTTTTGACACATCATTTAATAGAAAGACTACGTGCAGTAATTTAAAACTTAACTGCCTATCCGCACTAACTCCCCAAAAAATCAACTCCAGCTAGCCAAATTGTACTAACTCCCACCAACAAATTTGGTGTTAATATCTAATAAATTTGTGAGTTAATTCATGGGAATTCGTTCATTTCGAACTAAATTCGAATGAACTGACAATATTGAAAAAAGTGGAAGTTAGTTAATTTAATTAAATCCACAAGTTAGGTGAAAATAAGAGCTAATAGTTCGTTTTGCCAAAAACAATTGTTCAAAAAAACTGCCAGACAGAAAGTGTTGATCAAGAAAAGAGCTCACATTGAAGTTTTGTCTTATATCGAAATCAAAATTGGTTTGACTTCACTTTGGAAATAAAGCCAATCTAATTTTTCTAAAACAGTTGGAAGTTTCTTCGTTTAGAATTTTGCTTCTTAATGAAAACAATTTGTCGAGTTTTTCAAAACATACTCCCACGTAGAAGTAAATGCTAAATTATTCAATATGGGAGATTTTGTATTGGTACAATCCATAAAGCGTCACAGAAGGTTTTAAATTGTAAATATTCGGTTTTTGGTATAATGGAAACTTTGATTGGCTAGTAAATGATTAATAAAATAAGTGTTCTGATAAGTTATAAGTTGTAAATTAACCACTTGGCTGGCAATTATAAATATCCTGTACCAGAAATATTTTATTGTTTTTTATCGTATTTAAGAAATAATTAAATCCATTGGCATGACCATTAGCAAAATTTTCTGAGAAAATGAAAAAGTTTCTGAATGAAATAAACACGACAGATTTTTTTTTATTTATAAAAAATTCATTATACATTATTTGAAATCAACATGTCAAACAAAATATTGTACTTCTAATAAAAGACTATTTAGAAACTGTTAAGGTAGCAAAGCAATCTTAAATTCCTCTCCCGACATGTTTTTCTCTTTCATTTTAAGACCATACTTTTTTTTTCAAAATAAAATAAATATTTTTTTTCTCAAAAACTGTTCTCAGATTTGAACAATAATTAAAAAAAATTCTTTTATTAATGACTAGCGTATGCTTGAAAAAAATAAACTACTGGATCGGATAGACTTGCCCATATGTTTGAGACACAAAAAATTTTAAATATGGATGATATTACATAAAAATGTTCATAGCCATAAAATCAATTTTATAATAAGGCAAACCATGTCTTTTAGTAGTTGAAGCTATACTCAAAATACTATGGGACTTATTTATTTTATTTAACCATTTGTTTATCTTTCAAATAAACTCTCTACATTTAAGCTTTAGGCTTTTAATCATATACAGGATATAGAAAAGGCTTTACAAAAATATTTTTCTCAACTTCTAATGAAAATAAGTATCTTCATCTCAAGACTAAAGGATATGATAATTATAAAGGAATATAGTTGGGATGTTTGTGTAGTATTCGAAAAGTTGTTTTTTTATTATTGTAGGACAAAATTCCCAATCCATGTGTCCCAATGTCCATTTTTCCCAAAATGTAATTTCATAATTTTTGTCATTCCCAAGGCAATGGTTTCCAATCATTATTTGTCCCAATGCCAAGTTTTTCGAATAATAATGTTCCCAATGTTAATTTTTTACAAAATGAATAATTTAATTTATTACATATTAATATATTGAACATTTTTTTATGGGATATTTGTTTTTTTTGCTTGCTTACGCATTACGGCGCATAAACAGTGAGATATGTATTCAACCCTGCAACCCCCCTGCTTGGGCACACTATAGGATTTGGGGTAGGTGCGAGGGTATATGAAAGGTTTCTTTTGCATTTACAGAATCTGGATATAAAGAAACTTTGAATTTACCCTACAGCCTATATCCAATGTCTACTAAATATATGTACGTAGCCCAAAGTTGCACCATTTAAAATGTTCAGACATGAAAATTTAATACATTATGAAAAATTCAATTGGAAAAATTGTATTGGGACTCCAATTTTTTGGGAAAAAAAATTGGGAAAAATATCCCGTTTGGAGCCATGGATTTTGGGAAAAATGGATTGGGAAAATGATTTGGGAAACTTGACCCTCTACCGTTTTTTATATTGACCTATTACGAATATTCTTTGCATGCTAAGAGGAAGGAAGATTCCATAGGCATTATTAATTTGGACATCATTCGCATATAAGTTATGTTTACAATTAATAATAAAATTTGAAATTTCATTTATTAATAGTGTGAATAAAAGAGTGCCTTAAACGGATTCTTGAGAAACTCTTGACGGAATTGGAAAACTCAAAGATGCCATATTTTCATGTTGTACAGCTTGTCTACGATTTGAAAGATATGAAACCAAAAGTAAATATGAATTTATAAAAAAACAAAAATTTTAAATCCATGTAGCTTTATTTTTTTTAAAATAAGTTTTTATAAAATTTTAAAAACATTTTTAAGAAAAAGTGTTGGCATGCAACTTTAATTTTATGTTATTACGCAAACAAATTTTATATTAAAAGAAAAATTATTGACCTTTTTTTGAGATATCGTATTTTAAAAATCTAATGAAATATTTTTTTTTTAAGTTCTGATATGCAATTTTTTATCTTTCAAGAAGTTTATGTATAAAAAAATTTCATTTACGTTTTACCGATAGAAAAGCCAAAAATCGAAAAAAGGTTCATTAGTATGTATATATTATGTACTATCTATAGTGTCCTAATTTGAATTTCTTTTATTGAATTATAGATAGTAAAAAAAGAGCGAAACAGAAAAAATGTTATCAAAATTTAAGGTGCCGTTTTCGAAAACCATTGGCGCAAAATTTTAAACAGCCTATTATTAAGGTATTAATAAGATGCTACTTAACAATTTGCCAACTTTATAGTAGTTTACTAACTCATTCTTAATTTTAAACATTTTCTAAGTAGTATCGTACTAAAAGAATTTTCTTAATATATTGCTCCTGAACACACCTTAAACAATGGCATTTAGTGTACAAAAGTGAGGACACGACCCTTTTTTGATGTTTGCAAATGTCAAAGAACTATATGAAGCTAGTACGATACTAAAAAAATAAAGTATGTATTCGATGATTTAAACTTTAATAAAAGGTTAGAGAAAGTGTGATGCTATATTCGATTAAAATTTGTTTTAGCATCGTACTAATTTAATTAAAATTTTTCGCCATTGTTTTTAGATAAAATATCAATTTTGTTAACGTATTGTAGATATTGTTAAAAACTCTTTATTTTCAAGTCCAAAAAAAATCATAATACACTCAAATTTTTTAGGCATTAGAAATTTTATCAAAATCAGTTTTGCCGTGTTTGAAAAAAATCAAAATAAAAAAAATGGTTCTATGTGATTCACCATTAGTAACCATTATTTGCAAAATTTTTTCATTTTTTTTTTTAAATCGTAGCACCAGTTTTTGACGGACATAGTAATGTCAAGTGTGATCAAAATGTTGACTTTGATTTTTTTTACGAATGCATAACTTACTATATATTCGTACCTTGTGTAAAGGAAGCAAGTGAAAATTGCCAAACTACAACAATTTTTCGTCAAAGATAAAATTTAATGGAGAATTTGGAGGAAATGCTTAAGACAAATAAAGTCGTCCACTAATATCTAGCTTTGAAGAAAAATTGTTGTAGTTTGGTCATTTTTACTTGCGACCTTAACATCTTCAGTTCGGACCTGGGTTAGAGTTTTATGGGCGTGAAAGGGGGTGAAATTAATATTCTTAAAAATTGCTCTAAAATGTAAAATTAAGTTTGTAATGGTTAAATTTGTTTATGGTATGTGTAGGGTTAGAAAAAGAGTTGGTGATTTGGCTTAAATTTATTTAATAACTCATTCGAATTTTATTTTACAACATAATGAAATATTTGAAGCTTAGTTCTAGATAAGGGTTATGACAGTTAGTTTTCATATTTTTTAAACACTATTAATCTTTTTTTATCTTGATCATGAAATTTATAAAAATTGTATTTGGTCTTAACTTCCGTTGAACAAAAAAATATTTCCACATCCTCTACCAAAGAATTTTAATAGTGTTGTTTTATTGGGTTTGTTTCAGCCTAGTTGGACTTTCCATCCAAATACCGCAAGGACGATGGTGTTAAATTTTGTATTTTAAAAATTATGACGTAGAAGACTTGAGTCAAATCTGTACTTCGAAAATATTCGTCTCAGAATCTTAACGTTGTGAGAGTTTTGTTTAATCAACAGTCTTGAACAATCAAACAGTTCATTATATAATTACCTTATCCGGGTAATATTCTGATATTCTTTTTTATTTTTTGATTAAATTAAAAGCTTCTCATTTTAACAAATCTCTTTTGACATTTTTTTAAAAAAAAAGTTATTCAGTCACTTCACGATTTGAATTTTTATATTTTTCTTTTCAAAGACAATTTGAATAATACTTGACTTCAAAAGCCGCCAGGACAAAAAAAAATGATTGACTTATTTCAGCATTTTCATCAAAGAAACGAATATTCTAAAGTGGCATCGAGTTCAAATCCCTAACTAATTTACATTCTAATTGTTTTTATTTTTTTTCTCTGTTTTTTTTTATTCTTCTTTTATTGCTCTTCGTCTTTCTTCCACAAAATTAAATTCAAATTAATAGGCTTGAGATTACCTTATCTTAAAATATCAAGATTTATTTTGCTTTGGGTGAAAAAAACAACACCAAAGCTACCGAGTGACATTATATACCTATCACTTTGGTATTACCTTTTCAAAGAAAGTAATTAATAAAGTTAAAAAAAAGGAAAAACAACAACAGAACATCGGGGAATAAAAATTAAGGTACTTCTCCATATCCCATTCAGGGTTGCCCACACAGAACTTGGGTCGCACATTGTTATATTTTATATTTATTTCAAAAAATGAATTTGGGTTTTTCAAATGGTTTCCAAAAGGATTCATAAAAGTTTGATTTATAAATTCGTTACAATTTTAGGTTTTTGTCAAAAACTTGCACAACGTCGTCGGTTATATTTAAGTAGAGCTAGGATATATAACTAAATAAATTTTCATTATATTTCAAACTTCCACAAAACATCGAATTAAAATAAAAGTTTTCAAAATCTGTTTTCGTGTTAAAAAAATTTAAGTCAGTCAATTTGAATTATTTGCTTGGATTGGAAAACAGTTTACACGCAATTCATCTTCCGAATCAAAAAATTTAAATTTAATTGACCTCTGCTAATAGTGATAATTAAATTTTGAAATAGGTCTTTAGGGTATATATGTTGGTGGGCTTATCAGTTGGAGGAATCTATGATGAATACTGCACGTCTAAATACCAGAACTAGAATTATAGGGCTTTTGGTTAAATATTTGTAAAAAAATACAATTTTAATTTTTTAAATTGTTTTTCCTCAGAAGTTTAAAAATGTCCATCTACAAATGCCTATATTGTGAGTTATGCAATATTGTTCTTATTCCTATTTTCCATACCTTATGTTGTCTAAGAACTCCATTGAGGGCGAGTTACTTGGTATAAATATAAAATCAGTAGTCAAAGAGAACAAGAGAATTTCGACTCCAAATGAATATGTAAGTCTCCACACCTAAAAATAGAACAATATGGCAACCCTGCTCCTCAGCGATGCTGAGCTAAGAAACAAAACCCAGAGCGATAGTGGAGATGGGAAACAAATTAACTCAAACCCATTCTCCATCCACCACCTCATGTCGCGCCGCGCTATAGCGACGCACTTCACTGCCAACCGAACCCGCCCCGCCTCCGTGCCGCCCTGGGGAACTATACGAGTACACAATATGCTCGAGGAGGTCATCTGAAAGAAAGTACTTTCTCTGTTTTCCAATGGATTAAGCATAAAGCCTTTTATTATACCCTTGAATGGAAATGGAAAAGATTTCACTTTGCTTTGTTGTTTTTTTTTTTTTTTGTTTGTATTTCCCTGGGCTTTTGTTTATGTTGTCGGATATGATTTTTTTGTTATGCTTATTTCTCGGATTAAGAGTGTGTAATGGATATAAGGGGGATTTCCCATGTCGGCTTACCGGAAGGGTTTGAACTTTATAAAAATTTAATTAACATAAAAGTTCGAGTAAAATAAGAAGGTTAACTTTTCTTCTGGGGCAAAAGAAGGATCCCTGTAACGAGCAGGTTCATTGTGCAATCAAAGATAAATTACAAATTACAAATTAACTTACATCCACATCTTTCATTGAAATTATTGTTAAGCCACCTACGGATTGCTATGTCCAAGTTGCAGTTACTGAGAGTTGCAAAAATGAACACCAACTCTGACCACACTTTCGGTTGAGATTTCCGAACAAAAAGTTGTAGATATCTAGCTTCGTCGTGAAATAAGCGGATACGTGTATCTTTTCTTTAACGTACCAGAGCTGTTGATAAATTCGAATGAACAAAGCAATAATTCATAAAATCCAATAGGAGCAGAAGAATAATGCCAAATCGCATGTATCTCATATACGACTACCGATACAGATAGATAATTGGATGAACAAACAGCTAAAATTGCTTATGCAAGATTATGCAACGCACGTAACACGCTGGTGAGTCATGTAATATTGTTTTTTTTTTTTTTTTTGAACGATCATACGATGAGATACTGGTATCTGAGGTTTTTGTGCTGAAAGTTCTTGCGGCAAATTGAGTTATATCATAGAGAATGAATTCACTTTAGATTCACGTTAGAGATACAACATGGAATCAATGAGCGTGACTGAATTTGTCGTTCACTTAAAAAGGAGTTCTGGTTAAGGTAGTTAGTTCGAGCAGCGTCTATACGTAGGTACTAACTTGGCTATTCTGTTAACTCAATTTGGAGCCTGTCAAATAAGATGCAATGCATTTGAATAATATTGATTTGGCTTAAATTTATTTTATTTCACTCGTGCTTAAGTGTTGTTTGTGATTTTATGAATAAGTTTTTTTCAAGGATATCGCATAGGAAATTCATTTGAAAAATATTGTCAATTATATCTGCGATATTCTGTGGATATATTAAATGGATTTTAGACTTTCTTACCTTTTCTAACTTTTGTCTCACTGCCAATCTCTTATATTAACGTTGTTTTGTATCGTTTTTCAAATGTCATTTTATTAAGTTTTCGACGTAGGCAATTTATGGTAGATTTGTCAATGTTGAAATATGAGGGACGTATCAAATTTCTCACAATTTGAAAAGTCTCCACACACGATAAATCACAATTATTGACAACAATCAACAAGTGAATAAATTAAATGTATTAAAATGTAGGGCATTGTGATAATAGCAACTTAGTCCATTTATTAATAATGGATCAACTAAATAAGTAGATGTAAGTTTTTGCAGCTTTGGTTGATTAAAAAGTCGGCAGAGGGATTTAAGTGGTATTCCTCATATAGGACTAGGTACTTTTTTTCCATTAAAGAATTTGCCCATTCTTCCTGCACGAACCCAAGATCCTCTGCATAATAATTCAACGAACTAACCATGTTTACCAATGGGTATTACAACTTGATTAAAATTTAGAAACAGTCGCTCTTTTTTTTCTATAATTTCACACATTAAAGGGTTATGACGATTAAAATGTTTTTATCGTCTTTAATTTTTGAGCTGGTTTTTGGATTCTTTCTAAGAAACAAATTGGGTTACTGCAGCATATGCCAGAATACGGGAATTGTAATCAAGCTTTAGATGAATGTAACGCTTCTAGATAACAGCCAGATCAGAATGGGTGACAAATTTCGTGCATCGTCGGAGAAAACATAAACACTTAGCAGCGTTTTTGGCGACTTTGAGATGGTGGTCTGTGATACATACACCGAGAATTCAAAGCTGTTCTGTTCCCTAACCTAACCTCCCTCAATAGGTACAGCTAATAGACAATATCATGGGGATTGGTTCCGCTTTTAATTCAGGAGACAGCATTGAGTCTTTGAAGTATTAAATTTTATGATGCTTACAAGGAACTGAATCTGGAAACGAAGTTTCAGACAAAAGATCATTGATGAATATGAGAAAGAGAGCCAGAGACAAAACGGAGACTTGTGGCACACCAGCATTTATTTTATGAATTTCAATCGTTTGTAAAGGTAATTTTTTATAAAACGAAGAATAGATTCATCAATATCAAATGCATGCATTTTCCATAAGAGAGCTTGATGCCAAACTCTTTTGAATGCTTTTTGAAATATCAAGTGCAATATTCTTAGTTTCTTCAAAACGATGTAAAGATTTGTGCGCTGTTCGGTGAGATATACCATTACCATTAGATCACTTGTGGAATTATTGCTGCGAAAACCATACAGCCGGTCATTGATAAGCTTTCGTTCTTGAAGATATTTTTTGAGCTGATAGTCCATCAGCATTTCCATGTCCTTAGAGGAGACGTGAGTGCAATTGGACGATAGTGCGAAAGAAGATTTTTCTCATAAATTCGTCTACGCTCTCAAGTACAGGAGGAATCATGACACTTTCTGGGAGCGTCCAATAAACAGTTATAAGCAAATTGACTTTTTCCTGTAAGCTTACAAATGGAGCTTCATTGAAGATGAGCGTAGGGACCGATGACAAAGTAGTATATCGAAGATTTCGTACACTATGTAAAATTTTCTACTAACAAGAAATCCATTTCATTCATTCGTAATACAATAAAATCCATAAGTTACATCCCCAATCATCCTCATCAACATTATTTGAAAAGGACTGCAATCAGCATTAAATTTTTTCTCAAGATTATAAAGCATTATACAAACAAAATTTGGAGTAATGCTGCTTCTGGTGCTTCTCCTTCATTTTGTTCTTTATTTTGTACACGTATTTAATTTATATCAAAAGTACAAAATTGAACAGATGAAATATTCACCTCGGTTTTATGAGTATTTCTTGTCAAAGAACCGATTCTCTGTAGTTGTTATACTCTGTCCAACAAAAATTGTCAGTACAGGGAAGATAGGACGTTTGTCTCTCATTCTGGTTGCATTGCCATGCATAAGTGTGTCGCCTTTTAAAGCTCTCACAGGGATTCCGTAGTTTACATTATAATGCGCCGCAAATGAGGGTAAAAAACGCGTAGAGCTACCGTCTGCCGATTCAAAACGACTAAAAACAATATTCAATTTACCTTTTCCCACAACACCAAGCGGTAAGATAATAGTCGCGTTTTTTTTAAGTTAAAAAGCAATACGACAACACTCGACATACTCATCTTCTTAAAATGTGTTCTCAAAAGCTTCAAATCCCAAAAGCTCCTTAATAAAAACCACTGAAAAAGCTCCTTGCTTGCAATTGAGAATGATAATGGTAACTCTGTTTTGATGTAGATAGAGAGCACACGATCGTATTGAGCGACACTTGACACCCTTGAGTCTTGACAGTATCTCATCAGCAGTGGGATACAGTCGTCCTGGGGTGTACAACTTTTTGCAAAGAATTACAACAACAATTCCTTAAGAAAAGTCATTGGCTTGCTCTTTTTTGAGTGGCATTTTTCCTAACGCATTGTAGCGAGGGTGCATCAGGCGCCACTGCTTTAGAAAAAGCTCTCCCATAACATGCGGTCTCCACTAGCGATGAATCCAGAGCATGCTTTAAAGCATGCGTTCATTATTGCTAGTAGAGACCGCCATCGCAGCTATATTTTCATCGCTTGCGATAGAAAGTATGCTCTCATCGCATACCATCCATCGCTTGCTTTATCGCAAGGAGAACTGTCATATTGTTCTGGCGTAACCAAATTTAATTTAACTGAGTTTGAGTTTTGCGTGCGACGAAAGCTTTTGCTTGGGGTTTACGTTTTTCTAACAAAATTTTAAAAAAATCTGATTTGAAATTGTCCATAGAACTCATTTATATCCATTAAAATTATTCACTATACTAAAAAAGTATGCGATGAAATGCCCAGCCACAAAAATCTGACAGTTCTTCTGCTCTCTGCTTTCTGCGTTGGCTATTGCGATTGCGATGGATTTATCGCTAGTGGAGATGGCGTGTAAGGCCTGTACTGACAATTTTTGTTGGACAGATTATAGTATGAAAAAATTTATCAGTTTCTTCATATTCCGAAATAAGTGATTTTTGAAAAACATTTCCGCTTTCTGTCTTTTTTGACATTACGAGACGACTAGCATTGCCGATGTGACGTTTTTATGTTTTTTTTTTTATTATTATTTAACTCAAACTAAAGCTGATTTCGACGGAATTTGACGAAGATTGCTCGACATGCCGTTGCGGAAATTCCTATTTCTGGACAATACCAGAGTAAAATAAGTTATTTTCTCGAATTTTTGTTGCGTATGAGATAGGAACATTTCCTCAGAATTTTAGTTGAATTAGTACGATTTTAAAGCTGTTTTAGTATGAAGCTAGCTTAAAACAACGATTTTTATAATTTTAATAGAATATATTATATATTATACTTTCTCTACCTTTTTGTTTAAGTTAAAATTATCGAATACCTAATTTATTTTTTTAGTATCGCGCTAACTTCGTATGACTTTTTGACATTAACAAACGTCAAAAAAGAGTGTTATACTTAGTTTTTGGCACAGACTACCATTTTTTAAGTGTGTTCCGAAGAAATTTATTTAAAAATAGCATTAGAACAATACAAGTTAAAAAATGTTTAAAATTAAGAATGAGTTAGTATCTAAGATACTTTAAAGATAGCTAAAATAGATACTAATACCTTAATACTAGGCTGTTTAAAATTTTGCGTCATTGAATTGTATTTTTTCATTAAAAACAGAAAAACTTTGAACACGCTGGACTTCAAAGTGTTCAAATTTTTAAGCTGAATATTTTTTGTCTTCTCTATGATCAATTGGAATTGAAATATGTACAAGTACATCTGATTAAACAAATAAATATGTCGAATTTGGAAGTTAGTCTGAGGGAAGGAATGTACTTAGTTCTTCGTGGATATTTAAAACAAGTGGTATTCTACAAGGATACATTCTAGGACCACTATTCTTCTCATTCTTACATTAATAATATGTCAAGCAGATTTTAGATACTTACCATGTTATTTAAAATTGTTGTACATGTACATTTCTTAGCTTCTTACCCAACTATCCAAGTATTATTTCCATCCTTCACATGCCAAATTTCTCTGGGTGACAGTTTTTCATTCGCGTAGCTCGTCTTTGGAATTAGAATTAAGAACAACAAAATGTAACCCATTTCAACAATTAGACAAGACCTAAAAAACAAACCTGAACTGAACCACACTGACGTTTCTCAATTCAACTGAACTCTTATTTGGATTGTTAAAAAATGCCAACTGCCATATTAGTCATAAAGTATCTTCGAACTCACACGTCACACCCTATTCAATAATCGTCTAATACTTTTGTGTACACATAAAAAAATGGTTTGTCAAATGTTTGTCAGTCATTTTTTGTGTAGCCATACTCGAAAGGAAAAGAAGTTCGCCATGTTTTTTTTCGCGACAGCAAAATTGAAAGTGTCTATAGCTCCCGAGCTTGCCTTATAAATACGTGCTATCTATACCGTATACACAAGATACTTTATTCGTACTTTTTCTAAGCAAATTGTTGTTGAGTACTTTTGTTAAGTTCGTCTAGTTGTTGTTTTGTGTACTTTGTCATGTTTATAGATATTTATTTTAATGCTGATTTGGTTTAATTAATTCGATTTTTGTTTCTCCTAATGGGTTGGCATGTCTCCTGTTGTTTCTCATTCGAATGAATAGATATTTGCAATCATATTTTAATGAGGAAACTCATTTGTTTTTTATTTTATGAATCTAATGTATCATGGCGGTATCCAAATTCACGTTTTCACGTTCACTTTATTCGCAAAGCTATGTCGGCGATATTTTGTATTCAATTTTTTTTTTTTTTTTTTGATTTTATTTTCTGTCTGTGTCATGCTAAAAGTAAAAGTATATTTTTGTGTGGACGGAAGATTGCTGTGTCCAATTTAGTATTATTATTTATTGTTTTTTTTATTTAAGACTTTCTGAGAGATTTTTATTTGATGATAATTATGTAGAAATGGAAATAGGCGTTAATGTTTGTATGCCATTTAAATTAATAGAGTTTCTCCTTTAGTTCGACGATTTTGGTGTTGGTGGTATCTTGTTATGTAATTTTTGTGTCAAAATTTCTTTCAAGAATAATAATTGTTATAAGAAAGAGAAAATGTCAGTACTTTTTGTCCGATTTTAAAAAGTAATCATAAAAAAACTTAATCTTGAATCAGATAGTTTTTGATGGAGATTGATTATTTATGACTTGAAAAATGGTATTATAAGTTTAAATTGCGTGGCAATAATGTAGGAATTCAGCTTTGAAATTATAATAATCACGAGTACATGAGTTTCACTTTCTTTTGAAAAATATTAAAGTTAAGGTGAATTATATCTATCGTGACGTTCCATAAAGCATAAACAAAAATTTAAATAAAATAATAATGGAGACCTGAACGTAATATAAGGGAAAAATACGTGCAGTACTGCAACTTGAAGACGTTGCTATGCTTTATGTTCTAGTGTCGAACAAAGTACTTATGCGGACCGTTCGTTAGTTTTCTTGTTAACTAAAACAATCTAGTTCGAAGAGATTTTCAACTTCAATGTATACTTTTGTGTTATAAATCCGCTTGTGAAACCAGTTCCCTATTTCACCAATCATCTTGCATTTGGAACCTTCAATTTTACTTTTCCAATTGTGTTTCATCTAAGGTGAATTTGCAAAGAGCAAATTAGGTTTTTGAAAATTGAAAAAAAAGGAACTTCTTGAAACATATGTTTCACCAACCTCAAATCTAAAATCTAAATCTAATTTTCAAAAATGAAATGTTATGCTTGCTTGTAAAGAATTCTTTCATTTCGTTTCAAAATTTTGCAAATCCTTACAATACGAGTATTATGCAAAGAAAAACATTCATCATTGTTCGCTTTGATAAATTCGAGAATAGCTACCTATGTATGAACTGGGTCGCACGAACTTGCTCCTATGTAATAGACTATGAATTTTAAAAACGAAAGTTATTAGTGAAAACTGTTTATAAGGATAAAATGAATTTTTCAAATTCTTTTAGTAGTAAGCGACAAAAACAGAATGCTATACAAATATGAATTTATGCAATAACAAAAATTATAAGTCGTTGTAGGGGTTTCTTAAGAAAAGCTTTAATATACAAACTTTTTAAAAGGTTTTTAAGAAAAAATTTTGGTACGCCAATTTAAAGTTTTTATTATTGTTCGAATAAAATTTAAATTTACAAAAAAAAATATTGAGCCGTTTCGGATGTATCGAATTTTCAAAAAAAGAAAAAAATAGATTTTTTTTTTTTAAATTCAAAAAACATTTATTTTAAAGTTTTTAAATGCAATGGGTTTAAGTCGTTTTAGAAGCTTCTCTATAAAAAATTTCATGAAGATCCGTTATGTGGATAATGAGAAATTCAAAATTCGAAAAATAATTCTATGGTAGGTACAAGCTGTAATATCTTTATTTCAATTTTTTTATTAAATTAATTGTAAGAAAAAGAAATTTATTAAAATTCTAGGCACCGTTTTCGAGAAAAATACGATTTTTGAAAACCATTTGTTTTAAGTTTTTAGCATTTGTATGGTAGGTAGTAGGTACCTACCTTTATTTTTAGGTAAAATATTTTTTTTTCTCACATCTTGTAGATTATAATGATAAACTTTTATTTATTAAGTTTAAAAAAAATCTATCATTGGGTTTTCGAAATATTGAGTTTAAAAAAAAAAATTTTAAATCAAAAAAAAAAAAAAAAATTTAAAATTTGAGTATACAATTCTATTTCTGTTTTGGGGGAGCTTTAGCAAAAAAAAATCGGTTGTACCGTTTTTGAGAAAATCAAAAACAAAAAAAATGGTTCCATGGGCGGTACCCTCAATAACCATTTTTCGGAAATTTTTTTTAACCAGCTAGGTAGCTTTAACTAAATAAAATTTTCAGGTGCATTAAGCCTGAAATAAGCAGGAAGTTCTAGAAATAGCCAGCATGGTTAAACGTTTCCTATTTTTTTTTTTTTGATTTTGGAATACGACATAAAATAAAAAGTTATCTTTTAGTTCGTGAAACATTCACACTTTTAACTTTGTAAAAAAAATTGCAAATGCAAAGTTGTTGAACTTTTCATTTTTAGTGAAACACTTCGCACTTTTACTTTGCAGGAAATTATTTTTTGAAAAATTACAAATTGTTAGGTGCAAAGTTGTTGGAAAAATAGAGCTCAGTGCATTTCTTTCACTTTGCAACTTTTCAACAAAAATAACAGTTATTTTCGAAAAGTTCAAAGTGAGAATAAGTGTTTTACTAAAAATGCAAAGTCAGGAAGACATTGCACTTTACAAATTTTCGGCCTTTTTGAAAAGTGTTTGAAAAGTGTTTCTCGAATCAAAAGAGAATGTATGTTACATTGTTATGCAAAGTGAAACATAATGGGCCTTACCAATAATCAAATTAACGACTTTAATGTTTGAGCGAAATGAACCAATGGTCTGAATGGTCAAAAATAATTCATCGTGCAAGAACATGCAATCAAACACCCTGACTTAGAAAATATCAAATGTTGACCAATGGGAAGCAAAACAAATGGTTTTATATAAAATGGTACAATCTTGGTATATACATATAAGATTTGTGGGGAGATGATATATGTATTTCATATTTTTTGGTTCATGAAAACGACAACCCTCAGGAAAAAGGTAATTAAAAGCACAACATTTCCTCATCTTTAACTCAAAAAGTAATTTTTTTACTTTTCGCTCTTTTGCACTGAGGGTGTGACATCTTACAAATTTAAAAAAACGACATTCTAAATTTAGTAAAACCTAACATATAGTTGACAAAATTTTTCGGAAAATGGCACTGGTACTGCCTTAGAAGAATTTTCGTTTTATTTTCTCAAAAACGGTGCAATTGCTTTTAATCAATTTTATACGCTAAGTCTCCTAAGTATAGTTGAAATAGTCTGTGTATTCAAATTTTTAATTTTGTTTTAGAAAACCACATGCTTTATTTTCATTTTAAACTTCTCAATTAACAGTTTTTTAACACTATCTACAGAATTTAAAAAAATTGTATCTCAAACTAACGGTATCCACCATAGAAATGTTAAGAATAGAATAGTATTTTTCTTCGCTTCATTTTTACGATCGTTTCAATAACATTAATTGAAATTAAGGCATTTCTGACATAGAAATGTTTTTTCGATTTTTAACTTTTTATTGTCTGCGTAACGATGTTGAATATGATCCTGTATGTCATTCTTAAAAGTTTGAAAAGCATTGCCAAGCAAAACTAAAGACAAATATTTGTTTGTATTTAAGAAAAATGAAAATTGTATATCTCAAAAACTAAAATTTAGTTTTTATTTGGACAACAATAAATCTTAAAATTGGAATTTCAACATTTTTTTCTTAAAAATGTTCTGAACATTTTATTTATAAGACTTTTTTTTACATCGCTTCAACGATTTGTAATTCTTGTTCTTGGTAGAATTGATTAATACAAACTTCCGCAAGAATCTTTAATGTAAGTGGAATCCTGTCAAGCAAATTCGACTCCAGCCACAACAAAAAGCGGCGTTGTAAAACATCCATCACGAAGCTTCCTGATTTTTATCACTGAAGAGAAAAGACAAAAAAATATGGAAACCATAATTTTCTTTGGTGACATGTGCAAATAAAAATTTGCATCTCCAATTTTCGTACAACGACTTTAAATAATACAAAAAACCGATCCCATTTGAATTCATTGTAATTCACTTTGAACGTTAAAAAAAAAAAATTAAATTTAAATCAAGAAAACAGTGAGACAAAAAGTGCAGAAAGAACAGAAACCGGAAACGGTGTGTTCCTTAGTCTTATCGGCGAAGGAATCGATTACATCCATACGCGAATTGCAAATCATCCCAAACCGAAAACACTTTGTTTTAAGGATGAACCGACATCCACCTCGATCTGCTCCGACGATGGCTTGGAGACATTAAAAGCACCAATGGAAAGGGGTGAACAAAAAATACCCAGGAGACACCGAATGAAATTTTCAATTATTTCGTTTTCCTCTTGATTTTCCTCCTCGAATCGTATGATTTTTTTTCTTCTCAATACTCGAAGACTCGTACTACGTAGGTACATTTAGTCGCGATGGCGATAGATGGATTTCGGAGAAGCAATTGATTGTCAAGCTTCTTTGAAACTTCTGTGTCCGAGGCAACGACTTTGTCAAGAGGCAATCTCACCCCCAGAACGGATGCGAAGAAAAACGAAAGACTTAAGTAGGAAGAAGGGAATAAGAAACGAGTTTTCTTATTTATTTTTTTCTTGTCTGTTTTTGCCATTCATCCATCAATTTATTGGGAATTACCTATGATACTGGTACGGCTAGGGAAACGGCGCTACAGGGAGACATCGTGTTGAAGGAAGTCATCAGGATGCCACCTACAGATTCCAGAGTGTTTTTTATTCACTTTTAACGTTGGTTGGCATGTGAGCGGGGAGGTGTTTTTTTTTGGTATTTGTTTGTTATTCGCTCATTCTTCTTGATTTTGTTTAAAAAAAAAAAAAAAAACAAAAATATAGAAATATAGAAAAATCCAACTCGAGAAAAATAAATAAACAAGGACAAAGTTATATTTAATTTTCAAGTAGGATTTCGCTCCCTGTTTTGGGCACCTTTCGTCGCCCATGACGACCTTAGGTTTGCTAAGTAAGTGTCTTGCTGTGAGGATATTTGTTTTCCTTCGTTTTATATAGGTACGTCTAAATTATAGGAGTGCCAGACGGTACATATAATTGAATGTTATTTCGAAAGGTACCTAACCGAATTGAACTTGTTTTTTTATTTTTTGTTTCCTTTATTTATTTGGGTAGGGGATTTTGCGTGTAGCTGGCTTTATTCTATTTCAATTTTCGGTTGTTAAATTTTTGTTTTTTAATTAAGTCCGAGAACCTTCGAATTTAGAGGGATAATGAATTTATATTGGTTTATTTATTTACTTCATAAACCTTACAGACATACTGCTTAGTATTTATCTATCACTTAGATATTCTTCTATAAGGAAAATGTGCATGTTTTAATGGATCGTTTATTTTTATAGATCATGATAGAGCATGGAGAAAAATAAAATAAAATAGAGGCCAATGGCTCGAAGAAAACCTAAACCTAGTCACTTATAACTCCCACAATTAGCGAGAATGGGAGTTAAAATTTTTCTTTCGAATCCGAACAACTAAAATGAGGAACACTTTTTCATAACAAGAGATACTCTAGGAGGATTTGTAACTTCTTTGCAAGAGGCAGTACAGCCAGTGGCGTAGCGTGCCATCTCGGCGCCCGGGGCGGGAGACACATTTTGCCGCCCCATTCAATACTTCATTAAAATTGAATTTCGAGACATCATTTCACAGGCAATGAGGTATATTTCATTGAAAGTTAAATAGGATCAGCGGTTTCACAAACGGATTCTACGGGCCTTACGAGCAGCAAAGTCAGAAATAACTTTGCCAAAAGCAATATTTGCAGCCAATACTAGTGGAGCTCATAGTGGATCTGAGATAATTTTTGATTAGCTTCAACTTCGAAAAACTTCTTCACAACTAGTGGCACTAATTGCCAAACTATATCTGACTATATCTGCATCTGCGAATTCTTCGCCATGCATACATTCTTCTCGTTTTGAGTTCGATTCCGAGTTTTTCGCTGAGAGTCTTAGCAAAGTCGATTGCGACTTGGACAAAACGGTCTCTGCCCTCCACTAGTAGAGCTTTTAAAGCGGTGAGTTTCTGAGCCCACTTATCCACACTCAGTCCTCGTTGTTGCAGGTAAATCTGTGCGTCATCTACTTCAGGTAGCACTGCAGCCCAAAAGCCAATAAAAGTGCGGAAGTTGAATGACTGCATAGCTGTCAGAAGAAGACTGGCTCCCAATTTGGTCTCGGAAGTTTGAGATGAATCCGTCAATTCTTCCAGTACCTCTAGAACTTCCTCAAACTTATTTTCAAGCGTCTTGACAGTTTCATTTCTAGCGCTCCAGCGCATTTCAGTGACTCGTTTCACTGCTTGACCTGTGACGGCAACAAAAGCGTTCCACCGAGCAGTTGATGCAGAAAAGAAAGCTTCTCCAGAGTTCCAAAAAACGTCACGGAGTTCACTGATTGAGAAGCAGCGTGTACCCCAGCCAAGTTGAGTGAGTGGTTTGTGCATGCAACGAATGTAGCTTTCGGATTCAGTCCTCTCAAGTTCTGTATGTCCAGTCCGCCTGATGTTATCTTCGCGATTATATCGTTGCTGAGATCTCATGCATTTTTTCATATTTAGCTAGGAGGTGCACTAACTCCAGAAAATTCCCGCGGTTGCAGCTATCATCTCCTCGATGTCCTCTGAAGGCCAGATTCTGTTTGGCTAAGAACTGGATAATATTCAACAACCGGTACAATACATCCCTCCACTTCTTCTCCTCACTTTCGAAAACTTCTTGTTGTTTCTGATCGATGGTTGCTTTACGGTTCAGGTAAACTTCCAACTCCTTCCATTTCAAGAAGCTCTGCTCACGGTCCAGGCTGTTCTCATGGTCTCTGATTCTTGGATTTAGCCTCCACCATTTGTTGAATCCTTCTTCAGATGCTAAGTTCGAGCCGAAATTGCCAAACAGGTTGCAACAGAAACAATACACGGATTACTTCAAAGGCGAGTAAACAATCCATGTTCGGAGAACCTTTTCGCCGTTAGATAACGGTTTGTAGAACCACTCTCTGGTTAGTTTTAGGGTACCGCCTTTCGTTGAAGTCCCTGAGCGAACAACATCGGCAAATTTGGAATCGTTGTGCTGTACTGAGTCAGATCCGTCAGATCTTTGGCTTCGGCAGGAGCAGAAGGCTCGATTTCAATTATATCTTCTTTGGCAACATCGAGGTTCACTTCTTCTGCATGCTTGTGACTAGATGCTTGAGGTACTTCTGGTGAGTCGACTTCTTCTTGACCAGAACGACTTCCAACTTCGATGACAGGCACGTCTTCTCCCTCTGCCTGTAAAATAAGTTATGCATTCCCATGAATATTGGACAGAGGACAATTCTAGGCCACGCACGATTCTAGATGGAGGAATCATATATACTTACATTGGAATCAATTCCTCTGCTGCTGGATGCCGCCAAATACTAAAAATACTGAAGTACTAAGTGTTTAGTTTTAGAAGATTCAAAAGTATTTAAACGATAAACAACACAATCGAAATGACTTTCTGTGATGCGAGAGGAAGCAAAAATATTGAGGTGGCTGAGATTAGAATAACGTCTTCGTCGAATCTTAGGGTACATTCCGATATTGTCGCGCTACTCACGAAACTAAAACGGAACGTTCCGAAACTCTCGCGAAACTGAAAGGGAGCGTTCCAAAACGCTGGCGGCGCTGGCGGTTACCTACTGTACATACTTTATACCTTTATATACGTGGTCAAAAGTCTGCCCGTTTGCATCGCCCCGCCAGCCAGCGGTCTCGCACACATACATATGTTTCGGAACGCTCCCTTTCAGTTTCGCGAGAGTTTTGGAACGTTCGGTTTTAGTTTTGTGAGTCGCGCGACAAGAACGGAATGCACTCTTACGGCCTTACTCACCGTTTACGAATTCTCGGAAATCAGCCGAGAGCGTCAACGACGAATCACAGGCAGGGTGGCAAATTTCAAATACGTACGTCATTGTTGACTTATCAACCTTTCTGACATGAAACATACATGATCTCTACTCTAAACGCTTCACCGGCGACATTTTGCCGCCCCCGTCCACAGACGTAACAAAAAAAAATCAAAAAAATTCAATCGAGTAAATGCTAGATGAAACAAAATTATTAATAATGGTACCTCCTATATACGAGTACATAGAGGAAGTTAGGGTATTGTGGTATACACGTTTGTTTTTTTGACTTAACAGAAAAAGTTATAAAACAAATGCTCCTAAATTTGGCAGATTTTACCAAAAACATATAAGCTACCAAGTGATTTCTTTTTGTCGAATTCTAACAATAACTAACAAAGATTTAGACAAAATATTGATATAACCTCTAAATCGTCACTTTTGAAAGTTAAAGGGTAATGTGGTATACTATGCTGTCTATTGTGGTATACTATACCACATTACCCAGTAGATTTTTTAAATGTGTGTGAAATCTCAAATTTCCCATTTTTACATTCCTCACAGCATGATTCCATGTCTTTGATGGAATCTCATTTTCTTACTTCAACCCTTTTAGACATTTTAACGAATGAATCTTTAGAAAAAACACAAATAGCCAATTTTAAAATGAAATAAACTTTTATGATGGGTAAAGTGGTATACTACCACAGTAGCCACGGCTAGTATACCACATTAGCCGAAACTGTATATTTTTACAAAAATAAATAATAAAATATAAAATAAACACCTTTGAACAAAACTAACAGTTGTTTTTCGTAGATGATTAATTAAGTTTTGCAAAGAATTTAAAAACTAGCTTGAAACACAACTTTTAAGAGCACACAAACACTTTTTGTTTGACCCAAAAAAAAAAAACTCAACTTCACGCAATAACCCTTCTCAAATATTTGCTTGAGATATACGAAGATTTTTGACTTGATTGAAAACGAGTACTTAGTTTTATTTATATTACCGTTCGCTAAGGCTGAAAACACACCGGATAAGTCAAAACGTTTTTTATTCGATAGTCAAAAAAACATTTTTTATTTGAACACACACCAAGCGAAACAGAATAGAACAAAACAAAACGTTTTGTTTTTTTGTTTCGTTTGGTGTGCGCTGAAATAAAACAAAATGCGAACTATCGTAAAAGCTTAACTCCGGCTGAAAGATTATAACTCTACGGCAAGTAAACACAAATAACAATTTTGTGTTTACAAAACAGACATTATGTGTTTATTTATAAGAAAAGAGAAAAGCCTTTAATCTTGCCAATCTTCAAATGTCATAGTAGGAAGTAGCAATCCACAGCTTATCAATAGTAAGTTTATTGTCATGTTCCTTATCTTTATAATTATATATAAGGCTTCTTGCCTTTATTAAAAAAAATTCACTGCCCTCCATCTACATATTTCATATTTATTTAAAATTTGCGCATAGAGTAAACATAGAAGCAAATAAATCTGTAAAGTGCAGCGAAAGAAGAAAATGAAAACAACGGAGTCAAAATTTTGTTTTGCAAAAAACAATAGGTCAGCTATCGGCAACGAAACATGTTTTTCTGTTTTGCCTTTGTTTTTATGTTTTGTTTCATTTGGTGTGCGTTGCGCCATAAGAAAGTATGCCATTATCGTCAACGACCCTTGTTCGAAACAGTTTTGTTGCATTCGGTGTGTGTTGCTCGTATACAATAGCATGTATTTTCGACAACCACCATCGTAACACTTCAAAACAAAAACATGTGTTTTGTTTCGTTTTCTTTGGTGTGTTTAGTCTCATAAGAAACAATGTTCTCTTGTTTCACGAAACAAAAAAACATGTTTTGCTTTATCCGGTGTGTTTTCAGCCTAAGGTAAAAACCGTTGAAGAAATACATTACCCCAAATTACTCTAATATTTTTTTTTTATTTTTTTTATTTTTCAAAAATTGTACAACTGTTTTTGATACATCTTTACTATGCTAAAGCTCTTAGAAAATTTGAATCATCATTATGTCCTGTGACCCCGCTAGAGGCATAAGGCGCCAACAAATTGTCTCCATCCCTCACGATTTGCAGCTAGATATTTTAACTTTGACCACGTCTTTCTCTGGGAATCCGCTTCTTCTAAGGCTGCTGATTTCCATGTTGTTCTTTGTCTTCGAAACCGTCGTGCACCCAGAGGATTCCATTCAATATCATGCAATATCATCTTTTGGTTTTCTCAGTGTGTGAATAATCCATTGCCATTTTCGCTTATTTATCTTACGTCCACCCGATCTTGACTTGTCCTTGACAATTCGTGGTTAGAAATAGCGATTCACAAAAGCCTGCATTTTCCTTGAGATGATAGACGTGACTTTCCATGCATATAATAGAACACAGAGTGAACATTAGATTTGAAGAATCTCAACATAGTGTGTAAGGAGGTTTGACTGGAATTCCAAATTTTGTGTATTCAAAATTTCAAACAAAAACTCATTTTTTTTTTGAAAACTCAATATTTCGAAAACTTGAAACTTGACAATTTAATCAGTTTCTTAATGCTAACTGGCAGATGTAAGAACAATTTGTTCCTTTATTATAATAAAATGTACGACTATATCGCATGTTCTTGACTTTATGTAAAAGTACTCTGGAATTTAAAAATTGTTTATAAGTATAAAAATCGGAATTTAACACGAGAAAAATTGTGCAATGCAAAAAATTTCCCTCTTATTTCTAGTAAAGCAGTTATTTTAATGAAAATCATAAGAGTCGTTCTTGAGACAAATAAGGTTTTATGCTAAGCAAAATGTTCTATTTCTTTTCTTGAGAATCACAGAAGACCGTTAAGTACCAAGTTTGAAAAAAAAAACGGTTTAGACTGTAGGTCGAGCTTAAGACATACAAACATTTTGAATTCATTTTTTAATCTAAAAATGATGAAATACTTATTTTCCTAACCTAACTTAACAGTTTGGACCGTGGTTAAAGTTATTTTCGTTGGTGAAAAATGGTAAATTGGCATGAACTTCGGTTTTTTTTTCAAGTTTCTCAAAGACTATAAGTTTTTTATGTTCCTTATTTTAGCCATTTAAAAAAGTATTTAATGAAATTTTTTGTCTAATAACATCCACTATTAAAATTCTGATTTTCTTAAATATTACAGGAAGTAAGTGTGTCCATATTGTATTGCATTTTTATTTAGTATATGGTCCTCGAAATATGATATAAAATGAGTTCGGTAATATTCTAAATCGTTTAATTTGTATTTACAAAATTATTTAATATTTTCAAAACGTGTCTTCATAGCCGATTTTAAATGAGCCATGAATTAAATCATTTCCAGATATACTGCTCGTCTGGTTAAAATTTAATTTTAGGAACATAATACTGGCTTCGACATACATATTTCATACATATACATAAAAAGCTTTTCATCTGGTTATTATTATTTACATAATTTTACAGTATTACCAGTATGTATCTACCTATCTATCTATGAAGTTTTCAGTCCTTTTATTTTGCACAGTCATGCGGAAATTTTATCACAGCTACTCTCACTGGTAAATGGAAAGGATTTAATAAATTCATGCAGTTTTTTTTTTGCAGTTTTTCCCATCACATGCTGAAGGAAAATGTACCTAACTGAATTTATATAAATAATTTCCTATACCGCGGCGACGGACGTCAACATGTGAGCTATAAATTGTTAACAAAGTCGTGTATAGCTTCTGTAATCTTGTCGGTCGATTTCGTTGCCAATGTTGTTTTTGCGTAAACATTATGAAGCGGATTTAATATTGAAACATGAAATTTATAAAAAATGATTTTTTGTTCTAAAGATACCCTATAATAATTTTTTTATAAAAAAAAATTGAACGTATACCTTAGAACGTAGATGAATTGCTAGCTATTTAAAGGGATGGTACTTTCATATTTATCTTAAAAATACAAGAGTTTATGCCAGAAGTAATTCAATGAAAATTTATGGAAATAATTTGGTAAAATGTAATATGCCATTATAATTTAATTTAACGTGAACTTTTTTGTTCCAAGAAAATCTTTCAGTTACCTATATGAATTGTGAATTTTCATTTTTAAGAAGATCGTACGAAAATTTGTTTTTGCAGACGACATCGACCTCATAAGAAAATCTGATCAAGCTGTACGAGATATATTTTTTATCCGTAGATCGAGCAAACAGGACAAATATTCGTGATTTATTAATAAAGTCAGGGTAATGTTTTATGAACTCGAAGTAATCCTCCAACTTGATTTGCACCTGATAGTATAGTGGAAAAAATACGCTCGGGTGTATTTACAATCAATCTTGATTTACAGTCAAGAAGCCCTGAAAGGTCTTTAAGGTGAGAAAGGTCAGTGCTCAGTAAACCCTGTTCAAAAGAAAGCTTTGCGGCATGCAAGCAAGTTGCTTACATTATATTTGAGGAAGGGCCCAGAATGTGGGCAAGGTAGATTGGCTGCTATAGAGTTAGTATAAGCTTAGGGATTCCCGCAGCCACTGCCAACTTAAAGCAGAAGTGTATTTTTCAAGAAGTGACAAATATTCCAAGAGTATCAGTTGTCATAAAAGATGCTTCTCACAATTGTCGCAACACGGCTGAACATTTAAAGACCCTCTCATTCCTGCCGACAATTTTTCTTAGGAATGGTGAAGTTATAAGTCATGTCCTGGCTGTGGAATACCATCTAGAAAATATGGTTTATTGCCTAGTTCGTCGAAAAATTATACTCTGTGTGTTGCTTTCTAGTTCGTTTTCATCCTGATATTCTCTGTATAAGTCAAATGAGCTTATGTCCATTCTGCTAATATGGATTCGCTTTCAGACGTGATCCGGTATGATTCCAAAGAGTAGGTAGGGTGGTTTATGTCTGCTTAGCTTTAGTAAATATAGGTTGTGTATCTAAGTTTTTAGAGTTTAAAGTTTTCACCCCTTCCTATGTGGCTTTAATCTATAAGGCCTTTATTTGTCTAAATCTCGAGTATAATTCCTATATTTGGGCAGGTGGTCCAATAACTCACTTCAGTCTTTTGGATATAATCAAAAAAAGAGCTTTAAAAATAATCAGTGATAGAACTATAACAGAAATACATGAAGCTCTTAAGCACCTCTGAAATGTTTCTTATTTTTCATTATTTAACCGTTATTTAAATAATCAGTATTCTAGCTCTTGTTCTGGCTTGGCTTTGAACAAGAAATTCTCCGCTTACCCGTTTTTGACGAATGCTTCTGCCACTTCTTTTCATTTCTTCCCCGAAGATATCATAGTTTTTTGACACCAATCAAAGAGTAACTATGTTCATTGCGCTGATTAGATAGATAGTATTAGCTAAATCGTTGATTTTATGGGATTTGAGAAATGGATTTAATTACTGAATCTCCATTTATAAAAATTTCGATAGTTCTAATCACTAGTTTACACTTCTCAGGATGTTTCGGTGTTGATATTAATATATGGGTGGGTTATTTGAGAGGATATCCGAGTGTACTGAAAAGCTTTTCTTGGAACTTTGTTACACAGACCGTCCAGTAAAGACCGAAACATGATTTATATTTCTCTCTCGAATTTCCTTCTTAAATGTCCTTGTGTATTGAAAAGTTGGCTATTTTATGGCTGTGGATAAATGATTTTGGGTTTTTCAAAAGCTTAGAATTTTATCAAAGGTTTTTCTCGCTTTATTTATTATTTTCTCACCTGTTGAAAGTAGGTACTACTGTAAGGTAAGTCATTTTGTTGTAGCAAAAACCTTAAATAGTATTCCAGTCTTATCTTCAGTGAAGATTGCTTAACTTGTCAACAGCCGTTTGCAGGGGTTTTCATAGTGAGGTCATTATTGAGAAGCCATACGTATCTATAGCACAACTCTTTTGCAACTAGGGATTAGTTTAACTTATGGTTGACGATGAACAGCCAAATCAATGAATATAAGACTCTTTCTTGTGGAGTTTCTAACATTTAGTTAAATACCAGCAATTTCTTTATCAATAATTCTGGTTTGAAGCCTGGATTCAATTCGATTTGCACGCGCGTCAGATCTATCTCTTTAGAGCTTGTCGAACGGCGCTATTTTCAAGTGTAGAGGTTCTTTCTTCAACTGCACTAGCTACTCGAAATTGGACTACTTTATTTTAATGAATTTTCCCCATTATTGTGATGCACAAGCTTTGAAGACCAACGTGTATTTACATCTTCTTATGCCTTGAGTTCGTTCAAAGATTTTTGGCCAGCTATTGCAGAATGTGAACTTAAATATTTATAAATATGTAAACTAAATATTTTTCAAGTTTTAATATACTTAGATACAAATTTTTAGACCATATGAACTTGTGTAAGTACATGAACAGCTAAAGCCATAACGAAAAAGTCACGCGAAATTGAGTCCTTAACTTAACCTATGTTTATAATTTGTTTATTTAATTTATTTAGAACTAGACTAAAATCCATCCCAAAATCCAGTTTGTTCCAAATTTTTCGATTGGATTCTCTATTTGTATCATATCATGATTTCGTATTTATAATATTCTATTATAGCTACAAAGATACCCATTTGATCTAAATTGCATGAAAAATCCCAAACAACAACTTTAATTCGGATAAATTTAAACTTTTATCCATGGCTTACTTACACACTTACCATGTATAATAAAAGGAATCAAATAAACGTTCTGTCATCCCTTAAAACATCATTTCCAACAAAATAAATCCCACCACACCAGAAACTGTGTTATGTATATGGAAAAAGTTTTCACTCTTAAGCCAAAAACTCTTACACTTTGCACATCGTAAAAAAACTTCGTTTTCGCTTTCAAAACTCACAAAACAATCATCACGTTTCATTGTGACGACACATCTCGTTTTTCATTTCTCCGCCAAACCATAACATTCAACATTGAGGCCAAGCCAAGTAGCCAACATTTTCCATTGCAAAACATCATCGTGACTTCCCATTCTGGGAGCAGTGCATATCTGCTTTATGGACCATCATTAATCGTTTTTAACAAAATAAACAAAAAAACAGTCCGCTTGGTCAAATTAAAATCAAATTTGGAACACTCCTGGGCAACATCCCAATTTTTTTTTTTATTTTTTTGTAATTATTTATAAGTTTTTTCAAGTCGTTGGATGTAGAAAGGAATCATATCCAAAATCTGGAATCTGTGTCGTCGCCATTTAGTCGCGTGATGATGCATCATTTTGTTGGAAGTCGGGAGCCAGGGATGGATTAAGCATACAAAATACGATTATAAATGAAGCCTATTATTTGGGAAGGTTATAGTTTTAGATTTTTCTTAACTCACAGGGTATAACAAAAATATCTAACATATCTTCTATTTTCGAAATTGTAGACCTCTACTAGTTCCTTATTATCAATTTGGCATTTAGGAGATATAATCTGTAAATACATAAATCAGGCGCTGCAATTACTTTAAATAATAAAAGCCCTATTTGTCTTCCTTAAGATCAATTTATATTCCTTTTGGAAAAAGAGAAAAGGTACGTAGACAATAAATGTGTCACTTTTTGTACATTTGTTGCATTCTCCTTAAAGTCACTGCTAAACAAAAAATCCATTTTATTTCAAATTTAAATGAAACCACAGTATTTTAAATTTTATTTTAGTGTGTATTTAAAACAAAAATTGTTCAAATATTTTAACATATTCATATTTTTACTATTTTTTTGTTAAGTAATCACAAACTAAGTTATAAAAAAATCAATACCCATTTTGAAAATAAATATTGAATTTTTCACAAATCCAAAATGATGTTTTTTGGAAAATTTTCTTGTTTTGAATTAATTTATATTTAAAAATTATATGCATACAAATCAGGATATACTTGATAACTTGGAATTAAAAAAAGGCTCTTTGGTAACCTCACTTAAAAAATTATTTCTTACTAAAATATAAACCAAGTGTCCAAAAAATCACATAGGTACAAATATACAAATAACATTGTTGCTTTCGATTAAAATAATGTTTTCCTCAAAGTGGAACTGTACCATAGAATATTTTTTTTTGGTAAAAAAAAAATTTTTTTTTTGAAAACCCGTAAAACACTACAAAGAGTTTAGGTTACCATCGATGGTGTCAAACATTTTTCAATCCTTCTGATCTAACTGTAATCATTGAGGCATCTCCCGAGCACCGCCGCAATTTTCTTGTTTTTCATAAAATTTCCCACAGTTTTAAAAACAGATTTGTATTGAAATAGCCAGTTACATTCCTTCCCTTTAACAATTCAATAAGATCGTCTTTGGTTTAACGTGGATACCTGCCGATTACCGGCTCTACCCCACGGGAGGCCTACCTCCATCGGAGTCAGATTGGGTCCTGACGATTAACCCCGGCATAGCCGAAGCTATCTCGGTCGCAAAGTTGTGACATGTTGCAGGCATGAACACACCTCTTGCTTAGGAGGCGAGGTCTATCTAACACCTCTTGAATCCAGGCATTCCTGGAAACCATGTGTCTCCGCATTCGAAATAAACCAAGCCACCACGATACTCAAACTAGGGAGCCTACCTCATAGATAGTCCGAGAAAGAGAGCACGCAAGTGACAGCTGCACCTCACCATCCGAAGATAGAATAGGAGAGCCAGAAGACGTACGCTATAGCCCTCAGACTCGTGGGCACTATCTCCCATGGTGCCAGAATATAGCTTCCGGTCGAGCTTCGCCACCATTATGGTCATAGATGAGCTCCTGCAAAGCTACGGGGCCTGTCAAACCTGGTATACACACACCCAGCTGTAGTCGAGGTAGAAACCACAACCAAGAATGTGCACCCCCCTGGTGAGTTGTTACAAACTCCTTAGCGGATTCCTACCTTAAGGACACCGTCCAGACGGTTCCTATCAAGTTAGTTCAGTTAGCGTTACAGTAACCTATCTACAGGCACCGCGAGGAGTTCGATAGGAACAGGTAATGACAGCTTTGTGCGAGGTAGCAATACCGGCCCACCGACAAAGTCAGTGGACGAGCCCATCAGAACATCAAATCCGGTATACCGCTTCAGCACCTATACACGTTAGTGCATGGATTATGCATCCGCAGCAACACAGGTGAGTTCAACAGAGCCGCGGACAAGCCTTGAACTACTCAAGCACGCCGTCACCCCCACCTGCTTAACAATTCAACAGTAATACTCGCGGTTCAAAGAATGCCCATCAGTTTACCTACTGTCTTTAGAGATTATTTCTTAAGCCGCACTACACGAATGTGGAATACTTTACCCGACTTAATATAATCCTTTCATTCTATATTCCTTATTCAGACATTCAAAAAACCAATGTGAATTGGTCTCTCCTTCAAAATTCTCTCCAAATTTCCTTAAAGCCCGTACTTCGCTAAAACATTTTAAGGGTAGTCATAATTCCTTTAGTGCGTCTGTCTGTATGCCTGTATGTCTGTATGTCTGAATATCTGTATGTCTGTATGTCTGTATGTCTGTAACTCGAACTACAGCCTAAACTACTGGAGGTATTTTCTTCAAACTCGGTACATAAGGGTCTTCGGTGATTCCCTAGAGGAGAAATTGAAATTTTTTTAGCTATAAAATTGAAATTAGCTCTAAAACAAACGGTACCCCCGATACACCCATAATGCATAATCTTATTTATCTCGAAAACGGCTCTAACGATTTTGATAAAAAAAAATTGGGTGTGATATTATGGACATGGGCAAAATGTTATTAATGGTATCTGTCATAGAACACGTTTTTTTAATTTTCGACTTTCTCATTAACGGCTCTAAGGATTTTAACCAAAAATTTTCAGCAGGAGCTCCCATAAGTTTGAAATAATATTGTATATAAAAATATTCGAACATATTTTTTTGGGAATTTTTGAAAAACCAATATCTTTAAAACGTGTGAACGATTATTTTTTGAAACTATATCTAAAATATATATTACTAAATACTTAAGATTTGGCAATCCAAATTTTGTTCTCGAAAAATTTTAAGGAAATTTGTTTTATAAAAATTTACTTGAATATTAAAAGGATTAATCAGACGGCATTTCCATATTTATAAAATGTATTTTAAATTACTTTTAAATAAGAGCAAGTTCGCGGGACCCAGTCGTGCATTTTATTTTATTTTGCAGCCTCTTTGTATCTCTATTAAAACACAAAATTTTCAAAAAAAATATTTCTTTTATTTAGAATAGGTGAGATTTGCCCCTAAAAGTATCACTTTTTTTCTAAACCAATGCTCTCAAAAGATTTTTTAGCCAAACCTGTTTTTAACTTGAAAGCCAGCTATAAAATCCAAAACAATAACGCGGCTAGCTTTGGCTTACTGGCTGAAAAGATGCCAAGATTTCATTAAAAAAAGAAGTTGTCTTGTTTCAAATTACCCCAATAGATTAGGTTGTAACATAGGCCAGAGAAATTGTACAAATTGTACAAACATCGTTTTCGATAATTTTTCCATGCAACTATTAGTTGAAAAAAATTATGGGGATTTAAACTTAAATGTAACACCTTACCCCCGAAAAGATGTTGCAACTAGCAATGAAGTTTGACAAGAAGAACATATTTTAGAATGAAATGAGGTCACACATGAATTACATATGCACACAAACTTAACCAAATCCCAAATACATGTCCACAAAAATTACAAACAAAAAAAGTTAAAAACCTGCTAATTTTTAGGATCTTGCCCAGAACTTCTTTCAATTGGCCTTCCATTAACAATTGCAGTAGTAATATTATTCGCTAGATAAGGAGATGAACATATTTCTCTTTCACGCGATTTTTAATTTTTAAATGAACCCTGTTTTTCTAGCTGTTACTTCTAGCCCCACTCTCTCCTATGACATTTTTTGAAATTTTAATTTGTTAATGTTAAATAATAAATTAATAATAGGTCATGACGGCTCATAGCGAGCCTAGACTTAGTGACTTAAAACTGTCAACCATTTTTGTGTGCGTATGGTTAGTGCCTTGGGCTGTCATGTAGAGGGTCTTCGTTCCGATTGTCAGCCGCTGCAACAAAGTTTTTCAGGGATGAAAAACTGTATATCTACACACTAAAATTGATTTTTATACTATGTTCCCACCAAACTGAAATCTGAGATTTGAGCTAAAGAATGTTGAGATATTAAACTAGTGGAGCAAGATTTCATTGAGATATAAATTGTGGTTAAATTTTAAGGGCCGATGTTGATTTTAAATAAAACACAAATCAGTTAGGGAATTATTGTCATTTCTTTTTATTATGATAATATTGGTATGGTTCAATTATGTATGGAATAAAATATCGGCCAATTTGCCCCCGCGACCTCGGCGGCAAACCTCCATCCGCGATGGTCCCAATTTTCGATGACGCTGAGGCATAATTGAGGTTATATGCCGTTAATGTGCTGAATTATCTCATCCTTTAGCTCTTGAATTGTTGCTGGCTTATCGACGTACACCTTTTCTTTCAAATAACCCCAAAGAAAGAAGTCCAACGGTGTCAAATCACATGATCTTGGCGGCCAATTGACATCGCCATCACGTGAGATAACACGGCCATTGAATTTGTCGCTCAAAAGAGCCATTGTTTCGTTAGCTGCGTGGCAAGTGGCACCATCCTGCTGAAACCACATATCGTCCACATCCATATCTTCCAATTCGGGCCATAAAAAGTTCGTTATCATTTCACAATAGCGAACACCATTCACAGTAACTGCCTGACCGGCCTCATTTTGGAAAAAAACACGGCCCGATGATGCCGCCAGCCCATAAACCGCATCAAACAGTCACTCTTTGTGGGTGCATTTGTTTTTCGACAATCACTCTTGGATTATCATTCGCCAAAATGCGGCAATTCTGCTTATTGACGAATCCACTGAGGTGAAAATGTGCCTCATCACTGAAGATGATTTTCTTCGAAAATTGATCATCCACTGTTGCCATTTCTTGCCACCATTCTGACCATTGACGGCGCTTGAAATGGTCAAGGGGCTTTAGTTCTTGAGTTAATTGCACCTTGTAAGCGTGTAAATGCAAGTCTTTATGCATAATGTTTATCAACGAGGAACGTGAGAGGTGCAATTGTTGGGCACGACGACGATTTCAGGTGGACGGCTCTTCAGCCACACTATCGCGAACAGCAGCAATATTTTCTGCAGTACGAGCTGTACGAGCATGCCTGGTGTTTTCACATCTCCTACAGACCCGGTTTGCTCAAATTTTTGCACGCTTTGGACGATTAAATTGACCGAAAAAATCACGAAGTGCACGATATGCATTTTGATTTGAACGTCCATTTTCATAATAAGCCTGAATAACTTTAACGCTCTGTTCGATTGTGTATCTTTCCATGGTTCAAATTGAGTTAGTCTGAAATTGAGAACATATTATATTATAGGAATAAGTTATTAAATTAGAAATTTTTTTCGCCACAAACTGAAATGTTTCTTAAAACTCTAAGAAAATATATAGATCAGAACCTATCTAGGTATGTAATATGGGTGATAAGGTTGACCCAATTTGGATGATCGGATTCCATAGCTTGTTTTTGTATAATTCTGAAAAGTTTTGAGAATGGAACCAATTTTTTTTTATTTAAATTTCATATCCATTCTGATTCCGTTTCTCATATTGAAAATACGTCCCTGTTAGAAACCAAACCAATGGAGCGCATAAAACGACACGATGTTGAAATTTTAAAAATAAACTCCGCAATGAATTATTTTGATTAGCAACCCTTTCCCCTTACTGTAGCATTTTATTATTATTAAACGACTCTGCACATGGTTTATGATGTTGAGTTATGAGCCTGTCTCCATATTAACATAAGGCCATATTTTGGTGTTTTATTTTTATCCCATACACATGTTGCACGTCTGCTGCGTTTTGTTCAAAAGACTTGCCCTACATTTCCGGATGAAACAAAGCCCCACAAGCGTTGTATTCATTTTACTATGCAAAGCATGGGATGTGAGGAATTATATCCATAGATATCATGCCTTCAACTTAATCCACATAAGATGATTTAAGGGAAAACTCCCCACAGTTCCAGTGGCACTTGTTGTTAAGCATGTGAAATTTATTACCAGTTCTTTTTTTGTAAGTTATTATATTCTATAGAAATCCGCCTGACAGACACATTTCTGGTGAAATATTAATGAACCGATTGATGGTTGACTTATCGAAATTAATTGAGTTTCTGGGGTCTTTTTCTGTTGCGCAAGAAAATAAGGAGGAATTATGGGCTTGATGAAGTGTTTATTAACTAAAGTATTGAGTTAAGTAAAAGGAGGAAAAATTAATATTATAGAAACTGATTTCATCTGCAAACTGGAATATCCAATCAATTGAGGATTTCAGAAATTAACGAATATCGCCTTAGTAAGAAAAACCTTAATATAGAATCGATTTCTAGAACTTCTTAAATTATTGATCTCAAAAAGAGAAATCAAAGTGTGGTTCTAGTGAGAGAAAATCAAAATCAAAATTTTATAGAGCAGTGAATTTGAAATGGGAAACTAGAGAGCAAGTAAAATATTTGGAATAATGTCGGTAAAGAGATTTGTATTTCAGTTCAGCATTTAAATTTAGAATAAACACACAAAATACTAAAAGATGAATGAATATGGGGGGGGGGGGGGGTTGGGGTTATTGCACTTCGTCCTAAAGATCTATTGTGCCCTTATCCAGAGCTAGGTAATTTGCTTACCCTACAGCTCTTTCTTCTAGTTTATCCTTTTGAGAAAATTGATTATTTGAAGTCCTTCAGAGAAAAGAGGACAAGTTATTCATTTCTTCCTGATAGCATTTCAGATTTGATGCATAAGTACTTCGCATCTGCGTAGTATGTGGTCTGGCATTTCCTTATGAGTATTGTAGAACCTACACAGGGAACCGCTTCCCAGGTGAAGAAAATGTAAGTGTCTTCTTCTTCTACTGTACTAAAGTTGTTCCCACTTAAGCTGATACAGATCACGAAACGATCTTCGTTATACTTGTAGTTCGCAGATTACATCAGCCTGCCTCAGCACGAAGAGTTCTTTCCAGTTTTTGGATCTTTAAGTCTCATCCTCTGTTTTGAATTCATTTTTAGTCCGGTTTCTCCTATTCTGCGCCTATTTTTGCTAGAGATTCTGCCTCCTCATTTTACTGGTCCCAAAAATTTTGCAGGTACCCAATGAAGTGAGACATTATTTATCTTACTTAGACTTGATGGCATATGTATTATCTAAAATAATAATGACAATGTTTTGGTTTCGGTATAGCCTTTCGAGATTTCAACTATAACATTGACTTTCCCTTGGAAAATGCTAGTTGATTGTCCCATCGGTATGGAAAGTTTGTACCAAAGTGTTCAAAGTTATATTATGTAATCATCATTTCTGGGAATGTCAACAAGGTTTGTTACTGATGCTGACTTAAAAAGGCAGTCCTTTTTCCTATGACTTATATATTTGCTGGATTCAGTTAACTCCTCGGTAAATCTCATTATGGCTCCCTTAGTAGGACTTCCAACTACTTAATATAATGGGACGGATGAACGATAACCTCCATTGCTTGCAAGCCTGCTCTTTTGGTAATGATGGGTCTTACCATCATGGTGTACTTCGATCCAACGATATATGGTTTGAACCCCAGCTACGGCTTAAGTGGCCTTCACAATAACCAGAAAATAACTAACGATAATTAGACACGATTTATAGAAATATCAATGCTCATAGTTAAACAACTTCTGCGCCTAGCAATTTATCATTTATACGAGTACCACACAGGTTCACCGTCAACCAACAATCCAAATCGAAACAAGAAAGAAACTCTCTCGTTCGATCCCAACCTCAGATTAGATACAATATCTAATCATAATGCAACGACCAACGACCACGACCCACATTCCCACATCAACATCTTCCCGGATGCCTAGTGTTGAGTTGTAAAGACGAGAGGCCACAAAGAATCTCAATTGCGTTAGCCCATTTCACGGAGTCCCGGATATTTTTTTCTTTTTTTTTGCTTTTACTTGCGACTTACATAGATCTAAATGGAGATAAAGTCACAAAATAGGGACACAAGCATTACACTATCATTGACAGACAGAAACAACAGAAACAAAAAGAATTGATAATTACACGCCGCACCGCGCGCTGGCAGCAGGGGAAATTAAAAATCTTAATCAATAGTTTAATTCTGTGGAAGTGTCTGCTGAACTGAAAGCATCCAACGACGAAAGCGAATCCAACAACTTGTAACGACAGTTGAGCTAGAGTCGAGAACGTCGTCGTTGTCGTGGTTAGTGTCTCTGATTTGGTTCGTGGCTTTTTGTAGGTCACCGCCATGCCACTTACCGTAGAAGTGAAGTCACCAAGCACTTTCAAAAAACATAAAAACTAACAACATCGCGTCCGTTCGTCTCTAAGTAAGGTACTAACAATGAGAGTGGAGTCATCATCGTCAAAGAGGCGTTTGTTACTATACTTTTTCTTGGTTAGTGGTTTTCTTATAACTGAGCCAATTTAAAGCTGAATGACATGAGAAAATCTAGTTTGTAGGTTAAGCAACCAAGCAGTTTGCTAATGAAAAGTTAGATGGAAGAAAATAATAAATTGTTAGGTAGGTAGTTTTTTTTTTGTAAAAGCATTTGGTCGGGCTCGAGAGGCAGGTAATTCTGGAAACGTGTGATTATTGCATGAGTTGGTGTTTAATTATAGGAAAGAGTTTTATAGGAAACATAAATACATATTTCAAGCGAAATTTTTTTAAAAAGATTTTGACTTAGTTATACCCCTGTATTGGTTAAAATAATAATAATTTTGATTAGTATAAATAATAATTTATAATAAATAAGAATTTATTATAAAAAAAAATAAGTCAAGCTTAAAGATTAGATCTTAACTAAACATTGGTTTAAAGGACAATATCTTGCATGTATACATTATATCATAACTTACAACAAAATATTGACTATTTTCATTCTTTGAGAAGTGTTTCATCAACAAACCATTTTGTGTCACTAATCATAATTTTTAGGCCGGTTTCAAAAATCGCAAGAGACCGCTTTTGGTGACTTTGCTATTCCAAAAAGCGAGACGCTGACCTTCAGCTATTTTATGGAAAGTGGAAGAACTCTCCAAAGTCATTTAAATTCCGAAAAGCGATTGTTGTTAAGGTGGCAGATAAGAGTAGGTGATTTAAATAATATATAGGTAAACATTGAATAGAACTGTTTCAAAGATTTTACATTTAATAGAATTAAGTTTTTTGTTTGTGATGATAGATTAATACTTTTATCTTCGCTTAGGTGTCAACACTCCTCGGCACAACGTATTTCAAAACGTGTTGAATTTTTGAAGGAAAACGGAGAAATAACTCGGGGCTACATAATAGTCATCAATAGAAAGCTATGGCTGGAGAACTTTCGGATGATGTATATTACAAAGTGCTTAATGATCTTTGGCCACCAATAAAAACCCGAGACAGTTGAAGGAGGTCAGTGTAATGTTCTCAATATCAATATTCGTGAGAAGCATCAAGCGGGGAAGACTCTATTTGGTTCCGTTGTATTTTAAGGTCGCTGTACATTTATTTTTCTCTTCCTTCTTCATGTTAGATATGCAGCATTTCACTATTATGTAATCTATGATTTTTGTTATCTTTTTTATAACTAAAACTGCAAATCAAAACTAAAAAAATGATCGTCATAATTTTGGAAATTTCTGGAATCCCAATTGGAAATAACTAGAAATTAGATATTTGATTGGAAAATGGGAACCATAATGCTCGCCACTGTTCGAGAATAACCCAAAGCGCTTTTAAGAACCGGCAAACTGTATTAACTCGAAAATCTTATGTATATTATGCATATGGCTCCGTAGTCCGCAATACATTATTATAGGAAATATATCAACCAAAAAATACCAATTTTGCCTTCCCCTTTAAGGGCTTATCTAATACTTATGCCGATATTATTTTAGGAAAATAGATTGAGGCTATAGGTGTTAGGTGATTTATCTCAAAATTCTGCATTCTTTTTATCAACTATAAAAATGCCAAGAATATACATACATACATATGTATGTAATTAATATTTCACAGAAATCATTATTGTTTAAAATTATTTTTTATAATAGTCTATTATATACTCGTATGTAAGCATTATTTGAACTGAAGTTATTAATTTTTGAAGTCAAGCAAATTGAAAGTTTTGAATTTTATAACTAAGCATTATCGCTGTTTTTAAAATATGTGAACCCAAAAAATTTGATAATCAAGATTCATTTTTGACTTTTAGAAAGTCATTTCTTGTATTTGTATTAAAATTAACTATGCCTGTGACATATTAGTAGTTAGCTTTCTATAAGTACAAAAAAAAAAAACTGAACAGAATTCAATATTCGAATGTTTCTTCCAATTTGGTACTATTTTTGCGATGGCGGGCAGTGTAATTGTTTTCAATAAATGAATAGGTTTATCAAGCGACGACATTTACTTTTAGCAGGATAGCACCACATGCCATACAGCTCATGAATGAATGATTCATCGCGTGACAAACTTTCTGTATGAATGATTAATCGAAATGCCCCTATGGCCCCATCAAATGTCCGCCTAGATCGTGCGATTTAAGACAATAAGACTTTTTCTTTGGGGTTATTTCAAATATATGATCTATAAGTCAATGCTTCACTAAAAATCTATATATTTCACGAAATACGTGAAAATACCAAAATTTCATCAATAGAAATATTAATAGAAATTAAATGAATAAAAAAAAACCCTCACTTTTCAAAAAAATGCGTTTTCTTGAATAATTTAAAATAAATTCTCTTATTGGGTTACCCTTACATTAAGGCTAACTGTTCAATACTCAAACTTCAATATGTTTAAGAAACCTTTTTGGATTGAATATTTCAAACCAGTTATGGAATTGAACATTAAAAATTTTATTATTTAATTTTGTTTTATTAAGAACAGAAATGTTTGTAATTTTGAATTTTTCTTTTTGACCCAAAATATAGTCAAGGTTCAATGATCTTTGATCTATTTATTCTTTTATCTTTTTAATGTATAAGCCACAACGATTTTGTTTATTATTTAAATAATATTTTGGAAAATAGGCCTTATGAGTATATGCATGTTGTATCAAAATTTCAATGAATTTTAGCACTTTCCAACGATATGAACTATCAGTAGTTATTAACTAACTGATTTGAACTATCGAACGAATTCACTCATTCATTCAGTTAAAGTATAATTTGAATACAGACCAATGAATCTGTTCAAAATAAGACAAGAGGTTTTTGATTAATTATAAAACCTCCAGTAACAGAGCAATTTTAAGAGCATACGGGTGATATTTAAAACAAAATATTTTATGTACGTCAAAAAAAGATTTTGTCTTCTATTTGTCACGCCATAAACTGTAAAATATTTTCAAAGGATGGCTACGATGTTGATGTTTTAAAAAAATCTAAGAAATTCGAAAGTAAAAATAATCTTAAACATAAATTCACAGAGTCTCAATTAAACCTCAAATTGCTTTAATTTTCTAATATTAAAACATATTATATTTAAAATATATCTACATAGGAAAACAAATTCTAAAATTATGCTCGAGAATGAAATGGGCGAAATTAATAACAAGAACAAGATGGAAAAATTAGTAAAATTCAACTATCGGCGCAAAATTTTAAACAACCTATTGTTAAGGCATTAGTAGGATACTACTTAATAATTTGCTAACTTTAGTTTACTAACTCATTCTTAATTTTAAACATTTTCTTAATAAATTGCTTCTGAGCACACCTAAAACAGTAGTAGGTTTTGGCCGGTTCTGGATCAATGAAGCGGAGCAATTTAAGCGGAGCAAAGTGGATTTTTAAGAGAGAATTTAAGGGGATTTTTAAGTTGGATTTTTTTAAGTTGGATTTTTTAGTTGGAATTTAGAGAGTAGTAGGTTTTGGCCGGTTCTGGATCAATGAAGCGGAGCAATTTAAGCGGAGCAAAGTGGATTTTTAAGAGAGAATTTAAGGAGATTTTTAAGTTGGATTTTTTTAAGTTGGATTTTTTAGTTGGAATTTAGAGAGTAGTAGGTTTTGGCCGGTTCTGGATCAATGAAGCGGAGCAATTTAAGCGGAGCAAAGTGGATTTTTAAGAGAGAATTTAAGGGGATTTTTAAGTTGGATTTTTTTAAGTTGGATTTTTTAGTTGGAATTTAGAGAGTAGTAGGTTTTGGCCGGTTCTGGATCAATGAAGCGGAGCAATTTAAGCGGAGCAAAGTGGATTTTTAAGAGAGAATTTAAGGGGATTTTTAAGTTGGATTTTTTAAGTTGGATTTTTTAGTTGGAATTTTGAGAGTAGTAGGTTTTGGCCGGTTCTGGATCAATGAAGCGGAGCAATTTAAGCGGAGCAAAGTGGATTTTTAAGAGAGAATTTAAGGGGATTTTTAAGTTGGATTTTTTAAGTTGGATTTTTTAGTTGGAATTTAGAGAGTAGTAGGTTTTGGCCGGTTCTGGATCAATGAAGCGGAGCAATTTAAGCGGAGCAAAGTGGATTTTTAAGAGAGAATTTAAGGGGATTTTTAAGTTGGATTTTTTTAAGTTGGATTTTTTAGTTGGAATTTAGAGAGTAGTAGGTTTTGGCCGGTTCTGGATCAATGAAGCGGAGCAATTTAAGCGGAGCAAAGTGGATTTTTAAGAGAGAATTTAATGGGATTTTTAAGTTGGATTTTTTTAAGTTGGATTTTTTAGTTGGAATTTAGAGAGTAGTAGGTTTTGGCCGGTTCTGGATCAATGAAGCGGAGCAATTTAAGCGGAGCAAAGTGGATTTTTAAGAGAGAATTTAAGGGGATTTTTAAGTTGGATTTTTTTAAGTTGGATTTTTTAGTTGGAATTTAGAGAGTAGTAGGTTTTGGCCGGTTCTGGATCAATGAAGCGGAGCAATTTAAGCGGGCAAAGTGGATTTTTAAGAGAGAATTTAAGGGGATTTTTAAGTTGGATTTTTTTAAGTTGGATTTTTTAGTTGGAATTTAGAGAGTAGTAGGTTTTGGCCGGTTCTGGATCAATGAAGCGGAGCAATTTAAGCGGAGCAAAGTGGATTTTTAAGAGAGAATTTAAGGGGATTTTTAAGTTGGATTTTTTTAAGTTGGATTTTTTAGTTGGAATTTAGAGAGTAGTAGGTTTTGGCCGGTTCTGGATCAATGAAGCGGAGCAATTTAAGCGGAGCAATTTAAGCGGAGCAATTTAAGCGGAGCAAAGTGGATTTTTAAGAGAGAATTTAAGGGGATTTTTAAGTTGGATTTTTTTAAGTTGGATTTTTTAGTTGGAATTTAGAGAGTAGTAGGTTTTGGCCGGTTCTGGATCAATGAAGCGGAGCAATTTAAGCGGAGCAATTTAAGCGGAGCAATTTAAGCGGAGCAAAGTGGATTTTTAAGAGAGAATTTAAGGGGATTTTTAAGTTGGATTTTTTTAAGTTGGATTTTTTAGTTGGAATTTAGAGAGTAGTAGGTTTTGGCCGGTTCTGGATCAATGAAGCGGAGCAATTTAAGCGGAGCAATTTAAGCGGAGCAATTTAAGCGGAGCAATTTAAGCGGAGCAATTTAAGCGGAGCAATTTAAGCGGAGCAATTTAAGCGGAGCAATTTAAGCGGAGCAATTTAAGCGGAGCAATTTAAGTGGAGCAATTTAAGTGGAGCAATTTAAGTGGACCAACGGTTCGGGGAAATCAAATTATGTCCTTTTTGGTGCTATGGATGCTTAACAAAAGAGAAGAAAGAAATATGCCGTAGTAAAAAATAAAAATACAAAGTTTTTAATATGATTTAAATTTTTATTTATTTTATTTAAACTTGATAGGTTTTACAGTGTTAATGTGAAAAATTATCTTTATTTTATTTAAACATTTTTCGTTTTAAAACTACTAAAATATAATATTATAATATAATATAATATATAATATTTTATTTATTTATAGATACATATATACGATAGACAATCATATTGGAATATTCTTATGCCCCCATGCATATGTGGTCTTTGAATCCGCACAAATAAATCTTTTTGTATCACCACAACTTAATGCTAACTTATTAATATTTTCAGTATATATTTAATGATTTCTACTTCTAAAGGTATACATTGATCTATATTGATCTTGTTTCTTAATTAAACAATTTCTATAATCTCTTAATTCTAAATTATTTGTTACATATTTTTTAATACCTTTCGCCTTTTTTGTAACCTCACCGGTATCTACTCTATAGCAATATAGTTTTGCACGTAATCCAACGAAATCTAACATTATTCTCGAGTTATTTTCATCTTTAAATAGACCTATTTCCTTGCCGTTATTTAAGGGAAAGTTGTGTATATTGTTGGGAGGATACTCAGAAGTATCAAATCTAGATCTATCAGGATTTATTACGTCATCATAGATATCAGCATAAAAATCATCTGTAAATATGGAATAGATGAAAGAATCTGTATCCATATAGTTCAAACGAATTTTGTTGTTAAATTTTGGTTTCATGTAGCTGTAGTGAAAGTCGTACATTAACCACTTTGATAGGTCAAGAACAACAAAGCCCAAGTAAATTGGTTTATCGAGTTTTATACTCCCTTTTTTCATTTCAATAGCACACATATTCGGTGAAAATATGTTACTACTATGAAAATTCGGATGAGCAATTAGCTTTCTTGCTGAAAATTGGTTTCTTATTGCATGCCACTCAGAAACAATTTTTACATCTCTACGTTTTTCAACATTTTCCATGGTCTAACCATAAACGCTATTGTTCATCAATTTAAAAAAATCTTTTTCAAACTTATTTTTGGCTACTTTTCTGTATTCAGTGTTAAGCAAAATATATTTCTGAAGCCAGTTTGATTGATTAAACGTCATGACTCTGTGCACTTTAGTCACTATTAATCCATTAGAGATACACTGCTGTAAGTTTCTTAAATGGATTGTAAATTTTTTTCTCGAATTGAGATGAGCAATAAGTTTAGGAATATTACATCCCGAGGTAATTATATTTTCAGGACAGAATGGAAGATCGTTATGCAAATCGTGGATACTAGATGGGTAATCTAAGTCTACTTCCAATACATATCCAACATTATCATCTTTGATGTTGGATATATACTCAGTTTTATATAACTCAGGATTATCCCACTGAAAATTACCATAGGGAAGGGGTTGTGACATAGCCCATCCATATAAATTATTAGCATCCAGATACATTAAATATTCCGATGCTTTATTTAGATCATAGCTTGACATATATTTATTATTTGCAACGGCATCTCTGTGACTGCACTGACACAACCCACCCCGAATTCCACTTTTAAAGAAGTTGTACATATCAACGTCTGTTAAAAGCTCCAACTTTATTTTTGTTGTTTTGAGCATAGCATCCCATGATAAACCAGGAGCGGTAAAATAATGGCAAGGGTCAAGTTCGTATATAGAATTACAAACTGTTCTGAATTTTTCAAAAATGTCTGCTAACAGGAGAACATCACTCTTTAGATATAGAATGGTATAGTCTTTAAATGTTTTACATTTAAAATGATTCCATACCTTAAGAGCATGATTATAATCCCCATCTAAACATGCTTCATCTACCATCTTATTATGAAATTTAGTAATAGATGGAAGTGATGGTTCTTCAAATCGCTCCCATGAATCTAAATGATCATAAGGGAATACGCCTTTCCTTATCATTAAATTGAATGATTCGCTCTCTTGAAAAACACTCTTTGTATTTTTCAAGTCATCAAGAGATAAATTATTTGCTAAAGAAGCAAGGCTTGATTGAAGAAATCTATTTGAATCTAAAAATCTTATTTCAAAAAATCTTTTTTCACCCAAATAAATTCTTTTAGATAGGGATATATAATTTTCCTTGTTCATCGGAATGATGTTAATGTCTCCTTGAATTTTAGCGAGACTTTTAATAAACAAATGACAATCATAGCCCGAGAAATTATGAAAGAGAACTGGAAAAAATTTTGGGACACGAAAATCTAAATTACACTTCACATGTGCAGGTCCTATAAATATACCAGTGAGATGGCAATGGTGCCTTCTTAAAACTTAATTTGCAAATTATACAAAATGGATTATTTACTTGATAGTTGTTTTCTGCATCCGTCAGTGGATTCATTGGTTTCGGTTTCTCCAACACATCCTGATATAAGGTAGTTAAATCCGATGTCAGCATTTCGATAAATTTATCTGGAGAGTTTTGGCCTAAAAGAAAGGAAGAAAAAATTATTATTCATATCTTTTAAAATAATGAAATGTGGGTAAAATAAATGGTTTATAACAAGTTAAATGTAAGTACTCACCAACAAATGTCACTTGCTTATCAAGTTTTTCATTGAAACTGCACTTGATGAAGTAGGAGAAGGCACAAGGTATATGTTGCTGGACAGCTGTTGTTGATGAAAATTTAGGATCGGGTGTTTGGTGGCTTATCGGAGCTAGGATGGACTCAAAGTCAGCGTACACTACTAGTGGAACTTGAAGTTGTCTTCCATAATTTTTGAAATAAATATTTGTGTTATCTCCCTCTGGCATTTTTGTTATAAGTCTACAACATTCGCTTTTGTGGTTTTCAAGTTTAGTCTTACTAGCAAAATGTTGTAGACATCCGTTACAGAGATGCATTTGATGTTCTTTACCCGAAATTTGACTACATATTAAGCGAGATATATTGTTGATATAAACGTAGTGAGTTCTACGATCAATGTTTATACAATACATCAAATTAATGTGTACATTCTGCTCCTTTTGTAAATGATATAATGGACCAATGATTTGAACATTTTCCTTTTTATCATCAGATTCATATCCAAATACATTCACACTTATCTCTGGGTTGTTCTCTTCAAATTTTTTTACATCTTTTAATACCAGAGGGAACTGCAAATTTTTAAAGCTGATTAGTTTACCACATACATCAATCAACTCATCTGTTATGTTTGTGATATTATACGAACTAGTTCTCGAGCGATTATTCGTAACTTCACACTAATAGGTCTATATTTGTTAATGTTTATCTCTATCCTTAAAAATGACAATAAAGCCCATCCACTATCTTTACATTGGAATTCCTCCAATTTATTTCGGTATACATTTTTTTTTTTTTTTCGAGATGATCAGCCAATTCATCTTCTGAAACTACACTTAGCATTTTGATTTGCATGCTTTTAGTGGCAATAATTGCACTATCAGGATCATCCGAATGTTTTATAAATTCCCCAAACACTTCGAGATTGAATTTAAAGGAATTCATCGCTTGAATTTCCTCTTGTAGAAGCCCCATGATTATGAGGTGCTTCTTATTAACAAGCATCTTTATGTCAAAAATGCTTTCATCCAAATTTTTAATGGAGAAAGTCTTAATTCTATTATTGAAAGCGGACGTCGTTGTACGTTTTGAACCTCTTTGTACGTTTTAAACCTAGTTGTTAAAGTCGTTTTGGGTTTTGTTATATTTTCTTTTCATATAAATAACGAATATATTCGGAGATCACTATCATCTCTTAGAAAAATACCTCTATAAACCATTTCAACTAATGGGAAGTATCCTTTTAAAGATCTATAAATGTAAGAAAATCTATCTTTGAATGTATCCTGAAACCACTATTACTTGTAAGAAAAAGACGTCACCCATAAATATATCATTCAAAATAATGGGATAATAAAACGTTGTTGTACGTTTTTTTGAACCTCTTTGTACGTTCTAAACCTAGTTGTTAAAGTCGTTTTGGGTTTTGTTTTTCTTATTTGTTTTTTATTCTCATTTTCCCAATCTGAATTACATATCTTTCTCATCCAAAATAAAGAATTTTTATTTTTTACTTTTTATTTTATTTTAATTTTTATCTTTTCATAGAATCAGCTAATGAATCCGGAAACCACTATCACAACATGGCTCCTATATATTATTGAACTAATGGGGTAATAAAAGATTACTGTCATCCTTAAACATTCTCGCTTATCGGGAATAATACATACTATAGAGTTTTCTAATGCTATTAAATGAAATTACAAAATTAGGAAAAAAAATCAAAGTAACCTAAAATCTCTATCACTTGTAAGAAAAATATTTTCTTTTCATATAAATAACGAATATATTCGGAGATCACTATCATCTCTTAGAAAAAAATACCTCTATAAATCATTTCAACTAATGGGAAGTATCCTTTTAAAGATCTATAAATGTAAGAAAATCTATCTTTAAATCCACTATAACTTATTAGAAAAATACCTGTCCCATATATCATTCAAACTAAGGGGGTAATTAAACGTCGTCGTTGTACGTTTTGAACCTCTTTGTAGGTTCTAAACCTAGGTGTCAACGTCGTTTTGGGTTTTGGGTTAAGTCTATCTCCTCCTATCATGAACATGAATGGTTATGACCGGTATCCTTTTAAAGATCTATAAATGTAAGAAAATCTATCTTTGAATGTATCCTGAATCCACTATCACTTGTTAGAAAAATACCTCTCCCATATATCATTCAAAATAATGGGATAATAAAACGTCGTTGTACGTTTTTTTGAACCTCGTTTTACGTTCTAAACCCAGTTATTTTGGGTTTTGGGTTAAGTCTATCGATTGATCGATTGAGGACGTGGTAATGATGAGTCCGATTTTTTTAAGGAAAAGTGTTTGTCTGTACTATTTCATATGAAATTGATTATATGTGGTGGGGATGGGAAATGACTATCTTTGAATGTATCCTGAAACCACTATTCCTTGTTAGAAAAAGACGTCTCCCATATATCATTCAAAATAATGGGATAGTAAAACGTCGTTGTACGTTTTGAACCTCGTTTTACGTTCTAAACCTGGTTATTTTGGGTTTTGGGTTTTGGTTTTTGGTTTTGGGTTAAGTCTATCTCCCCCTATCATGAATATGAATGGACATGATCGGTTGAATGAAAATCTAAATTTAATATGCATTGAAAGACATATATATATACTTATCTGAGAAGATTTTCTTATAAAAACACAAATATTTGTTGTAGAACATCATAGTTATTCTCAAGATTGTAAGAAGACAACACTAAAATGCATTTCAAGGAAGAGCATTCAATTTTTACCTTAGATGATTTTGCTGTGAGGGAGGCAAAAGGGGGATCTTAATGTGATGTTTCCCAACACTGCCACCAAAATTTTGTAATGTCTACTGTCACTGTATTTTCCCCCAAGGGAGAAGGGTGACTCGATGCGGATAGAAGAGAAAAAAACAGATTTTTTATTTATTTTATTGGCCCGCTGTCTTTAGCTGGGCTGCGATCAATAGTTTGATTTTATTCTTTATTTTTTTTTTAAATAATATGTTTTGTATTTGCTAAAATGTTCCGCTGTCTTGAGCTATGCTGCGAATTACCGTATGCCATATTTCGAAGAATGTTCGGGGACTAAAATCTAATCTTCCGTGTAACGCTCTTACTTCGATGGGGTGGTAAAGATCTTCCACATTTAATGGTGGGTTACGATTTATTTCGTTGTTGGTGTTGGTGACTGCAATAGATTCTTCTGGTTCGTTGAGGTTGTCTAATAATAATAATAGCGAGTCTAGTGTTCTAGGGTTTCGAACTAAATTTCCTAGTGTGGTGTTCTTTAACACATAGGATGGACATATTCGTAGCTCAAAGTTGTCCATATCGATCCCAAAGCTAATTGAATCGCCAAATTCTAGCCTTTTCTTACTGGGACCGATTAACCTCCCGTTTACATATGTACCTCTAGAACCACTAGCATTCTTTATAAACACACGCTGTCCGCAGAATTTAATAAGTATTGCAGCATGTTTAAAAGACACCAACACGCTAGGAATGATCAAATGGTTATTTGAATGATTAGTTCCTATATCTATTTGGCCAATTCGTAGATGGATCACATTTTGGCTGACTATATTTACTAACATCCACTCCGAGTTAGGATCATAGTTGATAATTTCCATTTCAAGCTGTGTTGTTTCTGCTGCCGGTATTACTGCTGTTGCTGTTGTTGAGCTGGTGCTGTTGCTGCTGCTGTTACTGCTGCTGTTGTATCTTGCCAAGCAGGCTTCGCACCCTATAGTTGAGTTTACCCTGGTCTTTTTACACTGCCCAATGTTGCTATGTTACTATTTCTCGGTGTATAGCCCCAGAGAACGCATTAGAAGATCGGTCTTCTATATTGATAGAATCTGTTTTTATTTGGTAGGGGGATTTTAATGTGATGTATCCCAACACTGCCACCAAAATTTTGTAATGTCTACTGTCACTGTATTTTCCCCCAAGGGAGAAGGGTGACTCGATGCGGATAGAAGAGAAAAAAAACAGATTTTTTATTTATTTTATTGGCCCGCTGTCTTTAGCTAGGCTGCGATCAATAGTTTGATTTTATTCTTTATTTTTTTTTTTTAAATAATATGTTTTGTATTTGCTAAAATGTTCCGCTGTCTTGAGCTATGCTGCGACCAAGTTAGCTATTAATTCTATTCTATATCTATCCTGTAATATTCATGTCCTTTTTATACTCTTTATAAAATATTTTATATGGCTTTCCAATTCATCTCCCATCCCCACCACATATAATCAATTTCATATGAAATAGTACAGACAAACACTTTTCCTTAAAAAAATCGGACTCATCATTACCACGTCCTCAATCGATCAATCGATAGACTTAACCCAAAACCCAAAATAACTGGGTTTAGAACGTAAAACGAGGTTCAAAAAAACGTACAACGACGTTTTATTATCCCATTATTTTGAATGATATATGGGAGAGGTATTTTTCTAACAAGTGATAGTGGATTCAGGATACATTCAAAGATAGATTTTCTTACATTTATAGATCTTTAAAAGGATACCGGTCATAACCATTCATGTTCATGATAGGAGGAGATAGACTTAACCCAAAACCCAAAACGACGTTGACACCTAGGTTTAGAACCTACAAAGAGGTTCAAAACGTACAACGACGACGTTTAATTACCCCATTAGTTTGAATGATATATGGGACAGGTATTTTTCTAATAAGTTATAGTGGATTTAAAGATAGATTTTCTTACATTTATAGATCTTTAAAAGGATACTTCCCATTAGTTGAAATGATTTATAGAGGTATTTTTTTCTAAGAGATGATAGTGATCTCCGAATATATTCGTTATTTATATGAAAAGAAAATATTTTTCTTACAAGTGATAGAGATTTTAGGTTACTTTGATTTTTTTTCCTAATTTTGTAATTTCATTTAATAGCATTAGAAAACTCTATAGTATGTATTATTCCCGATAAGCGAGAATGTTTAAGGATGACAGTAATCTTTTATTACCCCATTAGTTCAATAATATATAGGAGCCATGTTGTGATAGTGGTTTCCGGATTCATTAGCTGATTCTATGAAAAGATAAAAATTAAAATAAAATAAAAAGTAAAAAATAAAAATTCTTTATTTTGGATGAGAAAGATATGTAATTCAGATTGGGAAAATGAGAATAAAAAACAAATAAGAAAAACAAAACCCAAAACGACTTTAACAACTAGGTTTAGAACGTACAAAGAGGTTCAAAAAAACGTACAACAACGTTTTATTATCCCATTATTTTGAATGATATATTTATGGGTGACGTCTTTTTCTTACAAGTAATAGTGGTTTCAGGATACATTCAAAGATAGATTTTCTTACATTTATAGATCTTTAAAAGGATACTTCCCATTAGTTGAAATGGTTTATAGAGGTATTTTTCTAAGAGATGATAGTGATCTCCGAATATATTCGTTATTTATATGAAAAGAAAATATAACAAAACCCAAAACGACTTTAACAACTAGGTTTAAAACGTACAAAGAGGTTCAAAACGTACAACGACGTCCGCTTTCAATAATAGAATTAAGACTTTCTCCATTAAAAATTTGGATGAAAGCATTTTTGACATAAAGATGCTTGTTAATAAGAAGCACCTCATAATCATGGGGCTTCTACAAGAGGAAATTCAAGCGATGAATTCCTTTAAATTCAATCTCGAAGTGTTTGGGGAATTTATAAAACATTCGGATGATCCTGATAGTGCAATTATTGCCACTAAAAGCATGCAAATCAAAATGCTAAGTGTAGTTTCAGAAGATGAATTGGCTGATCATCTCGAAAAAAAAAAAAAAATGTATACCGAAATAAATTGGAGGAATTCCAATGTAAAGATAGTGGATGGGCTTTATTGTCATTTTTAAGGATAGAGATAAACATTAACAAATATAGACCTATTAGTGTGAAGTTACGAATAATCGCTCGAGAACTAGTTCGTATAATATCACAAACATAACAGATGAGTTGATTGATGTATGTGGTAAACTAATCAGCTTTAAAAATTTGCAGTTCCCTCTGGTATTAAAAGATGTAAAAAAATTTGAAGAGAACAACCCAGAGATAAGTGTGAATGTATTTGGATATGAATCTGATGATAAAAAGGAAAATGTTCAAATCATTGGTCCATTATATCATTTACAAAAGGAGCAGAATGTACACATTAATTTGATGTATTGTATAAACATTGATCGTAGAACTCACTACGTTTATATCAACAATATATCTCGCTTAATATGTAGTCAAATTTCGGGTAAAGAACATCAAATGCATCTCTGTAACGGATGTCTACAACATTTTGCTAGTAAGACTAAACTTGAAAACCACAAAAGCGAATGTTGTAGACTTATAACAAAAATGCCAGAGGGAGATAACACAAATATTTATTTCAAAAATTATGGAAGACAACTTCAAGTTCCACTAGTAGTGTACGCTGACTTTGAGTCCATCCTAGCTCCGATAAGCCACCAAACACCCGATCCTAAATTTTCATCAACAACAGCTGTCCAGCAACATATATCTACCTTGTGCCTTCTCCTACTTCATCAAGTGCAGTTTCAATGAAAAACTTGATAAGCAAGTGACATTTGTTGGTGAGTACTTACATTTAACTTGTTATAAACCATTTATTTTACCCACATTTCATTATTTTAAAAGATATGAATAATAATTTTTTCTTCCTTTCTTTTAGGCCAAAACTCTCCAGATAAATTTATCGAAATGCTGACATCGGATTTAACTACCTTATATCAGGATGTGTTGGAGAAACCGAAACCAATGAATCCACTGACGGATGCAGAAAACAACTATCAAGTAAATAATCCATTTTGTATAATTTGCAAATTAAGTTTTAAGAAGGCACCATTGCCATCTCACTGGTATATTTATAGGACCTGCACATGTGAAGTGTAATTTAGATTTTCGTGTCCCAAAATTTTTTCCAGTTCTCTTTCATAATTTCTCGGGCTATGATTGTCATTTGTTTATTAAAAGTCTCGCTAAAATTCAAGGAGACATTAACATCATTCCGATGAACAAGGAAAATTATATATCCCTATCTAAAAGAATTTATTTGGGTGAAAAAAGATTTTTTGAAATAAGATTTTTAGATTCAAATAGATTTCTTCAATCAAGCCTTGCTTCTTTAGCAAATAATTTATCTCTTGATGACTTGAAAAATACAAAGAGTGTTTTTCAAGAGAGCGAATCATTCAATTTAATGATAAGGAAAGGCGTATTCCCTTATGATCATTTAGATTCATGGGAGCGATTTGAAGAACCATCACTTCCATCTATTACTAAATTTCATAATAAGATGGTAGATGAAGCATGTTTAGATGGGGATTATAATCATGCTCTTAAGGTATGGAATCATTTTAAATGTAAAACATTTAAAGACTATACCATTCTATATCTAAAGAGTGATGTTCTCCTGTTAGCAGACATTTTTGAAAAATTCAGAACAGTTTGTAATTCTATATACGAACTTGACCCTTGCCATTATTTTACCGCTCCTGGTTTATCATGGGATGCTATGCTCAAAACAACAAAAATAAAGTTGGAGCTTTTAACAGACGTTGATATGTACAACTTCTTTAAAAGTGGAATTCGGGGTGGGTTGTGTCAGTGCAGTCACAGAGATGCCGTTGCAAATAATAAATATATGTCAAGCTATGATCTAAATAAAGCATCGGAATATTTAATGTATCTGGATGCTAATAATTTATATGGATGGGCTATGTCACAACCCCTTCCCTATGGTAATTTTCAGTGGGATAATCCTGAGTTATATAAAACTGAGTATATATCCAACATCAAAGATGATAATGTTGGATATGTATTGGAAGTAGACTTAGATTACCCATCTAGTATCCACGATTTGCATAACGATCTTCCATTCTGTCCTGAAAATATAATTACCTCGGGATGTAATATTCCTAAACTTATTGCTCATCTCAATTCGAGAAAAAAATTTACAATCCATTTAAGAAACTTACAGCAGTGTATCTCTAATGGATTAATAGTGACTAAAGTGCACAGAGTCATGACGTTTAATCAATCAAACTGGCTTCAGAAATATATTTTGCTTAACACTGAATACAGAAAAGTAGCCAAAAATAAGTTTGAAAAAGATTTTTTTAAATTGATGAACAATAGCGTTTATGGTAAGACCATGGAAAATGTTGAAAAACGTAGAGATGTAAAAATTGTTTCTGAGTGGCATGCAATAAGAAACCAATTTTCAGCAAGAAAGCTAATTGCTCATCCGAATTTTCATAGTAGTAACATATTTTCACCGAATATGTGTGCTATTGAAATGAAAAAAGGGAGTATAAAACTCGATAAACCAATTTACTTGGGCTTTGTTGTTCTTGACCTATCAAAGTGGTTAATGTACGACTTTCACTACAGCTACATGAAACCAAAATTTAACAACAAAATTCGTTTGAACTATATGGATACAGATTCTTTCATCTATTCCATATTTACAGATGATTTTTATGCTGATATCTATGATGACGTAATAAATCCTGATAGATCTAGATTTGATACTTCTGAGTATCCTCCCAACAATATACACAACTTTCCCTTAAATAACGGCAAGGAAATAGGTCTATTTAAAGATGAAAATAACTCGAGAATAATGTTAGATTTCGTTGGATTACGTGCAAAACTATATTGCTATAGAGTAAGGTAGGTGCGGGTAATAAGGCCTGTCGGTTAATAAGGCCTAAATTTAAAAAAAGTAAGTTATAGCAGTAGTAGGCACTAACGGTCAGCCTAATATGTAGCTTACAGCCGTAAATGACTCATCAGAATTGCCGCTACGTGTTCGCTCGGTAATCGTCGTCTTTGTTGTGTCATATATTACCAGAGGCGATTTTACGGTCCAAATAATAAGAAATCCAATTATTGAATCGTAAGTAATTTTTCTAAAATTACACTAATGTTTATAAATTTGAGCTTATGTTTTCCATTATTAAATATTTTGTTTATTTTGTACGTTTCAAAAATGTATTATAATTTTAATATTTATTTTTTTAATTTTCTATTACAAATAGTGTATGGGGTTATTAAGGCCTATCAAATTTGACGGCAGGCCTTATTATCCTCCTTTCCCACAATAATCAGAAGAAAAGCCATAAATTACAGAGGAACTCCAGTCACCAAAGATCTATTTGACAAAGTAAAGAATGCAATAAAATATATCTACGGTAACCCCCAAAGTTAAGAGTAGTGGTAAAAGAATCCAGATGAGTTGGTACTGTCACGGCTGTGAGGTAGACCAAATTGCGGATATAAGGCAGTGTTATGCATACATATATTCGCTAGGTGGTATCACGAAGAGTGCGTTGTCTTATCAGCGGATGATAAAGACAATTTTGACTGTCCTGATGACTGTTAGACAAAGAAATAATGTCTTGTATTTAAAGCTTAAAGCAATATTAATTTATTTATATTTTTTTTTATCTCAACTTTGGTTTATTGAGTAATTTCAAAAACTTAGGCCTTATTACCCGACTATAGTTTAATAAAGCCTATTGACAAGGTTTTGAAAAATGTTGAATATTGTTTTTGTTTAAGGCAGAATTTGCTATGTTTTGTTCTTTTTTTATAGTAATATATCTAAAACATTAATTAACAATAAAATGTGTCCGTTCTGATAAATAGTTTTTGTTTAATTTCAAGTCTCCCTTAGCTAGGCCTTATTACCCGCACCTACCTTAGATACCGGTGAGGTTACAAAAAAGGCGAAAGGTATTAAAAAATATGTAACAAATAATTTAGAATTAAGAGATTATAGAAATTGTTTAATTAAGAAACAAGATCAATATAGATCAATGTATACCTTTAGAAGTAGAAATCATTAAATATATACTGAAAATATTAATAAGTTAGCATTAAGTTGTGGTGATACAAAAAGATTTATTTGTGCGGATTCAAAGACCACATATGCATGGGGGCATAAGAATATTCCAATATGATTGTCTATCGTATATATGTATCTATAAATAAATAAAATATTATATATTATATTATATTATAATATTATATTTTAGTAGTTTTAAAACGAAAAATGTTTAAATAAAATAAAGATAATTTTTCACATTAACACTGTAAAACCTATCAAGTTTAAATAAAATAAATAAAAATTTAAATCATATTAAAAACTTTGTATTTTTATTTTTTACTACGGCATATTTCTTTCTTCTCTTTTGTTAAGCATCCATAGCACCAAAAAGGACATAATTTGATTTCCCCGAACCGTTGGTCCACTTAAATTGCTCCACTTAAATTGCTCCACTTAAATTGCTCCGCTTAAATTGCTCCGCTTAAATTGCTCCGCTTAAATTGCTCCGCTTAAATTGCTCCGCTTAAATTGCTCCGCTTAAATTGCTCCGCTTAAATTGCTCCGCTTAAATTGCTCCGCTTAAATTGCTCCGCTTAAATTGCTCCGCTTAAATTGCTCCGCTTAAATTGCTCCGCTTAAATTGCTCCGCTTAAATTGCTCCGCTTAAATTGCTCCGCTTAAATTGCTCCGCTTCATTGATCCAGAACCGGCCAAAACCTACTACTCTCTAAATTCCAACTAAAAAATCCAACTTAAAAAAATCCAACTTAAAAATCCCCTTAAATTCTCTCTTAAAAATCCACTTTGCTCCGCTTAAATTGCTCCGCTTAAATTGCTCCGCTTAAATTGCTCCGCTTCATTGATCCAGAACCGGCCAAAACCTACTACTCTCTAAATTCCAACTAAAAAATCCAACTTAAAAAAATCCAACTTAAAAATCCCCTTAAATTCTCTCTTAAAAATCCACTTTGCTCCGCTTAAATTGCTCCGCTTCATTGATCCAGAACCGGCCAAAACCTACTACTCTCTAAATTCCAACTAAAAAATCCAACTTAAAAAAATCCAACTTAAAAATCCCCTTAAATTCTCTCTTAAAAATCCACTTTGCTCCGCTTAAATTGCTCCGCTTCATTGATCCAGAACCGGCCAAAACCTACTACTCTCTAAATTCCAACTAAAAAATCCAACTTAAAAAAATCCAACTTAAAAATCCCCTTAAATTCTCTCTTAAAAATCCACTTTGCTCCGCTTAAATTGCTCCGCTTCATTGATCCAGAACCGGCCAAAACCTACTACTCTCTAAATTCCAACTAAAAAATCCAACTTAAAAAAATCCAACTTAAAAATCCCCTTAAATTCTCTCTTAAAAATCCACTTTGCTCCGCTTAAATTGCTCCGCTTCATTGATCCAGAACCGGCCAAAACCTACTACTTAAAACAATGACAGTTCTTGTGAAAAATTAAGCAAACAGACCTTTTGTGGCATTTGTAAATAGCACGATACTAAAAAAATAAAATAGTTACCTATTCGATGATTTTAACTTTAATAAAAGGGTAGAGAAAGTATGATGCTATATTCCATTAAAATGTTTGAAATTGTCGTTTTAACCAAGTTTCATACTAAAACAGCTTTAACATCGTACTAATTCAACTAAAATTTTGCGCCAATATTTGCTGAAATCGTTCATAGAACGCAATATCGAGTGTAAAATAATTGAACGAAAATAGTATACTAAAAAATAGTTATTGAAAACTTAATACTGAATGACAAGTACTATCAATAGTCAATAGTTTTCATTCGATAGTTCCGATTGCTACTCAATTTATGTGTAAGTAACATTTTAAATGATATCTATAATTGGGACTTGAAAAGAATTGATAATTTCTTGAAAACAAATGCTTTCCATCAATTGAATTAATATATAAAAACTGTAGAAAATAATACAAAAACTAATAGCAGTACGAATCAAAAGATATGTTCACATTCAGGAATATTTATCCTTGAATATTGATTATTTTTCCATTAAAACTATATGTTTTAACACTTTTTATTTAAGAATATATTTTTATTGTTCATGTAAAATAGTCCTAAAGCCGGAAGCAAATTTTCGGTTTGGAGGTATAATCAAAAATAGAGCATAAACATTTATACGTGCTTATGTCATTATATGGAATACAAGTCTCGCAGGTATTTTTCGCAATAAGTGTGGGAAAGGGTTTAAAAATAGCAATTTTTCCTATTTTTTGTGAGGGGTATAACGAACTCAATTCATCATATCTCATATTTTGGTTACACTCCCAAACCAAAAATTACTGTCGGCTCTTTGACTAAAAGAAAAGGTTAAGTTTGATTTATGTATTAGGGGTATTACAATGCGACCTGGAGATCTATTGTGCACCCACTTAAAAATAAATGAGCTTGCTCTTAATACAATTCCTCCTCCAAATCTATTGCTCTTACGAATTTTAGTACCTAAGCCTTCAGATTGCATAGGTTGCTGTCTTCTACCTGGTATTGTCCCAGATGGTTTTTCCCTTGGTGCATGAGTGGACAACAACTTCCTAGTATGTGATCTGGTGTTTCCTCATGCATGTTGCAGAATCTACATGTGGCACTGCTTACCATACCAAGTAAACTTAGGTATCTTCTAAGTTTGCAGTGTCCAGTTAGGATACCTGTTATTATTCTTAGTTTATTTCTACTTAAGATAATGCCGTTTTTTGAAACTTTGATGGTTGTAATTGCCCAGTATAGTGGTTTCGCCTGCCTCAGCTTTGGGAGTTGTTTCCAATTCCTGGATCTTTTTGCCACTTCTTTTTGTTTAATTTTGTTTTTGATGAGATTTTCTCCTATTTCGCAATAGGGCTCAGGCCTTATGGGTTGATGCGCCTATTTTTTTTTTTTTTTTAAAGAAGTCTGTCTTTTCGTTTCCATGAACACCCACGTGACCAGATATACCCAAAGCCTGCTTATGCACACCCACACAAAGTTAGGGCCGATGGTATAGGAACTTAGTGCCTTGAATACCGCTTGACTATCTGACATGATAACAATGTTCTTATTAGGATAGTTCTTTTCGAGATTTCGATCCACGCATGGCGCTTACCTCCGCTTAAAAAATGCTGGTGGACTGCCCTATCGGCATGGAATATTCCTGCACCAGTCCCCTTTATCAGTGCACCACTTGATGGTATTTGTTTCGAAGGTGTAGTTTGTTTCTTCTCCTCCCCATTAATACTAACTTTACTTAACGGTTTAAGGAAGCATCTCCTCTAGGAATCTCAAACCTTTAAGTATCGTGTTAGAAGAAAATCGAATCATGAATAAGTAATATATGACGAGGTACCAATAGATAAATACAAAAGCGGGCCCACTTTCTTGTCCTTTCTATCATTGTAAGATTTGATTAAAATATTGGGCTTACGAAACCGAAACATCGCCCAAAGTTCTGATATCACAATTTACCAAAAATTTAAAGTTCCCAGCTTTTCATCAGCGCTATCACTCAACTTGTGAACTTTAAATCATTTATTTATATCTGTTTCTTTTTAGTACACATTTAAAATGATAAACAGGTAACAGTTTTAGTGGGTTCAAATTTCACCATTATAAATAACGTTGCACTATAATCTTTTTTATCTATAAACAATCGATAGATCCACCCATTTTAAATGCCACCATTTCACAGACCAAATGGCTTTCGTGATCTACTTCCTGCTATACTAGCAGAAATAGATCTTCAAACTCCACCTTTACCTGCAAGCGAATTCAATTCACCAACAAATCTAAATCCAAAGCATCACGACAGACCCAAAATGTCAAAACTGCATCAAGACTCGTTTCTAAACGGTTCATGAAAAGTGTTGGATTTTTTTTTCAAAATTAGCAAAACAAGAACAAGTTAAGATTTATCCACGCCAACACCACGCTTAAGTCGATATACAATAATATCTACATAGTTTGTCGATGCCGGTAACCTGTTTTGAGCCAAGTGGCAACTTATATAAAACTGGGCTTAAGCACACTTAAAACAAAATACATATATGCATGCATTCTGCATCAGTAGACACGATTACTTTATGGAAATTTAATTTCGCTTTCATTGATTTCTGCCAATTACAGTCACTGTTAAAAGAAAACTCTCATATTCTATTTATCTTAAATATGGCTGACACAAAATATGTTTTATATATAAACTTAAGAGTCATAAAACAAAGTCACATTTACACATATTTAACTTTAATTAACGGAAAATAGTTTTCATTTGTAAACTAAAAAGGTCTGGAATACAAAATAGAACTAAACTTAAGTACCTAATTAAATTAGTACATACATTAAATTTAACTTTTTCCTTTTTTAAGAACATTTTTACTTGCGTAAGCATGAAAAAAGGGCTTTGAAAATCTTTCTGACATGTTTCGTTTAAGAATAATTTGACTGTGACTGACTTTTGATGGCGGCTGTAATATCAACCGTGACACATTTGGAGGCTGTGCTATTTATTCGACCGTCCATATCAACTTACATGAAGAAAAGTAAAAGTTGTCGTTTTGGATACCGTTCTATTTAAAAGGGTTTTTGAACCTTTTAATTTCATTTCGCTCTTCGTGTTTAAAATTCAAAAATGTCTACGACTAAAACTTACTCAGCGTCTTGTAGGCAATATTTGTTAAGATGCCAATCTGTCGTGTAGATGCAGATAAACTCTAGACATAAGCGTCTTACTGACGCCGACGGCCATATTTTACCAAAAAACCAAACCAGTTTTATAAATTTAGCTTGAAGGCATTTGATTTTTTTGTTTTTTTTTTTTTTTGAAAAGGAAACAATAATCTGTTTTTTTGGAATAATTATGCCTTGAGGAAGATCAATCGATATAACGCTGCAATTCAAATTAACTATTGCAGCATTTATAACTTGGCATCACTTTGAGAATTTAAATGCTATGAATAATGGAGAAACTAAGCTAAGCTAGAAAGGTGTCGGGTTTTTTTATTTAACTCAAGCGCGTGCCTAATGAGTCGTGTTATTGAAACTCTCAAATAAAAAAAAATAAAATATAGCTTTGATGAACACTTTCCTTATAGGTTGTGTAAATAATTAATGTGCATTAATTTATTATGCAATCAAATTTAGTGATGCAAATCTATAGTTAATTAAGGCACATGTACTTTGAATAGATTGTCTGCATGATAATGATGAAAAGGTTTTGTTTTATTTTCGAATGTTAAACATTCATTGAATAAGTTCAATTATTATTAGATGTAAATCGAGTAACAGCAAAAATTTCGATTCAAACAATTTCAAGTTTTTAAACCGAAGTTTGCATTCGAAGAAAACATTGAACTCGAAATTTTGATCATACTTGACAACACGAAATGGGAAAGGTGCGTCTCTTAATTTTGACTGTCTAACAGGCTTGGTAAAAAAAACTTTTTGAATTAAAAATTAATGCTAATAATATAGTTTAGTTTATGTAATACTACTAGATTGCTAATGGAAAGTATGAAAAAAAATGTACTGACCTCGGCGTACTGTGGACATACAGCTGTATAAGCCAACGTTACTGTCAGTATGACGAAAATAATTTGTTGGACATCTTTACCATCAAAGCTATACTATGAAATAAATTCTGGCCTTACGAACCAGGTACATACATTTTTTTGGTACAAAAAACAATCAAATCTGTTTAAAAACTCAATATTTCGAAATGTAGTCCGTGAATGTAAAACCTCTTTGCATACCACCCCGTCCTAGAGAGTGGGTAACTCTAACGTGCAGGGGGAATAGATGCCAGGATAAACTGACACACCAGCTTATGGTCATGATCATTATGGTCTTGTCCTTTGTGATTGAAAAAACGCCAAAAGGTGGAAAAATACTACTAGCGGTCAACGCCATGAAAGTGTTTCGGCATGGGAGCATATCTTAAAAGGCCAACCGCAGCACCATATATTGGTGGTTTTCCGATAGCGGACAGATGCGCATGTCCTGGTATATTAAAAAAAAAAATCCATCTAAATTTGATAGAATACCAGCTGATTTCCTGAAAAGTTAGTATTCTATCCGTTCATTCAAACCGTTTGGGAAAATCAAACCTATCGGACTAGCCAAGATGGATAGAGTGACTATTAAACTGCCAAAGGAATGTGCCCTTATGATTAGAAATAATTAGCAGTTTATCTTTGCTTTTCTAAAATTAATGGCAACCATCATTCTCAACTCTCAAGCATGTAAAGGTAAAAACCGAGTCTACACTCAAGAGGCATCAGGTTGGGTTCCGCAGTGGTCGATCGTGTTTCGAATATCTTAACACCCTTGTGTAGTATGCGGATTCTTGAGAATGCATTTGACCGAGTAAATCGACAATGTAATCACTTCTTAGTAAAATAATTCCACAAAAATTGTTTCCTTTATAAAAGAGTCCTACAGCAAACAAGATGCTTTGTTTTAAGCTATGGGGATCTCACTGACTCTTTCAAAGTACGTCGGAAGTGAGACTAAGTTATGTTATATCGCCAATTCTTTTCTGCTGGCAATAGACGAATAGGAGAGGGGAGTTTGAAGGCCTAACACAGCTAAACAATGCCGATGAATGCCTCATTGGATATGAATGCCTTATTGGAAAAAACATTAGTCGGAATAATGTGATGTTTCAATCAGGTCAGGTGAAAGGAAAGTCAATCGGTCCAAGAATAAACCGCAATTAGAAAAAAATAATGTCACAGTCCTCTTCATTCATTCTACGGAAATAAGTCGAATAACTTAATTACCTTAATTATTATTCTATCCCCAAATCAAATTGTGGTACGTTAAAGCAGAATAAAAAAACTCGCACTGCCTTCAGTAATCTGTCTGAAAATTGGTATTCCTTAACATTTCACTGGCACTAAGTTGAGACTTCTTGAAACCAATGTCAAATCCGTTTTTGTATATGCTTTCGAAACGTTATAGGTCTTGGTTTCATACTATAGAAATAGCAGGCTTTTGTGAATTGCCCGCTGCTCACATTCTTAAAATTTTCTGACCGCAAATTTTAACGCGGAAAAGTGGCGCAAAGCAAGTTATTAACTTCGACATAAAAACCATAATAAGCGATGTATTGACAATTTTTTAAATTAAGTTTTCAGAATGGACAGCGGCTTGGAAGACCAAGAACAACATGGATTTTAATAGTCTTCGGAGTCTTCGCTAAAAATAAGAGACATCCCAACCAAATTTGCTGTATGTCAAAAATCCTCATGTCTACAAATACCAATTAGATAAAAAGTTCCTTAGAGAACCGAATACGAGAAAGCTACGATGTTTTCTTGAACTTTTACTTTTCATACTCGTATATGATTACAAATTTAGTTCTCTTCGGAATGAAAAATGTTATTCCGAATAGGATAAAATCTATAAAACCGTAATTTGATTTGAACTGTAAAGAGAATATTAGGATCAGTGAAGTAAGTTTCCGATGTTACAAGGGCAACCCTACTGAGAAAAACCGAAATAATTTCAATCAAGATGTAGTGATTATATTCATTGAAACAAATTTTTGCATGACCAAAATTTAGGACAAAAGATATCCAAAAGGTAGTAAGAATTTTTGGTCATTTGTAAAAAATATACTAAATACTACTTCATCTTTGGCTCCCAAGCTCGTCTTCAATGACATTCCTTTTGTAAGCTCACAAGAAAAAGTGAATAGTGTCATGGCGTCCCCTGTACTTGGAGCGTAAACAATTTTATGGGACAAATCTTCTTTCGCACTCGTACAGTTGCAAGAGTACTGCAAGATCTCGAAGCACACAAATACGCCCAAGTAGTACCCCTCATATTGTTCTGAAGAGGCGATCTGTAATGCTTGAAAACCCTTGCCTAAGCTTTTTCAACTACCCTAGACTACTGATCTCTTTCCGAGTGGATGTAAAACAGCATTTCCCAAGCATATCCCCAAAAAACTGAATATTCTTCCCACACTCCTTATTGTCTAATTGCAGATACGTCCCTTCTTTCCAGTCATGGCAAAATAAATATCTTGAAGAACAAAATCTTCTCAATGACCGGCAGTAGCAGTAGCAGTAGCAATTGGTCCACTGGTGATATGATATTTTATCTCTACGAACAGTGGCAAAATTCTTTACACCGATTTAGAGATATTTTGATACATATTTCAAAAGCATTTAATAGAGTTTGGCCTCAAGCTCTCCTAACGAATTTACCTTTAAGCCTGAAATTCACAAAATAAATGCTCATGTGCCACAGGGTTCCGTTTTGTCTCCGACTCTCTTTCCCATATTCCTAAATGATCCTTAGTATGAAAATTCTAATTGTTTTGCTGATTAAAGTACGCTCAGCTTCTCATATTTGTTTTCAGATTAAAGTCCTTGTCCTTCAGATGTGGTCGATACCATTGTCAAATGAGTAAAAATTAACCGCGTTAAATTTAATACTTCAAAAACTCAATGTAGTCTCCTATCTTTAAAGCGAAAGCTCTCCATATTACAGATAAAGTTGCCAGATTTTTCTTACACCTCACCGGGACAAATGGCTAAAATAATGAAAAATCCCGGGATTTCAACATATTGCCCAGTAAAAAATAAAAAATCATTATATACACGTATATATATCAAAATAAATAAATTCTTTTATTAATTACTAATTAAATGACATTTTTGTCATTTGCAAATAATTTTCCTATGTCAATTTTAATGACAGATGTCAGTTTGCAAAAATATATTCTTCGTTAAGTTAGGTTTGTTTGATTGAAATTTTAAAAGCAATATCTTAAAATCAAATCACATTGCAGCGATTGTTCCTTATCAATGAAAGATATTAAGGTACATTAGACATTATTTTGTGAGTTTGAGCCCAACCTGGGAAAAAAGCTGCCCCGGCGGGACAGATGAATTTTTGTCTGAAATTCGAGACGTTCCGGGCAACGCTAATCACAGACCACATTGTGTGGAATGCTCACGTAGCAAAAGATGCAGCTTGGTGTTAAGGTTTCGTTCGATGATGGAAATTCTCTGATCTCTTCTATTGCCATACATATCTCGAGTGCAGTACAAAATGAACCCACCCTTCTACTTTAGTGGAGCCCCACATCCCACAACCGGTTTAAAAAGGTAAATCCTATTTTCAAATCAGAATGAGCCCTGCTATCCGATCGTGATTGAAATCCGAACAACCAAACAAACATACTTTCACATTTGATGAGATTAACAGCCCGATTCTCCCCCTTGTGAGGAGTCACAAGTCACAAGCTCTTGTGACTATTCCTTCATTCCTTGTGAGGATTGTTGTGATTCGATAACATTTTGGTATTCTCCCCCTAATCGTCACAAGAAAACTCACAACGAAACTCACCACCGCATGGTGAGATTTTTAAGTGTCATTATTTGAACAGCTGATTATTCAAAACGAAGAAAATACAAAACGCAAGTTAACATTATTAGATTTTATTATTATTAAATAACCTTACTATCGTGAGGCTTCAAGCTCTGATATCCCAGCATAAAGTTTTCCGAAAGCGACAAAACTTTATAAATGTATGTATTGTTTTGGAGAACGAATGGTTCATTTGTATCTCTCAAAGTTTTCAAAAGCCGTCGGTGCTGCAAACTTCTTGATACGATTAGTTTCTTAAAAAAAATGTGTTTATTTAAAAATGTTACTTTTCATTTTCGTAGGAAAGATCAGCAATAATATTCACTAGAGCACTTCCATTTTGGTGTACTCATAATTATTCACAAATCTAGAAAATTTTCTTACAAAATATGCTGAATGACAATCCAAGAAATATTAAACATTTATGAGTTGTGACCTGTTCTGAAGGAGGTCACAGTTTCGATTGTTTTTGTGACTCTCACAAGTTGTGACTGAGCGGCAGAATTCGAAAAAGTCACAAAATCAATTTCACCTCTTCTTGTGACTTTGTGAGGCATCACTGACTTTGGGGAGAATCAGGCTGTAAAATAAATTTTATTTTTTTTATTTGATTTCCATTCAGTAGGTATATTTCCCTATATTCTTTAGATACAACTTCTGAGCTTTAAACCTTAGGTATTGATATTAAATACACTGCATAGACAAATCAAGTTTTTCAAGTTGCCAGTAATAAAATTAGAGTTTGCCTACGATTATTATTTAGATTCAGGCTGAGATGAAAGAAAATATAACGACATCTGCTGCACCTTATAGGTATCCCTCGAAAACCACTTTATCGTGCAGCCATTTAATTATATCTATTTATCTATAGGTATACATCTTTCTATCAAACCCAATCGACATCTGCGAAGAGTGAAATGGTGCCTATCTTCTAAACCTTCTTGTTTAAAGACACTTCGAACCAGGTGCACATTCTAGCTATTTCTATGCATCCGAAACACACACACACTCAATTCTTCACTTTGGAGCCCACATCCCTTACCAATAACATATTTCTTTTCATTTAATAACCTCAAACACCTGAACCAGATGTATTTGCCTTGTTTCGGCGTGAAGCTGTGTGAAGAAGAAGATAATGTGGCAAAGGTGTCAGCACACGCCCTTGCTTCTTTGCTCTAAGCAGGTAGTAGCTCCGAGATATCCAGCATGTTTGTGAATTATAAGATGATACCATTCCAGGTGTCTTAGAACTTAAAACTGTGTGTCTTTAAAAGAAAATTCAAATAAGAAACCAACCCCGGGCCGGAGAGAATTCGTGTTTAAGAGACTTAAATTGCTCCTTTGCATTCGCTATCCGATCCGCTTTCTAAATATTCGTCCTTAATGTGAGATGTTGCGGAACTTCAGCGGGCGGTCTTTCATTGTCTGTGTGTATATAAATTCATAAATCACATCTATACAAGGTTTTCAGCGATATAGAACAGAAACCATTGTACACAGCATGAAAAATGACTAAACACAAAACCAGCTCGTAAGGATGTGCCTGAGAGCCTGTGCCTGCTGCACAAATAATATCTAGGTGGCAAGCATCATTCATGGTTCAAGGAAATAAACGGAATTGTTTAGGGAATTCCACATGGATGAATGAATGGCTGGCAATGGCTATGTCTCTCTGGCTAGAATTAGGAACCGTAGCAACCAAGTGAAAATGTTAATGGTTTTTTGGATTTTCTTTTTGCGGTTAGGTTGCGTATTACGAGTATAACGAGGATAATAAATTATCCTTATTTTGAAGGTATTCTTCAATAGTCTGGAATATTAAGTTGTGTTTTTGAAAGAGAATATTCTTCAGAATTCGGTCAGGGAAAGAAAAAGTAACTTTCCAATTTGTCAAATAAAAAAGTCATCCATAATGCATTTAAATTAAAGGGGCCATGGGTCTAATTATGAATTGCGATTACGCCAGTTGTCAAATGGCAGGTACATGAGAACTTGTGATCGGGAATACTCTTCAAATACAAAAGCAAGAGATAACAACATAGACGCATGGTTTGGTAAGAGTGAGTATTCAATGGAAGTAATTTGGCGCCGTTTGGCTACTATTTCATAAAAGTTGACAGGTGACAATTCTATAAATTTGTGACACTCGCCCAACAATTTAACATATAATAAAATATTGACAGGTGATATAATCGTCAGTTAGATACCACGACCAATTTTTCATTTGCTATTGCGAGATTTAGATAAATTTTTCATTGTCAAAAATTTTCGTGACAGACTATGACAAATTCGTCGTCGTAATTTTTTTCACTAGAGCTTTTTCTATAAAAATCAAAATTAGAGTCAAAGATTAGTGAGTTCGAAGAAAAGGCATTGTCACCTGTCACACTTGTCAATTTTCCAGGGCCAGTTCGATTTTCCAAGATATCATCTGGCGCGGAAATTGGTTTATCGAAATTTCTATCCTTGCCCGAGCATAATGTTCGAGACCCAATTCAGTAGGTTGAGGAAAAAAACTCGTTTAACATCTAATGATGTCGGTGTTTGTGGATTCTCTGTAACGACCTCGGCCGCAGCAGCGATTTTCTCGGTCGAACGAACTTCCACGTGCATCCAAACGCTTAATTGCTGGCGCAAATGGTCCTACGAGAAAATTCAAGCTGCGTTAAGACAACAGACTGAAAATTGGTCAAATGAGTAGTAATAATTATTCCATGTTCCTCAGGCGTGTATCGCTCCATTGCTTGTTGTCAACTAATTCTCTATCTGTCTACATCATGTCAAAGCACAATGACATTTGGCGCCATTTGCAAAAATTAAGACACATTCATTTTACGACATTTCTATTGTACCACCTTGTATTATATAAGCTAATGCTTAAATAGCTGACATGTCAAGTTGTACTGGATAACAACTTGGCACTCATTTTTTTAAAAGATGATGGACCTTTAAAATCAGGATTATTCCCTGCACTTTTTATTCTTCTTAGGTTTCAATAAATTCAACCAGTTTTTCAATCTTCAGCTGTATGAAATGGCCTTACTTCATAATATTCAACTCTTCTTTCCACACTATAGGTGTCGCACCTTCTTTCTTGAGCAAACATTTTCGAACCATTAAAGTTAGATAGAGTAAGGTACCCCAAAAATAAATTAAAAAAGTGAACAATGCGAACTGATTTGGATTTTGTCGTTAACAGCAATTTAAAACGAGCGTTAAACAAGCAATTTCCATTAACCCCTCTGCTTCCATCAGGTGTCGTTGGCGGATTTGACATTTTCCAGTCCCCTCCTCTCCCTCACACTTTGGTTAAGAACTTTAAAGTCGATGTTATCCAATAAAAGTCATTTTACTCTTGTTTTATTATCACTCCATAATAATTTTTGACTTTTAAACTTTTTCGTTTACGAGGTTCCACCTTAAGCTGATGTAAATGTTGCTCCCACGAAACAACGTGTAAATATAAAAACTTCAAGTGCTAATCCTCGAAACGGAGTTATGAAAGTAGAAACAAAAAGAACAATAACTCGTGTGTGTTGTGTTGGTTTGATAATAATTCACTTTTGTGTGTTAGCAAATTGAATTGAAAAAAAAATAAATAAAAATAAAAATAAAAATTATAGAAACAAGATGGAAAGAAAGAAATCCATTAAAGTTATAGGTCTTCAGGTCTTCGTCTACAAAAACACATACACATACAAGAACAATATAATTTGTGTTCGTTTTGTCGGCTTCATTTTTAATGGAGCGATATCTTCTTTATTGTTCGTGAATTCATTTGTTTGGAAAGAGAATCGAAAACACAATTGTGATGGTAATTGAAAAGATTCAATGAAATTGTGCAAAATTACGGTGCAGGTCATTTAGGACACGGAAAGAATAAGATTAGTATAGATAACCATACGTTTTTACTTCTGTTTTCATAAGAGTGTTATATCTACCTTTTTGCATAATGATAAGTGCGTTGGACATTATGCAGAAGGTATGAATTTGGTTCTATTTTTGTAAAAATGTTTTTTTGTAGAAATTAGAAAATCATCTAAGAGAAACTTTATCATGAAAAAGGCTTCTCACCTAAACCGTTCACACTTGTCAGGAAATTATATGTCACCTTTATTCCTCGAGAAGTATAAGTAACAAGGCTTAGGCCCTCTACAAATTGTTGGCCCCTTTTTATTTTTTTTTATACGAGGATTAGAGAAATTTTAAGGGTATCAATAACCAAATAAACTTATGAAAACGAATGTATTGTACTTTGAGCGATCTCTGATTGTAAAATTAAGTTTAAAAAACTTTTATTCGATGCTCCAAAAGATTCATGTCCGTCGAGTTAGCATTACATAAAGTTAACCTGACATTCAAGTAAGCAATACCAGGGGTTATTAAAAAAAAGAAGCGCGACAATATTTTTTGTTTCACGACAAATTTACGACAATTAATTCAATTATTATATCTTTAAAATTTTAAATTGGTAATTCTAACCAACAAACTAGTAGAAAACTAATTGAAATTAATTTGAGCTGTTAATATGGTATCAGGCTCAGAGAAGAAAGTTTCGACAAAGTTTCCCTACTGATCGAAAGCGGAACGAGTTTAATCAACCTAAAAACTGGCATATTTAACCAACAAAAATGAAATAATAGTTGCTAATCTATTAAAAACTATAGTCCACCACATCATCTTCGGTTCCAAGTCTGGTCCTCAAGAACACGAATTCTGCAAGCCGACAAGAGGAAGCCAAATTTTCTTGACTTCGACATACAGAAGGAGTTGTGTACCTGAGAGCACAGTCTGCTTTCTGTCTTCTTATGACATTACTCTTGAGCTGAACAAACTTCGAGAAAGAGGCTGTGGGTTCCGGGTAATATTTGAATGGGCAGAAACTATAAGTATTTTTTGACAATTTAAGAAATTAATTTCTCTTCCCTTCTGAAAAAGGTGTTATTTTTTAGCAGTTTTGCAACTAGCTTCTCTGAAGTTCAATCAAGTCTTTGGATAGCTTACAGAGAAATTTTTGAAAATTAATGGTGATATAATCATTACAGATACATTCGAGCTTAGTTTTTTATTGTGAAGACAGTACAGAGATTCTGTTTTATCTGCACAACCCGAATGTGGAATTTTTACTTATGGGTACTATATCTATAAGGCAAGTTATGCATTCGTAAAAAAAATCGAACTCGAGATTTTGATAAAAGTTGACATTACGATGATAGCGAAAAAGAAAAAAGTAGGTCTCACAATTCTATCTATCTGTCTCGTCTTTTCGACTACAGCCTAAACGGCTTTTAAGTTTTTCCCCCACACGTTTTTTTTTTTTTTTTTTAAGACCAAAAATAACGGTACGAATTGAATTTTTTCTAAGTTTTATAAATATTTTTTTTTCTCAAAAACTGTCCCACAGAATTAAAAAAAAACAATTGAAAAATTTCATTTAGTTAAAGCCAGGTAATGGTTGAACAAAATTTTCCAAAAAAATGGTTATTTTTGGTGGCCCCCCTGGAATCATTTTTTTTTTTTTGGTTTTCTCGAAAACGGTACAACCGTTTTTTATGCTACAGCTACTCCAAAGTTTGAATATTATAACATATTCAATTTTTTTTTGTTTTTTGGATTTTTAAAAAAATTTGTTTTTGGAAACTCAATACATATTTCGAAAACTCCATGCTCGATTTTTTTCAAACTTGATAAATAAAAGTTTCTTAACATAATCTACAAGATTTGAGTTTTATCTAAAACTAACGGTACCTTCCCTACAAATGTTACAAAATGGTTTTCGAAAATCGTATTTTTCTCGAAAACTGTTCCGAGAATTTTGCAAAAATTTTGTTTTTTTTTTGATTAATTCTTACGATCTATAATTTAATAGAAAAAATTTGGAATCAAGATATTAATGACTGTACCTACCATAGAACCATTTTTCGAATTTCTCATTATCGGCATAACGGATTTTAATAAATTTTTTTTATAGACAAGCTTCTAAAAATGTTAAAAAAAACATTGCGTTTCAAAACTTTAAAAAAAATATTTTTTGAATTTAAAAAAAAAAACTATTTTATATTTCAAAAACGGCTCAACATTTTTTTTTTGTAAATTGAATTTTAAGTCGAACAATAATTATAACTTTAAATTGGCGTACCAAAATTTTTTCTTAAAAATGTTCTAAAAATTTTGTATATAAAAGCTTATTTTTTTAGGAAACCAATACAACGACTTATAATTTTTATGAATTTTTGAATATTATAACAACAACTTGAATGAAGTACCACCAAGTGGGTTCTTATTTGGCTGGAGTTATAGCTATTTCACGGTTGCCAAGCCGATCATCAGACTCCTTTATTAGTGGTGCTTAGTCATTATACTATCAAGTTTAATCGAAAAACGTTTTGCCTTGACTGAGAGTTGAACCCAGACCTAACGTCGTGAGAAGCCAATGCCCTACGCATCACGCTACCGAGACCAAATGAATTTTTGTTCTTGCATAAACTAATAGTTGCTTGAATCACATGGCATCCTGTTCTTAGCACAAACTACGAACGGAGTTGTTTTTGTCATTTAAAAAAAGAATTTTATGCTTATGAACAGTTTTTCTCTAATAACATTCATTTTTGAAATTCTTAATCTTTTACATAAGAGCAAGTTTGTGCGACGCAGTCGTGCATTTTATTTTTTCTTATTTTCATGATTAGAAATTCAAAGCAATATCTCCTTTTATTTATTTATTTATTTATTTATTCGTCTTTAAAGTTACAAAACATTACTTAGACTACATTTAAGGATAACATAAAAATCTATAACAATCAATAATATTACAATAAATTAACTAAAGTATTCTTAATTTGAGATCTATTTAAATTAAAATCAATACCAAAATCATAATTTTCGTTAAAATCTATGCTAGCTCTAGTGACAGGATTTTGGCGAGCGTAGGTAGTACTGTGATATGGAACATTTAACAAATTTTCATTTCTCGGACGCAAAGAACGAGAAGGTGCATAAATCGTAAACATTGATACTCGTAACAAAACCGGACAATCTATGACGCAATTCAAGACATCAAAAGCAAAAAGTACCGAATTTAATTTTCTTCTCAAAACAAGAGGTCTTAAGTCAATAAGTATACATCTGGCTTCATAAAATGGCACACTTACATTTCGAAAGATTTTTCGTAGAGCAAATCTAGTGAATCTCTTTTGAACTTTTTCTAAGCGTTAAATGCTAGATTGTGTGTAGGGATTCCATATAACGCTGCAATACTCCAGCTGCGGTCTAACTAGACTAGAATAAAGAGTTTTTAATGTATATGGATCTTCGAAATTTTTTGAATTTTGAATTAAGAAACCCAACATGGAATTTGCTTTTGAAATAACATGATCTATATGACAAGAAGAATTCATTTTGGAGTCAAATATAACCCCTAGATCTTTTTGTCTATCAAATCTCTGTAATGGTTCTCGAGTTTGTAATCAAAACACCAGGGATTTTGATTTCGAGAAAACGTAACTACGCTACATTTTGTGTTGTTAAAGTACAGCCCATTAAGCTTGCACCAATCGATAATACTGTTTAAATCAGATTGAACTTATTTGCATCATGAAACCCTATCCTTGATCTGTTTTTATATAAATAAATAAATAAATAAATATATTATGTATTTATTAAAGGTAGTCAGAATCTCTTGAAAGTGTCATGAATAACTAGAAAAAACAGTGAACTTATCACAAATATCAAATTCTGATTTCAGCTTTCTGAATTGTCAAAAGCAAGAGTCATTTATTATGACTTACGTGAAAGTAATTGTCTATCTCTTTTCACTTGCGACGCAGGGCAAGTTTTTACATATAAAAAAAAATTTAATCCGAAGTTTTGATCAAAGATGATAATCACGATAATAAGGAACACAAAAAAGTGGGTACGTCAATTCCGGCTGTCTGTCTGTACCACCACCTACAACCAAAACCAATGAAGCTATTTGATTGCCTTCATAATTTGGTACTTAACAGTTTTCAGTGATTCCTTCGAGGAGAATTTGAAATTTTATATTAGCTACCTAAAAATTAGCCAAGTAAACTACGAGTTTTATACATTTTCTATAATGACATACAATATGCCTAACTTGTTTAAATTCCAAAGTACGAGTACTTGTACATAAGAGCAAGTACGTGCGATCAAGTTGTGCTTTTTATTTTTCTTAAACAAAACGAATCATATTATTTCCTTGAATTCTCTTAAGTGTGCTTCGAGAAATTTTAATAAAGCAAACTTAATTTAACAAAGAGCAACTAAAAAGAGCCAATTAAAAAAATATTCATTCCATGGAAACCAATTGTAACGCTGAAGTTTGTACTTACTTAAAAGATATTGGCGCAAAATTTTAAACAGCCAATTATTAAGGTATTAGTATGATACTACTTAACAATTTGCTAACTTTATAGTAGTTTACTAACTCATTCTTAATTTTAAACATTTTCTAACTAGTATCGTACCAAAAGAATTTTTTTAATAAATTGCTTCTGAACACACCTAAAACAATGACATTTCATGTAAAAAAATAAGTACACGAACCTTTTTTGATGTTTGCAAATGTCAAAGAGTCATATGAAGCTAGCACGATACTAAAAAAATAAAATAGGTGTTCGATGATTTTAACTTGAATATAAGGGTAGAGAAAGTATGATGCTATTTTCGATTAAAATTTGCAAATTTGTTGTTTTAACCTAGTATCATACTAAAACAGCTTTAGCATCGTACTAATTCAATTAAAATTTTGCGCCATTGTATCTTACTGTGCAAGACTAATAAATAATAATAATATAAATAAATAAATAAATTAATTAATTAATAAACTGCATAAATATGATGTCATCCACCTGTCCTCAGATTACTTGCGATCACGCAACTAGGTAATCAAAGGCTTACTGCTCTTGGGATACCCTTTATTTTCGCTCGAAAATAAAATCCTTATCATTGAAACAAACAAAAATGTTTATATTTAAAAAACGTGCCTGTGTACCTTATGTGTAAACAATGTTAATGGCAATGATTGCTATAGCATGCGGTCTACCCTGCCGCACGTCAAATAGCCTAGTATGACACTAAGTCTTTATAAATATTGTTTTGAGTTGTAATTTTATGCTTGAAACTGGTTCAAGGCTATTTTTATTTATTTATTTTTGTTTCAATATTTGAGCTTCAAGCCCACATCCAAAAACATTTATTAGCCAGCTTTTTGATAGAGACCTTTGCATGACTGTGCGGTAGTTCATTTAAGTAGATACATAGTTAGTCGGCTAACAAAGAGTATAATTAAATAAAACGAAAAACATTGGGCAAACGAACAAGTCGAGAAGCATCCTTGAGTTGTTTTTTTTTTTTAATGAATCGAATAAACATGTTCTTTGTTTAAATTTGCTGCAAACTGCAAGTTTAAATGGCTATTAATAATTTCCTTGCTGCAGAAAAGTTTCTTGGCAATTGGTAGAGTACAAGCACAAGGCGAAACTTATTCAATTTATTTTTAAATATCCCACGCTGTTTAAGTGGAATCAAATGCGTGTATTCGCAGTTCTTCAGAGTGCTGTGAGAGACTTCAATGGAAGAATGATTCTTACGTAAAATGCATCGTTATAAGATAAATTATTTCTGTTTTTATTTGAAATTTAGAGGTGCTTTTTGCAATAGCTTTTAAATGACATAAGACCACCGGAAACCGGGACAAGACTTCTTGCACCATTTCCAATAAGATTTTCTGCCTGACACGCAGAAGCTTTCCATCCTAATACGATTCGCTCACAATGCTGGGTCTTCAAAACAGCAGGTTTGGTGTTTCTTGTCGCCTCAAACCTCGGTGCTGAGATTCGAAGACTATCGTGGTAAAAAAATTGTTGTCCATTCGCTCTACGTGACCGAACCAATAAATAGTCAACCAATTTGCTTTTTAGACTAAAACCATATATTGGTGGAACTCTATATAGAGTTCTCCCTTATATCTTCTCCTCCCTTCGTTCCTTTCGTGCATAGAAACAAAAGACCCAGTTTCAACTCTCCCATCATGGGTCAATTTTAAGCAGGGATGATAGTACGTGAGGAATTTCGAACCCATTTGGATGAACTCCTTACCCACTTCGATGTAATGTGTTGTCCTAATCGGTGGACAGATGATTGTTTTATTGTTATTAAAATGTACTCATGTTCTTGATGGACTCTATTACAGACTGTTGCGTTGGAAAAGGCCGATGGTATCGATTTCTTCCGCATATTCTAATATTTGTTTAGGTTTGTTAAAAATAGTGCCCTTCAATGCCGTATTAATGGCTTTGCACTCAATGAAAAGAATTTGAGCATTGACCTTAAATAATCTGCAAGAAAAAATCTTTTTTTTTTCTTAAATAGTGTTAATAAAAATACCAAAACTTTTCCTATAAAAATGTTAAGGAAATTTTGTATATAAAAAATTAAGTTATTTATGAAAATACTGTAACGATTTTTATTTTAATATTTTGAACAAAAAACCAGAGGGCATTCTACTTTTTGACTCAATATATTTTATGAGTTGTTTAGCATTTCATGTTTTGGAGCATATATGCATATTTTTGAAATTCCAAGCTTCTTTTACATAATAGGAATAGCAAGGACTTTTCAAGATATTTATGGATATATTGAAATTCATTCACGGTCATCAGAAATAGAATTTTTGAATTTAAATTTCAGTTTGATTTTGTTTTAAAATTGTATTTTGAAACTTCGTAAAGTTTTACCTTACCTTACATACTTTTGAAAATTCACACATATTTTCATGGTTTATCCATGGTGTATCGCTTCTAAAACTTTATTTGCAAGTTATACTTATTATAAGCAAGTATAGCCGTTTTTGCGTTGCTTAGCTTAATTTTGAAAGAACAGCAAGATAAACCTTATGAGTATGTTTTTTCTAATGAAGCATTATACTCAGGGCCGGACAAGCTATAGGTGCAAGCTGTGCAAATGCGCAGGGCGCTGAACTCAAAAGGCGCTTTGGGCAAGCGTTAAAAAAGTCACTACTTCATAACCACTACCTACCATCTCTTTTAAGTCTCATTTCTTTTTATAGCTCACTCCACTATTTGTATTTATTATATAACTAACAGCTTCTTCTTCTTCTTCCTTTTCTTCGGCGCTGTTATGATCTCGATGTCGAGGGGATCATAACTCTCCCACGTATCTGCTTCACACTAGTGATCCGCCTGTGGGGTTCGCCGGGTTGACCTCAGAAATCGGCGGCAAGCCTCCCGGTTTTGTATTGTTCCATTTCTGAGGCCAATTGAATGCTGGTGTTTTTGCATTTGTTTGTACCAGGAGTGTTTAGGCCTACCTTTCTTTTTATTCCGAATTGGAACGTTGTATGATATTGCCTTTTTGACGGGGTTCTCAGGATCTCTCCTTTGAACATGGCAATACCAACTGAGTCGGTCGTGTTCAATTTTTTGGGAAATGGTATTCTTAACATGAAGGCTTCCTCGGATCTTCGTACTTCTAATTCGATCAAGCTTTGTAACTCCTGCTGTCATACGAAGCATCTTCATCTCAGCTGCCGTTAGCTTACTCTCATACTTTTTGTACATTGTCCAACATTCTGAACCGTACTTCTCTACCCTTTTATTAAAGTTAAAATCATCGAATACCTACTTTATTTTTTTAGTACGAGTATCTTCAGCTTCTAGCTTCATATGACTCTTTGACATTTGCAGACATCAAAAAAGGTTCGTGTACTTACTTTTTTACACGAAATGTCATTGTTTTAGGTGTGTTCACCTAAGCCATAGCTCTAAATCCATAAATACCATCACAGTTTCCTCAAATAACGTAGTTTTTTGAAACTAAAATTAATAAAAAACTACTTCAGGACCTCAATGACTCAGGAAAGATAAGTTGACTAGTCAATTATGGCTATAGAGAAAGAGCTTGTCAAGTCATTATATTATGATGATCTGGTAACTGAGTTTGCTAAAACAGAAGCCAGAAATGTTAATCTATTGCAATAAATTCGGTTTTATTTATTTTTATTAAAATAATAATCTTATTATTATATCCTACACTGAATAAATTAAATATGAATATAATACTTTTAATTCAACAACAATTAATGAGTTCATTATTTATTTGTATGTTGTTATGTTTTTGAATTAGTTTTTAAATATTTTTTACTTCAAAAAATATTTTCTTCAGTTCCTAAATTTTTGTGATATATTTTTTGACTATTATTTTTGTGATATATTTTTGATTTCTTAGTTTTTAATAAAAATCATATTTATTTTAATTAAATATAAGTATTATCTAGTATTATCTAGGAATAGGCTCTTGGGGATCACTCGTTAAAAAAACGCATTGCAAAGGGTACCCCTTGGGTAATGAGGAAATGACTTTTTCCGCCAATCCAATCCAAATGAGAGGCGCCAGTGATAAAGCTTGCGCAGGGCTCTAATTTAGCTCGGGCCGGTCCTGATTATACTAATACATATAGGGTGTTTTTTAAGAGGCGGATAAGTTCAAATTGGCACCACTGTTTTATTTCATTCATCAGGAATAGACCGACGGACGCCTGGGAAAACTTTTGAAAATTGTTATATTTTATGGTTCAATTCAAGAAACACATCGCGCGTTACGTGCGTTTTATGGTACTCATAACAGGATGAGTAATTCAAGGAACGATGGAACGTTTTCGTAATACGTTTAATCTTACACGCATCCAGTACGATGTTGTACAGCTCGCATAGAACAAGCGATTGCTGATACGCAGAGTAGTAAGAATGATGTTCGAAACGTGTCAATTCGTTATCGTACTCAAAAACTTGAACTTGGGTCCATCCATTTTAAGAAAATGTTTGAGTTTGTGAAAATTACGCGCCAGTCGCGGAGGCCAGAGGCCCGAAATCATATTCCAGCATTAATGACAAAAAATAGTTTTTCAAATAGAGTCGATTTGATAGATATTAAAATCATTCGTATGTATTTTATTTCAAATTAAAGTTCTTCTGCTTTAAGAAAAACGCCCTTTATTTGCTTTTGTTTCTTTTGGTTTAAGATAGGTAATTCCTTTAACAACCACTCATCTCTTCAAAATAGCTACATTCTAAAAACTGAGTCCAAATATACTGAATAGTTCTTAATTGATGCGTTAACAGATCTTCGTAAATTGCAATTTTATTTCTGTAGAAGATTAACTTGTATTTATTGAATAAATACACAAGTAGCAACGAATTTTTTATTTATTTGCCCCTCAAAAAGACTTCTTTAATACTTCTTTAGTCTTTCTAAAAGGTATAGCATTTCTAAAAAAAAACTTTTATTGTTTTTAATTTATATACTAAATTTTCTGATTTACCTGCGTTTTCATCGGGATACGAACTAATGTTCTTTCGCATGCGGTTCCTGAGGTTTTTTTTTTCAATTCACTTTTATTAACTTTAAACTTATAACTATCTTATAGCTAGACCAAAATTCATAAAAACTAGTTACGATAAACTTACTGGCCCTATTGAATTGTATATGTTTAGAAGGCTTAATGAAATATTAAAAGAACAATAAACATACATTTAAGAAATTTTGATTAAAGAACTATTTAAGAATGCTTAAAATAGAAGTGGATGTAGCAATTCAAGTTCTTATAAAAGTACCTAATAAAAAAATAAAGATTCAATAACGAAGACATAAATTGGCACACCGATTAAAGATTGAATGAAGTAAAAATTAAGAATTGTGATACCCAAATTACGTGTGTAGTTTTATGAAAAAAGCTTATAAATTATACACAAATCATACTGGTCGTGATAGTGCAGAGGCATTTACCCTGTTATTTTTTTGAGAATACATTTCTTCGGGTAATTTTAAGATCCAATTTTCATAGACGGAAGATACCTACGACAGCAAATTGCACGGGTTCTACATAGAGAATAATTTACCTATCCAAAAAGAACAACTGAGTTGGCAATGTCATTTATTATTCGAAATTTTTGAAACTACAGACAGCTAGCTAAGAGTCAACTAACTGCCCAGAAACAGAAAAATGCCAATTATTTAATGTATAATTTTAAAGTTATATCGAAGTAACAAAAACAATTACAGTACGCACTCGATTTACGCAACCCTCGATTCGTGCAACTCCTCGATTTTTGCAACTCCAAATTTGTAGTACGTCTTGACTCTATAAGTGCAACTTTTGAAAAATGCTACCTCGATTTGTGCAACTTCTTATGCATATTTAACTGTTTTTTATTTGCATGCTCTCCTTTTGATTCTGGATTCCTGCCGTTAATTTACAGCTAGTTTGTCTGAACGAATTTCCATGTAAAAATAATACACAAACACATAAACTGCATCTGTGTTTATTTGAATGGGTTGCAATTTCATTAGTGCCTACGGAAAATTTGTGCAGAATGGGTGTAACAAGAAAAATTACAAAACTGTCTATTAAAAAAAGAAGTGATATTTTATCAGAACTAGAAAAGGGTTCCAAATTCCAATAGAAGAGATTTTATGGCTACAAAAAATAAAAGAGAGGGCACTTTTAAAAAACATAAATTTGCAAAAAACTCAATCTAAGATATCTAACTTCTTAAAAAAAAAATTAATATGTATTCTGTATTTATTCATCACTTAATTATTTTTGTGTAAATTTTCGTATTTAATAAAAATATTTTCAAAAATAATTGTTTGTTTTGGTTTCACTGAAGTTTTTCATAACTTGTCGTTACCTATGTATAAGAAAACAAGCTCAACAACCTCGGTTATTGCAACTGCCCCGATTTCTATTAGTTGCGTAAATCGAGTTTGTACTGTATTGTAAAATTATTTTAATACCAGTCTCGAGTGTGTACTCGTATGAGCTTGTGTGTGTAAAAATAAAATAAATAAATTAAATGACTATCAAAAATTTCCAGTTGAAGGCGTTTGAAGTATAGCAATAATAATCACATTCAACTTTTACATATATGACAACATAAACATAAATCCCAACTAAATGTCAATAAAAGACCTTATTCGGCCTCCATCAGAACCGTTATTTATACTACTTGGTTATAAAACTATACCTTTGTATAGATGTTCCCTTTAACGACTCTTTTTATTTGACTCCCCGTCGTGGTTCCTCATAATATTCTCTCATAAAAATTATTAAATAGTTTCTTTTAGCCTATAACATATTTTCTCCATTAAAGTTATTGCCTCTTAAGTGTCGTTAAATACAAACGAAACACGCTCCCTTTTAGTCAGTGTCTCAAATGACAGCTTGACAAACTTTAATTGCTTTTTCAATTGGCATCTAAAAGCATTCATAACGTTCTTGTCAAGAAGTAAGTATGGTGTTTTATAACACTATTTTACCCGAAAATATCAACGAATTGTTTTGTTTCGTCAAAAACAGTCTCAATTGTTTAAGGATCTTTTGTGTTTATCTAAGAAATATAGGGTATATCGTTAAGGATATCCAATTAGGAGGTGGAACATCAAAAAGGGCAGATACAATAACCATTTATTTATACATACAGGTTCTTGATCCAAATTATAATTTCGTATAAATGTGGGAACGTTTTATTTTAATTTAGAAAGCAAGTTTAACAAAGCTTTTTTCTGTCTTTAATCCACAAAAGTTGGCGTATCGTGTCTGCTATCTCACGTGGACTCATCAGTTGACTTAACAATAATAAATGGAATAGCCGCTATTGGAGCACTGAAAACTTTCGATCTATTATCCAACAAACACTGAACCCTCGTAGATTAACTGTACAGTGCGTCATTCAAGGAGGTGGTGGCAAGCTTTCTATTAAGGTTTTCACACGTAGGTAGAGTGTCACGTGCTTCGATAGCAAGAACGAAATTTTTAAAGCTGGTAGAAAGGCTAAAAGGCAAAATGATTGACAAAAGTTCATCTTGAAGTTCAATACTTATCTCTTTTAATTTTTCGACGAGTGATGAAAAATTATTAAGATGTGATAACACGTGACTATTCTCTTGCATTTTTAATTGTAGAAGCTGCTTAAAGAGGGTTACTTTACTCACTGGCCCTTGTGGCTGATGAGTTTTTTGTACAATTTTACAATTTTTAATATTGTTGAGTCATAAGATGACTTCACGGACAGAAGGATGGTGGCCATGGCCAATGCCTTCTCAGCACTTTTGGTCCAGACTGCACAATCTTCTTCTGGTTTTAGGTTAGCTCCATTTACGTATGACCACAATTCACTATGAATTAGGACGCTTTTAATTTGCAGTTTCCATGACTCGTTATTCTTAACATTTAATTTCTCGATTTGATACAAGGAAGAAGACGCCATCGTAAAATACTTTTAAGTTCTTTCTAATTTTTTAATTACATATATATAATTCTTTGTCTGGGGTCTGGGCCCATAACCTTTGGTGGAAATTTACTTATAAAGCAAAGGCAACCGAGTCTGAATTCAATGAAGTAAAGGGTTTTCCAATAAGAGGTGTTATTTTGATATTCAAAGAAAAATGGCATTTTTGGAGATAAATGATCGGATGTTTATTTCATTATAAAGAAGAAGGTATGCCGTTAATAATGGAACACAACATCAGCCAAATGGCCGCCAAGACCACGCTTACAGGACCATATCCTTTTCATGAAATTTTCCATAACCAAATCGCAAAGTGGCTGCCCTATGTCCTCGATAGCCTCACGAATTTCATCTTTGAGGTCTTGAATCGACGCTGGGCTGTTGGCGTAGACCTTATCTTTCACGTGGCCCCAAAGGAAGAAGTCGCAAGGTGTTAAATCACAAGATCTCGGTGGCCAATTGTGATCACCTCTTCGAGAGATAACACGGTCCGGAAACTTTTCCCGTAAAAGATCGATGGTTTCATTGCTTGTGTGGCACGTAGCGCCGTCTTGTTGAAAGTAAACGTTGTCCAGATCAATACCATCCAATTCAGGCCATAAAAAATCATTAATCATCTCTCGATAGCGCAATTCATTGACCGTAACTGTTGCTCCAGCCTCATTTTCGAAAAAGTAAGGTCCAATGACCCCGCGGGACCATAAACCGCACCAAACAGTCACGCGTTGAGGATGGAGAGGCTTTTCAACAATAACTCTTGGGTTTTCCGAGCCCCAGATGCGACAGTTTTGCTTGTTGACGTAGCCTCCGAGGTGGAAATGGGCCTCATCAGTCAAGATGATTTTTCGATGAAATTCCGGATCATTTTCATGCATTTCAAGGACCCAATCAGCAAAGACACACACACGGCCATTTGGCTGATGTTGTGTTCCATTATTAACGGCATACCTTCCTCTTTATAATGAAATAAACATCCGATCATTTATCTCCAAAAATGCCATTTTTCTTTGAATATCAAAATAACACCTCTTATTGGAAAACCCTTTATATTTTTTTTTCACCGGTCTGACGTGTGACTCGCCTTTTCCTCGATTCATGCCTAGGCTGCCTACCTTATCGAATAGCTCCTGTCCCTCTCCTATTCTCTGACATGACTGAGTTATTTGACGCAGAAAATTTAAAACTAAATGTAAAAGGAGAAAGAGCGCAGAACAACAAAACAAACTCCAAGAAAATTTCAGATATATATATACATATGTAGATATTGTACATATGTATGTATATCAAAAAAAAATTAAAAAGTAATAAGAAAAAAGGAATTCAATAGTAAAAACAAAAAAAAAAATAATCAAAGTTATTAAAAAAAATTCTTAAAAAAAGAAAAAAAATTGATAAAATAATTTAAAGAAAACGCAAATAATAAAATGCACGACTGGATCACACGAACTTGCTCCTATGTAATAGTCTAAGAATTTCAAAAATGAATGTTACTAGAGAAAAACTGTTCGCAAGCATAAAATTAATTTTTTAAATCACTAAAACAACTTCTTTAGTAATTGTAGATAAAAGTAGGATGGCTGATAATGATAAATTCAAAATTTTAAAAAGTCGTTCTATTGTAGGTATATAGTCAGTAATATCTTGTTTTCAATTTTTTTTTATTAAATTGTAGATCTTAAAAATTAAACGAAAGAAAAAAATATAAGCAAAATTCTCGGAGCCATTTTCGAGAAAAATACGATTTTCGAAAACCATTTTTTAACATTTGTATGGAGGGTACCGTTATTTTCAGATAAAATAAATTTATTTTTCTTATATATTGTAGATTAAATTAAAACACTTTTATTTATCAAGTTTTAAAAAAAATCGAGCATTTGGTTTTCGAAATATTGAGTTTTCAAAAAAAATTTTGAATTTTTTTTTTAAATCCAAAAAAAATATTTTTGGAAAATTTTATTCACTATAATATTCAAACTATTGGGGACCTTTGGCAGAAAAAAAATTATCAAAATCAGTCGCACCGTTTTTGAGAAAATCAAAAACCAAGAAAATGGGAAATTTTTTTTTTCAACCATTACCTAGCTTTAACTCAATGAAATTTTTTGATTTTTTTTTAAGAAAATCTGTGGGACAGTTTTTGAGAAAAAAAATATTTATAAAATTTCGAAAAAAATTTGTATGGCAGGTACCTTTATTTTTGGTCATAAAAAAAAGAGAAAAAAAACGTCCGGGGAGAAAAAATTAAAATCCATATTTACCAGTCGAACCGACGACAGACAGACAGACAGAATTGCGAGACCCACTTTTTTGGGCTTCGCTATCATCGTAATGTCAACTTTGATCAAAATCTCGAGTTCGATTTTTTTTACGAATGCATAACTTGCCTTATAGCACCTATAAGTCGCAAGTAAAAAATCAAAAAAAAAATTAAGACTTATTTATCAAAATTAATAAGTAAAAAGATTATGAAAATTAAGATTAAAAGTAAGGCAAAATGCATTACATATAAGTAAAAAAAAAATAAAAAAAAATGGAACTATCAAAAAAAAAATTAAAAAATTAAAGTAAAAAAAATGTATTAAATGTAAGAAAAGTAAAAAAAAAATATAATAAAAAAAATTTTAAATAAAAAAAAATGTACCAAACGAAAGTTTAAAAATAAAAAAATATACCTATTTAAAAATAAAAAACAATTAATGAATGAATTATTAAAAATTAAAAAAATTGGATATAGATACTTTATATTTATTTTAATTGAGGCTCAGGTGTGAGAAGACTGGTAAAGTTTCCTTTCCATCAGCAATCTGGAAGTCGTCGTTTCGTTCTTTTGTCTGTCTTGTGACTAGTGCGTTCGAAATTCAGTATTTTATTCAGCCCATCTCTTTCCCACAACCACTACATATAACCTTGCGTGTAGCCTAATATATGGTTGGCTGTAAGTCCAAGATGAACATCCACATGAACAAGGTTTTCGGATTCCGAATCTCTACCTCACGAAGAATCCGGTTGTACCTGATTCTGTGGACAGCCAAGACTCAAAATCTTGCAACCCTGTTCCACTTTTGGAGCTGTCACCGAACCCAAGCTACCTCACAAAAATCTCTGACTCTTGGCCTTAAGAATCGGATAGCCGCTTGTGATCTGTGACAAAACCAAAAGCTTTTAGTCTCTAGATTTGTGTATTCAAAAAAAAAAAAAGGTAATGACCTTTAATAAAAAAAATCATCCCCTTGGAGTTGCTTTAGTCTTTTGAACTAAAAGAATCTTTAGGTCTCGTTGAGCGCCATTTTCCAATATTTAATATCTTAAAGTTTTTCCTAAGAGTGCTTGAATTCAGATCCCTATATAGTCTTTCAAAATAGTAAGATCGCTTGGCCCGATATACCTTCGCCCGAACATCTCTACGTAATGTTTTAAAAGGCTCAAATATTTACAAAAGTATAAACCTTTTTCACCTTTTAGACTCTGCATCGCGCCCGTTCATGATTTATATTATTTCTCTTGTGCACCATTGATTTGATTTAAATCTGCTTCGAGTTTTCAAAGTTTCACGCATATACCCACCAGATAAGTAAATCTGTTTTCAGTAGTCTTCTACAATACCTATTTGCGTAAAAGAGAAAAAGTGGATTTCAGCCGATTTGTTCTATCAATTTTCAAGCACGAGATCGCGACGGATGTTCAATTTAAATTTTCCATTTAAGAACTTCCGTCGTCACACTTGAAGAAATAAAATTGACGTGATTGAAGCTATTTACAATCTACTCTTTTATTTGTTTAAATTTGTATGCGTGAATCTTTTGATTGAGGAGATCACTTTGTTCGGAAGTTTTTGTTTATTTGGCGTAAATTTCCACAGTTGAGTTAATTCCTCGACCCAGTTGTGACTTCAAATTAATAGTAGAGAACCTGTAGCCTGGTCCACCTGACCACAAAGTAGGATTAGCTCCTGTCTTGTTCCTGAAGTGGTCAGTTACACGAATTCCCGAAATTGTCTTGTTATTTGTTTGGCCCTGAAAAACAAACAAAAATTAAAAATCTTCATAAAAGTAAGTCATTTTGTGGAAACCTACACTTTTTGGGAAGATCACATCATAGGTAAGATACTGTCCATTGCGAGGATATCTGACAACTCTCTCCCTGGACAACAATGCCCCGTAATTGTTGACATTTCCATAGGTGGCATTCAAAGAATATGCACCAACGGCGAACAGGGCAACCAAAACCAAAACAACACTGTAGTTCTTCATATCTTGAAATAAGCAAAAAATGTTATAATATTAAACAAAATTTTATCACAGTTCTGGACTCACTTTGGATAAGTTATGGAATTTGATTCAAATGTGATATCGACTGCTGCATTCATTCACTTTTATAGCAAAAAACCAACCGTTATCTAATGATAACAGAGCTTTCAAAACCACCTCATTATTTTTCCATGAAATTATTAGGTATTTAAGTTATCAGTGGACGAGTTTTTTATCTCAATTGATTAAAATTGTTAAGAGATTCTTCAATCAAATATGTTTGCTCATATTATGGCAACTTTTTGATTGATATTTCTGACGATTGTCGAATAGAATTGATTTTTTTATCTTTTAATAATTTTCATTCGATATTTATATTTCGCTTCTAATTAATTGGCATATGGCGGATGCAAGTTGGAGTTCCCCGAATGATAGGTGAATGACAAATTATTCTAATTTCATACACTGTCATAGTTTAGTTAAAGAACTTTATCTATTTATCTGCATGACTTCCAAGAAAATATTAATATATTATATTGAAAAACTTCTGAAAACCAAACTTCTATTATAAAATTCATCGAAATTACTTCTTTTAAAAATAAGATTTTAAACATCCTGATATTTTCTAACTTTAAAGCAGTTTTATCAACATGTGTTGCATCCAAATATCACATTCTGAATAAAGAAAGGTTGTCAGGGGATCTTGAAATCTAAAGTGGGATCAAACACGGCTCTGAATACTGTCACTCTTCACAAGCAGTCTTGCTCCAGTTACCCAAATAGCGCAGTACTGCTCCGTTTTGATATCATAAAATGTTCGACAAAATCGTTCGGCATCTGCCTGAAGTTCGTTAGCTGGCGGTTTTAAGATCAAGTTGTACCCATTCCAGATGTCGTCGAGGTTGGTGTCGGAGCCACTTTGTCGTGTTAAGAACAGAAATTAGGTCTTTGATCTTTTGCTCAGATTGTTCGCTCAGGTAGCCGAGTATTAAGTTTCCGAATAGTTGAGCTATAATTATGGCTTTTTACAAAGGAAATAAGTGACTGTTTCCATTTCCTGCTGATCCCCATAATAACGACAATAAGTATTCTTAGAAATGACCAGCTTCGATGCATGTTCCAATGCATGCTGCATCTATTTTGGCTATGTCTTGTAAGGGTCTGTATATTAGGATTTATTATTGACCATGGAACCGAACTAGGTAGATATAAATAGTTGAATCGGGTAACAAAGGCTACGGTAGAAATGCTGTCTAAAATATGGAGGAACAATACCTTTATAAGCTTTAGGACCATGGTGCAGCTGTTTTGACCAAACGTTGAATCAATATGGATACAGGACTTGAAAAGGCACATCCTTTGTCAGAAGAAAGCTTCAAACGTTCGTGTATAGATTCCTGCTAAAGATCTTTCTGTCACTACTTCAAGCAAAAGCGGCTTAGGAACGCATTAACTTTATTATATGAAGATGTAGCAGTTGCTATGTAGATTGACCACACGCTTCGAATATAGGTAACGTGTGTGTGCAGTATGAGCCATGGTAATCAATGGAACTAGAGAAGAACGGTCGAAGACGAATCACTACAACGGGCGAAGAGTTAGAGAGATCTGAGATAAATTTCACAGAAAACGTACACGATGACACATAGGAGTAGTAGAGTCCCTATGCCACGCAAGAGGTTTAATAGGTTCGATGACTTAATTTGCGATGAGCTATTAATAAGAGGACACAAAATAAAATTTTCTTGATTTTAATTACTTTTTGACTGATATCGTGATGATAAGGTTATTTTTTCAATAGATTTATGTATTTTGAACAAACCTAAAACAATGACAGTTGATAAAGAAAATATGCAAACAGACCTTGTTTGACATTTGAAACGTCAAAGTCTAATACGAACTTAGTACAATACTATAAAAATAAAATAGATATTCGAAGATTTCAATTTTAATAAGATGGTAGTGAAATGTTGTTGCTAAATTCGAATAAAATTTTGCAAATTCGTCCAGCTAACCTTCTGTCACACTAAAATAGCTTTAGCACCGGACTAATTTTACTAAAATTTTGCGGCAGTAAATTTAGTTATTAAAATTTAAAAGTAAAATATATTTTTCTTATTATTATCGATGATTTCCTTAAGACTTTACTTTCATTCGTAAAAATTTCATCTGGAGAATTTTGAAAAAGCTTAGTATCAGTCCTTCCTGGAATACGCAAAAGAATCCTACTTTCCTTAAAACTTTCAACTTTCAAAGATTTCTCTGAGTGCTATAAAAATATTGCAAATGAGTGAAATGTTAATATGTTATTTTGATTGACCTAGGTTAGAATTTCCCTTAGCCTTACGGAGCAATTTGGAACAAAAAAAAAATGTTTGTGGACAAAAAAAAAAAACTTTACTTTTGTAGACCAATGTAATTTAGAGTGAAAACAAAAATTTTACCTTAAAATACCTAAATGAATATAATGAATTATATTAAATTTTGTGTCTAAAATAATTTAAGAATTTTCTGATACTCCATTTAATAAAAAAACACACAATTTTTTGTAAAATTGAACTTTCTCCCTCTTAACTATTTCCAAAAACTACACAATTCTACGTGCTCAAGTAAACTATCATTGGCGGTATAAACAATAACCGCGTGCCAAATGTCAATTTATTCAAGAAAATTAGTATGCAAAAAACGTAAACTGAACCCCAACGTGCCTAACACAATCTAAAGTATCTAATCGAAAGTAGTTCAAAGCCATATCGGCAGTATAAAAATAAAACATAAATAAAACAACTCGATCGTATTTCAGAATTCTGTTGGCTATGACTAAATATAGATTTGTATTTTTTATTATTTTTTTTTTTAATAACTATATTTTTTTTATTTTTTCAGATCACCTTCGGAACGATCGGGGAAAGGATGCTGTGGTCAATGGTTTGCCGGGCCGCCTTTACGTGCATTAATTGCTGTAGTTGCACTGGGTGGTGTGGCGTGCGCTTTAGGTGGTGCTGCTTTGGGGGCGACAGGATTGGCTGGCCCGCCGTCATCACATTTAACAGCAGCGTTGTTAATGATCGGTGAGTTATTATTTATTTACATACGTTTAAATATATTAAACATTCGTTGCTATGAATGACTTTTGACTATTTCGTTATCAAGGCTTGTTAGCACAAGCAAATAGTAATTAATTTCAATGTAATAAAAGTTTTGTTTTTTTATTATAACTGGGTACTAAACCCTCGGTGAATATACGTTGCTTTCTATTAATTACTCGTACCTCGATTTCTTTTAAAAGTTATTTTTGTATCGGCGCGGCGTGAAAGATTGCAGAAGAACTTATCATGCTATTGATCTAAATTTCATTAATAAACATCTTTTATGTCGGTATATAAGTAGTATTGAATAACTTTGGCATCATCAACCGATTGACTGGAGTAGATTTATGCTGTTTAAAGTGGTTAGAGAGAGTATATCCGAGAACAACGTGTCGTCCATTTGGCGTCAGTGGAATCATCTTGCACGGTATTTCGAAGGATGATTTAAATTTGTTCCGCATAAAGTTTAATTGAATTCAAAAAATATTATCGCCAGACCGTCCACGTTGCTTAAAATGCAGCAGATCGGTCGCATACCGATATAAAAGATGGCGCACCCTGTAGATAGATAGAGTAATGTGGAGGCTTTGACGGAGGGTCATTGTGCGCAGTGGACGGGTTATCTGATAAGTTGGGGCTTCGGCACAAGCGGCAGACCCATTTTTCCCGCCCCCCCTCCATTCAATACTTAATTAAAATTTCGAGACATCATTTTACAGGCAATGAGGTATCTTTTATTGGAGGTAAAATAGGATCAGTGGTTCCACAAACGGATTCTACGGGCCTTACGAGCAGCGAAGTCAGAAATAACTTTTTCAAAATTAATATTTGCAGCCAATTCTTGTTCATCGACAATATAGCCAAGTTTGATAGTCTAGTGGAGCTCATAGTGAATCTGAGATAATTTTTGATTAGCTTCAACTTCAAACTTCTCTCACAACTAGCGACACTAATTTCCAAAGTCAAATATATATACGAATCAAAATGACTACATCTGGAACCGAAATTCCCAGATTCTGGTTTTGAATGAACTGGAGGAGCTCTAGTGGTCCTTTTCCCCTTATATCTTCCTCTGATTCAGAACTGGCGAAAAACTACTGGAGACGCTTCCGCTCCATCTAAGACTCGTCCTTGTCGATATCTTCTAATACATGGGAAAGATCACACTCGTACTTGCTGTCCAAAAGTTTCGCTGGCGTCAAAAATCCGAACTTGTCCGCTATTTCTGAACTTGCTGAAATCGAGTCGTCATTTCTTGAATGATCTTGTCAAATGATGCGAACACCTCTTGACGGAGTTCCTGCTCGTGAGACAGGAATCTGCGAATCTGCAGATTCGCCATGCATGCGTTTTTTCCTGCGAATTCTTCTCGTTTTGAGTTCGATTCCGAGTTTTTCGCATACAGTCTTAGCAAAGTCGATTGCGGCTTGAACGAAACGGTCTCTGCTCTCCACTAGGAGAGCTTTTAAAGCGCAGAGTTTCTGAGCACACTTATCCACTCTCAGTCCTCGTTGATGCAGCCCAAAAGCCAAGAAAAGTGAGGACGTTGAATGACTGGCTCCCGATCTTGTTTCGGAAGTTTGAGATGAATCCATCAATTCTTCCAGTACCTCAAGATCTTCCTCAAACTTATTTTTAAGCGTCTTGACAGCTTCATGTCTAGCACTCCAGCGCGTTTCAGTGACTCGTTTCACTGCTTGACCTGTGACGGCAACCAAAGCGTTCCACCGAGCAGTTGATGCAGAAAAGAAGGCAAATAGCTTCTCCAGAGTTTCAAAAAACGTTACGAAATTCACTGATTCAGAAGCAGCGTGTACCCCAGCCAAGTTGAGTGAGTGGTTTGTGCATGCAACGAATGTAGCTTTCGGATTCAGTCTTTTAATCCGGTCTTGAACTCCATTGTTCTTCCCTGAAATTGTGGTAGCATTGTCATAAGCCTGTCCTCTCAAGTTCTGTATGTCCAGTCCGTCTGATGTTATCTTCGCGATTATATCGTTGCTGAGATCTTCTCCTTCGATATATATGTATGTATCGCAGAACCTGGCTCATTTGGTCTTTGTGGGAGATGTCTGGTGTACTGTTGAAGATAACGCAATAATATTTAGCTTCTTGAATGCGACAGATGATGGTGGATCGAACTTGCTGTGCCAGTAAGCTTATCAATTCATTCTGGGTTTCTGGAGATAGATACGAGACTGAGACTCTTGCTCCCAGCTTTTTCTTCGTCAGGTGTTCCATTAGAAGAGGGTCATATTTTGCTAGGAGGTTTCTCGAATGTGTTCCCTATGTCCTCAGAAGGCCAGATTCTGTTTGGCTAAGAACTGAATATTATTCAGCAACCGGTACAGTATATCCCTCCACTTCTTCTCCTCACTTTCGAAAACTCTTTGTTGTTTCTGATCGATGGTTGCTTTGCGGTTCAGGCGAACTTCCGACACCTTCCATTTCAAAGAGCTCTGCTCATGGTCTAGGCTGTTCTCATGGTCTCCGATTCTTGGATTTAGCTTCCACCATTTGTTGAATCCTTCTTCAAATGCGAAGTTCGAGCCCGAATTGCCAAACATCTAGCAACAGAAACAATACAAGGATTGCTTCAAAGGAGAGTACACCATCCATATTCAGAGAAGCTTTTCACCGTTAGATAATGGTTTGTAGAACCACTCTCTGGTTAGTTTTCGGGTACCGCCATTCGTTAAAGTCCCTGAGCGAGCAACATCGGCAAATTTGGAATCGATGTGCTGTACTGAGTCAGATCCGCGATGCACTAGAAGCGTTCTGACTTCGTTGGTCATAGTAGAAGGCCAGCAACCTACATACATCGTCGATATTCACATCTTCACAGAAGGCTCGATTTCAATTATGTCTTCTTTGCCAACATCGAGGTTCACTTCTTCTGCAGGCTTGTGACTAGATGCTTGAGGTACTTCTGGTGAGTCGACTTCGTCTTGACCCTGCTCTATGATGGGACTTCGTGGTGGCCAGCGGTCTCGCACTCATATGTTTCGGAGCGCTCCCTTTCAGTTTCGCGAGAGTTTTGGTAAGTTCCGTTTTAGTTTCTCGAGTCGCGCGACAATAACGGAATGCACCCTTACGGCCTTACTCACCGCTTACGAATTCATGGAAATCAGCCGAGAGCGTCAAAGACGACTCACGGGCAGGGTGGCAAATTTCAAATTTACGTCATTGTTGTTTGTTGACTTGTCAAACGTTCTGTCATGAAACACATGATCTCTACTCTACCCGCTACACCGGTGACCTTATGCCGCCCGGTAGCAGCTACTGCAACCGTTATTTCTATAATGAAAAGATTTAAAAACAAAAAGTTATAAGCAAATTTAGTAATGGCATACAAGAAATACTCGTATCTACAATTCAGAAAATTTAACTTAATGCGAAGTTGTCAAAATGATTCCGATAGCTCATTTGAGCAACTTTTATGGAAATTATAGCACGAGTAAGTGGAAAGAAAGTGTGAGAATTTGGTTAGGAATATAGCTAAGTTGTTTATCCACGATTCAGATGACTGATATTCGACATACTTGATAACTACCAACCAAGGTCATAAACTGCTGTTTAGATTGGTAGAATTGAATCCGGTACAACATCGTTTATGAGAAAGAACTACCGTGAATCATAAAGAAAACATAAAAACTGGTCTCATGAGTACAATTTTTTGTTGTTTCAATGTGTGAAATATTGACGTCCATGTTGCTTAAATGTGTTCTGAGGACCCTTAAAATGCATTTTTAACAGTGACGGAAAAATATTATGGTCAAATGTGACCCGGAATCGGGAGTAAAAATTCCAATTTTCCGCACTCAATATTTTTCTTGATATGACTGAGTTGGTACTTTTTAACTTTTCTGCTACTTACTAACAATCATATATTTCTATGATAAAATAGTCGCATGTTATAAAATTTAAAAATATGTTACAATATGCTTTCAAATTAAAGATTTAACTAAAATAAAAAACCAAATTCAATTGAAAAATCGTTCCTTAAAAATATCTAAAAAGCTTTTTGTCATGCCAAATAGAGTATAGTTAGTGATGCAAATGAACACAAAAGTGCCAAATAAAAACGAATTCGAATGAAGACCCAACAAAATACACTTACCCACGGGCTCTTAACCCCATGGCAATTAATGAACTTGAAAATCCAAATTCAATAGCAAATACAAACGTCGAAAAAAATTTCAGAAAATTCCTATCCAGCGTTTTTCTCTAGTTCAATCCATTGTTCAAATAAAAAAGTGTACAAATTCGCCCCCAATGCAAACATTTTTTCGTTTTTTGCAACCCCATATCCCCGCATCTCTTGAAAATCAAAACAAATACTGAGTTGGAAAATAAAAAAAAAACGGAAACACACTCTGAAAGCCAACAACATATTCGAATGTTTTAGAGAATTCACTCTTCAAAACTGACTGAGTGAACAAAAAATCGAGATATTCGTTGAACATTTTTACCAAAAGTTTTTAACGTATATAGGTACATCCCAGGGCGTCCTGCTGAAGGAAATTTGAAAAACAAAGTAAACAAGATCCTAAACTATTCACCTTTTATATCCGACTCTGCCATTGACCGATTTCAATTAAAAATCCTCGCGTTGTTATAAAAATCGCGGGTCATTCTTTCGTATGTTTTTTTTTTGAAGGTAAACGATTATATGTGTATCCACTCTGCCGGATGAAAGCTCAAAGTTAATTGAGCCGTACCGGATAACCACATCGAAGCGGTGATTTTTTTTTTGTGAACAGTTTATTAATTTATTCCTCGCGACCGTGATACAAATTTGCATTTGCCATCCCGACTCCTCGAGTCGAGAGTGAATATCGTTCACCGCGTTGAGTTATTGTTTTTTTTGTATTAAAAAAAAAAGCAACCAATAAGACTTATCCTTTGAAAATAACTGCGATGAAGCGGATAGCTTTCAAATGAAAAAAATAAATATTATCCTGCCTTGGAAGTACCGAAAGTAATAATAATAATAATAATTGATAGTAATGGCCCGCCACATCAAATCCCTGGGTAGAGTAGGAATAGATTATTCCAAGTGGCTTTAGTAATAGCTTCTGTTGGCAGTGTTAATAGTTTGTTCTGTATAAGGTAAAGTTTTAGATGTAAATATGTTAACTGAAATCATCATAAAATGAACTTACATTTGCACATTTTTTGTATTGACCAACTATCAAGGAAATATGCCCCTTGTACAGTGTGATAGGCACGATCTTGTACACCAGTCGGTTTTTATAAATTTATATTTTATTCGAAATGGCAGAATTTCAACAATTTTCTGATGACATACCAACAAAACTTCTTTCCTACATCTCTGTTACCTCTAACAACTAGTGCCCCGGAATTTCTGATAGTCTTCAAAAGCCCAAAAGTCTTTCAGACAAAATTAGAATTATTATTATTTTTTTATCCAAAGCTTTCAAATGGCCGAGTTAATTAACAAAAAATAAGTCTTCTGAAAAATCAATAGAACTTTATTTTTGAAACTTCAGAACTTTCTCGAACAGCAGAGACAGCAACGTGAACTTGGTCCGGTATACAGAAGCTTTATATACAAGAACTCTACTACTGGACCTTCAACAGGGAAAGTGACGAACACCAGCGACTGCATTCAGAACTTCAGTGCACCAAAACAATGTTCAACCAGGCAGGTAAACATCATCAGGAATTGGCTTGAAGATATCAAACCTAGCCGTGACATGTTTTAAAAGATCCATCTGAATGGTGGAAGAGAGAGCTCAATTCCAGACACCATCGCTTATGAATAAGATGTTTCAACAACTTCTGCTGAGAAAGCGGAATGGTTCACCAGTTACTTTGACGATAATTTCAAAGATTGACCTCCCATATACCTTCCTGACTTTATTGAAGAAGTAGAAACTCGCTTTGGTGTGATATCAGTCGTAAAGTACTTGGAAATAAACTTTTCCAACAAGCTGAGAGCTAAGTATTCTTTTCACTTGGTCCATCCGCTACACAGAAGGTGAAAGAGACTAAGTAAGAAAACCAAGCTTTTTGTGTACAAACAAATTTTCCGACCCGTTCTCACCTATAGGCCTTTCTAACCTGTTTGACTACTATATCACAATTATGAAAATGAAGCGTTTTGAAAGAGAGATACTCCGCATAAAAGACGAGCCACAAAAAAATCATTGTCTGTTTCGGTTTCCTCCTGAAGCGTTACTATGTGACCATGTGAACATTTCCGCATGATTTTAACTGATTCAAAAATCTGCGGATTAGTTTTCTAGAAACCTTTCCTTCTGGCCAGTAGCGAATTTTATGATTGAAATTGATGGAACGATTATATCTGTCAGTGCTAAAACCAATTAGCGTGGATGTAATTTAAAACAAAAACCATATTTTAATCACAGTCTTGAGAACGGTTTATTGCACAAACAGCTAACCCAAATTTTGTATAAATAAATAAATTTGGTGGTGCACCAGCTCGAAGAGAACCAAGACTTAGTGCCTTACAACTGCCAACCCTTCCTGTGTGCATGTAACCAGGAATGGAGGGGACTTAAAATTTTTTGCCGATTCCGAACGGCTAACGAATAGGACTTTTCATGACAAGAGATATTCTTAGAGAATAGTCAATTCCTAGCAAGAGGCAGAATCATCATCATCATCGGCTCGACAACCGGGTTCCGGTCCTGGCCTCTTTCAACAAGTCTCTCCACCTATCCCGGTCTCTAGCCGACGCCATCCAGTTGCGCACCCCAAGGCTTCGGGCGTCCTGGTCTACGCCATCTCTCCAGCGCAAGCATGGTCTACCACGCTGTCGTCTACCATAGAATGTACCACAAAGAACTTTCCGAGCAGGTTCCTCTTCGCTCATGCGAGCTAGGTGCCCTGCCCACCGGAGTCTACCGAGCTTAATTTTTGTCACGATATCTGCTTCTAGGTAGATTGCGTACAATTCATGATTGTACCGTCTCCGGAATCGTCCTTCCTCACATATGGGGCCAACAATTCTCCTTAAGACTTTTCTCTCGAACGCAGCTAAGAGGTCGGAGTGCCTTTTGATAAGCACCCAAGTCTCGGATCCATATGTGAGTACTGGCAGGACCATGGTCCTGTACAGCAGCAGTTTTGAAGTTATGGTGAGATTTCTGGATTCGAAGAGCTTTGACAGACTATAGTAGGCTCTGTTGGATTTGAGAAGCCGCCCGCGTATTTCTTCTTCTATGTTGTTATCGGCTGCTACTATTGACCCAAGGTATTTAAAGGATTGCACCACTTCAAATTCGTGCTCCGCTACCTTGATTGTTTGACCAACTGTTCCTCTCGCATTCGACGCCACCATGTACTTTGTTTTACCTTCACTAATGTGCAGCCCCAGATTTTGTGCCGCCTGCTCGATCTGGATGAAGGAATCGTGTACAGCTTGTTCGGTTCTTCCGATGATGTCAATGTCGTCTGCGTAAGCCAGTAACTGGCTGGACCTGTTGACGATGGTCCCTCTTGTTGCCGTGCCAGAGTCACGGATTGCTTTCTCCAACGCCAGGTTGAAGAGGAGGCAGGCCAAACCGTCCCCTTGTCGGAGTCCATTAAAGATGTTGATTGGCCTGGATAGCAATCCGGCTATTTTTACTTGGCTTGTTACGTTGGTCATGGTCAACCTACATAGTCGTGTCAATTTATTTGGGATGCCGAATTCTCTCATGGCTTTGTAAAGTTCTACCCTGGCTATGCTATCATAGGCGGCCTTAAAGTCTATAAACAGATGGTATGTTGGGATGTTAAATTCTAGACATTTTTCCATCGCCTGCCTAAGGGTAAAGATCTGATCAGTTGTTGATTTGCCTGGAATGAAACCACACTGATATTGTCCGATGACGGTTATCCGGTCTTGTAGGATAGAGGAGAGTATCTTATAGGCGGTACTCAACAACGTGATACCTCTATAATTGCTGCACGTTGTGACATCTCCCTTCTTATGTATGGGGCATATTAAAGCTTTTCGCCAGTCTTCTGGCATTTCTTCCTGCTCCCATACCTGTACTATAATATCATGAATTGCTTGACGTAAGGCTGGCCCGCCGTGATGGAATAATTCGGCTGGTATGCCATCGACTCCCGGGGCTTTGTTCTGTTTAAGCCGGCCTATAGCCTTCTCAACCTCTTCTATGCTTGGTGGCGGCAACATAGGGTATTCTTCTTGAAGTAGTGGAGCCTCCACTTCTGCAGTGAGCTGACCATTTAGCAATTCATTAAAGTACACTTCCCATCGCTCCAGTATGCTTTCAGGATCGGTGATCAGATTTCCCTCTCCGTCCTTGCAGTATGTGCAGCGTGGTGTGTACTGCGTCATGTTTCGGACGGATTGGTAGAACTTCCGCGCCTGGTGCGGACCTCGCTCTCGGCTGTTTTCTATTTCACAGATTAGGTTCTTCTCCCAGGCTGATTTCTTTTGTCTGTGAAGCCGTTTTTCTGTTCTTCTGAGCTCTTTATATTCCTCTTCGCGTGCCCGCGTTCTATGAGATTGTTGCATTGCTCGGTACGCAACATTCTTACGTTCAGTCGCTAGCTTGCATTCATCATCAAACCAGTCGTTCCGATTTTTACGACTGCTGCCTAAGATGGAGTTGGCAGTACTAATGACAGTATTTTTAAGACGTGTCCACTTCTCATTTACGCCCAGCATACTGGCTCCAGGACTTACTCTCCCTAAATTAGGTGTTTCTAGGGCGAGTCCTAACGCATTACCAAAGGTGTTACTGGTGTTTTCATTGCGCAGGGCAGCCGTGTTGATTCGAACCTGATCGGCGGATGCAATGCGTCTTCGCAAGGCAATCCGCCCTCGGAAAACCATACCAACAAGATAGTGATCCGAGTCGATATTGGCACCTCGGTACGTTCGTACCGTCATCAAGTTCGAGTAGTGGCGACGGTCTATCAACACGTGGTCTATTTGGTTACGAGTGACTCCATCAGGTGATACCCAGGTGGCTTTGTAGATATCTTTACGCGGGAACCTGGTACTCGCAACTACCATGTTTTTCGATGCTGCCAATTCTAAGACTCGAAGTCCATTGTCATTAGTGTTCTCATGCAAACTATGGGTGCCTGCGTAATGCCTGAATACCGGCTCCCGACCTATTTTTGCGTTCAAATCCCCAAGGATGATTTTAACATCATACCTTGGACAGGCATTGAGGGCCCTCTCGACTTGTTCGTAGTAAGTCTCTTTTTCTTCGTCTGAGGACTCCTCCGTAGGTCCGTGAACGTTAATGAGGCTGATGTTCGTAAATTTGCATCGCACGCGAAGGGTGCATAGCCTTTCGCTTATAGCGTTAAAGCCGATGATAGTAGACTTCATTTTTTCGCTGACTAGGAAGCCTACCCCGATCACATGGTGTTTTGTATGACAGCTGTAGTATATGTCATATTCTTTCTTCTGTAAAACACCATTCCCTGTCCATCTGATTTCTTGAAGAGCTGTTATGTCAGCTTTATATTTTGACAGGGCATCGGCTAGCTGCTGAGCAGCTCGAGCTCTATAGAGCGATCGTACGTTCCATAAGAAAATTCGTAAATCGTTTTTCCTTTTTCTTTGCGTAGGTTGTCGTCGTGAAATCAGTCCGTTTCCGAGGCTTGTTGTCGTTCTCGAAATTCATTAAGTTTTACGGGACAGGGAATTAACCTGTCGCCAACCTGAGGAACCAGCCTGATCATATTAGCCAAACCTTTTTGAAAAGGCTTGTTTCTAGCGGCCGCCGCGAAGAGGCTATGATCACACTTCCACCAGTCCCGAATAGTTACGGCACGTGCATGTTTTCGTATGCTACATGTTGTTCCCCCTATTCGTCTGATGCAGAATACCCCTGAAAATTATTATGTCAAGGGGTAAGGGAAAGCATAAGTCCTTAAAAAATGATAAAGCCAAAAAATTAAAGCTAATGAAATATCCTAAAGGAAAAAGCCCGTAAAATTTTGTTTACAATGAGCCGTTCCTGTGATATTAGTTGAAGCGCGTTTTTCAAAATGGCGTATGAAGGACATACATAAGTTACATGCACACCATTTATGTTTTAATTTGGTATTACAAAGCCTTTCATTCCTTCGGGCACTATCATATACATACACAAAAACATTGATGAATGATCCCCCTTCCCCTAATTTAGGAACCTTTTTCTATTTCAAAAAAAAAAAAGTTATAAATAATTGTGCTGTTCTAACCAAATTAAAAAGATGTGCCAATTTAACTTTTTCTATTTATATAAATCTCATTTAAAGTGGCGCCCGGACAAAAGACTCTATGTTCTTGAAAGTAAAATCACTTGCAGTTCGAGATTCGTTTAATTGTGACGCGAAAATCTTGACGCCAATACACAATGGCAAACTCTCTTGGTTGTTCTTTATGGTGCGTATGGTGTACACATAACTGTAATTTGTGTGATCTGACGTTGATAAATGCTCCTGGCCTAGCAGCGTCATTCGACAAAGCGAACTGTCATTGGCTCTTAAAGTATTTCCGAATTTATTGCCACCATTGTCTTAAATTAGCGCTAAAAAAAAAGTGATGGCACACACAGGGAGGACACCTTCAAAAAACAAAACAAAACAACACCCCATGGTTGTGCGATGAGAATAAAAGATGTGAAGTGCATCAGCACACTTCACGGTTGCCCGGATAACAAATTGGCGTGAAACAATAAAAGCTCACACACGCCGCCGCCGCCGATTCCGTCAAGTTGATGCAGAGGGCGAAAAGGAGTGTCTCGGGTGAGGCTGAGGTTGCACCACGCTTGATTGTTTTTTACTTAATTCTTTTTTGTACGTTACATTGTATCTGCTATATGTACTCTGCAAATTACAAAGAGAAATTTTGTGTAAAAATAAAAGATACTTCAAGTGTGTTAACAATAAGATTAGTGTTGACTTTTTGGATTTTCCTTTGTTCACATTCACTTGTGAATACACCATGGATGACTATCTAAGAGTTGGTTACCAAAAAAAAAAGATACAAAGACTTAGATACCTGCAACACCCGAACAACGACACGAGGTAAAGTGAACAGTTCAATGGGTGTTAATAGTGCTAATTACTGTTTCACAATATGTACTGTCAAGAAAAAGAGAAGAGACACGGAGGATGCACGCGTCGATAATCAAGGAATATTGGTCGGAACTGTATTGAAATGTGAGCTTGGTAGATATTGTTGACACTATTAAAGTCATACAATGTAAAGTCATGATAAACAGAAAACAAGGTATGCTCATTAGAGTTTTGACAGTTCTGCTCTGACGTCACAATCATCTCGCTGGAAAATTAGATAGAAGAAAAAAAAAATCATTTCATGCGATAGTTTTTATTTATTATTTTTCTATTTTTACAGTTTATGTCTCTTAGAAATAATTTGTTTAAATGCTTAATCCTAAAATAAAGTCTACATTTAAAAAATAATTTTTTTACACATATCTAGAGACACCAGCTTCTGCTTTTTTTAAGTGAGTTTCCATAAACTTTCCTTGTGTATATAAAACTTCTTTATTATTTGTCAAAAAAATAATTTCTAGTAATTTAACTCTTTCAAGGAACATAGTGCTTGGTTTTCTAAGTGCTCCTTCAGATCTGTTGACCCCATCTACGCAAAGTTGAGGGGGAAGGAAAAGGGAAGTTTCGTGTCCTTAGAAGTCTATCGGCCCTAGCGAGGTATCCATTCGGAGCGGAAAATTTTCCGCAGCGCATACTTTGTCGGAGGTTCAAATTGCTTTCGAGGTATCCTATCGGAAAGAAAAATAATACACAAATGCATTTAGCTGTCAGAAATTTCAGAAATAAAGCACTTAACCGCGCTTCAACGAAGTTCACCGGGTGCGTTAAAATAATGTCGGAGAAAAATTCCGAACAGCTGTTCGAAAGAATTCCTCGAAGCAAAAATCCTCCGAATCGTATTAAATTCGATAATTTTCCACTCCGAACGGATACCTCGCTAGGGCCGTATATGATCTGGCGCCAGCAGAAAATAGGGAGATTGCAGATCAGCACTCAATCGTGGCTTCTTTCTGGAATGCTCCAACTGCTTAGTTTGGGATGGTGCAAATATTCCTCTTATGGATGACCTCAAAGTCGCGTTCTTTTGTGCGTGATGATTCTTCCTCTTAACGACTTTTTTTTAAGACCTTCACTTCTTTTCCAACTGCATGATTCGCAGTTCGTTAGAGCATTCTATTCAACTCTATTTAAGAAATTAAAACATACTAGTTGGTATAAGTATATCATCTCCTAACCGTGCATCATTAAACTTACTCTGTCTGAGTACTAATACCATCATTGGGATATACACAATTTTCCTGATCACAATTTTTTTCTGTTGAGGGTTTTAAACAACTGTTTAAAACAAAGTTAATTAATTATAAAAAATAATTTATGATTAATTCAATTTATTTACTTTTCAAAAGCATCCAAACATTCATTCACGATCTTTTTGTTTCCTCTGAGTTTTTGTCTCTAGACGATTGTTTGTGCTCAATTGGCAATTTTTTGGATGGAACTGAACCGATCTTCAAAATTCTTTTATCTTCAGGGACATTTAAAAGTAGTATATCCTAAAGTCTATAATCACTCTCAACAAAATGGTCCGAGCAAACCCGACTATTTATCAAGGAATATTCGTTTTTATTTCCACTAACTTTTATCCATATTTAGCATAATTCTTTGTCCTTTGGGAAGTAGTGAAATCTGAGTTTTTTTCATTGTTTTTTCTTCCTGGGGAATTATTACAACCCAAAACAGCACATACAAACATTTTAAACTTTTGTTTTCCGTTTATCATGTTTTAAACTTTATTTATTTAACTGCAAACTCACAAAATATAAAATCCAATAGAAATTTCCAACTAAACAAACTCGAATGTCAAAATCGGAGATGATTCCTACGTTATCACTTTCAAGATGGCGATATGTCAGATACAATAAGCATACCTTGTTTTCTGTTTATCATGATGTAAAGTACTGTCTTTTTTCAATTGAATAATATTTTTCTAATAATACATAATAACATACGGATGCTATTTTAAAATGTTTATCTTAAAAATTAGAAATACTGTGTTCTGTGTAGCCCATGGAAATTCTCCAAAAGAGGGCTTTATGAGAGTACCTATCTTTTATTTTGTGCAGTGAAAGTGCAAGATTCGATTTTTTGCATTTCTTTTTTTTCATACATTTTATCACAATATTACCAAACGTTACAATAACTGTTTTTTTTATTAAATGACAACACAACTTATTAACTCCACTATTGCAGCGGGTCTTATACTCAGTTTAAGATTCGACAAGTTATCTGGTTGTAGGTTCAGAAATTTTCAATAGAAACAACGACGACGGTTAATGAAAGTCGTTCGAGACTATCAACGTCAGAAGGAATACCAGAATATGTTTCTCTAGCTCGATAAGAAATTATGAAACGCCTTCAAAAACGTTTGCATTCTTCAAAAACGACGCTGTTGTGTGGGATTTCTAGCGGAGGGATTATTATTATTATTTGTCAACTGGGGATAGAATGCCACTGCTTATGTGTGTTGCAAATGTTTATCGAGTTTTTGGTGCCGCAAAAGCAAATGTGCTCCGAGTTCATCACATAAAACTATCTCAAAGACTCGTTACAATTTTATTTTGTAGAATATCTGAAAGAACTTGAGGCCCTGCCCCAGTGGCGTAGCGTACCATCTCGGCGCCCAGGGCGGGAGACCCATTTTGCCGCCCCCATTCAATACTAAATTAAAATTAAATTTCGAGACATCATTTCACAGGCAATGAAGTATCTTTTATTGAAAGTAAAATAGAATTAGCGGTTTCATAAACGGATTTTACGAGCCTTACGAATGAGGCTCGTGAGAAAAAGCTGCATCTGCGGATTCATCTCCATGCATGCGTTTTTTCCTGCGAATTGTACTCGTTTTGAGATTGATTCCGAATTTTTTCCAAAAAGTCTTAGAAAAGTCGATTGCGGCTTGGACGAAACGGTCTCTGCTCTCCACCAGGAGAGCTTTTAAAACGCAGAGTTTCTGAGCACACTTATCCACACTCAGTCCACATTGCTGCAGGTAAATCTGTGCGTCATCTTCTTCAGGTAGATCTGTAGCTCAAAAGCTAAGAAAAGTGAGGAAGTTGAATGACTGCATGACTGTCAGAAGAAGACTGGCTACCGATCCGTCAATTCTTCCAGTACCTCAAGAACTTGCACAAACTTATTTTTAAACGTCTTTACAGCTTCACGAGGTTCACTTTTTCTGCAGGCTTGTGACTTAGATCCTTGAGATACTTCTGGTGAGTCGACTTCGTCTTGACCCTGCTCTGTAGTGGGACCAGAACGACTTCCAACTTCGACGGCAGGCACGTCTTCTTCTTCTGCCCGTAAAATAAGTTATGCATTCCCATGAATACTGGCCGGAGGACAATTCTAGGCCACTCACGATTCTAGATGGAGGAATCTTACTTACATTGGAATCACTTCCGCTGCTGCTGGATGCCGCCGAAGACGTTAACGTAGCTTTTGAACCAGAACTAGAACTGAAATATTTCTCGTCTTCGCGTCTGCTTCTTTCGTAGCCTTTTTCTTGCGGTATTCCGCGCCGCTTCCTTTAACTCTTTTCATTTTCAAAAACTAGTTCAAAGGTTGAGTGAAGTACTAAGTGCTTAGTTTTAGAAGATTCAACAGTATTTAAACTATAAACAACACAATCGAAATAACTTTCTGTGATGCGGCAGGGAGCAAAAACATTGAGCTGGCTGAGACTAGAATAACGTTTCCGTCGAATCCTAGTTATCTTATCATATCTCGCATATGCATATCATATGTTTCGGAACACTCCCTTTCAGTTTCGCGAGAGTTTCGGAACGTTTTGTTTTAGTTTCGCGATCAGCGCGACAATACGGAATGCACTCTTACGGCCCTACTCACCGTCTACGAATTCACGAAAGCGGTCAACGACGAACCACAGATAGGGTGGCAAATTTCAAATTTACATCATTGTTGTTTGTTGACTTGTCAAACGATCTGTCATGAAACATATGATTTCTACTCTACCCGCATCACCGGCGACATTTTGCCGCCCCCCTAGGCCTGCCGCCCGGGGCGGACCGCCCCCCCCCGCCCCCCCTACGCTACGCTACTGCCCTGCCCCAATTTAAGGTTCTTTCAAGAAAATATTTAAGACATAAAAAAACCTGTGGTTCCGCCCTGCTGAAAGCAGAAATCTGCCAGCTCTATTCGATGTTGCTGTCTCTTTTTTTTTTTTTTTTTAATCTACCCGCGCTCAAGGGATTATGATTACCCTTTAAATGTTTCAACACAGCGCGGGCGTGAAGTTGATGAAGAGAAAGAAGGATAGGAAAGGTTGAGAGTAGAGACCTGTCGTGGAGCTCCGTGGGGCAGCGTTGCCGCCAAAAAAAAAATTTCGTGCCACACTCTTTGAAAAAACGTGCCATTTGTGAAATTTTCGTGCCATATGAAAAAATCTCAAGTTATTCTTCAAAAATAAATTTTAATTCAATACTATTATAAACAAATAACAAACAAAAAATCACTTTCTCTATTTGTGGTATAGGTATTTTCCAGAAACAGGAGTTTTTAGCAAGTTCATAATAAGTAATAAGTATGTATTATTTAATTACCTATATCACATCACAATGATGAGTACCTATTATTATTATTTAAAAATATAAAGACAAAATAAAGCTTTAAAAAGTTAAATAAATAAATTAGCTGGAGGTTTGAAATTTTGACAATTATTAGGCTTAATAATTTCATTATATGACTTTATAGCAATAATTGTTTTGTATGACAGTCTGTTTTTGTTGTATGTTTTATTTTTGAAATATTAATGAACATTCCTTTGTCAATATTGTTTTTTAATTTGTACAACTTAACAACTTAAGGTTTTTGAATCTTCAAGAAAAATACTTTCGGCTATTCCAATCTGAAAATTTTTTCTTATTTCGCGCCAAAAAGAACATCTTTCTCGCACTCTAATAGATGAGAAAATTCTGATACTAAAATATTGAAGTGTGGCAAAATATTAATATTAGTATATTTGGATTATTTTTTAAGAAGGCTGGGTCAATTATCTTAAACGCATTTAGGTAAAATAATAAAAAAAAAAAAACGTGCCATATTGAAACTTTTCGTGCCACCGTGCCACGAGAAAATTTCCGTGTCAAAATGGCACGATCGTGCCACATCGGCAACGCTGCCGTGGGGTTGCTGTATGGAGTTCGTCTCAGTAGTAGCACATATTTTGCTTATTAACTCATCCACTGAGGTGAAAATATACCTCGTCAGAAAAGAAAACGATAGAGTTTCGAAGCAACGTAGCTAGGGAGCTTCCTGGCTTTAAAATCTCGTGGTGACAATTCTTATATGACAACCATATTTTGTAGGGCTGTAAATGAAGATGTTCTTTAACGAATCATAAATTAAACGTCTCGAAATAACAAGGGCACTTGCCTGTTTTTGAAGTGATTTCCTAAAGATTGTTCAAATGCAGTTCGATGTGTTCTGGGGTAGAAACAGCTCTATTAGGACCACTTATTATCGTGGACACATTTCTTGTTACTCTATAAGGCATTAACCCACATAAGAATTCTATTTCGCGTGGGAACTCGATATTAAATTGTAAACAGAAGATACGCCGCACTCAAACGAAAACGCGTGTTTGAAGCACTGATCACATTAGTTCCGAGTTATTCCCCGAGTAACCAAAAGACTATTTTATGCCAAAGCATATGGAGGTTGGAAGGTAGTTCTCATTTTTTATGGTCAGAGCTCTCATTGTTCGTAGATCGGAATGTTGAACTTTCTAGGACTGATATCGACTTTTTGTGTTTGTCAATTATCATGTGAGAACACTGTTATGTAAGAAAAACATCTTCCGATAAAAATATTCAAGAACACTGTGGCCAAATTGCTGACAAGAATATTTGATGTTTAAGTTCATAAAACTAAAATTTCAGAATATTTTCCGAGAACGCTAATAGAGATATTATGTTCGTTAATGTCTTTTGAAAGTAAGTTGGAACCAAAATCTCGTAATTACAAAATTGTATGAACAATCCTAAGTTAAATAACTGCCTTAATAATAACATCTTACATAAGGAGAAAAACAGAAAATCTTCGTTAAATAACATCCAATGGATTTCCTAAATAAAGAAAGCCTCTTATAAGTTCTCCTCATAATCCTAAATAGTTTCATTTCAAAAATCTACCCGTTTTCTCATAATTCAAAGCAACAAAACTTAATTCCAAGCCATGATAGTTTAACAATCAAATTTTGCAAGTTGAATATAATACAATCCCACTATAATAAATAATTTCAATTTCTCTATGGAGGACTTTCAAAAATAACAATTTTCAGAAACGCAAAAAAGCTCAACTACGTGCACTGGTTTGATAATAAAGGCAAAACCAAAAATTAAAATTAATTTCCCTAAAGCGCACTGCCATGAAAATGGACATTTTCCAAACTCTAAACTAATTTGATGATGCTTCGATGAGCACACTCCCTCTCTTTCAATTGCTCTACAAAATTTTGCATCTGCATTGGCAAGGAATCCCATAATTTGGATGCACCATGATGCAGAAGTAGGCAACGTTCTTCCTGTTTTCTCCGCGCGCCGCTGTCGTCGGACGTCCTTTTCCTCATCCTCATCATCATCATCGTTGGTCTGGTCGAAGAAGAAGAGTTTCCATATTTGTTGTTGCTGTCGCATACTATGCTGGCGGTCCTTAGAACCCGGCTCCATACATTTTATTGAAAGTGGAACTTTTTTGTATTCCATTTCCAACGTTAATAAGGACTCTCTATCATTGAATAAAAAGACGCTGCTGTAGGAAAGGAAGCCAACGAAACTCAATGAACTAAAAGAAGAATATGTATTCATATACAAAAGTATGAGGGGCTGGGTGTATTCAAGACAGGGAAGCTATGGAACGAACCATTTGAACAGCAGCATTCAGGTTTGGGAATCAGTTATTATGATTGTTAGCTATTGTTGCACTCAACATTAAGTGAAATGGGCAAAGTTTTTGTGGTCGAATAGAAAATCGTCATGGTAATCACGTTCGTTTTGTGTGACGTAAGGTTAGTGTACTGCCACAATAATGCCGTAGAGATGAACAGCGGATAACCGGTCAACATCACAGTACTTAATCTAATTGTTGGAAGAAAATTAGTTTTCCGTTGTGCTTACCATCAATATAACTTTCACTTTTGTTGTTCAAATTAAAGAAACAAAAAGAGTTTATTTTTTGTGTTTGAGTTTCCTTTAGAAATTATGGACAGCAAAAGTTTAGGGAATTGTTGGCTTTGGAAAATAGTTTCTCAGTTTTGTTGTATTGAGTTTGTTCTGCTTCCTCATATCAACTATTTCGGCAAAAGTATGAACTGTTTCTTGCTTCTTCTGGTTACTGGATTTGGAAAACAAAATCAGTGATTTTAACTGTTTCGTATGAGTTGTTTGATGATAACCATTTTTCTGAATTTTTGTAAGCTAAGTTATATGCTTTGAATAAATGAAATTTTTGTTTTGTTTTTATATCCGTGCAACATTGTTTGAAAAAAAAAAATATATATTTTTTAGAACTTTGAAAAAATTTGTTTAGCAGGTACTTTTATTTGTGGTCATAAAACAAACGTGGGCGGAGAAAATTTAATTTTACCAAGTTTAAAGAAAAAAAAATTGGCCTTGACGGCTATATAGTAACTAGTTATAAGTCGCAATTTAAAATGTGGAAAAACATATCAGATTACCTCTGCAAGATCTCCATGACTTTTTTTTTTCAGCGTGATACTATTTTGTGTTCTCAAAAATGTTATCATTCTGCTTTTAAAATTATTAGGCTTTTTAAAATCGGTTTGAAAATATAGTTGAATATAATAAGAAATTAAAAAAATAATATTTCGATATTCTTCTATATTATGTATGTTAATATTTTCTACAGTACATATGTCTATGTATATGTATGTATGTCTATGTGTATGCATTAGGGTGTGTCAAAGTGCTCAACTATGGTATTTTCAAATGTAATAGCTTTTAAAAGTTGCATTGCTTATCAAAATTAAATCCTGCGTTTACAATTTTCATTTTAATTAATATCTTTGGCTCGCTCAAAAATTGGATGAAATGCAAAAAATTTTGATTTTTCCAGATTTTTGAAATATGTGTTGTTTTAATTTGCACCGTGTGGATACAAAAAAATTATATAAAATATTTTTAGGCTTTCAAGTCAAAGATAATAGCAAGGAAAAACTTTTAAGCTTATATTTGTTTAAATTGAACACTTGATAAAGAAGCTATGAAATAATAAAAGAAGGAAGAAAAATCATTTTTTTATGTAAAATCCTTTTTTTTTTACATAAAAAAATTCTTAAAAATCAACGGAATCACCTACAATATCGTAGTATATCTTTTTGTAAAGACAAAAATTCTTTCTGTATTTTTTTTTTTTTTTTAGTTTACGTAAAAAAAAATTTACTGTAAATTAAATTTTTTTTTTTCAACTTCAACCGATTTGAGCGAGCCAAAGACGAACGATATCGTATTTTTTTTTACATGTTCTTAAACCTCAGACCCTAATACAACTTTTGAGCACTATTACATTTAAAAATAAGAGTACTTTTTTGCGGCCATACAAAAGTGACACACCCTAGTATGCATGTCTATCCGAACCCCGACTTAAGTTTCCTTGAAAAGAAGTTAATGTTTTTAACTTAACAAATAATTGTCATAAGACCCTTAAGGGAAATATTCTTTATCTCAGAAACGCCTTTCTGGATTTCTATTAAATTAAAGAAAAAGAAAAAACAGTTTTAGGCATGGTATTCTTTTGCTAACCAACATCTTACCAAAAAAAAATTTTTAACTGCACACATTTTTTTTTGTTTCGACTTAAATATATATGTACATACATATGCGCTTTCTACTTGCGACTTATAAGTACTATAAGGCAAGTTATGCATTCGTAAAAAAAATCGAACTCGAGATTTTGATTAAAGTTGACATTACGATGATAGCGAAGAATAAAAAAGTGGGTCTCGCAATTCCGTCTGTCTGTCTGTCGGTCTGTCTGTCGGTCTGTCTGTCGGTCTGTCTGTCGGTTCGACTACAGCCTAAACGGCTCGGCAGATTTTCTTTAAACTTGGTAGATATCATTTTTATTTTTTTCCCCCACACGTTTTTTTCTTTTTTTTTTTTAAGACCAAAAATAACGGTACCTGCCATACGATTTTTTTCGAAATTTTATAAATATTTTTTTTTTCTCAAAAACTGTTCCACAGATTTAAGAAATAAAAATACAAAAAAAATTCTTTTAGTTAAAACTAGGTAATGGTTGAAAAAAAATTCCGAAAAATGGTTATTGAGGGTCCCCTTTAAAGAACCATTTTTTTTGTTTTTGATTTTCTCAAAATTTTCAAAAAAAATTTTTTTAGGTTTTTAAAAAAATTTCAATTTTTTTTTTTCAAAACTCAATGTTTCGAAAACCCCATTCTAGATTTTTTAAAACTTGATAAATGAAAGTTTCTCAATATAATCAATCTACAATCTACAAGATGTGAGAAAAAAATGTATTTTACCTAAAACTAAAGACACCCACCATACAAAAATTGAAATTAAGATATTACAGCTTGTACCTACCATAGAACTATTTTTTCAAATTTTATTACTTATTACTCATTATCGACATAACGGATTTCAATGAAATTTTTTATAGAGATGCTTCTTAAAAGTTTAAAAAGCATTGCATTTCAAAACTTAAAAAAAGAATATTTTTTTGAATTTTTGAAAAAAAAAAAAATTATTTTTTTTGGAAAATTCGATATTTCAAAAACGGCTCAAAAGTTTTTTTGCAAATTTAATTTTTTACAATAATAAAAACTCACTAACAAAAACCTACCATACAAAATAAAATTTTGCCACTGGCGCTGTTTAAAAGAAATTTTAAATTAGTTAAAATGAAAAATAAGAATTTAGTTGATTTTTTATCATATATTTTATATTTAATAGTATAAGATTTTGAAGTTTTTTTTGAAAAAGTGCAATTGAATTTTTCGCCGCCCTTGCTATTTTATCGCCTTGGGATAAAGCACAATCGGCACATAAATAAATATAGATCTAATAAATATATAACCTGAAATAATTGGTCATTTCAGCACTACTTTGGGCAATTGCCGTACTTCCCAAATGTCCCATGTGTACGAGTATAAAGTATGCACTTACCTTTCCAAATTAACATCTCCGTCAAATCGTGCCTCCAACCTTTTATTGTACACTCCCACCGAAACGTGCAGCTTTTACAGCACGCACGCATCCTTTCGCGAGACCATAAAAAACATTAAACTCAACTGCGCTGTGCACCGCATGACCAGTTTCCTTAAAAATGATTACTTCCTGTTACGATTCGCAACATTAAGTTCCGCCATTAAAAGACACATCTGGGACTCATGTGACCAATACAATAGACCAATTTACCCTTAATTATTATCGTGCTAGAAAATTTCCAACTTATGTGTGTTTTTTTGTTTGCTTCCTTTATTTCCAGGTGTAGGTGTTGTCCTTGTAACAGTTAGTGGTGCTGCATGGCGTTTGACAGCACCAGGTGGTCCACCTTGCCTGGGATTAGGTTCCAGTGTTGACCTCGGACGTTGTGGTCGAAGGCCATGCAGTCGCGGTGGTGGTGCACCACATGGTCTTCTGTATCCTGAATTTCAACATAGACCACCACCGCCATCGTACCAGGCCAGTATGCAGGAATATCGGCTCAGGTTAGTGATATACAATTTTATGTTCAATGGATGGGGATATGAACACTGGTTAAAGAAGAGAAAGCCATTAATGATGTTGCGTGTGGCTTTCTATAAGAATATCGTGTTCTTTTCGAAAAATATCCTCAAAGCAGTTGCTATTATATTTCTCAGTTAAAAAAAAAAAAACACTTTTTTTATTTCTTATTTTTCTGTTGCAGACTTTTGCTTCTGGACCGTGACAGGCAGAATGGCGTTGTGCGAGGTAGTTCACCACCACCAACATATCGATCTCATACAGGAAGTCTCTTAAGGTAAACAACAATAAAATTGTTTTTTTCACAACTTTGCTGTTCTAATCATTATTTGCCATTAAGACTAAACTTTGGATGAACCTTTTAGGTCGATTGTAATGCCATTTCATTAGTTAGGGGTTTGATTTAAAGGGCCCGTATTGGCTCTGTGAAAAATATAGTCATGAAAGTTTTCACATTATAATAAATTAAGATAGCATACTTTAAGGAAATATATAATTTAACTAACAGAAATTTTAATCTCGTTTAAAGGGTTTTACTCAAGTAAAACTGCGTCACGAAATTTTTAATACGTAAATTTATTTTACCTTGAATGGCATTTGGTCGTATATTAAATTGTTAAAAAAAGCTCAAAAGTTTGAGTTAAAATATTTATATTTTATTTATTATATAAGTTTGTAGAAATTTGAGATTTTAATATCCAGACTTTCGACATTTCAGCTTTTATGGGTTAATGAAGCCTTTGATCCAAGATTTAAAATGGTTACTTTGTCAAAAATGTTTCTCGTTTTTCTGTGCCAACTCGGCTCAAAGCCACATGCAGTTGGGAAAAACATTAATTTTTCAAACTTAAGGCAACAATAGTCAACGGTTGTCCTTGTGCTTTTTTGATGGCAATAGCCAAGCCAATTGAAGCTTTAACACGCATGGTTAATCGTTCGTAGCTATCGATATGCCTCGAATCAGTACGTCTTCGCCATTGAATTTGCCACCGATTATTGTTGCTTCGATTAAATTTAGTGACAATGTTTGTATGGTCAATGTAATCTACTTTCCTTGCACGACTTTGGTGCATTTAAGTTGCGAATAAGCATCACTGATGGTGATCCAGCCTACAATGCGGCAGAATTTTCGGGTAATTGACGACTTGTTCTTCGACCATTACTGTGTCGATCGAATTGTATTTGACTGTTTTACCGGGCACGTTCAATTAAATTTGCTCATTGAGCTCATTGATATATATAATCATTTTTAGTGCCAAAATTGCAGGTTTACACAGCCAGTTGGTTGTTAGATTTGGGAATACCTGCTGCGGACAACGGCAGAAATATTCGGTTGCATTTGAGAATGTTTGAGCAGACTGGTTTTACAGCAAATGATCACGCATGTTCGCTTATAGCGTGATATTCTCTATCGGTTCCAACTCAGTTCAACAGTGATCACGGAATATAAGGCAGGGTTTGACGAAAATCACCTGTAGAAGCATAAAACTCCCGGGCAACCGTTTCAAGCGATCTCTAATGGGCCATTGTGCATTCGTCCCAAATAATTCATTTGCACGTTTTAAGGATTGTGGCGAAGTGCTTCCGCCATCCATCAGTAGCTGTGATGCAATTCCCAATAATATTACTGTGAATGCAATCCAATTCTGCATTCAAACTGACAATATATATCAAATTAATGAGAAATCTTTGGCTTGTTCCTCTCTCGGGCAAAAAGTAAGCCATTTCCGTTTCTCACACGTTGCATTAATTTGTCGCATGAATTTGTTTGTCTTGTTTAATCTTACACATACACATGTTGTTGCTTGTTCACACCGAAGAACTTTTATGCAGCAGGCCTTTGTCTTACACAGTGCTTCTGTCCCGAATCGAAGCCGTAATTCCAAGTTGACTAAGGACTTTCAGTTGATAGGTATGTCCTCAATTGCTATTTTTATTTTAGGCAGACAAATCTATAGCCGTGTGGCAGGGACCACTTTTGTCATTCAAACGAATCTATTAATGAGTAACTCACTAGGCCCTGGTTCTGTACAAGCATCGATTTATATATCATATAGAAAATATGACACAAAATTGCCAACAAAATCCAAAAAAAAAATCCGATCGCTAGCTAATTTCACAGGATTTCCTGCTGAGCTAACCTGACTATTGCTTAAAATTTTTATTTTAATCAGTCACGCCATATTGTTTAATCGCCATTTTGTTTTGGTGACATCTGTCAAATCATGGCAAGTTAAACGATTGAATAGCACGTTCAAACGAAAAAAACTACTTTTTTAACAAAATGGGGGTTAGTGCAAACGTTGCTCCCATTTCCGGTGGACGTAGTGGCTCTTCACAGGAGCTCAAAGTTCATGATTATATACAACGGCGCCGCCGTTTGTTCGCTGACTGGCCCCTATTTTAGCTGAAAAATCATCTTTACCGACGGATGGCTTTGTTGACAAGGTCACCAGGTGACAATGCATTTTCAAAAAATTATCGAAATCATTAGATCCGTTTTCGAGAAACCTAGATATAGCAAAGGGATATGGCAGAAGGATAATTTCCCTAAAACCAATTGCTAAACATTTCTTACGCTAAGAAAAACAATCAACAAATATTTCGGCCAAATCTTCAAAGCCCTTTTCGAGACACCAAAATATAAGAAAAAGGTCTTAAAAAATTTAAAAATGTCATTACTCTGTCGAGGCTGGTGATATGAGCAATCTTGTTCGACCATATAAAGTTAATCAATAATGTTCTTTGTTAATCTCTTATATTTTCAAAAACATAACAAGTTGAAAGGCTTCAATGTCCCCAGTGTCCCGAGCTATCTCACCTACAGGGTTGTCATTAAAAGGACTATTTAAAAAAATTCCGAACTCGCCTTCCATATTCCATTGTATGTGTAAGTTCGAATGTGTCACCATGAATTCCATGCCAAAAGTTTCCTGCAAGGGCACATAATGAATTATCCTCGTGTATAGTGGTGTAAAGCGTGGTGTTTGTGGGACGAAATATTTTAGAAAAGCGAGTGGTTTGTAAAAAGCATTCCCTTGTAATAACATAAAGCCTTAGTATCGGTGGCAGATCATTAAATTCATTCCTCTTGGGTGTTTCTCTTCTATTCGTCCCAACCGACAACGACCACACTTACATCAATGACAAGACAACCTTTCACGACAATACTTACAGCGAACAATATATATGGCTCCCTACGGGCCAAAATATCCGACTTTACAGCCAGGACCACCACCTGTGTTGAGACTGGGAGTATATAGGTCTTTCGTTAAAATTGTATTCTATGTCCTGCAGTTTCGCGCCCAAGTTAGAAGTAATATCTTCTTTTTTTTTTATTTTGATGGAGGTTTCTTGTTTTTACAACTCCCGTCCTGAGTGATGGCTGTGTCACAATTTTTTATTAGATTCTTCAATTTTGTTCGTGTATTTCGTATTTTCTCTGTCAAGGACGACAACGACAAGTCTACAACATCAACGAGAAAAAACACTCTGTAGATTAAATTTCAGTGAGCTGTAAGTAAAGCCATTCAACTGAAAGTGTATCTATTCTTTTGTGTACACTTGGGAGCCACTTCAAAGTCTCTTCTGATAAACTCATCCGACAAAATAACAAAGTTATGGAACTCCATCATCAACAACATGACTACGTTGACTTTGACGCACAAAGAGCAAACATTAGGATGCGGCTCGAAAAAACCCTCAATTATAATTGACCATTTAAAATTATTCCCGCCGCAAGGCTTTTGCTTTTATCTCCTTGAGGACCATCCATCCAAACACCCACCCACCATCTACCCACCAAATCCATTTTTGCTTCTTTGCGTAGACTTGGGCTTTTATTTGTTTTAAATTGCCTCTTTGATCACATAATGACTTCTAATTAAGAAAAGTTTATGTTTTCCCTTTTTTGGTTAAGTCGGGAAATGGATATGACTTTGATGTTTTTTGAGTGTGTTTAAATTTTGTTTCGGCACAGCAAGGCTGTTGAATACAAATTAGAGGATATTTCGAGGTTTAAGCCTTTTTTGTGAGTGTCTCACTTCAAGATGTGAAAATGTAGATCACTTTTTTCGGTCTGATTTCATAACCTAATTTTAGTTTAAATTACTTTTTTGTCGAATTTTTTCGTGTCGTATTCGTCTATTGAAAGAATGTGGATCTCAAAATTTCAAATTGGTTAAGCTCATACTAAAACAAATAGTGTCGTCTTGTCTACGATTAAACAAAAATATATTTCGTGCCTTTACAGGTCGTAATAGAGGCAGAACTTAGTCACTTACAAGGTTTAACCACTTATTAGTAACTATAAATAGGGAGGGCTACAGTTTTCTGCTCAATCCGAACAGATATGATGGGAGGAACTTTTTTATGGCAGTTTCAGTGGCATACGCCTCCAAATTTACAATTTATGAAAATATAGGTGCACTATGTATGAAATATCACATCAGACAAATGTCCACCATTGAAACGTAATGTTTCTAGCTTCAAGCTCCATATATTTATTCTACTTCAGATAGTCTTGACCTTGTGTTTTAAGTGTCCCTATAAAAAAAAGTAGGGTGCCGTTAAATATGGTGAACATCTCCTTGTCAAGGAAGATTTGAATTTTTTGAAGTCAAACGTTCGCCAAAAATTTCACACAGCAGATCTATTGTTTGCCAGGCAGAGTACGCAATCACTCCATCTTTTAAGAACCACAAATTAGGATGCCGCAAGAAATGTCGATAATTTTTCTGTAAGAAGCCCTGGAAATCGTTTCATCGTCATTCCCTAGGAAATAGAAAGCAGCTGATAACCTTTTCGGACATAACACTTTACTATTATATGCATCTGGATATGGGTATAACTTATACTGGGGTGTTGTGATTGGATTTTTGAGCCATGCAATTTACAGTTTTTGACTAAACCAATTCCCAATCATGAAGGTGTAGAAGCTCATCTTGAATTAAATAAAATGCACGACTGGGTCGCACGAACTTGATCCTATGTAAAAGACTAAGAATTTCATTTTTTAAATGACTAAAAAAAACTTCTTTAGTAGTTGTTAAAGGTAAGAATAGGATGCCATGTAATTACAGCAAATATAGATTTATGCAAGAACAAAAATTATAAGTTTTTGTAGTGGTTTCTTAAAAACTAAGGTTTTATATAAGAAAATTTTAAAACATTTTTAAGAAAAACTGTTGGTACGCCAATTTGAAGTTTTTATTTTTGTTTGAATAAAAATAAAATTAACAAAAAATATTATTGAGCCATTTTCGAAATATTGAATTTTCAAACAACAAAAAATTGATTTTTTTTGTTCAAAATTCAAAAAAATATTTTTCTTAAAGTTTTGAAATGCAATGTTTTTTAAACTTTTTAGGAGCTTCTCTCTACAAAATTTCATTAAAATCCGTATGTCGATAATGAGAAATTCAAAATTTTAAAAAAATCGTTCTATAGTAGGTACAGTCAGTAATATCTTGTTTTCAATCTTCTTCTTCCTTTTCTTCGGCGCTGTTATGATCTCGATGTCGAGGGGATCATAACTCTCCCACGTATCTGCTTCACACTAGTGATCCGCCTGTGGGGTTCGCCGGGTTGACCTCAGAAATCGGCGGCAAGCCTCCCGGTTTTGTATTGTTCCATTTCTGAGGCCAACTGAATGCTGGTGTTTTTGCATTTGTTTGTACCAGGAGTGTTTAGACCTACCTTTCTTTTTATTCCGAATTGGAACGTTGTATGATATTGCCTTTTTGACGGGGTTCTCAGGATCTCTCCTTTGAACATGGCAATACCAACTGAGTCGGTCGTGTTCAATTTTTTGGGAAATGGTATTCTTAACATGAAGGCTTCCTCGGATCTTCGTACTTCTAATTCGATCAAGCTTTGTAACTCCTGCTGTCATACGAAGCATCTTCATCTTAGCTGCCGTAAGCTTACTCTCATACTTTTTGTACATTGTCCAACATTGTGAACCGTATGTGAGTGCTGGACGCACAACTGAAGTGTAGAGCTTTCCTTTCAGCTTAGGGGGCATTTTTCGGTCACAGAAGATAGCAGAATTTTCCCGCCACTTCATCCACCCTACGCTTACGCGATGATTGATATCGTCATCACAAGTAGCTTCGTTATTTATCATAGACCCCAGATATTTAAACTTTTCACACTTGGGAAGCACTACTCCATTCAAATAAATGTCTGGAGTAGGCCTGTGTGGATCAGAAAATGGGCAGCATAGGTATTCTGTCTTTTTCGCGCTTATGCGGTACCCACTTCCTTCTAGAACATCCACCCATACGTCAAGTGCTCGTTGTAGGGATATCGGGTCTTCACTTATGATGGCTCCATCGTCAGCAAAGAATAACTGATGTACTTTTGGATCCGTCCCTTTGCCTTCAAGCAGGTAATCAAGAACTGTAATAAAGAGCAGGGGACTCAAGACACTTCCCTGGTGTACACCTACTGTGATTTCGAATTCTTCGGTGACTCCAGCTGCGCATCTTACTTTAGTAACTGCTCCATCATACATGTCCATAATTATCCGCACATAGGTTTCTGGAACTCCTCGTTGCCTGAGGGCCACCCATATTAGATTTCGTGGTTGCCGATCGAATGCTTTTTCAAAATCAACCAATATCTTGTTTTCAATACTTTTTTTTTATTAAATTACAGATATTAGAAAATAAGAGAAAGATAAAAAATATAAGCGAAATTCTCGGAACCGTTTTCGAGAAAAATACTATTTTCGAAGACCATTTTTTAACATTTGTATGGGGGGTGCCGTTATTTTTAGGTAAAATGAATTTATTTTTCTCATATCTTGTAGATTATTTTTCCATACTTTTATTTATCAAGTTTTGAAAAAATCGAGCATGGGGTTTTCAAAATATGTATTGTGTTTTCAAAAAAAAATTTTGAAAGTTTTTTTAAAAATCCAAAAAAAAATTTTTTGGAAAATTTGAATACACAATACTATTCAATCCGCTGGGAAGCTTTAGCGTAAAAAAAATTATCAAAATCGGTGGTACCGTTTTTGAAAAAATCAAAAACAAAAAAAAATGCTCCCAAGGGGGGTACCAAAATTACTCATTTGTTGGAAAATTTGTTTCAACCATTACCTAGGTTTAACTAAATTAAATTTTTTGAGTTTTTTTTTTTAAATCGTTGGGACAGTTTTTGAGAAAAAAAAAATATTTACAAAATTTCGAAAAAAATCGCATGGCAGGTACCGTTATTTTTGGTCTTAAAAAATCAAATCAAAAATCATCCGGGGGTAAAAAATTAAAACCCATATCTACCAAGTTTGAAGAAAATCGGGCGAGCCATTTAGCTGTAATCGAACAGACAGACAGACAGAATTGCCAGACCCAATTTTTTCGTCTTCGCTATCATCGTAATGTCAACTTTGATCAAAATCTCCAGTTCGATTTTTTTTACGAATGCATAACTTGCCTTATAGTACCTATAAGTCGCAATTAAAAAATATTGGCGATATTTTTTCTGCGTCAAAACAATTAATCGTTGACAAAAATAGAAAAAATCGTTAGGTTAAACGCGTTCTTATGTTACATAAATTATCTCTCAAGAATTCAGTCATAACCTAAAAAAAGCTGGTAACTTTCGCCCGGGAACGCGGCATTTCCCCAAAATTATTTTCTTAAAGACTTTATTTGCTTTAGTCACAATAAATGAAAAATGCTTAGACAAAATTTCTCTGGAAGACCCTTCCCTTCCGTTAGGAGTAGCTTGGGTATTGCTTAGAAAAGGAAATTTCATTCACTAAACATACATTCACACTTTGTGTTACCATATGCCCAGACTTAAAATAGGAATGACGGCCTTAGTTGATAAAAAAATAAAAAAACATTTAATATAATTGCTTATCTCCGAGAACTAAGCCACGTAGCAGCTTAGCACACTTCCTAGAGTACTGCATCTTTGCTTTCTCTCTCCCATAACAGTAGCTACTGTGTTTCTGAGAGCTACAAGTCCACCTAAGAATAAAAAGTACCAGGGGTTGATAAGAATCATTAAGAGTGTGTTGTTAGAAAACGTTTAGAAAACAACTTCTATTAGGTACAATTGACACGATAAACATCCCTGTTTCCTACTCGTAAAGAACATGAACCAGGTGACTTACAACTCTCAACCAGTCTTGTGGAGTGGGCCTACTAGTATGTAAGCCGTTGAGATGAAACAAAATGTTCATATCAAAGGTTTTTCTAGGAGTACGTGACTGAAATTAAAATTTTTAAAAAGGTGTGTTAGGATAAATCTTCCGTAAAGTCAAAAATCTGTTTTAAAATTACAGGGTGGTACAAACAATATTTGGAAATGACACACATTTTTGATTTAGAGCTTTTTTGTTTAATGCTAATGAAATCTGACATTTCAAAGCTCAGTTTCTTGGTTTGAGATTTTGACGGATTATGACGGCAACAAAAATTTATGAAAAAAGTGCGATCTCTTGGGACGCAATAAGAAAGATATATTGAGCTGACTTAAGCATTACACATTCATGTAGTGTGGCTAAATAAAGAACCTCTGAAATCTGAATTAAACAGTACGACTGAAGTTGGGCGCAAGAGTAAACTAATGGACATTCTCTAAAACGCGCGTATTACAGTTAAATTGTTTATAGAAATTTCCATTTGTTGAAAATATGGCGCATACCAAATAAGATTTAACTTTTCTACCTTTCTAGTTTGAAAAAACTGATATTTTCGTTCGAACTTGAACTCTATTTGGGATTTTTGCTAAGCGAAGCTTGTGCCAAAAATTTTCTTCCTAGAAGTATTGAGTTCTTCTTTTTTATTTTTCCATACTAAAACTCTTTAGTTCGTGGTCTCCTGTAAAGTTACGAAAAGTTAGGCCTGTTTCATTATTCTTACCCATATCAATTTCTTAAACTTAACCATTCTGTGCCTCTGGTAAAAGAAACTCCTCATTTTATTCGTTTAAATATTGTTTTTCTTAATCAACTTAAAAAAAAAAAAACATATAAATTCTTGTAAGCTTCTTAGACGATGTAAAAAATCAAAAACCTTTTAAAGGAAAACCCCAAACAACACGACTTTTTAATTAAAGTCTTGCCTAAATCACACAAATGTCACGAACATAAATTTTCAAATGTTCACCCAGTTGTAGCGTCGGCATCTCTCCGTTGTCGTTGGTGTTATTGTTGTTGTTTGTGCCACTGCCACCGCCACCCACTGTGTGACAACGGTGACTATACTACGATGACGACAAAAACTCACACAAATAAATGATTTTATTCAATTTCCTTTGAAACAGCCATCTACCATAAATCAAAAAATCTAAGACATTCCTGGGATTTTGTATTCGGGGTCGTATTCTTTTTACCAATTTATATAAGGTCCTACCCCCTACGACTTTGCTATGGCTGCGTTACCGTTTACTTCTTTATAACATCATCTTTTTAAGAAAAATAAAAAGATAAAAACAAGGCTAACAAGACTAACAAGACTACGACGACGACGATGACGACGTGCTGGTGTCACAATCACAATCACGGCAGTGATGCAGAGAATAATCACCCCTTGAATAAATAATCAATCAAAATGTAAATTTATTCTTCCCGAATCTTTCTTCCAGTTTCTCCTCTCTCCCTGCACCCACAGACGCCATGGAAGATTTATTCTCTCTTTCTCTCTTAGAATTGCGTCCATAAATCTTAAAATTAACCCTATTTTACTTTAAAACACCAACAACTCGACAATAGCTAACATGAAAACGATGTTTGGAGAATTCCAAAACCTGATGAGTGAAAAGTGAAAACCCTTTTGTCCGGAAAACACAATAAGTTACCCTTTCAAAAATAATGCAAACATCAAAAACTGTAGGAAGTCTACCTACCTGTTGTTGGTATGAACTAAAACATTTCTCTGGCATGACGCTTACAAATATTCGGTCCACCTCTCAACTTCATCCTGCTGTCATATATTTATGATCGCTATGGACGGAATCTGCTGAACAGGGTAGATACAGCAATCAACAAACACACAATGGTGAATTCGATGTTTTCTCCAAAGTCCCGTCTAGTCGTTTTGTATCTACCGTTTATTTAACATTAACCGAGACAAAAGCGAAAAGATGAATTTGTTGTTCCTGGATTAGGACGTAGAGAAACTTTCTACCCTTCTGGTGGACATTATTCCGGTGGTTGGCTAATAGAATTAATAATATTTCTGGGTAACAATACTGGCTTTTGTTAAGAACAATAGTGACTTCCAGGAGAATTTTACCAAAGTGGATTGGAGTATAATTTGTGTAGTGGAGTACGTGTCAAACTTCTTCATCAAACTTACAAGAGCAAGTTTGTTGGAATGTTACAAGAAGGTGCTTTCTAAAGATGGCGCCGTGACAGTGCGACAGGACTAATAGTAATAAGTCATGACTTGGACATTCAGGTTTTTACAGTACGAGTACAATACAAAATAGTGATGGCAAAGGAGTGAAATGTTTGACTAAGAAGTATAGACAAAATCGTATGGAGTCTGATTAACCAGAATTCTTTTTACCTTCAATGATTGACTTCGTTATACAAGCAGCTTTGAAGCGCAAGAGCAAGAGCAAAACCGCAGATAAGGCAAATGTACTGGCAGCTCATTTTGCTGCTAGCCTTACTTTGCCAGACACCAACATTGCCTTTCCTTTCGTTCTTTTATTCGTATAGTTGCAATAACCCTTCGATACAAGCAAATAATAATAGGCTATACCTTAGATTTTTCTGAAGAGGTGTTCTATCTCGCTAAAAAAAACATTGCCTAAGATTTTCCATCGTTCCTATTGTTCTTGAATCTTATCTAGAAGATGAAAAACAGTATCTGTCCAACCTGGTCCTAAAAAAGGCGACGCTTCCGAGCAAATTGCACTTGCGTGACTTCTTTCCAAGCTCCAAGGTTATGGAATCGCTGATCGATCATCAGTTTAAGAAATAACTCGAGGATCGAAACTTGTGAATGACTGGCAGTAGTATAGTTTTCGCAGCATTCGTTTCATAGAAGAGTGGAACAGTTCCTTATATAGTTTTGGAGAAATTATGATCATTACGCTTGATATTTTAAAGGCATTTCATAGAGATTGGCATCAAACTCTCTTATCGAAAAGGAGTGTGTTTGGTATCAGTAAAACCCTTATTCTTTGAAAAGAAATTACTTTTTGAGTCGTTGTGTACATGTTGTGTAGGACGGTTTTAGGTCTGATCTTCACAATTTAAATCCGGGTGTTCCCTAGGACTACGACTCTCTTTTTGATTTCTATAAATCAACTCTTTCTGAATCTTCTAATCCACTTAATTGTTTTGCCGATGATTCTAACCTCAGCTTCCCATACTTGCTCTCAAATGAACGTCTATCTTCTTCTAAAGTGGAATTGCAATGGTACCACATTGTGTGGAGTTTAATCTTTCCAAAAGTCAATGCTGTTTAATGTCATTGGAGCAAAATAAACCACTTCCTATGCTATTATCCATAAACGGCACTTTCATCGGAAAAACTGAAAGACTCTCAGTACTCGATTTGTGTGTCAACGACGATAATGACCACATTATCAAGACTGCCAAAACGCTTCTAAATGCTTAAGATTCCTCTATCGCTGCAAGAAATCTGGCTTCAATTTATAAGGTGCCCAAAACTTGAGTATAACTCAACTATTGTTTTGACAATCATATTCTCCCAAAGAGATTTTGAGAATAATTAAGTCATATTCATAATCTAATAGACCCTACTAGAATCTGGAAATGCATGGGAAAGCTCTTCGGTTTTGATGAAATCTTAGACATTTTGCTCGAAACCTGCATAAGTCGATCTACTCGAACTAAGATTTTGAGCTTCTTGGGCGAGTGCGAATATAAATAAGAATCCATCTTGACGAAGCATAATGGAATTATTCATTGTTCTTTGTCTTAATATGCTAATACTAAACAAAATATTACTCTCAGCTTAACTGAGTTGAACATGAGCAAGCATACTACTTATGTGCCTAACCATTTGAATCCTTTGAGGTAGTCCCATTTAGCAATCCCAATATGAACGGAGACAAGTCTACCAGTAGTAAACAGATAAACAAAAAAAAAATACTTGCCTATTCATAGATAATACCTCGTAGAAAAATGTTAAAAAAATGTGTCGAAATTTACCTTGGTGGAGAGACGATTTATGTGGAAATGAGTCCAATAATCTACTTTCAATATAATCTCCTTAACTGAAAAGGTCAAACAAATTTCAAAATGAGCATTCTTTTTTTCAAACAAAATCATTAGCTTCATAATGGCAACCTTGGCAGCTTTTGTGTTCTTTCGTCCAAATGAACCCTTTTCAACTCAAAATCTTCCAAAGTTCTTCGACAGTGATTTTTAACAGTAAAGATTATTCAAAAATATTTATAAGTAAAAGTTTTAGGAAATAGATATTCGTTCTTATAAAACTGAATCAAATAAAAGCACAAAACGACCACTAGCAGCCAAGCAAGTTGCATTAAGGCCTTATGACGATTTTTTTTAAATGGTAAACAAAGCAGATATTTTTGTTACTAGACCTCGTTATTTCAGTCTAGTTCGTACATTTTTACAGTGTGTATGTGAAGAAATTCACCTTAATTCAGAACATACATCCCAAAATAGAGATGAGTAAAAAGGATGCTGAAATATGTCAAATCTCACTAGTTAGACAGACTGATGTTTTCCCCCGGAAAACCGGACTTAAATGCAAATTCATCTCTATTATCACATCACGTATTAGTATCTACTATATGTAGATAGCACTATATGTTGAAATATTTTGAAACTTTCATATCAAGGTAATTGTGACTGTTTCGCATGAACATTGTACAATATCCCTTCTCTTTAGGAAATGGGATTATATGGAAAACAAATACTGTTTCTGTTACTTTTGTTCTGCAAACGTTTGTTCCTGTAGAAGCTCATGTACATACGAACATAAAACATAGTCTTATACACTGTCACACTTGGGAGGAGCGATCCCTTTTTTCTATATGAAGGTAAGAATTCAGTTTGGATATATGTACCTTTGAGCTTTTGTTGAAACGAAAATCAGGAAATGCCGTCCAACAATGTGTCTTGTAAAAAGAAAAGGATGTTTATTGGATACGTGATAGGATATTTCATTATTTTCAATTTATTTTGTTTGTAAATTGAAAGGATAAGGTTAAAAAGTGTAGCTCTTTTAAAGGAAGGGAACAATAACTGTTTGCCTGATGGATTTTACTTATATTTCATTGAATGTTTTGGGGACAAAACAGTTACATTTAATATATTACGAATAGGAAGTACACTGTTAACGTACTCCGAAAGAACGAAAAAAAGTTAAAGTTTTCGAAAATTGTATTTTACTTGAACACGCACTTAGAATTTTGATAATTTTTATCTCCTATTTTCTTTTATTACTATCTATAGATAATTTGATACAAAATCTTAAAAATAAGACATTACTAACTGAATCTACCATAGACCAATTTTTTCGAATTTTGACTTTCTCATTTTAGACATAGGAGATTTTAATAAAAAAAAATTGTAAACAGCTGTTTCTAAAAAGTTTGAAAATTATTGCACACCAAAACTTAAAAATATTTTTTTTTTGCATTTTTGAAAAAAAATATTTTTTTTTTAAAGTTCGATATGTCAAAAAAAGTTAATATTTTTCAATTAAAAGCTCAACTGACCTCAACTCCAAGGTGCGTTTCGCCCAGGTACGACAGTGGGCTCATCAGTTATTATTATTATTATTGAAATTTAATTTTGCAATAAAAGTAACTTAAAATATTTTGCCCTACCAAAAGTGGTTCTTAAAAATGTTTTAAAAAACTTAAATAAACGACCCAGTCGTGTATTTTATTCAATATAATTTTTGAATACAAAATACATGTATGTATACTGTGGTGGGCACAGAAATCGAACACATTTTTTGTTCGTTTTGATCTTTTGCTTTATTAAATATTTTTTTTTTTTCGGTAATCACAATTTGACATTTTTTTTAAATTTTCTAAAAGCTTGTGCAGATTTTTAGGCATTTTGCAGTTTTAGAATAATTCATTAATTTTTTTGGGATTTTTACTTTCCATTTGATATACATAGAATGTTATTGCACAGATTTCTAAGATAATAAAGAACGAGAGATTTATGTGGCCAATAAAAGACATTTTATGTTTTAATAAAATGCAGATTAAAAATAAATTTCACAAAAAATCAACAACACGTTTTTGAGTTTTCAAAAAAAAAATACTATTTTTCTTCATTCAATGATAATTTTTAAATGTTTGTGTAATATTATTTGCACTTTTTGAAGACCTTTATAAAAAAATATTTAAATCGTGTCTGAAGACAGTGAGAAAGAAAGTGAAAAATAAAAAAAATGTTTTATGGTAGATTCTGTTGATAACGGATTTTTTTTTTAAATTTTTGTTCAACGGAATTGTTCGTTCGTTTATACTTATCTTAACATAAAAAAACATTTTGATCAAAATCAAAGAAATCGTTTTAGAGATATATCTATAAGCTTATTATTAACCGTTTTTCAAAGGGTGTACCAATATTTTCTCATCATCATCACTTACATTTTTCAGATAGTGATGGCAAAGTAGTCCTAAGTTATTTAAATTTCATTTCGACTTCACCAGAAATATCCTTGAATAAAGACTGTAATTCTATATAACATTAAATACATTACAAAAAAAAAAGTACAAAATTTTTATGCTTAAAATTTCAGCTTTGTGCTGAATAAATTTTTCTTTTAAATATTAGTTTATTAACATATGGTTTTAAATTTTCTGGTCTTACCCCCAGTTTCACAGTGAGAGTTTAAACTTAAGTTCTGCTGAACCTGAACTGTAGTTTAAATTTGAAGTTCAATTCGTCCGGTTTCACAGTCTTATCTGAACTTCATTTCATTAAACGTAGTTTAAGTAAATTGTTTTCTCTTTCTATCTGAATCAAAGAAAAAACAATCAAGGAAAGTTTGCTTTATTTCAGTTGTGACCTGTGACAGGAAACAAAAAATAAAAATGAAAATAAATTATATTTTCAAATATTTGAAGGGGTTGTCGAACTGAGATTTAAACGGCAGAATAGTGTCGTTTAACTTAAACTACAGAATGAACTCTGTTCAAGGACTGTGAAACCAAATTTATTGTTGAACTGAAGTTTAAACCAAAAGTGAGGTTTAAACTTCCTCTGTAAAACTGGGGGTTAGAGAAAAAAAAAAAAATACATAAAATGTTTTTGTCAGGAAAATTTATTTTTTTTGCTTATAAATACATACAGTTAGCGTCAAAAGTGAGTAAACACCAATATGATTTCTGGAGTCACATTGACTTCGAACAAACAAATAAACAATGGATTCTAATAATAAAAATCAATAAAAATAAATCAAAACACAAATGAAACTTCAAAATACAGCTTGTTACAATTTTTCCTAATAAAACTAAACATACTCCATAAGTCCATATTAACGTGTCAAAAGTAAGAAAACATCATAAGCAGAATATAAGGAGCACAGTAAAACATGATGGTGTGGGGATGTATGGTAGCATATTCGATCGGAAATCTTATTTTCATTGAAAGTACAATGAATAATCAAGACTATCCAAAAATTCTAAGCAATAACCTTCAAGCGACCTTACGCAAATTAGGGATACTTAGCAATTGGATCTCTTAGCAAGACAAAGATCCTAAGCATAACTCGCAGTTCCTTAAAGAATGAGTACTTTATAGAACTTCAAAGCACGTCCATTACCCTCCAGAAATCGCCGCCCCATACAACATTTATGGGATCATTTCGACCGGAAAATTTTACAAACGGGACATCAAGAACAAAGATTACCTTAAAAGGCTTAAATTGAAGAACAGTCCCAAATATCTTCCAATGTTAGAAATAACATTGTCGTTCCCATGTCACGCTTACTAAGAGATGTTATGAAGTCTAAAGGTGATCAACTGAAATACCCAGTTTTTTACTTGAGGTACTATACTTATAAATGATTTTAAGATATAACAGATGTTTACTTATACTTTTGACGCGTAAAATATGAAGTTTATGTAGTTTTTACTGGGTAAAAGTGCATTAGTTCTTTTTTTGAATTTTTATTTTGGTTTTGATCTGTTGCTATTAAATAAAAATTTTATATTGTATTATTGGAATTTAATTTTTGTTTATTTTTTGGTTTCAATTCCATGTAATAAAGAAATCATTTAGGTGTTTACTCGACGCTCAGGGTATAAGTAATTTCGCTTTATATTTAAAATTGAAGAAATTGTATGATAATTTACTATTTTTTGAGGGATCCTTACCAATAAGTAGGTTGGGCTGATGTTTGTGTCATTACTTATTTCTGTTTATTACATCCATAAATTTGAGAAATTTAAATCTTAAGCTTATAGGTATACTTCGAACTCCTGAGAGCCAGATAAAATATTCTAATATTTCAGGTCTTCTTTTCATAACTATTTATTTATTTTGAAATTGTTGTTAAGCAACCAGTTTTTTTTAATTATTTACTTGATTAATACTTATTGTTTTGTTTTCTTATGTTTTCAGAGCACCTCTTAAAACAACAAGTCGCAGTGGTGCCAATAGCATCGGCGGTCCCGGGTCTGAATACAGTCTACCCCCTAGCTACCGCTCCAGAAATGCCACCCCTGCTATAATATCAAGTGAAAGAAGCATTGAAACCGCACCATCTGGTCGTCTCCTAGCCAACGAGGATATACCTGAATCATCTCTATGTACAATATCGTCAAACCTCGACTCTTCGCTTCCAGCGTACAATGCAATTATTATTAGTGAGAATTTGCATCAGCAGCCACAACTCAATTTCCCCTTATCAAGGAATTCCCAACAGAATACTGCTTCAGACAGCAATAATCTTTCGCATCGGAAGGATAATGCTGCGACTATTTCGACGAACAACAGCAAGCTGGTGCCTCAAAAACAAATTACACCATCAGCACTCAGCGATGGCCATCAGTCATCGTCAACCTCCAAAGAATATCCTTCATCTGGGGACCGCACTTCATTATCGCTCCTCGAGCATAGCAGCTCCAATGACACTGCACAAGCACACACACATCCACGAGAACAGCAGCCGCTACATCTAAGTGAAAAACTCAATCCCAGAGTTTTAGCGAATAGCAATTGTAGAGTCAATGGCAGCGCTAATACTGGTGGTGGTAGTAGTGCGGGCAACCGAACAATTGGGTTTCTTAACATTCACTCAGGAATGTCCTCACAAACACCAGACTCTTCAATGACAACTGGCAAGACTAAGGATCTTGTCACAATTGTCACAATATCAGCCCAGGACAACACCCCAAATCAGCAACCTGCTTCGCCCACTTCTCAGGGTGAAATGGATATCTTGGCACATCTGTAGCAAATGGTAAAGTTCACGTTTTAGTCCTTCGAGAGTTCCTTTTCGGATGGAATTATAATCATCGTGTTTTGAATTATCCGTTTTCGATTTTGTTGTCAACAAATTTACTTGATTTTTGTTTAAGTTTTAAATATTAATCATTTCACATAACGTGTATTTCTATTTATGTATATGAAAGTGATGAGTGTTCGTATCAATCACCACTGATTCACCCAAAGCTATTTAATATTTATATAATTATTTTATGATTGATTCTCTATTTAATTTCAATTTGATGTAAATTTTAAAAAATTAACAATTTTGTATAAAATGATGCTGCACAACTGTATAAAAAAAAAACTATTATTGTAAGTAATAAGTAAAAGTCTATACATCCTCGAAATTTAAATGAATATTCTACAGAGATTTTGTGTATTCACATAAACTATGTATCGAACATAATTATTATGTACAAGCATGGTCATATTACAACAACAAAAAATCATACTTTTTCTTGATTAACGACTATTGTAATTACATTACTTATCAAGTTGTATTGTTATTTTTACCCGAAATTTAAACATAATATTAAATTTAAACCTGTATAAAATCTTAAAAGTTATAAAATGTAAATATTAACGTAAATTTAAAGTGTTTTTAGAATATACTTCAGGATGGAATCTTAAAGAAAAGAACAAAAAATATTTTGATTTCCTCACTGATCACATAGTACATAAATATAATGATTGAATGTTATTAGTTTTAAATATTCGTGTTTTCTTATATATAGGAAAAGGCGAAGATAATAAAAAATAAAATTTGTTTAAAAAATAAAAACTCGAGTGTTTTTACTTACTTTTTATTAAAATTGAACTTTTTTCAAGAGTTCTACGGGAAAAACCCACTTTTCTATCGTCTACACTTTTTTAAAAAGTGGTAGGACAAATATGGTGTCAAAATTGTTTTGTAGAGGATTTCGTTATTTTTAAAAAATGCGCACATTATTAAATCACATTTACAGAGTTTTTAAAAACCGAAATTAAAACACAGAAATACAAAAGATCCCAGCATCAATAGAGTTTCAAATTTGAGAACCCGTTTGTGAGCTCTACTGTATATAATTAACAGTTGTTAATAATGGGCTCCAATCAAAGGTAAAAAATTGTAAAAGATTGATTGGCTATGTTAGCATCAGCATCAGTTTTTTTATTGGACAATATAAATAATATCATAACATTAAATTATATCTAAAATAACTATACAAATGTCAAAACACTTACAACAATGACTTCTAGACGAAACATTAACACAGTTTGTACATACAGAACTTTTTTTTTCTTTGTCTTAATCAGGCTTGCGGCTCTGTTGTATACAATTCAAATAAAGTGTAGTTTTTTGAGACCCACCGTGGTTAATATCAGATCGGTGCGGTGGTGGCCTAAAAGACGGTTGCACAGCTTTTTTGGATGTCCATCCCACTTCCCCCTAAACAAATGATTTTTTAGAATATACTTTCAATCAGTGTGTCCGTTATTACGGGCGATTTAAATGTCCATAACTCTTCGACATTCTGGACAGACAATACCGGAAGGAATGTATGTATGTAGAGATATTTACTGAGTTAAACCAATTAACTCAGATTGTGAACGAACCAACTCAAATACTAAACATTGAAGGTCATTTTGCCAATACGCTTGATCTGTCTTTCACATACTCGTATGTTCCTGATAATAACACTCCTTTCGTTAGCTCGCAAGAAAAAGCAAATTTGCTTGCAGCTCAATTTTCTGCAAGCTCTACTTTGCCACTTTGTTATGGATTCTCCTGTACTTGAGAGCGTAAATGGTTCTATGGGACAAATCTTCTTTAGCACTTGTACATTCGCAAGATTCTTTAAAGATCTTTAAAAATCCGCTGGTCCAGATTGTATATCCACCTCAGTTCTGAAGAGCTATTCTTCTACGCTGCCAAAACCATTGCGTAAGCTTTTCAATCTGTCCTACTTTCGGGGCTCTTTCTGAGTAGACTGCAAACGGCATTCTTTCAATTAAAATATAAGTTTTGCTGGTATGCCCCAAGGCTCCGTTTTGTCACCGATACTTTTCCGTATTTTTATTAATGATCTTTTGTCCATGACTTTTAATACATTTCATTTTTTCATGGACGACTGCGCCCTCAGCATTTCATATTCGTTTCCACACTCACAACCCAGCTCTTCGGTTGTGAAACTGAAACGGCACCGTATGCTAAGCTCATTAGATCATGATCACGATATACAGCATTATACAATGAAGAATTAAAAACCGTGTGGAATTGAATGCTTCGAAAACTTTAAACGGACTCGATTTTTGAAAGAGTTGATCAAAATTAATTATAATTTGAAGTAAAGATACGTCCTTTATCAGCAAAATATCTAGGTTCAAATAAGTAAAGTTTTGGATCGGGATCTCAGTAGCATCCCTTCCTTATTGTTTGAAATCATATTACAATATTTGTAAAAACCAAAAATATTCCCAATTTGATGAAAGAAACATTTCCTTCGGATCAAACACAAAAATTATTGATCGTTTTCAAATGAAGAGCATACAAATGGAAA